>OX940881.1:15075000-16325000 GCA_954870665.1 Stratiomys singularior
CGTTTCCGTTCGTCAGCAAGTAATTTAATTGGAACCACCCTCGAGATTACCAGCACTGCAGGTTCAGAGACAGTGCAGACACACTTTAACTCGTCTGAAAAATAGATTTTCTCATGCTCTCAAGAAGGTTTCTGTGGCGGCGATGACCATCTCATTTGACCCAAATTTCTGAGTAGTGTCTGGCGCGTTACTTAGATGTATGACATGCTCAAATTCGAAAAAAAAAAGATTGAATTTTAATGATTGAAAAATTAAATATTTGAATAGAATTTGAAAAAAAAGAAGTTGCACAGGACCACATCTAGTGTTTATGGTGGATAGAGTAGCAGTTCGTAAACTTTCCAGTTCGTTAATGGTAGAAGAGTATTCGGTTCGGCACCGATTCGGCTCAATAATTCAATCTAGTTGCGCCCCGTGCTTGTTTTGCCCTTCTACAGGTATTCGATGCAGATCACATTTTGTGAATCCCAGAAAACTGTGGCATACACCTTCCCCACCGACAGGACAGTCTTCGAGTTCTTTGGAACACGTTCGCGGGGTGTAGTAGACTGTTTCGAGTGTGTCTTGGACTTTGGTGTGTACCAGTGGATCCATATTTCATTGAATATCACAAAACGACGCAGGAATTCCTTTGAATTGCGCTTAAACAGCATTTAACACTGCTTTGAAGTGGTCTCACAGCCTTGCTTGTTGTCCGGAGTGAGCAAACGCAGCACTCATCGCGCTTTCATCTTTATTATTTCAAATTTTCATGCAGGATATGATCGATTCGGTATTTTTAAATACCTACCTCCTCTGCTTTCCCATGCACCTTCAATTGGCGATCTGCCAGTATGAAATCGTGGATTTTTTTTCAGATTATCCTCATTGGTAGCCGCTTTCGAGGCATTAGAGCATGACTCATCAAAACTGACTTGTGATCACGTTAAAACTCTTTAAACCCAATTTTTAACGGTCATCATCACAGGAGTAGAGTAACTGTACACAACATACAAGCGCTGTTTGATTTTGCTGTTCGAATTCCCTTCCAAAAACAAGAATTGAATCACCAATCGATGTTGCTTTTTCTCCATTTTTCTAAAATCCACCAACACGAACATTTGCACACGCGATCAAAACAAGACTGCGAGGCCGATTCGGCTGAAAAGTAGTGAAATGAAATGAAATGAGTCCGATTCGGCTTTTGACAGTAGTCGTCTACGAAAATGCACTTCTCTTGTTATAGCGGCGCCATGCGGCGGTGAGGCTCAGTACTTATTCATCCATCCTCGTACAGATGACTAACACGAGATGTTTCTATAGTTCGGGGAATTTAACTTTACTTTTTATTATTTTGTGAATTTACGTCAACATTAAAATGTAGTTTTGCCACATAATCTCCATTAAACTGAGTTAATTTATCTCAACGTTAAAATAATTCCTTTAAGCTGTCCTCAAAGAACTTTGTCGATGTCTCTTCCATGCAACTATTGTTTGTAGGTTTTACGTCAGTTAAACTTTCAAATCGAACACTTCGTTAGTGTTTTTTTTTTCAAATCTGGAAATATATGATAAATATATTATAAAATTTATTTATAAAATCGCGTATTTAACATCTGCCTTCATTTTTAATGAAGGATTTGATTTTGTTATGAAATTAATGAACCTGATGATCGTGAAACCCACCCCAACTGCCCTTGGTTTCGTATAAACCCGGGATAATGGCCATCACCATTGATGTCTCTCTTTCAAAGATAACAGAAGAAAGAAGAAAAAATAAAAAAAATAAGAATTGTGAAATGTTCGAATGAATGTTTTAATAAAAGAGAAAATATGATAAATAAAAAGAAAAAAAAGTATAAATTAAAGTAAAAATTTGTCAAGCTGGAATTGTCGTTTATGTCTCCAATGTCATGTCCTAGACCCTTTAATACTTTTCTAGTGATGAATGGTAACTTAGACTGGATTAAGAATCGATGATCCATAATTCTATTAATTTTCCATTAAGCCTCAGCAACAACTGTTTGCTCATCGTCAAATCGTTGACTTGATTATCCTGAAATGTTTCTTATCCGGAAAAATTTCTTCTCTGAAAATACCCACAGGATTCGTTTTAACTAATTGGGTTTCTGGGTCTTATCCCGATAAGAATTGAATTATTTTCTTGTTCTCAATAATTTGCTTTGTATGGCGTTTTGTGGAAAAACAAGGAACCATGAACATCCGGCATCTCTATTCAACCCGGAAAAAGTGTATTTATGCCGAAACATGACGTACACAATTTGAAATCTATTTTAAGTGCGTCTACACAAACCAACACATGTCTTAACCAATTTTTAACACTTTTAAAACAAACCAATCAAAAATGAAGTTTGGTTTGGCTCAGTAAAAGAGAATACCTAAAAAATTTACTCCAAATAATACAAAATCGTTTTATCTTTACTGAAAAAATTTAAACGAGATTTTCCGACAAAATACGTTTCACCGCGGGCGGTGGTTTTCATGGGACCACTTAACCGATTTTCATGAAGTTTTATCCACATATTTCATGCAGTGTTATCTTCAGCAGTTAAAAAACAATCGAGTCAACTAGACTTTCAACTAGACTGAAAATAGTTTTTCCATAGACTGGGCTGAAGTTACTGAGTACTGAGCCTTCATATTTTCTTTTTTTAAAGGGGATCCTTAACAGCTTATTACCACTATCAGTTGGTATGTCAATTTTCTAATGATTTTCCTTCACCCATTTATGTATGTGAAATCAAGTGGAAAACATGTTAATATTGTTGATTTTTTAATGTTTTTACAGAATACTCGCTCAACTGAATGACCCATATATTAGCCTGTGCAAGATGTTTTCATAAAAAATTATCGAATAGATTTTTTTGAGGTTGTAATCTAGAATCATCCTTCATGTCGCTTCGTTGGTTTATATTGTTTTACCGTTATTTTGAAATAACTAAATCCTTCATTGACAAACGAAACATCTTTGCGAACTACTAAATAGTTCTAATACTTAGAAATATTGGCTTTCATTTGAATCTTTTTTTTCAAAATTAATTAATTTTAGAAATCAACTTTTAGACCCTAACTTAATTGGGTTATTATAGCTTTATTTATATTGGAAAAAAAGCTACATTTGCGAGAAGTCTTAATTTAGTATTTCATTGTCAAGAAATTTCTTGCGGGAACTTATCGTATAATGCTCGATGTTTACAGTGATCATGCTCTTTATGAGACGACTTGCAGAGAGTGGTTTCGGCCTTTGAAAAATGTTGATTTTTACGAGGTTGGTAAAGATCGTGAATCGGCATCGAAAAAGTTTTAACATTCACAACTACAAGAATTGTTGAATGAAGATTCAAGTCGAAGCCTAGAAGATTGTCGCAGGAGTTAAATCTTGACAGATCTACCGTCAGTAAGTTCTTGAAAGTCATGATATTGATCCAAAAAGCTGGGATTTTGGTGCCGAATAAACTGTGAGAGAGGGACATCGAACGGCGTTTGGTGACGTGCGATATGCTTCTTCAACGACAGAAAAGAAAGGGTTTCATGCATCGAAATGTGACAGGGGTTGAGAAATGGGTCTACCACGACAACCTTAAGCGTCCAAAACATTGAGTAATACTAGGTGAGGCAAGTCCACCGACGCCAAAACGGAATATTCACGCTTCCATGGTAATGTTGTGCATCTGGTGGGACTACGGTGGTGTCATCTATGACGATTGTCTGAAAAAATAAATAACAATTACTGGGGATGTATACCGTCGGCAACTCATTGAGCTCTAAAGGAAAAACGGCCAGAATGACATGACAGACATGACAAGCAGATTTTGCTGCATGAGTCGCCAGTCGGTTGAAAAATATTTGTAAGGTTTGAATTGGGAAATCTTGTCCCACCTGCCGTATTCCCCAGACATTGCCTCTTCGGATTTCCATGTGTTCCGCTCCATGCAATCGGACCTCACTGGAGAACGATTTACTTCTTTCTTATAAAGGCATCAAAAATGGCTCGATCGAATCGAACGATTGGGATTTATTCCGCAGAGGAATCCATCTACTACCAGAAAGATGAGAGAAGGTCATAGCTTCAAATGGAGCATACTCTCAATGATGTGCCTGCACTCTTTACTGTTGAAATAAACTAAATACTTTGTCGAAAAAACGGCGGAAACTTATTCATATATCCAAAATTAAATTAAATAAAAAAACTAATTTAAAAAAAATTATTCAAAATTAGTACAATCTCGATTGAAAATCAGGCGAGCTTTTAAAACTTTAGTAGTGAAGTAAGATATAGTAGATAGATAGTAGATAGAGTCTTCCTTCGAAAGATAGATAGACTTGAAAATGGTCTTCCTTTGTCGGAGAATGTGGGTCAACTTACCTGGAAAACCTTCTTTGACATCAAATTTATGAAGCTGAATAAAAATAAAAACTAACTTAATTCAGAGAACAACCTCAAATAAGACATCATTTCTAAATGCATATCTTTGATTGCGTTAATCAGCACAGCATAGATAATTTGTGCAAAAGTTCAAGCTAAGCACAGGAAAAATTGCTTAGCTTGAATATATTGCAACACCTCCTACACACCGATAACGAACGGGTTAATAGTATTTGCATGTGTCTACTATCTATCACATACTAAAGTTTCATTTCAATCTATATATCTTGTTTGCTTAGTAGTATGCAGTATTTTATTTTATTTTGCACGTTTGTATGTAGGTAGGTTATGGGAATGTTCTATATGCGTAGTGAATTTTACATACGAGTATATTACTTAGTACTACGTTGATTTTTCTTTCTATTCTTTCGATAATTCATCACGGCTCCGCGTTGCTTAGTTGTGATTTAATTAAGCCATCAGCTAGACGCGATTTAAATTTAATTCAAAAAGCTTCGCGCTAATCGCGACATTGTTGAGTATCTCTTTAATATTCAAGTGGCCAAAGCTTATTTTCACAATTTAAGAAAGAGCAAGGTAGCAAACACTGATGGAAACCTGTGAAATCTGTGTTTTGTGAGAAAATCCGACAAAAAATAAAAATCAAATTTCTCAAATATTCTTTACCTTGAGAAAGATTCCAATCTTGAGATAAGTCATTATTAAAAGATAGTGTTGATCGACAAAGATCGCGGCTCTTTCGAATCCTCTCATATATGTGCTCGGAGAAGAAAAAATAGCGTCTAAGTTTGTGTGTTAACGTATGCGGTTACGATCGCTGAGCTCGAGTGCTCATCCGCAAACAGAAAACAGCTGATTGTGTTTGCCAAAAATAATATTGCCTGGTGTTTTTCGAGTCAATTTCACGCACCAGTGGTTTTTGGATCAGTGAACGTGATTCGTCAATGAAAATTTTTGAAAAAGTGCAGTGCCCCCCTCAGTAGTGAAATAAAAAGTTTGTATGTTTGGAAGAATTGTGGAAAAGGTGGCGCAAAAAGGACTTAACTGGTTTAGAATATAGTAACAAAATACTAGTAAGAATTCCTCAATGTTTGCTACAGTCGAAGAGAAAGAGAGAAATGAGAGATTATTCAACAATTTTTTCTGAGAGCTGCCAGACCATAAAAGAACTGACGAATACCTGCTAACACATGTGTACTTGACCCTGCATTGTATGCAATTAGTAAAGTGCAAGATGCAACTACTGCATCATTTTATTGGTTTCGTCCCCTGAAAGAAAGCAATCGATCTTCAAGCTTTGTCGAAAATGATTCATGCTGCAACTGAAGCTTGATTTTCGCGAATGTGTAATGTGTTTTGTATGATAGAGTTTATATTTAGCTATCTTTGTGCTACCCCACACTTGTCGGTATTTGTTTTCTGCTTGAATGGTGAATAATGAAAGGCAAAAACTTGGTTCTTTGATCGCAAGCCTTTGTATAGTGTGGGAGCATTGTGAAATAAAGTTTGCTAACCTCAAGTACATTTTGGACTAGCGCCAGGATCATTATGAAGTTTTACATTGAGAATTAAAAGGCAATATTAAAAATGTAATCCCCAACCCGTAAGATATTTCCTGCGCTGCTTTCTCAGTAAGCGTTTTTAAGATAAACAATAATGTGTGAATGAATCAAAAATTTTCCGAATGCGAGTGCTACTCATCAACATGCTTTTGTTGTCTGGGCCTTAGTCTTGGATTTTTCCAGATATCGGAGGATTTAATTAGAGTTCTTTTCTTTGTCTCCTTAAGTGATATTAATGAGGAGAATGAACACATACATAGTTATTTATGGGTGCTGCAATGTTTCACTAGTGTTTCTGGTCGTCTGAAAAAAAAACAATCAGTCATCAAAAGATAAATGATGGATAATACAGTCAAGTCTCTGTTACTTGAAACTCGTAGATTCAGAGAAATTATAGAGTTCAAAAAGCAAAAGGAAGAGAATACAAACAGAAAAAAAAAAAAACATTTGAATGTTAACATATGAATGTGATCTCTATTTCCTAACGTGTAAATACCACATGGGCTGAAACGTCCCGAGATTTTTAATGAAAACAAGCGTTTTTATACCGAGTTATATTTATTCCTCAATAGAGATGCCTTCGAGGGCGATACATTTGGTATCACGATTTTCCAACATCAATATGAATCTCTTTCCCTGGAGCCATCGTTTGAACTTTGAGCACAGATAATAATCGCTGGGGGCCAATTCTGGAGAGTACGATGTATGAGCAACCAATTCGAATCGTAATTGGTCGAATTTGGCCATTGCTTTCAAAGACGTGTGATGGTACAGAAATTTTTTCTTCGCCAAATGGGGCGAAATGTTCTTCCCTTCTGCAGGTAATCGATGAAGATTATGCCATGGGCATCTCAAAAAACGGAGATCATAACTTTCCCGACTGAGCATTGGCTGTTCGACCGCTTTAGTCAGTTTTTGTGGCTACTCAACCACTCTGCAGACTGCCTATTGGACTCAGACGTATAGTCATAGATCCATGTTACATTCATTGTCACAAAACGTCGAAAAAAGTCCGATTGATAATCATGCAACAACGCCAAACCAAACCGTCTGTTGAATCATCAACGCGCTGCTGTTTTCAATCGACGGTCAGCAAACATGGTCAAAATATCGTTTAAAATCAATCCTAACCGTTCTTTTGAGATGTCCATGGCCTCATCTAACTCTCGCAATTTTACGATTTTCAAGATGATTCATGGCGCTTGCTCTATCATTTCCGCATTGGTAGCCTCTTTTGGCCTTCCAGAGGGAGGTGCATCTTCGGTGCTTTTACGACCCATTTCAAATCCTCTGAACCATCGATCAACTGTTGTTCTCGATGGAGCCGATGTGTGATAACATTTCTACAACTATTGGCTTGATTGTTCAGAAGTTTTTCCCATCAAGAAGCAATGTTTGATCAAGACGCGATTTTCATGTTTTTCCGTTGTGTTAACGATGGTGAAAGCAGCGTCAGTCGAACGACTGTAGCTTATAAACGAAATGTCATGAAACTTGCTATATAAACTAGTGACAGATGAGCCTCTCAAAATGAGTCGTGTTCATTTTCTAGTAGTGACATCTATTAAGAAATCTCGCGACTAAAGTAGCCATTTAGAAAAAAAACCGGCGATTTCAGTCAACTGAATCATGAATTATAATTATTTTCATAATAATTGAGATGAAAACAAAAAAAAAAAAACATCACAAGTTATTTTCGGAGGTCTTAGGAGCGTACAGTATATAAAAATGATATTGTTTCGCTCAAATGGAGTTGACTTGGCTCTTGTTCTTCTTCATTGTCTTCCGCATTGTTGCAGGCGAAAGTTCAGCATCGGTTATGGTGCCGGGCATTTTGGTGTCATCTTCAACGTTAACAAAATCTACTAAGCTTAACTCACCAAAATTATGTAGAAGTCATCGTTCTCGGTACGATCGAATAAAATATGTTAAGTTCTATGGCATTATTTTATGTGATCTGTATCCTGTTTGTCAATATAACCTGCACTTTGTTTAGCAGTGAGCAGGAGATGAAGCAAAAGATCCCTGGTAGTGCATCATTGCAAACGCAATGGTCTTGAAGTTGTAGCCAATTTTATCAATAATTATAATAAAATGAAGAACAAGTAGAATGCAAACAATCATATATCAATATAAATACACCAAAAATAAAAATTCACTTATGATAAAAATCTAAAATTGAACCAAGACCTGATAATTACGTTTGTTACGATACACACTTCAGATACCTTTATAAAGAGTAGGAGGGCTGGTTTTTTTTACGCCATATCAATGATTGTTACAGCGGGATATGACATTTGGGTTTGGCTATCTGCCTTTTTGGATGCTATCCATCACAATTGAAACAATTTCCTATTGGTAGGAACTTTTATTTTGTATTATCCATCGTGTAACGATAATAGTGTCCATGTCGTGTTAGAAGAGAGGAGAGTTGTTATTTACCCTGTTGTTTTCCAAAAATATTAAAATTTTGCATTTATTTCTTTTTCATATTTCTGTGAAGCAAGGTCAGTGATTTATTGAACAATTTTGTCGTCATCCATGACTTCTTTTTTGAGTGATAAGTTGTGGACAATGATTTTATATTCCCTTAGAACAGCGTTCCTTAGTAAATTCTTTTACTATAAGTGGCTCTCACTTCTGAGAAACATCCGTATTGCAAGTTAGAAGGATAGTTATTTTATTCATTCAGCTATTCATTAAAAAAACATTGTTGACTCTTGTTGTTTGTAGTATAAATTGGTAGGACTTTTTTTTATCCCTTTGGAACAGCATGACAAAGCAAACGTCCATACTCTTCATCTTTTATGATCCATTCATGTTACGTTCTAAAATTGATAGTTATTCCATCTTTGACCAGTTTCCATCCAATAACACTTGACGCCTTGAAAAGTCACGGTGCAGTCAGGATGATATTGATGAAGCAACGCGGTTTTATCTGAATATCCTAGTTGTAGGATAGTTTCTCCTTCGTATCATAGTTAAGTCCTTCGAAGAGTAGTTATAGAAATTATTCATACAAATTCATAGAGTAATTCATAGAAAAAATCTACACAAGGATTATTGTCCAAATGAAAATTTTAAAGAATTGAAGTTAAATATAAAAAATCATAAAAAAAAAATTAATTTGCTTTCGAACAATCCCATGTCTTAACGAAATCCAAATTCCAGGTTCACGACTCAAATTCCCATATTTATTTTCAATTTCACTTTCCGAATATTCGATTGTAAATTGTTTTCTTAAAGTTTAAAACACAATTTACCAATTAAAAAATCTATAAAAGTGGAATAAAAACGGGAATAAATATAATTTTAAAACTCATGCCTCGATTTTCCTGTAATATCTGTTTTATCATTCGTATGATGCTCCATTGTCTACAAGTTTGTTTATTTGTAGTCTGAAAGTAAAATATAAAAGCACATTAAAAAAAACAAAATTATTTTTAAATGTACTTTATTTTCACATGTAAAGTTAGAATCAATGAGTGGGTCACAGAAAACAAGTCTCAATCTGTGTATTTACCTACAATAATTAATAGACGCCTTTGAGATTAATTTGAATTCATAATTTAACAAGTTTTTCTGTCAATTCCCATCATATATAATTGAAATGTCATTCCTATAAAAGATGTAGTAATACAACCAATGGTTAAGATATGGTGATAAAATATTACATGTGTCAATTGACTCCCAAGTAACACAGATACAGACGGTATACAGACGTTTCTGAATACAGAAATATGTATTACAAATAGCCTTGAATATAACATTTCTCGCAAATGTATGTGATGCCTAGGCATATGTTAAAAAACAAACAAACGGTGCAACTATTTCTTTCATAAATTACATAAAATTGTAGAAAACGGTTGAAAATAAGTCAATTGAGTGTGTGAAAACTGCTCGCTTGTATACGTATGTCAGAATAAAGGATGGCATCATCATAGACTTCTCTGAAAAAAAGGAAAAAATAATTGTTTCGTTAATAGTTGTTTTAAATCAGTATGTTCATTTGTTGAATATGGCATGCTTTTATAATTTTTAATCTTTCCTTTGTAGAGACTCGTTCTCGTAACTATCTTGAATTTTTTAAATAGGGATTTTTCATTTCAGGGGTCTTTAAGGGTACGATTTTCAAAAAAAAAAAAAAAAATATTTGTCAACCATTTTTTTTTCAAAAAAAAAGAAGAAAAAATGTCTTCTTGAAATGTTTAAAAAATGTTAAATGGTAAATTGGGTGTGCAAAAATATTTTTTAAAAATTTTTTTATTGTTTTGTTTTTACTCACAACAATTTACAAAAAAAAATGTCAAAAGATGACAGCGGACGTCATTCCAGGTGGCTGAATGAATGAATCATCTTTAAAAGAACGCCAAATTAGTTCTTGTTTGAGTGCCTATGTCAGGTACCGGAATGATCTTTTTATTGAAAAATAACAAAATGACGGCCATTAAAAAAATCTATTTTTCGGTATGGAAAATTGAGTGTAATCAGAAACTATGATACCGATCATAATGATTCCGCTACCAGCTATACCCATATATAAGTGCAACAATATATTTAAAGAATGATCCGTTGAGTAGTTTTCTTAAAATCGCGTACACGAGCCTTGAAAAACATGAATTGGTGAAAATCGCATTTACTTTTTTCCGGATTTTTTTTGAAACTCTATATACCTTTTCTCTGCTATGCCTGAGGCAGACAAAATAACTTCCTTTTTTTCAAACCGTTCCTGACTAGGCTGATTGTGCATCTTTGTGCATCAGCTGTTCTGGCTTCTTCGAAACTCAGACCTGCGACGATTTGCTACCTTTGCACATTGCAGATTTATCACATTAGCATGTCAATAGGTCGCATTCCCTACAATAATGCCCATTATTTGCATTATTTTCAAAGTGCTTATAAAACCTTCATTGATAATGCAAATAGACGTGCCAGCAGCAATATCCAATATAATTTTTCTAGCCAAAGTGTGTTACTGTGTTACAATAAAGCCAAAGTGTGTTACAATAAATCATTAGAAATTAAATCGTTGTAAAGTGGCCTCAAAATTTTCTTGGCTCTTTGATTAAGAGGTGCACCAGGCTTATACTTTTGCAATTCAGTTTCAACAGCAACCTAAACTTTGCAATAAGAGTCGACACCAGCAGGACAGTCCGTTGGACAGGCTTTTGGTCTGACGTAATCCTTTACTTTGACAATAATATCGCTTACTTTACCAGAGGTTTTTTATATTTACGGAACAATGCCTAATATAGAAGCCCAGTTTAGCCCAGGATCCATCTGAATCTGTCAACAAATTTTGACCATTGACAAGAGCTTTATTTAGTTTTTATTCCTTTATGTACAGTTCTATTTAGGATTTTCTTCACAACAGTATTAATAGCAAGTTTTATATTTTCGACACAGCTGTTGTTAGTTGATTCAGAAAAAAGAAAATTGCGAATCCTGGAGTCTAATGAAACAATTGATCCCAGAAAAATCTACACTTAATAGTCACATTATGAATACTAATCGACTGTTTATTTTGTATGCTCGGTCTCTTTTTCTTGGAGATGAATAATAATAAACTTCATGGAACTGGCAAGTTACACACAGGATAAAAACTAGGCTTATTTTTTTTGTAAATTTTTCGTCCTTTTTACACTTTCTACACTTCAACATACTTTGCAACAGTGTAAATACACTAAATTGAATAATACAGTTATTTATTTATATCTTCGTTTAACTTTTTTGCCGAGATCTTTGTAAAGTCCGTATTGTTTTCACGAGTAATTTGATTCGCACGAAACCGTCTTTTTTTACTACTCGAAAAGCGTTTATGGTTGTATTTAGGTGACTGTTTTTTCATTGGTAATCAACCATAAAGCCATAGACTTATAAATAAGTAATAAGAGTGTCAACAGACGCAACATTCCCTTTTTCGAAGTCTGTGGCATAGGGTTCGATTTAGATTTGATTGGGACCGCCTTTATCTTGATTATTGCCCCAAAGATACCCTCACAGTTAGGTCAATATGCTCTCCTGTAATAGAAATATCAATTATAGCAAAAATGCCTCCCTTAATATTCGATCAACCACATCATAAGTACTAATAAGGTTCGTAAATGGGTGAATTAAAAGTTCAATTTTGAAACGTCAAATTGCTTATAACTTATCTGACACATGTTGATCTTTGTCAATTTGCTGAAAGGATACAAAATATACTCGAAAAATTAATGAATCCTTGGTATATTCTATCCTGTTTTATCTAAACATTCTTGCCAGCGTATTAAAACTAGCTGAAATCTCAATCTCAATCAGTTTTTTTGTATATTTTAATCCACGCAAATTGGAAAGTCTTCTAGAAGTACTTGAAGTAAATCCAAAGATTTTCATTCAATTAAATTTATGGATCGTTCGCACACGAATTCACCCAAACATCAAATTTCATTTGGATCTCATAAAAGCCATATGGAAATTATTTTTAGCTGAATCAAAAAATAAACACTCAGAATAATCTAAATTTTGAGTTTTCTTTGCAAACTAGGATTCATTTCAAACTAGAAATGATACATTTCAGCAAAAGGTAACATGAAAAAAAAAACCACTTATAAACAAAATAGTGCAACTAAGTAACCATTTTTACTTTTCTTTATTTCAATTGTTTACACTGAACAATATCATTTGATCCTAAGAAATAGATTGTCTGGTCACCTTGACTTGAAATTTCCTTTCCGGCATGGCCAACAACCCCTCCCATTGGTATTGGCATTATTTTTTCACTTATTGCCAAGCGAAATGAGAAATTTCAGCAAATTTCTTGACTCAGTTGATTTGCCAATTTGTAAGGAATGTATACCCATACGAAACCAAGTCACATAGTGATGAAATGCTAAACGCTTCGTAGAAAAAAATTTATTGCACGTGAAACGTTTGATGTCAAACATACACGCGAATGAAATGAATCGTTGTTTTTTTTTTTATTGAGATTGGCAACATCATTATTTTCGTCCTGTTAAAATGTTGCAAGTCATTATTTTTCAAGTAAATAATTATTAATTCTGTTATCAAACATATGACTTGCGATGTCTTTGGTCGCCCATATGTTTCATGCATGCCGAATTGTTTTGAAGGATATGGATCCTGTGAAATCTTGGGCGACCTCAGGAATTCAGTTACTGCCAGCCAGAGTATGATGAAACAAAATATTATTTCCTAGTTATAAAAAATATCATTTAGATTATCCTCATTCATGTAAACTTCCCTTTTATATCCTTTTAAACCATTAATTTCATGACAGGTACAAACATATTTTAGATGCATCTATCCAACGTCAGAAACTTCTTCCACTCTCCAATAGAGTTCTCCAGCTGACCAATATCAAAAATTTTTAAGGTGCTGCGAATTTTTTCAGTTAATGATTTTTTTTCGGTGAAACACTTGTCGAGAGCTGATATGTCAAAATTGGGGAAAAGGGTACAAAAAAATTTTGGTCTAACTTCAAAAAGAAAAATTAACAAAGTTAAAAAATTCTAGACTATTGCGTTTGCAACGATGCCAGCTTCAGACACCTTTTTTCGAATGACACCAATTTTGAATAAACTAGTGAAGGATCTTTAAATGAAAATCCAATTTCAATCTTGAAAATGGAAGAGCGCAGAGGGGATGAATGTGTGACTGTTACTGCGGTAACGTGTTCACATTTTTGGTATCTAATGACTTTGGTGTTTCAACCCTATTCGTCGATTCTGTTTTCATAGCATTAACCAATAATTATAAAATTAACATCAAACTCGATAGCATTTTTAATGTTTGAAGTCTGCATTAATGATCAATGAAATATATTTGCTGGACGTTCTTAGTCCAATGTTAATAGCTGGTTTTTTGAGTTCATGTTACATTTTGGCATTTAAAATTATCAGACATTCTGTTTTAAATTAAAAAACGACAGCAAAAAAAGCTTTATTTAGTTTTTATTCCTTTATACACAGTTCTATTTAGGATTTTCTTCACAACAGTATTAATAGCAAGTTTTATATTTTCGACACAGCTATTGTTAGTCGATTCAGAAAAAAGAAAATTGCGAATCCTGGTGTCTAATGAAACAATTGATCCTAGAAAAATCTACACTTAATAGTCACATTATGAATACTAATCGACGGTTTATTTTGTATGCTCGGTCTCTTTTTCTTGGAGATGAATAGTAATAAACTTCATCGAACTGGCAAGTTCCACACAGGATAAAAACTAGGCTTATTTTTTTTTGTAAATTTTTCGTCCTTTTTACACTTTTTACGCTTTAATGTACTTTGCAATAGTATAACACAGTAATTTAAATTTGGATCGAAAGAAGCTACAAAGATTTCTACTTTTTTTTTAATTATTTGTCGTGGTCTTTGTAAACAACATTCCCTTTTTCGAAGTCTATGGCATAGGGTTCGATTGGGACCGCCTTTACCTTGATTATTGCCCCAAAGATACCTTCACAGTTAGTTACGACAGCAAAAAAAAAAAAATTATCCTTACTTTCTCGCCGAGAACTTATCAAAATACTTAGTGCCTATAAACAGCAAACAGAGTATTCAAAATAGCTATAAATGTTCAAAATCATCAGAAACATCTGTCCTTATTGGTACATCAGCTCCGAATTTCCAAGCTGCTTATTTAAGCATGTTGAATTGCAGCAGCATTTCGCTTTCTCATTCCTCACTTTTTTTGCACTGAATTTCACTGAAGATTTTGCATTGTACTAGGTTATTCATTTCAGTTTAATCATCTACCAAAAACCAAATGTCAAAAAATTTGACAGCGTTGTGTTTGTAACGTAGCAAACTTCAGATAACTATTAGTTAAAAGCAAATTAGTTGCTACACATGCTATGAAAGGTCGCTTTAACCAAGTTGTTTTTTGCAGTTTATTTAAACTTTTTCTTCATAGAAAATACTGAATAAGAAATACGCCTTAAATTTTATTTCGTTTCTTTCTTAAAGCAGATGCAATTCGCAATGCTTCTGGACAATGAAAATTGCGCTCGCCTTCATGACAACCAATCTCCGTTTCGAGAACTGCTGATGACGGTACTCAATACTCGGTTCTATCAAATCATATTGATCAATAACGATATGATGTCTAGAGTCATATTGTTATGACATTCGCATAACCAAAGTTTGCTCATTTTTTCACATGTACAGCTAGTCCCAAAATAAGAAGACCGTAAAACAGTACAACATTAGACAGGATAATAGACTATTGTCTTAGTTATTGTACACCAATTAATTATATTGTGATTGCTAAATTTGGCATTCCTTTAAGTAACAGCGAACGTAGTTTCTACCATTTCACTTCAAACTTCTCTGTTTGGTTTCCGAAAGATTAAAAGCTATTTATTTTTCTGCACGCATAAAAAGCTAATAAAATTTTTATCTGAGAATAAGACATTTTTCAGTGGATATTATTAAGTTTGTTTGATCTTTTCCTATAGGTTATTGATTTATTTGAGTTTATCAACCTAGTATTTGTTGTGTTTGAAGTGTTAAGTGATAAAAATCTTGATTTGAAATCTAATCTGTTGTTGCACAATGTCGTATTAAGTTTTTCGTTTGAATGTATCGTATATAACGAAAAGCTTTGCAACTGACATGACATCTATGAGGATAACAAAGTTACATGTATTGAAAAAATAATTCTTTGATTTTTAGCTCCGCTTTGGCTTGGCTTGAATTTTGAAGCCCACAATTTTGCTTGGCCAACGTGAATAGTGTGATTCAAATAATTAATGTTGACTTAAATTTTTGGAAGTGAATCCTCATGACCAACAAGGCTTGCTCTATTGCAAGGAACTGATAAACCTGTCTAGTGCAGGGCTATCAGTTCCCTGTCTCTTTATATAACCAAAGAAATCTTTGCATAATTACACAGAACGTAAAACGATGAGAACCTATCAATTACGATCTTTATCGGTTATGTTGTCACACTTTACATAAAATCCTTGAAAACGTCTGCAAAACAAGTGGTTTGAACAATACAGTGCGATGTGTCATACTGTCCGCATGACGTCTTACACTTTATTACGGAAGTCTCCGGAAAAGGGGGGTCAAAAAAGGGCGATATTGCTATATTGATATTGCTATTGCTACATATATATGCATCTAAGGTATGCAGATTTGACAACACCCAAATGCTTTATGTATAATTTCAAAATGTGATGTCTATTCTAACGACCCGAATATCAGAAAGAACTTTAAAGAGCCTTTAACACATCGTTCAATATTGTGTGTGACTAACTAATTAAAACACATTTTTTTGCCAAAATTCGTTTTTATTCATCAACATAGTCCCCTTTTAGGGAGATACAATCATTCCAACGATTTTCCAACTTTTCTATACCATTTTTATAGAACGATTTTTCCTTGGCCTCAAAATAGGCTTCAGTTTCGGCGATTACTTCATCATTTGAGCCAAATCTCTTACCACGGAGCATATTTTTGAGGTCTGCGAAGAGCCAGTAGTCGCTGGGGGCCAGATCTGGACTATACGGTGGGTGCGGAAGCAATTCGAAGTGCAATTCATTGAATTTGACCATCGTTTTTATGGACTTGTGACACGGTGCATTGTCTTGATGAAAGAGGATTTTTTTCTTCTTCATATGGGGCCGTTTCAGTGCGATTTCATCCTTCAATCGGTCCAATAATGCACAGTAATAGTCGCTGTTGATTGTTTTTCCCTTTTCCAAATAGTCAATGAACAATATACCATGTGTATCCCAGAATACAGAGGCCATAACCTTTCCAGCCGATTGTTGCGTTTTTGGTCGCTTCGGACGGCTTTCGCCGGGTCTAGTCCACTCAGATGACTGCCGTTTTAACTCTAGAGTGTAGTCATGGATCCAGGTTTCATCCATGGTCACATATCGACGCAAAAAATCCTTTTTATTACGGTTAAACAGCTCCAAACAGCGCTCTAAATCATCAATTCGTTGTTGTTTTTGTTCAACAGTGAGCAAACGCGGCACCCATTTGGAAAACAACTTTTTCATACACAAATGTTCGTGTATTATGGTGTGTACACTGCCTGCTGATATCTTTAGAATGTCAGCAATCTCCTTCACTTTCACTTTACGGTCGAACATAATGATTTTCATTGTTTTTTCAACATTTTCCGGAAAAACAGCGTCATTTGGCCGTCCAGTAGATGGAATGTCATCGGTGTCTGTACGACCACGTTTTAATTCGGCATACCTATAACAAATGGTTCTTTTTGATGGAGCAGAGTCCGAATAATGTTTTTCAAGCCATTCCTGGCATTGAACAGTATTTTTTTTTCATTAAAAAACAATGATAAATCAGCACACGGAATTGCTTTGAATTCATTTTTTTTGAAAACTCAAAAGTAGCGTCACTTAAAGCACTGTAACTTGTAAACTAATGGTCGGATTGACATATAATTTTGACAGTAAGCCTAAAAAGGTTCACATTGTCGAGAAAAATATTGATTTGGTATTAGTGCCGCCATCTATGTGTCAGTCACACTCATTATTGAACGATGTGTTAAACTTCAAAGCCATCAATATCGCCTGCAACGCTAGCAACTGTGAGTGAAAATGTTTAAAAAAAATTCATGGTTTGTGTCTCAATGAGTAGGGCAGCCATTATTCGATATTGTTCTCAAAAATATTTTTAAATGGAATGGTCATGCTTAATGAAAGCACGAACATCTCAAGTATCTATAAAGAGTCTTCCTAGTTGCTTGATAATTTCATGTGACAACAATTGCTTATCATGTGTCCTCCAAATATCTACATTCAGTTCGAAAACTAGGATTTTCAATTATCGTAGGGACATAAAGGCTTGACACTCTCTGTGAAATTCATTTAGACAGAGACAAAAAAGGCCAAGTCGATTTTTATTTGTATTGCGTTTTTACGGGAAATGTTCTAGAGAGAATATTTTGTTTTAAGTTAAAACGGTTAAAGTTTATTATACTTATAACCCAATATTAAGTGGTTTTACAAGGAGAATTTTTTTATTATTATTAACTATTATTTTATAAATTATGGTAAAGTATATTAACGGGCCGTCTGAGAATGGACCATTGCCCGTGCCCCGTGCACTGGCTCATATGTTAAATGTTTGTAGGTTTTTCGCAATGTAAGTCCTATCTGGCTTGCGACCAACAGAAATTTTTGGGGTTCCAATAAGCTTGACTTGTTTCTTCATCAGAAACTGCCATTATCGTCAAGTTCAGGGCAGCCTCACTTTGACCACAACCCAAGAAATCGTTTATTCTACCATTTTACAATCGCGGACTTATTTTGGAATAGAAAATCGTATCTGAATTTGCAAACGCTAGTAATTCCTTATGGAAGTGTGTGGGACAAGACTTTGAGAGGGACTCAAGTGATCACCAAAGCAAGGCGAAGGCATCACGCCTCAATTTATGGCCCTTTTAATTGGGAAAAAGTACACCCAAAAGTTGCGATAGGAATATTCTATTTCTTCTATGACTTCAACCAAAAGGCTAAGAAACTCAGGAAGCTATTTTAAAGAAATCAAACATTCAAAGAAAGTGGGTTACTGAGAATCTTTTGGAAAAGGTTGCGCTTCTTGACACTTCATATTTTGCCTCAGAATCCTCCTGTTGCATAGACAAAGTTATTCTCATAGTTGGAACCACCATTAAATTTGAATTTATTACATATTTCTCCCCACTTTTCGGGTCAGAATTCTTATGTTCAGAGTGTAGAAAGAAGGACTCACAAATTTAAGTAAGGTAAGCATATGCCTGCTGATATCCTAATAGCGAGGCGCAAAATAATAAATTATAATAGGTAATAATTAATAGCATAAAATATTAATTGACGGTATAAAATATTAGCGTTTTTGCGTAACGGAAGTAATTATATGAAAAACTCATGCTTAATTTTCCATTTTTTGCTTATGTTGTGTGAAGGATAAGCATAAATACCGAAAATATTTAAAGCGCTCCATTAACTTTGTCTTACTCGCTAGCAATTTATCTTTGTCAGAGCCTGCAATGATGAGAAAGTGCGAATATTTATCTTACAGCTGACGAAGTCAAATATTTAAAACAAAAAAGCCTTAAGACTTCGTGCATAAAAATGAGTATATCAATGAGAGCCTTTAAATATATTTTACTAAGAATTTTTAAACCTTTCAACTTTAACCTTTAGGAGAACGAGGCCTTCGGTCACACTCTTATAGTGACCCTAAAATTAAACACTGGTTACATACTATTCCTTATCCTTGAAATATCAAAAATATGACAAATATAAAGTAGAATCCTCGTCCATCATATCAGAACTCTAATATAACCAACCTGAAAAATGCAAAATTTCCAGTTTAACATATTTATTTAATTCTTATTTAAATTTCATAAAGGTCAAATGAATTATTTTTCGACAATCTCGTGTCCATACGCCCTTTAAATTTTCTATTATTTTAAATCAAATTATTCGCCTCGTTTCGAATTTTTCGTTGTCCCTTTTGTTATCCAAGTTCGGAATATGATGCGAGAAAAACACCTTAAATGATTTTTCCTCACTTCCTAAACTGCAAGCATTGCCCACATTCTTGTAACTTGTAATATCAAAGGACTTGTTGGCTTCTTCAGGTCGTTTAAGTTTTGTTGCCGGCTTTGTTCTCTCGCTCGAATACCACTTTGGAATTTATTATTTTAACTTGTTCTGGCGTCTAAAATTGTATTTAAAAGGAGTCCTTACTGTGTATCCTCAAAAACTTTTGCTCAGAAACAATGATCTAAATTTAGGGATAATTCTAAAAATTTCAAGTTGACAGAAGCTTTAAATGTTTTTGAAAAGTAACGTATAATGGTCAGCAAAGCAGATATCATCAAGGACATGTTATTTTATTTCCAGAGAACGCATAATTTAGAGACTATAACTCTTGTATGAACGGACCTAATGAAAAAGCGTAAAACCCCATTGCAGACGTTTTGATATTTGCTTCGTTGGTTGTCCTTTCTCACTTGATTATGTTTTAGTTAATTGACACATGAATCATTTTAACGTAGATTTAATGAATCAGAAATTGATGAATCAGAAATTACTCCAATATTCATTCGGAAAGGATAAGCGTGAATAATCTTTTGATATTCAACTCTCTTTCTCTCCTTTTTCGACCAAAAATTTCAATTTGTATTAAGTTTTTTCCTTCATGTTTGTGTTTAGTTTTGTCTAAATATAAAATATAAAATAAAAAATAATATAAAAGAGGAATGTTTTTATGTTTTAAATCAATTATCCGTAACAATGATTTGCCAGTGATGTTTTAAATGACAAAAAATGTCAAACGCCAACAACATATGAAAAGCAAACAACTCATTGCAAATGTGTTACAACATAGAATATAGGCAGCAAAAGAAAATCTCTTAGAAGGAAATTTCTCTGTGATATTTTAACATATTTCAACAAGTAGTGCCAAATTGTAAAGCTATTTGGGCAACAAATTGCAATTTAAATAATGTGAATAAATTTTCGTAAGATAAATTTCGTGGCAGTTTTTGCTGTTCAGTGAGGTGTAGTAAAAATAATTGAATTTTAATAATGCATCGATCAGTATCTGCATCATCACAATCACAATCGATGGGGTCCTCACCAAGTAGACCTATATTACGAAAAAATCGGATAATTATAGGCAGGGTAAGAATTTCGATTGCTTGTTGAGTAATTAATCATAAATTTTTAATATAATTATATAAAATTAAAGAAATAATTAATACATTACTAGAAAAGATAAAGTTTATTTGCGCAATTATTATTAGGTTTCAAAAGACCTTAAAATTGTAGGTGTCTGAATTTTCCATCGATGGAAACGCAGCGGTCTCAAATTTTTAACCTTTTCGTGTTTGCCGATAATTTGACCCAAGCGAAAAACTATCAAAGTTGGGTCAAATTCGCGAAAAAAAATTCCAAAAATTTAATTTAGAGAAAAATTCGAACTCGAAAAAAATCGAGACTGTTGCGGTTGTAACGTTGCCAAGTACAGACACCTCAAAATTTTGAATTGAAAGGTGAAGAATTGACTCAAAGTTATTTTATTTAACATATCGTCATATCTAAATTAACATTGATAAATTATGTGGAAGTGAAGTTTACACATATTCAAGCTTTCCTCGGAATTTGTGTTAGCAATTGCCATAACTGAATGAAAATTCTTGTGTGAATTTAATAACCATTAGTTTATCTTGTTCCACTGTTCTGGTGGCCTTATACATTGCACTGTAATTCATTTGATCCTTCTTTTAAATGGCTGAGTTGAAGCAGTAATTATATTTGGAAATGTTCCAAAATAAACAAATTTTCCCACATGAATTTTTCTCATGAACGATAATGAACAATGAAAATTTTCAACTTGAAGTCAATTATAATGAAAACATCTCTCTTTCATTTTCTATATGATAAATGATTCTTAAAATTTTCAACAAATTAGTCATGATGCATGTTTTTCTTTGTTAAAACCATCTCCGTTTTTCACTCAAACCAAAGTATAATTTTTTTTAAATTCATTAATATTGCAAACAATCCTATGGTTATTGTTATTATAACCATTACAATGCAAGGGCTCTCCGATAAGTACTTAGCCTCACCACCCGATGGCGCAACTATTGCAAGAGAAATTCAGTATCGTGTAGTACATTCTCGTCAGCCGAATCAATCAAAATCGCGATCTTGCCTATACCGCGTGTGCAAGTGATCGTGCCCGCGGATTTTAAAAAAATTTAGAACGAGCAATATCGGTCGGTCATTCGATTCTGATGTTTGGAAGAGAAATCAAAGAGAGTTTGAATGCTCTGTACAGTGTGTCTCTGCTCTTGTGACCTAGGCCGTAAAAAATGGTGTAACAAGGTTGGTTTTTGATAACTCAAGCCCAAGTGCCTCGACAACGGACAAAAATCGCATTGGCAGACCACCGATTGAAGGCGTACGAGATAGCTGAGACAGTAGACTCGAAACACCGCGTTAGTCATATCCTGCATGAGATTTTGTGCATGAGAAAGCTGTCGTCGCAATGGGTGTTGCAATTGCTCCCTCCGGACAACAAGGGAAACTATGAGAATACTTCAGAGCTGCGTTTAAGTGCAATTTGAAGGAGCTCCTGTGTCAGTCCACTGATATCCACCAGAGGTAAAAGGAAGAGTAAAAATAATGGACTTCATCTGGCGAACGTACTCCAAAAAAGGCGGAGACTGTCCTACCGTCTGGAAAGGGCCTACGTCTACACTTATTGCAAAAATTTGGCGTAGAAAAAGTGCTTTTCCACCATAACTACGTACCAGTTCACATTTCAGCCGTAGCATTGGCCTAATTGGTCAAAATTGGCTGGAAACAACCCATTCCACGATATTCTTCACAAATGGACTCGTGAGAATCGAATTTTTTCATCGTTTCCCAATTTGCAAAAGTCACTCGCTGACAAAATTTGAGTCGAATGAGGAGACCAGAGGCTTATGGTGGCGATGGCAAGAGCCAAAAGGAGACTATGTTGAGAAATAAATCGCCACCTTTTCAATGTTTTCGTTTTTTTGTTGTAGGTTAATTAGTATACTGCAGTACAGCCCAACGTTTGCTGTTAGTTCTACGCGTATGGTGTTAATTCTTGTAAAGACGCTAGTTTGTTGGTCGGTAGCTCTTTTGCAACTCACCTTTTAGCTGAACGTTTGTTCTTTAGATTTGAAGGAAGAGATACCACTACTAGGTGTATGCAAATGAAAGTGCCTTTTTTCTTCAAAAATACATGTTTATTTCGAAAAAATGGTTACAAATTCAATCTTCCAAGTAATTGCCATCGCTAGCTACACATCTTTCCCATCTCTCAGGCAATTTATGGATGCCTCGCCAAAAAATTGTTGGTTTTTTGATGAAATCCAGTCATCGAGCCATTTTTAGACTTCTTCGTAGGAATTGAACCGTGAATCGTTCAGTGAGTGTCCCATCGATGAAAACAAATAGTAATCGGAAGGCGCCAAGTCTGGTGAGTAAGGCGGGTGGGTTAGCGGCTCCCAGCCGAAAGCGTTTACCAAATTTTTATTGACCAATGTTCGATGTGGCGATGCGTTGTCATCTTGGAAAATAATTTTGTCGTGCCTCAATTGATATTCTGGCCGTTTATCGCGTATGGCATTGTTCAAATCGGTCAATTGTTGATTGTAGCGTGCACCAGTAACAGTTTCATCAGTTATTAAGAGGTCATACCAGATAACGCCACGCTGATCCCAGAAAATACAGAGCATGGCCTTCTTTCCGAAGCGATCCGGCCTTGGAGTCGATGTGGACGCTTGGCCTGGGCTGACATATGATTTTTTACGTTTGGGATTTTTGAACTAAATCGATTTTTCATCGCCAGTGATGATTCGATGCACAAAATTCTTTCTTTTTTGCCTGGACAGCAGCATTTCACAAACGTATTTTCGGTTTTCTTGCTGCCTTTCATTCAACTCGTGTGGCACCCATCTACCGACTTTTAAAATCTTCCCCATGGCTTTAAAACGGCGAGAAATGGTTGATTAGTCAATATAATTGTTCTGCGAGCTGTTGCTGCGTTTGGCCATCGTCTTCATCCAGCAATGCTTGCAATTCGGTATCCACAAATTTTGACGGAGCGTGGCCGTGTTCTTCTTTTCTCAGATCAAAATCACCATCACGGAACTTTCGAAACCACTTTTTGCAATTGGATTCACTAAATGCATGATCCCCGTAAGCTTCTACAAGCATTCGATGAGATTCAGCCACGGATTTTTTCAATTGAAAGCAGAAAACTAATGCTTCCCGCAAATGAGCACTTTGTGGCACGAAAATCGACATTTTTAATACCCAAAAATTTGCGTTGATGTTTGAAACTTGTAATGTTATGAATTGGATATTGTTGACAGATGCCAAAAACATAAAAAATGACAGTCGCTACGGTTTGAAAGTTCATACATGTGTAGATTTAGCTATTGGAACACAGAGGGCACTTTCATTTGCATACACCTAGCAGACGCGAAATTTCAAAAAGTTCAAGTTGAATGGGAGAAGTATTTTTTCGAGGAGTCGCTTGAGAGTGTTCTCGCTGTTTGTGCATACACATCTTACCCTGAGATATTTTCATAAAAAAAACCAATCAGGACACTTGCGATTGACTATGTCGCGGCTGTTCTACAATTTTTCTTCTTTCCACATGTTATACAACTGAATTCTTGTCATTTTCCAGCTCCAATCGTCACTTTATAATAAACATGATTTACTGCGACTACGTTTTTCTTATTTTCTTATGTAACTGCGTTAAAATAAAATCCATATCTAGGTCAGAATCGTTGTCATCTTCAGAAGGATCTATAGCTTTGCCGTTCACATCAAAATGACTTAAAATGTTAAAATCGACTCGATTTCTACATCTTTCATCCTCATCTATCTTTCTTTGTCCACTCATTCAATCTATATCCATAGGCCAATCCATCAACAAATTCGTCGGTATTTATCTCATATATTTTTAAATTATGTTTTGATGTTTCTGTATCTAAATTTAAGATGCCACTTGTAAACTTCGCGGCAGTTTACGTCCCTTTCGATGCAGTAACCATCAAGGTCAATTACCAAATTTTTTCGTATTGGATGTTCTCGTTATTGGGGTCCTGAACTGTCGACCTTTCATTGAATTTCATTGCTTGCTTGACATTAACCAGTGTAATGTTTCCTTGCTATCTAGAATTCTAAGGAGATCTCTCATCTATGGAACTCTAAAAGGAAAAACTTCTGAATGAAATTAAAAGAAAAACTCCTGATTGGGCAAATTATTTATGTAGTATTAATTGTTATAGTAACCAAAAACATATTTATTTCAAGCTATTGATTCGAAGAACGCGTCTAAATGACGTTTTGTATGAGCAAACCACAATAAAATCGATATAACTATGATATCATCTTTATTTCATTTTTCTGATTACGACACACGGTCTCACGTTACAATCATAGCGTGAATACGTACGTGGACATGCCTAGACGACCACATGTTTTGTGTCCTGGACACTTCTCGCCACTTAGAGAGTTGCAATTTTTTTTTTCAATTCCGTAGAGAATTAATGGGGTAGTGTTAAATTCTGTTCAGCAAGAGTATTTTCATAGTATCCATAATAATGCGAATTTAATTAGCACTCATCATGTTTGATTTGCTCGATTTCACGTTAAATAATTCAATGAGAACAAATGAACATTTGTTGTATCTTATTTTTTGGCTGTATTTCAGTGTAATGTGTTATCTACGTAACACAGTGATAGAATCGTTTTTTTTATATCGGAGTTGGAGCGTGCTAAAGATGGTGATAGGGACGATGATCGGCATAGTAATAATAGTCATTGTAGATTCGCTAAATACATATTATTATTGTTATTCAGATTCAATTGAAAACATCATGTGAATGATTATGACAGGACAACTAATCGATATGTGTTAATTTGATACAGAACACAACACTTTACATATGCGCTGAACGAGTACGGATGCAAAGGAGAAATAAATAAGTTGATGACAATAACAAATCTATATTTAGTTTTCCAATGTGAATGCAAAATAAATATCGATTTATTGTTTAGTATTTATTCAAACTTTGTTAAAAAAAAGTCTATTTACATAAATATGATGAACTTTTATGGCCGGCAATCGCCAGATTGATGGAATGGAAAATAAAAATTTGTGGTGCTAATAGATCTTTTTGGCAATATCGTGTTTCCAGTTGTGATGTACAAAGGATTGTAATATACAACCGAAATTACGTACATTTTTAACAATAGATGTCTGCCAGATATTTTATCAAATAGTGTCTGCCAGCACATTTTAGCAAAACTGATTATTCTTTATTAATAAGATACGTAAGTTGATAAAATCTTTGAAATAACTCTAATAATCACAGTTGGTTAGAATAGCAATAATATCGGATTAATCTTGAGCATGTTAATATGTGAGCACGTGATGATTTATTTGTGGGTAACCATTTGAACTACAATTTTCACGGTGATCCAAGTAGGATTTCTATGCCATAAAAAGCATCCGTTTTCTTAGATTGTCCTATTTGTTTATAGGAGGGCTATCCCAAACGTAATGTGAAATTGACATTCAAAAACTATTTATTGAAAATTCAAGTGATGAAATCCCATCAATATTATTTCCCATTACAATTCCCATTACAATTTATTATTTATTAAAGAAATGGCGTCATAATATGGAAACTGTTCAGATGCTTCATTGCTCCTATAACACTAAGTCTTTAAACATCATAAAAGCACACCAAGAGGATATTTTAATTAATAAAAATATAATATTAGTCCTCTTAGCCTGCTAGTCCTATAAAACTTTGTCTCTGAAAATCATCAATCCACACCAAGAAGACTAAAATTATATTTTAGAAACTTTTAACTCTATGGAATTTTTTTGACAAAGTTCAACACCGCTGTACTTAAAAGCTCTTTTTATGGTGTTAGTGATATCATTATAAATTACAAAAGAGCATTCCTAGTTGCAAAACTCTTCCCTAAAAATCTCAGCGGTCAATTAAGTGACAAGATACGATGTTCGGCACCTCAAGAGCCGGTAAATCTTCTGAGAAACTGTTTCATACCATTCCAAAAATATTATCGTTTGGCTGCTATTACAAGGCATCCAAATGATTTTAATGAAGGATACAAGGAAGTACGGGTCACATTTTATGAATTGTGTTCAACGAGCAAAAAGCCCAATTTTTAAAAAAATCGTCTGCAGGTTAGGACAGCTGTTAGTCGTTTAACCGAGCGAAGGCTGAAGAGGGAAAGATACCAAGAATTTCCAAACAAATATTTTCCTTTAGTCCTACAGGGTAAAAGAGCTAGCAGATTTCACTCATGTACATTTTCTTACAACATGCATTGGTCCTCTAAATAATAATGAAAGCTAAAAGTGCTTTGCTTGGCAATTGTTTGAGAGCATCTTTCACGTCAATCTAAAGGGAATTAACTTGAAAATTGTCCAGATTTTTCCATTTTCAAGAACTGGTATTACTTATTTTTGAAAATGATACGAAGCTGCACTCGGAAAGCACGAAGCGAAGTAACAAAAGATAGGTGGAACAATTGCAGATTTAATTGATTTATTGTAAAATAAAAAAATATTTGTGCAAAAATCTGTAGCTTAAACTCTTCACGGGTTTTGTCGAATTTTTGTTCAAATTATCTACAGCTCTTTTTAAAATGTCTAAATATTTTCATTCAAAATTATTTAAAATATCTCTTATTTTGTAGTTATCACATTCATATACTAAATATTATACTTATTACATAAAATTTAATTAAAATTGAAGCTAACATTTTCAAAGTGAAGTATAGAATGAGATACATATGAATCATTTGGTTTTATTGACAAAATACGTTTTCAAAACGCTTGTGTTAAAACCCAATGCCTTATATAAACCCTCTGACAGTGACATATACAAGTATGGATCTCGTATCATAGTTTCGGAACTCAGTACGATGAAACGAGGGCTGGTAAAATGTTTGAAACGCGATCGACGAATGCCTTGTGTAAACTGGATTTTAATGTAAAAAATTGTGTTCGCTTCGGGACCCCAGCAAAACTTGTCCGATATACAAGAAAGACTATGTTGAAATCAACAAGAAGAGCCATAATCACCAAAAATCCAAGCAAAATGTTTGAAACAAAAGTTGTGGTAATGCAGGGTGACGTGCTATCCCCTTTTCAGTTTAATCTAGCTCTCGTTTTCGTGATCCAAAAAGCGAGGCCCTCTTCTGAATAGTTTGGCACTTACAGACTTACAGACATCATTTGAAAGCCCCCGATAGACACAAGAGACACAGGTTTTACAAATCCAGTCAAGAAGTAGTCCTATACAGTTGACATCAACAGCGAAGTAGTCCTTCGAATATTTTGATGTTGTGCATTACCAAAATTAGAAGAAAAAGAAGTTAGTCTACAAACCAATACAACTTAAACAAAATTATGACGCAAACAAGAAAATTTGCCTTTCGCGAAAGAAATTATCAGAACAATGGCAATTCCTTATGACAATTCTGCAAGTCTCATCAAGCTTTGCACAAAGTTTCATCTTGCTGTGTCAATCTGTTTAATTGTAATAGAGCTCAAATCACTAAGGCAAGTTGTTTTGAAAAAATCTCAAATTGAGTTTCGTGCTGTTATAAAGAGTTTGACAAAAGAAGGATTAACTCCTAAGGATTAAATAAGTTGTTTCGCTGGGGACGAGAAACATTAGAAGACTACCCACGGGCAGGAAGTCCTGTGATAGTGACTGCTCTAGAAAACATTAAATTAATGGATGAAATTGTTCTAAATGACCGACGCCTAAAAAGAAAAGAAATTACAACACAGACTGGCATTTCCAAAACAAGTGTTCTAAGGATCCTACATGAGAATTTAAATATGACAAAAATAAGTTTAAGGTGGGTGCTTTGAACTCTCAGCGCAGTGCAAGAGCGGCGACGAATAGAATGCTGTAAGAAATTTTCAGAGCTTTGCCAAGAAGACCAACAAGGATCAATCCAATAATCCAACCGATCGAAACGGGTTATACGTTGATCCGACATCCAGAAGAGATTCCATGGAGTGGCATCGGAAAGGAGAACCCGTGCCAAATAAAGGGGTCCACTCAAAGCGCCAAAAAAGTGATGGCTGCAATCATTTGGGACTGCGAAGGAATCCTTTTGATTGACTTTACGGAATCAAATACAACGATGTACGCGGCATATTACACTAACTTACTAAGGCAGTTGCTTCAAAAAATTATCGAAAAATAGCGCAGAAAAAGCACTCGAGGGGTGCGCTTGCTTCATGATAATGCTCTAGTTCACACTGCTTCGCTTTCCAAGGCTACTATTTGCGAATGTGGCTTCACAGAGACTGAACACCCACCATATAGCCCCGATCTAGCCCCATCCGACGATTGGTTGTTCACAAAGCTGAAAGCCAAGTTAAGGGGTAGAAGATTAAACAGCGACAATGAAATTAGACAGGCAGTGTACGACCATTTTGACTCTGAATATGTATCATATTTTTATAATGGGTTAGTAGCTTTAGTCAGACGTTCTGAAAAGTGTGTGAAAATAAAGGGAGAATATATTGAAAGAGAGGTGGGAAGAGCTCAAGCTGGTTTCGAACACACACCCCTGCCATTTCTCGTCCGGTGCCAACTCAGAATATATTGAAAAATAATCACAGTTTTTTTTATTTGTGAAAATATTCTAAATTCTTTCTATATTAGACTAAGAACTCATGGACCGTGTTACGTAAGTAGGCATCTTTGTATCCATGGGCTCACAATTGGCAAGACTCGAGAACGAAACGGTTCCGATTAAATAACGAACCTAGCTTGCAATCAAGAGAGGACGTAGTGACATTGAGAAACATCTGTGAACGCAGGAACTCCATAAAAGTCCAATCCATCCATTTTGTTATTTATGACCCTTGGGCAAACATTTGAAGGTGTTAAATACTTTCAAGAGCGGTATGCTTGCAAAAATCATTGAAACAACACCAAATAAAGGCCAATGGTGAATCCGATGCAACAATAATTGTTAGATGTATTAAACGAGCCAGATGTCTATAAGCTAATGAAAGTGCTGATAATTTAGTGGACTGATTACTTGCAGTGCATGGATGACTCTTGGATACCTGAAAAGATGTTTATTTGTGCTCAGATCCGTCGGACATCAGTTGTTTATTTTCGAGGATGCGTATGCAGCAATCGAAAGCAACAATAAACCAAATTTTGACCAGTTACAATGAAAAATACCAGACCAAACCAGCAAAAGAGGAATTTGACGTGAAGACCGCAGAACGAAGCTGAGTATATTAATCTCGGGGAATTTCGATTTTTTCGAAGTTGCATGGACTCCATAAATAAGAGGACGTTAACAAAATACCGAGAAAGTTGAAAAACGAAGGACATTTTGAAGGCCAGTTTTCTAGATGAGCTGTCGGGCCTTGAAAATGATAAGCATACTTTTTGTTGTAAGAAAGAACTTTTTGTTGTATTAAGTTCCTGGAAATTCTTTACTAGAACTGTGTCTCGTTAATTGTTTATAACTCAATTATAACCTATCTTCAAAAAATAGGATGCAAGAATGTAAATTTTCGTCTATAAATTATCAACGTTTATTCGTCTAGGACGTGTGTTAAGGCCTTATTTATCTCAAAATATATTTTGTTTCTAGGGTTGGGGTTGAAAATTGTTGATAAACCTGATTTTGTACACTGCCTGAACATTGTCACAGACAGTTTACAAAACGAGCCAGTTTGCAATCCAAAGAAATTCATTTCAAATTATATTTGAAAAACAATTATTGAATGTTTCTTCCTATCTAATATCCGTAATCAATGAATTTTCTGACTCAACTCTAGTGAATTAAATAGTGAACTCTAGTGAATTAAGACCTATTACAACGAGACCAGACTAAAAGCTAGTATATTGTCAATTTTGTCGACTTAGTTATTTATAATTGTCCTTTTTTGAGTGAAAGTGAATCATTACTGATTACATCTGTTATGATTTTGTTATTGCTATATTGTTTGACTCGTGAATATTTTTATATCTTATTAATTGTTATCGATTCCATCTTGTTGGAAAATATATGTTTCTTCTTCATTTTCCTCTTCATCCTTTTATGTTATCACAACCTGAATATATTCAACACTCTCAGATATTTTCCAGTCGTTGAGCAACTATCACGGTCTATTTTGTTTGCTCACTTCTGTTTGATGAATCAAACGCTTAATAACAAACTGTCCTTATGCATGAAGAGTAGACTATAAACACTATCAATCCCAACTAAAGTTCTTCACTTCATCAACTAGACTAGAAAACACATTGAATATTACGAACATAATATGCCTATCCTGTATAGCCTAATCACGTTGAATCAGGTTGAAACATATAAAGCACATTCTAGTCCTTACGTTGTGCATTCGATTCAACACTCTGTTCTGTTTCACATTGCAAATCGATATTTGAAGTGTTCTACCACCTAAAGCGCGACAAGAGGAGAAAAGCAGCAAAAATAATTATTTGAAGGATATTCATATGCCATACAGGGTCAAGGATATAATTTCGGTCGTCGAATATAGTGGTTCGAAATGATTGCTGTGTCATTATTTAGTTTGTTTCGTTCCTTTTTTATTTTTGTGCGAACTAGATTATGTCCTTTGATACTGTGATCCGATTACTTTTGGTTTGCGAAGAGTTAGTTGTAGATGATGGTAATGATGATGTTGAGCCGCAGTTGTAATATGATTAATATTTTCTGCTCAGCATAGAGCTCATCCTTACACAAGGAAAGTGTACGATAATTCTAAGGTTACGAAAGAGAGCCGTAATTGATTTACGTTCCTTGGAAACGGAGACGAGCGATGCTCTATTAATAGACTTGGCGTTATTACTCTGACCACATTCGTTGTTCTTTGAAATAAGCGAAGCTTTTTCTTGTTAATCACCGCTGACAACTAAACGATCAATATCTAGATACAACATTCAAATACTTATTGAAATGTTTATCTGTCCTCTTAGTGCATGTCTAAATTGTCAGAATTTCATAAATTGAAAACATGTTGTTTGAATTTTACAAGTTATCAAAAGAAATAGGTCAATTGCCGAGCGTCTTTCGCAATTCAATCAAACAAATATCTTAATCAAGCGAACATCGAGTTAGGCAATGAAATCAAAAGTAGGGCTTAGTATGAAAGATACTTTTTCGAGCTCCAAATTTTCATGAGAAACGTCTTGGCTGATAGAACTAATACTGGTCCATTTCGACCATAGACATTCCAAATCAACAAATATTTGTAAAAAACAAATAATATAAAAGAAATTGCTAACATCGGAAAACTTACAAAGCCTATACTTTGAGCTTTACATAAAATTACAAGATTTCCAATGAGTCATTGCATGCATGCACATATGTATTTTGCGTTATCATGCTTTGTCGCGTAGTTTTACTGTTGTTCACATAAACTCTTGTTGAATGAAAACGATAAAAGTCTAAAAGTCTATTGACACATGTTTATCAATTAAAGATAAGCGAAAACAAAACTTATTACATTTTATTTGCATTTGCTCTATATTATTGATACTTGTTGGTGATGTACTAATGAAAGTATCAGCGAGTCAATGACTTGATATATGGGAGTAGAGTTAGTCAGATCTCTAAACGAGTTGCTCAGTCTGATTAAATTTATTTCGGTTTTTGCGAATCTAAGCTAGAGAACTGCCCCTTGACAATATGTTGCTGAATTTAATGATAAGATAAAAAAAAATATTTAATAACAATTAAGACTTATGTGTGACTTTGCCAATTTGAGTGGCGAAAGTCCTCCTATTTTGTCTCTTCGCAGATTGCAAATTGTAATGCGTCACATATCCCTTTTTTTGCTGAAGGTACCCTCCCCTGCCAATAAATTCAAGCTGCATGTTAATCCGTCCCGACCAATACGTCCAAAGTATCTTTTCTCCAAAACGGCTTGATTTAAATGTTGGAAAATTTTTATTAAAAATTAATAAAAAATAAATATAAATAAAATTAGAAGTGTATTTATTTCTATTAAATTGTTGGAAAATTTTTATTTTGTATAGCGCGAATTTTCAATAAATCTCCGAAAACGCTGTTGAGAAAATACGATACAGGTATCTAAATAACGTCACATACATTACCTGTCAAATAGTTATTAATAAGGACACGAATGTCCATACAGCGTCGAAGTCTGCCATCTTTTAGAACCATTGAAATGTGCATATTTGCTCGGGCCATCAGCTTTGGCACTTCGCTGAGGTTCGATTTTGCTACTGATAACCATCCAAATAATTGTAAACTTAAAGAATCCTAAAATAAAAAATAATAAATAAACATCACATAAAAATATGCGCAGTAAATTCATGAGTAAATGCTAAAGAAATTCTTGGTGGTTGCATTATTCATCAGTCTCAAGTTTTCCTATGATATCCCATCCGGAGATGATGAGCATATATTTCCGTTTATTCCGGCACTGGTTCAGGATATGGACTTGTATTTAGATTATTTTAGATAGATTTAGAAATAAAAACCAAATCGACTATTCCGTTTCCATGTTTTTTCCTCTTAACTATAATATGTTTGTTGAGTCTTTCATTTAATTTATTTGAAAATTAAACTGCCTTCAAACAAATTTTTTAACGCCAAAATAGGCCGAACTTTCGCACTTTATTTCTTGATTGGGTCATAATTAATCACGCCCCTCCTACCAAACACATCTCTTCTTTAATTTTCAGTAACATGTAGTATTCTTTGTGGCTACAGATTATTTTGTATTACTGGATTTGATGCCTATATAGGGTGTTTTTTTTTAGGTGCATGAAATTGAAATCGATGGTTGTTGTCTATAGTTTGACAGTTGAGAATGTCAAACTGAGGTGACATTTCTCTTCAGTAAGGTTTGACAATTCATCATAAATCGGTTAACGCCAGAACAACGCTTCTAAATTGTATAAATGTACTTTGAAACAAATAATCTGTTCGTAAATTTCATAGAGCACTTTGTCCAACATAATCGGCATAGTAAGCAAGCAATTCGTGCAGTTATTAATCGTTTCCGCACTAATTTTACTCTGATCGATTCAAAACCATCAATACGATAAAGAAATATGCGTATCGAAGAGAATATTGCTACTGTAGGGCGAAGAGTTTAAGACGACGCCGAAATGTTTTCAAATTGTTGGCCTCTTTCTTTCAATTATGTTGGCAATTGTACGCACGGATCTTTGAAGTATTGAATACATTTTCAAAGAAGGCGTCCAATAACCTCTCTTTAAAGTGAAAGATTAATAAAAAGATGAGGATGATATCAGGTTCATTGCTTGATGACAATGATATTTGATATGTTTTTATCTAATATAAGGATTAATATATTTAATATATTTTGAAAAATGAAAATGGTGGTCGATAGTTTTTATATCATGCAAGTTTGGCCAACAACACCGCACGGAAGTGCCTGTGTGCATTTTTATGGTTCCCTTATTCATTCTCTTCATTAAAAAAATGCAAAGAAAAATAATCAAAATTTTCTCATTTTTAATTGTCGTTTTTCTCATTTAATAAAAGCTGATAATTTCATGTACAACCCAACAAAAAAACATAGCCCTCAAGATTTTTGGCAGAGTGAAGAAGTTGATCTACGTTTTATCCAAATGCAATGTACTGACGCAGAAATTCAGAAACTATCATTTGTTGACCATGAAAAAGTGTCATTAAATCTTACTACAATTCCTTACATAACTTAAGGACTACAAGCGGACCGTTTAGCGCCCTGCTTATGCGTACATGTATCATGTAACATACATGGCATCAAATATATGGATTGAAGTCGTTAACATGGCAGATTTTTCAACGGTTCAAAAGTGTCAATTTTGATTCCATTTTATGCTAAACTTTAAAAAACAACGGTCTTAGCACCGCTTTTCATTAGAAACGGGCTTTAGGACCAGTTTTTGTAGAATGAGGACAATTTGTTGTTAAGTGGCATCGAACTTTTTTTTGGATTATTTTGACGTTTCGTAAATAAGCTCAAGCAAAATTTAGACGAAACACTGATTTTTGTCATTCAACCTCACTCGTACATTTTCGTATTGATCAATTGACTTTTTATGCAAAACATGTTGTTGAACTATTTTTGGGTGCGAAATTATAATTTTTATACCGAGAAACAGATAATAAGGCGATTATTTCACTATTTTGGATCATGGTCCCCCAAAACTTGAAGGCCTTGTCTGAAAGTCGTCCATAATATTGAGTTGATTTTGCCCTTGAAATAACTGCGCCACCTGAGTTGCGTCTCATAGTAAATGTACACATGATTTCTTGAATTTTCTATGGACTTATTGAATAAAGTTGTTATATAAAAATTATTATGAACTAAAACTCACCTTTTGAACGATTCTTGTATTGGCTGTTTCACTGAATTGTCTTCCTCCGACGGGGATTGATTTTTCCCTAGGACCATCCCTTGTATAGGGTCTTATATTGACGTTTGATTGACAATATACCATTTAAAAGTCTAACTTTTTGAAAATATATTGAATTTGGCAGTTCAACCGTATATCATAATTATGACTCCACCTGAGTTTCTCTTGATTGCCGTCATACTTCTGTACACCTGAGCACATTTTGAGTAGTGCAGCCAGGCGATCCTAGGTGACGATATGGAGCGACAATGTTTGTCAACATATATTTTACTCTAAAAGAAGAATTAAAAAGGGACTTTCAAATAAGTCGCTAGGTCTTGCACTAAAATTTTATTGACTTAACTTTAAACGCATAGTTTTTCTCCCTTTTTTTCTTCTTATGACAGACTAATTTTATTAACCAATGTTTGCTACCTTCATTCAATTTTTCACTTATCGGTTGTTCACTGTAAAATATTTGGTTCATTGCAATACAACTTTTTACAATCATTTAATCTTTAATCAAATTATTGCACGCTCAAGGAAGGCTTATCTTTCTTTAGAATTTTCCGCTAATATGTCTGAAAAAATGAACTTAACTAAGTTAAATATATTATAGCATCGAGCTGAAGAATAAACTCGCAGTAATTGAATTATATCTTACCAATGCCGTAGTGATTGTTTGACAATTCAATGTAACATTTTGGAAAGTAGTAAAGAAATGCTGGTCAAAACAATGAATCATATATCAATATTACCTGTATCGAAAACGGATTGTCATGATAGATTTAAGTGTGTCAAGATTTTTTTTTCCAATTTCAGTCTCGGTTTGCTTAAAGTAATTCACAAAACAAGAAGACCAATCGAATTTATTAACCGCCTTATCTATTAATTTTTATTCCAAACTATAACATATGCACAACAGTAATGACAGCTAGCTAGGAGCTAAATATCCTTCTAAATCATTTAATGCATCAATTTATTCAATTTATTTCACACGGACCCTTGAAAATTCAATCTTTTTCACGAGATTTCTTCGCAAGCGCGGTATAATTATACTTGAAATTAGTACCATTTGAAAATTTGCCAAATTTTAAGCCCAATACATCCAATTCAGTAAAGTGTTGCCACTAACTCACTTTTTTTGGCACTTACCACGCTCAACATCAAAAACCGTTTGCTTGCTATTAGGGACTTAATAAGACCATGACACCCCAATCATGTATACTCGTTTTTTATCGGAGAAGTCTGTCAGGTCTACATGATATTGGTATTGATACTGGTATTTTAACGTCAAATTTTTGAGCAATCTGAATGGTAATTATATCATATAATAATTAATTATCCTTATTTATGGCTGTCTTTGTTTTCAAATTAGCTGTTGTAAGTATACTTAATTTCAACTTTTGGTATCATGTTCCTGCAGAATCTTGTTTCAAAATCTGTTTTTGTGAAAAGTATTCTGAAATATCGATGCATTGAGATTATTTTTCCAGCGTTAGGAGAGGGGCTACTAATATACCGAAGATTATAAAGTGAGCATCAGTTCCTTGTATCTGGAGCTAAAATTTAGATACCGAAAAGAAATGTCTATGAAAATAAAATCGTTTCTCAAAAACGAATTAGGAAAGACAAATGGTATGCTACCGTCATTCTTTTGCACGATGAAGAAGCTACCCTAATTTAAATGTGGAGGTTTTAAAATTAAGGGACTACGAGGATTAGCATTAGGGAGGGACTACCCTAATTTAAATGTTTACGTTTAGATTTCGAAGGCTAGAATTTAGTGTTGTGCCTATACCATCTGTGCTTGAGAATCCAGTGATCTTCTACGTGACTGGTTTTCTCGCCCGAATCGATGAGGATAAACGCAGGGGTTGGTAGTAGATTTGCAAATGCTTCCTTGTTTTTCAGAAGCGTAGAGTTAGGTGTATTACGCCGTATACACTAAACACGGTATTTTCATAAATCAAATTGAAAAAAGGGCGGGTGACCAAAGAAATGACCTTTCACTTCACAAAGTTAGCTATGACGAAGAAAAATAACATTTTCTGAAAACAGCTACGGGCAATGCATGTCAAGCCGAGCTTACTTATGTGCTACATTCAATCGATGCAAATTTTTTGGGCTCGTTATAAGCTATATCTGGGGATGAATAGAAAATCTGTTGGACTCGCCTTTTTTAACAGGTGTGCCCACTTAAGGAACAATTTGGGATGCGCTCAGGCGGTTTTTTGTAGCTTCTTATTATCTTCTTTGCATTACTTACCTCGTAGATAATTTCAAATTTTGTTTTGATTTATTGCTGCATCCATACGATAGGCCCTTTTCATTCTAATTTTCTGACAATCTCCTCAGATATCTATATCTTTAGGGCGATTTTCCCATTTGTTAAGCATGTGTCCCTGCAGGTCCCTGTACCCATACGATACGTCTCTAATACGTCCCATGTATACGTAGATACGTCCCTGTACCCATTTTACTCGATACGTCCCTGTAACCATTTTACTCAAAAAATTGAATGTCTTAGAACTATGTTCTCAATGTGTAGACCCCAATAGGTGACTCTGTTTGGTCTTACATTTTCTACTGAAAAATATTGCCAAGGTTTTCTTGACATTGATTTTAATTTTCCATTTGTAGAAGAATTGGTACATTTATTCCAGCATTTCGACTAGGTTGGAGATGATCTGGTTAGCATTGATGCCAGAGGTGTAGAGACACATGTCGTCCGCGTAAGCAGCTATTCGGCAATTTTAGCTTTTGGGTATGTCAGTCGTATATACATTGAAAAATGTTGGATCCAGGCATTAACCTTGTGGAACACAAACAGGAGCGGTTTTCGCAGTGGATTTTGATCCTCGAACTTTCACCTAGTATTAGTATCTAGTATCTCTAAGGAAGGATGACATTAGTTTCAGCAGTAATGGAGGAGTACTGCACTATAAAAACTTACGAATTAATTGAGCATCGAACGCAGTAGGCCCACCGATTGTTTAGTAGTTAGCGCTGCTTTTATGTCTTTGGAGACACGCAATATTTGGTGTTCTGATGAGGATCCATGTTTGAATTCAAACTGAAATTTAGGTAGGATGTTATTGTTTTCAACGTAATTCTTCAGCCTGTTCAAGCTTCTCAAGCGCCGGCAGTAAGCTTATTGGCCTGTAGTTGTTAGCGTCACGCGGATCTTTACCGGGTTCTGGACTGGAATCATGCTGTCGTGATGAATAGTGTGTTATATTCAGACCGGTGTTGAAAATGAGCTAGATTAGCACTTTTGTTTTCTTTGGAAGGTTCTTGATTGTTATATTAGGTGTTTCGTTGAATCCAGGGGCTTTGCCGGGTTTTAAATTTTTTATTTGATTTTATCTTAGATTTAGATTTTATTTTTAATTTCCGGAGGTAAAATAACGGTGTTCGTGTCGGATAGCAGTGACTCAGGTACTATTACTTCTGCTATATTGTTGCTCATTCTATGCGAGATATTGTGGTGTGATATCCTGGAACTTATCAGCAAATAACACTGCTTTCTCTTCGATAGAATGAATCTGGGTACTATTTTCGTTGTTCGGAGCATATGGAAGATCGTGAATTTCTGTCTACTTATAGCCTTTTCGTCCGTTTCAGTCAAGGTTGGTGAGGAGATTGTTCCTGTGGTTGTTTCGGAGGTTGGTGGTTTTGACCTTGATAGCTCTCGTCGAAGAGCTTACGCTGGTTTTCAAGGTTTGCTGCTGTATTTTGATGCTCTACTGTATTGATCTACAAATGGTATTTTTTAGTTCCTCTATTTTTCATGCTATTTTTTTTAGGGAATTCAGATTGTCTTGTCCTAAAGAAATTTGTTCGTTAATACTTGTACGAAATACACGCTATTAAGCTGTTTGCCGGAGTAGAAGTAGTATGGACTGTAGAAAGACTACCGAAAAAACGATCATATCTGCCTGAAAAGAAAATCGTTCTCTTTTTTTAAATACTCAACATTAGAAAGGATATCTGAAACTATTTAATTATTGATTTTTTATTCTTTATGGCTTAGACTGACCTGTGGCAAACCTTGGAAGCACAAGCAAAAGAAGAAGAAAAAAACTAATGGGACATATAGAGAGTTCCACACCGCTTTGTTTATTACACCTTCTCTAAACATACTTAATCCTGATTAATTTCTTATTTTCTCTCGAGGACTACCATGATAGTTGATTTCATTTCTGTATATCTTCTTAGTTTTGCTATCTTATCTAGAGAGCGAGTGTATAAAGATTAGCCACTTAGTGCTATGGGCTCTAATTACACCATTTAAGTATTTAAGGATCCAAATGTGATAGAAATGTGTGGCTTTGGTAAGAATATCTACCTATCTTAAGGATGTAGAACTTCAACTCTGAAAAAAGTCATTGCAGTGAAAGGATGCGCGTCTGAACAGGCAATTTTTTGTTTGAAATAAGTTTTGAATTGCGCCACCAATGTACAGTTCTCAATTTTCATGTGTGCGAGCATAATAAAAATGTTCATTCTGAATAGTTTGAGCAATGTTGATTGCTATCTTGGAATGTTCATACTTGAAAGCGATAGCTGACATGGTTACGGCACTTTCGTCTTATCTTCTTATGTTTAATTTTTCAGCACATTATTCCACTTAACACAGCATTAACGTGTTATAAATTGTAAGTGATTAGCACCTATTAGATGCTAACGCACGAGTGCATTGTAAGCTGCCGAAGAATTTTTTTTTTATTATTTTTCAATGGCAAACCACGAGGAATCGAGATTAGATACGTTTTGGATCAACACTTTTCATATTATCGCCGCAACTCTCGGTTAATCTCGTAAGATGATTTCCCATACATGCACAAGGAAAACATCAAAGTGAAAAATTGAGTGTAATAGTGTAAATGTTGAAATGCAATATCATGAAACAATAGCAGAAATGCCTATTGACGCTTGCTTTTGCCATACAAACTGCCCCCTGATCTGGTGTTCTACATAAAGCGAATTGAAAAGATATAAGTTTGTATGTATCTTGTTTCTAAGTGCGGGGTTGATCTTATCATGACTCAAATATGGTTGTCGTTGTTGTTGCTGGATTGTTTTTATTTAACTTTTCCACTTTTCCAAGCTCTCTCAACTTCCTTGGGGTGCTAGAGCAACGACAATCGCATTATTTTCTTGTCGCCAAGAAGGTTTTATAATCGTCTTTCGAGTAATAGCCCAGAAAATTATTTCAGCCAAGATCGGTTATGATTAAGTCAATGTATAAAATGTACTTCAATTGATTCTTGCCATTTTTATTTTTTTTATTTTGTTATTTTTAATTTATTGCCAGCTGACAATCAAGCCAAGTCCACCACCACGACAAGTTAGTTAGCCACTTACTATCGGATACTTCGGTCCATTTATTATCGATTTGACCGTAATTGAGCGCTTTTCGCGCATTTATCGTATCTATCGCGAGTTAGAGCATCGTCGCAAATTGATCTTTATCGAGATGAGTGATTTTTCGAGGAACTGTTGAATGTTGGTGGAAAAACGATAGTTAAAATTGTGGAAAAAAAGTATTCTCCTTCTGATTTCCTGGATACAGGAAAATTTTTTAATAGTTTTCTTGGTTTGGATTTGTTATTTCTACTGATTTTAAGTGAATATTAGCAATGGGCGACGAAAAGGATCCTCCTGTGGTAGGTTAATATGTGAAAAAAATTTACTGATTTGTGCAGAAATTGAATGATGTGTATAGTGAAAATGAATCCCAAGTGTGGAAAAGTATATAAATGTGTGAATGAATTACAAAAAAATGTGTTATGACATACATTGCTAAAGTGCAAAATCAATGAGTCTAAAAATGTATTTTTCGTTTGTTAATGTAAGATTAGTTTTGAAAATGGAAATGTATTGTTAAAGTTGCATTCTTTAGTCCAAAAGAAAATGTAATCCATATACCTACATAGTTGGTTATCGCTCCCGAATTATTTGATTTTTATCTGATTTTCTTAAAGGTGTTCTGAGTTAATCGCAATTTCCTCCATCGAGTATCCTTTAAATTTAATTAAAATTCTAGTTCCTCCTGAAGATGCTTTATTGTGCACTTTTGATTTTAAATGAAGTATGCTATAAGGACCGAGAAAAATAACTGCTCATGGGTATGTATCTAGGCATATACTTATCGACACCAATGAAATCGGATAAAGATGCTGCTCACCAAAAGTTTTGATTAAACCTCATAGTAGTATTGGTCGTTTTTAAATCTGAATTAATAATAATAATCTTTATTTAAATTTTTTTGAATTTAATGAAATCAAAAAAGGAACATTTTTATTGATTATAAAATTTTTTAAACCATACCCAAATTCTAAGATAAATTTATTTATTTTATTTCAAAATGACTTTCTCCTATACTCATACATTTCACAATTCCTACAAGGGAAGAATAGTATTGTTCCGATCCGAAAGTTAATGAATTTTAAAGGAAACTAAATTCCTTAAGATCACTGATCAGTGAAAAAAAAAATTAACTTAACTCATTGAAAAATAAATAAATATTCCAAGTGAAAATAATTTGAATCAATTTTTCTTTTTTGGCCAATATTTTCCGGAATACTTTCGGATTTTCCAACCAAAGTCAACGGTCATCCCCCTCTCTTCATTCCCCTTGGTCTTTGCTTCTATTATTAATGGACATAAGGATTGGTTAATATCAGAAGCACTTGAGCTCTGTTCTCTCTCTAAATCTTTAAACGCATAGTGTAGAAAGGATCTTGCTAGTGTTCGGTTTAACATCAAGAAAACGACAGTCTTGTTCTGGTTGTCAAGCTCCAAGCATAGTTTCATGCTATTGCAGGAATTCAGGTAGGAACTTGAAATTGCTCCAAAAGGAAAAAAAATAAATCGGGTATGATGTGTCATACCCGATTGCTGCCAATAGCTTGATCAGCTGTTGAGTAAGACACAATCAAAAGCAACATTTTCTTATTGACCAAGCCATTTAACCAGAAATAAGCTTCATCACTTATTACATGCTCATCTTCGGCCAGTTTCAAATTAGTCCATTCAGCAAAAAAGCGACGTAAACGATGGTCATTTGGCTTTAATTCTTGTACGAGCTATATTTTATAGGCACGTAAGCCAAGATCCTTGGATAAAATTCTCCACGTAGTCGAAGGACAAAGGTCAACAAGTTGAGAATTGCGACGAATCGATATTTTCGCGTATTCTTTGACACTTCACGTTACAGTAGCAATATTTACTTCGGTACGTAAATTTTTTTTTTGACTTGTTCATGATTTCTAAACGAAAAGAGTAAAATTAGTGCGGAAACGAACAATAACTGCACGAATTGCTTGCTTACTAGGCCGATTATGTTGACCGTAAAATGGACGAATTGCTCTTTGAACTTCACGAACATATGTATTTGTTTTAAAGTTAATTTCCACAATTTAGAAGCGTCGTTCAGGCGTTAAAGCTTAATCACGCCAACAGAAATGTCAACACAATTTGACATTCTCAACTGTCAAACCATAGACAACACCAACCGAAACTTCTCATACAGCTAAAAAACACCTATTAGTAGGTAGGCATGGTTTTGAGGGGCAAAATGACTACGGCATCAGTAGAGCTGTTTGAGCCAACGCTAATAAAACAAAGATCAAACAACTCCTGGGGAAAGTCACGAATTGCGTAAGAGTCTTTGAGGCTTTGTGATTTTTATGTTAAGTGAACCAAGGCCTTTTGGACCAATATGAATAAGAGAAAAGGCCAAAAGCTAGGGAAAGCTCACAACTCTTTCTTCTATCAGATGTATGGAAACGACCTTCTTGTTTTTATAGTTGAAATTTAGTAATCTACAGTTTCATTCTTCTCGTTGATCGGTGACTGATATAGGGAGGGAAACTCAGATTTGGTATGAAATATGAAAAGACCATTTCCATGTATTCATAGCTTATAAGGGTTGAGTTCAGCTGAACTATAAAATTGACCATGACAAAGTGCATCTTACCCATTGTTTATTGCTTCGGTTTGACCAAGGAATAAGCGGCATCGGAGCGTTTTGCAAAATATGTGCTGGTTTTTTTTCGTCGTGGTTCTTCTCTTTCTCTTTGGTCTTTGACTGAAGAGAAATTGGCCCTGGCTCACTAGGCACTGGTCAGCGTTGTAGATATGTGTTGTTTACTGCCCAGATGTCATACATGGATGTACCCATCAAATTAGCTTTTAAATATTTAAGGACAATGTCTGATGCTATGAATGCTAAGTGGAGATCTAAACGTCCAAAAAAGTTTAGTTTAAATTAAGATCTTGCCAAGGCGATAAAAGATTGTTAATTGGTCAAAGTGTTGAAAGGTCTACTGAAACACTGCACAGCAGCAGAACGAAGGATACTCGTATTAAATTATATGACAAGGTTAGATAAATCATTCCGTCCCTAACTGAAAAAAGTGGACCGTGTGTTGCACTTTAAGAAGGACTATTTATATAGGAAATGTGAAATATAACACTGTGAAAGAATTTGAAAAGTGGAATTTTTAAGGGAAGAATGTCACAAAAGACCTGTTTGTAAGATGGGAGAACATGCACCGAAAATATTTAAAGAGAACTGCAACCGAGAAAAGATTTATTCAACGTTTGTTGGTATAATATCGGGATCATTCACTGGGTGCTACCACCGCCGGGTAAACAGTGGGGAAGACTTCACCCTCTAATGCAATGAGACTTATTATTTAAAATATTAAGATACGATGTAGGATGTGATTAAAATTGAAATCAAATATTTCAATTTTTAAAATATACGTCAACTATATTAAATTTTTACTGATTAAATGCTGTTGAAAGCTCTCGGCTATTTTCAAGATAATACATGACCTGCGGCCAGAATAGGTAACCTATTTCAAAAAGGGTCTCAATCAATGTATTCAATCAAGCATGCCTTCTTTAATCCTTTTACAAATATCAAACAAAAATTAATTTACCCCACACGATTAGTTTGAAGTGTTAACCAAATTTATGTTCTAAACGGCTCTAATAAAAAAATTTAATATCTTTTTTCATAGAGTAACTTGATAACCATTAGATACAATAAATTCATTCATGTATGCATAATAAAATATCGTCAGGATGCAATGAAAGACATTTTGTGGGCCGATATACTCTGCTTAAAGTGCAAAGAATGATTGCCACAAATGGTATCGTCTTGGTTGTGGTCAATTAGTTTAAATCGTTGTGTTATACAACTTTTCATTTCTATCCAGCAGATCCATTGAAATGCGGGTGTAACAATATTATCATGTGATTACGAATATATGACTTGCATACAACATATATCATTGGAGGTGATTATTTAAACTATAATTTAATATAAACGATGAATATGGTTAGGATGATTTATAGTTCTATTTAATAACGAATAAAGTGTCGTGGTATGTCCTTATGTGAAAGTTTTGCAGAAGAAACTACACATGATCAAACTATGTTGATGTAAAGTCTTAAGTATAAGAAAAATAGGTAAATATGCTGAACTTTTCCACGTTCGACCCTTATGAAATGAACTAAAAAAGGCCCGAAGATAAAGGATACAGTAGAGAACGATTAAAGAAATAGATAACCGTAATTTTGTGTTTGTTAGTTTATAGACTAACACATTTTAGGAAAACAGGCACGCATCTATACCACTTTACCCGTTGATGCACCTAAAAATATGTTCAGAAATGCCGTGGTATATGGAATTGGAACCTCGCCTTTAGCAAGCGACTCAAAAGGCTCATGAATGAGTTTATCGAAATTCAGAAGTAATAAAAGGCTTATTTGCATTCATAAGGTTTGGAAAATCTTTAGTTCAGTATCAAAAAAGTATGGAAGACTTTGTTAATGATGCCTCTCATGTTCATACACAAAAAAATTTAAAAATTATTTTTAGCTTACCACTAGAAAGAACAGAGGAACCGGGCTACCGAGTCAATATTTAAAGGGTAGAACTATGTAGAAGTAAGGACTTCTACTGAGTTCTACCCTAAGGGAAGGAGGGTAAGGACTCTGTAGAAGTCCCAGTTGAGGATAATCTCTTTGGATCGGAACCATTGAATGCAGCTTCTTCTGCATGCCAAGCCCCGATTAGGTCTATCGTTCTATCCATTATAATGAATTCGCAACCAATTGTTTCTCACCAAGCACATAGTGTAACTATAACCCATAACCATGTAATATAACTACTAATCTATTTAAACTGCACTGAACCATGTAGAAAGGGGGCGTACCCCATACCCATCCAACCTGACATCCCTCGAGAAAGCTAAAGCAACTCCAGCTTTACACTTTGCTAAAACCAACAAGCGAAACAGAGAACGTGTTAGCAACAAGTTACAATCATGGATAGCTAAAATGCAATATGGAGATCTTGTAAAATCACATTACACCTCGAAGTTTTGCTTCCTATCACCATTAGGAAGATGTCTCTAATGCGCCAGGAAACATCATACTCAAAACAAAATATCGAAAGAAATTGATCTGAACCAGTTCTATTTGCGCTAGACAAGTGAACCTAATTAAGTGTTTAAACGGCATTTGGCTATGTTAAGCCAATAAATGTACGCTGGTACTAACCATAAGAAATCCATTGGATATCTTAACCAAATCGTTCTGTTCTTATATTAAACTTCTTTTGTTCTAAAATTACATCCAGAAAACCTTGGGAAATTCTTCTGGGTTTGATTTTATAGGTCATTTCCATATACAATGTATTTGAAAAATTTATTAACTTTAGAATCCTTGGCATTGTGAAACATTAAAGTTCAATATAATCCGGAAAATTTGGCTCCCATTCTTTTCATATAATGCTTTGCTACATAAGGATCATCTTTATGTTGTTTGTTAATTGGAAATGCAATATCTGAACTAGATCCAACATCAAAATGATGTCTACTTTCCAAAAATATATGGAGAACTTATTTGTAAGTGATTCAAATAAACCCTGAGATTGAACTCATTCGAACTCACAACGAGTTTAACTAGTTCAAAATGACTGATGGAGAGTTCGAGCACCAATCGTGAGTGACAAAAAGGATAAAAATTGCTAACATCTTAAAAATGCTGGTAAGATGTGTCATTCAAATGGCATTTATGTGTTTAGAAACATCTTGAAACCCGCACACAAAAATAATTTTTTGGAGACGCCATTTTGATGGATTTTGATTTTATGGAAGTATTAGATTTATGATAAGGCAGTAAAAATTCATACTATGACGAATTACAAAATCAATGTAGAAGTTGTTTTTATCACTTTAATCCAGCATGTGCGAGACCATGATTGAGCTCAAGTTCACAAATGTCAAACATGACATCATGAACTAGTTCAAAGACTGAAGTATGCAAGAGGCATAAGTCTGAAGGTTATTGACACTAATCACACTTCACTGAAACAATCATATTGCCAATCACAACTGCTATCAATTTACAATAAAATTCTGTCTGAAATCTACAATTCTTTTTTTGTGATGATTGAAAATTGCATCAGCAAAACTGTAACAAAAGTTTTTTTTTGCTGTTACGAAAAAGTGAGACATTCATGAAACTTCAAATTCAAATATTTAAATTGTTCATCATATATCTGCATCTATGCAAATCTGCAAATATCAATCGAATTAAATTGTTAATGAAACCTACAAGAATGGACAGTAAAAACAATGCAGAGATCATAGAATCATTTATTAAGGTCACTTGATCGACCCAATTCATATTGCAGTTGAACATCCAGATGTCATTTTGCCAAATACTTAACGATCCTCGTTCATTTATGATAATTGAAAGAGTTGTAAACAATCTAATTTAGATGTTTGAAAATGGATATTTTTCTTAGTTCGGTTTTCCTTCTCTTTTCCAGACTGACAGTGAAATAGCATGTGAGGAAGCGGCCAGACTAACAGCAGAAATCCAAGAGGGAGATGGACAAGATGATGACTATGATGCATGTGGATACCATGACCTACCGCCTCCACCTGATGGAGGGTAAGCATTCGTTTCTATTCGATTAACTCCTTCTCGAACATTTGCCACATACGAAATTCAATGTAATCCAATTCGCTATGAATTATAGAATTTAAATATGTTATACAAACATGTCCTTTAAAGATTTTTCGATTAGTTAATGTTATATTCTGATGTTTTCACTGTTTGTATTACAGCTACGGTTGGGTCATAGTATTTGCATCATTCATGTGCAATATGGTAGTGGACGGTATCGCGTATACGTTTGGAATATTCTTGGCAGACTTTGTGGTGTTCTTTGGCGAAGGCAAGGGAAAAGTCGCGTGGGTTGGAAGTTTGCTGAGCGGTGTGTACTTAAGTGCTGGTAAGTCAAACTATTGTGTAACGAAATCGTTTTCTTAAGCATATTAAATAGGGATTTGTCCACTTTGAAACGTATTATATGGCGCTTTTCATATTTTAAGGTCCCCTTGTATCAGCGCTCGCGAACAAATATGGATGCAGAGCAGTTTGTATAGCGGGTAGTATTATAGCATGCTGTGCATTTGTACTAAGTACATTTAGCACATCAGTTACAATGTTGATGATAACGTATGGTGCTATGGGAGGTAAGTTTTGTGTTAAATGAATTTAATGTATACCTTTTACTGAAAATTTGATTAATACCTGATTGGAGGGGCAACGTTCCAAGGTCTTTAAATATTTATAAGGGCTTTTATACAGAAATGAGCTCGGTGGATTGCATAGAACACGAGCAGGTCGATCTTTTTCACTCCAAACGCTGTGAAATGTCTCTGATATTTTTGTCTATGGTAGGAAAAACCAGGATTCGTGTTGTTACCTTTTTTTATTTGGTCTGATCCTTTACAACGAGGGAGATCTATCCATTGTATAAAACATTAATGAAGTAACCAGTCCCGTCGCTGGTCTGCTCTTTTCTCAAGATGGATAACACTAACCATAGTCGTGGCTGATATTCCTGCTATTTCAGCCCGCATACCATTCTTGACTCATTCTAGATTCTTTGGCATATCCCGCGCTACATTTTATGATGCTAAAGGTTGTTTGAACTTTGTTATTTTAATTCTGAAACGCACTATTTCACAGTTTGACACTCAAAAACGGAGTCTCTGTGTATTGAATCCACATCGTTTTTTATTGGAAATGCTCTTAGGTCTTTCAATTTTTCCAGAATTTCAGAAAATTAGCCTGCAAGCTTATCTAAGATCGTGCTAACTAAATACAGAGTAAACTTATTCCGTACGCCGTCATTTCAGATTCAGATCGGAAACTATTCGACCCTACCATTGTATAAACTACTGCATTGGTTGAAAACTCTTTTTTCTTGACGTTGAAAGAACAAGTGTTTGACGCAAAACGATTTTATTCTTTGACACAATCTCCATCTAGAGTAATATACCTTTCCCATAGTAATCTGAGTCAAGTACCTCAAAATAAGCATTTGTGTAATACTTGAGCACCATTTTTGAATAAAATTTCTTCCTGTTCAGCCAATTTTTCAAGCTGGTAAATAGTAAATTGTCATTAGGGGCTACATCAGGCGACAATGGAGGGTGTTAAACCACCGCGTAACGCAATTCCTTTAATTTGTGACAATTTTACATAAAAGTATGTAAATTAGCGTGCGCACCAGCCGTTAGAGCATGATTCTAAAGGGATTGAAATAATGCGTCAAGCAAAGCCGCCATGAAGATGGTGTACCAGTTCCTACCCCAGCACAGGGTACCCAAGACACAACTGCTGAGTGTGCACAATACTACTCTCAAGCCACATTAAACCACTAACTACCACGATTCAGCTAGAATAGGCTTCTTACCGTGTAGAGGGATGACAGTTAACTGCCACGGGCTGCTTCTAACCCGTGGTTCAGACCAAACCTCTGATCAGGTTGCACTCACTTATAATCTGAGAATGACTACAATTGTTGACCCTGGATCCGGTGATGATAGTTACCCCAGCTCGGGTTCGTGGGAGCGAAATTTGACAGTCAATTAACATTACAGTTAGAAAAACAATTTCTCTAAAAGGATGCTCACACACCTTTTATTTGAATGTAGAAATTATCATGAAACTAGTCGCATCATGCACTTAACATTATCAACGTTAATTGAAAATGTTAAAAATGCTTATATTTTCCATTGTCAATTGGCATTAAGTATAAGGACATTCTCATTAAGACGTTGTCATCGGGGTTATTGATTGGAAGATATTTGATAAGCTCAGTGTAGACTTGATATCAGCTGAAGGCTATATTTTTCTCATGTTGATTCGGCTCTAGCATATTAAGTCCGAAATCGAGCATCTGCCAAAATTGTATGGAATGGGCGGGTCTTTATTCTTTTGGAAATTATGTTTGTGTGGAGTTAACATTCCCGTTTGGTCGATTCTCTTGTATCTATGGGCGATACAAATTTGATGATATGGCACTGAATTGTTTTCATAATTTTATTAATTTTATAAAGAAAAAATGCTTTTGTGCATTTGCATACACGATGCGAATGCCTGAATGAGAACAATCAAATATTGTATTGTTTGCTACCATAGTTCAGATCACGGAGCTTGCGCACATTCATTTATACTACCTATAGGTATTTTTTTGTAAGTATGGTAGATTTTTTGTTGTTAAGCGTAAATTTTGGGGATTGCGGATAAAAATTTAGGCGTAACGCCACTCGTTGTCTTATACCTCTATGGTTACTACTGTGTAAGCCTCAAGGTAGCCTCAATTGTCAAAAAATCGGTTTTCAAATATTGATTGATTAGAATTGAAACCAATCAAAAAAAAAAACGAAAAGCATTCAAAACACCTCGATTTCAACTCGTTTGGGTCATGATTTCTTTGGTTTTTTGCAGAATTGATCATAGAACGTTGCGCGCAACTTTTTTATAAACCTTAACCTAGTCTGAATTTAGTCCATTTTTGCATTGCAATTTGTACGTTTTGCGTATTCAATTTGAAAGCCTGTCATATGTGATTTGAAATGCGAGAGCAAAATATTGGCTCAATGTCGGCCAGTTGATGAATTAAATATTTTCTTACAGGTCTAAAAGTGTTTGCGGGTTGTTCTCGTTAAACTTTTATTTTAAAAGTCGCAACAAAAATCACATGGTCTGATCCAGACGGAAGGACATGCGATTGTATTTGCTTATTAAATTGTGAAGAAACTAGTCCTCTGTTTTTCAATCGTAACCCTGGTTGTGGGTGGCACTGCCTTGGTTGAGACAGTTTTTCTGTTGGTCCCAGCAAACAGCTCTAATTGTGTCAACAAAAATTTAACAATATGTTCTGTAATGACAGTCTCTCACTGATGGAAAAATGAAGGCCAAATTATCCATCGTACATGCAAGGTGCACTTTCGACCAATGAGCCCAATTGATTGGCAAATTTGGAAGTAGGGCACATAAAACGATTTGTATTCGTCTTTGCTGCTTGTTTTATAGTAATTATTCCTGAACATTGTAAATTTTCCGCTGTACTTCAGATAGTCGTGAGCTCTCTATGATCCTTGGGCGTTGAATTTTCCATCTTGGAGTCGGAAATGAAAACATCACATAAATCACGCAAATTTGGGAAACAAACTAGTGATAAAGAAACGTATTTTTATAAAGGAAAAAAACTGATCAACTTTATTTCAACATGATTTCGATGTCAGATTTCTAATGATTTTAGCTAGCATTCATCTTTATTGTACACAACTTAACACATTTTCTTATCCTACAATCTTTTGCCCAATTTACAATTACCTTATTTATATTTTTATAGTTTTGAGCTACAATACACCCATGCGCATAATTCGAGATCTAATGAAATAATATTGAATACATAAATTTAAATGCTAAATATATTTTCGGTCCAAAAAACATGTGTCATAATGGAATAAAAGCAGGAAGATCTCCCAGCTTTTTTCTTCCACGTATTGTCGGTTTATTTGAATCATCTTCGCAAGGTGTTTCCTCATCTGGCGCGTTGGATTTTGATGCGTTTATTTTCTCGTTTTCATCGTTGATGTAATATCTAGCAGAACTTGTTCCAATTTGTTCTTCATTCACGATCATGCTCGGCGATAGTGTAACGTCTTTATTAGCGTCTTGTTGGCAATTCGTCTTCCCTACAGCAAATTTATTATTTTTTTGCTCACTTTTCGCTTTGCGGTGCAAGTAAGGACATCGAGATTTTTCGCATTTGCCTTTGCTCTCCAAGTCGGGACACCAAAACTCGTGTCGCATGGGGCACTATAAAAAAAGATTAAGATTTTGTTGAATAATAATCTACGAGTTTTGTTTGATCATTAGATTGTTCCATCATAACTTATGGTATTAAGAATATGGGAAATGGTCACTTGCCTTTTCAGCTAAATGGCAAAAGCCTTTTAAGAACTCAGAACAAATTTCTGTTTTCTCGTTGAGTTTTTTGTGCAGGTATGGGCAGTTTGGACGCGTACAACAGCCTTGCAGGAAGAACTTACACGTTGGCATTTTGGAAAGACTGACTTCGTGCGACAGTAGGCACTTATCATTGACGCACTCTCCTTTAAGGAATCTGCATTGGCAAAAAATCATTTCGATTATCGTTCCCCTAAATGAAATACACCAAACTTACTTTCTACAAATCGAAACATGTTTTTTATCATGCACTTTTGCGCATTTTCCTCGCTCAAAAGCGTTACACTTGCCAACCTTTCTGAAAATCGGACAGGGAACATTGGACTTGACCAGACACTTTGATAGGACATTGATGCTCTTCTGTTTCGCTGAACTGTGTTTGTAATCGTAACGTTACATGTTGAATGTTTTGATATTTGCACAAACGTTACCTTAAGTAATTTCGCGTCTTGTGACCATCAGTTCGAATCAATACGTTCTGGGAATTAGCAATATACGTCAATCCTCCTATATCAATTCGTTTTAGGGCGGGACCAGCATTGTCCTTTGATTCAATTTTCTTAAGACTTCGTCCACCATTGTCCAATAGGAATTTCTTCCCACGAACAATCACAACACGCTTGCGAACGCCAAGCTTCGGCGTTTTCAAATGTACCATTTGCTGCGGCGGGAGTGAGTTTGTTGTTGCTGTTTTTTCTAATTTGTTTTTCGACGACTTGTACAACACACCGTTGATATTTAGCAGTGATTTGTCTTTTGTTAGAGTCCTTTCTCTGAAAATTAAAGCAGTATTGCATCAACGTTCAAGCTTTATTCCACACTTACAATCTGCACACTCGCCGTCCCCGTGTTGTGATCCGTTTCGGCAAGAGCAATTCACTTTCAGCAACTCTACTGAGGGCGTATCTGGCTGTGAATGTTTTCCGAACTGGACTCTTTCCTTTCAGTTTAGCCGTTACACGACGATCAATTTTGTAACGTTTCTTCTTGGCTAATGGCGACATTTTATCCACGGGCAGGACAGAACGCACATTATCTTGATTATCTTTTAGTGGCGCACGTATAAGCTTGCGAGTTCCGATTTTAATTAAACGTCGTTCCATCGTGGCGGACACTTCATGCGATGGTGCACCAATGTAGCGCGATTTATCGCTCACATTCATTGGCTCCCTGATAAGTTTATTTTTCGATTTGGCTATTATTCTACCTTGCGAACTGCCTGCCACTTCATGCTGTCGTGGAGGCTGTGTGGTTTGTAATTGCGCTAAGAAATTCGGATTCACGTGAATTGAATCTGCTACCATTGATTTCAAAAATTTCGGGTTTATATGTGCAGCCTTGAAATTTGGATTTATAAATACGCACTTAGCAGCAGGCTGATTGTCATCCATTTTTTTTCATTTGTATCTATAACAATCGTTGATTAATGGAGAAGGTTTTGTTCGAAACTATACTTACATTTGAACTGGTTGTAAAACATAAATGTTAGCAGCGAATTTAATAAGAAAATATCACTTTAATGTCAACTGTCGCAATGACACACATGACAGATGAAAGTAAATTGAACGGCGACTTAAGTGACCTCTTACGGAAATGCTCGTGGTGGATAAAATTGTGGTGAAATTCAAGTGGAGGGTAATGTTATATGATTAATATTTCGGTTATGAATATTTGTTAATTAAAGAAATCTATTGATAAACAATTGTGTAATTCAAATTGTTTTTGATCATTCGAATAACTTATGTGCCCATAATGGCGTTGTGTGGTGCTTATTAACGTAATTCTCCCTAAGCTCGTTTTATGATTACGTCTTTAAATAAAAATAAAAATGAAATACAGACATTGTTTGTGTCAACCACAAATGTAGTTAAAAACATTAATAATAGTTTTCAAAGGAAATTTCTAACTTTAAGCTGCTAATTTCTACCCGCTAGCTAAATTCAACGTTAAATGTGTTTTCAGACTTGACATTTATTAAGCTCGTCGTTTGGAGTCTTAAATTTATTTTTACATTTATCTGAATTTTTCAAAAACGCGCTACTACTATTCACTGTTTTATTTCTATTATGTATGGTACTCTTTTTATGATTGCTCGTTTTCTTCCACAAATGTAGAAAGTTTCCGTAACCAACATCGCGAGATTATTTCAAAAAAAAAAAAGGTTTTTAAACAAAATTCAATTATTAACAAAATCAAGTTTTAGATTATTTCGATGTTTGAAATTAAAACATATGAACAAACTGAATAAAAAATAAACATTTTTTTTAAAATGAGCCTTATCATTAAACTTAAGTATTTAATTTGTTATCTTTTTTCCAACAATGGAAGCAGTTTTACTTCTCTTGTATTGTAGAGCATCCAACACGGTCATACTTTTATATGGGCCAAACTTTCATTGATATTATAGTTTGTGGCGATGCTTTCAATTCCTTTTCATTGAGAATTTGTTTTCATTAAAAGTCATATGGGGTTGTCCTAGGCAACTCATCAATGAGTGAACAACAGACAATATGTTTGAACTATATTATCGTTGTATAGCCTAAACCATTGATATCTGAGTTTAAAATCAGAAAAAACTATTAACACTGCTAAGCCGGGTGTTGTCTTTGGAGTCTTTGCCTTTTTCTTTGAAGTCGTCTCAAAGCAATCGTTCAGGGTTTTCCTCTCCTCTGCACTATTCTCAGCTCGTTCTGAAGTAAAAAGGGAGAAAACATTTTGCCAGGAGAATGGTGAGTTAAATGATTATAAACGAGCGGGTGAAGAGGGAAACCGACAGAAAAAGAGATCCAAAAGCCACCTCAAAATCATTAAAATCAGGGCTGTCCCAGCAGCGCAACAAGGCCACAAATGAAGGACCTGTACAGAAAAACAAAGCAATGGGTGCAATAAAATGTGTACTTATAATTTACAATTTGATGATCATACCCTGAGTGATTTTTCATTGGTATTTGCTGTGTCAGGGTTACATTGAAGCAATAAAGGGTAGCACAGGCTACTGATCTGGTTATCAGACAAGCTCTACCGCAGAATTCAATGTGAATATTACTTCTATTAGTATTTTATCTGTTATGCTTTGCGTGGGAAACATGGACCCTAACCCAAGCATCTGCAAATGTATTGAACGCTTTTGAGCGACAGGTCCTGAGCCAAATAATTGCAGCGAAGTTAGACGGAGACCAATTGCGAATTCGATACAACCATGAGCAGTATAAAATTTCGGACGAGCCGGAGGTATCGGATTTCGAAATTACAGAACACGGTCAATGAACCGAGACAGTTGGAGGCGTTCGTTGCAGGAACCGAAGGCCCGACAGGGGCTGTAGTGGTAAGAAGAAGTAGAAGTACTTTTTCTGAGTAACCTCCGTCATAATTTCCAAGACCGCAAGGAATAAGAGCACTCAAAAAAATCAGGAAAGTCATTACTGCGAAAAAAACAGCGAATAGAATGTGTAGGAGCAATGAGCTTGAGGGGCCTTGATAGAAACCGGCTCTATTATCATTGATAGTTGAGAGCAGAAAAAAAAATTTTAAAAGCTGAACAAAATTCCTTCAACTGTTGAAAATATCCTTCCCCGGAAAACACCAAAAACATGGTTTGAAGCTTGTCGGATCAAGAGCAAGGGGAAAGAGTTAAACGATGTAAGTTTAAAGCTTCTGTGCAAGAGAGGTAATTTAAGCTAATTTCCACTTTATACGCTCCAAAATGCAGCAAAAAGTAGCAAACACGAATCGCAAAAGTGACCAAAAGCTTACTTGCACACAAGTAAACTGCTAAGCATTGGAACCAATGTAAAAATCACAAGTGAAAACATGAAAATAATGCTTGACTTATTAAACTGACTAACTGAATGACTTACATCGACGTCCTTAAAGAAATTAGGAAACATGTGGAGCGCAAAAAACGAGCCCGTAAATGGCGATACTGGCGACCAATTGTGAAATACGTGGAGCAAAAACATGGCCTCCTCTTTGAATTCAATCCACAAACGGGCAATCCACAATCCATCCGGGCAATCCAATAACAAGACTAACTAAGACTAAAACATAATTAACTTGGCTCGAAAAATATGATCTAAACTCTACAAACAATTTCAGGAACACGATACCCTGATTTTCTCGCGCAATCTAAAAAGCAGAAAAGGCAATCAGGTAAACTCTTTTTTCAAAGCAAACCATTTTAAGATGGGTTTGATACCAAATTAATTCTAAAACGCTAAAGTTTGCAATGCTAGATCTTCAGAAAAAGGTACCGGTGAACTCTAAATCAATTGAAAATGAATGGATAATCTGCAAACTCCGTCGAAGACTGGTTGTCATTCCGTACTATACTTAGTCTCGCATATGTAAAGCGTCAGGTCGAAGCAGGCTGTAATGGAAGTACGAGTACGAGAGTGAGTTTATCACCTTGGGCTGACGTACCGTTTAAACTAGTTCTTTACGTCATAAAATTGACAACGTAACGAGAAATTCTAATATTTTCTGAACCTGAGGACATTGCTATGTCAAGAAATAGTTCAAACTGCGTCCTAGGTATAACGCGAAGCAGACCTGACGCTTAAGGATTTGGCTATCATGTTTCAAATGAATCTAGTTCATGAAGCCACTCAGCCGGGCAAAAAGTAAGTTCTGATCGGGTTCCTACGAATAAATCTGAATCCCATCATAATCACCAAGGACTTACTGATCAGTAAAATAAACAAATAAAAAACAAAAACAAAATTAGTCTGTTGTTTATATGCAAGCAACACCGTAACAATGAAGAGGCTGAATCTTTGTATCAACGACCTGGCACAGTAGTGATCCAAGCATGGGTAACAACTGTCTGCTAGTCCAAAGCTGGGGACGAGGATGTGGCTTTAGGCTGGTAAACCACACATGAAATAATTTCGAAAATGGCTACCTTACAACAGATGAGTTAATGACATCTTTACTTTGCAAACTTATCGCTGGAATGGTGCTTTCTTGAATTACAGAAGGACTGTCTCTTAGTCGGATTCACTTCAATGCTAAAAACAATGGAACAAATTAGTGTTGGTTCGTCATAATGGACGGAGGCAACACATTGATTTTTCAATTAACATTCGCTACAAAATCCTTGATACCGATGTTCCAGAAATTGTAATACTGGAGTAATACACAGCAAACGTTCAGCAGTACGCGGCACTCAAAATCAACACACGCACTTTTCGGGAGGCTCGCCGAATTGCTTTCCTAAAAGACTCAAGAGGGATAGCAGAGCAGGGACGTCAGGTTTCGTATTGCATCGAGTGTCCCTCAAAAAACGCCCCTTACGACAAGCTGTTAATAAAAAGAGAAAATGTCTCTTTGCCCAAAGAGACACACGTAATTAGCTATGCAGCTCAGATGTTGCTTTATTCACAGGACGCACAGGACGAGGAAGAATAATTTCAACAAGTCTTGGTGCTGCGAGTTATCCAATAAATGTCCGGCCGCAACGGAAGTTGCCTGATGGACAAGACCGGGGATCTGCGTTGTGAAAAATATATTTAATAATGCAATCAATGGACTTAGAGATCCCGTTCAATTTCGATGATTGGTTTCTATTTTTAAAAGTAGTGCAAAAGATTGACTCGGACGCAAAGAGCTTACGTCTGCATACTCCACTATATCTAATTTTTTTTATCACGGGTCGCACTGATTCTGCTTCTTGATATAGAAAGAAGGATCTCCCTATACAGGAGAAAAGATAGACGTAAGGAGATAGACGTAAGGAGATAGACGTAAGACATGTGGACAGCCCATATCATAAATTATCTCGGTCTTTATTTGAAGCAAAGATGCTATATCTTACGAAATAGCTTAAAGGGACCGAATATTTTCAGTCTCACAAGCAATAAATTCAAATTTAATGGTCTCCAGACTGCTTGCTTTACTGGAGCTTACAGATTATGCTCGGCACACCTTCTTTTTTTGGCAAAAGACCCCTTTTGGAAGAAAGCTACCGTCTACATGTATCTGAGAGTATAACCTAGTTCGAGAGTTCTAGAGAGTATAACCTGAGAGTATAAAAAATAAAAAATTCTACGAACACCAATACAATTCTGCAGAATTCGGTTCAATACCGTTAGATCGGTCGTTTGTTCCGAGTGTTATCGCTGTATGTTATTACGCTATGCCTAAACTAACTGTTGACGTTTGAAACTCATACTGAAACACACAGAAATTGACAATTACCGTTAGTTAAAAAGTTAAAAAAATTTGATTTGAATCACTAAAATTTTTTATTGAAAACATAGTAAAAATTGATTAATTACGTTAAAAAACGAAAAAAACAAATTCATACATTATGAAAAATGGTATTCCTTACAGGCTTGGGTTTCGGTATGATTTACTTACCTGCTGTCGTTGCCGTTGGCTACTATTTTGAAACAAAACGATCTCTTGCCACCGGTATTGCGGTATGCGGTTCAGGTTTTGGTACTTTTGCTTTTGCACCTCTCGCTACGTACTTATTGGAAATTTTCGATTGGAAGAATGCTTTACTCATATTTGCTGGATTAATTCTTAATTGTGCTGTGTTTGGTGCTATGATGAGGCCTCTAACGTGAGTATTGAACATTTCCATTCGTTATAAAATTTTACGATAAAAAACTTGAACGAAACCTCGAAGACTTATCTTAATATTTCAGGTATCCGAAAGAAAAGAAGGTGAAACCGTTGATGCAACGCATGTATGAAGAGAAACGTCTGCAACTGGAACGTGGTTCCATTGGAGGATCATTTTTCATGGTACAATTGCCGGATGGGACGATGGAAAAAAGGATGAAAATGCCGATAAATGCAGACCCTGGTGTACATTCTAGTCTAGCTTTGGATCAATTAGCTGGTAAATGTTTCAAGTAAGTCACAAGTGACGCAAATATTCCTGGTTTTTACTCGACCAACAGCTCAGCAACAAAGTGGTACTCTACAACCTGTCTCAACGTTACCAACAATCACTGAAGCTAAAGTAGTTGATGCACGAAATCCGCCAGAATCAAATAGTCAATTAGATGCAAGACGACCACCAAGGCGACAGCATAGAAGTTCGGAAAGTGATACAACCGATTATGATTCGAAAAATATACCCAGAAATGCATCCCAACCAGCGTTCAGTACATCTCAACAAGGCACGATCTCCATTCTTATGTTCATATTCCGTTTAAGCTCCTAAACATAATTATTTGTCACAGGTCTTCCGAAAAATGGTTCCGTTCCAACATTCGATCGCGTTCGTAAAACATCGCAAACATACAAGCCAACATTAGCTGCAATTAAGGCATCGTCGCGTGGTAATGTTGGCAGCAATGGCGATGTACGTAAAATATTAGAGTTAAGAAAAATTGCAAACTCAGCTGGCAGCCGTTTGAATACCGATGACACCGTTAGTAAAACAAAGCACATCAAAATTTATTAAAATTTGAAAATTTCTCCAACATGTTTCTACGTATCTATCTTTGATTTGTTTCTTATTGGCTTGAAAATTGAACATTATCTGCTTGATTTGTCTCTGTTCATTTTGTATTTTCTTTCTTCATCGATTATTTGGTAATTTTACATTTTACAATTGTACCTAATTCTACATTATTTTATGTTCGACTCCTTGATTTTCTATTATCGGTACTTGTGGCTGAGGTATAGATTATGTAGATAATTTTAAGAAGTTGTAATGCTAGCTACGATCGTAAAGAATTATCCTGTTGATCGCGTATTGCTAGTGTGGCATCGTAGAAAGTAATGCAACTGCAATTACAAGATTTCTTAGTTTATAAGTTATTCGTAGTAAACTAAATTTATCCGATGTGTGTGTTATAACAACAATGTTGAAAGCATTTGCAGATTCAAGTTGATGAAAAAGGATGTTCATACATTTTCCTGATTGTGACAGAGTCGAATTCCTTTCAATCATTTTCGCATCAACTTGATTCTCTCTTTCCCTTTAAATATTTTATGCTCTTAAATCTGATGTTTTACATTTGCATTTGATGTTTTACAGGATTCAGAAACAATGTTTAACTCGAAAGTTTCATTATCTACACGTACAGATAGTGGATCGAAAATGGTACGTCCACTATCTCGTAAGGACATCTTCTATTCAGGCTCTGTAACAAATTTACAACTCTATCATCAATCGCAAAAATCTCTTACAAACTATCGAAACTCTGTTGTATCATTAACAAAATATGAAAAAAGTATGCGTGATGTTCGACCTGATCCGTTAGCTGAAATCGAAAAGGGTCGTGAAAGTAATTGAAAATCAAATAACGATTGGCTGAAATTGAAAATTGATACGAGAAAAATGTTTGTGGTATTTCAGAATATGATCTCTGTCCATGTTTTACGTTACCGGAATCCTTCAAATCGGCTCTGGGAGCCATGTTGGATGTTAGTTTACTTAAGGATGCTGTCTTTATGATGATTGGCATTTCGAATGTGTTCGGTATGGCTGGTCTGTATGTTCCATTCGTTTATTTGGTTGATGCAGCAATATTAGATGTAAGTATTGATCAAAGTCAAATGTCTATTTGTTTCTTGTGTTGCGAATAAAAACGTTTTCTCCATTCCAGGGTATTGATCCGGGCAAAGCCTCTTTACTACTTTCAATTATTGGTATAACGAATACCGTTGGAAGGGTACTGTTTGGGTATATCGCGGACTTTCCAAAAGTCGATTCATTATTGCTCAACAATATCTGCCTGTTGGTTTCAACAATTGCTGTAGGTCTTACACCATTCTGTAAAACATATGCTGCCTATGTTACAATGGCCATATTCTTTGGAATTGCTGTGTGTAAGTATAATTTAATACGTTTAATTGTTGTTTCGTCATTGAATGTATATTATTAAGTCAAGATTCGCATTATTTAAACATTAGAACGTTTATAAGGGAGGTAGGATGTTGTTATCCTACCCCATTCGCTGCATAAAAAGTATACAATACCCTCGGAGAAAGAGTGAGAGCACAATGAGTTAATTTTTTTGAACAAAAAATTCTCAAAATGTAGGGCTTTAATTATTCTTACATGATTTGCTAAAGCTTTGGGTCATTATTGAATTAATGATATTCTCATTGGATTTAATTTCTTTCAATATTGCCAGGACCATAATCTCTTACATTTTCCCAAATTCTTTATGGTTAGGTATTGTTGGAAGCACAAGTAGGGTTTCACTGGTTTTTCGAGCGGTGAAAGTGCACTTTCTTTAGATAAAAAAACGAGCAGATTAGTACAATCGTGGGCAACAGCGTTTCCTCACTTTTTAGTGCGAATTTTGGTTTTACGTCGTGTTTTGTCTATGAAGCCATTCCAAGTTAAGAGTAAACGCTTGATGTGTGCAAGAGAAGCGTTTTGATGATTTGAATCTGAACAACAACAAGTAATTGGAAGCAATAATTCGAATTGTTCGGCTCAATACTGATCTTGGGGTTGAGGGTAACGATTGAATGAGCATAGCGTTCTATCTCATTGTGTGCCTTTCAGGCTCTGGAACACTTTAGTTTTCTATCTTCCGTTTCTGAACCCCAGTCACAATATGATTTGAATTTCTTCTTTTGATTGCGTGGAATCAGATTATCACAAATGCAAAATCGCCTTAAAACGTGCCGCGAGGCAGGAAATGAAAGGAAAGCGGAACAAAGTTATAGGCCCAGCAAAAAATCATTGCAAATTTGTTCAGAAATTTGCTCGTGTACTGAAGAGGAGTCGAATTGTGATCTAGAGAAGAGCTTGCAGGACGTCGACCGCCATCAGTTACCGCACAGGAAATGCGGGCCATTCTGTAAGTCCCTTCATTTCATTGATGGAATCAATTCAATGGTAACGGCACGGAAGATCAGCGGACACGAATTGCTCAACGTATTTTGCAGCAAGATGAGCATTTCAAAGTGGAGGGAGATGAAATTTAACGAGATGAAATTTAAGACGATCAAAATCCGTGAGAGAGCTCGTTCAGTGGACGAACAAATGGTGAAGAGCCTTTTTTTCTGACGAAAGACGTTTCGATTTAGACGGCCCTGATTGTTTGCGGTGCTATTACCACCATTTTCGGAGGTAGCCCCTAGTTTTAAGCAATCGACAAGTGGGCGGCGGTGAAGTCATGATTTGGGCAAGAATTTGATTTAATGGGGAAACAAATGTCATGTTCGTGGACAATCGATTAGTATGTATATTAGTTAAATTAAATAGTATAAGTTATATTAAATTTATCTACGACCAGTTAACGCGTAATGCTGCAAAAATTTCTAGGGGAAACTTCACCATTCATCAACAAGATAACGTGATAGTTCACAACGCAAGTTTCGCATGTTCATATTTCAGAGAGCAAAATCTAAACGCTTCCCGTGGCCAGCACGTACTCCAGACTTGAACATAATCGAAAACGTGCGGGGAAAATTCGCAGCTTCAGTTTACAGCTGAAAAGTGCAAACACGGAAACATGGGCGCGAATCGACCGACGCTATATAGCAATTAATATTCTTCCTGCCACACAGGATATGCTGAGTAATCAAGGCGGGTCTACTTAATATTAAGTCTCATTAATAGGGTGTCACGTGTACACATAACATGAAAATGATACACATGAGGTGTCTAATAGTTTTGTCACTTAGATTAGTATCGAAATTTTGCCTTTTTTCGAATTTTACTCGAAGTTATGTTCTATATAGTCAATCTTTTAATGTACAAAATATCCAATCTAATACAGAAAATAAATCATTACTATAAGAACAGATTTTTCATTTTTATGTCGCATAGTTTTGTCGCGATCTGTACGCTCGCGATTGAATCGAATTTTTCCAAGGAAATCCATTCAATGCCTAACCTTCGATTTTTTGTGAAACTATTCAGAGTGACGGTTGTGTTCGCCAAGAAAATTATCATTTTATTTTAATATTCACCAAAATTAAGAACCATTAAATAATCCGAAATTTGTTTATATTTTACAGCTGGTTACATTTCACTCACTTCAATTATTCTCGTTGATCTGCTCGGCTTGGATAAGCTGACAAACGCTTTTGGTCTATTAATTCTGTTCAGAGGTTTCGCGACAATTATTGGTTCACCTCTGGCAGGAGCTGTTTACGATGCAACGAAAACATACACAATTCCATTCTATATGGCTTCGGCAGCATTTGCCATATCTACGATAACTAGTTTTCTAGCGCCAGCTTTAAAACGGTACGCGTCAAACTTACACGAACTGATCTCGAAATGATTGGAATATAAATTCGATTATATCAATTTCAGCTGCACAAAACCAAACGAAGTACCTGTCCATATGGAAACGCTTACGCCGATCGATGAAGAACTGGCTGAGGATCTAGCGGATGATGATCAGCCAATAACAATGATACCAAAAATCGTACAAACTCTTCCTAGTCCTCAAGGCGACGGCCCGAAATCTCCAACATCAATATCATCATTGAAAAATAACACGAGCGATTCGAATAATAAAAAGGATCAATCACCAAACAATAATACAGCAAATACAAATGCACCGAATGCTACAACTGCACCTAGTTCAACAAACGCCACATCCACTAACTCGCCAACAACAAAATCTAGTTCAAAAAGCAATGGAGCGGCAGGAGACAATGAAGTTAGTCAAATTGAATCAGTCTTGTAAGATCCAAATGAAAAACAAACAAGCGCAAAAGTTTGTTTACGCTTTTGTTTGCAAGTTCATTTAAAGTTTTCATGGATGCAAGTTTCACGTCGTTGTACTGAATTTATTTTTGTTTCAAATATCCTCTCCTCAATTTACTACAACAACTCTACTACTCCTTCAAAATGAAACTTCATCTGTCTAAATGTCCTTACTTGTTTTCTATTCTTATTTATCACTAGCGTGAGTCGAATCAAACTGAAAATTAAGAGAACAAAATATTCTTTTTTCTTAATTTAGGAAAAAAATTGAGATATATATAGGATCCGTAGTACTGATGCCATATTTACAGCGATCGTCCTCATCGAAAAGAAATGTAGACAACAGGCTAACTTCTTTTTTGCTTAAGAATATGTTGCTAAAGAGAGTTTGAAAGGAACAAGGGAAGAAAATGAGAAGAAAGTGGAAAAATATTTGTAAATTTTCAATTATTAAAACTTGTATAAAGAGAATGAAAGTGGATGTTGCTAACATTGATAATGATGATGATGATGATGATAATATTATTGTAAAAGATGAAAGAAACCCTTTTTGTGGAGATTGTTTCCACAGTGGAACGCGCACATAAATATAGGATAGTAAATTTAAATCTAATAATTATTGTATAATTATTATCATTATTATTTTGTTTTATTATAATTTTTATTTTGCCTCTCGTTAATATATGTAATAAGATTAAAGTATACCACTACATTGTTGTTTATAAAATGGGTACGTTTTTGATTTTTAGCTTAAGCATTTTTTTTTATTTGACTTGTGATCGTGTTTTTGGTTCTGCTGTGCTTACTGCCGTCGTACGAGGTATTTTCATTCTTTTTTGTGGGTGTCTAATTTCGTTCGTATTTCATTTGACTATGAAACCAATTGAATTCGTGATGAAATGGTCGATTTGGTTATTTTTGTTTATTAAAATGTACCGTTGAAAAATAGAACACTACAAAATGAGCAAGCAAAACTAATTGATTTTACGAATCAAATATTTATTGAAATAAATGAAGGAATTCCTTGAAAAACGAAAATGATTGAATGAAACAACAGCCAACATGGGACACCACCGAAACGTGGAAAAACGTACAAACAAGGTGGGCAACGATAGACGAAAACGAAGAAAAACTAACAAATATTAAAATAAATAAAATAAAAAAACGGGCAACTCGGTTGGTTCGAATGGGTTTGTTGCAATGAACATTATGAATATATTGTTTGTCACTCGATGACCACTCGAGCACTGTATTCATTTGTTACTGTGACGTATTACAATCGCTATCGCCATCCAAGATATTCTTCGCCACGAAATGTATCTGACCAGACTTTCATCTTGAACTGCTAGATAAAATGCGGCAAAATGGCGATTATTTACAATTGTTTTGTTTTATATTAGCTTTCCATGTTTTTTATGTTATATACCCCATTCTGCTGACTCGGTACGGTCCTTCCTAATTCGGGTGCAGCTTGGTTGCACGGACAGCTAGTTTGCAGGATTGCATATTCAATTGCTGGCCCTTCCGTTGCATTGATTGGTCACGTATCCTTGTATAGCTAGAATCTGCATGAGTTTCCTCTTGAATCCTATCATAATTGTCGTGCCGCTGACTGACTCGATATCTTTCGGCACCATTCGGTGTATTTGACTCAATCATTGCCCTAGTTTGGCTACGTACTGCGAGATGGTTTGGGCTTGTTCATTGTGTTCTGAACTAGACATTGCTGATAGACGAATCGATCTTCCAAAGATTATTTTGACGGATTTCTCACGTCGACGCATCTTCTGCAGTTCTGTGCACGACGAACAATAATGAGATAAGTCTGTCCCGGTGACCCTCGATTATGTCGTCTAACTTAGTCAAATGTTCGTTGATCGTGTTAAATCGTTCGATAATTCCGTCGAATTTAGAATGAAGGGTCTTGTTCTCGTTCTCATTCCTTGTGCAGCTCTCACATACCATTTCATTTCTGCAACACGATCTCCCTGGCTATGATGATTGCTTTCTGGTTGCCAACAAAGCAAACTTCTGGTATCTTACCGAAGTTTTTCATCCCAACAAAAGTGCATCAGTTTTGCCATCTAAAATTGTTAAAGTAAGGTCCTGGGTCCACTTTAAATATTTTGATCTGCTCTCCTGTTCTTCGTTTTTAGCCTTTGATAAAAGCAACAATCTAGCATCTACGACAGCAATCCTTTACGTCTTCTCAAGCGTGCAATCAAAATATTTCATGCTTTTTCTTTGGGTGCTTGTCCACATTGGGGTTGACTTTCACATTCACTTGTTTTCAAGGCGATCCTTGTAGTCTTTCATCCACTTTCTGAAACGATTAGCATCCTGGATGTTATGCCGTGTACTGTTTCCATTTCCGCTTTCTAGATTCGTCTTTGCAGTCTGTACGCCTCGATAAATCCTCCCAATCGGGTTGTCCAATAGTTCCTTTCCACACAGCAATAGTCCAATATGGTCATGATAATGTCGGGATACTGAAAATCAACTGTGTTTCACACAGTGCATTACACTAAATGTTATCGTATGCTTGCTGAAAATTCACAAGGAAGTTTATTGGCGTTGATGATGTATTCCCAACACTTATCTGTAAGCAACAATTTATCTGTAAGCAATTGGTCCTTGCCACTCGCAGTTGATACTGTCGGTACATGTTTTGATACAGTCTTCTATTGTATGAGAGAGTATTTTGTATGCTGGACAATTTATTCTTTTTCAGTCTTTCCATGTCAGTGTAGGTTCCTTGCGGTGTTGTTCGGACCAGTTGGAATACTTTCATTTCGGATGCATGTCATGTCAATGAGGCGTCGACCGTTGTCGTTATGACTGAAGAAGACTGGAAGTCTTCTGTAAAAGCTAGAGCTTCCAGCAATTCTCCAATATATCTACAATTGGTTTTGTTAGTCTACGAATTTTGGCAGCGATTAAAGAGTGACTTTCTTCGACGTTTTTCCGACGCGACGCAAACATTAATCAGGCAAACATTCAACTCTGTAATCTAGAACAGCGAAAGGTAATAAGGTTTGTTAGTATAACCTGTGATTGCCGTACAAGCATTTTTCTTTGTTGGTACCTCCAAAGCATTCCCCAAATTTTTGCTAGTTCGAAGGAAGAGAACGTCCTCGTCGGTATTTTGAGTGCTGAAGTATGTAAGGCAGCCTTCGGAATGGCATTCAGCACACTCATCGGATACATCGCGCTCAGTGTCCCCTGTCTAGTGACCCCATCTTTCCTATAAAGAAATGTTCTGATATTCTCTGCTGCCTGCATACATCGCTCCCATGGTTTTCGCAATTATCCTCACGACCCATTTCATTCAATTCGATCTTTTAGCACGTTCCTGGTTAATCTTGATTCATTCGTTTACCAAACCTGTCCGACCTGTTGTGATTTTTCGCGTTTTATGGTGACGAATGGTTATGGCTCGTAGCAAAAAAGATACAGCTCGTCATTGTGTCGGATTCGCCAGACCATCCTTAGCCCTGATGCGGCCGGTTTTTTTGTGTTCGTGGTTCAACTGCGTCACTCTCCTATGCCTTCGTAAGATCCCGGGTTTCAGCATAACATACGAATATCCGATTTTTCAGAATGCATTGTTCAAATTTATTTTTCCATTACATTTTCATAGATCGCAACAGAGAGAGAGAGAGAGAGAGAGAGAGAGAGAGGACTGTAGAACATATGTTGATATGAGGATAATATTTCATTGCGCATATATTCTAAGTATATTTCGCATACAGGTCTAGTGAATGTAACTCAGGATGACGTCGAATGTTTCACAGGACATGCTATTCAGTGCATCCGTCACCCTAACATACGATTGACTTTCTTCCTTTGTTATATATTCCTGAACATTACTCCTTTGAAGACTCACAACTAGACGGTAATTTGATTAGTGAGAAGATTGGGCCCTATTAATGTGTGCAAAGGCACAGTTCAGGTCGTAGGACCTACATTTTGCCAAAAACGTTCCTGCGAAAGTAAATACCAACCATTTCATTTACGGATCTCTCCTGGATATTACGCTTCCAAGGCAGTTTACAATCCTGGTAGATAATTCTTTGTTACTATGACCACAACAGTTAAGCATCCTGTTTAATTATTCTTTGATCATCTTCCAAGATCGTGAATGCTTAGCATGGCTCATTAGTTGCAGGTTTCCTCCAACTATGTCTAGTAGACATTTGGAAGAGTTTTTCCTAGTGAATAGGACCAGTTTTTCTGCGGAGTAGTGAGAGCTCTAGTGGTTGTTGACTATCGAAGTTTGCCTGAAATATTTGTGGTAAGGTTAGAAAAGGTTTGCAAATATTTGCATGACTTTGTTTTCTGTATCGACCACATTTTTCTTCCTTCTAGTGAAATGCTTCCTTTGGCACGTTTGTTAACTAGTGTACCTTATCGCGGTGAATTCAGTGAGGTCAGTATTGTCGAGATCCTCTGACTGATGGTTTCATTCATTTTTGTTATTGAATGATCCCCATCGAAAACCTCGGTCCTTACATCTTAAAGTCAACCTACAGGTCTGTCAAAGTTCTCAGGATATATTCCTTGTATTGGAAGCATTGATTCTAATATCCATCTCCGTTGTCGTTTTCCTCATTAGCAGTTTGAGATTGGAATTTTTAGGGCCTGTTGTGCTGGTCTGACTGAACACTTGAACACCCTTTTTAAGGTTTTGAATCTAAGGAATATCAGACTAATAGCCCTTGACGTAATAGTGGTATGCATTGGTAGCCCTTGATGACTTTTGACAGCTACTTTTCTGAGCTTTTAAAATAAAGGAAACTTGTGACTTTCCCCGAACCTGGTATCGGTAGATGAATTTGAGGTAAAAATAATTAATTTTTAAATTTAAAATTTAAAAATAAAAAAAATAAAAAAATAAAAAATAATTATTTTAAATAATTTAAAATAATTTCGAACCAGGATATTATGACTTTGGGTTTGTCAATATTGCTGGGCTCATTTTATTCGCTGGTAGCGACTTGCATATATAGCTGGTAGCGACTTGTTCACACTGCCAATCGGTTCTTTTTGTGTCATATCAGACTGGTTTGATCAGTCCGCGAACATTTTGACCAGTAATCCATTTCGTTGAGGAAAACTGTAGTCACCACAATTCTCAGCCTGTCGAGTATATGCCAAAAAATGCTCCCAACATTTCCCCACCGTTTTATGTTTACGAAATTTCATATTTTTCAACAGGACATTTAGACATTAGTTTCTTCAGTCAGGAGGCTATTCCCATTAGCGTCCCTATGGCCTAAGCCAAAAGTTTGTGGGCTGAAAATTAAATGTCAACTAGTGGTCGCTTTGTTATGTTAAAATATTTTTGAATTTTTGGTGTTTCTGCGAAAAACTGCTTCCTTTTAGATTTTTTTCAAAACAGATTTGCTACTTAATAGGAAATTGTCAATGTGTTTGCCAGCAATTTTACTTGCCGTCCTAGTTCGTTTTTTTTCAGGTTATTTTGAGTTGTTTTGTTTAAAATTTTTATCAATAATAGCAGCGTACTGATCCCAGTTAATGCTTATAGGGAAGGCTCCTAGACTCCTGCGATTTTCAATTAATCTCAACAGTTTAGAGCATAGCATGGAAAAGCATAGCGTTGGACTCTATGTTACAGTGGACTGTGACTGCTGGCTTATCATGAACCTTCCAACTTAGATTCGTTGTAAGTCAGATTTAAATTACATATTTGAAAAACGAAAAATTTTCATTCTAATTTGCTTTACTTTCGGTTGGCTCAGGACTATTGCTTTTAAATTTTCTCTCAACGATATCAGCATACTGATCCCAGTTAATCCTTGCAGGCGTCTTTAATTTTCGCATGAAATCATTGCTTTAACCATCATTGAGTGATATCATTGCAAAGCATAGAGCAGAAAAGAGTTGGACTTTTTGTAACTATACTAAGACAGAGCCTGAGACTGACGATTTTTCAAGAGCCTTTTAATTGACGGTTTTCACGCTGCTTCATGTCTTTCTATTCAGCGTAATGCCTAAAAAACGTCTACTTTTATGATCATGGTAAGTCAGTGTGTCACTACTTTTTCATGTTAAAAATATGGGCCTAGTTTTTTGGTTTGTACCGACTAATCTTTGTTATACACATCCTTGCTCCCACTGATTATTATTACACTTACAATACACTGTTGGTATTAAGCGTAGCTGCTAATTGAAACATTATATTTATTCTTCTATGGTCCTTTGACGAATGTTTCCTGCTTCTCCCTGCCACCTATCGTGCGCAACACCGGAAGAGGCATTCAAACCATGTCCCTTTTTGTCCTCAACCTGGACCGGCAGCACGGTTATTGTTGGTGGGGTCTTTTTGTTGCACGAATAAGTATAGACCATAATTTAAAAAAATTGTGCACAAGTATTGAAAATTACATGAAAATTAAGAATAAAAATACATCAAAACTAAGCTGAAAAATTCTCCAGGGTTAGAGACTCTCATACCTTCCTGTTTTGCAGTGATTTTGTCGTAGTTCCGAGGTTCATGATCCTTGACATATCCTACAGAAAATCAGACGTTGGTCAGGACCACGTCATTGTTCTTCTCCTTGAGTTTGAGCTGTAGCGTGGCCGAAAACACCACAATAGGCAAATCTGTATCACCCTTTCCATTTCGGCAGATAAGTGATGAGCTCTGTTCAGCAAATAGGATACTAATACTGATCAAAGCCACTATTATACCTTTGCACTAGCTTATTCCAATCACAATGTCCGTTAATAGAACTCCTGTCGTATTTAGTAGTTTCTCTGTGTCTAAGTCTTGCTCGTATATTTTTCGGCTAGGATGCTCGAATTTGATCCTTCTCACGTCACTTCTTTGGAACTAGACGACATGGCAGTCTTAGCCGATTTTTTCAAATCGAAGATAGAAGATTTCTTCATTCACTTCCTTGTTCATGAGAAGGATTTGCTTATGTTCACTATTAGAAGTTGTTTCTTTCGGAGCCTGTGCGAACCTTCAGTCCTCGGTACGTACATCCAGATGCAATTGACGTATTGGTCTCAGAATTTTCTGTGCCTGCACCTCTAAAATAAACGTTACCTAGTCCTTAAAAATTGTTAGGATATGAGGTCTGTAAACAGCCTTCATTTTGGCACTTTCCCTAAGTCACAATCTTTGGAATAACATTCATGATAAAGCCTGTGTCTGAGTCTGAGACAAACAAAGATACACCGATGGAAGCACGGTGACCTGAAGTAATGGAAATATTGCGATAGATTTTTTTTTAGGTTATGATCCTTTGCAAAATTTGTTTGATTTACGATTTTTTTCCGAGCATTTCTATTTTATAGACAAATTTGCTACATTTACATCAAGTCGAAAGCGTATCTTAAATAAAATTAAACGTATCAAAAACTCTTTTTTTTTTCTAAATAAAGGATATTTAATTATTAAAAATATGAAAAATATTGCTTTGTGTGAATCCTTTAATTTTGTTAAAATCTCTAAATTATAATGAGAAATTATATTAAAAATTCTATGATGAAATCATAATAATTTTATTGTAAGTCGATTTACACTATCCATTACTATCAATAAGGATAAATTATTACGTTTACAATTACTCATAAACACAAGTGCATGTCACATTACATTAAAAATAAAACGTAGACAAACGAATAAACTCACATCGTACACCTGAATGATATATAAAACAACAATAAAATCCTAAATATCTACTATAAATCAACCTGTTGACAATTTTTGTTAATTTATTTTTCGTATTCACTGTACAAATTAAAAACAACAAAACTAGCCACTAAAATGAAACATAAAATGCAAAATGAATATAAAATAAAAAATAGAAAAATGGTAAAATATCAAGCTCTAGAGATTGAATTTTAAGCTTTCAGACAAATTTAAAACTAGCGGCTTACACTTAAATAAAATAACAACAACAATACTAGGAATAGGAAGCAAAAACAAAGAAAAACACCTTACGCAATTTCTATTCTTCAATAAAATAAACCTAACAGTCTTTCGATGCATCCTCACACATTTGCGCGTTTACAGAGATTATACGAGGTCTGTTCAAAAAGTACCCGGAATTTTCGTTTTTTCAAAAAAATATTTATTTATTCGTCTACATCAATGTGGTCCCCTTCAAAGTAGTCCCCCCCAGATATAATATACTTATGCCAGCGTTTTTTCCAATCTTCGAAGCACTTTTGATATTCACTTTTTGGTATGTCCATGAGCACTCTCAGCGATTCGGCCTTTATTTCTTCAATTGAGGAAAAACGCCGTCCTTTCATGTATCTCTTCAACTTTGGGAACAGGAAAAAGTCACACGGAGCCATATCTGGTGAATATGGAGCTTGGGGCGTGACTAGGGTATTGTTTTTGGTCAAAAAATTACGAACAAGCAACGACGAGTGAGCAGGTGCGTTATCGTGGTGCAAAAGCCATGAATTTTTTTTCCATAAATCGGGGCGTGTTTTTTCGGATTGTTTTACGCAAACGTCGCATAACTTCAAGGTAATCCTCCTTATTAACCGTACGACCTTGTGGTAAGAACTCTTGATGCACTATGCCATTATTATCGAAGAAAACAGTAAGTAAAACCTTGACATTTGATCGAACTTGACGTGCTTTTTTTGCTCTTGGTGACGTTGAATGCTTCCAAGTGGACGATTGTGCTTTGGTTTCGACATCATAACCGTACACCCATGTTTCATCACCAGTTATGACCCTTTCAAGCAAACTTGGATCGTCGTTGACGTCATTTAACAGCTCCTAAGCGATGTTCATGCGATTGTTTTTTTGGTCAAAATTCAGCAGTTTTGGAATGGATTTTGCTGCCACTCGTTTCATGCCCAAAACTTTTAAAAAAGTTATGACATGAGCCAATAAATATGCCAACGTCATCAGCAACTTCTCTAATTGTTATTGGGCGATCATTTATAACCATTTTTTCCACATTTTCATCGATTATTGACGTTCTGGGTCGGCCGGAGCGTTCGTCATCTTCAACGTCTTCGCGACCATCTTCGAAACGCTTATACCACTCGTAAACACTTGTTTTTTCATAGTAGACTCACCATAGGCTTTTTGTAACATTTCACACACTTTGTTCCACTTTATTTCATTTTTTACGCAAAATTTAATACAAATTCTTTGACTCTTCAATTCTTCCATTGTTTAAACAAGCAAAAATCGCCGAGCTCATAAAAATACGTCGAACCTTAGCGACTACCACAGACAAAGTAAACAGTGAATATGGCTGAAAATTTTACCATACTTTACCATACTTTAATTTTGACAATCGGACTCTTCAAACCCGCGAAATTTAAAAATTCCGGATACTTTTTGAACAGACCTCGTGTGTTATGAATAACTGAAGAGGAAGAAGGACGACGATGAATGCTGTTTACAGCGATGAATATTATATAAAAAAATTTTTTGTGAAAGTATTTTTTTTCAAGAATAAGTGAAACTTATAATATAAAAAAAGGATACAAAAAATGAGGAATGATAATTCATAACAAGGAACGCTAAAATTATGAATGATAGTGTCAATTGAAAATTGAGCACTGCTTGGTTGCATGTCCATATAGTGTAGAAAAGCGACCGCGTAAAATAATAATAATAATAATAATAATATAATTATTGAATAACGCAACGTTAATAAATCTTTATAAATGTGAATGTGTAGATTACACATATTGTTTATTTCAATACGTTGTAGAATTTCTTCGACAACTATAACTTTGTGTATGTAGATTTTTGCAAGATGAACTTTTTTTTAAAAAATAATTGTATATAGAAAATTAGATTTTCTTATATACTTGTATGTAATTTTATTTTATATGGAAAAGTTGGCTTGTGTTTTACAGTGATAACAATAAAAATATTTGAAAACTAAAAGATTTTTTGCCTCATCATTGTTGCAGCTTGGCGATGTGATGGGAGGTTATCGTGATGCAGTAATGGGGCGTAACTTGCTTCAATTTGTCACGTTTAATTAGTTGAACGTTCTAGAAAATCGTGCACATGGTCCGTATTTATGTTTCGTATCAGAACGTATTTATTGTTTATATCAGAATTTTTAATTGGACAGATTAAGTATTAAGCAGTAGCATACTTATTTTTGATTTATACTTCGGAAATTATTAGTTTGTCCAAACAATATACAAGTTTTCTACACACGAACTTGAGAATCCACATGTTTACTTTGTGATCCGGCTTTGGGACCGTCTTTGGCGAAATCTAGGTGCATTTCATGCCAGGAGCCACACGTACGATGGTGGTTCAATAAGTACCAGTGTTTGATGACAGAGGGCGTTCCTGAAGGAATTATCATCGTGCCTTGCCATCTATCAAACGATGATAAAACAAATTCAAGACTGATTGTAGTTTAGTTTGGCTTTGACAGCCATTCGAGTAAGACATGTTTTGTGCTTTCGCCAGATGAAAGAAGAGCAGTATCTTTCGGTAATTCGCTTTTTGTTTTCGGATGAAATAAAATGCGGAGAGATAAAAGCAAAGTTGAATGCTCTTTATGGGGACATGTCGCCTTCTATGACCACAGCAAGATATTGGTCCAATGAATTTAAATATGGAGGGAACATCCTGTTTCGATGTGCATGATCAGCGATAATCATAATCATGACATCATTCTTACTGATCGACGAACGTAAGTGCGCGAAGTAGCAGAGGCTGTAGGTGTGTCAACCGGAACGCCAATTGATATTTTACATGATAAGTTGACGGTGAAAATAATCATCGGCCCGATGGGTTCTGCGAACGCTCGCGTTGGACAACAAGCGGATGAAGTTTTTGGAGCAAGGTTCGAGGGAAGTTTGCGTCGAGTTGTCACCGTTGGATTCATTAATACACAGCAGAAAGTAAACAAAATTTAAAACAATGGATTGCTCCCAGTGAACCTGCTTCAAAAAAGGCGAAGATCATCCAATTGGCCATGGCGACGAATTTTTAGAATGCGAACGTCGTCATCCTCATGTATTCCTGAGAAAAAGGAAGAACGATCACAAGACAATGCGAATTCGAAAATTCGACAGCTGCAAAAAAAATTGAAGTAGAGACGGCCGCATTTGGCGAAAAAGAATTTACTGTTTCGCTATTATAACGCACTGGCACATTCATTCGGAGTTCTGGCCGTCAAACTGCATGAATTACGTTACGAATTTGGCTCCCTGTGTTTTTTTCATGTTACATAGCATGAAGAAATGGCTTGCACGAAGAACATTAACTCAAACGAGTAAATAATCACTGAGACAGAGGAGTATTTTAGAGGGTTTGGATTTATCGATTCAATTTTTTTGACGGGTTATAAAATGGAAAGCACGTTGCGAGGAGTGTATCTTTCTAAAAGGGGACTACATTGAAAAATAAAATACAATTTTTGAAAAACATATTGTCTTCATTTCTGACACGGGTACTAATTGAACCGCCCTCGTATTTATTTCTTACTATGAATATTCGCTCATAAGTACGAACGGAACGTAAACAATACGTTAAACTATCACTTCATTGACTCCTCACAAACTTGTTTTTATGACAATGACCGATACACTTGGCACAACTGAAAAAGCTATTGACTTTGACGGATGTCACATCAATCAAACCAGTTTCAAGTTATAACGTCTGAAAGATATAAGTTTAAATAGAAGTTGGGGGTTTTCATTTTCCATTGGTTTAGATATGCTTTCTATTTTGTCTATGTTGTCTTGCGCAAAGTATTTGTTGGAGTTTCTTTACACCAATGAAGGAGAGAGTTGCTACAATTCTAAGAGGGGTTAATATAAGAAGGAGCAAGGAAGAACATATCTCAGACGTCCTAATCAGAAAAAATTAATTGAATGATAAAAATGAGCATTTTCCGTTTAGATCTGATAGTCATTTCATACTTTCTAACCAACCAATGATCCCAACCTGAAAACCTTTGTCATTTCACCTAGAACAGTGGGGACAATATTGTCGCGCGATTTTTTATTGTTCCTAAGTGAAGGCTGTTTACGCGCTGAGCAAGGGACTCCCACTAGAGGAGGATTTGATAGACATCCCATTAAAAGTTTCCTTGTTATACTGAGAACCACGCCTGGAAATACTTCACGTCACATTATTTTGGGATAAGCTTCTTTTTTCTTGCCAGTTGGTGCTTTTGGTTAGGAGAGTACTTCAGTTAGTCAGAAGGAACGACTTCGCTTTTTTCTGTGGCAACCAGCGGTCCAAGATGCTTTCCTGCATTTGAAGATCCACTTCGAGCATAATTCCATTTATCTTTTCACGATATCATCACAGCCTTCAAACTTTACATGCAGGGCAGGCTAACTTAGTTCATAGGGATTATTTTCTTAACGCTGGCTTCAAACTCTGCTTCCAGTGACCACTGACCGGAGTCGTGCTGGCCGTAGTACCTAGGTGCTGATTCAAAACTCTGGAGCTGGGGTATTCATTCAAAGCATATCGGCCGACGTTGCTGGAGAATAACGTATGGAGTATCATTGCTAGTCTCTCAAGGACCCTTAACGCTGGAGGCATATTCAGGTACTACAGATAGGTGCTAAGCCCCCATACATAGGGGATAGGTGTAGATGGACCGGCTCACTCAGTTAGGGCCCTCTCGGGATTGTTGTGCTGGCTGGTAGTGCACTGGATGTCCCTTGAGCGGCAGAAGTAGCTGGATTCTCTATCTACGACTTAAAGATCAGGATATTCTCGATATTAATTTATATTTCATTAAGATATAATGGAGAACGGTAGGTACCAAACTTCAACTCGCGTATGCAAGAGGCAGTGAAACTGGGACTAACTGACAAGACTGGCACTCAAAATGAAAATTGCGACCTTCTTCACGAAAATTCCCGGAGAAAGTTCTCATTTTCTCTCGCTGAGGGGAGAGTGGGCTGTTCAGCACTTATTTTAAGCGCCGTCGAACAAGCACAAGAAGAAGAGTTTGACTGTCTCCGTTTCAAACAAAGGTCCTTTAGAAATTATTCCTCTCTGCATCAATACTCTCTAATTCACGTGATATTAAGAATGTGGGTCCAGTCACAGCCATTTGATTCTCAATATTTAATATTGTTAATTATTATCAAAATAATAAAACAACACCAACAAAATATCAGAAAAATATAATTTTGGATGCGATTCAACAACATTCTATCACATGCTCGTGATAATGTGTTTAAAAAAATAAACTCATTAAATTATAGTGTGATTATGTTTGAAAATTGTCGGTAGTCCGTTTCTTAATTTCGAGTGGGTCATAAATTTCGATCTGTTGATTTCTTTATCAAATGGTTTCAATCAAAATTTAGCTGTAAGGCTATTGAATTTGTTGATTGCAAAAATCATGTGCAATTGAACATTTAGAGGTAAACTCATTATGTAATAATAATATCGTCATAATAAGAAAAAATTGTTGCTAGGTATAATAAAATCGAAAAAATGAGTTCAAGGAACAAATAAATTATTGCAGAATATATGTTGGGTATTAATAAAGAAAAAAAGTGACGTTGGTGAAAGATTGATAAGTTTTACACAAAATCAATAAAGCATACATTAACATTGACCTGATTCGCCGAAGTTACACGTACACAAATTGATCACACGTAAAAAGCGTAACGTGATAGCTCCTTGCAGAATTTACGAATTTTATCAATTTCCAGTCATTTTAACAAATAAATGTACCTAAAAATATTTACCTTACGTACAGTTATATTAATTTTTGTATAATTAAAAAAATATGAAAGCAAATGTTTTCTTCTTAGTCATTGTTTATTTTTAATTATTTAATGCAGGCATCGTAGTATTTTCAAGTGCATACTCAATCCTTCCTGAGTGCCAAAGTAACATACTTTTTAATTAACCTCCGTCTTTGTGTATATGTTGCTCTCAAACCTTGCAGAACTTCTAAGTTTTACTTTTGCGGGCGTTTTGGTCCGTTGCGCCTTTGATCGACATCTGTCGTCTCCTCTTACGATGCCCATGAGAGGTCTGAGTTGTTGCCTAGGTCATTGTTAAATTTCGGCTCAGGAAACTCTCTTCTTATGAGCAAATTCCCTTATGCCACAGGATGGGAGATTAGGACATTGCATAGGAATTATAATCAATGATACCCGGGAAAGCATTTCGGCCAGAACCATGTAAGTCCTGGCTTATTAGCACAAAGGTATCTATGACGGTTAGAGTTTCTAGCATTCTGCCATCAGAAACACAACTCCGAGCATTACTTCTAACAGTGGTTCTCGAGCACGAGATTTTATGCATAGGAGGCGAGTGTACTTGTTTTTTTAATACTCTTCGGGGTCCACTGTTGAGTATAGTGCACATCAGCATTGATCCTTAGATCCTAGCAAATGGTTTCCATTGTACAAATTATCCTCAGTTCTCACTGAGAAAACCAGGTAAGCTACGGCTTCCTTGATCGCAAGGTGTTCAAATACTGTTTGGCCATTCCAGATTAGAAACATGCGGTATTTTACAACCAGGATCAAGCCAATTTAGAAGATACTATTTCAAGGTATTATCTTAACTTCCTCGTTTCGTATATTGAACCAAAAGGCGGTGAACTTAAAACAATGTCATAAAATTTCTCATGTCATTCCAGTTTTTTGATTAGAGTTATTTGATCCTCGTATTGTCAATACAACTTCAAGAATTTGACTTATCCTACATCGGTTTCAATCATTGCAATCTCTTTGCAGAGGGTTTTGTTTAATCACTCTTCGATAGTCCTTTTAATACGTAATAAGCTCAGGATAACAACCCACAATAGGTTTTATTTATATTTTTCAGCAACAGCCTGAGTGACTGCCACTAATCCTGCACTGGCTAAGAAACTAAACGATAAGGGCAAGTCTCAAAATTGCTGAGTCTAACGAAAATTACTCATCTATACAGCTACAGCTACTTAACGCCTCTATACAGCTACAAGACTATATGCAGCTATAAATCCACATATGCTTTCTCTGTCTCTTTCTCAAAGAAGTTGCCCGGGAGTGTTCTTGCTTTTTCTGTTTACGCTATGTTAATAGCTTTGATAAAGTAGTGAATGATGATTTTTTGGAGTAAATTATAGTTTCCCTTTCCCCTGAGTCCGTTCTGCGGAAATCCATTGCCATCCTCTACTCTTCTCCAGACAGTCGTTTGATCCTATAGGGAGGAGATTTCGATATCTGCTGGTTGAATTCTATCCAACATTCTCCTACTTGACGAGACTATTGGTTCAATGGATGTGAGGCAAGACATTCAAGACTGGTTGGTTAATTTGTTCGTGAATTTAACGCTTATAAATAATGTCAAATTTAAGATAAGTTTTTTGGGAGTATGAGGCTGAGAATGATCTCAATCACTCGATTCTCGATGGGGTCAAGGAGTCACGTTGGTGGACTTTTGTTGTGTATGTCCCAGTTCAAAAGTATAAGGCTAGTTCAGATATAAAGTTGACAGTGGCTTGACGTCTCTGCATGTATCTTTTGAGATCGCTAATCCACCCATAGCTAGTAGTCATGTTTCTACTTTATCCCCAGGAGTACTCACACAGGAACTTTTCAGAATCTGCAACTCCATAGAGTAGTTGCGTGACGCGAACACGATCGAGCGCTTTTGTTCTATTCATATCTCTGTGTGTTCCTGTGTGTTAGTTAATATTAATTGGATATATTTTTGAGGTCCTGAAGAGGTCTATGGCTTGGTTTCTTATTTGACCAAATAGTAAGAATTTCGTCACATTTGTCTCTATTGTCTTAAGTCTGAAGTTCGGATGCGCTGTCACATCTCTAATGAACAATAAAGTGGAACTGCTTCACCTTAGACTCCTATTTGTAATTCATGAAGTGTTTTTTGTTCTTCGATAATCTTCCATGAACTTCGATGATCTTCCTCTTTTTTGGTCTTCGATGTCTAACAAATAGTGATACTGCTGTAAAGTGAGGCCGGTCTAATCATTATAATTTCTAAATTTGAATGATATTAGCGAGCTCATCGCAAGGATAGGCTCTTAGATAGTGAGGATAATTAAGCAATCCCGATTAGTTCATCGCACAGTTTTGGCTCCTTTCCCATTTATAGCGTTTGAGGCTGGTGTTCCATGGTTCCATGGTTCCATAGTTATTTACTCTCTAATTTGGAGGATGGGGGGTAGGATTTAAGGGATTTCCATCTGGTAGTAAATATTGCCTGGACATCGTTGTTATTAAGCTTTGTTTTCTGTTTGTGAAAGCGTCCCAAGAGGGTATTAATAGAGCTTTGCAAAGGCGAAGTCTCGACTTCCGCTTGTCATGTTGTGTAGAATATACACATATGATTATCAAATAGTTTTAATGGGCCATATTTTGGAGGACTATCTCAATTCGCAGTATGTAAACATGAGAGTTTTATATGCAGTGTATAACGATTGTAGGTTGTAGGTTGTAGGTTGTAGGTAGTAAGGTTGGTTAGATAGGTGATCCTTGTGGAAATCCATCGTCGATTGATGACTGACATTGAAATTTTAACACAGAAGGTCCTGCAATGGTGATAGGAATAAATTATTTATAAAAAATAATTATATAAACGTAAAAAATTATTTAAATTAATTTTTAACGATTTATAAAATAAATTAAACATTTTTATCATATCTTTAACAAATAACTATTAGATATTTAAAGTGGAGTTTGGCGTTTATTCACTTTTAAGACTAGGCTTGTCTGTCAGGCTTTGCCGGAGGCTTTTGCTACGTAAAACATAACTAAGCCCATCGATTTGTTGCGATTTACGAGATTATGCAATGGTTGAAACGTCCTAGTGAACTGATTTTTCGGAGAATGAGTTGCTGTTCATCGCGAACAATGTGATCCTGACAACGTAACCCTGATAATTTGATGATATCCTATAACCTATATAAAATAACCATTTCGTCTGTTTTGGAGAGAGACGGGAGAAGACTTATAGCTCTCTAAGTTGGAGGTGGGATCCTGATTTTGGATTACAATTTTTGTATCTATGTTTGAGGTTAAGGTTATCTCCGCAAACGGATACCTGCTTTGTTTATTATGTCTATTATTGGCCGTAGTACGTTATCTCTAAGTCATTTTACAGTTTTTTTTTGTGATATTTTCGGCAACCTCATTGTCCTTTGATGCGTAGAGAGGGAGGGGGTATCATATGATATCTTTTTTTCGAGAAAAGATTATTTCCATTACTTTATTCAGGATGGTTTTCTTCGTAGAGAAGTTTTCAATGAACTGTTTTTCCAGTACGTGTGCCTCCACTTTATCTATGCTGTCATACTTAAGTTTGTTTGGTCCTTGAATGCGTGGCAAAGTTATCTTACTTTTAACGCGAAATATATAAATAATCAGGAGGATGTTTCGGCAGGTCCCAATCCTCTCATTTTTTCAAAGAAGCGTTTTCTACTTTCTCAGTCATGTGGTGCCCTTTCGTTTGTATTCTAAGACTATCCGCGCTTCTAGTTCTTCTCCGAACTTGGTTGTTCCGCCCTATCAGACTTGCTGTTTCTTTATGGAGATCCTAGGGATTGTGTTCTCTGCTTGACCATTTGGGTTAGCTATTCATTTTGTCAACACCTTCTGCTGCTTTTAAATGGGTGAATCTATCTCATTACTTCTTGCTAGATAGTGAATCGGGTGATAATCAGAGAAGAGTTTGATAGGGATTCTGATTCTAATTTTATGGCTGAGTTCCGAAACTATATTAAACCTGTAATATGTTGGTTCTTCTGGTAAGTGGAGAGAGCCTTGTATGAACCTGTGATGAAGCTGTGAAGCTTAGGATATTGAAGTCTTCTATGACAAAGAGTGGGCCCTTAAGGGCGAAGAGAGGGCAATGAGCTTGCCCAAGATCTTGATGTTTATGCATATATTTTGGCTGAGGCATATGTCCTCAATCATTTTTGTATTGTATAGTATTTTGAATCATATCTTCCATTATCAGTTACACTAGAGAATACATAGATGAAAGGACTCGTCTCATGGCTAGGTGGTTTGCAGGTTTTGTCTTGGTGTTTATCAGATATTTTGGACAACCTCCGTAGCTTGCCGAATGCTTACCCTTACAATAAGAACAACACTCTGGTGATTGTTTCTTGTATTTTTTGCAATATTTATGGGGATGAAAACCACCGAAACTTATGCGTTGCAGCTCACAATTATTGCATCGTTGGCAGATATATTGCATGACAGATTAGATATCAGATCGCAGTTACATTAAGAAAAGTGGTCGGTTCTCTTGAGAGAAGGTCCTCGAAAAATTGAGATGAGTCTCACGGTAATTCCATGAGGAAGACTTCAGTGTGCTTGGGGCTAGATACTCTGGATCATCCTCCAACTTTATCACATTGTAAGCTGGGAGGCCTCGTAGTCCTCGCAAAGCTAAATTAGGTTTCTTGTCCTCCGGTGAAGGCTTATATGTGATATTCAGCGTTCGCTTCAGTAAGGAGGTTGATATTTAGTCTATTGTCCGGGGTAGTTTCGGGTAGTATATTACACGCAGTTATTACCGTGTTATACCCGTTCCCCCGAAATAAAGTTGATTTCTAACTTTTCCAGTGTCTTTGCTAGGCATCTGTTATAGATGGTGGCTGCAGTTTGCTATAACCGGGTCCGTCTTGAGTGCTTTGTGTTGTGTACATTCGAAGGGTTACTAGACTTGCATGGTTTAGTTGGTTTTCGTTCGAGTCTTGAACCCAGTACGTAAGTTACGAATAGTCCAGACAGATACGATAGATACGGATAGATTTTCACAATAAAAATTTAATAGGATAAACATGTCGTGATGTCTATAATTTTCCTGACCTTCCTGTTTCATGTGAAGCTATCACTGTGTGGAATTTTGAAGTTTCTTCTCAAATGATCCCACCTTAGGTTCTTATTGTATCTCTGGACCTCGCTCCCCTTCCTCGTAGGGGCTTTAATTTAGCATTTTATGATTTTGCCATCCTGTAGAAGTTTTTGAACCAAATGTTCGACAACTGTAATCTAAATATTGTTTTTCATTCTAGAATCTGAAGATTTTGGAAATCACGTAGTTTTCGATTGAATCATGCATTTGAGAGTCTTGTTGATGTTCTAGGCAGTTGTATGGCTGTGTTTTCACATTTTATCGTACTGGCTCCCTTGATTATAGAACGCTATTTGTTCTTGTCCATGCTATCGAGTGTCTCCTGCAGGACAGTCATACTGAAGGATTTTTCTTGTTCTTCTCTAAACGATCTTAATGGATTTTATAGGTAGAAAAGTAATGAGTACCACGAGTACGAGTAGTACGAGTACTCCCAGCGAAGTCAGGATTTCTTTGTAGTTTTTCGATATTTGTCTATGTTAGGACCCTTTCCTGGTATGGAGCGTGCAGTATTAAACTTTTTCGATTAATGGCGATTGATTCATTATTGGTAGACGTACCAAAGAAGAGTTTCTTTCGGCGATGTAGTCGCCCCACCTTATTCTAGTGTTGGGTAGTCCTTCATATCCTATCCTATCCTTCTGTTGCTATCTTTTTGTTGTTGGCCAATACTATACCTGCACTGTAATACTTTGGAAGTGCAAATCCATTTATGCTTCCACTTTCAGCAAGTGTTCCCCGCTAGCGTGAATTATGCTTAGTATTTGATCTGGAGTTTCTCGCTTAAAATCTTAAGAGGTGTTTTTCCAAAGTTTCCTTGGTTATCTACGGGCATTTATCGTGCGTTTCTTCTTATGGACAAAGTTCCTTCAGGGCAATGCCCTTGTACAGGATGACATCAAATGAGCCCCGGAAAGTTGGCCAGCCAGATCTCTTGTAAGTCCAAATCAGCTCTACCTAACAGTGCAGCAGAGGTGTTTTATTGGATAGGAAACGCATTGATGGTCAATGTCTCCTTAATGCTATAAAAATCGGCTGGAGACCATATGAGCTAAGAACCTTCGGGATAGTGTTCGTCATAGTTTCAGACGTAATCCTGTAAGAGCTGGAAACAGTTTTTCAGTAATTGAACAATTGAATCTCATTTGAAATTGAAATTATTTCTTGTATTTATTATCACGGTTCTAGATAGTTCCTGAAGAGATGTATCTATTTTCCAATGTTTTCTAGATACACATTCAAAAATTTGATAGTTAGTAAGGGAAATAAGTAGACTAGAGAGGTGCGAGCAAACTGGATAGAGTTCAAAAGTTTAAAATCCTGTAAAAGGCAACCGATTAAAAGCGAATTCTTCGTGTAAAACGTTAACAATTTTAACATATTTAAGTAAAAGCTAAAGTAATTATAAATAACAATTATTCTTCAATGGCAAAGCGGCACATGAACATTAGTTTTTAAGTACTGATAGTTCGTTTAATGTATCGCTAAATGATCTTAACAATGTTAAACAGTAGCGGCAAACCTACCGAAGACATTGTTCTAATGGTACTGGCATTAAAATGGTTAATATAGTTAATATTATCTTGATAATAAATATATAACTGTTATTCACAACTTATCTGAGTATGCTGGATGCATGTCGCCAGCGTCATTTGCAGAGCTAACTTGAAGACAGTAAGTTGACTAGGTAAACAGATAACAGGTCACATGTGCATACGAGTGGATATATGCGTACCAATTTTGCACCTGTACGACGCGATATGTATGTGTGCTAGTCAGGATAGTATTTATAATATTTGTTCGACTATTAGCACCTTCAGGTCAACCGATTATCATTCTTTCACATGGTGTGTAGAGATTGTTGATATGTTTGTTTTTCACAAAGTATGTTGTGCTTGTAAGAATGCAATAATAGGAGTTAAAAACTAAAGTAATAGAAAAACGAGTAGTAAAACACATCAGTCTATGTGAAGCTGGTGAGTAAATTAAGTCGAATGGGATCATACGATTGTTTAATAAATATGTATTTATAAATATTTTATATGAATAGTTGAAAGGCAGAATCAGAAATACAATGTTTATGTTTTCTTCTCTGCGTAATCTGAAATTTTATTACAATGCAAATGTAAAGAAAACTTAAATTGAAAAATACTTGCACCCTGCGCAGAACAGTTTTCCAATCGAAGGATTAGTAACCGTTTTGTTCGTTAAATTTTAACACTTTTCTTACATACTCACATGAGTCCATTGAAATATGAATATGTTTGCGACAATCGTGGGAGTGTGAGGATAGAAGGAAAACAGACTACATGGCTCAACAATGATCTGAGATCACAGGCCCATACAATATCCTGGGAGTGACTTCTACTTAACTCATGCTGCCGTCATCCTTTCTTTTCTCATAAAAAATAGGACAGAAAGCACACTGGCGAGAAAGACCGAGAAGTCTGCTTGAAATTAAAAATAGGATCAGATAAATAGGATCAGGCGAAATTTTACGCTCGGATTTCCATAACAGCGTAGATATATTTTATCAGCTGTGAGCATTGAAACCGGATGCTTTCCAAATAAGTCAATTCTCCTCCTTGTCTTTCCAATGGAGAAGTCATTTTTATACACCAAAGGTAAATACGAGGTGTGATCAAAAAATATGGTGATTTAATTTTTATACCGGCAACTGCTGACGTTACACCCATATGCTGTAATTTGTCCAGTAGCGTGATCAGCTGAGACAGGCAGGGACAAGTTGTAACACGTTCGAACTTGTCAGTCAGCTGCCAGAGCCACTAGAGTGAGGTTGAGTTTATCGTGTTTGTTGCTCAACATGGATATCGAACAATGCATTAACATTAAGTTTTGTTTTAAGTTGCAAAAGAATGCCAAAGAAGCTCATGAAATGTTAAAATTGGTGTACTGCGATAATGTGGTAACTCTAAAGACTGTGTACAAGTGGTATGACCGATTTAATAACGAAAATGTGTCCGTTGAAAACGAGCAGCGTGCGGAACGGCCAGAAACTTCAAAAACAGATGAAAATGTGCAAAAAGTGGAAACAATGATTCGTTCAAATAGGCGAATGACCGAATGACTATTCGAGAGCTATCGGCAGTCCTTAACATCTCATATGGCTCCGTTGAAAGCATTTTAACTAATGAGTTGCAAATGAGACGAGTGAGTGCAAAATTTGTTCCCAGACTTTTCAGTGCTGAACAGAAGGAAAATTGTGTGTCAGTTTGCACGGAGTTGAAGGATCGTTTTCATGCAGATCCTGACTTTATGGCGAAAATTTTAACTGGAGATGAAAGTTGGATCTATGGCTATGAACCTGAGACCAAAATGTAGAGTTTCCAATGGAAAACCAGTGGATCTCCTCGCCCTAAAAGGCACGTCAGTCAAAGCCCAACATTAAGGTCATGCTCATTGTTTTCTTCAATAGTGAGGGCGTAGTGCGATCAGAGTTCGTTCCAATGGGCACAACTTTAAACTCTGAATTTTCTCAAGGGGCACAACTTTAAACTCTGAATTTTATAAGGGCGTACTGCAACGTTTGCGAAATCACATACGCAGAAAGCGGCCAGAAAAATGGGCCAATGGCTTCCTTCTTCATCACGACAATGCGCCATGTCACACCTCGCTTCTTATTCGTGAGTTTTTGGCAGAAAAAAATGTTCCTGTATGTCCACATCCACCATACTTACCGGATTTAGCACCATGCGACTTCTGGCTCTTCCCAAAAATAAAACTGTGCTTAAAGGGAAACGTTTTGACACCATTGCTGACATTGAGAGGGCCAAGACCGAGCAGCTGAAAGCCCTTCCGAAAGATGCCTTCCAGAAATGCTTCCAGTCATGAAGTCAACGTTGGGATAAGTGCATTGCTAGCCAAGGACAGTACTTTGAAGGAGATTAAATCAGATTCTATGTAAGCATATTACTTTTTTTAATAAACACCTAGTACTTGTAATAAAACTTGGAAAATAAGACCCTGACTCATAGTAATGTGCTACGTTTCAAAATTAACAAGGGAAGTACTAGGGAGTCCCAAGACCAGTTAGTCTGTCCCATTGGAAATCTCGTACTTAAGGTGGCTTGAACTTCGTTCTAAGTCTTGCACTCTAAGTTGTACACCGTCCTTTTAACCCTTTGCACCCGAACCATTTTTTAGTATGGGTACTCAGCTACCCGACAGTAGTTTTAATAAAAAATTGTAATACATCAAACATAAGTATTTTAAACAAAAGTAGTTTATTAACATATTTCATTTTTATTTACATACTACAAACATAATATTTTAATATTAAATTTTATAATTTTCCTTAGTGTGATATTTGAGGAAGCACTCTCCAAGGAGTAACCTGGGTTTTTCAGGACATGTGTCACAGTAATACACCGTTTCACGTCTTCCGCTTATCTTTGTCGTTCGGTCAGAGCACACTCTACAATCTTTCTTTTTTCCTTTTTGCATCACATGTAGCTTACCATTTAATCGGATACTGTTATCGGTAGTTGCAGATGTCGAACCACGGCCAGCTCCACGATCTTGTCGATAATCTCCTTTTAGCTGATCCACTAATAATTTCACAAATTTGTAATGACTGATTGGTCGCTCGTTTTTCTGCTTTTTCACCATTTTATATAAAATATAGGAATTGATTACACATATTTCCAATCCCCAAAAAAATAACTTTCTCCACCATTTTAAGGATTTCCGCATAAAACAGTACGTAGATGTATATTGATCGGCACGATCAACGCCCCCCATAAATTCAATATATTTTAGAATAACGTTTGGTTTCTTAACAGCAATTTCAACACCACCTCGTTGAAACCTTTTTACGGTAGTCATGTCAGCATCGCACCAATTCGACATCATGGTCACAACCCGTTTATCTTTCCAAGCCAGGATCATAGTATTATTTTTCCGATATGCTACTGTCTTTGTTCTTCCAAATTTTGGTTTCTTTATAGCAAACGGCATTCCTTTCCGGTTGGTTTGTATTGTGCCAGTTAAATGACACTTGATTTTATATAATTCTTCGGCTAGTACAAGACTCGTATAATATCTATCTGTAAACATGTGGTGGCCTTGTGCACCGGGAACAGAATTTAGTAGCATTTTATATAAGTGTAACGGAATTCTGGTAGTCACCGGGAGGTCAGGTCTTATCAACTGTTCGGTTGTGATGCTACCATAATATGGAAGAAACCCACAAATATATCCTGTTTCTGAATCGCAGAGTACATAAATCCTTATTCCCCATTTTGTCGGTTTATGAGGATTATAAGTAATAAAACAAAATTTACCTTTAAATTTCACAACGGATTCATCGACACATATATTTTGGCCAGGAACGAAATGTTCCAAAAATTTAGTATTTATTTCTTCCAAGTAGTTACTAACCCGCTGTAAGCGAGTTTTTACATTTGTAGCTCTAGGTGTAATTGTTTTCAAGTGCAGCATCCAAAAAATTTGAGTGAACCTGTCTCGTGTAAATACATTCGGATAAAAAGGAATTCGACTATTTCCATCCGTCGACCAATATTGTGCTATATTTGCAAGCGGCATGGTTCCCATATTAAGGATGACCGCTAGGAATGCACAGAATTCTTGTGTTGTTGTTTCTTTCCAGTTTATCCACATAGACTTTTTCGATAACTCTTTATCTTTCAATTTATTATGTGCATATTTATTTGTTTCAGTGACAATTGTATCAATTAGCTGGTCGGTATAAAATAATTTAAAAAAATCCAATGGTTCCGTGACATTTGCACTAACATGGGGACCTGCAGATTTTTCACCACTTCTAAATTGTATTCTTTCAGGTATTTCTGTAGATTCAGTGACATCTTCCCATTCAGAACTATCTTCCTCTTCTCTAACGTCTGAATCAGAAGAATCATCACTTTCGCTTTCTATTATTCTTATTTTTTTTTTCTTGTACCAAATACTTCATCACTTTCTTCACTTCTATTATCTTGATCACTATCTTCTTTATGTTCATTCAGATCAAACTCATCTTCGCTGCTACAAATTTCGTCCAATGATTCCATTTTTATGGCCTTAAATGGACTAAATTTGAAATAGTAAAATATTTTGATAAGTTCACAATTCACTTACTCTCGCTTGTAAAAGTATTTCAAAAAGATACTACACACAAAAAAAGTGATTTTAAACACCAATGCTTTCGCTTAACAGAATATCAAACGTTTGTTTCGATTTCGCTTATCAGTGTTTTTACTTAACAGAGCATCAAAAATTTTGCTACGATGTTCCCTGAAACGCTTCAGTGTTAACACTGCAGGATCTAAGTGTTCACCATGTCCATGGACTAATCTCACACACTCCTAGTAAAAAAATTTACAACGCATGCACGCATGCATATGGTGCAATATTATCATAAATAGTAATGGCGCCTCTCGGGCGCCGTTCGAGTTGCAGTAATAAAAAGGATGGCGCCTGAGAGGCGCCGTTCGGGTGCAAAGGGTTAAAGGTTGATTGGCAGCAAAAACCATGAGTTTTCATAAAAGTAAATAAAATAAAGTTAGGGCTAAACCTTGAAGGATGTTTCGAGAAGAAGTGCTTTGGCTATAAATCGTGACTTGAAATCTTAGATCATAGTGTTTGAGAAGGATACTTGGTTACATGATGAATGATAGCTATGTTACATGATAATTAATTAATGTTAAATGATTAAAATTGGAGTCAGAATTGGGATTACACTTTGGGATCCATATGATTGATCAAGCCTTGAACGACAAGTACTTGATGAAGGAACCCCCGCTTCTATATATACCATCGATGACAATGTAATCAGACCTATAACTATAAGCTAAGTCAATCAATGCGAATAGAGTGAACTTCGACAACCTCACACACGCAAAAGTAATGTTTCAGTCCCTTTTTTTCTCAAAAGATAGGAATGTGCATCTTAACGTAAATAAAACAAAGTAATTAGATCGAACAATGTTTCTAGTGTTTTGAATACTCACCCATGTTTATTGATATGAGTCTTCTCTTTATGCTTTCGTTGCCTTGATTTTCGGAATAAAGTGCTCCTGTTTTTTATATTTATAAATTTTTATAACTATCATTATTATTCGTTTGAGGAACTGTTCTGATATGACTTTAAAAATGAAAAAGGCCTCAAGACCAAACGGCATCCCATTCGAAGTGGTATAACTTTGACCTGACATTTGACTCAGCACATTCGGCGCCTGCCTGCAGAAGAGTGCATTCTCAAAGTGTTAGATGTAGACGGGACTTTTGCTGAACAGCAAGAGGAAGGGGGATGGTGCTGGTTATCGCGAGGATGGTCTCCATAGTACTAGTTGCTGAAGAGCGAAAACAAGTTTTTTTCCGTAGTTTGGAGTGAATGAAAAGAGAAAAGGAGAGAGAAAACAAGGACTCTAGCTTTATGATAAGAAGCACGAGTGCTTAAAGCGTGGAGAAGGTGGACCGCACTCTCACTGAACTCATCTTTGACTTGTGGCCGAGGCTCTGCACGAAGCATAGTGAGACTGATTATAACCTGACGTATCTACTCTATGGCCAAGGGTACTTTTCGTATGGTCTGCATAAGATTGATAAGTCACCCTCCCCTCTTTGCTTGTTCTTCCCGGGACCTACAGATTACGCCTGCCACACCTTGTTGGGTAGTCCGGCTGCTATTGAGAATCCAACACTCAGTGCGTAAATAGCCTTCCCAACTTAAAGTTATTATTTTCAATATTTGACATAAAATAAAGTAAAATTAAATTTAAATTATGTAATATGTTTTCACAACTGAATTTGAAAACATTGTACGGTTGGTTTGTTTTGAATTTTTATTTGTGACCCCGCAAACTTATTGTAAAATTGGAAACAATCTGAAACGAAATCAAAGATCAGCGTTTGGAGAATGGAAATTCGGAAGAAAATCTTTGTGGCGGGAAAACAAAAAGCTAGTAGAGAGAAGCGATAAAAGTTAGTATGCCATTGGTAGAAGGAAAAAACAATTAAGCAAAAGGGAAAAATTGATTTAAATAAACAATGATAGCAAGAAATAAAAAACAGTGATCCCCATTCGTACTGGCATATCTTGTTCATAATATCGGATATATATCAATAGTATATGAATCGAATGATTCACATGCATGGATCATATCCAGTCGGTTTAGGTGACAGTTTTTGACAAACAGACTTTTTGACAAACAAAATGGTATATTGCAGAACGGTGATAATTTCTAATACGGTTAAATGCAGAAATGATTTCGAAAGTATTTGAATGATAAATAATTCCTCAGGGACATTTAGCAGACTCATAGATGTATATTATCAAGCTATAGAGTTTCACAGGCTGGTGGGCGTATCCGAAGAACTAAAACGACCAGCCAAGTAAGTCGAGGTATGGCTAGGCAAAATGGGTATGGATGAATAAAATTAAACAAATGACTTCACACGTTATAACATATGAAGATAAAACAGCTTATGTAGGTCTTCTCTCTATCCATCCCAACGGTGTTAAAGGCGTGATTGCGGTGTTAAAGATCGTCTAAGATGATCAGCAAGTGGACGATTTACTGAATATCAGTAGATCGTCCATTTTTCGTGGAAACCAAACTGGAGAAATCAGTCTTGTCTATTTTAACAAAAAGTTAAGTGATAGGGTTGTAGCGGAGATTCTGCAGATGGCCTCTTTCTTTTGGTTGATAGGCTGCTTAGAACGTTTTTTGGTAAGATGAGTGAGTGTATATTTTCAGTATTCTGCACGGTAGTGCGGCTCGTGCTGATGAGCATGGGAAAGGGAGTCCCAAGTTCTCGTATTCTTTGCATGCTTGAATATAGTGGTTGAAGATTCGTTTTCGAGATTCTTACTAATTACATCCGCCATGCTAGTATAGCTTCAGAGCCGATTTCTCCATCATTGGTGCAATCGGAAAGTTGAGGAGCTCTGTGTAGCGCTCACTATAGAAGGGTCGCTATGCGTGTTAGTTTTTGGTTTAGAAATGCCTTCAACTGACCTGGATGGTCGGGTTTCCTCGAGGTAGTGGAAAATCCTTTCCATCAACCAGTCTATCTTTTACCCATTCTAGGGTCAGAGAACTATCTATTATATAGACAGACATGTATATAGACAGAGAACTATTACTATCAGAAGGATGGATAGCTGGTTCTATGAAACGAAGCAAAGTTGCATATTGGGTGTCGTTCGGACTCCGGTTAAGAAGTTAACTCCCTGACCTGTGAAACACCTGGTTTTGGCAACTATTGAGTCTAGATTTGCCGGATGAGATATGTTTGTTGGTTTTATTGGCGTAATTGTCCCCACCTCCCCACATGATAGAGCCTCCCCACCTGAACTCGCACTAGATACGCTAGTTTATTGAGTGAGAGATTTGGTAACTGCTCGCGGGAAAACTTGAAAAAAGCAGAAACTCTCTGGAATGAGAAACATTAACATGCAAAGAAATACTGCTTGAGTCAAATGCAGCAGTGGAATATCTAGGAATACTGATAGATTTTTCTTACTGAAAAGATCAGGGCAATAGATGTTCAGGCTGCGGTGTGGGCAAAAGGATTCAGTCGACTGATAGCCATCATGAAGGAGCCCATTTCGTTAAGTAGAATACTCGACGTCAGGTCCGTGCAACTGCAGTACTATATTGTTAATGGCTTGGGAGGCAGGCTTTCAGTAACGAGTTAAAAATGGTAGCATCGGGACCAGGAAATGAAAAAGTCTCCATCTCCGCGGTGTTACTAGTCGCATGACAATATTCATCGTACTTATGTCCAAAGAGTTCGAAAATTTGTACCCACGTATAGCGATGTATAGTGATGAAGGTATGCAGAAGGTTGCGAGAGACAATTTTAACCCAACGAGGAGTTACTATCCTGAAGAGTGATTCTGAAATGTAAAAGATCCTGTGACTTGATCGAGTTCGTCGTGAGAGGCAGGCAGGCAACATCTTCTGCTGCAACGATACAAATAAACACTCAGGTAAGGATGTTCAATGAGAACATTATCAAGGTTCAAACCTTGAATTGGTTCGATGATCATTCGTATTTAAATTACGAGCTGGTATGCAAACTGCTTTAATATGTTGTTCGGAATGATTACTAAGTATTCTAATATTCAAGCACAAATAACAAGACGTGTTACTCATAGCATTTCTATCAATGCAAGTAAATATTTAATATTAAATATTAATCTTTACAATCAACAATGAGTATTGGTTTAATTAAATATGTTTTACAGTAGATTGTGCTCAATAAACAAGACCACGAAGGAAAATGCCTCGGATAAATCTTTCAATGATTTATTCCTTATAGGGAGATTACAGGAAATCCATTTAAGTTTTTCAATTTGTAAGACACATTTATATGTTTAAACAAATTAAATCTGAATTGAAATGAAAATATTTCACTTATCACTAATTAATCCACGATTTTCCCATGATTTAGGACTCGCTTATCATCAAACGCTAGATAGAGGCTCATTCTCAAGAAAAATCTCAATGGCCCAGTTTGCAAAGAACAAAGTCTCCTGAAATGCTATCGAACTCAACCAACCTGCTGAATGCGAAGTGTGTAATTCACAAAAGCCTGTCCGCGACGAATAAGCAAACAGCAATTACACATATGTGTGTCTTTAGTTGATTACCCTTGCAACAACGTTATCTTTGTTTCCTATCATAATGTTTTCGCTTGGTGAATTTCTTCTCTTTCCGTTTATTATTTTGGATTTCACACAAAGAAATTATATTAATCATAGGCGGTTTTCTATTTACTGACAACAGACAAACAAAAGATGAACTTTGCATTTCCCCAATATCGTCCATCCATCGTCCGAAAGTGCTTTCACATATGCGAGTATGTGTAGCATTTTCGCATCTCATGTTTTGGTGGAAATGCGTGGCGGCTGATAAATTAACACTAATGTGAATAATAATACAAATTCATGCAGAGCCAAAATAGCGTGAACTGATATCAAGTACAGCTTGTGGCCATTCATCTTACAACCCGAAGGTTGCAATTGATAAGTATCTTTTTGCGTAGAACGCGGAGCTTGTAAATTGATTAGGCGCGAGTAGATAGCTGGGCAATGTATGTGCTTTGACTTTATTAATATGTGGAGTCGTATATCAGCTGGTAGTAAATTTATTTTAGAAGATTATCCTTGACAGTGCGAAATATCGCGACCAGTCCATAAACTGCTGTTGTAATATAAAAGATATTTGAAAAACAGATATCTCAATTTTGTTTTAACTCTAAACGAACTTTTGAAATCAAAGAACTGTGCTTTACTGAGGTCCATAATTTTGCTAAAACATTAATATTCGCCAGATGCTGGTACAGTTCAATTGCGATACTCCGGAGAATCAGGATGAAAACTACTACATATTAACCCTTCCTCTCTTACGCAAACCTCTACTGAGCGTACTGCATTCGCGTTTACGGGTCAAAGACACTCCTTTTGTTCTGGCTCGTCCAGTGGAAGCTGATGCTGCAAAACTCTCGAGAAGTGGAGCCAGGTGGAGAAATTAGAGCTGTAATGCTCCATGTCAGAACTTTCGCACCAAGGCTCAGCATTCACTCGACCCGTCAGCTTGTAATAGGTCGCAAGCTCTTCCCAGGACCATTCTTGCGAGAGGAATAGTCTTAGACCTATGTAAAGGGGAGGGACTATTGAAAATGTTCAGGGTTCTCTGGAAGTTACAAGGAACATCAGCGTTCTTTTAAAGAACGTTAAAAACGAAATTGACAATATTAAGAATTTAGTTGATAGTATCCTGCGCTATCGTCCCACATGGTTGCGAGCAGAGAATGAACTTAGGGAGCGGAATAAAGTTCTAGCTAAGATTGAAAATATCCTTTTCAGCTCGATCAGCAAAAGAATTGTTTGTAGCCCTCTTGAGACGCATTAGAGGAAAGGTTCAAAACAAGCTGATCTACCAGTACCCAGCTATTGGGACTGCCGATGGTCCTACACGTACAAAATTTTACATTATAAAGGGACTGCAGCAATGTCCAAATATACACCCTGAAAAATGAAAAGTCGCTGACATAAGGCCTTATGGCCATTAAGACTAGGCCCAAGCAGAGCAATCATGCTGTAGTTATTAATATAACGGATGGCAGGACCTGTTTGTTAGTAATAATTAGACAAAGAAAAAAAGTAAATTTAAAAATAGAGGACCGAAAAAATAAGAGAAACTACAAGAGTGACACGAGGGAACAAAATAGATCATCTGCCGTGAAACACGGGTCGAAAATCACAAACAGGGGCTTGTTTAAAAATCCCAACAAAGAATTGCTGCGTTTCAACCTGTAATCTCATGTCTCTAGGAAATAGCGTTTCGAGAAATAAAGGACGTATCGTGTAGTAAAGTTGACACCAAGAAAACTGAAAAGCCCGTTCCGTAAACTCTTCCTACAGCAAACTTCAGAGTAAGTTAAACACATACTGGTTTCAAAGTGTATAAGGTTACAATCGGGGACACTCCAGAAAAAGATACTACACAAATCTTGGTTAAGAAAAAGATGAATATCAGCTGAAAATCAACAGAGTTCACAGAATGATGATCCTGAGTAACTTGTACTAATTAAAGGCAGATATGAACGTATGTTCCGAGTCCTGAAATCAATCTATACAATAGCACATCGTGCTTGGTGAAACAAATTGCACAGTAGAAACGACTTGACATAGCATTAGCGAAAGATCACACAATGGAAGAGTTTGATAGGTTCTACAACCAATCTGCTATAATCGCTCCTCCTCCAAATCGTAAAGGGCTGGAAGCAATCGAGGATTCCCTCAAATAAGACACGACACAACCAGTGGTCAAGAAGATGATAAAAGTTTGCTGATAGTCTGCAGAGTTCACCGAATCGTGATCCTCACTTACTTGCACTAATGCAAAGCTGCAATCAAGTTATGTTCCGAATCCTAAAAAATCAATCTTCATCAGTATATAATCGCGCCTAACCTCGCAATGAAAGTTGTGCAAGAGAACGGAGTTGACATTGTATGACAGGACCACCCCAAAGGGGAAGAGTAAGAAGCTCCGTAACCAATCCGATAAAGCCGCTCCGCCTATTAAAATTAAAAGTAAAAGATTGCATTCGTGGACCCCCGAAAATAGATACAACACAATTCGTGGTTAAGAAGAAAATTGGTGCCAACTGGTAATCTGCAGAGTTCAAAGAAGGTTGGTCATCACTCGGGACTAAAGGACCAGACCAAAGCAGGCTGTACTACAAGTGTAAACAAGTGCAGTAAGTGCTTGGGTGCAAATCCTCAAAGATCTAGAACATGTTCTAGGGCAACGAAAGAGCAACGTATAGATCAGCTCTTATTCATCAATCAATTGATCAAATGGCACGGAAGAAGGAATGAGGAAGATGGCTACGAGGTAGCATTGGTCTTCAATCTTCGAGCTAAGTATGTCTGGAGTGCTTGGATATGATGTATATATTTTTTTGTGTTTATTTTATGTCAAATGAGTAAAGTAGATGCATCAAGTGAGCATTGGAGGTGCACTGTCGACTTCAAAGTTTGCTGATCGTAAGGCTTCGTCCAAGAAGGGAACAAGATATTGTTCGGGCTACAAACTGACCACGCGAAAGGTTGCTCCCATCCAATAGTAACGAGAAAAAATTTACTGGAGGCATTACAACTTTAGTTGTTCCTCTCGTCGGTTTCGATGCTACAGCCGAATAAAAAAAAATTGAAAAAGAAGTGGACCAGCGATAAAGACCACGCAGAAGCGAAAGACCACGAGAGCTGAAGTCATCTCAATTGAAGTTATACAATTGGTCTACCATCTTTGTCCTGACATGAAATATTTAATGCCTGTCGCATTGGGCTGTTTTCTGTAGATATTGGAAGGCGACAATTCCGACGCTGAGCAAGAAGCGGAGAGAAAAACGAGAGCTACCATCAAAATGTTGGTCCTTCTGCAAGTACGACGCCACTAGGAAGATGTTTGAAAAATTCCTTGAAGAAGACCTACTATTACCTACCATTCGATCAGTGTAAATTTCTGGAGAGTCTCATGGCGGGATGAAGAACGCTTATATGGAAGTAGTTGTTAGTCAGGCGAACTACCTTCCTTGTGTTTTTTGTGATGCTCGATAAATGGATTTTTCTTTAACTAATGGATGAAAGACAAATATTCCACGTCTTTGAAGGATTTTTCGAAATTTTTGAACTGTTTCGAAGGGAACTGATCTACGGCAGGAGCAAAATCATTCAAAATTATCTCTGGCAGTTGATGGGTTTCTGTTCATGATTTGGACATCCGAAGCAACTCCTTTAATCTGTTCTTGAAACTTCAGATGCAAGAGTAGGGGTCAATTAGCTATGTAGAAGTGGCCTAATCACGAAAGGAAGTGTCGAGAATGTGTAACTCAAACTCTGCCTCATATTGCTCCGAGTGATGAAAGGAATGAATAGCATTGAGTTGAGAGCAACGGTAGACCAATCAGAGACGGTTAAATCAAGTAAAAAGTGGATTTCCGAAGTCGAATCCTTCCATATAAGCAATGGAATCATAGACGAAACATGTTGGCTTCATGGCTTACCCAAAGATGAGCATTTTTGATTAAATCAGAGACACACAAGACGCTAACTGGAGAATCTGTTCTTGCTTATCTGATGGTAATTACCTAAGATGACGTCTGGAGGAAGAGAAACCTACTGAGGAACACAGCAAGAAGTCACCGCTCTTGATAAGTAGTCTTACCAGAAGGTAACGGTACAAGCATAAATTTGAGGAGCTTTCTGGGTCGTATTGCACTATTTCTGAGCCAGCGGTGTTGCAGTGAAACGTATTGTGCTCCTTGCTGAAAAACGAAGAAAGAGTGTATTCTCCTTCACGTGAAGAGGTAGGCGGACCGCAAATGTCATCAGTGACCTGGGACAGTGATTCAACTGAGAGCATAGTGAACTCGACTTTTACCCGATGTAGTTGCTCATAGATCACTGGTCTATTCAGTGTTATTCGTGTAAAATACAAAATTCATGGTCTCCTGACTGCAAGTTTCATTCAGGGATCGTGGATGATGCTCGCAATATTTTTTATTACAAGCGTGAGATTGGTATGATACCGTATACATCTTGGTCTCAGAATACACGAGCTTCCTCCCGATACTTTTATGATTACGATAGAAGAAGGAGGATGGAAGATATTTGAGTAAGTATGAGAAATTGAGCACACATAGCTCACAATGCTTGGATGATTCTGCCTACAAAGACTTATTACTTTTCAACAATCTCTTTCTTCACCATCATCTCTAGCTGAAAAAGAAATATCACAAACTGAAGATGACACCTGTCAAAAAAAAGGGGCACAACTTGAAATAATGAGATAACCAATGCCAGGCCTTGCTATTTATACAACAAAAGAGGTGTTTAATGGATAGTCCAAAATTCTTTTGTTTTTTTGTGGGTGTCTTTTATTCAGAATATAAATAACCATGAACTCCTAGGACTCATCAAAAAATGAATAATTATATTGCATTTGTAACATTCAATAATATTAAATATTATCTGCTGAACATATTAATACTAATATAATCAACAGTATTTCTTATGGTTTCTGGATTAATTTGCCTTATCTTTTGACGTTTCCTCGGACTAATTCAGGTCAGCAAAACGATAATAGCGTAAAAAAAAGATACTTTGCTGTAAAAACAGAAAGTCACGTTATATTCTGTAAACTACGCCCACTTTTTTTTAAAAATTGTTTAATAGTTTTATTTATTTTGGCAAGTAAGATGCTGATAATTTGGTTTAATATTTCTTATGAAGACACGATTTAAAAAAAAAAATACAATCGAATGTGCGTATCTGATTTGGGGTGTGAATATTTTTTATGATTAAAGTAAATATAGTTAACTTTTTGAGGGTGTAGTAGCTGTAAAGATATTGAATATCATCAATTGTAAATTATTATTATAATTGTTCAATTTGCGGGCTTTTATTTAACTTTTCATGTTCGTTGCGGTGAACAGAGCTGACTAGAACTTCACACGCTCTTATTCTTCGTTTGTTGGATTACTGTTGAAGATGAAAGAGCATTTGGAAACGAAAAAGGTCCTTAGAAAATTCGACTTAGCTTGAGCGTTTTCTCGTCAGAAAATGCAAGAAACTACATTCAGTAGAATTACAAGGTGCATGTAGTAACAAAACTGGAGCTACAACAAAACAAAAACCAAATTTAAAACCAAAAATTCAAATAATTTTAATTGTTGTCCATCTAGCTATGAAGAAATCAAAGGAGTCTGGACACTGTCATTCTGAGATAATCAGTTTTTACTAAAAACGCAACTGGAGGTCGAGTTGAACCTTGTCAGTGGTACAACCGTGGGACCATTCATGTCTTTACAACCGTAGTCTAACAATGAATCATTTTTGTAAGAGACAACATACTGACTCTCCTCAGATTTTTAAAGCAAAAAGGATGATAGTAAGACGCACATGCTGTGGAAGCAGTCGCAAAGTCACAAGGCTTTGTGGCTGGAGCTGTTTCAATCTTAAAAATGATCCTTTATACAATCTGAGTATGTTTTCTGTGAAAGAGTGACCAAGTTTGGGCGGGCAGAAACAAAAACGAGAGAAGAAAACTCTTTATTCTGGTTTAGAAACAAGATTAGAGCCTGTTGTTTATGAAACTGATTACTTGTTGTCACCTTTTTCTGTCTTTTCATGGAGGAACAACTTGTGATTTTATGATGCGCAAAACTAATAAGCAAAGACAACGAGCACCGAGGCAAAGAGCAAGGAATGAAAAGTCATAATATAGGTATACGATCCTTGTTGGGTCGTTTCCAGAAAACAATTCTATTCCTATTTCCTTCAGCGGTTCGTGCAAGTCTCGATCATGGAAGAATAAACTTTGGCTCTCCATCCAAGATCATGTGTTTTTTGATTGATCTATCGTTTTTGGACAGAAATCTTCTTAAGATTATTCTCTCCAATATTTACTCTCCCACTAACATAGGAGAAAATTCCGAACCAAACAAGAAAACTGTAGCTGATGGTAGAATTCATTAGTTCTAAATGTACGAAGTCCTACATGGTACGTCTTAAACCTTGGTAGCCTAAGGAGAACTATTTATAACTGGTTGGCAAGCAGTTGAGTTAGACTGGCCATAGCCTGTTCAATGCGTATTCGTGCGAGAGTATTTGATTTGAAGACAATGATGAGACCACACTTCCAGTTATTATAATCCTTAAGGATACAGAATATTGTTGTTTCATAGTAAGAACTCTTTCCAGATTTGTGATTCTCCCGGTATCGTTATTAAAAACGCATAAGCTTACGCTTTTTGACATTGATTCCGACGATCAATTTTCAGAGATATATTTGCTGGAACTCTATGTATGGATTAGTCCCAAAGCTTCCAACAGATACCGAGATACCGTTAAGATACCGTTGTTCGCATAGAAACATATGTGAAGAAGAAATTTGACGTTTGGGGAGACCTTTGACGTTTGACCTTTGAGAGACGTTTGGGGCGAGTTGTGACATTTGATTCAGCCAATTTGGGTATGTAGTTTGTATTCTATTCGATATTTTGTCGACGTAGAAGTTAAGGTGCTAAATAGCCAGTCGACATCCACCTAAGCTGGTAGTGCCAATCGACGCGTCCCAGCCTGTGAGTTGGCACCTGATGAGAAGCGGCAGGGACGCGTGTTCGAAACTGCTTGAGCTCTTTCCACCAGAGCCCATGTTGATTGAAATAGACTGAGTATTGACCATTTGCACAAAGGATTTCCTCGTATTAAAGAAGATCTCACGGTTTAATGTGCTTATAGATTAGGCTGAACTGTTTTCAGGAGTTTTAGTTTAAGCAAAGTGGACTAGACACTTAGATTAGTCAAATGCCTTCTCAATCTCAATTGAGCATGCTCCTGTAACTAATTTGTTCTTTCGTCTAACAGTGTCGAAGAACGATCGCTTGAGGGTTGACAGATTTGACCGAACGATCGCTTTAAGGTGTTATCTGCATACCACCCAGATACCCAGATTGCTGGGCTAGTTCATATTGTGGCGATGTAGTGCACCCTCTGAAGGAGAGCAGGATGATTTTCTTCAGGATTTGTCCAATCTTAGTGAGCAGAAAAATATCTCTGAATTTTCTAGCTCGCTATTTAGTTGATTTTTTTTTCTTATATAAAAAACAGTAGTGTTGCTATCCAAAAATGGGGAAGGTGTCAATTTTAAATGCCTTGATTAATCTTGTTTGGGAGTGTCCTGTGAATCTCGTTGGACGATTTTTCACTTTTCTCTTCGTTATGGTGACTGGACCCCGAGACTTTTTGAAGTGAAGTGTACAATGGATGGTTGGTACATGATGAGAAGTATCATTCGAAAGATCCATTTCTGGGCTTGGGGCTATATGAGTTTGTGAAACGAGCGTAAGGTAGAAGCCACGGTTTCTATTAAGGATCTCGTGCAAACATTCCTCAACAATTGACTTCGTATTTGGATCCGGAGAACAGCCTTCTCTCTCTTGTAGACATTTATGTTGCAGTGATCGTTGGGTCCTTAGGTCACTCACTGAGGCCGGCTGCGCTCACTTTGTCGGGATTCTTACGGGGAAGATCAGCGCCCGTTCTGGACCACCTTCATTATAAAAAAACACATAAATGACATAATGGGAAAAACGGATGAAGCAGAGGAGGGATGCGTCTTTCTCTCTCTCTCTCTCTCTGCGCAGGTAATGAGAAAATTTCGAACAAGAAGACAAGTTTTGTTCAATTGTGGAGAACAGTAGTTTATGTATTTTGAAATACTGTTCGTCACATTTGAGCATTAGTTTGAGCATTTTGCGGATCAAATAACTTGGTTGATTTTATGGTCAGTTCATGCCAAGAATACGGTATGCTTGTCCGTATAACATCGGGAATGTTGTAGCACCACAAGTGAGGGTTGGGTTTTCCGTGGAGGAATATTTAGTGGATATTTTAACACAGTGCACTTCTCTCTTTTCATGCACCATGTGCAGGTACCCACCAATCAGATACGAGCGAGTGCTTAGCTAAAGATTAGAAATATATGAAAATTCATCATGGTGGAAGAGCCGAATGCCATACCTTTTTCAGCTAAAATGTTCTAAGGAATTGTCACAGTACTGATATACCAATGTAGCTTCAAATGGTAATTATTTTGAAGGAAATCAGAGAAGTTTGTGCTCAAAATCTTACATTTCCTTTATTCGCTAATTTCGGATACCTGATGAGTAGAGGATAGAAGCAATGCTTTGCGCTATCGCAGGAAGGAGCGAAAAAACGAAGGAAGGAATATCCCAGGACATTCCATTTTATAGAATATTATTTTTATTATTCAATTTTATACATTGCGTGAATATTTTCTAGGAATACTTTTGAATCGTACGAAATTGATTCCTTTGTAGTGGCTGCCTCGAATTTACTTAAGTTTATGTTAAGAAGTTGATTTATTCGATTTTTTTTCTCAACAATTATAACCAATCAGGACTCAGCCTACGTGATAACACCATAGAATTATTTTTTTTGGAAAAAAAATTCGCAAAAATCCACTTGCGTCTCTGCTTTGCCTATTCGAACAATAGTCAAAGATTTTTCTGGCAATTTTTTTGGATTATTTGGCGTTTTCGGCCACCTTAAACATTGCTAATCTTTCACATACCAACCGCGCAAAAGTGTGGTAAATGTTAACGCACTGCTTCGTCGTCACCACCGATTCCGATTCGGACGCAGCGAATAGAAGGCCGTCTCGGTTCCGGTACATAGCGCCGGCGGTTTGAATCTTGAGTGTTTTTGCGCCCGTTTGATCAGTAGTAAACGCAGTCCCATTCAGTCACTAAGAGTTGTTCATTCGAAACGGTTCGAGCTCCAGTGTTCGGCTTTTGCCTTTTTCTAAATCTTGGTTGGAATTCTCCGAAACTATCTTGGGAAGGATCAAGAAAATCGGGGTATTTTACAGTGTTGAGTCCTGAATTTTCGCAAAAACAAAAGGACCAATTCGATATATGCAAGTATTTAGAAAAAAGGAACGACAAGGATTTGCTTTGTTGGTTTTAAACAATTTTTTTATCTCGTACGAAAATTTCGATTTGCATAGTTCCAACTGAAGTGAGAATATAAGAAAAATTGTTGTGTAGTGATTTGAACTCCTTGAATCCTTATCAGCGCATCTAAAATCGGATACCAAACTGCGGATACTGAGGTCTTATATTATTCATAAATATATATATTTAGGTGAGTACATTTGCCAGCATCTATTTGCTCTTAGTTTTTATTTCAAATATTTTTCATCGCGTTGGGTCCGGGTCACGATTGTGATAACCCAATTAATTGGTTGATAATTATATCATTAGGAAATCATGCGGTTTCCATAGTTGAAGCAAAATTCAAGCGAAGATCATGGATTGGGTTGGCGGAAATTGAGTGGAAATATGATGGTCTGGTTTCTTCTTGGCTTCAGCGAACATCGTTATATTTGTGTGAAAAATCCCAGACATGTGGAGGAGTAAGTTCCCGCGATCGGCAATCGATTGCCATATGGCGCGTAAATGTATTGGCTATAAGCAAAGAATATAAAAATCTTGAAAATCCGCTTGAAATTTCCTTCTTCGTTCCAACTATCACTAATTCATCCGTCGGTGAACTAGTTGAAAATATTTGGGAGCCTTCGTTTGGGCGGGCATGCAAATTAGCATGCTTGAAGGATTTGTATATATATGAGCGGAGATTGTGCAACTTCCCACCGGAAGGCGGTCTAGTCTGTTTCGCCACTATCACAATTTTCCGTAAACAGTCCGAATTTATCGAAGTTCATTCAAATGTGATAAGTGGAATGTTGGGAAACTTGTTTGAAATCGAGGGAAAAATTCGTGCGTGTCCCAGCTCACGTGGTCACATCTCGAGGACCCCGGAACCACACCTTCAATCTTTAGGACGCTGATTGAAGTGTATCTTCGCTGTTAACCAATGTGAAATATTCACACGTATGTATGTTTACAAAATGCGTACGCACCATTCACACAAATCATTCATATATTTTATTGAATTTTTCTCAATGAATTCGACTGACCTGTATCTTATTCTCGTGTTCCAATAAACCTTCAATTTTAGTGCGTGGAGTGTATCTTTCTAGGTTTTTCTTTCTCGCGCGCTCTCTCTCTCTTTCTATTCTTTGAAACTATAGTTGTAATGCGGCTTTATCTGTTCTGCTTGTTATTTATTCAAGAGTTATGGTGGGATTTTTTTTTTGACTAAACGTGTTAGTACTTCCACGAAATATTTAGTTATTACGTAAATATATTGATATGACACTATGCGATTTGGTGTATGTGTTGAGTTGATGCAATGGAATGTGGCAAAGAGTGCGAACAGCCGGATTTTCGGATAAAATACATTGTTTTCTCGTGACTAATTCGTTATCTTTATTAATGTATTCGTAAATCGAAGAAAAATTGAGTGTAAATTATAAATTTCTGCGGAAGAAAACTTTTAAAATGAATTCAGTTTGCTTCGAATTCAGAATTTCCAACGTAAGGGACATGTAATTTTCTTGTAATATTCATGAAAATTTTCCGGATGGTATATTTCGCATCAATTTAGTGCCAAAACGGATTGGTACAGACAAAAATTGACACATTCAAAGTGCAATTGTCTGAGGTTTCTTTATCAATGTTAAATGTCAAGTTGAACAGAAGGAATTACTTTGCACTAAAGACCAGGCTCCGTTTGTTGCGAAAATTAGGCAACCAGTCAATCTCAAAAAGGAGCTCCTGCTAGTTTCAACTGTTCACCGCGCATTTTTTAATTGAATAATAATTCGTGTAGATTGATAACTTATTTACTATATTATTTATTACGTGTTACGAGAAGGCAAGATAATAAAATATAGGCCATGATCTACTAATACGAAAAGAGTCAGCATTGGATGCTTATAAAGTTCTTAAGCGAATATAATCTGATTAAGAATATTTTATTTTATTTTAAATGTATAATTAACAATCAGAGTACTCAGATTCATATTCACGATTAGTCTATTTTTTGCGGTTTTTGGTTCTTTGTAGTAAGATAAAAAACAAGATTAAGAGAAGAAATAGCAAAATTAATCTTTCTACTGTAAAAAAAAAAAAAATTGAGATTTAATAATCCCGAAAAATATGTCCTATAGTACAAATAACTATAGTAATAAAAAATAACCGCTTTTGTTAGTCCAAAATATATGCGACTTCGTCTATCTTCTTCGACGAGCAGGAAAAATGTTCCAAGTTCTTCTCGCCAGACTTGGGAGAAATGAGTGGCGTAGAGTTCCTGTCCGAGTAGCCAAGGCCCGACATAGTAGTGTAATAAACTTTATTGTGCTGGGTTATGTGTCTTTTATGATCCTGACAATTTTGCCATGAGAAAATCGCATTGACGAACAAGTATAAAACTTCAGTGTGTTAAACTAATCGAGGCTGTTACTGACGACCCATGTTTCTCTGCTTCCCTATGTTGAAGAGAATAAGGCACCTAACGAGACATTTCTTAAGGGCCTTTCCTCATTTCTTCACACTACTCGAGAAGCATTAAGTCCTCCATAACGTCACGTTGCGAGAAGTCACTTTCCTTTTCACATCAGGATCCCTCACACATGTCTTTACGGCTAACAGTTTGTTAAAATGGTTGATTTGCATTTGGTTTTTTTTTGACAATTTTTGTTTCAAGTTTAAGTTTGTTTTTTTGAATAAATCTAATTTTATTTTTTTGACGTCCTGATATTCGGATAGATTATCCGGCATTGTTTAAACTGACATTCAGGCGTTTGAAGAAACGAAAAACAACAACAATAAAATAAATTTTATTTTGGTATCTGAATTGATTCAAGTAACTATCTCAAGTTTCGGTAAGATGATAGTGCCTGCCGTTTCGAGGTCCAAACAGATGAATAGGAAACATTAAAAAAACACAATATGCCTTTTTTGAGGCTATTCCTAAGCTTTAAACTCTCGACCAAGACGGGACTTGCCTACCATCCGAAGAAATAAATAGGCGATTGTCCCCTAATATTAAACTTTTTATCCAAAAAATGTCCGACCTGTATACACCCTTTGGAAATGCCTCATGAAAGAAAAGGACATGAAGGGCTGAGAGTGGCTTCCAGTTGTTAATCTGTTAGTCTGCCCATTTCCAGCTTGGTTTTCGAAATCGCCAATGATAGTTTGAAGTCATGTAGAGGCAAAGTATCGAATAAGCTTATCAAAAAGTCTTATCAAAAGTCACCCGAAAGAAGATTCCTTGACGTCATCTGTTTTGTTTTCACTGTCGTGAACAACCAGATAGTGCGCTTAAGTTTTTCTTTCTAATTCAGACAACATTCTCGAGAAAAGTCATCATTATTTACGAAATACTTTGCGAACTGTATACCGGTCGAATAATACAGACCTAAGCAAAGCATATTCATTCATGAACGAATAATCACACCAAGCCGTACTATTCTCTGGCGATGTAGTTTCAGAGGCTCTTAGAAGAACAAAATTACTCTTGCTGACTTAATTGATCTTAATAAAGCGTTCAAAAAAGGGATACAAACTTCGTCACTCAATAGTCACTAGCCAGTCCCTAATCCCTGCAATGTCCCTTAAGGTTCCATCGTAGACTCGATACTTTGAAACTTTTTTAAAGTCGACATTCCGTTGGCTTAAAACGTCTTTTGAAAGTTATTATCAAATATTTTTTTATATTTAATTGTATTCAAAGTTATTATTATTATAGGACAAAGCGTCCTTAGGAGTTATTATTTTGTTTACGTAGAGTGGCCAAAAGTCTATCCTTCACATTCACAATGTAGGTGAGGTAATTGTCTTCAATTTCCTGAATGGAATTCTCGCTTATCCTTTCTAGCTCCGCAAAGACCTAGTGTTCAACATAAGCAGACTGGAAATAAGATTCAGTAACGTAGGACAAACTTTATTTGCAGAGGTTATTTGCATCTGGTGCTCAATGGCTAACTGGGATCAGCCTGTACTAGCATTAATTATCCAGTCTAACGAACTAGTTCTAGGTAAAAAAAAGAGAATCTCAGAACTCACATTTTTGATATTATGAGCCAGAAGATTTTGTTTATAGTAGCACATAGCATAGTACCAGTTCAATATTCTTGATCTGTTTTACTGTTTTCTTCTTCTTCGAACCTTCTTATTTTTCTTCGGATGAAAGCATAGAAACACTCACTGGGTCATGAGCATGAACCACTCTTGTCAAAATTAGTCTCTCTTTGGCAAAGATCAAACGACAAATAAAATTGTACTATCAGATCATCTCGGTAGGAAGCGCTAGCTGTCAGCTTCTTGTTTGATATCCTAGTGTCCCGCGAAGGGACTGTTTTTCCTATGAATCGGGTCTTCGTACATTTCTTGTGGCTTAGACTCCACACTGACTGACACCTTCGGCAGTATTACAAGTTTCACAAGTATTTACAACATCGTCATTTTCGGCCATGACCACAAGGTTTGAATAATATCAAAGAAAATCTAATATAATATATAATTACAATCGCTATCCTGCGGTTAGCAATAGATTTCAATACAGGCGTCCACAATTTTCTTAGATGAAGCCTTTTAATCGATAATTTAACTATCTCAGCTTACCTAGCAAGCTTTTTCGGAGCCAATCATCATTTCTGCATTATCAAACTTTGCTTTTGCGTCTCTCAGTAAATGAATTCCTCCGTCTCGGCGTCTGACTCTAAAAATCTTTTTTATACGTTTTTAATCCTAAATTGGATTAAGTTAATTAGACGAGATATATGTAAGCGAGCTGGGACTTAACCACCAGAAATTAGTTCCGGATAATGGTACTTTCTTTAACGCGGAAATTAAATGAAATCAAAGAGTCGCTGGGAGCCCAAATCAACTGTCTAGATTCATTTTAAACTGAAAATCTACTTATAGAGCTCAAAATTTTGCTCAATCTGCACGTATGTCAGATATCACTTGTGAAATATATCTATGAAACCTTTTGCACCTGAAACCTTTACCCGGTATTTTGAATATCAGAAGCATATATAACATTTAAAGCTGCCTTCATATCCTTGTAGTAAGTAGTAGTTCTTTCAAGTAGTATTGTAGGTCACAATCTAGCTGCTCCATGAAAATTTCGAAGAATTTTTTCACAGATATAGAGGGTCCTATTTATTCTTACCTATTTTCTCCAGTTCTAATTTAATTTTGCGTTCAGTATCACTAGATAAAGCCAGAAGGTTGGAGTTTTTTCTACGCCCCTTAAATCACAAGAATTCCTATAGACCTTTTGGAGCTCGCAACTACGTGCTGCCAAAATGCACCAACGTTTCAAGTAAGCTACTCGTAATCAGCACATTAGCCAGTAACTGCATCAATAACGAATAGTTCTCAATATCTTCATTCTGAATCAATGGTTTTTTCATTTTCAAAAAAGAGCCAAATAGAGATATTTCGAAATTATGACCAGAATTTCTTGTTTCGATTTAAGATAAGATTCACATACTGGCCGATAAGATGCACATACCGAAACGAACTAAAGATTGTTCTAGGTAAACCTTTCACCAACATTTGGACTAAAAGAAATTAATATGGACTTAATAGAATATACACTTAGTTGTCCAATCGCCTCCAGGTACCATATTTTAACGTGCCCTTAGCGTCAGATATTTTGTCATCAAAATACCCAACGAAACTTCAACCAATATCACAGTACTTTCCGAAGTTCCTCAAGGTTCTATGATAGGCCCAACACTCTTCAATCTCTATAATCAACAAAAATTCTGTTGGCTCATATCGTTTTTCGAAATCTTTGTTGGAAAGAACTTGAAGCGAAGGAAAACTTGGCCGGAGGAAGTCATCTCTATAATAAACAGATACGAGCATACACGGCAAAATACCTAGAATAGTAGATTTTCAACATAAAAGTAAGCACATATGCATATGAAAAGGACCTAAATGTGCTTATTTGAGAGCAGGGAACTCGCGCTGTCTATCAATCATCGAGCTATCCATATAAATGAAGAGAACAAACATGCAATATAAATTTCAAGTGATTACGGAACAGGACAGGTATACCCTTCTATTATTGCTTATAGGATTATTATAGGATAGCGTCGGCCGTAGGATTTCGCTGAAAGCAAAGGCCCTTGTTTCTCTCGAAGAAGTGCCTCGATTCTGGAACCCAATATTGAATGTATAATTCACTGATTTGGCACAAAAAACTCACTGCAGACGATACATTGGTCGCTGCAAAGGAAATATTATACATGCCAGTAAAATAAATTAATATTTTGACAATTATCCTGCACTTGCATTCTGCTGGTTACTAACTAAATGCCATATCAATGCAGATGCAAAATCATGAAAATTGCAAACGTTAAAGATGCGACTGAATCATTTTCGAGGGATATCTTTGAACGTTATTCAAGATTGGATACATTTTGCATTTTGTGTTTAGTTTTTCTAGTTCAGTTCTCTAGATTTTCATTCCTTTTGTCCTTCTTATTCCTGTTTACCGTTTAGCATATGCGTTTTTGGAATCGACAAAATATTTATCATCTAAACAGTGACCATGAGCATATTCCCATAGAGTTAAAAATAAATAAATAGTATCGTGGCCACGAATGCAAACCTTTTCGTTTTCGGTTACGTAACATATGTGCTAAATGTTAATTGTTATTTGATTTTTGTGAAATTTATTCTTCGTGCTGTTGAGGGCAATCAATTATAAACAAAATGGACTGTGCGTTTGCTTGTAGGGGTTTGATAAATTTTCAATGAATGAATTGCCATGCCTTAGATTTTGCATGTATAATCAAAGTTTTAACGTTTTATAATTTTGCAAACGGGCGTGATAAATTTGTAGAACTAATTAGGAACTGGTTTCTTTATTAGATCCTGTTTTTTTGTAGCTTTTCCATTTTAAAAATGCTATGTTTTTTTTAATTTTTGAACAAATATATATTTCGGGAGTGAGTTGCTCCCTTCTTCAGTGTCAGTTATTTTAAGTCAAGAAATCAAGATAATAACTGACACTGAAGAAGGGAGCAACTCACTCCCGAAATATATATTTGTTCAAAAATTAAAAAAAACATAGCATTTTTAAAATGGAAAAGCTACAAAAAACAGGATCTAATCTAGAAGTGCTAAACACGGGACAACACACACAGTATGGTTTCTTTAATTTGTTTATAATATTTATTCTTATGAATTGGCTGTGGACTGTCCTTTTCTATTAAACTCATCGTATCTATTCTCGACCGTAGATCGTTTCAGAAGACCAATCATGATACCATGAATGATTTCTTTTTTTTTGTGTTTTCGTGTTTTTTTCGCGATTAAGAGGATACTTTACTTCTTCCCATTTTCTTATAATCAAAATTTCCGACGTGTGAATAAACCGCCAAGGTCAGTTCTAGAGCATTTATCTCATAAACTCAGACTGATTGTGGAAACATGTTCGCGAAAGTTTTTGACGTGAATTAAGATATTCAGATATGTTGATTCCTTTGCAATCTACATAGAATATATTGGAAGAGTTGCTGGATGGTGTTACGTATAGAACGAACTATGATGATTGCGAAAACTCTGCGCACGAAGGAAATATCAGCGGATATAATATGCATACTAAACAATCATATACGTATGCATATGTGATTATCGAAATGAAGAAGTAAAAGTTACTCAAATGAAATGTTAAATGTCGGGTTTAAAACAGACTTAAAGATTTTCTCATTTTTGAAATTCTTTGCGGTTTCTTTTTGTTTTAATATTATTTATTAATTCTTAGCGAAGAGTTATAAACTATTCGGGTCTCTGAAAAATAATAATAATAATAAATCAGTATTATCAGTGAGGGTGTGGTGATGAAAAAATGATGACTTGCAGATTAATTTCCTTTTATAGGTTTGTTTGCTGTGTCTAACTTGAAATGGTAATGAAGTTTGTGTATACGAAGTACATGCTATGAATTTTGGGGTGCTCGCCTTCCACGCAACAGGTTCATAGTTCAAACATCAGTGGTAGCAATGATACGTGGGATCTTATTTCCGGCACATAACTAAAAGTCATCGCAACCGAGTTGTGATAGTCCTAGGCTTAGCTTAACTATTGAAGCTCTAATTTGAGAAGAAGGTAGAGTAGTATTTGTAAAGGAGGACCTTCTCTTACAATTTTTTTCATTTATCATTTCATTTTCATTTATTTTTCTGGGATACGTAAAATAAGGAAATAAATCGACGCCCAACATAATCCTCAAATATTGTAATGTGACTAGGGAATTTAATTTTCAACACAAGCTAGGCTTGAACGAATGGTCGAACCTGAAAAAAAAGTTCAAATGAAGGATTGACTTCATAGAACCCATGACTTTGTATTTAAGGACCGACACAAAAAAAAAAGGTGCTTGAACGATGTACTCATAATTGTATAACATTTTTTGATGATTTTACTTATGATTTTATGCCAAATTGGATTGAAAATAAGTCAGGTGGCATTTTTAAGGAATTATTATTACTAGCTGCGAAAAATATGAACCTTTGCAGGTCACCTGGATAAAATGGAACTGAAAGTTCCTTGAAAGATACCGGCATGATAGTCGTCCATTTAGTATGCGCCTCTTACCAGCACTGAAACTGTTAGTGTAGAAATTTCCATTTTTTTAAACCAGACCACTGACGGATTTGAGTCCTCGATATACATAAAAGATGTCCAGCTGTTCCTTTGCAACTGCTTGTGAGAAAGTTTAGCAACCGCTGAGAAAGTCCGAGCCATAACGATCGAAAATTGATTAAGAAAAACATGAAAATTTCACATTCAAATTTAAAAGGAGGATCTTTCTTTAGTTTTTCAGAAACATTTTGAGAACCAATTCCAAATCAATATATGTGCGTAAAACGCTGTATACCAGGCATAAGTTTTTTTCCAGTTTTGCTAAAAGATGACGCCAGCAGAAAAAGCGTGTTAATTTAACACACACGCCTTTTCGATCGTCTGATATATAGCTACAAGCACACACAAGTTGACTCCGCCAAAACAGTTGTGTTTGTTTTATCGTGTTGATCAATCATGTCAAATTTTGTGCTTGTAAAAGAGCATGTGTGGTGCACATTGCCATTCCTGTTTAACAAAAAAAGGTCGTTAAATGTCATCGTTTGCTGCTAACAACATGTGGTGCAAACGCTCTATCAATGAGGACATGTGAGACATGGTTTTGACAATTCAAAAGTGGTAGCTTCAATGTAAAAGGCAGTATGCGCCCTGGTAGACCACAAAAATGCGAAGAAGAGAAATTGCAGAAGTTATTCGACGGTGACCAAACTTAGGCTCAACTTGTTGTTGAAATTCGAAGCATTAAATTTGTTACAGGAAACCATCAGCAGTTGTTTACGAGCAATGAGTTAAACAACAAACTCGGAAAATTGGTTGCATACGATTTGAATGAACGTCAAATGGAAAACCACAAAGTCACTTGTGAAATGCGGCTTCGGCGCCTCGAAAAGAATCATTTTTGCATCAAATTGTGATGGGTGACGAAACATAAATTCATTGTTAAAACCCGAAGCGGAAAAAATTGAGGCTTTCACTTGACAAAGGTGTCTTTTAACATCAAGGCCAAATTGTTTTGGTAAGAAGACCATACTCTGTGTCTGGTGGGACCAGAGTCGTATTGTGTGTTATAAAATTTTGAAGCCTGGCAAGACATGACAAGACGAAGACATTGAAAAGTGATTTTATTGCACGACAACGTGCCATCGCACACAGCAAAAGCAGTGAATGGCACAGTCAGATCGCTTGGCTTGGACATCCTTCCGCGGTCGTCGTACTCCCCTGACTTGGCACCATCTGACTATCACCTATTGGATCCTGACTGTTAATTTTTCTGGCATGATATTCAAAAATTACCTGAAAGATGGACGAAATGTGTTGATGTCGATGGTCAGTCTTTTGTATAATAAAAAAAATTTCCCTAGAAAATTACATATTTTTCCGAAAAAAATGGAAAAAACTTATGCATATACGTGGTATCCCTTTATATATAGGGGTTTTCAAATAAAATTGTAGGGCCGGTCGCAGAGAAAAAAACATTGGAACCATTACAGAAGTTTTTGGTAGATCAATTTTTCTATTTTCACTTACTACATTGTAAATGATTTATACCCTTGCTAAGCTAACTCAGCGAAGACTCATGGGTGCGGAAGTTCTGATCAAATATTTCGAGTACCTCGATAGTGAATTTAATATTTATAAAGAAATGTGGAAAGAGCTCAAGCAGGTTTGAACACTGGTTTCGAGCCAGACCAAAGGCAATTTGGAATATTTGGAGTTCAAAGCTGTAGAGCAATATTCATAACTAGTAAATTAACCAGTCAACATCCACCTAAGCTGGTAGTGCCAATCGATGCATCCCGGCTTGTGAGTTGGCACCTGACGAGAAGCGGCAGGATCGCGTGTTCGAAAGAGCTTGAGATCTTTCCACCTTTCCCAATATTGGAACCATGTTGCATATCGGACTAAAATCCTTGAAGAGGGGCCTTGGGACACACCAATGCTGAGAAATTTGCCACTGCTGTCGGTACTCCTGGAGCTCCCAAACCGGGATACTGTCCAAATCCTTTGCCGCAACATTTTAAAAATGCGTTTTTGGGGGCGAAGTGCAGTGCTATAGGGTGTATTAATAATCTCTAGTCACATGGACTGTGACAGTGAAGAAGTTGCGCATTTTCGCACCCACTTCTCTTCTCCGGGCTATCACGGCAATCATCTGGCAAGCATCTGTTATTGTTCTGATAATAAGAACGTTTAAAATTTGTTGCACTTTGCCAAGAGTTTGTCAGGATCATTCGTCGTTCTCCACGTCTTTATAGCAATCTTTGAATCTTTTTTACTTGATTAAAACCATGACATGCCATCTTCTTTGTAGGTCTCTTGAGTCATATTGAAGCGTTCCGTGCTGGTCTCGTTTAGATTGACATAAAATTTGATCAAACATGCTCCAAAGGCGCTCCATTTTGCGCAAACCGATTCCCGACAGGGTTTTGAAACAGATACTCAACGCACTCGCGCTGCTCACTAGAGAATCAAGCCAGCGACTATTGATACTAGGATTGCTTAGCTGACAGCCTTTACCTCTTCATACAGGCGATGGTAGACAAAAAAGACAAGAAAGAACGGCACAACATCCAATAAAGCCTGAAAAGAAAAAGAAAGTGATAAGAATTCTTGGACTTAATTGACACACGTGCAGAAATTAACATACAAATCGACGATATTAGTTGAAAATAGCTGCCTGGCCAACATATTATTGTAGCTTTTTGCGTGGACATATCATTGTAGTTTCCTGGGGGGACTAGGTACGATTTAGGACGAATTGTCCGCATAGATAAAAATAAAGACGAATCATCGCGCAAGCAGGAAGTTGATAAGTTAACCTGTACATGTCAACATGTCAGTGCTCAGGCTGTAAAAAGCAAACAAGATTTCGTGAATCGATTAAGGATAGCAAGATAAAGAAATGTAAGGTGGCTACAACAATGGAGTCGAATTTTTTCATGATTAACAACAAATGTATACTAGCTCTGGTTAAGAAAACAGTGAGTCTACCACATGTGCAAGATATATGATGACGTCTTTCGACAATCAAACATAAACGTCAGATATGCTGTCATTTGAACGCAATCTACCGGGGTTACCATAACTATTTTACAAAAATTAAAGCTTATTCACGTGAGAGCAACACACAAAGAAGCACGAGACATTCCCTTAAAAATAACAGATCAAGGATATCTTTCTGGTTTTGCAAACGTTAAAATTTTTGAAGAACGATAACGGGGGGCTGTTGGAAGGTTTTGTGCTATCAATGTTAATAAATGGATTTAATTTTGACAAGTTGCAGAATGTGGTTTCAATGTCATTGTGTTCAATCCATAAATGGAGTAATATGTAGCTGAAATAGGCAGGAAATTTCATAGATTGCTATTCCCCGTTACTTTTGGTCATGTTTAATTAAGTACATTAAATTGGTCTCAAACGCCATTTTGTCTAGAAATGGCGAGACCTGGCTAGTTGTTTTTAAATTCCACTTAAAAAAAGAATTCCACTTAAATGAAAAAAAAAATTATCATTGAATATTCATTATTTATTTTAAGGATCGAAATTTTTATTAAACCAAAAATTCAGTTGTATTTTCAGAATTAGATGAATTAATAATGAAATGAAATTTTCATTTCTATTTCAGGTGAATATCTTCTGAACCATTTTGACGTCCAATTGCTGTGAGTCTTCTGTTATCGAAAAATTCATTTTATATTTCATTATCAAGCGATAAATTTTTGGTTTTTCACATTATCACATGAAAAAAAGAAGGTTATCGCGAATCAAAATAATAAGCAAATAATTTCAAATCTATAAAGTCATATATGTTAATGTGTACCGAAATGTCCACCAAAAAAAGGAAAAATTCTGCGAAATCACTGGCAAAGTTCATAGTAATCTAATGTTTATTGTGGTTGGCTTATTTATTAGAATGGACATTTTAAAAATGATAAGCTTACTAAATATTTCGCTGAGTAATAGTCCGGAATAATATACAAAGTGGAATAAATTTACATGTATAATCAATGTCATCTGATTGTTTGTGATTTTAGACCAAAGCTTGTTTAAAAAAACAAAATGTCTTTTTTGGTCACATGAGTTGAGCTCAGATTGTGATACGTTTAAAATTTGTTAGATTTTTTCCTAAGAAAATTCGAAAATCAGTGGCATAAGTTGTACTTGTTTGATTATTATTAATTTGGTGAGAATCTACTGCTCTAATTTATAACTTGATGATATCAGAAAGTTGTGCTGTGGTCAACATCACGCTTGACTTTGTCAATAATTCCGAATGTCTCTACCATATTGAGGTGGGTCGTTGTTTTGCTGGACTTTTTGCAGGATTCGACCCTCCACGTATGTGGAAGAGTAGCGGTATACGTATTGGTATATAGTATTAGATGCAAAATCCAATGAGATTGTGAGATGAGTGAGAATCCTTGCGACCTTAGAAATCGTAAGGAAATGAGACCGTTCAACGTGACCACGTTTTTCTTGAACATTATAATTGCATACATACTATGAATATTGATGGTAGGAGCCGTGAAAATGAAACCCTATCTTGTCTCCAAAAACCTAATCCTCAAAGGGTATGTCCAAAAGAAAAATCAAAAAACTACATTCTAAGTACATCTGTCTAGTGGTCTTAACACGAAGTCAAGGAAATGTAAGATTGTACAAGTTCGTGATGTCATCAAGGACATTTAGATGGCATCAACGTTTAGAAAATAAAAGAAGTTTGTCGATGTCGATGATGATCGATGTCATCATAACGTCAAGATCAGTACAAATGGTGTCGACTGTCTCAGGCATTACCTATTGTCTTGTCGATTATGCCTGCATAGCGCACTGTCTCTAGGCCCACAGTGCTTGAATTTGGGAGGAGGATCTCCGTAGTTTTCCAGCTAAAGATCAATAGAACGTGGACTTACGTAGGCCGAACTAGACAGAGTGGTTATAATTCGAGAGGGCATAAGAAGGACCCTAGCTTTGGACCGGGAAAAGTGGGTAAACGAGTCTTGAGACAGATTGACCGCACTTGCCATTAGCGGGTTGGTGTTTGGGATGATTTTGTAGAGGACATTCTAAGACCAATTACTCTCTGACGCAACTGCTCAATAGGAACGGGTACTTAAATCCTGAAAGAATGGGAATGGGAAAGAGATTTAGCTCGAAGAAATGTGAAAAACAGTTCCAGGCTAGGATCTCAATGTGAAGAATGAGTGTTGTTGGAGGGAGGTGGAAGCTGTTTACACTGCGAGTATGGGATTCCCACAAGTACAATGCTTCTGGACTACCCATTAAATACATCCCCTGTCAACTCGAGAACCGTTTGACACATTATTTCCGAATGGGCTTCATGTTTCTAAGCCCAGAGGTGCCTTCAAATTACGGTAATCCTTTCTCCAGCGGGAAGGAAGTGGTAGAAAAGAGATCACTCTGTCCCCGACGCTGCAGGATGCTTCGTAAAAATAAGGAAACGAGGAGTTTACTCGGAAGATCAGTCGCTTTGAGACAATAGGGTTTGTCACTCAGGACCTCATCTCCCAACCAACGGAAACTTATTATTCTTATCGTCATAATTATATTTGTATTTCAATTAAATTTCAATACTTTTTCTACTTTTTTTATATTTCCTATCACATTTGTTTCTATTTTCAGTTATCAGCTGACAATTTTTATCGTTATCTATAAATTATACAATATCATTATATTTACCACTAAAAAAAGAATTTATTCCAATGTAAACAAATCCGCAATCTGGTAAGGCCAATCTGGTATATAATTTTTTTATCAAATATTTGGTGTTCGTATGAATACGTGGAATAGCATGCGTACGTACAAAAATATGTTTACTTATGTGTGCACTCATATGAACACGGTATATACTTGTGTGTGGAAGTTCCGTTGTTTTGATAGTATCCATTTATTCCGGCTTATAGATTATTTAGACCTTGACATTATTAATTTGAAATGTGTTAAATGCGAATAAACTTAACGAAGGTCTAGTTGCGTGTTCGTAGAAAAATATTTTCATTTGCTATTTAGTTATTATAAATTCAATTGAATGAAGTCGTTGAACCACATACAAAATGGCGTATAAGTGTATCAAAATATTTCTTATTCATTTCAGTGGTTCATGTTTTTACTTTTTAGAAAAAACATAAAACAACAAATATTTATTGTTATCGTAGATAATAAATTTGCGTTGGCAAGTGTTTGTGCAGATAAAAAAAAAAACGGAGGGGTAGTTACAAATTTATTAGATATATGTCGTTTTTCTGCGCGTTGAAAATTTGATAAGAAAGAAATGAAAGCAATAAAAATTGTTACGACATTATCTTAACTAATTTAATGTGATTATAAGAATCTTTATTGTTTGTTTGACCATTTGGGATTAGATTTTAACCAGAATATACTATAAGAGGGTGGGTATTTATACCTGTTTCGTGAATTGACAGCTACCAGCGAGGGGTATTTTTACTCGTTACGAATGTTACCAGGTTTAAAGTATAGTTTAAGTTGCTCTAACTTTCCTATCTTTTTCAATTCAATTAGGAGTCCGTGTAATTGGAACAAATATTCAAATGGCAGGATACGAAACAAGTCGTAGAAATGCATAGTTAACGCTAGTATTAGAATTTTTATCACTAGAGGCGTTGTAAGCGTTGATCTGTCAACTTAAGATTCTCTCTCTTCCTTTTCGCACATTATATTGTATTGATAAACCACTGTCAATGTGTTCATACACAATTGGCTGCTTTGAACATCCAAAACTTTGTATTAACACCCGCTTATAACAAAAAGTGAGGATTAGAAGGCATTACAAGCAGTGTTGCGGCTCAATGCAATAATTGAGGTTATACAGCATCTTTAAGAAAGAACATCTCTTCGCGTTAGAGAAGTGAGGATTGTACAGCACAAAAATATCGAGCGGGCAAGCGGAAAGTGTTAGGGCTGTATGTGATACTTTAAATCGTAATGTTCTCAATACAAGAACAGTGTGTAATCATTCGTTTCCTTCCTAAGCATGGCGCTCCACCAATTAAAATCCACCGTCAGTTGAGTGAAGTATCGGTAATGGTATGTGGTGTCCTTATCCTGCAATTTGGCATGTCATCTAGCGAATTTCGGCTGATTCTAACTAAAAACTTACTATTCCTGGTTGCAAATTCACTAGAAAATTGATCAGTGATTGTCAGGTAGTGGAAGCAGACCCCTGGAATCATAAGTCATAAGACCCCTTTTTTGTCATAAATAGACCTTGGAGCAGCGATGCAACAATAGCGTCGTTGTTGTGAAAATAATTACAGATGTCGAGAAAAGTCGCAGATATGTTACAGAAGTTTCAAAGCTTGTGTGTAATTAATTTGTGGGATAAAAAATTGGAGGTGATATCACCTGAGAACACCTTGCCATCATAAGCCTATCCCGCGTTCCACAATATAAATTCTAATATATATTCAGTTTTTATAATAGGGATGCAAGGACAAGTGCATGGTCATACAAAGTCGTTACGGAGTGACAGGTATGAGTAACTAACCAGAACTGGATTATTGTGCTTCATCCATACAAACCCTTGTAATTGTGGGTCAAACCCTCGTTTCCTTCATCTTTTTCTTTGTAGCATAATCTATTCAGTTGACCTCCCATTGGAGCTTCCTCTAATGATAAAATTACTTGTTGTTTGTTCCATTGTATTCGGTTTTGCAGTCAGCTCTGAATTAACATGGTGAACTCACCAGATTTGCTCGGATACGATACTAGGGAATACTTTTGCTTTTGTCATAAGTAGACCTTGTGCCTTTGTACTGCAGTAAGTGTTCATCAGTATGATTGGATACGCCGCGAATGCGCAACTTTTTCCCTTTCCTGTATTCATGGTATCTTTACGGTTCCAAGGATAGTCCTTGCTGAAGATGAAGTTTATTTCTTTCATCTATGAAGAGAATGAATGATCTGTTCTCCCTCTGCTGCATGGTTAGGATAAGTGGAACTGGGTTATTGCATTGCATCATGCTTGTTTTTCTGATAAGGATCAGGTGGAGGTATTATAGTGCTATAGTTAGTATTATGTTTTTTCCCCGATTTTCTTCTTCTGTTTTCAAAATTCTAGCCTTTTTCCGTTCTTTTGTTTAGTGTAGAAAATTTCACCGGGTTAGCCATTGTATTGTGGTCGTTTTTTTTGGTATTAAAGTGTTGCATAGTTGGTGTGAATGTTGTCAAGTTTTTGTCCTAGTTCCTTTCTCCTGTTATTGTTGGGTTTTCTAAATACGGTTTGTTCAATATTTTGAATTTCTTGTTGAAGTTGGTCGATTTGTATGTAGCCTTGCTTATGCATGCAAATGTGGTTCATTTAAGAGAGTGATCCTGATCCTGCCGTTGTTTCTCAGTTTTATTCTGTATTTGTCGGTTATCATCCGACAAATACAGTCGGATGATAACCGATCATCCGACTCCGATCATCCGCTGCATCCGGTTACCCTTGCAGCCGTTGTTGTTGGCTAGGCTATGTGTGCTATTGAGCTCGTTGAAGGCGTACCTGGAATTCATGGGGATGGAATGGAGTCTCTGTACTATTTTATGCTGCTCATTTAGGTATACTGACTGAGGCGGTTCGATGTTGCTTGAATTATGTGGTCATTTTTAGTTGGTTACCTTGTTTTTGTACTCCTGGTGGATATGTTACCGTAAGATAGTTTGGTCGATGTTGTTGAGTTCTTCGTTTGTCTCGCGCTCCATGTTGACCTTAATTTTGTGTTGAATTTTGTCAAATAGTTGGTTTGTGTTTGCTGCTGACACCATGATGAGCAAGTAGTTGTAGCAAGGATCTGCAGTACACAAAGGTGACATTTTCTACCATTCATGGCATATGAATCTCCCATATACTATGTAGGAATATTTTTGGCATTATTCGTGATACTGGTTCACCCATGCCCAGTCCATTTACAATATTCTACATGTTTTTGTTGTCAAACTTGAAACATTTTTCGATCCCCTGTTTCTTTCGTTAGTCGCGGGTTATTCTAATATTATTTTGTTCTTTAGTAGTTCATTAGATTGTGATGTTAAGTGATAAGAGTCGTGTTTCGGTCTCACAATGTTGTAGAAGTGGTCAGTATGTTGCAATTCTATCATTGCAATCATATCATTTTTGTCGTTCAGATTTAGGACATCCACCACTGTGTAATGTGTTTTGGTTGAACGTTAGCTCTGATTCTAATGCAGTTGGTCCTGTGAGAGCTGGTATTTCTATTTTACTCATCTTACATCTAAGTTACTTGTTTAAGCGAATATCTACATTCCTTTACCTGATATTTTTTTTAAAATTTCTTCATTACTATAAAAGACACCTAACCTAGGGATCATTGAATAAAAAACTCCGAAAACAACAGAACCTTTCACCTGAGATAGATTGATTTACCAGCCGATGATCCGGCCGTTTCTTTGCTTTCAAAAATGATTTTTCCTGATTATTCCTGATCCTTTTATTAATTAAAAGCTAGAGCAATTTTCGGAAGGTTGCAATACGCATGTTTAAATGTGTGACTGGACATAGTCGTAACACTGCGTCAAATTTTTCACGATAACGCAGTATTGAGACAATATGGAGACGGTCATAATAGTTTTAGTTAAAGATACTGTTGCAGATATAGATATAGTTATATATAAAGATAATGACATTTCTCAGTTTTATGAAGGAAAATTGTAAGAAAATTTAGGAAAGAGTGCCTCAGTAGCAACAGAATCAATCAGAAATATGAAATTATGTCTGTGAAACATTTTAACAACAACACCATTCACAAATATTCTAATACCATGAATTAAAAACACGATTACCTTGATACATGTTTTGACTGCATGATAGAATTAATTTCCAAGGTATCTAACAACGTATTTATCAACATTTTAATTAATCCACTTATCCGTCAAAGTCAATCTGAACTTAATCAACACATATATGAATCATTATATGCGATACCTCTAACTTATTTTTTGGCGGATATATCAATCAAATTTCACCATCTTTCATTAACATTTTATTGTTTATGATACATTTTTATCTTGGTCAGTTGATAAAATAAACGTATAACGATATACTTAGGTAGCATTGGTAATTAGACTAGCCCTATGGTCTATATTATTATTAATATTATAAATATTGAGAGCTATTCAGCTAATGATTTATTAGTGATTAAATTTTTCGGGGCAGACATTATTGCGTCTTCAATTTTTGATTGAGTGTTCCTAATATGGTATTTCATAATTGAACAATTTATTGATTTCGATAAGAGTCTCAATTGAATTGGAATAGTTAATTAATATCCACAGAGTGGCTCCCGATTAAGGTCCGTGTGAAAAAGTGAAATTATTACATAGGTGAAATTGTATTATACATCATTTGGAGCCAACAAGGACTTGGCTTCTGCATCAAACGTCTTTGATGTCTGCATCAAATCTCAAACTTCATCAAAGCCTTTTCTCGGACTTTGACTTTTCTGAGCGCCTGTCTAATCGAGCTGACGCTGTCAGCGAAGTATGAAAAACGGCGACAAAACCTTGTTGACGTATGTCAATATGAACCATGCCTAGCGGAGCATATTTATTCTCTATCAATATCATTGTTGCACTGAAAACCAGCGAAATAAGACATGGCAATGAAGACTTTCAGCTTGGCCCAAATTCATTTTTTGTGCAATGTCCATTTTTTGTTCATTTTCCAAACAAGGTCTTACCTCGTTCTTGGTATCACTCTAATTTAATTCCTTAAATCTCGTTTGAAAAAAGGCCGAAATTTTAATCGAGACCTAGCATGTAAACTTTTACCGTATAATTTTCTAATTAGACCTGATCTGCTTCTTCACTCTATCGTGTGCGTTCAATCTTTAAACCATTTATCTTTATCTCATTTGTCGATTTCTTTTCTTATACATTTCTATTTCAATTCCTCTTTTGTTACAACCTTCAATCGCGTTCTTCAGAATAAGACTGCTCTGTCTTACACGCATAATGGTCTTTAATCTCATCTCATCTTCTTGTCTTTCTTCTTCAGATACCATACCTTCACATGCCATAGAAGCTTTATTCTAAGAGATCCAAAAATTACTCTATCTATCTTAGCGCCATTACAAGCCTGATGCTATAGGCAAAACATGAAGTTTGGAGTTTTTTTATGTGATTTTGAAGATTTTTCAAAGAACATGGCACTCTTTATTTTATTTATATTCTCCGTCATATTTTGAGGGAACATTGTATCCTGTATTTTATTCGAACTATTGTTCTTCGCTAGTTACATTTTTTTTACATCTTTCAGGTAGCATCTTTTGAGCAGTTACTCAACTTAACTTACTCCTCTCGTCGACATCCTCTGATGTACTCATTTTTTGGATTCATCATTAGGAATAAGGTCCTGGTCGGCCAGGACATGATGTTTCGGCTTTGAAAGACGCTGAAGAGAAAGCGTACCCTATGAAAGTCTGCATCATAATATATTCATTTTTCGTGATCGTAACGATTGTAACGTAAATTATACACCTGGAAAAGAACGATTGATACCTCTTGGCTTGAGTTAACATGGAACCCAATTTCTGTACTTTGGAGATAAAACCATAGTCTTGAAAGCAGTCCACAATCACTTAACTCACGCTCAAGGTTTCAGCGAGCTTTTCTTGACGTGAACCGCATTCCAACTAATTACAGTTCCATTGTTGCATCAAACACAGGTCTGTATTGGTCCTTCGGTCCCCGCACCTAATTAAATCCTTGCAGGTCATTCGTCCCGTCCCCTTATAAAAAAGTGATAAGGAGTAACGACACTCCAGTAACCACGTGTTACAACTCTGTTCTTTGATTCCTCTCAAGCCAAGATCCTTTAGATATTCTTCACGATTTAGCAAGATCCTGACTAAGTTATTTCCTCTGCGTACTTGAAATAAAGAAGCTTAAACTTTTCTTTAATACTAGAAGAAGTAATAAGAAGGAATGAATATTTTGAGAATGATCTCTCGAGTCTCTACCAGTATCATAATGTTTTGACGAGCTCAATTGACTGTGTTTCAATAGTGTTGCCTGATGCCTATATAGCACTAGGATTGCTTTCTTTACTTACATTTAACCGAGGGAGTAAGACTCTCTTCCCAAGTAAGAGTGAATGTTTTTCAGCATCTGGTATCAATATTTGGTTGTATTTCTCGAACTACATACAAGTTCCATTTGGCACATTTTGATGAAGATATTTATGAAGGTCTAGATGAGAAACGATTGTTCTTTCAAAGACTCAACAGTCCTATGTGTAAAAAAAACAACTATAAACAAAATGAAGCGCAAATGTTAAACATAACCATAAGGATGTTTATTTTTCGTTTTATTGATTCAGCTACCAACATTTAAGTGGTTTAATCTTGACTTCGTCGGCTGAAACAACTATAACAATAGGGTATCCCCGCATTGAACTGATCGTTCAAGCCATATTTAAATTGTATTCTTATCAATCAAGAGGTAACTCTTACGTCTATACATGAATGATTTGACTGTTGTCCAAGTACATAGATGCTTCAGGAAAAATTAGGCTTATCCTTGGACTGTGGACTGGCTTATCCAGATTGCGGATTGTGTGGAACTGCGGACTTCAAACAGCAGATGGTGCACCTATATGCTATATATAATCGAACCTGCGCCATTTTGTTGCGTTGTGACGATTTTGACATGTGTCAAATGTTGTCGAATGATATGTGACATGGTTGTGCTAAGTGTTTTGTCAAATATGACGAAATTTTTACCAAAAAAATCATCGGGGGTATAGTAGCGGTGGTAGTTCAGGGTTGATATGCAGAAAACTACTACTGAATCATTCCGATCTCTTTCAAATGCAAACACAGCGCACGTTCTGTATGGTTCACAACAATATGGAGACTTCCATATTGCAGCCCAGGAATGGGTTGAGTGGATTGAAAGAGTTACAACATTGTAAGAAGATGAAACATCGCAAACATGGAGCCAATTTACTAAACGATTGGATACTAGCCACTCAGCTGTATGGAATTGAGTAGAAGGGATGGGGTAGGTTCAGTAAACCGGTAGATACAAGTGAGGTATTGTGAGAATTTCGACGGCATGCAAATGGAAAAGTGCGATAATATCTTTGAAAATTTGTTCTTTCCGTATAGAAGAAGATCGTTTTTGCATCATATGGTTACAGTAGGAAAAAATTGCATTTTTTTTAAGAACTCCAACCCGAAAAGTAAGGGGTAGAACCTTGAGCAAAATCTACATCGAGCGTTAGATCGAATGGGTCTGACAGAAAAACATGGCGTTGAATTTGATAGACCCAAATGGGCGTCATCTATTTTGAGCGTTTGCAAAACTCAAAAATTCACTGATTTGAACCGTGCGTTCTCTGAAAACAAAACCTTTCAATAGCATGTGAATGAGGCCGTAGAAAAAACTTCGGGCAATGGCTTTTTCTTCTTGACGACCATTCAAGATTTGAAAGTTAAGTCTTGTTAAACAGAATTTCCATATGATCAAAGAATTGATTACATGTACGCCAGAAGTGCTATTCATGATGACAAAGTGCCTGAGGTAGTTTTGTGAACGGGGTTGGAAACTAGTCCATTTGACCGTATCAAACGCTTTCTTCATGTCAATGGCACACGTCCCGGCATATTCTCTGCAGCTAAGTTTTGATTCCTTATCTCAAAATTTGCAGGGTACAGACGACCGCTTTGTAGCGTTCACAGCACTATTGCCTAGGGTAAAAAGATAAAAAATGGAACTGGGATACATTTTTATCGTTCATATATCTCTTTTCAAGTGACCTGAGAGTCAGGATGGAACCGGAATACGCATTTATCATTCATAATCCTGTTGTCTAGTGGACCTGAAGTCGTACTGATTGATCAAGAACATTTTATCTTCGCTGATGAAATATCTAATATTGTTTACTTCTTTGACGATATTAGATGTCTCCTGTGAATTTATAGCTTTTGCTTTTGATGTATGTAAGTGTTTGGTTGTTTCATCCCAAGCACAGCTTAAGTACATACAGCGCTAAACCTCCGAAAGGAAAAAAATTCCTGATCCAATAGTGCTTGACCAAAATAAATATTTGGGTTGGTAAATTTCATCTAATTTTCGCGTAAACCAGCGTTACTCCTTCCAAACATTATCTGGCAAATTGCATTACAAACGCATATGTACTTGTGCATTTTCTATCTCTGTCTAAAAGAATTGGCTCTTGAGTGTTAGCGCTGTATGTGTTTAGCGTGTATATTGTGTGGAAAATTATATTATAAACATTCTTCAGGTATAATTTGGACATGATCATTTAAATAAATGATAAAAATCGTCGATGCTTATTGTTGGCCCGTGAGAAGAGAAGGCATTTCAATATTTTCTGTTTTTCTATGTTTGATGTCTCATGTCCTTCCACTTTGTTTCTGTATTTCATCTTTGAATCTACTTTCTCTTCAAAACTTTCTGAATAATTTGGATTGGCTGCTCATTGGTCTTAAGTTTTTTCGGGCTACTCCCCAGGGACCAGCGCGAGTGGAACCCTTGACTTGACTAGTTGTTGGAGGAACATTATGAATGAAAATTTGTACTGATTTCTGACTTTTTTTCATTCTATAGGGGGGGGGGGGGTGTGTGTGGTTGTCAATCTTTGGTAGAAGACTCAATGTTCAGGTGATTCGCGACCTTTAGGTAAGTTTGATAGGGTTTCAAGTTTCTTGTTTCATGTGCTCTCAACACTTGAGCTCAGTTTTTATCATTCTTCTGAATTTCATCAATATTCTCACCGAGAGTTTATCTAAATTTGAGATGGTGTGGCATTAGCGGCCACCATAGAAACTCGACACTTTGCATTTGAATAAAAAATGATTTTTCGTTCACTATAATCTGCGCGGCTTAGTCACATTGGAATGTACGCGTGACCAAATCCAGCAAGTTCTTCAGCTAAAAATAGATTCGCACACGTTTCTGACTATGGGGCGCCTCATTTGGATCCACAACTGGTCCCTTTGAGGCTCCAATCGTTTCGCGCTTCCTCCGCAATAACAATTGAATATCGACAAGCGATCCACCTCGGTCCAATCGTATTCAGTAGAAAGATTGGCATACAACGTTGAAACAAATTAACATGATGCAATCGTTGATTTATCCAAAGATCAGCTCCTCGCCGAAGCATCAGCGCAATCTTGTCAAACCCATGTTGGAGCAAGGTTGTCCCATTAACTCCCAACATGCGCGCGATAATGCGAGTTGTCAATGGTGTTGCCCGCGCAAATGCTGTTACGTCTTTAGACGAGCCTCCACCAGCAACCATTCCCCCCGTTTATCGTGGAGCTGTGAAGGTACATATGTCTGCGCATGCATGCTTTGCGTTTGGTATGATTGCTTGAAGCAAAGATTTTCATTGCGAACATTGTCGTCGCCTTAGCGTTCATATCGCGAGCTCCACCGTCTTGTATCTTTTATTTGGAATGTCGTTATCGCACTTTGTTGGGCCGTTTGTAGTATGGCGCGAAAAACCCAGACGCCACCAATGTTAATTCCCCCAAAATGCCACATGTTACTGCTAGTATTCGCAGGCAGGCGAACTTCGGCCTGTTTTAAAATTATTTCGCATTCAGTGCGTAAATTACGCGCATATGTCCAGTTGATATCGAAAAAAAATGGACCCAATCGTTCCCAACTCGAACTATTTGACGTCAGCGTCCCAAAGTACTTTGGAATTTCGATAGTTTTTGGGTCAGTTTTTCTATGTAAATGCAATTACTGTCGCTCCAGGTAACCACATATGAACATGTACTTGCTCGTTGATCTTGATTAAATGGACTCATTTGCATATGCTAAATTGCCTGCAAAACGGTTCGAATTCGGGCCTTCTAGTCCCTAATGAAATTACTGGCAAATTCGCATAATTTGTTGCCGATTTCGTATTATATCGGTGTGTGTTGTTTGAATAACTATCAAGAAAATGCAAAAGAGTTGTGATATTAGTATGCAATGAGGACTCATGTGCACTGTTCTCTTGTCATCCTTTGAAAATCAACAACATCAAGATAATTGCCTTCAACATACTTCAGATAATCATATGAAAATTCTAATTTTAATCATGAAGACAATGTACAATGCATGTTGATAAAACTAAACAATGTTGATCGAGCTTAAAATAGGGTTTAGTATCATACGTGCATCGTCGCCGGTGTCTTATCTCCTACATTTATTATATATGGTGATAGCAAAGCCACATGTTGTCCAAAATAATGCTACGAAAAACACTGGAAAAAATTCCATTCTTATGATGTGAATACTAGACGGCACGTAGCATGTTACCAGAACAAATGAGAGGATATTGGGACGACTTCAATTAATGAATTTTTGTCAAATAATCTTTGGTGGCATTAAGTTTAAATAATTGTGAAATTATTTTTTTTTATCTTTAATTAATTAGTAATTTAGTATTGAAAATATTAAGACGTTAGTATTGCTGTTTAATTGCACGAATAATTGCATGATTTTTTAGAGTTCCATCTATAAGAAAGGGTTGCATGATTCCCATTGCAACACATGTAAGTTATTGATAGTTGTACATTCCGAGGACTCGTTTCAATACATTCCGAGAACTAATTTCATGGTGATTGTCGACTAGCCATAAGCATATCTCACAAATCCCCTTTAAACAACAACCATGCGAATGCGGCTGAACATCGCATCAGATCTTATAACCCAAGAAAATTCAAGGAATCCTTTAGATGGTTGGACCTGCAATTTTTTCGTGTAATATCTAGAAGTTTCTCTTGAAAAAGACATTTTTTTAATCGGCATATTATCTAGGCCAAATGCCATCTTTAAAAACATGTTTTCTTCATTTATTTCCAGAATCCCTACACTGTGCGGATCCTTCATGACTTTTGACTCCTATATGTCATTATGACCACTTTTAGATTCATTTAAGATGCTATCAAGACTAACTCCATACTACCCACAACACCTACGGTTGTCTCTAGATACACTAGCCGTTAAATATTTGTCATGCAGTTTTACGCTAAGCTTTTTCGGCTGGACTATGGGTTCAGCTAACGAAGATATCCTTTTGAGCCGAAAAGAACGGAGAAATATGAATGACTTCTGCTCCGCATCGATATTTTCGGTTATCATTGCAGAGCAGATGACATCGTTAAAGTATTAATCATTTTCATTTGAATCCTTCTCGTCTAGATTTTCTTGGAAGACCGCCATTTTTCATATTGGCATTCGATTCTTCTCCTAAGATTCGCATGAATGAGAAGTATGTGTGATTGCTACCACCCGTGATTTCCGAGCACAATAAATCGCCAGCAGACCGTGGCTTTCGAATTTTGTGCAGATCAGATCACATACGTTAGGTAGTAAACGGTCTCGCTATGACCCGAATTGAGACATGGTCCCTTTTAACTATGAACTAAGTAGTTCCCCGAACAAGCAGTTCCCCAAACACATGTGTTGCACGTCGAATTCCCAGTTCAAAAACTATGAGTAGTAGTCTTCTCTTTCCCTTTCCCTTTCTTTTCTTCGTGCCTGTAATGCTTCTTCTTTCAATAACTATGTCGACCAATGTTCTTGGGGTAAAAGCACTTTGCCTACCGCTCACATGATAGTCGAGCCCATCGGCTAACAAAAAAGGTAGTATGCAGATTAATTCTCCATTGCTCCTCCTCCTATTTCTTATGGTATGGTCCTATGAATCTATGAATGAGGAACAGTGCAAGAGCGCTGGTTCCACGACAGGCATTAAGTCTCTTATTTCAAATACGTTCTTGAATGTTGATGGTGAAGTGGATAGGAGAAAATGTTCTCGTTGGTGCGTTTTCCGTAGTCCGTACCCAGTTCTGTAGTCAAGAAACTTATTTTTTAGAGAATCTTCAAGCCATTGCTTTCACTGTTTTCTTGACGATCATCCTATTTTGGTGGGAAAGACTCTCGAGGTTCACTTTCTAATCAATGTATCCTCAAAGTTCTTAGAGTGCTAGGTAGCAGGGGATGTAAGTTCAAGTTAGACTTACTCAAAGATGCGACCGATTGCTACTCCCTCTACCTGACATAACCGCCTGAAAATGACCGTTCTGGTTGCTGCAGACACAAGGTCTCATCAAATTAGGCATCCCACACATCTGGAGTCAAATCCCATATCAGATGCGACCTCCATACCCCGTTGTCTTTATTGTGCGTCATAGGTAAACTTCCATTCGCTGAGATATCTCCTCAGCATCTAAGCATATTAGACGTCAGAATTTAGCATGATTTAGGTAACTCCGAGGATACCAACAAACCATGCCGAATTACGGGCGTTCATACGTTCCAGCTTCTCAAATGTGTGCTTGCTCTCGCCGAATCGTCTTCATTCCATCTGGGATCGTATCAATTATAGCGTGACCATTAACAAGTGCTAACATTTCATCAAACTATCCAATGATACTAGACTCCAATTTTCCAAATCCATCGGTATTTTTAAGCAAAATTTATGAAAAATAGGACATCAAAACGAAGCTATGAAGAGATGAACATTATTGTTCTCTTAAAATTTCTATTCATTTAGGCTTAAAAAGCTAGCTACCGCGTTTCCTTCACTCCTCTATCCTGCAAAGTTCGTTTTATTTGCTGCATGTGGTATTCGTATCTTCTTCTATGTGGTGCCCCTGAGTAGTGTCAGCGCTAGTTACAAGTTACGTTTTAATATCAATCGCATCTACGTCGTTTAATTTACAAGCTCGCTATCTTGCAAAGCTCGTTTCATTTGCTACTTGTGGTATTCGTATTTTTCTTCTTGGAGTGAAAGCGCTAGTTAGTAGTTTCACTGTAATAACAATCGCAACTACGTTGTTGAATTTATAAGCTCACTGTTTTGCAAAGCTTGTTTTAATGCTTTTTGCGTTATTCGGAACGCCTTTTTTGTGATTCTACTAACGTTCAGTCCTCAAGCGATATTGCTAGGGATCCCCGCGGTGCATGTAGCCTTCCGGCCGTCGGTTCCTCATGAAATATTGGAATGGCATGTAGCGAATTTTGAATACATTCACAGTGGATTGCAATATGTGTAAGGCCATAGGGTATGTTCAGTTCTTCAGGTTTTATTTCCTCTCACTGATCAGCAAAAACATATTCTATTTGCATGTTTGGAATACAGTTTGTCAATTACTGGCGTCGAAAGTAATAAAAAGCATTGCAGAGAAAAGATCCATGTGGATCTTGGAGATAGTGTACATTGAAGCGTTTCGTGAAGGCAAATCAGATTTACACATCGTTTCAACCTCAATTTCTAGGATATGTTTGTATTTGAAATTGTGATTAGCTAATTTCTGTGAAGTTGTCTTATCATCAGATCATCTCTCAGTTAGAGAGAGAGAAAAGTGAGAGAAAAATAGAGAGAGAGAGAGAGCCCTCAAGTACGTCAAACCTAAGCAAAGAAGTAAGCTTTGATTCATTTGACTTATAATAGGCACTGAAGCTGTCACATTTGAAATTTCTTAGCACGAAATTATTACAGAACATGAATTTGAATTTTTCGTTGCGTCCTGTTGCAGCTGTGTTTCCTACCTCTTACGGTGCTACTTCTTCATAAGTAGTCAGTCAACATTTTTTTCGCTCCACGATCTGGTTTTGTAGATCTAGTTTGACTATGCTGTGGATCGAATTGCCCTGGAGGACCAGCATGCTAGCTCAAGGGAATGCTTTATGTGCTTAGTACATCTTTCGAATGATTATTGCTGGTTTCTGGCAAATCACCAAGAACTTCGGGCATGGCTTTTATCGATTTGAACTAAATCAAAAATACTTGTTTTTTCGTTTTTGCTGCATTCAGATTTTTGACTTTTAGGATATCTTCCTCTCTTTCCGTATGTTGGTAGCTCATAGGTCAGACCTTTTTGGCGTTTTCTCCTTTTCATTTTCGAGAATACTATACATCCTCTGTATGCTGATTGAATTCGAAAAAGTATTTTCGGACGTAGCTGCAATATTCTCCAGGTCTTTGATATGTCCTGCGCCTTAAGTGGTCTCTAGTTTATACCGTTCTAAAAGTCCTTGTTGACGGTGCTTAGAAAATTGTGGCAAAACTTTCAACTTTGCAAGACCGCACTGATGTTTCGCGTTTTTGACTCCTTTCATTTCTTTCTAAAATTGAAGATGCTGGCCAACTATCCACTAATGATTTCTTGTAAATGTTGAATTCTGTTGTCCTCCTGTCAGCTCTGTCCTGTGCAGGACTGGGTAGATGCTTGCCTTCCTGTTATTTTTTTGCAGTGATGTTCCAATATTATCGATTCTAGAGGCGGAGTTTGCATTTGTCAAATTCCGATACCTAACAAATAATATTTTCAGTATCTATTGCTGTCAACTGTATATTGAAAAGTTCGTCAAAATTGTTGCTGGAACTCATATGTCTCTACACCATCGACCTCAATGCTGCTAGTTTTCAACTGTACGGGAAGTGCAGCATATGGATGGGGAGCTTATACTGGATTTGCTTTGTATGGTATGGTCCATTGTATTCGGTTTCCTCCATACTTTTCTGATGAGGCTTTTTCTTGTAGCTACATTCCCGTGTCACAGTTGAATCCATATACTCCTCGCTCTCCTGCTTCCTAGTTCAACTCTATGTCCAAAGAGCTACTTATCTCTTATTAGAGAAAAGCTCTCTTTTCCGTACAGAGATAAAAAGAAAACTGGTCTTCTACATACGCTTGAAAATCAATGATCATGACCCAGTCGGCTGCCTATCGCTTGGAATATATTACGTTGAACATTTTAACGAGTTTCGGTATGTGCACTTCTTCAAAGTCCTGTATGACAAGTTCAGACATAAATGCAGAATGTATGAATAATTGTTGAATCCGAAGTAATTCTTCAATGTGGTCCTGACAAGTTTAGCCAATTCGTCCTGGTGCTTCGGTCTTTGTATTACAGGGACAGATTGTGTTTAGTGACAGAAGTTCTCATTTATTGGTTAAGTTTTAAAAAGTTGGTCGAAGCAGTCAGCTCCTGACTGTATTTCAGTGCATACTAGTCTTTGATGTATGGGGCCTGCGTCAAAACATCTGTGCTGGATGATAGTTGATAGTAGATCCGATGGGGATGTTAGGTTCGTGAAGTTTAGGTTGAAAGGAGGAAGGACGGAAACTGATCAAAGAAAAAAAAATGTAAATAAAGATAACTGATCCAAATTCAACACATTTTATAAATTGTTATTGGAAACATCTCCACGGATAATCGTCTTTAAAGCATCAAACGATGTACCAACCTGACTCAAAACATTAGCACTTCCCACCATACACTCCTCAGATTAAGCTAAAAATGTCTGGACTGGGCAACAATTAATAAGGTCCAGAAAGGATACACTTAACATTGAACTATATAAGTGAATCAATCTTTGAACAAATGGTGTTTTCAACGTTAAAGAGAAGGGGTTCCGTTTTCTAACATTGTTTTATCAAAATTTTGGAAAGCAAACTAAGCAATCAAAAGTCCGTAAGACCAGCTTATTACTCAAAGTTTCGTACTGTTTAGTTCTTAATGTAACTTACTAAAGAATACGTACATATTTGACGTTTGCTTCCACTGCTTTCTTCCAACCTTGTGATCCAACCTTAAGAAATTTTCCTCATAAATGTTTTGTGGAAACCTCTCGTTTAATCCTGTCGATCCTGTTTGTTCTGAGCATTAGGTTATTAAGAGCTTCTAGGCCCAAGAGTGGCGACTCAACAGTTTCTGAGATAATATGCTGTAACGAACGAAGAAATGGTTGATTCGTTAATCTTTGGACGATTTTATATGGAAAACAGGAAATATGACAAAGAGAGTAATAAATTATATGCGAAGTATACAAAGCTTTTCACTGCGCTTCCAGTTTTCAGATGAAAGTTAAAAGTACGGTGTCTAAGATTTGGTTAAATCTTTAGTGGCTGCCACTGATCGTAGCGTTTCAATTTGACACACCCACCGTTCAAACCAGTTACTAGACTAGCAAGAACGCCTTCCTTTCTCAAAAAATGCAAACTTTATTTTGATTTTGAATATTCATGGCAAATGACAAAATTATCAAGTTGCAGCACAACGTCCCTGACACTGCATTTTGACGCGGGCGCTGAAGAAGTCTGTTGGGAGAAACCAATATATATTTTGAATAACTTTAAAAAAGATCCCAGCGATATTACATCATGGAGCTTATGGTTTGGATTAACAATAAAATTTAATATTTTGATTTCATCGCCGATGCCGCGCTTAATGAAATTTCTTCCACTAATCCAGAATATCAATAAATCTTAATTGGCAGCTATAAAACTATTTAGTAGTTTATTTATTCACCACTTCTACATCGACTGGCAAAATATTTCTTTGACTTTATCGACATATACTTATGTAGACGTACATATGTCTATATCAATTGATTTCATAGCCAGTATCTTTTATCGAGATACTTTACAAGAAAGGCATAACCTGGCTCTTCACCGGGACCTTGATTCCTCCATCTGTAGTCCGAACACCAATAGTATCTACTAAATAGTGCGCCAAGTATCTATTTGCGATGTTGATGCTGATGGTAATGGCGTATTGGTAAATCAAAGTATCTTTCGCGGTTTATCCCCTTTCGCGGCTCATGGCGATCGCATGGCTGAACGGGCAGCATGAGTGGTAGTCAACGGTCCTCCTGGTTAGATGAATCCATTAATTGTTGAAGTGCTCAAGTTTAGGCCGCTCGAGCCACCACTGTCGATTAAAAATTATGCGATCAGTGTGTGAATTGAATTTTTATACCATCGAAGAATTTTTATCGTCTTCGTCTTGGCTGTGATTTTCGTATTGGATTTCTCGAGTCATACTACAAATTTTTTGCATTTTGATTTCTTTGCTTTTTGTCGCGGTTACCTGTTGCGATTGGGTGTGTTTGTGGCTCGTATTCCGGCTTGTTCCTTCTTGTCCGTAATGAAAAATTGACAAAGGTCATTCTTCTAAATGGGGCATTGGACTGGTGGTTTGGTTTCTTGGATTATTGGTGAGGAATGTGCACGCGTACAAGAGAATTTCGCGAATTTTATGTCCATCATACGAGTAGTTGAATAAGTGGCTCGCGCAGATCGAAACGACGCAGAAAGGCGCTCATGCCTACAATATTAGGTAGACATTGATTAAAAGATGGTTACAAATGGGCATTAGGTGGAGGTTAATGAAACTTCAGCGTGTCTAAGTTGTTTTCATGGTAAACAATCAAAAAGATAAACACATGAAAAATCGCAAGTAATTCTTTTCATTCAAGGCTGCCCCCCCCGGGAGGGATATATTCTGCATAAATATGAGGATACGGTTCGCTATAAATAGAATATTGTCTGCACGTGTTGTAAACAAAGATAATTTTGCTTAAAAATAAAAGTTATCGATAAATGTTTCACAGAAAATAAACAATTGATACTTGACTTTTGATGGAAATCGTGCTCTTTGAAGTGATTTTCACTAACTAAAGCTAAAGGCGCTGGTGAAATTTTATTGGGCTTTATTACAGAGCTTCGTGGCGCCAAATGACATTTCAGAAACGATTTCGCAGAATTGACTACGTATCAGAAGCATCAAGATGAGTTTTTTTGAGCGGGGAATATTATAATAGGAACTGGGCATAGTTTGCAGGAGTTTTTGGATTAGATCCTTGGACATTCATATTTTTATCGACCCTTTTAGAATGACAGGTAAGTACCACAATAATTGTAACGAGAACACGTTTGAAAAAATCTCTATCGGTTGGAGTTCTCTGTTATTGGCTTAAGTCCGTTTGAGTTCTGATTCCCCTTTCCTAAGAACAATTGACACTGATTAAGAGAGCAAGTTACACTCGAAATGTATATAAGCCAAAAACAATATTAAAAGCCGTTTCGATTCAAACAACAAAACAAAATAATATCAATATTCAGTATTCAGAATAAAATCCTCAAATCTTACGCCGTTCAATGTTTTTAATTAAAACTTTGATAAATATCCAACAAATTTCTGAGACCTTACATTTTTTTGATGGATTTTGTCTTAGAGCTCAAGAGATTTTCTGCAATGATTAAAGGATTTATGTTCAGGGTAGAGCATGGAGTTTTCCATAAAACGAAAAGACATATGAACATTTTTGAAAACTCTGAAGTTCTCAAGCATTGCACGATCGACTTCAAGTAACAAGTTTTCAATTAGTGTATCAAGAAAATTCTGAGTTTCACTACCCGAAAACTCGTGTAACCTTTCTCAGAAGTTTTAGTATACTGTTAGAAGACGCTCGACTTTAATGTCGATACTATCCTGTCGGTCTCCCAGGCTGCCGAGGCAGTTGTAGTACATATTCGATTAGTTAAGCAAATTTTGATTTTTACAATTCAAAAATACTTTTGACCATTTTCTGAAGTTTTCATACATTTTTTGAACCAAGTCGTTTTGAAGCAACTCCATTTTGTTGATTTCTATGTCGATATTGCCCTATCGGTGTTCCAAGGTACCAAGCCGGTTTCCTGCACAAACCAAAAAGAAAAAATCCTGCGGAGCTTTATCAGTTGAGCATGTTTTTTATTCTAGAAGTATCAATGTTTCATTCACAAGTTTGTCATTCCATAGATTGGCTGTGTCCAGAGGTAGGACTCTGCATTTATCGGTAAGCATTATACGCAAGATCGAGGTAGCTAAATCTAGAAATTTTTTCCACTTTATCTTATTTTTCGAGATCCCCTTTAAGAAATTAACCGTCATAAGAGTTGCAGAGAATTGTGTTTCATCATCTTGTTAAAACTAGGCATCTTTCGATTGCGTTAATACAAGAGCAGCCTGGGAACACTTGGCCATACTGCATTTTTGTTGAGGACACGTTTCGACTTCTTTAAGCTCATTAATATTCGAGAACAGTTCGGCAAATGAGCTGAAATCAAAATAAACCCATAAATGGTTCTATCCTTATTAATAGGAGGTGTTAACATTCTTCTCTTAGCTGCATCGATATCATAACATGTTCATAGTCGTTATTTTTCGACTATCTTCAAGGCATAACCTCTTTGTATTTTTGCTGCTCTTCGACTCTTTCTAGCTCCACCTCCGTTCCAAAAATTTATTTTTCATTGATTGTCGATTCAATTCAATGCACAAACTGGATTGAATCCCATCCATACCAACAAGGCTTTAAATTAGTTAAATCTACAGTGTCATATCCTTGAGTTTTTCAGAATCGTTTGCTAATAATCTGACCCGTTTTTCCCATTTCCCGTACTGAGGACTAATCAAACTGAAATTTTTCATTTTATATAGTACGAACGAGGATATTTTTTTGAAAAATTTTAATGAAGGATTACACATTGAACTTAGATTTCTCTTGCAAAAGCTTATTTTGCCGCAAACATTAACAGGCAACAACAAACAATCCGAAACGCTACCACAGTTTTGTTTGTATGCAATGTTTCTGTCATATGTGTGTATTGTTTTGGCAATTTGATACCATATGACTTTTGCAATACGGACGTCATGGTTTGTGTTGTAGATCATGTGTGCACATGGTCTCATGAATGAGGTGCGTATTTCCCACGGACAGCATTAGCTGGGCATAGAGCACGACATGGTGTTATCATATGGTGTATGGCATTGGAATGGATGAAGAGGCGCATGGCGAGACGGTACGCAATGGATAGAGTCAATAGACTGCAAATGTAACTGCAACTGCAACTTCTCACTCTTGGCTGTTGTTGGTGGTGGTGCTGCTGCTACAACAACAAAATGGCCAGAAGGAGAAAAATCGTCAGGTCCCACTTGTTTGGCGCGGCACTACGGCCGTCCATTCACCAATGCTGGGATGGTGAACCAGTGGAAAAGTACTGGGTTGCTCAGGAATGCAGCCTGGGTGTAGTAGCACACTGGCCATCTAGTGCATGCAGCATGGTAAGATAGGCGCGTACAGAAAACGGCCTATATGTTAAAAACCACGTGAACGTGTTCAGTTTCTTAGAATAGATTGCGAGTTTGGCTCACGGAATGGTATGTTTCTTTTTAGCTGGGTTTTATAATCGGGCAGTGTTGGCATGCACAAAAAACATTGGGTTTTTAACAAAACAGAGCTTATCGCGGGTGAAAGTACGGAAAATCAGGCTTGAGTTGCATTCCAGCTTGTAAAAAATGATGATAAGGACTAGTAGATTCGGCTAAAATCGGATTAAAAATTTAGTTTTAATAATTTATACAGAAATTCGATTGAGCGACAATTATAACATGTAATAATCCTATAACCGTTGAAATATATCTACCTACTATGTTTTCCTACTATGTAAAAGTGTTTTCCCTATTCAAGTCTCCGCATTACGCATCCATGCGTTATAATGAATCAATAAAATAGAAATTGAAATTATGTATTGTTTTAGCAAAATTACTTCAATAACCATCATTTTAAATTGGAAGAAATTTTGGCTTTTGGAGTCCCTTTTTAAGAAGAAAAATAAAGATAAAATATATGTTTCTGTAGAATGGACATATTTTGTACAACTCACACTTGCCTGACAGTATATTTGACAACTAAAGTTTCTACCCTGGCTTTATATCTGGCCGATCACGATGCATTTATCTAAATTCGTAGTCCGAAATCGGACTACATTTGTAGTCCAGTCCAGCGGTCTGGGTGTGGAATAGAGCCCTCGGTGCCAACAAGCAATTACAGAAGTTGGTTACTATTTTTGTCCTAAAGATCTTATTCACTAAGGTTTCTAAGATCTGACTTATCCATCCAGCAAAATGCAAGCAATATTTTGATTACTTTTTGAATGAAATGGACAAAAAATTCACGAACTCCGTTGAAAAATCGGCAGGCAATGTACGATAACGTTTCAGTTTTGTCAATCTCAAAGGTTCTTCATAGGGGGCCTTCTAGAAGTTTGGCACAAAAATAGAACCCTGTGTGATACCAGTTTTAACGTCTATCCTTTGCTTTCCTCCTTGAATTCAGATTTGCTTTCCATAACGGTAAATTGTTTAGACTGTCTTTTGTTGACATAAGCAAGTTGTTACTCTTTTATTGACCGCAAATTTAGAAAAGATTCCTAGAAAAGTGGTTTAAAGAATGCAAACCGTAGAGTGTCCGCCGGCAGGATTTTGGATTCGCTTTAGGAAGCTGAAGATTTCTCGAAACTTCTTAGCAAAACGTAGCAAAATTGGCCAATTTAGTTATTATGTCTAAATAGGTGTAAACTATCCTATATTTGATAATCTCATGTTAGTTTTCGGCTATTGAATAGTCTATAATGTCTCCCTTTATATCAAGAAAATCGGCGCCTTCTTAAGTGGTGTACAAACCTTTGTGCTGTAAGAAGTTATTCTGTGCAAAGGAACGTCATTTCAGCTAAAAAAGTTCTAATAGTCTCTAAAGTGCCCCTACAAAATTTCTTGGTGCGTGTCTATGTTTGGCTTAGAAGAAGGTCCTGCTGCTGGAGGACTTTGGAAATGATGTTAGTCATTAAGCGCCATGCTCACAGCTATCATTTCTGCTTGAGGGTCTATTTATTGCATGTTGGAATAAAAAAATAATGAATTGGCATTCCGTTCTGCTCCGATCGTCGGGGTGACCAATTTTAAGGGTTCAGACTGCACGTTGGTTTAAAATAAGTCTAAAAGTAAAAAAAAACCAGTTAATATTAAACTAATATTCTGCCTTGAGGGGAGTTCCCCGCTTAAGTTGCGTAGATGCTGTAAAAAAACATCTCAAACACTGTAGATGCTGTTAAAAAAATTCGTTTATTTCTGCAATATCAGCATTTCTTGAAAAAATTCACGTTTAACATAGTATTACGATTTGCTACAGAAGAAGTGGAGTGTCAAACTACGCCTCATTGGTTTTGGGCTGTCCCAAATCGTCACTAAACATGTGCTACAGGCTACGCTTTAGTAGGATATACGTGACGGTACAATAATTAAATCTGTTCTGGTTACCCAACTGTGTCTGGTTCCTGAAAATGACCTCAAAATAGAGTTCAAATGATTTTATCCACTAAGCCTATGATAAGAATTGCTGATGATAGTCAAATTTTAAGTATATTTGATTTAACAGCTGGAACGATATGTTTGACGGAAATATAAGATAATGCAATTTGTGAAAATATGTGTTTAACCGAGCAAGATTAAAAAACCAAAAGACTAAGAAAAAAATTTATTACTTTACCTGAAATTTTCGAACAAATGCGAAATATCTTTTCGGAGTTATTGCCATCTTATAATGAAGATCGTTGAATCCAGGTTTTACATATATCCCATACTTTATTTGCAAATAAATTGCCAAAATAGTTTTGAGAATGAATACAGGTCTTTGCGGTTTTCCCGTCTTGGACGCACAGGTTATATTCAACGCTATTTCCCTCTACTCAATGAGGAAAGAATTGATAATTGCACTGGTCACCTGAGGGCTATTTGAGCCATACCTTAGTCTCTAAAGTCTCAAAAAATTGGAGCCTCCTTTTCATTGATCTCATTAAGGTTTCTGTCTATTTTTAAGATCCAAAATAATGATGCAATTTTTTTAAATTCCTTATTTTACTGCTGAAGTGTGGCTATAGTAGTTGGAACGACGTAAAACAAAAGTTTGCGATTGTACGATTTCTTGTATTTATTTGCTAAATTTTTGAGAAAAATAGATACAGTGTTTCATGTGTATCTTGACTATTGAGAGAGCTTACTAAAGTTCAAATATAATTTCGTTGTTAAGTGAGAACCCGATGCGCTCACAGAGAACACTTTTTATATTGTATTCTGCAGGTTGCTTTGTTATTTGAAAGTTACACAGGTCTACTAGGACTCCTAACAGTGTTTTGACAGTGACATTTTCTGAAACTTGGTAGCTGGCCTAAAATTTTAAAGGAAAGGAGCTAGAGATATTGCAAATTGGTGCGCTATGTTAAAAAAAGGATTTTTTAAGAAACAGGTACATCAGCGAACCCGAAAGTTCTCGTCAAGTAAGACACTCTTACAGATACAAGACAACTCAGAGATATTAACAGCTTGGGAGCTTTATGGTACCTCGGAAGAGCTACAATCAATCAAAGACAATTAACTGAACGAACTCTGTGATTCACTTCTGACAGGTTTAAGTCGGTTATCGTATTTGTACTCCCTACCAATTTTAAGTTTAAGAATAGTTTCAGTGGGAAAGTCTCCTTTCAATCTCCTTACAAAAATTACATCTAACATGTTTTTACTTTCAAAAAGGGAAGAGTACTCTCCTAGGCTTTTGGCATTTATGGGCTTTCGCCTATTTTTTTTTTTTGACTATGTTTTAAGATTCGATCCTCACAATCGTGTGTTGTAAACGGTAGTTTCACTTATTCACTTTATCCTTGACCCAGAAATGCCTGACCAACAGGCTACCCCTGTCCTAAAAGATGAATTATAACCTTCAGCATAACACAACTACTAGAAAGTGCTAACACTCAGGAGAAAGGTCACGAAAAAAGAGATACGAATACCTCACGTAGTACATAAAGTGAGTTTAAGGAAGATAGATAGTTTTCTAATTAAACCATTGCGATACCACTGAGATTTTAAGAATGTGAGCAATATTTTCCTGCTGTGAGATTATATTCAAGTGATATTCTCCTCCTCTAACTACGATGAATATTTCGTTTGCATTTGATACCATCCTTCACAATTGCAACTGCTGGTTACGACATTAACAGAGTATCTAAGGCGCATAAACACTCCTGTCAATTCTCACAGGATGAGCAAAATATCACAAAATCATGACCGCCCTGATAAACTTTCGTTCACAAGCGATCAGGCGCGTTGCGGGCACTATGCCAAAAAGGACGGAAAAGGATTTAAAATTGAAGTGTCAACATGAGTGTTTTTTTCAAACAATTTATGGATTTTAAAATTCCTGCGAGGAAAATGCTCTTAGCGCGAGTGTTGGTGGGTTACATCAATAAGGATCAAAGGTTTATTGTTTCGCAGGGTGCTGGTATCAAATTAAGTACCCTAGCGACGAATTGGGAGAAAGCAGGCATTCAAAATCACTTTCCAGTCAGTATTCAAATAATGCCAGATAACATATTAGAAAATAAGTTCAAAGAATGTTTTTTTTTGTGTTTATCCTTAAGCTGTAGAAATAAATTGCTATGAATGGAAGAAAATAAAAAAGTGATAACATCACATTTAGTGGACCATGCCACCCCTTTTTTTAAGGTTTGTTAAGGGAGGACCGATAAACACTCCTGATACGGTTGATACAATTTAAATTTCAAAATTTTCGGTTCAGTTCCGCCGAAATTTTCGATACCATAATTATTTATCAAAAAAATAAAATTGAAGAAAGGCAACACTCGGTGCATTGTTCCTCCAAATGCCGTGCTGGTCGAGGAACAGTCCTACAACAGCAGACTGGCGGCAATCAGTCCTTTTCTCATCCAATACCAAAAATAAAATCACTGCCAACTGAGGAAAAAGATACAAAGATACACAGTGGAAAATTACTGGATCCTCTACTAGATGGATTACGGCTCGAGCTGCTGCATGGGTAAGAAGAAAATGTATCTTAACAAACTTTGGACGAACGACAACGTCTTCGTCGTTTTGGTTTGTTTGTTACATATAACTTGCACGAGACAACATTTAAAATCACATTGTTATTTGCCCGCGGCATTTCAAGTCCTTTTTTCTTTGCTGGGATGTCAATGTTTGCCAGTGCATACAACATCGTCGTAAATTTTAATTGCACAGACAATGCACAACATGCACATTGAGTGTAAATAGCAACATATTTTCATATGTGGGAAAATAAACTGCACTTCCATGTGGGAAAATGGTTCCGTAGAACCTGCAAAGGTTTATCTTGAAAAGGGCTCCGGAGGTGGAAGTGGCAATAATATTGAGTCGGCGACCCTCATCGTACCGAGGTCACATGCTAGTTGTAATGTTGAATGTATTTCGTTGTTTTTATGCTGCGATCACTAGAAACGGACAATTATCATGCCAGAATTTTCATTATCTTTAGATGAGGAGTGAAATTGGCATATGCCAATTGATAGTCTTAATTGATGTTATCCGTTGAAATGAAAGTAATAGCGTTTGATCGATACAAGTCCTAAGCGAGTAGTATAACTGCTAGTACCAGACACAAACTACAGGATTAGACAACGCGATCATATCGCGTCTAGAAGAAGAGTTTCTTATCGGGCTGTGGAATCGCATTTTCAAAACAGGAAATTCGCATTCTATTAAGCGAACCCAGACAATATACGTGAAGCTTCCTCGTTTTTGTTGTTTTACTGGATGGCTTTCGTAAGTTCAAGATAAATTAAAGGCATATGATTCAAAATATGCAAATGACAATAACGATGCAGCTTCGCGAAGATATGAGCCAATTCGAAGCATCATTGTTAAAAGATACATTTAAAATATCTGAAATAAATTAGCCTACTCCATGCAATCAAATGTTTACAAACAATGTAGGTCATTTTATTTTGATTTTCTTCGCCGGCGTCGACTGGCCAGTGGAAAATCCTCTAAATTTCGTCACATTCTGTCGAATGAATATTTACACGAATGCAGGCATTACTCAACAAAATCAAAGGAGTACCCAAATAAACTTGATCCCGTCGTCCTATATTTGTCTTAGTTCATATATACAAATTTCCTAAGCATTTTCAATGTACAAATAAATAAGTGGGCATGCATTTTTGGGTGTAAAACTAACGCCAAGGAAAAACAGAAGCAAAATTTAACTTTTTTCCCCCCGCGGAATAGTTTAAATTTTATTGCAGAAATGGCTGCTAGCCAAAATTTCGCTATTACAATTGTGTATGCACAGATTTAGATACGCGCACTTCACGGTGCACTTCAAAGCACGATTTTTTTCGGGGTGATTGAACCACAAGTACGTCTAAGTACTTTTAAATATATAGTTTAGTGTTGACTTTAGATTTCGAGAGGAAAACTAAATATAAATTCATCAAAAAAAAAAAAAAACGTTAAGTGAAACTGAAATGAGACTTGTGTTACCTAAGAGACGTTGCGTTTCTATTTTTAAATTATGTCTTGTAATACCGTGACTAGTAATGAATTGAGTTTTTCTTTAATTTTTTTAATTTTTACGTTTCATAAAACGAAAACAAATAAAAAAGACATTAAAATCAAAAGTTGGTATTTCGAATTAGAGCTTACGTTGCGTAAATTTTTCGAAAGCAATTAATTTGATTAATTTCGTATGCAACGAATGGCAAATTAACTTATCGACCTTGATTGCTGAATTTACCTGCACGTTCTTAGATTGATTGCCAAGGTCTGTGAATGGAGAATGGATGCCTAAGCGATTTGACTTAAAGATCAACCTATACGTTTTACCATGCCTCTATATAACACATGTTTATGTTTAAATCCATTCGGTCCAACAATCTCTTTTGTATACTTGCCCGAGAGAATAGATGAAGGATAAAAGATCTATGATAAAGTAGGTCTGATTGTTTTTTTGACTTACTCTCATCCATTATTCATTTTTCGATGAATTTGAATATCCTATTCTTTCTTCTTATCGAGTCGTACAATGTGATTTAAAACAGCGCTTAGATATCTAGGATGGAGATTGACTGACTTTCGGGCCGCCTCACAGCAGAGCTCGTTGCAAAACATCCTTGCTGAATAAATAAACAAGTATTCTACATATAAAACTCAATCATAATTCATATTACACTTTCTCAGAAAATTTGAACTTTTACTCAACTTTGCACAGTCGGTACCAAAGGAGACTTGCGATACCAAAGGGGAAACAAACGTGCGTTTCTTCCCAGTGATACTAGGACATTTGCGAACGCCTAAAGTACACCAGTTTCCAAGGTTTTTTTTCGTAACTCCTCTCTTTAACATGAAAAAGGAACTTTTTAGTGTTGAATATTTACCAATTTATATATAGGTGGCGGTCCTCGATATAATGTCAATGGATAGTCAACAGGTAAACTCAGAGCCGCCAACCCTAAAAGTGCATAACGAACATAATCTTGAAAAAGACGATTTTCCAGCATTGTTAGTGAAAAACTAATTAAGTGCAAAATGTGACGGAAGTTTAAATAAAGTGAAAAATTCGAACGATCCCTTTTTGACGATTTTTCACCTGCATGAGTGAAATGTTCACAGAGCCCAAATTGTCGCGAACACTTTAATAAAGTCAAAAATCGTCATATTTTTCCTGTCCTTACAAAAAAATCTGTTATAATTAATGCATTTTTTGCCAAAATATCATTAATTAATGCATTTTTTGCCAAAACATCATTAATCAATGCATTTTTGCCCAAGGCAAAAAAACGTGCCTTTATTCATTAAATTAACGCAGTTTATTAATAAAAACAAAAAATTATTTTAGGGGAGACAATTTCACAAATTTTTGCAATTTTTATTTTTGTGTTTAGTTAAGATCGTCTTGATGAAATTCGTTGAAATCGTGATGAAATTTTTGAATTGAAGTCAATTAGTTTGACCAACCTCTGCGCCATTTTCAAGCGAACCCTAATCAATCAGACCATCTTCTTTGATTTTTCCAGCCAATTTGTGTCCAACTCGCTTCTCGTTTCTTATCTTTTTACCCTTCATCCCTAGCGTGAACAGTGACACCAACGGTGCAACGTGTGCTTTCCATAATCTTTAACAGTGGGACAGAGTTTCCATTGAAAATGGACAGTGGTATTTAGACCGCCAATCCATCGAGAGTGAGTTCGGGGATGAACACCCAAAAAGCTTTATTGAAATTATAATTGGGTTAAGGGTCGTCGTCGTTGTAGCACTACAGCCCATTTCGGGCCTTGGCTTCCCGCAGGTGTCGCCTCCAGTTGTCTCGGTCCATCGACCGCGTCCTCCAATTTCGGAATCCGAGTAGCGTGCTGCTATCTTCGTTTACCGAGTCGGACCAGCGCTTTCTTGGCTTTCCCACTGTCCTGCGTCCCTCAGTTTTTCCGACAAATACCTTTCTAGGTATCCGACCTTCATTCATTCGCTGCACATGGCCAGCCCATTGCAGCTTCCGCAGTTTTATCACAGTGGAGACTTCTGGCTCGTCGAAAAGTTCGTACAACTCATGGTTGTACCTAATTCGCCATTAACCTCCTTCCTGCGTTGCTCCCACGATTCGTCTTAGGACCCTCCTTTCGAAAGTGTTTAGTATGTTTGCGGAAGCTTGAGTGAGGGTCCATGTCTCACATCCGTAGCACAACACAGGTCTTATCACAGATTTGTATATTTGCAGCTTTGTTTTCCTATGTATGAAGCTGGCCTTCAGAATACCCAAAACTGAGTAGAACGCTTTATAAGCGAGCTGAATTCTACGCTTTATTTCCGCCGTTTCATTACCATCCTTCACTAGCTTGGAGCCAAGATATGTAAATTCGTCCACATTTTCCAGGTTGAATTCGTTGATTGTTATGTTTTGCCGGTTGGGGGTGTTTCTCCTGGTTTGTATCATAACTTTTGTTTTGGACTCGTTGATTTGCAGCCCCACCCGCTTCGCTTCTTGGTCTAGTTTGAGCAGGAGTTCCTTGGCAGATGAAAAGGATCTTGACAGGATACTGATGTCATCCGCATAGGCTACAAGTTGGCTCGATTTGTATAGTAGTGTTCCTTTCGTATCCACAGGTAGTTTCCGTACGACGTATTCTAGAGCTAGGTTGAATAGCAGTGAAGCCAGTCCATCGCCCTGCTTCAATTCTACCTTTGTCTCAAAGGTATTAGTCAGCTGGTTATTAATTCTGATTTGTGCTGTTGTTGATGCCATTGTCATTCTTGTCAGGCGGGCTAGCTTCGCTGGGATTCCAAGCTGAAGCATTATTTGGTACAGTACTTCTCGATCAATACTGTCGTATGCTTGCTTAAAGTCCACGAAAATTTGGTGGACGTCGATGTTAAATTCCCAGCACTTTTCAAGGATTTGCCTAACTGTAAACAGTTGGTCAGTAGTTGATCGTCCGGCTCTAAAACCACCTTGATACTCCCCAATTATTTTTTCAGCATATGGTGTTAATCTACCTTCAAGTATTTTTGTAAGGATTTTGTAAGATGTACAGAGTAGTGATATACCTCTGTAATTTTCGCACTGTGGTTTGTCTCCTTTTTTGTGGATAGGGATGATGATGGATTGGCACCACTCTTTCGGCATCTGCTCTTGATCCCAGACGTGTTGAATCAGCTTGTGGATGATTTTCTGTGCCGCAACACCGCCGTTCTTTATCAGTTCTGCTGGAATTTCATCAATGCCCGGCGCTTTACTGGTTTTCTGGCTTTTGATGGCATACTTGACTTCTTCCAGAGTTGGAGGGGCCAAAGGAGACGGTTCGAAGATGTTTGACGATTCTGCTGTTCTTGAGCCATGCGTAGGATTAAGGAGCTCCATGAAATTGGCAGCCCATCTTTCCTTAATCCTATCGTCGTCAGCAATGATGTTACCGCTTTCATCTTTACAGAGTGAAGTCTTGGGCTGATATCCTCGTCTTAAGCTTTTCACTACTTTGTAGGCGTTTCTCGATCTATTGCTCGCTAAATTTGCATCTATTGACCTTAATTGGTCATCAAAATATTTTCTTTTCTTATTTCTAATAATCTTATTGGCTACTCGTCGGAGGTTCTCGTAAGTTTCCCTCTTCGTCCTAGTATTTCTATTAACATATTCTTTATACGCCTGGTTTTTCTTTTCTAACGCATTCTGGCATTCATCATCAAACCAGTCATTTCTACTGTGCCGGGCTATATACCCAATCGACCGTTCTGCTGTACTTTTAATTGCTCCTTTCACCTCCATCCATAGCTCGTTACTTGTCTTTTCAGACATATCTTGGAGGATAGGAGCTAGTTTGTTTTCGAGGGAGTCATGAAAATCTTTAGCAATTGACTCCGTTTGGAGCTTTTTGATGTCAAACTTTTGTAGTGGGCTGGTTTTCGTATTAAATGCCTTTGACAGGCGACATCGAAACGTTGATTTGACCAGGTAGTGGTCCGAGTCACAGTTTGCTTCACGGAATGTTCGGACGTCCAGTATGCTAGATGCCCACCTCTGTTGAACGAGCACATGGTCGATTTGGTTGAAGGTGTTGCCATCTGGAGATGCCCAAGTTATTTTATGAATGCGTCGGTGTGGGAAGTACGTTGAACTAATAATCATATTTCTGCTACAGGCAAAGTCAATCAGACGCTGGCCGTTGTCGTTACTGCTATCGTGAAGGCTGTGGCCTCCTGTAGTTCCCCGATGAATATGTTCATTGCCAATTTTTGCATTGAGATCACCTAGAATTATTTTGATGTCGTTTGTGGGCAATGAGTCAAAGAGGCGTTCTAGGTGATTGTAGAAGGCGTCCTTCACTTCCTCGTCCTTATCTTCTGTCGAGGCGTGGACATTAATCAGCCATATCTTGAAAAAATTAGTTTTGATGCGGATCGCACACATTCTCTCGTTTATTGCTTTGAAGTCGATAACGTGTGACTTGAATTCCCTATCCACAATAAATGCCACTCCGAATTCTCGGCTTCCTCCAGGCTTCCCACTTTTAAATAGTGTGTGCGATCTCATGTCCTGTATCTCAGTACCAATCCATTTCGTTTCCTGGATTGCCAGCACATTTAGTTTGTATTCACTGGCCTGTTGTAATAATGCTTTAACAGCGCCAGGTTTGTTGAGTGATCTGACATTCCAGGATCCAATTGCGTAGTCCTTATTTGGTTTGCGGGGTCGTTTCCGTTGTTCTAATCCAATCCGTAGCTCCCTTACAGGTTCCAAAACAATATTCGATTTTACAGGGACCGGTTGTTAGCCCATCGCCCAACCTTCGTTCTGAAGGCGTGGTTATTATATTCCTGTTATCACGCGCAGGAAGTCGCGCTCACCCTCTTGCATCAGTCTTCATAAGAAGTCCAGCGGCCACCAACGTGGACGTTGCAAGTAGGATTCGGTAGCAGTGCTGTTGGAGTTGCCTATTTCAGTTTCGGTTTTAGTGCATCCCATGGGGAACCAGTAAACCCAGTTCAGCGCCGATATTATCGCTACCATTGACCGCCGGGTTAAGGGTGTATTTCCTCAAACAATGTGAACGTAAATTTTCATTAGGTATCTTTTCGACGCTACGTATCGGAAATTTTTGTCGTAGTCGTAGTTTATTCTTTATTCCTGGACAACGCAAGAGTCCTGTGAAATGGATGTGTGCCATGGGATATTGTTTTTATTTTGTGGGAAATTCCGAGAGAGTCAAGAGGTAATGTAAAGTAAATAAGTTAATCAATTTAATATAGGGCATTAATTTTATTGCAGAGAATATCAGTCATAGTAATTAGTGGTTTCCGCAATCGAACCGGAGCAACAGTCCACTAGTTGTTCGACCCACATCCGAATTCCTCGCAGAACGCACTCTACTAGTTTAGTAGCAGCAACTAAGTGGGTTTAAGGCCAAATGGTCGACCACAATTGCATAGGACGTTTTTTGTTGATGTATAGAATTGTTGGCAACACTTTTTTTTAATGTTAAGTATGATGTGACAGCTGTCATGCGTTTTATGCTTATTTTGGTTTGCCATTTTATCATGAATAGGTTGACGCCTCAGTAAAGTCTGCAAATTGTGCAGATAGTCGAAATAAATAGGGGTCCGTTCGGGAAACTTTCTCGTTTCTACATCGCGTGAACACTCACTGATACTGCGCATCCATCCAGATGCAAAATGAAAAAAAAAATAGCAGCTCTAGAGCGTAGTATCGATGGATCGAAATCATGCCCAACAAACAAATTATCAAAGTAATGGAGGAGTTTAAGGATGGTAATTGGTTTGCGGGCTTACAAAATCCAACTCGTGCAAGAATTGACACCATAGAACCGCCAGGAACGGCGTAGATTCGGTGTATGGGCCCAAGAACAAATTATGTAACAATTTGAAATCCCGAATTTTATAAGATTTTATATTTTTTAGCGATGAGGTGCATTTCTAGTTGAATGGCAATGCTAACATGCCCAAAATCAGATTCAAAATCAAACTTCCTCAAATTATCTTTCAGATAAAATTCAATTTTATGGCAAATTGAAACAATTTGTGTGTACATGGTTTCGTTCTAAAGCACTTTTAAAAAGCCTACACAATACGTTCCCACTCTTCCAAGACTTCAAGTCCTTAGATCGGTCCGATATCAACTCGTTAGCACAAATATGGTGCGTAGCAGCTCATTAAATTGACGCATGAAGTTGATCCAACATGATTGAAACCCATGAAAAGGTTGTTGAAAATAAAATTAAACAAAACAAAAGATGAAAAGTGAAATCTCTTTAAAAACTCAAAAATAAAGAGAAAGCTGAGAGGAGCCTGAATGCACCAAACGTGGAAGGATATTCAGAACGGAACATAAGTTGAGTCTTGTTAGAAGATTTGCATGGGAAAATGGAAGATGGAGAAACTTGTGCCAATCTGATGAGGAATAACTGTAATACTATCCACCTTTAGGCTCCGTAGAAGTGCCTGGTCGTGTAGGATAAATTGCAAACTTTCTTAGACTTTATATTTTGATTTTCCATTCCAAAAAGCTATGTTTATTAATTTGACAGATGTATATTTCGGGAGGAAGTTGCTCTTTTCTTCAGAATCAATTATTTAGGAAAAGAAAAAGAAGAAGGGAGCAATTTATTCCCGAAATTGTTTCTACAAATAAAGGATCATTGAGATAATTTAGTGCCTTCGAGCCGAGAATTTCTTTGATTTCTTTGAAAATTTTGTTCTATGACGCCGATCCCTGTATTTCTTTTATCATATCTATACAACTATACAAATGAATATGCAACAGTCCGATATTAGTAAAGAAAGGCCAACATTACTTCATTCCAGTCGAATGATAGGTAGTAAACATTGTCTCAGCTGATAGAGTGGTTTGTATTTTGAAATAAACTGACGCCTTTTTGTCACTTTGCCGTATAATGACACTTCCATGCTTCATCGCATTTGAGGAGAATTAACAAGAAAACTGCCCTTTTCTTCGTGATTCGACGAGATTCTACGCGATTCTCGAGTATCTTTTCTGGACTGGATCTGATGTGGAAACCATGCTAATTCTAGGAATTAATTTTGTGTTAAAATTCTACGAAATATGACGATGAAATATGCACTAACATGTTTAAGTCGTACTTGACTCGGAAGTTAATCACTTGCTGATCTCTTTTAATAAGGACATCAATTTCATCATTCGTTTATCTTGCTGATCGCTATGCTGTTCTTTAAATTTTCTACAGGCTCTTGCGCTGACTTGAGTATTTCAGTCTGGTTACATTATTCTTGTGCAGTGAGTCATGTGATCACTTCGTTTGGCTGAATACGTTGTAGTTTCTGGAGCTCTTTGCAGAGGTGTAACCAGTATCGAAAAAAAAACCGAACTGCTGACACAGTGTACTGAATTATCGTTTTCGTACTATCGAGTCCCACCGCTTGGGGTATAAAAGGCCACCGTTCCCGAATCAGTAAGCCAAGTGTCGTCAGTAAAGAAGATTCCATATGGTTTCTGCGAATTTTTTGATTGTTTTTGTAATGGTTGACTCTCGTGAATTGAGAGCTTCCGAGGGTTTCGCTTCTTGTTCAGCAAAACTGCCACAAAAACTCTTGAATTATTAAAACCAGCCTAAAAGGATGATACTATTCAGTAAAATCAAGTTTTGAGTTATTTTCCCGTATCAAAAATGGTGAAATATAAATCAGCGACTTACCTCGCTGCGGCCGTCCGTCCACCACCCAACCCGACGAAAATATTGATAGACGGCCGTTGTTGCGCAGTTGTGCTGTCTTTTGTGATTTTGAGTTCAGTTCAGCGATTTCCAACGGAAGAGTTAAGGATGAAAAGGGCGTCTGTCAAATTCTTACTACGGCTGCTGAGAGCTGAACAAAAATAAGGTAGAATGGAAACATGCTTTGCTTTGAAAGAAGAGTTTCGAAGTGGACCAAATTTTTCTTCCAAGGTCATCACAGGTGATGAATCATGATGCTACGGTTACGACCCTGAAACGAAGCAGGAGTCAAGCGACGAGAAGACTTCAAGTTTTTCTTGCCCTCAAAAAGCTCGTAAAGTGAAATAAAATGTCAAAAAAATGCTGATATGTTTTATCGGTATGAAAGGAGTCGTCTATACCGATTTCATTTTCAAAAAGGTCAGATAGTTAGGCAGAATTTTTAACTTGGAAGTCTTCATGAAATTGTGCGACAGTTTATAGTGAAAGAGGCCTGATTTGTGGTAGTTGGATGACTGGATTTGTTACCACGATAATGCCCCTACTCGAACTACTCTGCAAGTGCGCCAATTTGTAACCGAACATGGAGGTCACCCAGTTCCAGTATCCCCCTTTGCTTACGTGAACTTTTCCCCTGCGACTTTTTGGGCATGAAAGAAAAGCGATTTAACGAGGTTGTTGAATTGAAGAAAAGGGGATTGAAGGTTTTTCGTTCCGAAATTCAATACATAAACTTTTAAAAAATAAGTTCGTTTTTTAAAACGTTAAAAAACACAATCTCTTACTCTCCAAAATATTCTTACATTGTATAACATAATTTGAATTAAAAATTACTTGAGCCTTGATATTATCATGTTTATACATCCTGGAAAAATTGATTTAATTCCAGATTCATGAAATACGTTTAATTCGTTTGTATCTAAATTTCCACAGTTTATATAAATTCTTGTAATTTCGTAATAAATTTTAATAGTTTAGATAGGAATGAAATTTTGTTTTGTTTGCAAAGAAATACTACAGAAAATTATTTGAAAGTAATTTTTTTATTAACGAGTAACTAATTTTCATTAGCTTTGGATTTAATTAAATTTATAAAACTTTTCGTTTCTATTTCAGGTGTCGTTTATTTTGAGATTAATTTGAATCTAGCGAATATAAATAAGGTAATTACTTGTGTGTTTCCCACATTCCGTAACTTTTAAGTAGATTTTTGAAAGGTTTTTTTTTTAGTTTTGGTTTAAGAATAGATGAATAGAATTATTTAAATTTTCAAATTTTAAACCTTCTGTGATTCACAGTCCATAAAGATATTCCGTTCCGATTTCAACAAACGTCGAAATTTCGGTCCAACAAGAAAGGTCCAGGAAAGCTCCGACAGGACCTCCCGTCTGTTTCTACTACTGATTTTTAATTGTGTGATTTTTACAATATCTCCAGTCCATGCTGTAGGATTTTATTTGAGGTTCATTTTCAGGCGAAATGCTATGCGATGAGGATGCAAGAAAACGTTTTTCTATCCGCTAGCGGTCGAAAAATCAAATATAAAGAATACAACCTAAATATTTTATCAAGTTGAAACAAAGACAAATTCCAATATAATCTCATTGTTTACAAATAAATGCAATGACCTACATTGAGTTGTTTCCTCACATCAATCATTGCGTGTTGCACTATCTAAATCGCTAAAGCTGGTAGTAACAACATGTCGTTTCATCGCCAGTTAATGTCTTTATTACAATAATAAAGTCTGTAACTTAATTCAGTGAAATTAGCATTTGCTATTGAAATTGAAAATTCTGCAGCATATTCGCTGTTAATTAAGTGCTTTTACATCAGCTATCAGTCATAGTCAGTTTCTTCCTTTTTCCCCCATTTTCTTTACTATTCAGGACAGTTGAAATTGACAAAACAAGGTCTCAATTATTTTCCCGAAGCAACAAGAAAGTGGTTAACTTTGGATTATTCTACTCATTTTATTTATAGTATTGTTGTTGAGTTGAATTTTGCTTGTGTTGATTGTTGTTAAGATTGTTTGTTTGTTGTTTATTGGGACCATTTTCTCCTTGAACGATGTAGACATAGATCTACATTACGTGATGACCGTCTCGAATGGTAACATGACACTGAAATTTCCGTTTTTACTTGTTTAACCATTAAAAGTGGTTAACGTGCAAAAGTCGTTGAGGTGTTCCGGTATTCGTATGCATTGCGCTAAGTGCATTGATAAGAAGTTGTGATGAATTATAAAATTTATATACCAGAAGGAAACTTAGTGCGACTTGGTATTGGCATCGCATGATCGAATTAAGTATCTATTACAAAAGTCCTTGACACTTATCCTTTTGGAAGCACAGGTTAGGCTAGAGAAAGTAATCGTGGTTGGTATAAAAAGTGAATATTTGTGACACACACGGCCATTATTCAACGTTTGTCCCAAAAGTCACGAGCCTACCTTGATATCTCCGCACTTGTGTATTCTTTATCATCCAGTGAGTGCCATCCTTCAATCTTCATTGGTCCCCATCTGATTGAACGACCAGACCGGGTCACGAATCCAACAATTTTCATCCTACTATCATAATCGACTGCTGCATTTCAGACTCAGTCAGTTCGGCAGGGCAATGAATTGCAAGGACTATATGTTCTAAAACTGTCCTTCCTGTGTTAGAAAGACGGAGTTTTTTTATTTGATAACTCGTGTTTACTAGTATCATTCACTCCAAAATAATGGTCATTCATCATTTTCTCAGGAGGACGATAAGTAACAAAGTCCTTCTCGCGTCTGAATGTCGCGAGAAAAACTTCCAGTAGTGTTGCCGCATCCTGAAGTCCTCCTGATATTCAGAACTGGCTTCAATGTATTCGTCGCATCAGTAAATCCGTCTCTTTGTTGCCGAACCGATGTCCTTTGACCGCATTTTTAATGTAGGAAAGGGCTAAAAGTTGCAAGAAGCTATTTTTGCTCAATCTTGGAGGCTAATGGTCTCTACGACCTGCTGTTCTATAAAATGCACAAAACAAAACATACGCACAGCAATGTTTACACGCAAAAACACATATGCGGTACAATAAAAAGTAATATATTCGCAGTGTAATAAAAACAGTACAATACACACGTAGTACAAAACGTATGCAGTACAATTCAAACACAGTGCAATAAATACACAGCTTGATATATATACAGATTAATGCAAACGCGGTTCAATGTATTCACAGTACAATTTATACGTTGCAGAGTAAAAATTCTGTAAATACATAAGCAGTCCATAACGCAGTACAGTGTATACGAATATGCTAAGCAATACATTAGCAATTCAATACAGATAAGGCACAATTCAAAGTACAGTACAATACAAACTCAGGACACTACATATGTAGCATCATCTAAATGCAAAACAATGTACGCAGTACCATAAACACGTAGTATATAATAAAAGCAGTAGAATTAATAAAAAAACATGTGAACATTGTTTCCGCAATATGCAACCGCAAGCTTTTTATAGACAACAGAACAACACATACAGAGTACGTCACAAATGCAGTGCAACGTAAAAGCAGTACAAAATAAAAACAATAAAAACAAAATTAGAACGAAACATACCCAATATAATACATATACAGAACAAAACATACGCTATACAATACGTACGCACCACAGTACGTACACGGTACAATACGTACGCAGCACGAAACATGTGCAGTACAATAAAAACACAGTACAAAAGATACGCAGCACAATTCGCATGCAGTACACTATACATGAATTATATTACAAAACTATGCAGTACAATACAATACAGCAGTACAACTGCTAATACATTGTACTGTGTTTGCGTTGTACTGAATATTTGGTGTACTTTGGTGTAGATTTATGAATGAATTTTACGCGTATGCATTGTACTTGGTTGGTATGTATAGAACATAAATAATTGTACCGCGTATGTGTTGTAATGTTATGCGTTAATATTGTACTGTTTTAGTTTTGTACTCGTATTTTATTGTATTGAGAATTTATTTTAACGGATTATACTGCGTTTTGACTTGTACAGAGTCTGTATTGTATGCATTGTGCTGCCATTGTGTATGCATTGTGCTGCCATTGAAGTGTATTGCATAGGTGTCATACTGCGTTTTTATAGGATTGCGTGTCTATTGTATTTCGTATGTGTACCTGCGTATGAGTCGAATTGCCTTTCTATTGTACTGCATTTGTTTTGTTTTACTGAAATACCATGTTGGTATTGCACTACGTTTGTATTGTAAAGAGTTTGTTTTATGCTGCGTATGTATCGTTATGCGTAATTACCACATGAAATGTACTGCTTCTTTATTGTACTGCACATATATTGTATTGTTATGTTTTGGATAATTCCACTGCCATAGAATTTCCTTGCGCGAATATTTTACTCCGTATGTATTATATTGTGTATATTTTGGTCTGCATGTGCATTGTACTTTTTATGCATTGTACTGCGAGTATATTTTATTGCGTACATATATTTCTGTGTATTTTTCTTACATCGCACACCGTTTTTGTCATAATGCGTTTGTTCTGGGCTGAGTTTGCTTTCAACTGCGTATGTATTGTATTTTTAATCTTTTATGCTGCATATATATTGTATTGCTTACATTTTTCGCTACGTGATTATTGTACTGTGTATGTATGGGATTGTTTATGTTGTGTACCGTATTTGTATTGGAGTGCGTAATCATTGCACTGCATATTTATTGAACTGCTAATGAATTGTGTTGCGTAATTATTGTACGGCGTAAACATTGTATTGTCCATTCATTGTACTGCAAATGCATTATATTGTGTTATATTTGTAATGCTTACATACTGTACTGTGTTTGAAACGTGTTGCTTAAATATTTCAGTCCATTTATTTGCCATTCAGTCCATTTATCCACTGCCTTTATACTGCGAATATATATTGTATCGCGTATTTCGTTTTCTGTTTTATATTTGTCGTATTTCTCCGACTATGTTTGAATTGTACTGCTTATGTGCTATACTGCGTTTGTGTTGTACAACGAATGCGTCGTACCGCGGATGTATTGTACTGATTTCGTAAAATGTTATGGTTTTGTTTTTTCATAAATAAGTTTTATTTTTAAATAATCAGTTTTTTTGTGCATTTGCATGCACATGCATTAATGCATCTTAACTTAATAAAATCATCATTTTTATCGATAAATTGTCTTCAACATTCCGGAAGTTGTTGTATCCTTCTCGTATACGAAGATGAACGTCTTCTACGAAGATCCTCTTCAGTGTTGTATTCCTTTCCCTTCTGGCAGTTGTCAAGGAATTGAAACAAGTGATATCCTGCTGGGATGTGATAAAGAGAATATGGTGGGTTGGAGGAGTAAAAGTTCCTGGCCAATCTCCATTAATTTATTCTGGGGAACTGTAACTGTGTGCAATGTCGCATTTGTCGTGGTGAAAGGTGACTTCGTGACGACTGACTAAGCCACTTCAATTGTTGATAGTTCAAGTCTTCATTTAACGTTTGATTTCGTCTCAAAAGATTCCAACAAACGATGAGAAGTGATTCCATCTTTCGAAGTGATTCCAACTTCCATGGATGCAACCTTGGTTTTGTGGTAGATGCTGATGATTCACGTCGTTCGCAAACTGTCCTGCGCTATTTTACATTAGTGTACAGGACCTTGTTTTCATCTTTAGTAGGCCATTTTGTCTTCTCTGGTTTTTTAGCGGGAGTTCGTGGGGTACCCTAGCAGTCAACTTTACTAGGGCGTGGATTATTCTCTCTATAGTGGTACTGCGGATCTAGAATTTGGCCGATAATTCTGAGATTGTTGTGTTATCTCTTCCTTGTATGAGTTTCAATAGATCAGCAATCTTTCATCTCCTTGGGCCGTCCTGATCGTGACTGATCTTCAAATAGTTGTGCACCATTATGTAAGCGGTTTAACCATGATATGCTCGTTCTTTTAGCTGGTTCTCTCCATAACTTCTGCGTATATTCCGATGAACTTCAGCTTACTGGTGTCCAAGTTCAAACTTGTATGGTAAAGAATACCCAATATGCACTTTGCTTGTTTCCTTTCATTTTGCTCAGCTTCCATGTATATCCCATCACTATTGATTGAAAATTCCATGCAAATGTTTTCAAAGTATGTTAAGTGTAAACATATGTTGGAGACCATTTTAATTATTTCCCTTTCCATGGTTTTATCTTCTTCCGAGAAACTTTTTTCCTGGAACTTCTCCAAGGTACGTCTATAAACTTAGCGACGAAAGTATATAAATCTCAACGACAAGAGCTTCAATGATGTATTGAATACTTTCATGAATTATTCGCAACGAGACAAGGCCATTGAGTCTTCAAGATGAATATATTTATCTTCTCAAATTGATTCACAGAATCGTCAAGTGATATCCGTGCATTCGTTAGTGTTAAACAACAGTGATTTATGTGTTTTTATATGTTTCTAATGCTGTAACATATAAATGCCACAGTGTCTCATCCATTCGTTTCCACATCTAATAAGCCGCTTATAAATAAAATAGTGTTTGTATCTTCCTCTTCTTCCTTTCAGCTTCCTGAATTTACACTTTCTGTAATCTGGTAGCTTGTTGTATTCTAGAAAGGTACTCAAAGAAACTTCCCTTTCATAAATTTTAGATGCCGACGTGAATGGTTTTGAATTTCATCTAAAAACAATTTAATGAAATTTAAATTTTACTTACTTTGGCTACTCCTTGAATGGAATATTTTGCTTCTCTATTTTTTCGGAGTGGTTTTATTTCTATTTTATTTGTTATTTAATTAGAATATTACGTCCAAGGAGAAGCCAAATATTAAATGATTTGTAAATATTAAATTACTTTTGCTAAGCCTTGAATGTCATATGGTCCATGACTCTTGTTTGGCAGACTGAGGTAAAGGAGACCTCATTTTAATTCAAAGAAATGGTGTAGGTGGTACCATATGTCATTATTTCTGAGTATTCCCTATAAATACAGTCCCGCTGGAAAATTCAGGATTGAATTTCGGGCAAGAAAACGAGTTTAGTTTCGGATCTTCCTGAAAACAAGTCGATTTGAATTTGATGAATCAGGACTTGGTTTTAAAATTTCATCATATGATGTCGCATATGAAATCGGGCGTCAAAATAGTTGAAATTATTAAAAGTCTGTATAGTCATTTTGTTTCATCCATTAAAAAAAATCGAGATAAGTAGAATAGAGTGAAATTATCGATTTTTAAAGTGTCAGACTTATAAATAATTTCCAAGAATCAACGTTGCAATTCTCGTTTTATTTGTTCGAATTGAAATTGCGTCAATATAAATTAAATTTATGATAAAATTGATTGAACAAATGTCTAAATAATTGGCATATCTACAAAGAAACCTCTGCGTAACAATGAATTTGTTAAATTGTTAAACCATATCTCGATTTTGTAAAAGTTCATTATCCGTTTAGGCTACCTGTTTTGAAATTTAATCTTATCTAAATGCTTTCTCTAACGTCATCATTTGTTTATCAATAATATTTAAACATATGCAAATGCTTAAAATGCAATAATAAGTTAAAAGCATTATTGAATATTAATTAAAACAAATTCCAATGCAAAATGCGACGGTATTCGATCATTTCCCCCCGTTCCAGGCGGTTGTATGTGACTGAATGGAAAATCTAATCCATCCGCGAGCCTTCCAATTGATTCCTTGTCTTTGAAGTTGAACTATCCAATCCAAAGAAATGCAGTTGAATGTTCACATGCAAATATTGTATAATTAACCTTTGACCAACTCCACTGCAAGAGACGCCACGGTGCAAAAGCGATAAACTGACAATATGGTAAGAGTTGTGATATGGCTTTGGCCATTATGCTCGGCTGCGCCATGACATTGGAGCGGCACAACATATGGCATGGGAAAACGTGGTTTGTCGGCGCCTTTGAGGATTTTTCCATGTTCAGTTTGACACTGAAAAAGGTGATCGAACCAGACTCGTTTGCATTGCAAAGTTTGCAATTTAGTTTTTTACATAATGCGCGCGGTGAGCAGAAACTACCATGAAGGTAGTATGCGGGCCCCATTCGTACCATGGAGTTGGGTCTTTAAGATGGACGGGTTACCTTCTTGCCCGAGTGGAAGATGTGGCAGAAAGGACTACAAATTTAACAGTCCTTTTTAGATAACAAAGTGCCTGCAGGATTGCGCAAAATCCTCAATGATAGCTGATAGTCCTTCGCAACCGTTCAAATTTCCAGTACCATCTGAGGCCTTTCTACGATTTAATTCGCGAAACAAAACTCAATTTTGGCGCGTCAAATTTTCTTTTTCTCATTCGATGTGGAAGTTCTTGCACTGGAGCATTTCCCAACACCCACATCGTGCACACCCACGACAACACTGTTTGCCAATCGTTTATAAGATGGTAGTTTACCACTCCAAGAAATCACTTAATTGTCTGAGGTAGTTTTAACTATTGCAGACGCTGCCCACTGTTATGGCCTCAGGAGAAATTTCTTTTCTAGGAAAAAAAAATCGCAGTCAAACGAATTGCGCATCTGAGTCTTCATATATTCAAGCACATGCTAAATGCAGGCACAATATGAGCCAATTTTCCATGCAGGTGAGGCGATTTTTGAATGTACCTCTTATACACCATTGTTTTAATCAATCTTTTTAAAATAATAAAAAGAAGGCGGTGCTGTTTCTTCGATTGCATAATTCGCGAAGAAATGAAAATGATTAAAACAAATGAAATCGCTGAATCATAACGACACAGCTTTTGAAGAAATTGTACTGGTGTCAAAAAACGTTTCAATTTGAGTGTAGTCAAAGTATATTAACTAGCGATCGAGCATGTAGGCTTGACACCGATTAAAATTCACATTCGTACTTGTATCATATGTGCATACAAGGTTGCATAATTGGCAAGATTTGCACTGGGTTGAACCTTGATGTACTTACTTTCACGACTTCCTTTTGAAAAGACAGCACCCATAGGGAAAATGAATGCATATGTGGGCGTTAAGTGCAATAAAAGGTCCTAAAGTCAAAATGCAGTTAGATATTCAATTCATTCGAATTTTCAATACCATTTTATTTTGAAATTCATTTGAGTTTTCCAGACACTAAACAAACTCTGTAGTAATGTTTAACCCTCGATATTTAAATTATAAAATCAATTGTTATATGGGATGCCTGTAATTCAATTTTTAAAATCGAATTTTTCCAGTTTTCAGTATTCTTTCAGTTTCCTGGGATTTTTTCATTCTTTTTAAATTTTTCTAGTTTAATTATTGCAGCTACGCCTTTATAGTTTTATGCTTGATGGTTGGATTCCTTTTAAAATGAACGTAGATGTTTCGGATGAGAAAAACTCTATTTTGAACGAATATTTATGCAAAACTAAATTATCTGAAACCACAAGTACCACAAGGTACCACAAGTACCACAAGGTACCACAAGTGTAATAGCTATTGAAAAAATTGATTTTGAGAAATTTTTTCAAAGAAAAATACTGCATGGAATATTTATATATTTCCAGTATATATTTGTGGACAAAAAAATTAAAAATTCAGCTTGTTGTTCACTATCTCCGAAGGCGCAAAAGAAGCGACTTCGCCACTACTGCAATGGTAGCGACCTTTGCAGTGTCTGAAAACAAGAAAACCAATAAATTTATCTATAAGTTTATTATTTATTCGACACTCGGTCGAAAAGAAATTGAAAATTGACAAAATGACGGAGTTCAAAAGGAGAAAAGGTTTCGAATTTGGCGCCAAAAATCAACGATTTTGATTTTGACCTGCCAAACTTCCTTTCATTATTGGGCGTTCGTGGTATGAATTATCGTAAATTAAAGGACAATCGATCGATTTGATCGTGGGATTTTTCAGCTAGTTAAAACTCCAACAAAGTGATTGCCTTCATGTTCGCAAAAATTAAAATTTCATTTTGAATAAAATAATAAAAATGAAAAGATATTATATAACGAATAAAAACAATCCTTTTTAATTTTGCATTTTTAAATTTTTATTCGAATTTTTAAAGTCAACTCTGGACTTATATTTTTGGCATATAACTTTTTGGCTTTTGGCATTTCTCCGTGGGTCAGGCTCAGACTCAGTTGCTAAAGAAGATTGAACGGTTAGAAGTCCTTCAGTCCTTCCCTTCATTTAGTCCTTCTCTTCCCAGTCCTTTCCGAAATCTATCTTTGGGAATAAGTAAGAAAAACCACAAAATAAAATGTAATTCGGATCTTGCTGGGTGATAAATGCAGTAAATTTCGGAAAACGTAGTTCAAACTTGGAAATTATTGGTTTCAGGATTATAAATCGAGAAATATCATACTGGATGTTTATTTGTCGTTCCAGATCCATTCCTCCCTCTTCTTCAAAAGACACATTTTGGGCTTTGATATTTAAATAGAAACTGAAATCGCTGACCAAAGGAACCCCAATATAACTCAGGCAAGGCTACTAACTCTATTTTCGGGTCAATGAGCGATCTGCTTTCAAATGGTTGTAACTCAAAAACTATTTCAGGTACACACTTGACATTTCAAAATATTAGTTTTGAGGGTGCAGAAATCCAAGGATGGAAAATAAAAAGGTTGGGAAAAGTCGATGAATTGGAAATTTCACACAATTGGTCACAATTTCACCCCTTAAATTGTATAAAAACGAATAATATATATGAAGTATGAGTTGGCAGTTTTCCGTTGGAAATGCAGAACTTCTGCATGCCTTAATTGAATAAGAAGCGAGTCATACAGTTGTATTGAGATATTGAAAATTTTTGGCGCAACAGCCCGCTTGGGAACTTGAAACTTTGTATTACAGGACCAAAGGTACACGAGCAAGTAGTATAGTCGGAATCTCGCTTGAATGTGATCATTTTCACGATCTCATGAGGTATCACGTAGGCTTATTCCTTGACACCAGAAGCACAAATTCGGACATCTATGGTACCAATGAAACTCGAACCAGTTTAGGGTACTCAATCTGATTAGGGTACAACATCTGGTTAGGGTAATCCATCTAGTTCCATCACAAATGGAGTACCTAAACCCATCCGACATCTCAGATGAGTTCCGTGAACTTCTTCTATCACAGAAGGCGAGAAAGCAGGAGTAAGTCCAGAGAAGCCGAAGCAAATTCATCCATCGATGGAAGTTTAGTTGATGGTAGTTTAGCCATTAAGAGTTTGAAGGAACGTTCTGGTTTGTGTTTGCTGGTAATAAAGATTTACTTGGTGGCCAACTATTGAGTTGATGTAGAGAAACTGACATCGTGAAAACTGCAGTAGAAAAGGGTAAGTAGATCCGAACGACCGGAAAGAGGCTGCTTCAAGCTTCCAGCTAAGTAGACTTCTGAATAGAAGAGCAGTGGCTAGGCCAAAGCTAGCAACAGGGAAGAAAACGAACAACAGGAAGCCAAAAACAATTGGCGAAGAGAATGTTTCAAAACTGATAAATATCACATATGAAAAAGTTATGGAGAAAATAGAGAAAAACAGGAGTGGCAAACGCATGAAACAAAAGTGGAGTAATAAAGAGCGGCGCGCGGGAGGAGAAAAGAATTAAAAAAACTTAAAATTGTGAAAATTGTGAAAGTACTTGAACCTAAATTTGTTGCAGCACCAACAGTAAGAAGCCGCAAAAAAGGAAGGCAGAAGCAGAGATGTAAATTAGTAACATAAGCCGCGTAGTAGTACACGTTCTTATTAAATCCTTCATCTTAGGGAATGAGTACTCTAAACATTACAGCGACTGGAGTGCTTTTTCAAAGTTGCATATAGGAAGAAGAACTAGCTCCCACGCTATCACCTTTATGTAGGATTTAATAATTTTATGACTCTCTTCACTTATTTAATCGTCTTCATAATCAATCTCGGGAGCCACATACTTCGGTCTTCTCAACTTTAACAAGGAAAAGTCTTTAGAACTCAAGATTTCTAATAAAAGCATAAAACTTAAAAAAGAGTTTGATGTTTCTGAAAAATTGGGTTGTTTTTGGACCCTTCATTTGGCGATCGTAACATTTTGATCAATCTAACCCAGCGTGGGCGACCAGTATCACGGGTATCAGGATTTAGATGAAAATTATGAAAAGACGACCCAATGTGTTTGTTAATCAAAACTGCTTTTGTGCCTATCATGGGTCGTGGAAATCAAAAAACGAGATTTTCCAGTTTTTTACTAACGGTAACTACTGTGTGCAGCAGCAACCCTTTGTTCTCATTAATGGGAGCTAGTATCCTTTTGAACTTTTCACATGCCTTAAAAAAATGAGAATACAAAAAAAAAGAACCAAGTCTAAAAATTAAAAAAGAAATCCCTAACGACAACTAGTCAAATAACAATAATTGAAACGAACTTTTTAAGATTTTTGGAGCAAAAGTATTCAATCGTAAGAAACATCTTTAAAAAATTTATATTCTGGCACTAAGTTATCGTTCTCCGATAGTATTAACTGTGTGACTGTTCAAACTTCTGGTCTTTCATCTCAATCAATTCAATCTTCCATCTACAAAAATAGATTATTGGACCAAGTCCTTCTTCGAAAAGGATCGAACAGTACTCTATACATGATAAATATCTAACAGCCTGTGCTAAACCTGATGGTGATAACATTTTTGTAGGATATGACAGAGGGCTGATTTTCATAACATGTCCAAAAAGCATCAAAATTTTGAATCTGAGGTTCAAATTTTTTTGGCATTCTGTCATCCATACTTATCAGCATTTTTTTTTGTAAAAAATCGTATCCAGGATTCTGTTGGACGACCGAAAGCCGTAGGTTTTCTATTTAGGCAACATAATCTATTTCATCAAAGTCACAATGTGGCCAGAGTTTTTTTTTCGCAATTTTTAAGAAAAGTTTTTTTGACATTTGTTGAATACTTTGGCTACCTTAAAAATAATGGCTTAAATTGTTATTATTTTTCATTTGTTATTCAATGAGCAATACTCCTTCTCCCGAATGCACGTTTTTAACAATATTTGTAGAGTTGTAGAGAGCATTTTGTAAGAGGCCCCTGTCCAAGAGCTCTCAACTCATGGAACCCAATGTTTGGAGTCACGATCGTTGTCAAAAAATACCTTAATGTCATCTTTCACGAGAACCAAATCAGGTAGATTAGAATTGACATTGCTGGATAAAACTTCATTTGGCAATACGGTCCCTCATGAAGTTTTGTAACTGAGGAAAAAATCGTTGCTCAAACCTAATTTATCCTGCTGTAGAAAAGTTTGCTATATATTTGCATTTTTGAATATATATATTTGTTATGGAATTTTTGAAATTTATGGAAGTTATGGTGAGGGTATTCTTGTTAAACGCAATAATTGGAGAACATTTACCAACACAAATAACACTTTCACTTATTTTGATTGAATATCATTAGATGAGGAGTTTTCTTCCAAGTATTCTGATTGCTTTTTGCTTACTTTGTGCCGGGGGTATAGCAGAGGACTAGATTTTTACCTGATGCAGTCGCTTAGCGTGTGTGGGTATTTTCTGGTACAATGCTGAAAAGGAGGAGGTTCTGGTTGCGTTGTTATGGCTAGGGATGGATGATGATTAGACTCTTCATTAGCGGGAGATGGGCTTGGGCCTATGTACATAACGCTGAAGAAACTGGCAAGTTCACTCCAGAGAAATTAGCATCAAAGAATAAATGAGCTTCAGGTTGCGATTCGTTCGGGTGATTTTTTTTATGAAGAAAAGTATCCTTGAATGCTTGTTAGTTCAGGGGGCGGAGATCCATCTTTAATAGTGATGACTATTGTTTGTACTATTTCTTGCTGAAAAAGTGTTATTCTAGACTAGAAACGCCATTCGGCGAGAAAGGTGAAGACTAACGTTCAAGGCTGTGCCTTTTTGGTGATATGTAAAGGCCTAGATACAATATTGCGTGACGGCGATGCGTTTCTCGCTCATTGTCGCGCAACGCATTCAATTTACAATGTCCGCGATGCGAGGAAGAATAATGTTCATATGACAAATGTCAAGTTGGTGACGTTTTAAATGAAATTTGCTTGCAATTATTTTTGATTTTTGAAAAGTTTTGAATTTGGAATTTTCTTTCGTTTGGCAAATAATAACCTCAACAAGGATGCACGTAATTTTCATTCATAATTCATTCAGAATAATCCTTGAAATTAATGCATTTGAATTTCAAATTTCATTTAAGCGCCATCAAGCGTCTGACAAGCGTCAACGCATCTCGTTGCGAGGATTTTTCGATTTTCCAAATATTTCTCGCCTCGCGTTGACGCATCGCAATCATTGTACATTGTTCTATACAAATGCATGTTACGAAAACTGCTTGACATTTGCTGCGAAACTCTCGTCACGTTCTCGCATCGCAGTCTCGCAGTATTGTATTTAGACTCGCATCGCAGTCTCTCAGTATTGTATTTCGGCCTTAAGGCAATTAAAATGTAGTCCGTCTGTCTCGTCGTGCTGAAAAGCTGTCACTGAGGTTGAACGAATTCCTGACCTTTCAATGACGAAAGAAGAATAATTCAATTTTCCTCTTGACTTTTTCGGATTTTATTTAAGGTTAGACAACTCTTTCGGGGTCGATATTCTCTCTTTTTCAGTGCTATGATAAATGGAAAATGTAATCGCATAAGAGTGTTTTTTGTCGTTTTTAGAACATATGAATCAGAAAATTGATACAATTATAATTTTTTTAATTACTTTTGCTTTAATCATTTAACTGACATTTGTGTTTTATTCATTTCAGGTATGAATTCACTCCCGAGGATATACTAAGTTGGTAAATATAATGCGAAAATAACCATTTACAATTGTTTTCAAGCGTTCACATATTGGACCCAATAAAGCTTTCACATATTGGTCCCAATAAAAACAATAAAGAATAATAAATTAAAATGAAAAGCAGTCTCAAAATTTAAATATTGGTAACTAAGTAAGACTGGCTCCGCAAAAAATGGTAATAAATAAGGTAAAATTATTAAGACAAGTAACATCGAGCCTTTTTCCAAATTCGGTTGCGGAAAGCTTCCACAAAGTCTCAACATTTTAGGCGATACCAAATCGATCACATTCAGATTTAAAATGAAAATAAAATGTTTATAAGATTCCTTTGAAGAATAATCTTAACCTTTCATATAAAGTGCGGATGCAGTTCACTATTCCCATACTTGTCTAGAAGTTTGCAACGCAATCTTGACTCCACACAAAATTATGGCAAATAACTCTTTGCTTTCCCGCTTTCTTATAGCCATAGAATAGTATAACCCGTTTCACATACCATCTTGGGCAACATTTTTTTCTTACCCGATCAGATTGGATCCGACTATAACACGACCTTGAAGACAAATATGATATTGGGTTGAATTTAATTGGGGCTCAATATATATACCAGTATCGAGCCTTCGCGGTTGGTGGCAATCAAGTATGACCGGTGTTATTGCTGGGGTTGTTGATTTGTATCTTTTATTGGATTTCTTTTCGTGTGTGTGTGTGCGTTTTTTCTTTAATGTTTGACTTTGATTTCGTCAAATGAAATAGGTTTTACCGAGAAAAATCGCTTTGTCATGGGCGCCAATTTCTTTCGCAAATCAATTTTCATATAATTACCACCTTGCTTTTTTTTGCGTTTCTGAATCATTTACGTACGTTCGAGTGTGAATTATAAGGTGGTAATTAAGAAAAATAAAAAAAAAGATTTATTAAGCCCAAGAACGTATTTGCAGATTGATTTCTCTTGTTCTGAATAAATAAATCGTGACTGATTACTTTACGAGTACATTCATCAATATTTTTATTAAGGAATATTAAATTTTTTTCGGTTTCTTTCAGGGGTTGTCTGAAGTGTATATTTTGAATTTTTGACTTCGTCTGAAAATATGGAACGTACTCTTTCATGTCTCCTTAACTAGTTTGAAACTGTGGATCGTCAAGTGGTTTGATAATTATCAATAGAAGTACCAGGAGGAGTGTCCAAGGTTTTTGGGGTTATTGTCAAAAGTTTTTAAATAGCCAAAAACGAATATACACACTCTTTTCTCGGTTTCGGCACAGCTGCTGCAATCAGATCGATAAAGATTGCGTTTCCTGAAAGGTGAAACTGTGATGTTTCCGAAAATCTTCAAGCCGCGCTCGAATTCTTAAGGATTTTTCGGTAATATTTTAGTTTTTGTAATGACAATGAATCCAAAAGCTTTTCTGAGCATATCTAGTACGCTATGGTGCTTCAGTGCCTGAATTCTCGTACAATGGACACAATAGAAGCTTAGTCGTAGCACTACAGCCGCTCTCGAGCCTTTACTTCTTGCAGAGTCTGCCGAACCTTATTGGTTAACGTTTTTTATATGACAGAAGACACAAATTATTTCTCAGTATCGCTGGAATACCAAAACAAACTCAATCAAATTTGACCACTACACCTTGTGTCGTTTTATAAAATTTGATTATATCGGGCTCACAAAGGCTTGATAACATTTTTTCCTTGTCTATGAAAAGTCACTTAAAACTAAAATTAAGAAATTCAAATCAATGATGTAAATTTTTGTATTCTTGCATTCACGTATGATGACCAAAGAATTTCAGATCCTTGTTCTCACATTAAGGTTGTGAGAAGGCTAAGTGTACCAACTGCCTTCAAGTCAAAAAACCGCGAAAGAAAGAAAAACGCGTGGCTGTTGATATGTCCTTTATAACGATACCAGTCCTCTCTTGCTGGTTTAAATCATCTATAGCGTAATAAATAAAACGTAAGAATTTAAAATTTACAAACACAAATGTAAATCTTCAATAGATTCTTCTATCTCTTTCTCCCAGACGTCATCGAGGAATAGTTCTGCTATGTTGTATTTACGCATAGTTCAAATATCCATGCAATATCCAAATAACAATTTCAACCGATCCAATCTTCATTTGGCTCTCTGTGTGTTTCATTGCCACCAACACATGACCGAGTTTCCTTTTTCTTAGGTGGTTTTGTTGCAGGTTTTGTGGAATTACTGCTATCATCCTTAATCCTTTTATGGTGTATTTCTCTTTATTTTCATTTTGTAGTTGCAGTTCGTAGGCAGTTTTTCAAACTTGATTTTGAAATTATATTCCAAAAGTTTGGAGAGATTCAGTGGCACTACCAACGGCTCCTGATTTTCAAGATGCTGGAGCAAATGAAGAAGTTCATTGAAATATGGTTACAGCTCAGCCAGGCGTTCTTCCTATAAATTCTCGTATTCGCTCGAAAAATACATTTTAAAGCACTGTGAAACTCTTTGTTTAAGAGCTGCATTTTGTGGCTGCTGTCAGGTTCCAAGGACGATGCTGCTGTGTTGAAATAAAAAAAACTTTAATTTTGGTCGTGCAATGCGAGACATGATTATCAAAACTATTCCAAAACTAGATCCAATACCTAAACTGGAGTCAGATAATATTCTGATGAACACTGTCAGAACACCATCAAGCAATCCTACTTTCATCCTTTTGTGACTGATTATAAACGATGAGGAATAAAATGGCCAAAAGACGTTGCGGATATAATAACCACGTGTATGACAAAGTTCGACTCTTCGAACTATGAACTTGAATGTATAGTAAGAAAGATTTTAACATTACAATATGAAATGCATGATGTCCTTTTTATCTTCAAACTTCCGGTGATACAAAGTTAATAGACCACTGAGCCAACACCGCCTCTCCTCCTTTTGGAACGATTCCCTCGTTAGTTTGATAACTTCGAACGCTTCGATACATTTTTTTTAAGAATACGCCATATGTGGCTGCGGATCACCCCGATTGATTTCCTTACAGGAAGATCATGGAAGAATGATCCTGGCGATAGGAAACCCCCACTATCAATCATCTTTGTTGGCGCAAACGAGATGTTCCACTTTCCTTTTATGAACCAATTTCAGCATCACTTGGCGTACGTTGTCCGGGCGGAGCTTTTCTAGTTTTTTTCAGCAAGGACACTGTGTCGCTGTTTCATCTTCAGCGTGATCATATGTATAATAGATACCTTGCTTCATTCCAGTAGCGGATAAGGACCACATGACCTAAAGACCACGATATTTCGGACATACCGAGCTTGTTTGAATAAAGCGAGTTTTTCTATGCTTTTGACAGGTCTGCGGCTTCAAAACTGCTGTTTTGATGTCTGCTTGAATTTGCTGTTTTGATACGGTTTGACAACCGTTCAAATCTATTTCCCAAAATGGTAGATTTCGAAAAGAGTGTGTTGGCTTTTATAGTGAGCGATTGTTTCCTTGTTGCCCCGCGCCTTCCCTGGTGCCCTCTCTGTAAGTAGAGTACCTTATTTGACCAGAAGGTCGATGGGAATTATCACTGTAACCATCAGTAAAAATCTGGAGAATTGGACATAGATTTATAGAATAGAACTGACGAACGTGGACGAGTAGGCAAACCTCCAAAGCGTTGATCCAATTTTTATGGATCAACGACCATAATCAACGACCAATTTTCACGACAATGAGTTAGGAATAAAGATGGAAATTTGATTTACAGTACGAAACAAGGTCACAATTTCGCTAGCTGCTGGTCAAGGCAGGTCTCACCTCTTCATATCTTTTCTCTATGTACAAGTTTGGACTCTGTTACGACTATGAAAAGTTGTCTACATTTTGGATCTGATTGCTCTGCATTGACCATTATCTGAAAAATTCTTAAGTCATTCCAATGAAGCTATGTTTGTAATCGCTTTTATTTGCTCTGAGAAACTAAGCTTGAACACGACCAGCAAATCCAAATACTTAATTCATGTTTTCGAGCGCTCATATCTACCCCCGAAACTTGCCATTCTCTTACTATAGGAAAATTATTTAGCTAGGTTGATAACTAAAATTTTCATTTTCATAGCTGGCAAGCTATTGTAGGTATCCCTAATTCCGTTTAATTAAGGTACGCCCCGATAAAGCATCCGTGCGGGTATCGGTGCTAAACCGCATTATGGCCAACACGCAGGGGCCAACCTCGAGCAAAAGACGTCTACTGATGAGTGCAATTGAGTCAGTGCTCTTGTATGGCTCCGAGGTTTGGGCTGACGCTCTTAGCAAAGAGACGTACCAAAGGCGTCTGGCACAGGTGCAGAGGCAAGGAGCTTTACGGATAGCCGCTGCATACCGCACTGTCTCTGAACCTGCAGTGCTGGTAATCTCGAGGGTGGTTCCAATTAAGTTACTTGCAGACGAACGCAAACGTGTATACTCACGTAGGGGGGAGTCGGCGAGAGAAACCGTCAGCCGAAAGGAACGGAGAAGAACCCTTATCTTATGGCAGCAAATATGGGAAAACGAAACACGAGGCAGGTGGACCGCACGGCTGATAAGTGACTTGGGGCCGTGGTTCGACAGAATGCATGGTGAGACTGATTATTATCTGACGCAACTACTCAGTGGTCACGGGTATTTTCAGTCTTACCTGTATAAGATTGGAAAGACAGCATCCCCAACTTGCGTGTTCTGCCCGGGGATGACGGATGACGCCTGCCACACGTTCTTTACGTGTAATAGATTCACAAGACTCCGTTCGCATCTCTCGGAGAAAATTGGCGTAATTTCCCCAGAAAATTTAACGGGAATAATGATGAAACCAAAGGACAATTGGAACTGTGTGTCGCATTACGTACGGACAGTACTCATTATAAAGAAGGACATAATGGATCGCTTGGCGAGGGAGGGAACACCTCTGTAATGCAATATTATAGTTACTAATCGCAATTCCTTCCTATCCATCCGTGAAGAAAGAGAGATTTCCCTTAGCCTGAAGACATCGCTAAGCGATGATTAATGAGGCCTAGTCGGAAGTAATGTGACAAACAGTTCCAGGCTAGGTTCTCGGTGTGACAGGGGAGGTGTTTAGTCGGTAGTCCGGTAGCGGGGGAGTCCCACACTCAGGGCGTAAATAGCCTTCACCTCCCAAACAAAAAAAAAAAAAAAAAATAGCCAGTTCGAGTGCAACAGTCTATCCTGGGAGACGGTCAATACTAAGGTTCCATAAATCTGGAGTAACGATAGAGGGCTGAGTAATTCCTTGTTTGAAAATCAGATTTTGATAGCCTTATTTCGTATCACAGATCAAATTATCATCTGTACAGGAGTTCTTACGCCGATAATGCCGTGGATGAGTCTAAAAAAACATCATAAGTCATAGCCTTCGAAATGGCCCACCTCCAATACTCTCGATCTTTTTATCCTGTCATTTTGGTTTCCGACAAGCTTCATCAGCTTATACCTTCACGAACAGAATCGGTTTCCTACTGGTCTTCCTCCGTCAGATCGTTTGTTAGTATTTTTTTTAATTATTTGACATTTGATACTATTTGATGAGATGCAGGTGACAACTAAGAGCAACAAGCTTAATAATTTAGAGACATTTAGTTCGTTACATTTTTCTTCTAATTCATTGATTTTATTTGGTAGTATCCACATCAAATGTTCTTATACTTCAGGTTTGGTTTCCAGGCTATTTGCTGATTAACCGCATAAAAGAAACCAATTCTTTTACCCAGCGGTACCAGGAGAACTAGTCGCAACATTGACAGTGGACTGTGTGTTGTACCTCAATCATCAATCAGCTTAATTGGTTTCGGGGTATGCTGCTCTGTAACTGAATTGTCGTGGAAACAGGTATCCTTTCTTCGCTTTATAACATATGCGGTGCGTAACGGCTTGTATGCATATGGAGACTACGGGTTCCCTTTCCTCAAGGGGTCAGCTCGAGTCCTGCCATGTTTAATCGCTGAGCGAAAACCTGTTTTCACAAACCTAGCAAACCTAGGCAAAAGTGGTATACTCATGTCTCCTGGAACTTTTTCGACTTAAAGGAAATGTTGTTTCAAGTTCTTTCCTTATGAAGAGTAACAGACAGTCTGCTAGTATTTCCACGTCAAAATTTTTGGAGTAGCACAAAGGATATATCATAGGTGACGGAATTGTGTCACCGAAAATGAAGACTTTTACGCTGGCCGTGATATCCTTTTTTAACTTGGATTGTTTGGATGACACCAATCACTGCTTGACATTGAATGGAATTATAACCCCGAATTACTTATTTGTTCGGTATATTCTTTAATTTATTTCATTCTAAACATAATACTAGCAACGAATTGTATAGTATAAAATTTCTGACGACATTTTGCTTCAATCTATTGCGAAGCCTTAGAAAAAAAACAGCTCCCACATTTGAATAATGCTGTTTTATTTATATCCACGCATCTGTTGATGTCTACTACAATGAAAATCCACAAAAATGTAATCATGAAACATTTGGTGGCCAACCATATTGCGCTTGGCGATGTGCGAAAATCTAAATTTCATGCAAATGTTAAAGAATGTTGGAAGCGTTCTTGATTCACCCACTCACAGACTCCTGGGTCAAATTCAATTTGCACCTTGCAAAAATATTCCAACCTGATTAATATTGGAAAGTATCTGAAATTCAGATGAAAATACCAAAGATACAAATATTTTTTTGCGCGAATATCACATGTCAGGTCTATAACAATATCACGGGGCGTTTTTCTTTTTATGCATTTGGATCTATTATTTTCGTGTTTCGTAACTGCTTGATGTTAAGGATAAAATTTGAAATTCTTAATTTTCGATTCATGCTTTTACGTTGGCAAAAATAGTTAATTTACTATCTATGCTAACGAGAAAAATTGAACTTAATTGTGTTAACGCTTTTCCTCGGCTGCCAACTATTTGGATAAACAAAAACATGACGCTGTGAAGCCTTAACTTCTTATACAAATACGTAAGCGTGTTTTTCATTCTCATACCATACGTTGGTGATTAGGATGCGTATGGAATATGCAAGGAGCACATGATAGCACTTCACTAGACGTCAGTAATTAATCTGTTCAAACAATGATACAAATCTACATGAGTACGTCCTAGTGTGCGAGATAAGAGTTGTACGGGCGCCATTTGGACGGTTAAGATGCTATGATGAAATCGAAAGTGAAAATTACATTCCTTCTCGCGATAAGGATTGGTATCTTTTTGTTAGGTTGGCGTTAGCTTCCGCAAGCTCAGCTAAATGCAATGGAAGATCCTTGTGACTTGCGTAGAAGCTTAGCAAACAATAAATTGAAAAACCCCAGAGCTCTACCTGAGATTACACCTGTATTAGGTACGTAATCACGTGTTAGATTGAATTTTCACAAAAACGCTTAACGAAATTCTTTATTCGTCTATAAATAAACCTTTGCGTTTCATTGTGTTTGTAATTCTGAAAACTTAATGGAAATACCATAAGTCTTCCACACGACAAAAAATCGCTTATAACGTATTGTGTATGAATGGAACATCGATAAAAATTTATCAGTTGTATTAGAATCAGATAAAAGACAATTTAATAACCTAATTAAACCAATGCCAAGGCCAACAAATGACGCATTTGGTGTTATCTAAGAACATAATTTCCAAAATATCTACAATCAGCACGTTGAAATGTTTGGCGGGAGGAAAATGGCTTTTGAAAATTTCGCGATAAAAGCCCAAAATGTGTACTTGCTCAATTACATACAAGTCTCCATTAATGGAGGATGTTCGGTGGCATATTGCTTTTATCTGGCTACTATCATTTCTAATTTTGCAAACAAAAATAAGATACAAAGAAGGAAAAGATACAAAGATACATCTGTGCAAACGTTCATGCATGGATCTCATTATCAAAGAAAAAGTTCATATAATGTGTGCACAGTTTGTATGGGACGCAGGATTCTATTTCTCGAAACGTAGTTTTTCAATTCATTTTCAAAATAATCATTTGTTTATCTTGTTCGTTTTCGTTATCTGTTACGGTAACTGCACTTCATTAGCACCTCAGGTGATAGCTTCTACGAAATGAAAATGTTTTGAGCCTGTTAAAAATTCTCTCACGTGATTTTCAGATAGTGCTGATGATGAAGATATTCATTCGTTTATTTAGCAACAATTTGTGTGACACGCACTTGGTCCATAATTGCAAAAAAAAAAAAATTTGCATAAAATTTAGATACAAAAATTCATGACCATTGTTTGTTTGACAAATTCTCGCTAAATCGTTTTTTTCATACACGGTTGAGGTGTCCATAATGAACTGGTGTTTCACAGATACAGGTGGTTTTGGCATACACTATCTATCTTTTTTTGAGCTTACTCATATCACTTCAGAATACGAGAAATTCTAATTGGTATTCAGTAGAGTAGCGGCGAGAGGTTGAATAATTCTAATAAAAACCGACTCTTACTAAAAACTTTAACTTGATTTTCAATTTGAGTTTGAAAACCAATAAAATCGGTGATTATTTTTCCATGAAATATGAGGATGAGCTTGAAAAAAGTCCTTGTGAACAATGATACAAACTACTTTTGCTTTAAATTTATTTTGATTGTTCAACAGAAACCTGGAAACATAGTTATAACAACGATGTTTGCCTCTCTTTAACACATCTGAATAGTACTCACCATTTTTTTCTGCAAAATTATTGCTAATAAAGTCGATTGCCATATTATTTGACGACTGTTTTCGCTCTCTTCGAGAGAAACTTTGAGGTTAACAATTGGATTGTGTTTGCTTGCAAACCACGCAAGATTGGAAACAGTGCATTGTCTTGTTGAAACATAATCTTTTTCTGCAAATATGGCCATTTCCCTGCAATTTTGCTTCCAAATTGCTAAGTAATAAAGCGTCCTATGCTCCTGAAGATACTCTTTACTGTTAATGGATAATTCATTTAGATAACTTCATTCAGAACAGTCGCCATCACTTTTCAAGCCACAATTTTCGCTTTTATTCTGAATCGGTTTACCCTTTACTAGCAACTATTTGGATTGTATTTTCATTTCGAATTTATAATGTTCTGAGTTTAATCTACTGTGGTTAGCCAGTGCGAAAACTCGGATTAGTTGTGCCTGTACTGCGCCAATAGTTCTTGGTAATATTAGTACGAACACGCGTTGAGTCTCACCTTTACAAACGCGCGGATAACTTTGACGGACACGTTCTCTGTCAGACAACACATTCTTCGGACAACTTCGTCAGTGACAGTTTTCAGACGTTCCGAATGTTCATCAATTTCGAAGTTGGTATACGAAATTTAAATTCAGCGACCTAAAGTTTGAAATTAACAATAGTAAATTATGTTCCCTCGTTTTCGTATAGTGACCAAATCATTTTTAATTTGCGTAGCCGTACTCACTTTTAAAAGCAAATATTTGACATTTGTGATTGAAAACATTTTTTTTTTGACATTTAAGATTGACATTTAATATTATTGAAAATAATAAAAAGGAAAATTTCCTTTTTATTTTGCGTTTTTATTTTTTTCGAATTTTCGAAGTCGACTTTCGACCGTAATCTTCAGCGTTCTTCAGCATCTAAAGTGGGCTTGACCTAACATTAACTTATATACAGTGTGGTTGCTTAACCTAGTCAATAAAAAGTCACTTACACCTCACAGTAATTGGGGCGACTCAATTTCTTCCAATTTCAGGTGATTAGCCGGAACAGCCAGGAATTGTAACTACCCTTATCTTGGTTCATAAGAGTATTCTTCTCTCTTACAATCGCGAGGCTGTCCAGGGCGCCTTATTCTCTTTTATGCCTTGCTTCCCTTAGTGGTTTTGCGTCATCAATTGTTATATCGTGTCCTTTTATGATAATGTGATCGGCTACTACTGGTCTGAAGTTGTTCAGCTTTCCTTTCTTTTTGCTGCTGCCGCTTCACTTATGTGCTCTCGTATTCTGGTGTTTATTAGCCGTCTTGTTTGTCCGATAAAGGCTTCTTGGCATTTCGAGCATTCAATTCTGTAGATTCCTGATCTTTCGTGCGGCTGTCGCTTGTCCATTGAGGATTCCTGAAATCCACAAAATCGAAGTTTGTGAAGTCACATGTTTTTACAAAAAAAATAAATAAATAATTAATATTTATTTTGGTCTTTCATCTCATCATGCAAAAAGGATCTATTTTGGGGAACAGGGACAGGCTTTGTTTACATTTGTTTTAAACAGGAAAACAATTGTATAGAGAATTATCAGAAAAAGTCTCCGTTTACCTAATTTTAGATTGTTTTCAACGTAAGAAACACTAAACAAATGAAACATTTTTCATATGCTATCCCCTGGGTCTACTAATTATTTCTTTACCACTCGTCACACTGAATTTCATTGATTTTGTCCAATCATTTTCTACACTTCTTCTTCTAAGCACTATAGCCACTTTTGAGTCTTCGCTTCCTACAACAATCGCCTGCAACTGTGTCGGTTTATTGACCATGTCCTCCAATTTTGAAATTCGAGCATCCAAAATTATGAGTCCAAACAGGACTCGTTGCAGTGGCACAAAAATGGCGAACCACAATTCAAAAATTTTCAGTCGTTAGATGCGGCTGGCAAAATCTTTGCAGTGAATACAAGGGTAGACTAATGGGTCGAATAGTTAAAGTAGATGAAAATTGGGCTGATGATCATGAACCTGAGTCCAAGATTCTATGCAATTGCACAAAAAGGGCACATAGTCACCCTAGAAGTTTAAGGTGTCACAGCCAACAATCGAAATGATGGTGATAGTGTTTTGAGACTCAGAAGACATCCTGGTTACAGAGATGAAAACGTCTTCACAACCGGAGAATACTCCACTATCCAATTGTAGAGAATTCAATAGAATGTGCCAAAGAAAAACGAAGGGAAATGATGAACCAAAGTTGTGCTGCTTCTACAAGACAATGAGCCTGTTCAAAAGTGCCGTCTTGCGTTGGTTGTCCTGCACTAAGTGGATTCGATATTTTGGATCACACCTCCTACAATCCTGATTTGGGTTTGAGTGATAATTGCCTGTTCCTAAAGCTTAAAAAGGAACTTCGTGGAAAGAAGTTTTCAAGCAATGAAGAAGTGAAAGACGCAGTTTCTGCTTATTTTTCGGACAAAGACAAGCATTGAAACATTAGACATAAGCCTATTGATAAATTTGAAAAATATATTAGAGTAGCAGGTGAATATTTTACAACAAAATAATTCTGTATTTCCATTCTTTCTTTCCATTTCGCCAGCTTAATAACGTCCGTCCGTGTATGTACTTTTTTCTATCTCTGTCTGCCAGAAGCGATGTGAAAGTATTATTGCTGCTTGTGCATTCTGAATGTCTATCTCTGTCTGCCAGAAGCCATATGGGAATGTTCTTGCTGTTTATGTTGTCGGTCTGGGTTACACCCCGCATTTAGTTCACCGATGTGTTAAGCCATTGCTTCCTTCCGTCTTAACGTTACGTTAAATTGTCTGGCCAATCAGTCAAGGAGTCTTTTTAGCTCATCATAGAAGGGGTCAATTATTTTTTTCGTCCTTATCTTTCATCGGGGCTTGAGTATTATTCGGCTGTATATCAAAAAAATGTTGAAATTAAAATGTATGAAATATGGAAGGAAGTTTGAGTTTAGCATTTTCCAGTAGTGAATGATGATGAATTTTATGTTTTTGGAAAAGAGGATATGGGAAAGACTGTACAAGTAGGTGAGTATGGTAATTAGGATAGTGGGAAGATATTGAAAAAAGTGTTGACGAGGATAGCGTTACTGATGGCGCGTATGATTGGGTTTGATTTTGTTTTCTCCTGCGTTTATTATTGCTGTCGTTACAAATGTTGTCATTTTGATGCTTTGTGTGATCAAAGCTGTCCAATCGCAAGGGTGAGGACATGATCTATTTAGTCTTTCAAAGTTTCAACCAAATTCGCCATATTTATCTTGCATTTATAGAAATTCAGTATAATAGTATCAAAGTCTTGAGAATGGCCAAAGTAATTCCCTTTTTTTTGTACGTTCAGTAATTCATTGACGTCAATTGACTTAATAGGATTGTAATTTCATTTCGGGTTCTAATGAGATAATTCTTTCTGCTTCATCTTATTAGTCAGACTTTAATGGAACGATCTGAAACATTAAAAAAATCAAAAAAAAGAGGCCCACATAAGTGCACTCTAATTCACTGGAAAAAAATCTTACTAAGATTTCTTTTGCCCCATTTATTTCTTCACATAAACGCTGTTTTGTTCGTAGTAGATAATTCATGAAAGGATCCCGATTGCGTCAGCCACTCCATGACCATTGACTATGTATTGCTTGTAACAATAACAAAAAATTTAATGATTCAGCAATATAGTACTAATAAAACCATTAAAAACAACTGAACCAGTATTGATGACGAAAAAAAGGCAAAATTAATTGGAAAGAAAGCGAAACGATATTTTTAAACCACATAAGACCGATTACTGGTATTTTATGTGCATTATAAAATGCAATAATAGCAATAGAAACTATTCGTTATTGCAAGATCTATAACAACTACCACAGCCGCCGTCCTACTAAGAATGCACCATTTTGGCCAACGTTGCCACCTCTTTTTCTTAGATTTTCCCAACAAATTCGCTCATTACATCAGCAATTTTAAATACCACTGGATTTTCACAAATTTGAAACGTATTTCCTATGAGTCATCTGCATTCAAATTTAACCATCATATATGGTGCCTACGAGCATTTGTGCATAACTGAATTTCAAACAAATCGGTTAATTTCCAATTGTAATTTCATGCTTCAGAAAAAATACAAAAAAAAAACTTAAAAAAAAAGCACAAAAAAGATAAAACAAAATAAAATAGAAAATAATTTCGGTTTTTTATTGTCTGCGCATTTTCTCCACTTTAAATGAAACGTGGAAAACGAGATTTTGACCTCGGCTACAACGTTTCGTAACTCTAGTTCAAGTTTATCGGCTCTTTTTTTTAGGATTTTGATTGATTTTAAGATCTTTTTACTTTTAATTTTAATTTTACGACAGATAGATTATGTATGTTAGTAATTTTAAAAGTATTTTTTAGCAGCTGCAGCGTGTTAAGAGTGGTGTTTATTGCCGAAATGGTTACTTTCATTGTGTTGTTGGAACGTGTAGGTTCAATCAATTAACGATCCATTTATGGTTATAGAATGGACAGTAAATGCTAAATTTAAAAAATAATCATAAAATAAATCAGTCAACAAATAGAATTTTCACAAAATATGGAAAATTTTTAGTATGGAAATAAGCAAGTTTATTGAAAACAAATGTAAATTCTCAATTTTCTTGGAAATTCCTATTCCTGGAAAAACTTTGGCGGGGATTTTGTCGGGTAGTTTTTTTTATCCTTAAAATTTAAATCACTCTTTATTGCATAAATTTGCCGAACGTGAATTTCTTGGTCATGAATGAACAAGAGTTGCACAAGAAAATTAATTTTCATTTTGAACTCCATTTCATTATAAATCACCTTTCAATTCTACGAACTTGTAAAAAACAAAATTACACCATTATTAACTAGTCAGTGCACATTTTTGTTGAATATGATTATATTTAAACAATAGCTTTAGCTTATTGTTCGTGTATGCTTAATGCATCAAAAAGAATGGCTTTTTTGGTCATTGAACGGTTGAGTGAATAAACACGTGTGTATTTAATTTAGTTTCACAACATATTGTTTACAAAAAAATAAGTATTTAAATACATACATATAAGGTTGTTCACACAGAAATGCATACGTATTTAAGTGCTGGAAAAATGCATTTATTGTGTCCTTGGCCTGAAAATGTTGGATTGTATTTCAACCATAAAATTTATCGTTGAGCAGAGTGAAATTTTCATAGATCAACGATTTTCTTCCAATAATAAGCACGAGTCCGAAAAATCAATCAATTGGATAATTGGGAACAGTGTTGGGTGGTCTGATAAATTCCAGGTAAAGCTGAAGTACAGTGCATTGCAATGACTCGATGACGTTTGTGTGCTTGCGTTCAACAATTCAAGGCGATTTGGTCAGTACCACGCGCGTGGTTTTGAAGCGTATCATGATTTGTTTGCTAAATAAGTCCGTCTAAGGATATGATGTTTTATATACGGAATGTTTATCTTGAAAGAAATGCAAGCTCGTTGAAATTTCTTGTTAGTTCAGTCTCCTTTTTAATTTGCTACTCCTCTATTCAATTCTAGAAAAGTACCAAGTATCAAAAGTACCAAAAGTATCAAGAAAATTGGAAAGCCGGACATTAGTCACACCCATCGATATCATATTTGCTTCTTACGTAAAGTATCACAATACCTAAAGCATTTGATCATAATCGTCCTTTAAGTACAGTAAATAATAATTGTTGTCGTTGTTAAGGCTCTGTATCTTTTTTCTTGCCTTCTCAATATCTCACTTTTCACTTCGTCCACCTCTCAACCACATTCTCTAATTTTCGAGCCCGACGCGCCTTGCACTGTTTTCGCGAACAGAATCAGTTTGGCATTTCCGAAGTTTCTTGGCTGGTGTCCTTTATACCTTTTTTGATATTCTATAACTATCTTTTCGCTGCAAATTTCCATAAACTAGAAGTAATTTTTATGAAGATCTACACACCTTTCTTGGTATCCTATCGCTGCAAGTGACCATAAAATATAAGTGATTCAAATCTATCTTGCTATCTTTTCAGTGCAAGTGACCATAAAATAAAAGTGCTGCACACAAAGACCTGCCTTGATTATTCTGACTTCACAGTACCTTGGAACAATTGTTGAGATCCGTCAGCTAGAGCTCCAAATACATTGTAAAGAGGGCGTTTTTTTGGGATGTTTTGTCACCCTTAGAGGGGTAGAAAAGAAGGAGAGGAGTCTCAGGACAGAGGAGGAATTCCAGGAAGACAAAAGAAAAACACCATCAAAAACGGCGCTATAATGATTTTTTAAGTCTTTGTAACGGTACTTTTTTAAACAATTCGATTAAAATCATGCTTGGCAATAGATATACCAGTGTTTTCAATGGGTAGATGCAGAACTCAGCTATTCCAGACTCTATTAGGGCGATATCTTCCCATTAGCCACTGATCAACTGATCCATCCAAATAGATTGCGTCTTGTCAGCTTTGCGAGGATACCTGAATATATCATATCCTCAGGCATGAGATTCGTGAATTGATCCGAAAGGATACTGCCATAGTATCTAGCAAGCTCGGCCGCTCTGTTTCGAACTAAGATCCCGTTACTAGGATTTCTGCTTAGTGTCTGTGGACCTTGTGGGGTTCACAAGAATCAAAATTTTGAACCAGTATTAGAAAAAAAGTCCTTCGAATCAAATCACCTACTGACAGGGGCTTTAAATAATCAGTCCACTTGAGTTTATGCTAGTTCATTATTCCGGAGACTCTTTGATAAAATAATATTTCAGTGATAAACTCTTATCGGTGGATTGGCTTGTGCCGATTAGCTTAGGTGTTGTTATAGAACTAATGAAACGGCAAAGGATCCGTTCTCTCGAGTATTTATGATTCTCTAGTTCTTCTCTTATTCTTGATGTTGGTAGGTCCATTGCAAAAGGGTTTGGCCGCCATTTATTTGTATCACTGGAAGGAAGGGTTTTACTGGATGATATCACTAGCAATGAAAAGGAAACAGAGCAAACTCAATGCGGCAACCAACCTCATTTATTCAACGTAATATTACAGGGTAGACACAAAGCATTGATAATTCTTCGAAAATACTCCTAATCTAACGGAACTTAACTAAAATTAGTGAAATTTTATTTTGATTGGTAAATTTTCGGTCATTTTTGTGCTTGGTAAGAATGCATCTATCAAAATTTTTGCATAGAAGCCTACTTATGCTTTTTGATCTATTTTTGCGAGTAGTGGTCCGGGAGTGCTCCGGCTGTTTGTGTTTACGCTGTGGACATAATCTTCACAAATAGCTGCTATTCTTCCAGTCACTTAAGTGTCTTATATAGGCTATTTTACTCAATACACCATCTGGAGTACGGAGTATCTTAAGAAACATAAACAAAGATAACAAACTAACAAGCGCTAACTTTTCAAAAAAACTTCTAGTCTCACGGTATTCGATTAATTTTTAATCATATCTATTCATAGTTGTAAGACAAACTTGTTGGAGATTTGAAATATAGATAAAGGTGCGGAGAGATGTGTACAACCATTCTGTTAAACTTAGTATTCAGACATAGATATACAGCGCGAAAATTCTTCTCATGTCCATTTAAGCTCGGAAAGCTAGCCATTATGATCTCTCCATTCACCCACGTCATTTAATTGAAAAGCTCTCTATCTAGCAAAGCTCACTCTATTTGGTACAAAGGGTATTCGTATCACTTTCTTTGTGATACTTTTAAGTGGATATACTATGTATATTGTTATAAATATCTGTAATTCAATGACAGATGAAAAATAATGCCAATCCGAACCGTTCTTCATCGAGAAGTTGAAATGTTCAACTACGCTAAATTAGGCTTAGGCTAAAAATCCCTGAAAGTAAGTTTGTTGTCCAGCCTCGAGTAGAAAACCTTACCTACGTTCTTTCATTTATAAGCTCTTATCCTGTAAAGCACGCTATATTTGCTTCATATAGGGTGCTACATTTGTATTGTTTCCTTTTTGAAGCCGCTCTCGAGTGTGAGCATTTTCAAGTGAATATCATCAATCATCCTAACAATTGCGACTATATCTAGTTTTAACCATGGTTACTTGACATAAATAATCATCACGGATCAGTTCTCGGCCTTTTTTTTCCAAGAAAAGCTTTATTAGGGTTCTAACATTTTTCTCGTGATTTTGCTGACAACAGTGCATCTGAGGGTGTTGTTTTCTCATAAAAAAAAGATAATCAGCATGTTGATATCCGTCCAGTGATTACGGTGACAACAGTACATCTGGACTTATTCCAATCGATGTATTAATATCTAACTACTTATGATCAAAGGGGAAATCATACTGCTGACAACTGATAGCTAATGTCAAATCATAGAGTTATTAGATATAGAGAGGACGATAAGCCACTTTTGCGTCGTAACCGCCCACTTTTTACAAACATTTACAAAAATTAACAAATACCAACAAAATTTTAACAACTTTTGAACTATGCCAATGGGTTCGCGAAAGTTTAACGCACAAAAAATTCAGGTGAGTGTCAAAAGCTCGAGCCGAAGATTAAGCCACGACTTTGTAAACAATCTTATTGACCGACAAACCAATAATTTCTACATTATTATTGAAAAAGGCATCTATCTTGACCTAATCAACGCAAATGTTAAAAATTAATTAATTATCTAAAATTTACTATGAAACCACACCCCGGATTGCCGCGAACAAGTGTGATTTCTGCAAGTGAAAATCACACACTTCATTGTCTATATTTGTCTTTAAAAATCACTGTCACTATTGTCTTTGCATTTTTCCACAATCACAAATAAAGTAGCACTCACGATTTGTAATTTTTATCGTTGAAAAATTCGTCGGACACAAGTAACTTACAAAATTCGCCCGTAAATCACTCCGAAAATGAATCAAAACACAGATTATTAGTCTTGTTTTGACAATTCATTCAATTCGGCTGCAATCGAAAAAACCCGAGCAATGAACCAACTGAAATAGGAGAAATGGCTTCGACGAATTGAGGGTGCATGTACATTATTCTACCAACATTAAATCAAAAAAGAGTTTGCAAAGAAATTTCTATCAAACTGGGTTGTTGTAGATATTCAATGAATAAGCATTTTCAGGAGTAAAATTTCTCGTAATTTAGAGTATACTCAGCCGACGGTAATTCAATTTCGTAAAAATATTAGAAAAAAAACTTGGCCATACACTTTGAGTGTGCGCATACCTTCAAGTAGAATTATTTATCTTACTGTATATTCAGCTCAGTGTCAAATTGAAATTACGAATGTATCCGACAATTCCCATCGTATTAAAATTTGTAAACATTGATTTCAAATTAAGATTTATCAATAAAAATATATGTTTTGCATGGCGAGAATGTTTCATTCTCCCACAAAATATGAATAAGATTCTATTGCCACCAATTTATTTGGGGAAAACCTCGACAAAGTTTAGATATTTAACTTTAAATTTCACGAGAAAAAGTATCATCCTTAACAACTTAGTTTTAGAGTTTATAAATAATTAAATGGTAAATTTCCCATTTGAGGGCTAAAGAAACTTGTAGGTAATATGTTTAAGTTGTTGCGCAAAGAGATAATTGGGCAGGCTTTTAGAAAACAGAAAATTTCTCACCATTTAAGCTGTAATATATTTTGCATTTGAAATATGGAAGTTCCGAAAATTGCCGAAGGTGAAGCAGCTACGAAAGGGGAAAATTAGCTAAATCCAATTCTTTGGACGCTCACGGACAGTCACATACACGGGAATAGCCTCTCTATTATCTTATACCTCTGGGTGTCAAATATTGTTATCCGAAGATGGCCGCCATAAGCTGTCAAAATCATATCATCTTCAATGGAAAATCCAATACACTATCTGAAGAAAAATCCCACTGATCTATGATAGCTTGCATTTTATAAGTTATTGTTCCAGGATATGTCTACTTCTTTAGTTGTAGGTCCTTTTGTAGAAGCTATGAAAATTAAAACTATTAAAAGAGGTTGCGTCCAATGAACATGTAGGAGACTTGCAAAGTTAACATAGCATCCAAATATAGAGCGCCTTGTACGTAGCATAACAAGTAGCCATTCTTGAACTCAAAATTCCTGAAATTATAACAAGACACACCCTAATGTCTGTACCAAAATAAAGCTAATAATAAATTCATCTCTAAATGTATTAAATTACATATTTAACATATCAGAATAAGCTTTCGAATCGGACATTTCAACTCACATGTTAACGCACAATATTTGCATGTATAAAAATTCAGGAAGAAATTTCACTCCCACACGTCCTCACAAACAAGTTGGCATCCTGCCAATGACAAGCAACAGGTACAGAAAGTAAAAGTTGTATTCAGATATTTTTTGGTCTACTTTGCAAAACAATTAAAAGTAAAAGTAAGACTACCAAGTTCGCCGAACTGATTACCATATGAGTAAGCAATGAGGAAGTAATGCATGGCAGACAGTATGACAATTTCGAAATTTTTGAAAGGACATTTTGTGTGATCTTGTATCAACAGCGTCAGAAATTTTCTTTCTGTTCATTCAGATATAGTTGGAAAATGATCATAAGCACACAAAGTGTAAATTTATAATAGCTTTTTTTCCTCCTTCCTTTTCTTTATTTTTAGAACTATTTTTTATAAATATGAAAATAAATTATATTTATGAAAATAAATTAAACTAGATTTTTGTTGCATTTTAATAGATTTGGCTGATAGTGACATGTGTAATAATCGCGTTCGATGTAATGTAGGCCAAATTCTGGTTGAATTTGTGGAAGCAAATCACGCGGTTCACGGCCACGAATAAATAACTTGCGAGGATATTTATGTGAGCAACACGCCTACGATTGTTTCAGTCTCTATTTTACAAGAAACTTTTATTTAAATAATGAATTCAATGGGAAGTCACGTGGTACTATTTTTTTGAGTGTGTAGTTAAATCCAATGAAAACACATTTAAATAAATATAAAATTAAAATGAAGACGTTCCATAAAAAAGTCTTGTTAGAATCATCATCAATGTCTTCTTTATTTAAGCTTCGACATTGTGTGGTTTCCTGCTGAGATAAACATTCGTGAATTTTATTTTTTATGGAGAAACTACATAAAAAATCTTTTCAGCGCGAATAAGTATCTTTGCAACTACTCACATGCTCGCAGTCAAATTATACTCGTTTTTTTCTAGAATTCACTACATGTCTGTCGCCGTTTTAAAGGAAAAGAAAACAGATAAATGTAGTGTATTTTGTTTGTTTTAAGCTAAAGTATACTCCTGCGTGTATTTGTTTAAAAACTAACAGTTAGTGTTTATTTTGCAAACACTTTTAGTCAACTCTGTCAAGGAATCTCTTTTTTAATATGAGCATATGCATGGATTTGCTCGTGGAACTCTGAAAACAATTCAAAAACCCTAATTTTTCAAAAAGGAACTCCTTTTTGTATCCTTTACATTTTGAATTTAGTATCCCTAATTACTTTAAACCGCCAGCTCCAATTTTTTGTCCTCCGTAGAGTCTCAGGGGGGCCTTGAATCATTTAGTTATAAGTTTGAATGTTGATTATTCGGTTTCATTTTCTCAAACTGTGCAAATAATTTCAAAAACTGATGTCTAATACAAAAATTTTTATTAAACGAGATGGTTCACGAAAAAAACTGAATTGATCTTTTGGTGGGCCAAATTTTTGTAGCACACTGTTTTGTCACTAGTTGTACATACAGCCGCCTTTCCCGAATCAGTTAGCCATGCGTCATCGCTAAAGAAGGTTCCATTCTGTTTGGGTGAGGTTTTTTTAATGACAGTTGTTTTGTACTCGCGTTTTTGCACTGGCTCATTCTAGTAAACATTGTGCGTCCGTAAAGTTGTGTATCTTGCTTGGAAAAACTAGCACAATATCTCTTGAAATGTTATACATAGTCCGCAAGGATGATGCTGTCGGGAAAACTCAAGTTTTCGAGTGATTGTCTTATTTCAAAAATGGCAAAATGACAATTAACAACAAACCGTACTCTGTTCATCTGTCCAAGGGCCAAACTAACAAAAATGTTGAAAAAATTCGCAAAATCATCGTGAAAGTTCAACGACAGGCTAATGAAGAAATTGTACAGCCCTCTGGAGTGACTCTGAGTTCCAGTCAACGAATTTCAACACGAAATCTGAGGATGAAAAGAACACGTTCGAATTCCTCGAATGCTGAACGAAACAACGAGGGCTAGGAAGCAAAGTTTTCTTTGAAAAAAGATTTTCACAACGATCCAAATTTTTTTCAAATGTTATCATAGGAGACGACGAACCATGATGCTATGGTTCACTCTGAAACGAAGCAACAATCAAGTGGAAGTGGCAGTGGAAGACTTAAGACTTAGACCAAAAAAAAGCTTGTAGAGTGAAATCAAACGTCAAAACAATGTTGGTATACTTTTTGGGTGTAAGAAGAATCGTGTTTGAAATCGTTTTGAAAAGGAAAGCGTTTGGTCGCCATTCCTGAGGTGAAAAAAAAAAACAACGGAAGTGTTTTTGGACATCACAGAAGACAAATTTAAAAAATGCATGAGCTATGGAATAAAATATTGGACAAGTGTATTAGTGTCCGTGAAGAGTTTTTTCAAGGGGATTGAAGAGTTTTTTTTGGCTATTGGCTTGTTTTCTCATTCATTCTGGCAGTTTTCCGATGAAAGATCCTTTCCTTCTTGTAATGGCTGCACACATGCTCGACTCTATCAATACACTGAGGTATTCCACTTCACGTGTTTCGATCAGACTTGCTGGAGATTTTCGAATCTGTCAGAATTGGATGTCTTATTGCTCGCAATTGAATGGATCAAAGATCAGAATCTGTCAAGAATTCATCGTGAATGATATAACAGTTGATAGTTCAACTGTTGTTGTTGTTTATTCAACAACCCATTCTGTTGTGTTTAAGAAGCTGAGAAAACGTCTCAGTTACATGATTGCCTATTGTTGAAGCTATTTTACGCAGACTCGGCTCATTCGAATGAGGCTTCCGCTAGTGAGGCTTGGAGTATCTAGAAGAGAGTGTTCTTTGCAACATCAAGTGTCTGCGGTGAGGATTTCTAATGTTTGGGTGTTGTTGGCCTAAGAGGTGCCATTCCTTGACCCATACTAGGGTATCTGCCTTTCCCTCCACTAGTAGATTAATGTTCATTGTGAGATCAAAGGGCTTGGCTGCATCACAATCCTGTCTGTCATTCAACATCCGTTTCCATATTCCGATGCCGGGAAATCGTAGATTCCATGATAGAAGTAATGTCAAAATGTGGCCACAAAATGCTGTCCGTGTTAGCAGTTTATTTTAACAATGGAGAAGAAGAGAACAGCAATTTCGAGCTGCTTTGGCTTCGTTTTCAGTACTAGCTTCACTTGAGCGTATAATGTGGCTTAAAGGAATTTTGACATTTTCATTCATTTCCGACATTCTTCACTGCTAAGATTCTATATTTGGTTTTCTCTCCCTGCACGTCTTTTTTTTAACTATAGAGGAAACTTAAGGATTATGTTTCCATGCGTCTCAGCTGCTGTTTAGATTTTAAGTTTTATTTTTCTCTCTCTTTTTCGGATTTCTCAAGCCGGTTCTTCTTCTTCGGTCTTCTCAATACATTTGTTGGGTTATGATCTCTTCTCCTTTCATTGACACCAGAGCCAGTTTTCTCACTGGGTCTGCGTTTCTCCCTTTACGCTCCTTTGAGGCATCGAGTTTGATGCTGGATACCATCGGCTAGAGAACTGACAGTTAGGCTGAGGCCAGCGTAGTTTGCAACCATGATTAAATCCGTAGTAATGAACTAGGTCAACTAAGTCAACCAGATAAATATCTGTAAATAATCAGAATTATTCCTTTTTCATAATCCATTTTTCCTTTTTTTCAGGCTTGATCGCTTTTGAAGATGCCACCACAAACGACATCGGATACATTAGCTCCGCCGCCACCACACAATGGCAAACCTGAATTGTCTAGTCTGGATACAGATAAGGCAACAAAAACGAATCCTGCCGAAGAGTTAGAGGAAACTGTAGCAGTAGTTGTACCCCCAGATGGTGGCTGGGGATGGGTTGTCATGATTGCATCATTTTTTTGCTGTACCATTGTTGATGGTATTGTGTTCAGTTCCGGCTTATTCCAACTGCCAATAGCCCAAGATTTTGGAGCGTCCAAAGGATATATCGCCCTGGTCAGTTCGTTACTAAGCGGCTTTTATTTGATTGCTGGTCCATTTGTGAGTGCCTTAGCGAATCGTTATGGATTCCGTCCAGTGACTATTGTCGGCGCGATAATTGCGGCATTTGCATTTGCCCTATCCTCGTATGCAACAAGTGTCGAATATCTTTTCATCACATATGGATTCATAGGTGGAGTGGGATTTTCACTTATCTATATTCCGTCCGTTATTACAATTGGTTACTATTTTGAAAAATGGCGAGCATTGGCAACAGGTATCGCTCTCAGTGGATCAGGAGTGGGAACATTCGTGTTTGCACCTTTGAGTAATTATTTAATTGAGGAAGTAGGCTGGAGATACGCTCTGCTCATCCAGGCAGGAATCATTCTGCTTTGTGTCATATTTGGCTATGCTTATCGGCCTATTAAACCTGTTCGAGTACCCATGAATGAAAGCGAAGAAGCTGCTAATACTGCTCTCGTTGAAAAGAAGCTGCCAAGTTCACAGAGCAAACCACTACCCGAAGGACGATTTGCTTATTCAGTACCGAACAGTGCCCACAATACATACATGGGTGCCCCTTCGAATATTCACTATCCAACTGCAGCTGAAGTTTTCCGAGGTAGTGCTGCAAACTTGGAACGTCGCTTGTCAGCAGCTTCTGGAGGTGGACATACAGCAGTTGGAACGAAGGATCATCACAAAGGTCAACGTAAGTCACAACCTACAACACCCAACGGAGAGACAGTCCAACAGACCTTTAATCTTCACAAAGAACTGACAACCGTAGGAGAGAATGAAGAAGAAGCTGAAAGCCAGAACCTTTTGGAAGAACAAGACGTTAAGCCAATTCCTATCACTACCAGACGTCATACCATCTCGGGTCGTCGGCCAAATGAACTACGTCGTCATAGTGTTAAAAATGAAACTGCTGAAACTCGTCCTATGTACAGAGATGATATTTTCTTTACGGGCTCATTGGTTCGGATTCCTCAATATACATCCCAAACTTCTCTGGCTTACCATATGTCAGTTACTCGTTTACCAACCAAACAGGATATTAACGAAGAAAGAGAACGAACCTGCAAGTTGTGTCCGGAAGCTGTTCGACGTACGCTCTCTACAATGTTGGATGTAACTTTGCTGAAATCGCCATCGTTCATGTTGCTGTCAACTAGTGGTTTTTTGACAATGATGGGTTTCTTCATACCATTCATTTTCATCACTCCTCGCGCAACGGAAGCTGGAATGGATAAAGATGTTGCATTATTTGTTGTATCTGCCATTGGTATCGTCAATACAGTTGCTAGGATTGTGTGCGGTCTTTTAACGAGCTTCAAAGGAATCAATGCCTTACATTTGAATAATGTTGCCATTACCGCGGGTGGATTAGCAACAATATTCAGTGGATACATTGTCAATAGTACAACACAATATGTTTATGCAGTAGTTTTTGGTATTTGCATCGCCTGCTTCTCCGGATTAAGATCGATTATTGCCGTTGATTTGATGGGCTTGGAAAAATTGACAAACGCTTTTGGATTTCTGATGTTGTTCCAAGGATTAGCAGCTGCTATTGGTGCACCGATTGCAGGTTAGTTTTTTATATAGCTTTACAGTTGAAAGGTCTGTTCAACAATGATGAATTTGTATATTATGTTTCCTGTTACAAATTAGAAGGATACAGGCCAACTAGCAGGAAAGGAGGGGCTGATCTGCTTTCTTATTCCACACTAGAACCACGTTTATATCCAGTTTTGTCACACTAGCTGAGAGGTCCATTGACAATGAAGGTGCCATAGTCTCCTTGGAGACGCTTGGGAAATAGATTATCTCCCTTTTGCAGAAGTAAGCCCCATTTCAACCGTCGTACGAGGATTACTCCTCGCGAAAATAACAGTGCAGGTTCTTTTGTCACCTTTTTCGAGAGACGTTCTTTGACTTTAGTCACGATTTTAGCGTGGATCTTTTCGCATAAAAGTTGTGGAGATGAGTTTCCAGAAAACAGCAATTACGTACGGGGCAGTGACACTGCCACTTTCCCCTGCGAGAGAGAAAGCCTGGCGCAGATAAAACAGGCTTCTTCATAACGACTGCGTGGAGTGATAGGTTCCATGTTAGTAATCTAAAGAAGTATAACTTGTCTTGCATTTGTTCAAGCAAGGAAGTTTCTTTCCATTCCAGCTAACGTTCATATGCTCTGTCCATTTGCAGGGTGGAAGGATTAGGGAATAGGATTAGTTTTGAGCAATGTTAGCGATAAGGAACTTTCCTTCAGCGTAAGTTCTTAGGCTCTTGCGTTGTTTGGTGCTAAGGTCTTGCTATGAAGTTGCTGGCGCTTTGGAAAAAGTATCTGCCCGCCTCATTCAGTTTAAAGGATTTACTTAGGAATTATTTTTATTTATTCAAGGTCCTTGCAAGCAGACACATTTAAGCTATTTAAGCAGCATTTGTCTGGTAGGGTCTAGCAGTGCGGAATGGAGGCCCAGATAACGCGTCCTCCAGTTCAGTGAACTCCTCATTTGCAAGTACTTGTACTGCGTGTTCTTTTGCACTGCATTTTGAATGCTGTTGAATAACTCATACCAGCTTCAACAAATGCTTCGTTGGTAAAACCTGCTGTACCTTTCCAGAATTATGGTTGCCACGTTTATTGACATAAGAGTATAATAGGATCACAGGCTCGCTTTCTTTTCTGGTCAGCTGTGTTTGTTATCATTTTTAATCCATCCCTTGCTATTTAAAATCAGCTAGATTCGTTCCATCTTTCGATAAGGTGCAACCTTTCTGTAATCCTCAGATTCTGATTCCTGAGCTTACAACTGTAGACAGTACCACTGAGCCTCTTCCTCAGTAGCTCGTTTCGTCTACGTGATTTGTCTGGGTTATGGAGGTACTTTGGTTTGGTCAATTTGGTTTGTTTCACCATTAATGCATGCTGAGAAGTGTGCTTCTTTTCTGCTAGGAAAACCCGCCCCTCGTACCGTGGAGTTCCACCGTTTCTCCTGGTTTTGTGATTATATGTTTCGTCTTGGCCTTCGAGATTTTGCTTTAGATTTTCCTTTTCCTTTTGAAGATGCAAACTTCCAATTCTTGGGTTTCCTTCCTAGGAAAATATGAATCATACCAAATGATGGATCGTGTTTGTTTTGAAAGGGATCCCAGGGTTATGGCGTCCCGTCGGCAGTGATGCTTTTCCACAGTTTTTTAGAATTTTGTGGTATATTCTCAAGCTAAACTCAAGGACCCTTAAAAAGGCCTACTACTTCGTATTCACTTCTTTTTTGTTGCTTTCTCCGTTTTTTGTTCCACTAGTGTATCCGGAACGAAGTATCGAAGCAACATTCCGAGGGAAAAGTTTTATCTGACGCCGCAGTCGTTCACAGGATGCGGTGATCGTATATTAAAGAAGAAGTAGCACTTGGAAGTATGCTGTGTCACTTTAGCTTGGAATCATTGGACACCTTTTGATTACAATGGAACAATCCTCAACGTGGTACTTCACTTCACCAGACAATGTTGTCTTCTTTATCTCTTAAAAAAATGACTGAGGGTGTACAGAATCAAGGCGTGAAAGCTTTCTCCGAGCCCGCCTTTCGCACTTATTTGCGGGATTCATTTACTAAGACGCCTTAACTGTGCGTTGCAGTGGGACCATTTTTTTAGTGGAACTGGTGAGTGAATAGCAAGAGGTTCAAGACTGTATGAACACAATATGCCCGGCGATAAAGATAGCGTTTATTTAATATTCGTGACTGTTGGATAAATAGGTTATTAAGCATTTAACATCCTTATGGTCGTCAAAGCTGTATTGGTTGTAAATTAAACCATTAAACCATTGGTTGTAAATTAAATTTAGCCACGCGTTGGGAAGACTTGCATCCTCATACCCGTCAAAGTGAAGTTTGGTATTTTTTGTGACTTAGAAGTTTAATTGCTTCTACCGGAAATCGATGGGCACCAGAAGGGTATTCCCCAACCATACCTAGCAGCACAAAATCCTATAGTTTAACTACGTGTTTCCTTAGATAACGATATACTCTTTTCTACGGACGGGTATACATGAAGAACCTGCCGCGAAACCAGGGATAGGGTTAAGAAAGTGCGTTGTCGTGATGACTATTCGACTTCGCAAATGCTTTCACTCAGGAACGCTTATTTTAATATACACGGTTTCTGGCTGCATTGTTCTATAGCTGACCCCAGCTGACTTGCCTGACTCTCCAATGAAAATCCTTCCTTAATTACCGCACTCATGAATATTTTTCGGTAAAAAATTGCTAGATCGAATGTCTCATTCCTTGTTTGGGATCGATTTATTATTGTTTCCTTTTGAAATATTGACTCTATACTTTATTTATAATTGCAGTCCCAGAATTTCAGTTCAGAACCCATCCATCTTATGTTTCATCTATGGCAACAAGTCATGAAAGTTATGGTGTACTTTAGTCAATGGTATCTTTTGTGTGAGGGTCCTCTTCAGTGACTTTTACCTTAGTTGTACTCTCAACAGGGTGAATTCGTAGTGATTGACCCGTTCGGTCGTGTAATTTGACCCAGTTCCTAATGACCAATTCGACTTATGTCCTTGTCGCAAACGCATTCTCTTTGCTTTTTGAATAATAATAATAACTTTAGTATTTTTATTATTTCAGGTGTATTTTACGACATGACCGGTAGTTACGATTATTCATTCTACTTGGCCGGTATCCTTATTACCATATCTGCATTCCTTTGCTACCCGTTAACCTGGGTAAGCAATTGGGAAAAGAATCGTGATGCTCGCAAATCAGGATCCAGAGTGTAGGAATGATCAAATGGAAGCCTAGCGTTGAGATTTGAAAACCTGAAATTACTATTGTGGATAACAACGGATAACGTGTGCGTTACATCTCTTCATTTTTCAGGACGCAATATCTATCAAAACTAACGACAGTTTACCTTTATATTAAAGTTGCTTCACTGATCCGGATAAGTGCGCAATCGACCTTAAAATAAAATATGCGCTAGAAAATTGAAGCAGTTAAAACATAGAAGTTCCTTCATAATTAATTATAAATGTAGCACAAAAGTGCGCGTAGAAATTTTTCAGTGAACTGCTCCTTACTGTTTGTCGGGATACTAAATGCTGAAATGCTTTATTTTTACTTGAAGTTAGTTAGACCAACTTTCTTTTACTTTTAAGACAGTACATGCTGACCCATCGCTCTGCCGAATTATTGTAGAATGTGCAACATTATTTGCACTTAATCTTTTTCATTTGATCTGTAAATATTTATAATATTTCATTATTTCAATTGAGTTTCACACGCAATTTGCAATAGAAAGTTTATCAAACAATTTATAACAGTTTTAGCCAATGCTCAAATGGGTTGTTGTCAAAGATAATCATACTTTGACGAACGTCAATTTGTATCTTGTATCTTTCGCGTGCATGGGAAAAGTTGCAAGAAACTTTATTTTATTGGCGTAGCTTTCGAAATGTCTTTACATTTTCTGTTTGAAACATGATTGTAGAGTGAATTGGTGCTAATCTAGACAATGTTAAATTATATACACTTAAAAATGTAGATACGAAACTTCTTTAAGACATTTAAAGCGATTTAGCTGTTATGATTAAAATAAAGTGCCAAAATTTTTACACCTAGATTAGATAATTTACGTGGGTATTTTGTGAATGCAGATAAGAAAATTGATGATTGAGTGAGCAGTTTTTAAGTTAATTTTAAGAATATTTTTCTTTCGTGCCCCAGTGGTCTTATTGGAGATTTTAATGTATTTTCAAGATTCAAATTATGTTTCTTTTCCCCAATTTAAAAATTTGTCCATTCAACAAATAGAAATCTTTTAGCAAAATTCACGGATTTATTAACGCCGCAAAAAACTCAACCAGCCTTTAGAAGAAAAACAAAAAACACAAAGCACAAATTATTATACTCCTGGGCACAGATAGAAAAAAATAATCCTTTAAATATTTTTAAGGCAGAATTTATTCTATCTAAACTTAATTTAAGTTTAAAAGCGCATAGAATCTAGTGTTAACGAATAAATATAACAATACACATAAGACATACATTATATTCTAGACATTATTAGGTTTAATCTGTGATATCAGCATTATAGGATTTATATTTTGTTGATATTGTGTTTATCCTCTGATTTATTCTTTATTATTATTTTTTTATAAAAAAGAAATTATGAGAGAAAAAAAAAATCACGATCATATTGTTGCAATATTTTATATACATTTATAATAGTGTTTTAACTTGGAGGATATTGGCATGTATGGATAAGTAGAGAACGAGAGTGAGCGAGAGGGTATTGCAACGTTGCTTTGTTTGAAATTTTAATAAAAAAAATTCTTTTTTTCCCGAAAAACACCAAAAATATGATGCTTTTTATTTTATTGTCGAAATCACAGAATTCCACAGGATTGGGTGATTATTTGAATCACGATACATGATGTTTTTTTTAATGGAAAACGAGATCTTTCAATAGGGATAAATTGTGTATGACATGTGTCGAAATTCACAGTTCTTTGTTTAGTGAATTTTGACATTCTGGGTTTTATTGACTAAGGTGTGCCATTCTGTGTAAGGTTTGCCAAATTAGGCTATTAATAAACTGGAAAAAGATCTAACTTTGTGTTGTAAAATGTTTCAGTGCTGAAATTTATTTTTCGTTGTATTAAAAATCAAAATTGCTGTACTTGGAGCGAGAACATATCAAGACAATGCCTTGAAGCAAAAATTTACTCTTTGGTGTGATAACCGCGCCAACGCATTACAAAAGGTTCTGAAAACTTTGACTTTCTAATAAGGATAGTTGCGATAAAATCACGACATATCAGATTCAGTCATTATATTATCCTTAATGGGGTCCTTATCATCATAGCTTGAGTGTCTCTTGATGGATTATTTGGAGCTCACGGCGATAGTAGGTTATTATTTTCATCGTGGCTTCCCACACTGGATATAGAAGCTTACGGACTTGATTCACGTGTTTCTAATGTGCCAACAAATGATGATTGAAGATCTGTTGATACTGATGTCTCACCACCTTTCTCTTTAACTTAAAATGTGTGTGGCTTACGCGTAGAAAATGTTCATATTCAGATCATTGAATTTTAATAATGTGGTTTTTTTCAATTGTTTGTCCAAAAATATAATACACGTAGTTGATATTTCCTTCTACTAGACTGAATGGGATTTTTTCCTGATTGTCCTGATGATTATTGATACCATGAATGTGTCAAGGGTTTGTGCTTATTTCGCATATGAGCTTTACTGCAAAGCTAGTGGTGCACAGACATGTGAAAATGCTGAGTATACTCCGAAAATTGCCATTGATTTTTGTCATCTAAGTGCATGATATTGATAAATACCATGGACAACAGTTCCTTAAGCACTTCAATGTTCGACTCCTTGTCACAAGATCTACGTTTCTCAAACAACACGAATTGAGCCTATAACTCTTTGCTCTTATCCTGTTGAGCCTAAAGTTGAGCCTAAAACTCTTTGCTAAAATCCTTATCATGTTGATTAAAAATTTTCAGATGGTTTTTAAGCAAGGGCAAAGGTACCAAAACATGGTGATAAAAACATGTCATAAAATTATCACCAACTGCTCTCTAGATTGCTAATACGATTCTATTTATTTTCGTCGCACACCTTAAGATTGAGAGTTTGTTCAAAATGTAATTTTGTACTGACGTTCTTAATCATACCATTATATTTTGATGAGTTTGATGGTAGCAAAAGGATGCGCGAATTGAGCAAGCACATAAACCCTTAATTATTTTCAGAAGTTTTGGTAGATCAATTTTTCCATTTTCACTTAGAACTTATAAGTGATTTATACCCTTGCTAAGCTAAATATAAGCTATTAAATTCACTATCGAAGTACTCGAAACATTTGATCAGAACTTCCGCACCCACGAGTCTTCGCTGAGTTAGCTTAGCAAGGGTATAAATCACTTACAATGTTGTAAGTGAAAATAGAAAAATTGATCTACCAAAACTTCTGAAAAAAAAAAACTGCACTATGCTTCATAACTAAGAGGTTATTGTTGATATAACCTGAACCTGAACCTATATTGAGATTCAATCGTGTCCTTGCCCAACGAACAATTCTGTCCTGTAAATAAAAAAAAAAAAAAATGGAAAAAGGACAAGGGACAAGCGAAAAATTCAGTCATTTTTACTGACATCCGTTTCGAGATCATCAAAACGATCCTGTGCTAGTTTGGCCAAAGAGGACGCTCATGACGAAATATTAACAAGGAGTCATTAGAAAAATTAACGAATAAGCGACAAATGCTACTCTTGTTTGCTTGCAAATCAGCTAATGCGAAGAAATGTCAACCATAAGAAGGGTGATCATAAGACAGTGATCCCTTAGGTTGCGCCACAGATAGGTCATAAATCGGCTTGTAATTGACACCGATGTTGAAATGATTGCCCATGAAGTACTGGTTTATAGTCCTAAACTACAGTAACTGATCTCACTAGTTTATATCTATGACATTTGTGTAAGAATCCTACGGATTAAGTACGTGTGACCAACATGATGGTCCTCATGCCAGCACCATGGCAACATCAATGTGGTCTCTATTGTGAAAATTGCTACATTAAAAAGTGGAAATTTGCCGCCCTTTTTTGATCTTTCCAATAAACGGGTAAAACGTAAACAAATCACTGAATTTCCACTTGAAATAGTTGCTAGCTATTCACTCTTTAACTAAATACTAAAATATTTGGCGGATGCACTTTGAACTAGCGTTAACCATATAATACCGTTAATTTTTACAACTACGGTCCACGACTGGCCATCTAAAGTCGAAACTTGAAACTTTTCGAGACGAATATGTACAAGCAATGCTATCACAAACTCCTGATATAACGGGTTTTGGCTTGCGTTGATTGTTCAATTCTCTTTCATTTTTGCGTGGAACTTGATTAGGCCTCTCCAGGCTTTTGCGTGTACTCACAATAGAAATGATAATCTAAGACTTGTGTTTCTGATGTCAGTGTCCTGGCTCACCTTCATGTGGTAGGTGCCATCACGTAAATTTTAAATGGCAGGCAGGATTCTGACCGGATTACCTTTTCAAGTGCCTCGATATGGAGGAGCTTTCATTTGTTTGAAAGCTCAAAAAAATAAATATTCAAGGATATGCATGCGATTAAACGTTTCTGTAATCATCATCTCGTGGTCATAAAGGAATTTCTATGCGTTATATACTGGTGTAGCATATAATAGCCAAGAGAAACTTGCGAGAAGCTGTCTTGGTTTCTAGAATTTTTTTAAGGACGATGAACTCCAGTTAAATCGAGAAAAATCTTTCTGTAATCCCTTACCAATTTCATGAATCAACTTGAATTCATTGGAAACAAAAATAAAAATATTAATTTCAGTTTTATATCAAATCATTTTAAATTTTTGTTGTTAAAATATTCATTTATTATCCATTATTTATTCTTGTTTTCACTTCAAATTAATTTTTTCTTGAAAATCGTTTCCTACATTATGTTGGCCTTTACCTAGAAAGACCATTAAATTTTGGTTAAAACTACATTTGCCATGAATAAGATATGACAGAATGCCTATCTAAAATCAATTGTCATTTGCTTGTTTGAGAGAGACAGAGAGTTGCTCCCTTTTTCTTTGTCCTTTCTTAATTTGTTGTCGCTCCAAGCACACTGGAACCAATGCCTGTAACACGCCTGACAGAATTATAGCAGCTCCAGCATAAACGAATGCTACATTTGAATTTCCGGTTGAATCGATCAAAATCCCAACCAGGGGCATTCCAATGAGTGTTGCCAGACCCATTATAAGGCTAGTAATACCAAAAGCATTTGTCAAATTGTCAAGACCAAGGCATCGTACAAAGATCACCTGTTTGAGCGTGTTAAAGTATGCTGAAAAGAGAGTTTTATCAATTATTTTTCATTAGCACTTTATAAGGATTGTCTTATCAGATTAGGGAAACACAGGACATTCGTCTGGACGATTTAGCGGCTGGAGCCTTTCCACCTTCTGTCAATCATGGCCCGGGTTCAAAAAATGAGGTTGTCAGTTGACTAACTCTGAACATGTGTTTTTTTTGTAGTGGGTTTTTGTCTTTATATCTAAGGGTTTGTGTAATTTTCTGAAACATTCGTTCTGAAGTCGATAAAAATCTGTTCGACTCTTTGAATCTCACGTTTCCTGAATCTTCTTCAATATTTGAAAGGCTTAGACACATTCATTACCTTTGTCGTGGGATAAAGAGCGGAGTTATTGTGTGGCGCAATACTGATGTTATAACTTGTTTTTTATGAATGATTTTTATATATTCCACCTATGCAAAGGATATAACGTAGTTTTCGCTATGAAGATTTTTTTTTAAGTTTTTCAAATTATTTTTCTATTACGTTCAGCAAATTCTTCTATCCTACGAAAGTCGTCTTTAAATAACTCCCGAAAGAGGAAAGGGAATGTATCCCCGGCCCTTATCTTTCAGAAGGTCTTCGGGCTTATTTTTTTCTTTCGCCTTCGTTTTACATTCAGGAAAAGTGTATGGTTACAGGGTCCTAGCTTTTAACGGTGTACAGACGGTAGGTATACAAGAAGTCTTAGTCCAGCATTGGACATATACTCAGTGGAATACTTGGAATTAGTTTTTTTGGCCCATCCATGTAGCGGAGCTAAGTGTGTTCCTGATGACCATCATAACCAGGAGTATAGCCCACCACTTTGGCTGAATGAATGCCTCTGTCAGGTATTTCTAGTTTTTGTGAGGAATTAATGGAAACATACCATATTTGTTTTTTTTTCTGCGGAATTCATTTCATTTGCTGATCCTTGAACTTTTATTGAATTATTCTTCGCCATTCATAATTATCCTTTCTTTTAAAACATTGGTTGTGATCTTACTGCCACGGTCCTGGCAAGACTTACTAACGAGTTTAACTGTCCTGAAACTAAAGAAAGTTGGCGATAACTGTCCTAATAGAATCCCGGCAGGTACGATTAGCCCAATCTAAAGTTTGTTGCAGGAAGATAGTGTGAGGAAATTGTTGTCTTTGTGAAGCGTGTTGATAAACCTACCGCTTTCACAAAGTAAGGAGTGACATCTGATAACTGTCTGGCTCGTAGGCAGTCATGATTACTTCATTCGGTGAGATGACTTGGATAGTCTAAGGTTCATATGATTCGACTAGACAATATGCGGACTACCTTCACATGAGTGCAGTTTTTGACACAGTTTTAAGGAAGACCCAAATATATTTTTGGAGAAAACTAACTAATAGCCCCTATGACATTTGTTCTATGCATACCAGTGCCCAGGGGCTAGATAGCAAGCCATCAAAGTCTGCTTTCGGGAATACTCAACATACTAAAAATCTTGTTGGGATGGATTCATACACGAGCTCATCCACTCCAGATTACCAAAGGAAGGGACGATGATAGACTACAATGCAGACAGGATGAGCTCTTACTTGATCTTATGTGAAAGCGGAAAGTACAGCGATATGCTTGGTAAAGGAAGCGATATCCTTACACGAACTTCCTGCAATTAACTTTAGATTGTGTAAATCTAAAGTTAACTGACCGTGGCTGTATCACGCTAAAAATATTCCTAGCTCACTGTAGTATCAGGATGAGTGAACTCACTGGTAAGTCTTGACAGGACTGTGTCCGTAATATCGAAGCCAATGTAGTCAAAAACCTCCAAGACACGTGACGCTAGTGCTATGCATATCTCGGATACCGCTCTTACCATTCAATCCAGTGGTCTTTCAATCTAATATTTATCTCAACTAACAATAATGTCCTAGAATTATGTTATCAACCTGTTGGGCTCTATTTCAGTTGTCAGAAAGGAGAACATATAAATATCCTCTTGCGCGTGTGTGTTGCGTAGCCTTTAACTCTTTTCCTCAAGGTCAGTGGCTCGCAAAACTGTCTCGCGTATCATAAAACACTAAATTTACTTACCCGAACCCATTCCAAACACAACGCAGTAGATGTATTGAAACGTAACACTTGATTGTCCAGCGAATCCATTGACAAATGTGAAAACTCCTGCAATAGACATAACCGCAGCAGTAAGATAGATTGGGTTGAGTCTCGGAAAAAAAGAAGTGAGTCCTGCGATTAGACGAAATACTGTATTTGATACACCAATAACTGAGAGTAGCCAATTGGCATATCCTCTTGGCATACCATTTTCTTCACTATGACCTAAAGGATATAAAGAACTCGTTAAAGAAAATATGACAGTATGTGTGAAATAATTACTCGTGATGAACATATAAGGAATATTCGAACCAACAATGAAGAAAAAACAGACCAACACCAAAAACCAGAATGTTGGGTAGCTGAAAAGATGTACGTCGAATAACAGGACGAAACCTTGGACAATCACTGATGAAATACGGGATCGTTTCGGTTGTTGCTTAATTTTTCTACTAGGATGCATCATTGACATGGTAAGATTAATTCGAGCGACCTAAATTTTGGGTTTAAAAATGATTCTAGATTGCGTACGTAACTATTGATACCTGCTCATCGGCCCCTAATGACGTACGTGTCCTTGACCTTTTTAGATCCTGGCCTGACTGATCATTATCTACTAACTTGCCAACGCTTCGGGGATAAAAAATATCCCTCCGAAACAATGGGCGTGATTCGAGCACTAAGTTCAAATCTCGTTGGCTCCCGTTTGGTGCAGGTTTTTCGGCGGTAGAAGCATTTCTACAGCTGAAGCAGAATCTTTTCCATAGTTTCGCGCAGCAATTCTCTATACTTTGTTTTTCTTCGGGACGGTACCTTTCTGTTTTAGCAAAGAGGAAAAAATGAAACAATTACGTAAAACTGATGTATTACCTTACTCAAATGTTGGACAATTTCTGCTGTTGGATCAAGAACAAGGGTCCCATGTGACCACTTTGCTGAGAGGCTGTCACTTTGTGCCGGTTCTGGCCTGCTGGGAAGAAACTGAGAATAACTCGCGAAATCAAGTTCAACAGATTGTTCACTTTCTATTTCAGATACTGATGCTGCCTGTTTGAAAAACAAGAACATGTTAATAAAGATTCAGTTAAGAAGCTCATAATATGTCATCGATTACGCCAACCTCAGGCTCTTTGATTTGTGCAACACGAACAGGAATCAAAGGTCGAAACAGTATTGATGCAAAGCCTACTACTGCACACAAGCACGATTGTAATCTTAAAGAATTCTTCCAGCCGTAATTATCAGCGAGATAGCCGTAGATTGGTGCAAAGATCAGTGTTCCGAATCCTGAACCGCAAATAGCTATACCATTTGCCAGGGCTCTATATTTTTCAAAATAGTAGCCAACGATAATATTTGATGGTGCGAATACCATTCCGAGGCCTGAACCGGCTGAAAAAAGAGTCGACTAAAGTTGTCAATCAAATCTTTCTAAGTGAAATTTACCAATGAGACCATAACAAATTGTTATAGAAAGCCACGTTTTACAAAATGATCCGCAGAGAATGCCAATCGAACTTAAAAATCCTCCTGACATTGCGACAGGACGAAAACCAACTTTATTTACAATTGCACTAACAACTGGTCCCACCAAAAAGTAAACACCTGTTGATACCAAAAGAGAACCTTGATAATATGTTAGAATGTTAAAAAATAAATTAAACTAAAGCGCGCTGTCCATCTTCATGGTGTTTCATTCGTCCAACCCTCTACCAAACCTTCTACGAAATCGGAAGAGTCATTCCACACCGCTCTCGTGATCAAGCTTCTATTTATTCTTCAAACCATCCTCCCCGACGCAGATATATTCCACCAAGTTCCTTGATAAGGAGCACAATGGTCATAATACTCGCGATGATCAGTAAGGTCAGCTGAGAAACACTTCAAAATGCAGACAAAACCTACCAGAGTACATAGCTTCTGCATCTGCATCAATTGCTTCTGGTGAGATTCTCTTTTCAGAGCTTCAGATCAAACTCTACAACAGACGTACAATGGCACTAACCTTCTTCGTACAATGGCACTAAAACAGTTCTCCCGCGGGACGTTTCCCACATTAGTGGGATGTTGTTCTATCAAACAGTTTATCCCAAGCCACTATTTAGAAAAAACGATGTTGAGCTACAAAGGAACCCCCCCCCCCTCCTAATATATTCAAGGTGCCACAAAGATATAAGCACTTTGAAAAATCAGTTACAAAACAAGGGCCAAACGAGAGCTGGTTCGTCTACGTTTTGACCGAACGATCGCCCAAACGATCGCCTTTGATAAGCAAGGATAAGATCAATAGTTTTACATACTTTCGTTCTATGATGATTGTTTGGAAAAGCATCCACGTTCACTATTGGATATCGATTCGAAATCGTCCAAATACTTAGCCTTCGATGATCTCTGGTAGAAAAACTGATCTTTGACCATTTAGTATCGCAAATTTTTAATAGAATAATTTAATATCGAAATTGTTTTCTTCTTTTTTTCAATTTGCCAAGATATTGCTCGTTTTTTTTTAAATTTCTGTAATAGAGAAACCAGTACTAAATGAATCCACTATCTGGTTGGCCGTTTCGGCTTACGGAACATTTCTGCTTATACCACAGGAATCAGTCAAATTTTTTGACCCAAATCGACCCGTTTGACAGTCAAAAACTTAATGTCCCTTAGTAATAAGTGTTCTAAGCTACTTACATCTTTCTAGCTCCTTGAATATAATGAGGGACATCAGAAACAACACTTCAATGTAGTTTTCGCAAGGCTCACGGAGTAAAATCAAAATAAAACCATGTAAATATTACTTTGGCTACAACGAAAAAGGTCTGATTAAATAGAAAGATGTCACAAGAATAATGGCATTTCTCGGGCTACCTAGAGAACATTGATGCAATTCGACAATTTGAATCAAAAGTCACCTCGAAATGTAAATAAGCCAGAAAATTTAGATGGTGCTTGGGTTTGTTAAAGTTTTATAACAATTCATGTCAAACACAGTAGAAATTCGTTTGTCCTTGAGTGTAATTATTTAGATGTAATAGTGTTTGGACAACAGCCTATGGTTGCTTGTCACGCAGCAAGAAATTAGCATCACCGCGAAACAAATTTTTCTTATGAAATTCGGGCTCTGCAGCAATTTGTTCTTGGGGCCCATACACCGAATCTACGCTGTACCGCTAGTTGTTCATCTTCAATTCCTTCGTTTTGTTAAACAAAACTGCAAATTAGTAGACGTTGCAAACGGCGTCAACATATTCTTAATAAGGTGGCAAGCCACACTTATCATGAAACGTATGACACCTGTCACACCATACGTAGCATTAAAAAGTGTTGCCAACTTAAAGTTCTATATCTTTGAAAATAAACACGTGTTGAATGTATACAGCTTCACTGTATGAGCAGTATACGAGGAACAAGAATCAAGTCCTGAATGGAAGCTAGAAAGGATTTTTCTCAAAAAAATTTGGCAAGGCGGAGAGATTCAAGCAATTTTTTCAGTATTTGTAGGACAGATTAGGAGAAAGACTGTTCTTGAGCTCACCAGCAGGCAGAAATATCAGACTTCACGATCAAAATCGTGTATGTTAATAGAGGCGAAAATATGAACATCTGTGCTTTATCAAGATGGCAAGAAATGCCTCTTAGGGTACTTGTTTCTCTGGCTATTCCAATTAAGCAGCAAACAGGCAATCATATAAAAGATTTGCTGCAAAACAAGTTAATAACATTAACTTCCTGTTGATAATGATCACTATCAAAACTGTAGTGGATTAAGGGTAATGGCGAGACTTTTGTTTCGAAAAGATTAAGATGACAAGCTGTGTTTGTGCCTGCTGGTAAAACCACCGAAAAGATAAATGTGGATGTGGACTTGAACGTACAATATCATAGTGACTTGCCAAAAAACACTGCAACAATTCCAAGGTACATGGTTCCGGGAGTTTTTTTTTAGTCCAAGGAAACACACTGAAACATCCAAGATATTTCTCGAAAAGCTCAAATGTGACATCCGCCGATTGAATCCAAGTTCAAATCATAGTTTTGGGAGAATTGTCATACAAAAAGGATTGACATTTCATGTAGTCATGTATTAACGATCGGTTCATATTAAAAAAGATTGAAACAACCATACAGGACTACACAGGACTATTAATGAAATATTTAAATGAGTTTACACGTTATACAAAGTTAAGACCCAAACCATCCGTTTGTCATACATTTGACGTTTGCATTTATATTGAACATTTGAACTGCTATTAGGAAATATCAAATGGACCTCAGAAATAGCAGGGGATGGACAAAAGTCAAAAAAAAAAAAAAAAAGCAAATGAGTAAAAAAAATTACCGTCAATCCTCAAAAAGGGGGAGGAGAGTGCAGTGCTCATTAGAAGTTGTGCTTGCAAGTGTCACTCTAGAGGGCTTTCACGGTGAAAACCGAAACTTAACAGGCAACAGCATCTGCTGAGTCCCTTGTTAAAATTAGCTTTGTAGCATTAGCAAATTTTAGTTCAAAACGAGTATCATTTGATCTTAAGGATCTTCTAGGATCCTTGAGAATGCTTTCACCATTAGAACGAGACAACACATCGACTATGACATACCACCGAGAAAAATGCCGTTTACCACATACAAAAAACATTGACAGACTATATAAGTCGTAGTTCATCGAATTTCTAGTTTTTGAGATGGTTTCAAGCTGTTCACTCACCGCTCATAACGGAACTTATCGTTATCACTTTACTTATATCTAATCTAAGGTCTTTACTCAGGTCAGGAATCATCCGGCCAAAAGTCAAGCAAATGCCATCAACAATTGCATTGCATATGAATGAGATGACAACTATGACCCAGCCCCAACCTCCATCTGGGGGCACTGTCATATATACCTGAAAAAAAGGATACGTTACACCGAGGATTCACTTTGAATACGTTAGTATTTACATAGATTGTCTCTGGCTGATATTCTGATTTTCTCACTCTAGAAATATCCTCATCGCTCCCATAATGAAACAATTCTCTGTTCCGCCTGAAGAAGTCGTAAATATCTCTTGAAGTCTCGTCTCCCAAACTGCCTTCTACTGTCATCGTTTCATCCGGCACTTGCATTTCTTCATCATGAACTGAAGTTCTACAATTTTATAGAATATTAATTCCTTAAATTGGGTGTTAACATGTAGCTTGAGATTATTCAACCTCTCGTTCGCTTCATCGTTTCGATCCTCAGACATGTTTTTCGTTTACGGCAAAATGACATCCTTTCATTTATTCATGACTCAAATGTCAGATTAAATTTAATTTATTTAAAAAAATATTTAAGCCTTCGTAGGCTTTATCCTTATGGGTGTGTTTCTTAGGTAACGAGTTGGTTTCGTAGGCTCACACAGGATTTAAAAATATTAATTTTGAGAATAATCGTCAGTTTCGAGCACACCATGGAAACAAAGGATTTCGAAATTTCATCGTTGTTGGTGATGGCTTAATTACGAAATCCTGTAGACCAAAACAAACGACAATCAACGCAGCACTAATCGAATCAAGAACATCAAATAGCACGTCGTTATTATTTCATTTCCACAATTAGGAATCATTTCGTATTGCTCCATTAAGTTAACTTCGTAACGGCAACAATATCCTTGAAATGCCGGCGATTTTTGTGCTTTTTTCAACTTTTTTATGTGTGCGTGTTTATTGTTCGTTTCATGTCGAGTACGGCCGATATGTCGTTCAAGTGTACATGCAGTGCTGGATCAACAATAACAATATATTGTAAGCAACTCTCGTCAAGTTTAGTAAGCTAGTGGGTCAAAGTATTGAGTGACAAGTGGCCACCTATAACGGACGCTAATAGGATCCGATTCAGTCACAACCCTCGGTGGGACGAGGGCGTAGGCGGTCAGGCGGACAACCGAACGTTCAGAGAGAGCAGACCTTGTAAAACCACGTTAGCGTATATGGTGTATATGAATGAAAGCTCAATCAGATGTTGGAAAATTGTGGTCACGATAAAATGGGGGAGTGGTGGGGTAACGATAGGGGTGGTAAGGAAAGCTTTGCCGAAATCTTGGACCAACTGTTCAAAGCCGTAGAGGCAGGACAACGTATTTCCCGTTTTTAATGAAATTTTGCGCATGACGAACTCTCAGCAAGATGGCATTTACATAGACCCTCCCCTCCAACGACACACACCGGGGGTTGTTGTATGTAGACTTTTGTCAAATGGTTTTCTTCAAGCTGTGAAAATTCGTGCGTGCGATGAAAATTGTATACTGACCAAGTTGTAGTGCTCCTCAACCAATTTTGAGTTGTTACTTCTGTAGCAAAAGTCTAACGAATTTGTTGGGAATTTCTAGGAAGCGAGAATGGAAAATTCCGTTGAAACGAAAAACAAATCTGAGATGAGACAACGATGGTTCATTGTTATAATGCGGATCCAGGCAGAGAGTAATGAAACATTGAATAACTCTTATTCAGTTTTGAGTCTCACTCCAGACCCAATTTTTATTTTTTTAAGTGAATACCTCAGGTTTCAGCTTTTATAAATCCAAAAAATTGTTGGCTGTTAGTTCGTTCTCCCGATGGTGGAACAATGATGGAACGATGGTGTCTACCTTCAACCGCTTTGAGCACCCTTTTAACATTTTCCGGCTGCATGAAGCGTAGTTGGATGAAGCACTGACACCCTTGAGCGACTTCTCTCAGACAGAGATAGAAAAGGCGATAGTAGATTTGTTAATGTACTGCGGTTTTACTACAAGATCTATTCAAGTCGGTTTTAAGCCGGTATTTGATCAAAGTAAATTTAACTTATTTTGGCCAAATACCACTAGATGCGGACTTTTTCGAAGTGTAAGCACTACATGTCCTCACGTTATGATAGTAAAGTCACTTACGCTTAAATAAGGTACTACAATGTAGTTGTAGTTATGCAACATTTCAAACCACCTCTTCTGAAAGAAAACTTATCATAGTCATAGGAGCAACTGTCCGTTTTGTGAGAATTTTAATTGGACTCAGTATTCAATTCAAACCAGGCAATTCACTAGGTAGTTTTTAGAGAGGACAGCCCGTCTCAATTGTGAGTCGCGACGTTTCAGTTACAGAGTGTTGGCCACGTACCATGGTCAAAAATAGGTTTTCAATGTGATATAATGGTAGCCAAAGAAAGATACACTAGGAACCAAGGTTTTCTTGTCGAGGTGAATTTCAGGTTGACAGGACCGGTAGTGCTTCTGCAAGAGCTGCAATGTGGACGCGAGTAAATATTGCCAAATTAACACAATAAAAGTGACTTTGAGGTGTAATACAGAAAACTTATTTAAAGAACAAAAAAGTAATATGGTTCAAAAAACGACTATCTTTGGTCACAACTGGGTATGCTATAATCTGACATCCAATGACGAATTAAAACTTTACTGCAATCAGCGTAAATTGAACGCTGGTTCCGCTGCGCACAGACAAGATGGATCCTACCCTATTTTAATTTTCATGAATAAAGAAGTAGTAGTTAAAATATTCAATGAATTTTTTATTGTAGGCCACGGCTGCCAGTAGCACTGACGTTTATTTGACAGTTACCTCGTAGTTTCCTAACAACTTACTGTCAATCAGGCTTCTTGTTTGAAACATCACTGTCTGTCTGAGACAACCTTGCTCCACTTTTGAAACTCCTGTAACATACCAGGAATTTGGAGAGGAGAAAGGGGGGGGGGGGTTACTCAGAAACATCAGAGAAAAAATTTCAATTTACCAATTGAACATTTATTTTATAATTCACTGTAGAATGAAATACCAGAAACTTTTTGGCAGAATTATAAAGAAATACAATACACCTGCGTGTGGTTAGGTAAGGTAGGATACAAAGAAAAATACTGAAGGATAAACAAAATGCTACTAGTGTATAAAAAAGAAAACATTGAGCCTAAAATCCTTTGTCAATTGTTTGAAATAATTTATTTTTATTTGCTTTCGATATCCTCTGTGTTGCACAGTCTCACCTCTGGATCTTTTTATGAGGAAACGCTTATCCCCATTTAATTTATTTTTTATACATTTAATAGTATTTATTGCTGAATAGGTTTTGGCTCTGTTACGGAAACGATATGATCTCTATAATTCGAAATGGAATGCGCGTATGACGTTACGTGGAATGATGTTACGAAGGTCCTCCATATTTTATCATCATATCCTCGATTTCCTGTTTTTTTTTCACTTGTAAAGTGCAAACGGAGAGACATAGAATTTACTAACGACGGACTTCACTATCGTCACTCTGATAAAAACGTTCAAAGTATTGGTTGACGTCTAAAAAATCTTGGTTCGTATTACGCATTCAACTTCTCACGATGTTGGCTTCTCTATCCTCCTCTTTCATTTCCTGTTTATCTTACCTCCGCCTTGGTATCAGCTTCCTTAAATGCATTCCATATAATGTGGCTGTTGATTTGTTGCCTCCAGGCTAGGGCCTATTCCTTGATGGGGAATTGCGCGGGAAGTCAGTTAGAGAAAGTTTTATTAACCATACAAGGATCTCGACAGGGTAATGACTGGGAAAGGTTAACAAGTGGGTACGTCTGTGACCAGCATTTGATATTGGATACGTGAATTTTGGTTGGAATATGTTGGATGCTACCAACATATTGTTGAAATGTGCTAATAAAATCCATTTTGCGAGTATTTTGGTAAGCATTTTATTTAAACTATACAATTGTGGCATGTACTGAACTGTAAAATTAAAGTATTTGGCGGCAATATTTGAACGGATGCTGTGGGGAAAAAGGTGAATACGGAGTGACAGATGAAAGGAATAGGTGGAAATGGGATAAGTCCACAAGAAACGATGTTGATAACTATACGTTGCTATGTAAAAAAATAACGAAGCCTCGTGAATTTCTGTAGTAACATTATGTTTACATGACTATTCATTAGTTTAATGTACGTACATGACGTTTACCTCCAAAATGAACAATTTTCATAAAAAAGCGTGTTACTCATAGAAGATGATCTTCAATTGTCAAAGTCAAAAGGAAGAAAATAAGTTTCTCAGCGATTGTCAGTTGTCATAGAAATATCAAGTGGAAGAGAAGTATTGAAAAAAAATGAATGTATTGTAGAGGCGCTTAAGTATACCATTTCATTTCGCTATTTTCATATTTTTGACCGACGGGAATGGAATGGTTGAAGACGAAACCAACGGAACCAACGAAACCGACTAAATTTCGTTTGTAAGACCAATAAAATTAACAACTTGAGTTTGATTTCAGTTAAGTCCTTAGTATGGATGACCAAAAATCTAGACATTTTGGGTTATTATGGTCGAAAAAATCGATTCAGGTGCTGTGCAAGGTCCTTATAATAAAAAAGGACTTGTTTAGGATATTTTTATGACGACATTTTCTCTTCAAATTCTTTTTTCGGGTACTATTTCATTTTATTGCACATTTTTACTCAAATACTTTTTGTCTTGTCCACTAAACTCAACTAAAACATGGTTCCACCGGTGTTGAGAGACTGGGGCTGCATTTTTTTTCAAACGTTTGGTTTCCCTAAGCTAATGTTTTTTGATTTTATTTGGAAAAGGAGCTTGCAGAGTTTTCTAACCTGCTTTCAATGGTTATGCGATGTTAGCCGTCAGTAAAAACAGGATTTTAGCTTGCGTAATCTAAGTAAATGCGATCAATATGCGCAAGAAAGGGGTCTGTAGGGACAGATAAAACGTTTGCCTTAAGGGCTCTGTCTGACTTTCTCCGAAGACCTTCTCTGCAAAAGAAGCCCTTTTCATTACTTGCTATCGACTAACTGAAAAACAGGAAAAGAAGAGATGGTGAGAAGATAAGGTGAAAGTTATGGTGAGGTTACTTAAGTGGATTTTACGCTCGTGAGGAATAAGTTCAAACCAGTTAGCGGATCGCCAAATGCTTTGTAAGTATTTCCAAACATAGGCTGGATTGGTAGGCTGAATTCATTCATATAAATTTGACAGAATGAACGTGTTTGGGCATACTCGTCGGAAATCTGAGCAGATACAACGATTAGAGGACTGATGTGACCCTTTTTTGCGGCTAATATTTATTTTTAAGTCATCAAAATAGGAAAAAAATTGACTATAGAAAGAGTGAATTGAGAAAAAGGATATAGAAAAATAGAAGAGAAGCTCTTCCCTCAATTTGGTAGAATCAACCTCAAAGACAGGAATGAATCCCGCTTAAATTATTAAAAATGTAAGAATCGGGTTTGCAGATCCTGAAAAGGAAGGCTTTCTACCTTTTCATTTAGTCTGGTTAGTTATAGAAGCTCTTTCTTTAATAATAATGCGCCTAAAAGAATTTGGAGTTTGAAATTTATTTGCAGATGATTCATTTGACTTACAGATGAATTTCAGGGCTCAGGAATTCACTGAATCGCTGATCACGTCCTCAAGCAAAAAGGAGCTAAGAACCATAATTATCGTAACATATGTCCTGCGTGTAGCTGGCGTAAAGGAGTGTCCTTTACACCAGCTATAAGTGGCTAGAGACTGGTCTATAAGTATCACGAGCGAGAAACTCGTGGCAGATGCATCCATTCACCAGTCAGATGCATTCATCGGTGACTTTTAACTTGTGGAAATACGGACAAACCAAGTTGATGCTATATTTCGTTGAAGGATGAATTCGCAATTCTATGCGGATAGTGGGCGGTAAAATATATTTTTTTATATGCATAGATAGGAAAACAGTGTCGATTGCCAAGATGTTTTTAAGAGTAGATTTTTACGTTGGGTTGTGGGACTCTAGTGACTTCGATCATAAATGGTAACGAACCTGTTTTTGCACTATTGCTCCTTTTGCTTACATTATTGAATTTTTAATTTCACTTTTACTTGTTAAATTTCTTTATATATGAATTATATCTATTTCTTTTCTTAAAATTTTCTTTTTATTTCTTTGTATCTCTGTATCGTCTTTCCATTCAATCTAAGGCTCACATTTTCCATTTGTCTCCATATCAATGTCTCGCTGAGGGAAGCTGGAGGTTACTTGGTTTGTCATATTTAGGCGTCGAGACCATGGCATAGTGTCAAAATATAGAGAGCTAACACTTCGAGCAAACTCCCGAACGAAAGATATTCAACCATAATAAGATGAATTATATTTAGATTGGTATACTTGCTCCAATTTTTGGTGTAAAACAAGTATACCACTCCCATACCTTCTGCGTAAAATCGAAATACCATGGGCATGTTAAATCTGCTCTAGCATGTCCATCTCTGTCCGCATGTCTTTCTCTGTCTTGGAGATATGTGCGAGAGCGTTAACGCTATGTTGTTACGCTACCGACATGGTCTCTGCTTCCGTTGTGCATTCAATGGTTTTTGGCCAAACTTAGAGTTGCAAAGGTTCGTAGCCTATCAGATATTCAGGTGTAGGAGGGCATTCTTCAGTTAAGGGTGGATGACAACGAAGTTTATTTTTTTGTTGGCTGCTTTTTAGACAGTGTATGGGGGATGTATGTGGCTTTCGACTAAGTAATCTTTTATTGTTTATTCAATCATTTGTATTTATTTGTTTATGGTCCTAAGGATGACAAAGACGATGCGGTCGATTGGCTTGGGCTTATTGTCACATTTTACTTACTTCTGTAAAAAAATTTCCTGGTCTTACGAACTTAAAATCCTGTATTTCATTCAACCTGAACTTCGTTCCTTTTTTTTCATGGACAAGGTTTACGGCCGGATTCGAAACCGAACCAAGGATTAGACATTCAAAACAATCCGACTCAAGCTTCTAGGAATATCCAAATAAGATTATTTGAAGTTCTGTAGAACTAAAAATGGAAGTCTCTTTCTGAAATGCGGACCCAAGTGTTCCATAAAAGTTGGGAAAACTTTATTAGTTCTGGCCATTCACTTTTTACGGTAGTAAAATTTTCATCTGCTTCGGATTAAACGACCCGCTTACTTTTTATAAAATGTGATTGGTCGCTGTTTATGTAAAATAAGTTTTTTCCTGCTCCGATAAAGGAATGAAAAAAGAAAAAAACAACTCAAGGATTATTCAATAAATTCCACCTAGGCTTCGGTATAATTAATAAGGGAAAATTCATTTTGGAATCCTGTGCATAATCTCACATAACATGAAACTTTTTTTTTGTATATGAGCTCATACCAAGGAACAAATTCTCATTCCGGTTGGCAAGCAGTTTGTGAAACTCTGCAATGAAAATAGGGGTTGAAATCGGGAGAAATTCTCCACGTTAAGCTCTTTTTGGTGGATTTTCATTTCATTACGTATTGATTGCATGGTGGAAGTGACATCGTCTGCCATAGTTTAAAAAGTGTATATCGATCTACGGTGTTTGAAGAATTTGTGTCGGGCAAGGAAGAAAGAAAACGGATTGAAAATTAAGACAAGTAACAGTTTAGATTCCTCGATTTTCATATCATTTTACTTCGTACTCAAGCACAAGTGTGGCGCTAAGGAGACCATCGAGCACAGTTTCATACACAATCAAACACAGTGAGAAAAATCACGGTTTGCTCTCGGTGCAGGACGAGTAAAACGAAAGAAAATTCTTGCAGAAGTGTTCTTTTGATTCATATGAGCTTGACGGTGCCAGTTTCACCAAGGAGGAATAATTCGTGTGTAGAATACTAAGTGAAGTGTTAATCAAAGCTGATAAACTGTGATTTTCTGTAGGCAGTAGTTGCTTATTGTGGTTTTTCTTATGTAAGTATTTTTCTTGCTATACTGTGAGGTGTGTAAGACTATAGGATTGTGTCAGACATATTCTAACGATGCAAAGAAATATCTTCGCCTTCAACTCTATCTGCACAATTTACGCTGCTATGTCGCCCGGAGCTTGCCAATTAAATACTTAAAACAACAAAAAGAAAACTTTGCCACATCTTTTCCAGTGTTTCTTTTCTTAAGAGCCGACAAAGTCATTGAATCGCTTCACATTATTGTACACAAATCACTCTAGCCGTTGTGCATTGTGTCCGAGTAAGTCGGAAAGGAGCTGAAGAAAGGAATAATAAGCAGACGGAACTTTCTCCTCGCAATCGTAACTCTCGATTGTAATTATGGCTGCAGGCGGCTACCGAATGCTAAAAGGAAATAAAAACAAGGATCATGAAAGTTAATCAGCAACGATCAGAGTTATAATGCAGGATACGGAGTCAGCGAGGAAGGAGAGTCGACTTTAGCATTAAATTCCCTTTCAACATAAGTAGGGACGATTGTGCTTCACCTCTTCCGTAGCCAAGTGAATGTAAATATGTCAGCCATTTCTCTTTTAGGGAATTACATCACCGCCTTCATGTTGTCCCACCCTTCGCCGAGTCCCTGACATTGGCATATATATTTGTTCCATGCCACAACGCATTCTCGGGTGATGGTAGTTGAAGTGTAATTGAGTCGAAACAAAGTGTAAAGTACAACATTTGCAGCTCACTCATCGGCACACTCATCGGAAAATTTATTGTCCTAGAATAATTTGCTTTGCAGATGATTCCGATGCTAAGTTTTTCCTTGTGTTCCCTTCTTTCTCGCTTTTCCTTATCCATTCAGCACTTTTTTCTTGGACTGTCTATTGATTTTCATATCTTGGCCACATGAAGATTTTCTCAAATGTACAATTGGATTCTGTGAAGGATGTCTAAAATTGCATCGGGGTAAGGGTGGATTGATACTAAATAGATAAGATTAGATCCTTGGGGTGAAGATTTTAGTACTCAAAGGATATTTGAAGTAAATTGTATTCAACAGGTACCTTCCACACTCCATTGAATTCGTTGTGTAGTATTTTCGGTGAATAAGGACGTTAAAGGATATCTCGTAAAGTAATCAAATTATTAATGGACGAGTTGATACGAGTAAGTCCCCACTTGAAAATGAATTTGTCGAAGCACAAAGTTCTTTAGATATTACCCTTATAGTAGCCCATTTTATGAGATCCTTTCTCAACATGACTGAGGTTGTTGGATTATAAGAAATATTCAGATAAAGATATGAATCATTACCGGTGTATATATTCATAAGAGTAAGTAATCGCATTAATGTCGAATCGATTAATTTGAGCTTCGAAATTAATATTGACTTTAAATGATATTTATCTCATCGAGCAACAAAACTTATTAGTTACTCATGATGGCTGGTAATTGAGAGTCTAAAACAGAAACTTTTTCCTACAGATAATTGCGCCGAAGTTTCATAGGTACGTTTGGTCGGAGATGGCATTGTAAAAGATGATTCATCTCATATAAACGTGTTTACCGCGAGTACGCCGTAAATGGTCCATCCTGAGGGTCCTATTTTGGACAACGCTGTCCAGTATAGCAAGTAATAGCTCGCGAATGACATGAGTAATGTTGCGTGAGCCTATTGTCCAAAAATACGACGCGAACCTATGTCACTGGGCTTCAATTCTTGCACAAGTTGAACTTTGTATGCCTTAAAAATAAGATCTTAACGTAAAATACGCCAAGTACATAAGATGCTCTAAGAGCACGAATAACATTTCTCACAGAACGCAGATTTTCGTAATACAGCTGAACAATTTAGATTTATTGTTGCGGTGTAAGTCTTTCCATGATAATTTGTCAAACAATACTGAACAACAATGACATTAAAGTTTGACAGGAGTCATGCGTGATCTGTCAAAAAAAGTCTGTTGAAAAACAAACCTCATAATAAATCACCCGTAGTAGGTTTTTGTTGTTGATTATATGGTTTTTTATTAATTCAGTTCAGATTAGTTTCACACTTTTTACGATCAACTGATAATTCTGCCTTAAAATCTACCAAAAATCATTTGCTACACGGAGGATCTCGTGGTAGAGGTCAGTTATCCCTATAAAAACTCCCATCAAATATAAAATAATCAAATAAAAATATCCGAATAATAAATACACACTTTAATCAAAGTAATCTCCCTGAAAATTAATTAATTAGTGGTAATCCAGATTTTTCTATAATCAAGTCTTTCAAATGTCTTCCAATTTGTTGCATGCACTCACGGATAATTTTTCCCACTCAGCATAGCAGCGTCTGTTGCGCACAATAGTTTTTCTAGTTTTGTTTTCTAGTTTTATTATCAAGCTTTGTTCTTACAATGAGAAGAAGTACTTACTGAAAAGATGTCCCTGCAGAAAAACTTTTACGAACGGGGTAGTTTTCCGCTATCGTCAGGATGGGATATTAATTTTCAAGGAAACATCTTACACAATTGTTCAATCCCCTTTTCAAACTACGTTCGTAACCTGTATACAAGACGTGCCAGGATGTTTGTTATAAAGCTGGGCTACAAAATAAAATATGGGTTACATAATGTCATCGATCGATGGTCCTCACCACTGACAAGTTTTTTCGTTGCTTCATTTCGCATGTTTTAAAGGAAATATTGTCCCATTATCCCGTTTACAAATAACGGACATCATTTTGTCTCTTTTATCTAACGCATCGGTTATTTTATTGTTGACAAGAATAGACAATTTGTCAGAATATGTTCACAGAAGCATCTCCTCCCAGACACTCCTCTCTTCTGGTTTCCTGTTAAAATCAGAAGACCTCTGTATTGCGGTGAGTCAATTCCGGAACGAGAAATTCATTGGTTGTGGCTCTATAGAGGTCAACATTGACTGTAACTTTATTTTTACCAGCATTTTTAAAGACATAAGACCAATCGATATGCCGGCCCATCAAGCTTACCATACAGTGACTTTTTCCGGATGTAACGATATTTGGACAACCGCCGGTGGTTGCTCATCACTCGAAATGCGGCAGTTTTTGTTGTATTGACGCAGTTATTCAACCCGAAATGAATGAGGTTCATGAAACCGAAAGGAGTTAGGCTGAACAAAATTTTCTTGTGGAATTTGGGATCTGCAGAACTTTTTATGGACTCATACACCGAATCTGTAAGGCCTCAAATCAAGATCCTTCCTTAAAAACTTCTATAATGGGAATGAGCACAGATTTAATTGTTGAAAACGATATCGAATGGACTCACTTGGGTCTTCAGCGATACTATGCTCTACAGTTGCATTGATGCGTATTTTCAGTGAGAGTAAACATGGTGCGGAAACAGTCCATTCTTAGTTAAATGATTTGTTCTGATTGACGATTCTGTTAGCAATAAAATTTACGGAGTACGCCATGGGTTTCTCGAATAGTACCGTTTTTTTTCCAAAACCAGACGTTGCTCATGATAAAATGACAAACCAAACTAACCATGAAACGCATGGCAGCTGTCACATCGTACGTAGCACTGAACAGTGTTGCCAAATTAAAATTCAATGTGTCTAGAAAAATACTCTTTACGCATTTTGTACTTACGGATATTCCCGATGAGTGTTTTTTTTATCCTTCCAAGAGCAATGACTTGAGTGATGGGAGGTCGCATTACGGGTAATGTAAGGACAGCATTAATATAATCACGAACTTCGACAAGATTGTCTATTCTAGAGGATGTGTATTTCCTAATCCTGGTATTCTTTTGCTAAAATAAAATTTAAAGAATAAAGCAGCCAAGATTTGGGCAAACTTCGCTATCGATCTCTATTATTCTGTCCGTTACTATTAATATTAACGCTTTGCTAGCGTTCACATCAACTTTATAAGCAAATTCAAAGCATCCTGTCTCTAGTTGAATTTGATTTATATACCTGTTGCTCAACAAATTCGAGGACGCTCGCCCCCACATTTCCGGAACTTTGAAGAGTGTGCTAATTCGCTTCCGTTTGCAAAATTTGAAGAGGAAATTTTATACTATGACAGTGGTGCGGAAATCAATTATTTTTCAGTCAATTTTGCAAGTTGATATGTTTACTGAATCTCAAATCGATAAACAGGACCTTGTGAGCGCTAATAAAATGAATACTGACACTTAATGGAAGGATGAGTGTATTTACTTTGCTATTTTGGAAGGGATTTCGGGACGTTACAGTAGTTGAACATTTTTTTATTTATTACATCACGTAAATATTTAACTATCACAAACGCTGATAATGTGCAAATCCTTCTTTTCTGTGTAAATTGTACGGTATAATTATCCATACATTCATTCGTCCTTTTATAGTACAGATTAAACTATCGTAGAACACACGCTCAATTATGGTTGCTCATAAACCCTTAATAGCGTGCTTAGCTCTAAAAATGAATCAACATTATGTTAATATATACATGATCAAGTGTGAGTGTTGCTGGTGAAAAGATTTGTTTATGTTTGTGGTGAAAATTAATTAGAGAGGATTTCCACGCTTTTCTCAACATAGCAACGGGTATTTAAAGATTTACCTTCAATAAAATCAACTTTAAACTTCAGCGGGGTGGGCGTGAGTGGAAGCAGAATTGATTCAAGTTTCTAAGAATTCTTTTGATTGAAAGACGAATTTAATCATGGCTCTATATCCTGAATCATATCCTTATAATGGAAGCATATTGTACTTTCTGTAAAGGTAATTAATATTAGTTAATATGTTGTGGTGCTTCTTGTAATCGATACATGTAAATTAAGTATAATGATAGAACGATAATATTTAGTATGCTGCCATATCCTTACATGACATTGAATGTCCTGATTAGCTGTTCCATTAAGTAGCATCGACAAATCGTGGGATTTGAATCGAACTTTTTTGAAAAGTTCGAATATAGTTTGTTGAAATAGTAACTAATTAACCCATGTTTTGACTGAAATGGCTTGGTCCTTTAGAATTCGAGTTTGTATTTGGATTGTTTTTAACAGAAGGAGGCTGCTGAATTTGTGGAGCTTAAGCTATTGTCTGTGTTTCTACACAAACTGTGTCTAGTAACGCTTAAAAGTAATCAAGACTAGAAATGTTGTCAATATTCAATTTGGAGCGAAAATTAGAGTATGAGTCCTCTGCTTTGATGTTGAGGCTTCCATTTTGATAGTGCATTACTAAAAGACCGCTTTGAAGTATACAAATTTAACTTGCGGTTGACTTTACACAAAGATGTTATCCCTTTAGAAGCTTTTCACTAAAGGAATGTCGACTGAGAACCAATAATCTAAACAATATCCTCCGCCTTGTAAGACCCTTACTGAAGAGGCCGAATCTTCCGCCATAATTTTGTTAATGTGTTAAGATTTTGAAATTTTGTACCGTGTGAAAGGATTTATGGCAAGTTTGTAAGGTTATCCTCTTGCAATTGCGACAAACACAAATAAAACATTTCGAAAATTTCAGTAAACTTGTAAAAATAAGGAACAGCCTCTAGTAAATGTGGTTGGACTCAAAATCGACACTCTAATTACCGACGTATGACAAATCCAGACGAGTTAGATTATTCGTGTTCTGAGCAGACGTATACGGTTTAAGTCCTGGCGTTGAAAATGATATTTGAACTAGTATTTTTGGTTTTGGTGTATCAACTAACCTTTTTAAATAGTCGGGGATATTATCATGGTCAAGTATGATCCTGACAAGGTTATTATCACGTGTATCTCTGAGCTTGAGACCGTGAGAATGAGACTCAGAATGACTACCTCATTTTCCGAACTGAACTTTTCCACCACATTTCCAGAATATTTTGACAGATAACCATTGACAGATTTGATGAATTGATAGTGGCGTGTGAAAGTTTTTCTTTTTGATCAAAGCGTGAATATCAATTTGATATTGATTTGACGTTTTGCGCAGAACAATATGAGCAGGTTTCGTAAGGATATGCTATAAAATACAAGATATCTGGGAAACTCAATTTTTAAAAAAAAATATTTTTATATTGCCATCAATCCTAGCTATGTTGTGGGACTCCCTGTAAATCTTTCGATGAAGTGGGATCCACAATGAGGGGCTTAAATTTTCAACTGATGCTGATCAGTTCACAAAAAAGGACACGGCATCAACTTTTAAATAAATTCCTTTCTGCTTAATGCTTTGATTTCTTTGTTATCAATTTCAAATCGAACAGGAGCATAATATATGGAATTCCCTAACTCATCAATGGCTGAACTATGACTTCCAGATAACAATGACTTAAGCAGACAATAGTGAGCCAGTCTTAAACTAAGGACTTTTGAAAATGGTTGAGAATTCAGTGGAATGATGCAGCAAAACTATCGTGAACTTTACCAAGCAGTGTCTCAACCAGATCGAATACCGTCCAGGATGTTCAACAGATAACATGGAGCAGTGATCAGGATGTAGAATGACATGGCTGCCTTGGTGGTTTCGATCGAGTTTGAAGGAACTTTCAATAACGTAAAACGTGATGTATAGTATCAGTTATTCGGAGAATCAATTCTATACATGCATATAGAATCGAAGTTGAATATATTTAACTAAAGCAGTGCTGGCACTACTAGCAAAAGGACAATTGGGGTCGGGAAAGAGATGTGTTGGGCATAAGAACACAGCAGGATGACATCTTATACATATCCTATGCACAAAGAACTAAAATCCAATGATTATCCATCTTGCACTAACCAGATGAACATATATGTAAAGTAAATAACGTTAAATATTTAGTAGTAGTCCTGGACAGCCAACTTGCTTGGTCTTCACATTTGAGAAGAGTCCGAAAACCAGTGATGGTGCCACTTTTCAGTTTTAAAAGGCTTTTGGTGAGAGACATTGGGATCGAAGAACAAACTTACCACTGGAATCTAAGCACCAGGAGTGAGACCGGCAACTATTGATAGTTTGATGGCCTACAGAACAATAATTTAATCAAACACTGGAATAGATCCAGCAGAAAGTCCTGCCGGAAGTCACTGGTGCCCTAGTGATGACTAGTGATGGAACTAGTGCTTGTCATTATTCTTCTCTGCATACACATCCTAATGGCAGGCTTAAAATGAGTGTTCAGCAGCAATAATTGAAAAATCCTAATTCTTATGATTCCAACAGCGGACTGTCCAGTCAAGTATCAGATATAAAATCAGCAAAGGGATAACAACCAATCTGGAATAAGTACCTACAGGTTTACAAGTTTCTGGAGATCATGGCACAATCAAAAAGTCGAGAAAGGATAAAATCTAATATTAGTGGTTAGTGATCAAAATTAGCGAATTCAAACCTCTTATACTTGGACCACCTTTCGACTAGAGAAGCGTGAGAGACCGTGCAAAATTGCACTTCAAAGGTCATTAAAGTAATAGAAGACACTGACAGCGGTAAAATGGTGACAACGGATGACATTTTTAGAACTGGAGCTTATTTTTGTGACCATCTATGGATCGGAAGCGGCTTTTATTCGCGAATTCTAGCAAATATAGTGCCTAATAAAAGACAATCAGTAATATCAATAGCCAACTATGTATCCTGTCAAACAAGAAGTCAGTACTGCAGGTACATAGAATCTGGTTAACATAAAACTGCAGCCATTCACTTAGAATCCGAGCTGGAGGTATTTCACCAGTGTGGGCCTTTTCGGGAAAGTAGGGGAAAAAATGAATGGATATGCAAAAAACGAACTGACAACTTGAGCCAATCAAAATAGAATGAGAGTGGCCTTAACCAATGCAAAACTAATAGCTGTGAAAAGGAAATTGGATAAATCACACTGAAAGGAAGGAGTCAACGTTTGGAATGACAATTAGATGGCAGCTGGATAAGCTAAAATCTTTGTCCTTATTTGGAAAAAGAATATATATAACACCTTCCAAAAAATTGACTTAAAAGTCTCATTCACACTAGTTGAGGCAAAAAATCTCAGTGTCAACATGCTGAAAAACTAGGATACTGCGTTGGGCGGGGAAAAGAAGTGAATTCTGTTAAATTCTGCAGGACTTTCCGAACATAATTCATAAGAATTTAAATCCAAGGCGGAATCAATAAACAGAACTGGAATCGAGCAACAGACTAATGAACACATAATGAAAGGATCTCCTTTTGTTGAACAATAAGATGGACCATCTGCTACAACTAAACTGCACACACACAGGCACAATTGACCGCAAACTCTGTAATTCTTATAGTTTGCCAAAACTGTCAAATTTCACTAAATTATTGAATGATATGTTGATACGTTGATATATGATTTACTAAGATTTTATTCTAGAAAACTGATTTTCCCATGACTTTTATTGACTCAATATATTTGGTTAATAGAAGAAAAAGATCACCTTTTGTTGCTGACTTAAAATTTAGTAATGGGTATTTTCACCGGGTTCTAATGACTTCTTCATAACGTTCTGAATGTACATTATGGTGCCATAATATGATGCCATTCCTCTTCTAGGGTAGTAAGCACTGTAACTCTTACCCGAGTACGTTTTTTGAGGTTGTTCTAAATATGTCCGATAGGATTAAGATCGGCACTACGTGCTGTTCATGAGAAAGTTTGAACACAGACATTATTGAGTTCTTGTATGACAGATCCAGCGGAAATGGTAACATTTATTATCATACATTAGCCTAACATTTTCTACAAAAAAGAGTGCAAATGGTACGACATGTTTTTGGAGGACTTCTTGCAAGTATTTCTGAGCATTCACACTGTCCCTGTGAAAGACGACACGATGGGCTCGGGCCTTTGAGAGATACCTCCCTTGATTATTATTGATTCACCCTGCTAACCCTCTCTTCCACAAACCTCTCATTTGTAAGTCTGTAGGCACGACGTTGCCCATCTGGCCCACTTAAGGCTATTCTGCTCTTAGCTGAAAACTTTCTTTCATAACTTCATAGTCCAATCAAAATCTTCTCGCACCAAACCAAGTCTAGATCCACGGTTCTATGCGAAATGTTTTGGGGAGTGAGCTGCATGAAAACTTCTCAAATTACTTTCTGAAAACTATTTTTTACCTTTTTATCGTACGCTCATTTGATCTAACATTTCTAACCTCAAAGAGACTTGTACAAATTCCAGTAGCAATGGAAATGCAATTTCTCAACAGCTTGCTCACAATGAAGTGGTCGTCCTGGGTTTTCAAACAATATGAGTAATCTTATAAACACAAATTAAACAACTTCTCAGCACTACGTCAAAAGAGAACAAACAATGTAACTTCGGTAACGTCACGATAACAATGTCAAGCGACGACTAATTCTAACAAAAACAACTGTAACGCAAATTTCAGAGATAACTGGAGATCTTACTGTTTATTTTTCTTGCGAAGCACTCACTCAATACAAAAGAAAGCCTGCGATAAGCTTTACTTAATACAAAAAGGGGCGCAAAAAGTGGCAGCGAGCAGTTAATTGTGCTTGTGAGTGTATATATGTCAGCCGAGGGTCAAGTCAGGGCTATGTTAAGTCCAAAAAAACCTCAGATTGGGTAATAATGAGGCTTGAGTATGCGTTTTTGCTTGAGCTTTATTCTTTATGTATTTCTATTAAAACTGTGCAGTTGCATAGCAGATCATGCTCAATAAAAGGAGTTCTAGGATTTTTTTATCAGTATCAGCATTTTTCAAAAGCTCTAAGAAAAACTCTAAATAATTATTGTGTGCGTTCCGGACGATCAGGGTCAAAAAGATGGGTTAAGTTAATTGTCTACTTCATGGTTTATTGAGTCTTCAGAAAGGAATCGTTTACATGCTAAAGGAGCATAACCTTAATTGCATAAATACTATCGCTCTGATCATTTAAGTGTAAATTTAATTAAGGTAGAATTAACATCAGCAATTAGCAGACGTTCTTCATGTAGCTCAAAAATAAACAAAGAGAAGGATCCAAGCAAAAGCCCATTACAACTGGAGCTACTACAAATTATCTTAGAATTTTGCACCTTCCTCATTTCCTATTAATTTCCCAGAAACAGAAAAAGAGATGCTCAAAAGAAAACGTCGTCATGTTTTCCTTTCAATATTATTCATATTTTTCCGTTGAATAACAGCTCCTTGGGCCGACATTAAGGACCCTCTTTACTTTCATATTCATTCATCCTTCAAAAATACTTCCTATTTCATGCAATCATTGTAATGAATTAAATAAAGCTTGCTGGATTCCTTCCGGCAGGATATCTTAGCGAAATGAATGCTTTTCGTGGAGCATAAACGTTGCGTGCTAGATACGAGAGCATATAAGTTTACGCCTAAACATCTCTTAGAGAGAGGCATAAATAAACGTTTTTTTTATCACAGGGAGGAGGGGGATGGCAAGTGCTTGTGCAGAAGAATTGTATTATTATGTGTAAATTGTTCACTTATGGAAATTTTATATAGGAATTTATTTGCTATGCTCGGTGAAGTTATTTACACAGTAAATGTAGACTTCTTTTCGTCAGCTGCTGATTCTACGGAATCGAACACGTCCCAAAAGACAAATGCTCTCTCTTTTCGTCCTCGCTATTCGCTGTCGATTGTTCTTTTTGAATCGATTTCCGTACAAGGACGAATGTCGTAAAATAAAGGACAAATCTGGTTTTATGGCCCACCGGGCTGGCAGAAACACAGAGTGGACGTGGTATGAACTCTGGTGCAGAAATAGTTTTTATAGCCTGAGCCTATTATATGATTCGCAGTTTATTTTACCGAAGACTCCGTGACCCTACCGAAGACTAAAGGGAATAGGCTTTAGTCTTTCCGTCCTTTCGTCTAACAATGCAAAATAAATGTGAAGGACAGGCATCACTTTAACTAATAAAGGAGTGAAGGAGTGAAATAAATTGAAAGCAATTTAATATGATCTGCTCAAACATTGTGATGTGTTTCCTTTATTATTCTCTTTGCAGACATAATGGACCATTAGGAGTGATATAATAAAACATTATCGGCTGACAAAGCGATTAATCTCTCGTACTACCATCCAGCCACCAACTCGCCGGTTTTCCTCTGGTCAGCCTTTGTGAATTTCCGTGAATCTCTTCGGCACTCAAAGAATCGACATGGATAATTACTCGAACGATGACAGCGTCGGAGGATACAACCAGTATATGACAAATCAAATGGGTCCGCCTGGTGGCGGGCCTGTTCGGCCTCGTGTCAATCCTGAAGCGGAGGGTGAAGTTGATCCAACCTTGTAAGTTTATCGATTGAATATGCAGTTAATTTTTATGGAAAAAAGGACACAATATGTACTAAAGTTGCAGTCATTTGAGACTTGAATGAATGAATATCCTCATAATTGGTTCCATATGATTTTATTTCAAAAATCAGATTAAATTTTATTGTTTTGAATATATCCTTTTGATATACTATACATCGTTTAATTACAATCAAGGCTTTAAACAAATGCTTTAAAGATTTGTGTGCGATGAATTTGTTTATTAAGGACAATTCAGCAAGCCCACATTCCTACGAGATATAATCTTAGATCCTAAATTAACACGTCCTTCTTTCTTAGGTGCTCACCAGCATTGAAAACATTTTATTAATATCTCTTTATTCACCTTTCGAAATCATCCTCCAACTAGGTATCCTCAGCCCAAGGAAGCTACGCATAAAATTCGTGGCAAATCGGATATCATGGAAATGTTTTGCGGAACAGTCGACCAAGAATTGCTGCCGGTGAAAAGTTTCTACTTTTGCTTCTACTCAGCATTTGGCTCCTTGTTCCCGTTGATGGGTGTCTACTTCAAGCAAATGGGAATGAATCCAGGACAGTGTGGTCTATTGATTGGAACGAGACCATTTGTGGAATTTCTTTCGGCTCCATTTTGGGGCTCTTATGCTGACAGGTAAGCGGATTTTAAGGATTTCATTATCATGATAGCTGTTGCAAGGCTCTATAGGATGTGATGAATGGAGTGGATAAAATAAGAGCAAGATGAAATGACGAGTACTCGTTATATTCTCGATTATTTAAATATTTTCTTATTCATATCAGCGTGGATAATAATTTTTCGCTTTTCTTTTCAATTTTGTAGATCGAAAAATGGAAAAAAGTTGTTGCTCGCATCCTTAGCATCGTGGGTAATTTTCACGCTTCCATTAGGATTTATCCGCCCGGAAGCAGCGATGTGTATTGAGCGACAGAACTCCAGTTATTTATTGAAATTTCCATCGTTTCCGAGGATACTCAAGCGGTCGGTCGATCATGTCAACAGCTTGGAGCCTTTAAACTTTAGTTATAATCCAGAGGATGCGGCCGCCCCTACACACATAAGGTACGATTAAATTATGAACCATCGTAGGATGCCATGCGATGTTTTTGCGTTTATGCGAAGTTTTTATTTTGATTATGGAATCTTAAGTACATTAACGGGGAAACAAACATCTTGATTCCAGGATATTTGCTTGAGTTGGAACGAGTCCTGCCATATCGAAAAAGTTTTCGTGCAAATTTCTTCACCTCGTTATTTATGATTGACGCTGTTGGGCAATCTTACCGAGTGACTGAATAACAAAAGCTTTTCCTTGTTCACATTTCAAGGACCATTCACTTTACTTTTGGGTTCTATTTCTAGTCGGCTTCTTATTCACAATTCTCTCTTTCTCTCTTTGAATTGTAACGAATAATTCATTACTTTTTGCCACGAATCCCTTCCTCATTTTTCAATGGCAAATAAAAGCAATTTACGTATTGCTCAATTTCGTTGGTGAGGAGTTGAATATTGAATGGGAAACCTTAGTACAAATCTCAGTCTTTCGAAGTTGGAAGAAACGTATTTTAAGCTCTTTCCAAGAGAAACAATTTCGCTATAACTGAGTTGGATAATTTCAGATTTTCCATCAAATTTTTAATGAAGATTTTAAACTCGGTTGTTTAATCCAAAAATTGCTTATGTGGTAGTTTACGTAGATGAAAATGGAAGAATGTTCTCCTTGTGTAATGAAAGATTAAATCAATTTTTTCGCCATTTTTGTGAGGAAAAATACAAACATGAAAACGGGCTGATGATAAATACAAACAACCGAAACAGGTCCTCAGCAAAAACGCAGCATTGCTCTCGGCCTTAAGACCAATATATATGCCACTAAACAAGCATTTCTAACCAAACCACAAGTTTTTTTAACATGCGATTACGCAATCACAAATACGTCCAGGTAGACACCAAGCTGCATAGCTTCCTCCTTATTTTCTTGTACCCAATAAACTATTGAGTGAATGATACTCTAACTCTCCTGATCTGATACTTTGAATCACATATCAGAGTAATTTTTATATTACGAACCAATGCTTAGTTATTGTCCTGCCTAAGCCTGCTAGGTTTATCTTAAGACTCGACCCTTGCAGAGTCAAAAGAATCCAAGCGATACCACTATCTATGTGAAAGAAATTGCATGATTTCTCTTACAAGGGTAACAAGGTACAGCTAGAAACGCCGCTAGGTGTTTTGGACGTTAAGGTCCTGACATTTAGACACACTTCCACTTTATGTCATTGAAGCTTGGCACAACAAATGTGTTCCACTTCTTCTAGGTAAAAGTTGGGTAACTATATCGGGATGCTCTACCATCTCATTTTCTCCTTCCGCAGTTTCTTTCGAAATGTACATTTTGCAGTTCCGAGTCTGCAGTCCAATCAAATCAAATCAAATCCAGTCCAGGAAATCGAGGTTCTTCTTCAATTCTCAGGAAATCGAGGCTGAGTTCGCTTGAAGTTGTCCACTCGTTGAGTTACGAATTGTGGAAACATTTGTAGATGTCTGTCTGTATATTTTGGTATTTAATTGATAAACTAATTTCATAGCGTAACCATTAACAAAAGCGATAACTTCCAACAAACCTCTGATTCTACGGCATATGGTTCCAGTTTTGCAACTGCATTGGTATTGATATTTAAAACATTTGGGCAGTTGTTACTCATGAACATTCTTTTGAAATTTGTATTTATACTCACATAAAATATTTTACCGGACAGCTGCCCATCATGATCTATCTCTCCACTCACGTACGTCTTTTAAGTTCTAAGCTCTCTATGCTGTAAAGCTCGCTATTATTGATAAGCAGATCTTTGCCTTATTTTCGGTAGGCATCGATTTGTGCTTTGAAAGGGATTCGGTGAGGTAAAGCTTATCATTACACATTTTCTTTGACACTTATGGGGCGATTATTTTAAAGCAACATGGATCTTGTTCCTACTTTTTTTCTTCAATGACCAGGTTAGTAACTCGTCGATGAAAATGTCGGTGATCGGTGACAAGCAAGTCTTCTAATTTTGGCTGACAAGGGAATAGCTCTGCACAACAGATCTGGAGGTTTCTGGAGGTTACAATGAGAGCCATTTCTAGCCTAGAAGACTACTCATAGAGTCTTCAATGGAACAATTACATCCGTCAAACCTTGTTCTCATTTCTTTATGGCTTAGGGTCTTCTAATTTCCGTCTTCTCCTCCTAAATTTGGAAAAGCAGATTGACACTTGCTTCTGATGAAGGGATCAGAAAAATTAGATATCCTGACAACATTATTAGCCAGCTATTACAATCGAGCTGTCAAATATAATTCAAATTGAAAGCCAAGTCTCTTTCTTGGGTCTAAACTAGTGTTCCTATGTGAGCCGATCCTATTGAAATGATCGTGGTTGCTTGGGATTTTTTGAATTTTTGAAACGAAGACAATGAAAAAATGTTATAACTTTCAGATCAACACGCTCGACAAGAAAAAACCTGGAGCCTGGACAATCGCCAGTAAACGTAAATTATGCAAGTAATTATAATGCGACGTCACATAAGGATTGGGTCAGTCCACTATTCTCTTCAATAGTGTATAGGACAGGGGTAAGTAAATCTATGAATTGATACCAGCTACATACCTTGTTACGTGTTCTCTATTTTAGGACATTCAAAAAGCTTTCTTCCTCCTGTTAATGCTCGTAATCATTGGAGAGTTCTTTAGTGCTCCGGCAATAACCCTGGCTGATTCAGCGGTAATAACACTGCTCGGTGAAGACGCAGACAAATATGGACATCAACGAATGTTTGGATCGTTAGGTTGGGGCTTGGCTATGTTCTTCGTGGGAATAGCACTAGACCATTCTACATCTTTCCCTGATCATCCATGTGGACCAGAGAAGCAGGAGAAGAATTATACAATATGCTTTGCTACGTTCTCTGTATTAATGACAGCAGCTTTCTTGACAGCCACACAGATCACTTTCAAATATGATGATTTGGAAAATGAGCCGGAGGCTATCAAAGTTGAAACGGGTCCAAGTGCAGAGGATGAAATGCAAAACCAGCTCGCGGCTCAATTGAATTTACCGGCATTAGCAGTAACCCCAGGACAAACCTCTTCCGTACCTGGGCAACCGATTGGTTCGCAAACTAAAGTTTTCGCTCAAACTACCCGTGAAATGCCCGAATGGGTTACTGTGCTGAAACATTTCAAGTCTCTTAAATGCGCCTCGTTTTTGTTTGTAGCCTGGTTTATGGGCTTCGGTATCGGGCTAATTTTTACATTCCTGTTTTGGCATCTGCAAGACTACGGTGGCTCACCTACGTTGTTTGGAGTTGCTTCTGTGATTAATCATATTTCAGAAATATTCGCATATTTCTTCAGCTTTAAGTTGATTACACAAATAGGTCACGTTAAGGTTAGTACGGACAATTTACCCATCTATTTGCTGATTGAGTAAATCCTAATCAAAGTCAAATAATCTGTTTTAGGTGCTTTGCTTAGGACTTCTTGGAAACGTTTTGCGATTTCTGTATATATCATGGCTAAGGAATCCATGGTGGGTGCTACCATTTGAATTTATGCAAGGCATTACTCACGCTGCAGTATGGGCCGCATGTTGTTCGTATATCGCTCATAATACACCACAACAATTACGTTCGTCCGCCCAAGGAGTACTACAAGGAATCCATCATGGCTTGGGACGAGGCTGTGGTGCAGTGGTAGGTGGTATGTTTGTTACATACTACGGTACTACTGCTACATTCCGAGGATATGGAGTAGTTTGCTTATTAGTTTTTGCTGCTTTTGTATTCATCAACTTCTATCGAAAAGAGCAAGGATTCATTTCTGATTTGCCACCCACAGAAGATCCGCATCAGGTAATTGAAACAGTCACATAGTAAAACAGTAGTTCACAATAGTTCTCAAATAAAAATGACTTTGACACCTATTGTCGAACTCAGTAGTAAGTCAATAGTTCTCAAAAACAGCTACGGCGATAGTCTCATGTAGTCAAAAATGAAAGGTCCTTTCAATGGGTATTCCCACTACTGGAGTAGTTATTTATATGCTTAATGGTAAGCAAGCAAAAACCGTCTATACATCTGGGAGAGAGAGCAGTCAAATACTGATGTAGATGCTCCAGCAGAATCAATCGTGTTGAAACGCCTATCGTTGACAGATGTCCTAATAAAACAAAACGGTCGCAAGATATATTTAAGGTGAAAACAATACTGAAATGTCATCAGACCCGCCTCGACTGCCAGTTGCCGTGACAAATGGTAATAATGTACAATAATTATGGACTAATCCATCGAGAACGATCCAATAGCATGCTCGAATGAATATTCGAAGTATGCGTAAGGTATTGACCGTCAGAACTTTGACACTTGGCTTCGACAAATTATTATTTAAGATTAAGCAAAAAATGTTCAGGACTCTTTTTGATTCGCTGAACTAATGTTAACGAAAAGGGACATAATTTTTAGGGATAGTCAGTTAATTCGTAACAATGGACCCAATTAGAAGTTGATGGTATTTTTAGGGCACTTTTCAATCGAACTGGCTGTCATTGCTGTTCCGGGAATCCTATTCAGTATGAGTATGGTAAATTAATTTTTATTTTGGAGATGCCATCAAGAACTGAAAAATCGATTGTCTGAGATTGGCTTTTGGACTCCAGCTAGACTCAGCTTTTGACTCCAGACTCCAGCTTTTGGAGATGACATCATGATCTGAAAAATCTATTGTCTGAGATTGGCTTTTGGACTCCAGCTTGTACCGGCGAAAGCCTGATAGTAACAGAAAAAGTGAAAAATTGTTTCTATGTTGTTCATGTCCTTGCAACTGCTGCTTGTAATTAAAAGTATGCTGTAAGAAATTTCAATATTGACTTCATAGGTTCCAATTGAATCTTACCAAAAGCCATGATCCTGAATATTACCTTAAATGTAGTAAACTTTCACTCCTACTGAACGTTCCTTTATACGTTATGTGTTTCTTGATGCGCAGATAGTCGGTATTATCGTTGTTTGACGTTTGCCTTTAGAAGATTTGCAACAGGAACAAAAATAGGGCAATAAGATACAGAGAAAGAATAGTGGATTGGAATTTATCCTTCATATAAGAGTTTAAACCGAAAAGTGACCGGTTGTTGTGAGTTTTGTGGATGTCTTTCCCAGAAACCGAGTTGGTATTGTGATATATTTGCCTTGTAGTCGTCAGTTCGACACTGAAGCGAAGATAACTTTCTTATTTGACTTTTCTGCCTATGATATTTCTACAATCTATTGAACGCCTTTTATCCCTGTAGAAAACATTCGATGGAAGCTTTATAATGTTTTGAGGTCCAGCAGACTATGCACTGGATATGCAAAATTAACCTTTTCTTTGGGCTCCATGATCCACAGTCGCACACTTCATTCTCTTTTAACAACGTAAACCCTGAAGTTCGTCTTGATTTTTTTTGGGAACCTCATGGTATTCCTCCAGCCGCTTTGATTTACCAGTAGAACATCGCAGCATTGGTTATGGGAGACTATTTTGTTGCTGGCTACGAGACCGCAGCCTCAAGTTATTGTTCTGCAGCATTGTTCAACATTCTTACCTGATTTATGGTTGTCCACTAATCTTGGGTTGTTCACTGGTCTCCCAACCGTCACTCACTCACCGACTTTCTCACAAAGTCGTTTCGGCCTACATTTTGCTGTCAAGCATCTTTGACGGTTGAGCTGGCTCGGGTTTGCTTTAGTACTCAACGGTCCTGTTTTTGAAGCCTTTACTTATGTTGTCTAGAACTGAAAAGACCTTTCTCAATTCAGTGGAATTGAGCTCATATTACGCGATAGTGGTGCCATCTCCGCGCCTGTGTTGTGTCATAGGCATACTTATCGTAGACAACTATATTTCTCTAATAGCTCTCTGATTTAATGTGTACGGATACGTCTTGTTCCCATTTTTCGTTCTGAATTGAGTCTGAAGTCTCGAGAGCTTTGCTGGGAAAGAGTCAATGACTATGTTGGCACCTATATAGTACATAATGAGAGCCTTGCTCTTTTGCAACGCCCTGGAGTAGCCCAAGATGAAGGAGGGCTCTGTTCTTGGGTCTCATAGTGAACTCAAATTAGTTATTGGAAACTTAATTTAATGTGATTTTAAACGAAAGTTCGACGTATGTCAGTTTTTTTGGTAACCATTGGCCACATTTGGACCGGATTTTGTAGTAGTTTAACCCAGCAAGTGACAAACAAGCTGCCTTGTAGAGTTCCACCAATCGAATGTGCACCGCTCCCTTATTTCCACCATGTTTGCCTTGATAAGGTCAGTGCTTGCTCACACCACACCTCGGTCACAGCCCTAAACTAGCTAGCTTCCTTTTGTTGAAGCCATCTTATATTTGCTTAGACACTTGACAGTACTCAGCCGACTGAGTCCTGGGCAAGTTTGACATTTGACACTTTGACATGTGCGTTCGTCAAGTTCGTGGTGATAACCGCGGAGAATGGAGTAAAAACGTTACTTAAGGTAATAGGGCATAAAAGAATTTCTTTTTTTATTGATTTCTGAAGATTTCTTGGGCATATCTTACCCTAGATGGTACTTTGAAAACTTTTGGACTCAGAAATCAGTTCTGTTCCACCAAAATCAGAAGCGCTGGTCTCATAATAATCAATGGCGCAACAAACCACTTATGGGCTTGGGATATTCAAGTCTGCTGAGGTCATACAGTGCCCCTGATGGAACATATACAAGCTAGTTTTTTTCAACTGAATAGCTTGCTTCTGTATGATTCTAGGAGACATTGTCCTTACAAATCAGTGAAGAGATCTTTCAGGATGCTTTCCAGACGGTAAATTTAATCAAATACTTTTCTCAATTTTATAGTCCTGCTATTGTCATAAGTTGGTGTAAAATATTTTAACAAATATCTCGAATTTTTGAATTCAATTGTGTTCTGCATGTGTTGTCAATTCATGATCGGTTTTGTAGTGAAACTTAATATAACCTATATCCTTTTTTCAGGTTGCTGAAGAGACGTCGCATCTCGCCCCTCACGGCGTGCCAAGCAATCCGATTCCGCGGGCTCTTTCTAGCAATCGATTGAATGATATGAATCCAAATGGCGAGACATATGGAACATATCAAACAACTGGCGGAAATTTGGATATACCCGGTGCTAATCGAAATCCTTTTGCGCATTAAGTTCAACGCTACGATTGTTGGAGCATTTGTTTTTGTTTTTTTTTGAGAATTCTCATTTTCAAGTTATTTTAAGCAATTAAATTAATTTTATCATGAACTCAGACATTATTGAACTGGAGTTTTTTTTTCGAGTTCGATAGTCCTAAATGCGTTTTGTTTTTATTGTTATTATTATTATTCATTGAATTAAAACCTTAATGGTAGCTACATTTCACTAGTATAATAGGCCTTAAATGCGTAGTTAAGTTTAAGACATAGTTTAAAGCATTTTTAATGCTGATCGTGCTTCTTGTAATTGCTTTGAATTATTCTGTAGTTTATTTGCTAAATGCCTTATTTTAAGGACGTGATCTTCAAATCGATTCAGATTAAGTGATAGATTGCGTTAGCTTATATCAAAATAAAAAGTTTCATTAATCAAAAGTGAAACCGAATTTCAAGGATTATATTAAATCTGAATAAATTCAATAGTTCTATTGACTTCGTAATGGAAATTCAGTCAGTTTTAGCGCCAATAATTGAGCAAAGCAAGAAATTTTTATAGTTTACGCGTCTATAGAATTCGAATACAACATACATAGAAACCATAAAAATAAATAACCATTGCGCCACACTACTCATATATATAAATCATGCACTCAATCATGTGAAACATCTACCATTTTGTTGTACTCATCCGAGCAAAAAGGATAATTTACTCAATGTATCAAATCACTGTTTAGGGTTGTATATAAAATATTTTAACAAATATCTAATTGTTCTAAAATTTTCAAACAACAAAAGAAAAAAACACTTTCCATTGTCTGAGAAATCGACGTGGTCGGTTGTATTCTGTAATTAAACTCCTCTATGTCCCATTTACTACATGTATTAACTATATTTTCATAGTTTCACGTATTGTAACTTTTCAATTAAGTTTACTAGATCTATGCAGATAACAGCGAGTCCTTGGAAAGAGGCAAAAAATAAGAAAATTGAAGAAGGGTAAAATGAAAATAAATAGAAAAACTGCAAAACGATACACCAAAAATACAAAAAAAAAACTATTTAACGCTGAAAAAGACTTTTTCAAATATTATAATCGTGAAAATATTTAATTTTCATTTGGTATGCAATTTCGCATTTAAATGTGTACATTATTGCAAAGTGTTATTCAAAACGGACATTCAAAACAAAATCCAACAAGCGAATCAATATTAACTGAAGTATTATAAATTAAATTAGACAATAGAAATGTAAGACGAATGAATGCTGATAAAAAGGGATATCCTAATGGTTAAAATTGAGAAAGATATTGAGAACAAGCGAGTATTCGAAGTAATGCAATCTATATGATAAGGACGCCATGCAGAGTAAAAAATGCAAACAAAATAGCAAATAGTATAAAATATAAATGACTTGACTAATGATGATATTATATATAAATTTGCGATATTTTATTGTTGTGTATAGATGTATTGTAAGAGCACTGTATAAATTATTGACTTATTTAAATAAACAAATGCACTCTATAATATGTTAAACTACGCGATTCAATTGATGCAAGCTGCCATCCTGAATTTCATATGCGAAAGTTGCATGAGTTCCATGGCAGGCTCATTATACTTTTAATAACTAAATGCTATTAGAATATCAAGGAAAAAATCCAATAGTTAAACAGGACTTTCCTGTAGGCTTAATACAGTAGATGAAGCCGCTGTTAAGCAGTAGAACAAGGAACCCACATTTAGATACAGGAGCTGCAAAAAAGAACGTTCAAAATTGTCAAGCCTTATTTTCAACATAGATATTATTTTAATCATATTTATTTTATTTATTTTGGTGATTTTTTTCATATTCGACTCAGAATAAATGAGACTATTTGATGATAACAATAAAAAACTAACAATTCAACCCTGCAACTTGGGAGGCAACAAAAATACAGGAAAGCAAACTACTAAAATTTAAAAAAAAATCGCACTTATCAGCAATCGGACCAATCGGACGGAAAAAAATGAGGGCTGGACAGGAGAGATTGGATCGAAGCAGGACCCGCATTTCAATAAGGAGCTATCATTGATTTTACTCTCAGCTGATCATAATTAATATAAGAGAAATCTATAGCAAAAATTTTGGGTCAAAGGACTTTCGAAATCTGAATATAAGCCCTAAATATATATCTAATTCGGAATTGCCATAAAAGCCATCAAAATGGACAATGAATTTTTTGTTTAGGACAAGAAAACGAATGGGTTTCTGCGCTATCATGTTTTGCCATTACCGATGCGGTTTTTGGTCTGTGGAACTCGACATGGCAGTTCCTTGCAAGTTTGTGTAATACGAAGACACTGATTGGATTGAAACCTCGGTAGCAACGGAGCCGAAAAAGAAGTCAATATTTCAGATATACTCGAGCTCGATGAAAATTACGTTGGATTAGAAAAACTTCTTCAACAGTTTTTCGAGCTCTCATAATACCAACAATGTTCAGCCTGTTTTGGATCCCTCACATCATCGTCTACTATTCCTCATGCTATTTGTGGGAATAATATTTTATTGTTCTCTCCTAAAACCAGTTAAGATCCGTTGGTTCAGTTCATCAAATTCACACATTCTCTTCACTCTGTGGTTGGTCCTTTTGTGGAGTGCCTAGTTACCCAGCCTGTATCTGGTCCCTCTTTGTCTACTTATCTCCTAGGAGACGCAATATCAATTGACTATCTGAATCCGAATATTTTCCCTGATCCTGATAATCTCCTGAACGTATTCGCACGAAGGTGATCCCAGCATGCCCAACCCAATGAAGAAAACAGAAAAATGTTGAAAAAAAAAACAATACATTAATTTCTCAACAAAATCTCCTGCCATTATGGGAAAAATACTTTTATTTCTCAAAATAATCTTCTTTTATTTCTACAACACTTTTTCAATTGATGTTCAATAATTTTTATATCCTTTTTATAATAAAAACTACTTTGCTACTCAAAATATCCATTAACTGTCCAACTATCCATTAATCAGTTCTTCAGCGTTGGAACATCTTTGACTCCTGGTTAGAGAAAATACACCAAGGGTGCTAAATTTGGCAAAAATGCTTAATAAGGTAGAGACATTCAGACTTTAAATCCTTATCGTATTGTCGTGATTAAACAACATTTTCTTCTGAGCCATTTGCGGTTTTGAGTTTGACTCCTTTGCTCAAACGTTACTGATGTTACGTTACTAACATTCAGCGTTAATAGTTTTTCCTGTTTCAAGATAGTCAATTAAAATTATTCCACCTGTATCCTAAAAATCCGTAGTCACGAGTTTCATTTTTCAACAGTTTTCAGCATTTTTCTGACCATAGTTTCCGCATAGAACCCTCAAATTTCGTTGAAGAGGTCCCCACGCTGCTTGATCCATCTTTTGCTAGAGATGAATGTATGACAGGTCTCATATGTGTCTCCTGCGTAAAACACGCAGTTAGGAGATCAAATGCAAATCTTGTGCAGGTAAGACCTAAAACAACCATGCCCGCTTAAGAGCTGGGTCAAGAAGAAATCGATCTTGCCATGAACTCGACTGTGCCACGGCCTCAGATTAGAAGTCAGGCGTTCACTCCACCTTCCCCTTGTGTCTTGCATCTAGGACTATTGCCAATCACTGAGAGAGTGTTGCCTGTCTTCCCTGATGCCCTATTCTCTGCTGTCTTTGCTTCTGAGCAGGTAAATATTTCTGCGCTCCCTCGGAAGTAGGGCGATGGGTATTAGCAGTGCCGTCTCTGTCTCAGTTGTCTCTGCATCTGTGCTAACCATCTTCTGTGCAACTTCTTGCTGGGAGCGTCACCCAACAGTTCTGAGTTATTGAGTAGAAGCAGACCACAAAGTGCTCATTAGGAGTCATCTTCTTGTTGTGCCGGGCTCCTTTTGTTAGCCATTAATCGATTGAGTGCCGTTAGACGCGGTGCGATCTTGTAAGATGCTGCTCGGATTTGTTAGGTAAACACATATTGGGGTCAATCAGGACGCCCAGGTATTTCATTACTGATTTCGATTCAACTAGTGCATCCCCAACACTGATAAGCCTTTCTCTGCGGACTCTCGTCTTTGACTCTGTCAACTCACGACTTCGGTTTTTTCGAGTGCCAGACTAAAACCGTGAGCGGGCATGCAGTCCATAACACGCGGCGTTAATACGTTCTCGGCAAAACGAATCACGTCAGCGAGACGCCCCCTGATAAGTTTTTCGAAAACGTTTGCGGCCATTTCTAGCATACACAGTATGCGGTATGCAGCTGGCGAGTTGAGGTCCCCTTTTTTCTTAGTAATTCAGACTTTCAGCCACTCTTGGCGATGCATGCGCTGAATTTGCTGCGGAGCAGTTCAGGGCAAAAGTCAAAGACCATATGGAGCACCTTATTTGGAATTTCATCTGGTTCTGGATCGCTTCTTGCCTTTATAGATATGATTGCTTTCTCTAATCACATCTTCCTGAAAAGGGGGATTCCCATTGATATCTCACCATAAACGGCCTTAAAAATGGCGGGGTGTATAGGGAAGATCACTATATGCTGTATTCTGTATCTCTATTTATCTGTTTTACGAAATTGCTTGTACGTACGGTGCGCAATCGACTGGTAGCGTCAATGAGAACATTTAAAATGTTGCAGGGCATGCATTTTAGAAAGGTCCTTTTATTGCTTCTTCTACTACTAGTACTACAACAACGACTACTCCTACAACTGCTTTTACTAAAAAGACCGTACTTACAGGTGATAATGCGAAGACTTTGATTAATAACATCAAGTCTTTGTAAATTTTACTGGTTTCTCCGATAATATTTATGCTATTCTATGATCATTCTTGTCTCTAATTAAAATTCAAGTCGTGATAGCCTACTGGTGACGTTTATTTCTAGATATCCTCATACCTCTCTTCTCGATTGTACCCAGTGCGTAAGTCTCCAGTATGGAGCCTCCACTCTTTTTCAACTGACATTCGGTGTCCCTCAGGAATCAATTCTTGATCCTCTAGTTTTGCTGCTCTTTATTGAAGAGATTGCTTCTATTATATCTTCCGTTCGCATTTTTTATGCAGATGGTTTTTACGTATTATGAAAATAAACTTTTTTTGAGACACCTAGCGTCTTCAGAAAGGCTAGATTTTCCTTGGTAATTGGTGGGAATCTATTCTACTCAGCCTTATCATTGCTAGGTGTCATAAATTTAGTGACTTTCTCCTTTGATACTATAATCTGAAGTTGAAAATTTTATGATCATATCCTTTGGGCGGTATCCAAGGTATCTTGAATTTCTGGGTTTATATTCAGATTCGTGAATAAATTCAATGGCATAATGTAGCAGTCAGATTATTTATTCTTCTATTTCGTCAAGTTGTAAAGTAATGCTTTGCAATTTGATCTTCCGGATATTCGTACCTTGACTTTTCCTTGGAAAGAATTGAACGAAGATTCAAACGGCTACTTATTTCTTCAGATTATCGTTACATTTGCGTAGTATCAGTCACTGTATGTAACCCATAAGGTTCTGTAGCTAACACTGTCCGCTAACACTGTCCTGTAGTTTTCTTGTTCAAAACGGTCTTATAGTCTTTACACAACTGGTGGTGATGATGAACGATGATGCTAATTAATACTTTAAACATCGTTTCTGTTCTGAAAGGATCCTCTTTTGTTAATTATTTTTACTGAACAAACTTCCGTCATTTCGCATCTCATTTCTTTTTTCGGTAGATACGCCTTTCAGCGGTGTACCATCTTCGGTATGTTTATTGGTCTTCTCTTTTCGAAAGGATTCAATTTAACGAGGTTGACAACCACAGATTTCACATCCTCAATCGTACTGTCAATTTGTTTGGCTTGTAAGTTACCCTTCGAGACTATACTCAAGATATAGTGAAGCTATACTAACACCTAGTATAGTTTATGATCTTTACTGCACACCGAGGTCCTTACTCTTAAAAAAAGACGGTTTCGGCGGCTGACAACTCTTCTTCTGGGGTTACCTCCTCCAGTGCCAAACGTCACTTTCGAGTATTATGGAATGGATCTAGGTAAGGTGTTCGTTGGTAAGACATTCTTTTTTTTACTTTGAAAGACCCATGCCAATATGTATGGAGTGCGTAGTTTATGCTGTGCCAAGCTATTATGTATGGTATGCCATTATGTATGGAATAAAACATCCCTTGAATTTTTGTCACAGTTTCTCAAAGTATCACGGATCTGAGTAGTGAAATTCTCAAAAACTCTACAGCATAAACCTGTCTGGAATCGGCGGTAGCATAGTTGTCTTAAAGGGCATTGATCAATGGCAGATTACTCTTATAAACGATCTTGGCGGTCAAATCATGTAACCTCTAAGAGAGAGTCAGAACTTTACCCTGAAATGATTCAGGAATAAAGACCATTACGGTGTTCACTGAGTGGCATATAGCACCGTCGAGTTAAAATGCCATAAAGTCTACCTCCATATCGTTCAATTTAGGCAAAAGGAGATCGTTCTTTATAGTTCTGTGCCACTCTTCAGTGACGGTAATGGCACCACCAAAAACGGAGCTTTGAAACCACTTCGCTGAAATTTGCATCGAACCGTAACTGTTTATGGATGTATTATATCCCGGTGAACGACATGTGGGTTAGACTCGTTCCTTTTATTGCGCTTGTAAACAAAGTCATTCATCTGAAAATGTGCTACGTTTCAAAAGATACTTATCCTGCTTTTTCAATACCCCGGTGCTCTTTCAAACGTTTCTAAGCCTAGTCCGCGAACAAATGGCTCCTTAGTTGAATTCTTGACTGGTAACGCACTATTGAAGTTGACTATTTCTGGAGACGCAGTGTTCGTAGTTGCAGGAGTGATTCCCATAGATTTGCTGGTACTTGAGCGCAAGCAAAGCTATCGAAGTGGTTTGGCAATGGGAAGTAGGTGAAGCTCTGACCCGTGCCAGAACCATTCAAAAGTGTTTTCAGGTCGTTGGACTGCTAGACCAATTGCACTTTTTGAGCCATTAATCAACCGGAAACACGGAGAGGTGAACATCTATGTTTCACTTATTCTGACAGATCATGGGTATGCCCGTGAAAATCTCCGCATAATGGGAAAAGGTAAGAACGTCCTTTCGCCAATTTTGTCCGGACCACAGAGACGACACATTCCATTCGTTTTTTCTCGTAAGCGTTTTTCTGAAGGAAAAAGGGCACTGTTAATGCAAATACGATTGTTGAGGCATTATTGCGGACGAAAGATGTGTGGAACGCGACACCTCCTTTTTTGAGTTCATCCTGAAAACGAAGAGGAATGAGGCTTGTTTATCGGACCAACTTATTGCATAGAATGCACCACATCTCTGCCCTGAATTATAGGTGAGGAACTCCAGAGTGGATTCTAGCCCCATTCGTAGCAATGAGGTTTATTAGTGGGAGTTTTTTATGTGATATCAATCTGAAGTAGGATAGGCATTTTTTACCTCCATTACCACCGGAAAAAAAATTCTTTCTGGGCGCGGAGGATTGATTGCCTAGGATTAATCTGCATAATTGCACGGATAATGCTTATGGTCGGTCTGATATTAACATTGGCTAGGAAATGGTGGAGGTTGGTCCTTGAAAGGCCACTGGCTCTATCGATAAACGGGTGCATCGCGAGGACCGTTCACAAGAACGCATACTTCTTTTGATAATGAAGTTTTATTATTCGAATTTGGTGCTGATTTTTATAGTCTATCATGATGATTTGGCACCAGTGACTGATAATAAACAAAATTTTAGTTAGAAGACATAGACTGTCAAAATCGACCTGTTCCACATGAAATCCCTATATATCATGAAGAATGGAAACCGAACCCTAAGCACAAAACTTTGGGAATGCGCTCCTTCTGTAAGTCTGTTAAAGAACGTCGTTGGAACTTCTTCTCCACGAAGGGGATCCTCTATTTCTTCATGTATAAGCTAACACGGCTCTAGGCTTTAGGCTCAATGCTAGTCTTCCTTAGTTTATGTTGGCGAGTGTATTTATGGGACTAGAAAATAGCGTAATTCTGGGGTCAATTTGCCTAGGAGATAGGTCCTGAAAAGGAGCACCGGTACAACTTAATGCGTATCCCGCTATATTCACTGTGATGAACACTTGGTCTTTACAAAAGACTCCATGTTACTTCCTAGAATAAAGCAACCAAGTTTCACAAAAAACATGTCTACAAGAAAACACGAAAAATGCTATTAGTCATTGAAATTATCTTACAATGAGATAGGGGTAAAGTTTTTGCAACAATAAAGATATAGAATCCAGTTGCAGTTTATATCAATAATTACCTGACGTCTTTTTAGGTAACGCCTACTCAATTCCTTTAGACTTTCCATAGGAAAACATCGCTATATCATCTTCAGAGTCCACTGAGACTGATATCTCGTGTCTGAATGTATGCGTTTAATTTTAATTTTCATATGTCCTTACCCTATTTTCGTTGTCGTTGCGTTTGGTCTTTGACTCCGCCTCCCTCCTTCAACTTGGTACAGAGTAGATGGAGAGTCTAGAATCGTTATCTTGCTGCGGTTAAAAAGCGAGAATGTTGGCCTCATATAATTTTTTAGTATATCCAAGCTACTTATTTCTGCGCAGCTTGAATATCAATTCAACATTGAGGGTTTTGGTCAAAGCAATGAGCTACCCAAAACCCTATTTTGTGGACCGTCCAAAAACGTGAATCGTTGTCCGGAACATTGCTCTTTGTCAATTTTTCTTTCATTCTGATTACTAGTAATCACATAAAGCCTCTTCAGTATAAATTTATGTTACAGTCCTAATTTTATCTTGTTCTACTTGTTTCCTTTTCTATGTGTTTTTTGGGGAATAATGCTTTCGTAACTGTACAGATACTGCCAGATCCTTGGATCTGTGATCAAAAGTATATAAATAATTGGATCTTAATCTTGCTTTCCTTGTTGATAAACTAATCCTTTTGTCCCGTGGTTTTTGTTTGATATTTCGGAGATTTGGAATCGGGCCTTTGCAATACATGTTGCAGATGATCTGCTTTGACCTATTAGATGTCGCTTCCTTACAACTTATACCTGACTCATTGTCACTTTTAACAGGATCTTAAAAAATCTCAACCCGATTCCTAACGAACGATGCATCTCATAATGATAGCTCCATCATCCGTGCAGTGTAGACGAAGTACAGCCAGCATCTTGTTAGGAACTTATATTTAGTCCTTTCGGATGACGATGAGTCCTTACGCAGAAGACGCATATTGTTTTGGGGTTTCATTTCTCGGGTATCGAAAGGTGATCAGCGGGAAACGAAGTGCAGACACTTCTCCGACAAAATAATCCTGTTCATGAGCCAAAAAATAGTAATCATTTGGGGCACGTTGATGTGGAACAGAGTGCACATACGTATGTTGAGGTTTCAAGGATGAATGTCAACTGACAAATTGGTAGTGATGAAGTGACTTTCAGAAGATAATTACTCAAATTATTTTTTTCTCAGTATTGGGCTGAGTTACTTACTGATTTTTAAATTATTTTACAACATTCAAAGACAAAATGAATTTTTTTGAGCGTTGCTTGTCGTCCTTTGATTTAAAATGAGGATCATAACTTACGGTGTCGCTGCAAGAACAATATATTGCAGATAAAATATGAGCAACAACTGTGTCGTGAATTTATTTGAAAGTTTTTTTTTCATTTTCAAATAAACTTTCACTTTGGCTCTTCTTTCATAATATCTCATGCGACGCTCGCTGTAATTATTTTTCTTTCCATATTCCCACGGTAACGAACAACGTCTTTGAGAAATGTCCTTGCATTAAACACTTTGAAAAGCGTGCACTGATCTTTAAAACATGCAAATCCTTTCCACTAACAAGTAAACTTTGCAAAGAGAAATGCACATAAATCACCGCCATCATCCAGTGTAGGTGCCACATGGCACAAAACAAAAGACTTCCCTCAGCGACTGAGGAGATGACATTGTTCCACTTCTATCAAGATTTATTTCATATAAGAACAATGGCGCTCGTAATTACCATCCTGACAAAACAGTCATTAGTTTTGGATCACCACCACAACCGAAAAAGAATCGGAACAAGTCGCAAATAAGGGGCTGATGAAGAAGTAAAAATATTCTACGGAGAATCAAAGGCAAGACGTCGTAGCTATGTGAACATATCCTTCCACTGACTGCTATGTGGTTTTTACCATTTCCTTCCTAGCGGAGAAACTAAAAGAAGGATATGCCAAGCAAAATACAATGTCGTTTTGTAAAATGGCATACGATTAATCAACGCTTTCCCGAACCCCATCCGGGGGCCACTTTCTAAATCAATGGAATTCGATTCGTGGAATTGCGCCATATCCTCGGAGAAACATAAGAAATAAGTTTATTTATCACGCGGGCTGGATGGCATTTCCCTTGAGTTCGTACACCAACAAACAATGTTAGCCCGTTCCTGACAACGAGCAGGAAAACTCATTTCGAATGATTTATCTAAAATGATGGTTTTCGATTTGAATACTTCCGTTCCATAATGCATGCAGTTCCTGCTGCTGAGGTTGCTCCTTGCTTGAGTCGGTTGCCCTTTCTGCCGTCATGGCAGCTTAAGGCGGGAATGTTAGCAATTCTTTCTGTACTTTTGGTTGTTGAGACGAACATTAGCTATTGGTACATGTCGATATGGAGTGGCAAAGTTGTAAATTGGATGTCGATTTTGAGCTAATGCTTGGGAATTGCAGAAAAATGATTTAAATGTCCCTGAAGATAGATGCTAGCAGGAACGTTGATCCTCGCCCAGCCTTTTTGTAGTTGAGTTGTGAACATAATGAAAAGTGCACTAAACTAGTTTTTATGGGAATCGATTAATTATTCAATACGAATTGTAAAATTCTCAATCAGTCCTTTTCTTCGTGCTTCCGGAAGAGGATTTAAATCTTTAGTCCTTAAGTCGCAAGACGTGGTGCAATGTTTGGGTGTACATATGGTAAAACGGGCAGTTGGCTAAGCAGACTCATAAAAAATCTATAAAACTTGGAAGGATGTTTGGAAAATGTCCAGATCAAAGTCTCAAAAAAGGAGATCCTCGACACCGGTCAATGCAGAACGATTACAATGATAAATTAAGAACTGTCAGAAGAAATTCTTTATATAAGGTAGACATTTTTTGGTTTACGGAGAAGAAAGTTTCTTATACGCTGAGTCTGGAACTATTAGACGCACAATGTCCCTTAACTACTGGCCATTTATCAACCCCTTTTGTCTACCTGAGGAACCAGCCTCAACTCATTTGGCAAAATACATCTTGCTATGCTTCGTGTTCTTATACCTGCAAATGTGTGTTTAGTTTTTGTTTTTTTTTGTGTTTTTTATTTGAATGCCTTCCCTATGTGGTGAAGGAAATAGGGTACTAGGAAAGAGTGGTCTCCATTCTCAACGCCTTCTGACGCTTTGCCATTGGTAAATTTCAGTACGCTCATTATATTGTGCCATGGGACTCCAATTGCAAACAGTTCTAAGCTCACCTCCAACTATAATTTCCGGGGAGATCTATCGAATTTCACTGACAGGTTACCAGGCTGTTGATACCTGTGCCAATTACTTTCTGTATAATTCATTGCTGAGAGTTCTGTCTCAAGGTGCTTACACATAAAGTGGAACAGAAACCTCAGCGCTTGTTAGGAGTCATGTTCTAAATAAATTTGGCCTCCTTTGTTGGGCACGTGCCACAGTATTGTCAGGTGTTGTCCTGATTCGCTCCGAAAAACTCATCATGCAGTCTATCAACACGACCGGGTTTCCTTTCGACGAACATTTCTCTATTTCTGCTGGGTCTTACAACGGGAGTTCTCTTCTTTTAAAGGATGAGGCTTTGGGTCCTTTGTCACCAGTTCGGGTTTTTCCGATGCCAAGATGATCCCATCACAGTCAACCAGTTTCGCATAAGCCACACCAGCATATCTTGTCTGATTTACTCATGCCCAACGGTGTGTCTGGTATCTAGTAACCATTCCCTGGTCTCCATAGATGAACAAGAAGTAACTTATTCGATAGAACAAGCCTAAGCAGTCCGACATAAGCAATGTTCCATGTGATCCGGTCCGATGATGGAGTCCCACACAACAACTGATGTAACACTTTCAGGATCCCGTTTAGCACATCTAGCAGTCAATTGCATTTTAAACTTCGATTATAACTAGAAGGACAACATGTCATGTACGCCAGCGCACGTTGGAACGTCCATGGGGGAGCAACCTGCTCTGATGCTAGAACTCCTGTGAAATATGGTTTTTGGCAGCTTGAAACACGTCAGCGAGTTCCCTTGAAGAGTTATCAAGCTTTTCCTGCCTTATATGCGAAATATATATTTACATGACATGACACTTACTTAGCTTACAGGAATTAGATCAGGGATATCTCACTGATTTTGTTTTGTATCGCATGAATGCTGTGAAAAAAAGAGAAACAAAAAGGAATATCGAGTTGGTCTTGGAATTTGAGTTGGAGTAGGTTTTGTAAGAATAAGTTGTTGTTTGACCTTTTTAGCGTGTGAATACTAAGACTATTGTGCTTTCCTGGTTCTATTTTTTATCTATTTTTTCAAAAATTCATGAAGTTCATGTCATGCTTACAACCTGTGAAATGCCACTGTATGCAATTGGTAGACCTGTAGCTGTGACCGATGCTTATATTGAGTACAGGAAATGTCACATCACTTGCATGCTTGAAGAAGCTCGAACCACGGTACGGCATGCTATAAGACAAGATCAAAAGACTGGCTTGTATACTCCTGGACAAGGTCAAGGCAGAGATTGTCGCACTTCCACCCGAAAGGACTGTTGTACTGTCAGCAAAGTGATCAGAAATTTCTTTGGCGTTCCATCTGAGGTTTGAAAGGTGTCTTTTTATAGGCAAAGTACGAGAAGAAAAAGCCTGACTAAATTTCATGTTAGGGCCTTTTGTGACTAGCTAGCCTGACTTAATTTGTTCCACAGTAGTGTAGCGATAGACTAAGTCTTGCACGAGAATATTGTGATTGGTGAAAACAGCAATAAATGATAGTATTTTACTTAACGTGAAATACGTTGAGATTTTGTAACGATCTCCCAAAATCTGCTTCGATGCCTTTTCTACAGTGGTCCACGGCAAGTACCTAAAAATAGGTATTCTTTTAGACTCGAGCTCCTGATTTGAATAAAATGTTTTCCCGATGAGCCGATATTTCATCTGGGAAAATAAAAAGGAATCGCTGCGGACTAAATCATGCAAATACGGTGGAATTCAACCAGTTCTCACGTACTTCTTTCAATTTAGAATGACCTGTATGGCGGAATGACCTGGAGCGTTGTCGTGATGAAACAAAATTTCTTCTTTATTAAATGAGCTCGCTTAGACCTGTTTTCGTTGTCCATTTGATCCAATAATGCAGAGTAATATTGTTTGTCGATTGGTTTTATATGATAAATCTTGCCACTTGCTCATTGCGGCTTTTGGCGGACCCTACGGCTTTTACCAGGCAATAACTATTAAACTCCTGCATTTAGTGATGAACATATGTTTCATCCATTGTCACAGAACTTGAAAATTCCTTTTTATTGTGGCAAAATAGCTCCAAATTTACCTATCAAATAGGAATACATTCGCTTTCTGGTCAATTGTTAGGAACCGCGGCACGCGTCTCTCGCACAACTTTTGCATGTGTAAAATTTTCATACATAATGTGTCCATCACATTCCTTTGCGGTGCCTCATATAGTGAGCTAGCTCACTATATTCAATTTTCCAATCATTCAACACAAGATCCGTAACTCTTTTAATGTTGTCCGAAGAAACTACCTCATTTTGCCTTCGCGTTCGCTGGGCATCACTCCTGCTCAGATGGACACAATATAAGTCAGAAAAACCAATATTTAATGGTTGAATGTAGTGTGCCAGATGTATTATAACATTTATCAAGCCTCGTTTTTGTTTACACCGTATCTTTGTGCACAAAAAAAGAAAAAGAAAAAGCATCACTTTGAAAGCTTTAACTTGGAGACGAAAACAACAAATGTCATGGAATTTTGACAGGAACTCAGTTAAGGTTGGTACTCTGAATTTTGAATTTTCAATTAGTGCTGCCATCTCTATGCCATTTATATTTCCAGCCTACTGAACTATCTGCAGGTTTATTTCTTTGGCGGTTTAAAGTGAGTTCAACCGTTCACACAGTGGCTTGTCATTTTTTATTCGCTGTTGGTATTCTTTTCATTTTCTTACAAAAATTCTTCTCAATAAACTCCTTTTGCAAATGTCAATTTGTTTGAAATTGCTTCAGGTGTCAGCGAAAGCGGCAGTTCCTCGAATTAAATGCCTGGAGTGCAATAATTCGAAACTGTACTCGTGAAATTAATAGCGCAGCAAATAATCTATCAGGCTTTAAGGGATTTTGATTTTCACTTAAGACTACTCCAGTAAACGTGTCCGCGTTTCGGTTCAGTGCGAACGGGTTGCGAGAAAAAGGAATAAAATCTACTCCTTCACCTTCCCTTCTAGGAAAAAGTCTCGCAAGCTTTTCCAAGAATTAAATTCCAATTTTCTAATTGACCTCTCATCGCGTAGAATGACCATCGATTGTAATGTTTTCATGCCCCAAAACTGTTACCTAATTAGATCAAAAATACAAAAGAACTGAACAAAAAGGAAACAAAATTCAAGTCAATGTAACAAAAGCTCCTTCGTATCTCATCATGAAAATAATATAGGTAATGAAAACCATCCTGTCGACACTGAACAAATGAAACCGGGAGCAGAGAAATGACGCATTCATCAAATGCTATCGTCAGTTTTCAAAGTCCAGAAATCCATTAATTCTATCTTTTCTTTCGTTCGTCATCTTATTGAGATACTTGGGTATGCTTTTGTTTCCTGGGGAATTTCACAACCACCACCGCAGAATGTTGGAATCTTCAATTTTCTTTAAATCAATGAATCACCAAAGGACGCTTTTGTTGTTAAGCATTTTATTTCTTGTAAGGAGCATTTTGTAATTAAAAGAAAACAAAAAGAAGTCAAGGGTAGCTTTGTGTAATTAGGGGCTTGAGTTAATGGTGGTCACCAAGGATACGATACGGTTTAGCGTTTTACTTGATGAGCAGGAGCTCATACAAGAAGTGGAATTGGTTGTAAAAGCAAAAACAATGCTGGAGGGAGAGAATTGTAAGACAGATAAAAAAAAACTAGCGTTTGATAAAACTGTAAATTGCTCTTAAGGCTATCCGATAAAAGAGAAGAAAAGAATTTAAAGAAGTTTATCGTCTTGTTTATCATTTGTAGCAGGTACAGCTGCTGGCTATTCTTGCAATTAAAATTAAGTAATTTAATTCGTAGTTTCTTTGATATAAGATTAAAGGAGTTTTCAATCTACAAGTTAGTTTCGCCTTAGTTCTATCGGCATTTTCCACCGAAGGATTCGTGAAAATATGCATTAAAGAAATAAATATTTCCGTTAACGTGTAAATGGGGCAAACCAAGATCAAAAAAAATCAACAGGGTTTGAACGCTACGAAATTGATTCAGTTTCAAGAAACTAATGAAAAATACAAAAATTAAAAACCAGCATGGAAAATTAAAAATAAAAGTATGATGAAACTAAAAGCTTTTCGAAAAACCCTAACATACCTTCAGTAGTCTTCGAAAAAAACACCACAGCGACCACCAGAGGTACATGGTGGTGCACTTCAAAGATAGATAGAAAATACAAAACCAACTCAATTCGCCTATTAGAAATTAATAAAGTTAAATCAATCAAAAAGTGTGCATGAAGCCAATCAAGCGAGCTTGAAAAGATAGAGAGCTTAGAAATTAAACGACGTATGTGAGTGGAGAGATACCGGTGGCTGGCTTTCTGAGCTCGAATGTATGTGGGAATAATTTTCCGAAATATTTAAGAAACAAAACACTCTTTGTTTTGATTAAATAAGTTTTCTACAAATCGGTATCCGTTTTCCAATTCTGCTTTTTTATCAAAGTATGTAATTTCTCGAAAAATTCCAACATATATCAAAATAATTGCAAAAAAAATGCTGATATATAAAAAAAATGATAAAACAAATCCGAATCATTGGAAAAAATAATTTAATGAAACTTATGTTAGATACGTACGTGGAAGATGGTGGGGGTCGTTTCCTTATTTTCATTTAGTATGCATTCAATATAGTTTTTTCTGGTTGTTCCTTTATAGAGCCACAGCGTAACTACTCACATACACCATTGCACAGCGTAAGTACAGCGATAGCACTCTCGCGAGGCGACTCCTCTCAGACAGAGATAGAACAAATTACAAGGATCCATACATGTGTTGCGTATTTATGCAAAAACTTTAGAGAAGGATATTCATGCTTTACGTAAAACTTGAAGAAATTTTAATAATCTAAATAAAGTTTGACTTGTTATGGTAAAATGTTGGAGGTCAAGAGTTTACGCTACGCTGTGTTAATAGTGTAAGCAAAATGGATGATAACACTTCCTGGTAGCTTCTCACAGAAAGAGAAAGAAAACAAACAATGAATCTGATATTTGTGTCACGTTTCCACGCAAAATTTTTTGGAGGGAATTTCTTGTTAATCACAGAAATGCGAAAACATTTACTAACACAAATAAAATATCACTGATTTTGTATATAATCGGTTAGATTAGGACTTTGTTTAAAGGGTTCTCGCTAATTTGCTTTATCATCGTTGCAGCCCTGAAACTTTAAATGAAAATTCAACCTAACGGTACTTTGATTCAACGATTAAATTCAAACAGTGTGGGCTGTCATTCAAAAAGCTTTGGGACCTTTGGGAGAGGTTTCCTTGTTTAATGCGATAATGGGAGAAAATGTACAAACCCAAATAAAATTTGATTTATTATGGCTGAAAAATGTACGATCAGTAGATTTTTCAAAGTCCAAGAGCTGTTCAGTAGCTGAGTTTTGGTAAAACAGAATGGTCGCTTGTTGAATGCCCTATCCTTAATTTTAATCTTAGCACACAGGTAACACATGGCAAAGGCTGAGGTTTAAATAAGGAAGAAAAATGTTTGTAATCTCTTCTCCCGGGCAAAACAACACAGAAATGGTTAATTGCAGAGAATAACTCTGTGAAGAACACCCTTCGCCCTCCGAACAGCTTAATGAAGAACCCAAGATGGCGAGACAAAATTACGCTGAGAACCATCTACGTTGGAAGAATAACTATAGCTATGTTAATTATAATCGACGAAATGAAATATAATTACGACAGATTCGACACTTAAGCTATTATTTGCACCGTAGCTAACCACTATATAGTGGAGGGGCATCAAAAAGATAGAGAAATCAACACTCCGTATAGCAAATAAAGTCAGAAAAGTACATCCCATGTAGTAAATAAAGCAAGCTTGACAAGAATGAGAGCTTTAAAATCATACGACGTAGGTGAGTTGACAGATCGTCATGGGTTGCTTTTTGAGCTTATAGAGCGAGCTTTAGAAGAAAGAGAGCTTTGAAATTAAACGACTTAGGTGAAATGAGAGATCTTTATGGGTAGCTTTCTGAATTTAAATGCATTTAAGAATAATTTTCTGATGTGCCAGTATATGTGAATCATTATGTATGATTCACATATACTAGCATAACGGAAAATCACAAACAAAAATTAAGCGAACGTTAATGTGCAACTGTTCACTCCTTCATTTCTATCTCCCATCACCAATAAGCTATTTTGACATATACCAACATAACCTGAAAATCCACATCGAGTACCGTTTATTAAGAGTTTGTTCATATACCGTTATATTAGGATTTTGCAGTATTACCGCTCTATCGTGCTCATGGTATGGTTTGAAGTGGTCGTGCTGGTTAGCAACAAAATTATGGTTTCGTTATGGCTTAGTTCTAGTTTAATTGAAGATTTAATTCTATTCTATTTATTTTTCTAATCCTTTGTTGCATTAACAAATAATGGAAGAAAAATATTATTTCAAGATCAGATAGTTGGAAACGAATCCGCCTCTCACTGATTAGTGTAAGTTGATCTGTCTGGTTTTAGCTTAATTTTAAACAAATGGCTCTAGGTGATTACTGAATACGAAAAGAAATATAATCTAGACAGGATCGGCACTAACATTAATTTATTCTACGATATAAAAGATTTGAGCAATATTTAGCAGTGGTTGAAATGAATTGATTTAGGTTGCCATAGGGCATAAAGGAAATATTCGACTGTTCATTTGAATCACAAAAAGCTTTCCATGCATGGTAATGGTTTGTTTGAAGATTTACGGTAATTTTATGAGAATCATGGATCAGTCATTAATTATTCAAAAGGATTTTTCAACGATCCGCAATACAAACAAGAATTTGTTTTAAATTGTTTTTAAACAATTATTATTATGACTAAATTGGAGTTCACTGCTGGAAGAACTATAAGCCTGCATTGCACTTTTGCTTTCCGTATATGTCAGTATTGCTTACAGATAGTATGTCCTGACGGCCCCTAACTCTGTGGTAGGCATTGATTCTAGTTTTGTTGCGTTGATACTCCACAGCCAAGTGATGCTTTTTGTGGTCGAACTCGGACGAAGTGGAACTCGGACGAAGTGGAACTCGATGAAGTGGAAGGAAATATTCGTTAATTTTCCTTTCTCGACATTAGTTTAACAAATTTCGTCCTTTGGACATCTATTTGTTTGGCGAGTTGATCGGGAAGATCGTGAACTGTTGAATTTACCATCAACGCGATTTCTGTTTTTCCGTAGGAGTTGTTTTTTCCTAGTTGTGCCGAAGGACTTGGCTTATCTTGCAAGCGTCTGTCTTTGAAAAATATTTAAAGCAGAAATAAAGTGACAGATTGAGGCGTGCGGAAACGATTACGTTGCATGCAGACACAAAGAAATCAGGAGAAGCGATTACCTAGGCATGGGTGCAGATATCTTGATAATATGTTTAATAATTAAATAAAAGTTTGAGATAAAGATTGAAAGGAATCACAATAAAGGCAATAAGACTTAACAATATACTAAATGAAAATAAATAGTTCCATTTAATCGTTTGTATTGCGCAAATGTCATTAAAAAATAGCAAAAGTATAAGGTGCCATACTTTTTTTCAAACTTCTTTTGTTTTTGAAAATGTTCTAGGGAAAATCCCCAGTTTATTGCTCTGAAGAAAGTAATGCGGCAGGATAATCTCTGATTCATACAAAGCTTGTTTTATTTTATTGCGTTTTCTTGAAAAGCGTGGGTGTTTCCTGGATGCTACCGGTATCGTGAAACACATCTACATTAACAAAGTTATACTAGGGATCCCGCCCCCAGAGGATTATAATGTATATAAAAACATACGTCGTGGAAAAGTCAATTTCCATAAATTTTCATAACATAAAACTTCGCAATATTACAAAACAGAGGTACAAATGAGCTGTGAACGTTGATTAATAAAGATGGGTGGACAATACTCACAAATAGAATTGGAATAAAAGTGCTCTATCGTGTCAATATCCAGGACCTTGACCATGAAATCCTTTATGGTTAATCAAGGGCTTAATTTTTCTATCAAGTAGTTTAATGTAGAATTTGATTCAAAATGTATCGAGTAGATTTCCATTTGAAAAGCGAAAAATTTACTCTTTTTCTGAATGGCGTTTCTGATTGGGATCATGATTCAATTTTCAAATCAAATACTACATGAAATTTGTCGAGGAGCGGGAATATTTTATTCTGCATTCATCAACGGGATCAAATACTCTTAAAAGTTTTATTTGAACTTCACTGCACTGTCCGCATATCCTGCCCGCTGCCAGCTTGAAATAATATTTATTGTATTTGCATAAAACGATAATTAATCAAATCAAAGGAGCTTACGTCAGGCACCCAGAAACTAATCGGGTACAGTATATGATCCTGGGAAAGGTTCGTCGCTGCTCCAGTGCTGGCGCCAATTTTCTTGTACATTCACAACCGACACTAGAATATTTTGAAACTTATTTCAATTCAATTCAATCTCCTGCGTCGGTCGACGTCCTGCTTCCTTTTCTCCCGCAACAACTTTATCTGGGCGCTACTGCGTTTGCAAGCAATAAAACCAAAAAGCATCGGGCAACCCTTTGCCAAAGTCACTGCTAAATTTGCAGAATTGAGTGAGAAGTTAATTAATATCTGACTATCAGTAAAATCTGAATTTGTCTGAGGTTAATTAAATTTCAGCGAAGCAAACGATGGTGTTTGTTGTATTTTCGTAGTCTAAGCAACATTTAGTCCTTAAACCAAAAATGGATTTGTTTTACGAATGATGATGGGGAGTTGAATGTTTGTTTGTAGCGTTTGTATGAAATTCAGTCGTAATAAATAGTAAATGAAATCTTGCAAAAGTCACCTCCATTTTGAATTTTCGAAATTTAATACGGTAATCTGATTACGCAGACAGTTGATTTCTCAGTAATTACTATGAAAATTTACACCTGAAGTGAATTATTTGCATACGAATGTCATTCAGAAGTTGTTGCTAATTCTGCTTTGATTAATTATATTTGGTTCGGAAGATGCTTTTAAGGAAAACATTTTGAAATCGTATTTGATTGTATCAGAGTTGAAACTGTGTCTTTTTGGGAGAAACAATGCGGTATTCAGGATAACTTCACAAGCCGCTTATTAGAAAGTTTCCCTAGAAACTTAAAATATTCTTTATTTGCTGAAGTTTCTGTTTCGGTGAGTGTTTCGTTTTCATTGACACTTTTCAAAATTTTGAAGTTTTTTTGCCATGGAAACGTGGAAAGTGGACTCAAGCGGGCAAACTTAGTCGAAACGCAGCTCAATACTAGTTCCAAGCTGTCTTTTCGCGTAGAAAAATTTTTAAGACTGAACCCATGTCTACAAAAATGAAATAAAAAATTACAATTATTGGTGCATACAGAATCAATGCTAAACAGTATATTCCACGTTAAAAATGCAAATTATTTAAGCGTTGAATAGTAAGCAATGCATTAAGGAATAAGTTTGTTTCATTTGAAGCAAATATTTTTAAACTTTTTTTGACAAATTATCAAAGTTTGGTACATGCAAATAAAAGTATTGTAATGTACCTTTTTATTGCCGGATGACCGACCTAATATCTTCTGACAGTGAGCTGATGCTGGCTACAGAAGTTGCCACGCATTCTGGGTTAAAAGAGCAACATGGCCTGACAAGTCCTGAAAAACGCCGCGAATTTAGAACGTTATCACAATAACTTTTACTGATGATTTCTATCGACAAAGTAGTGACTGATGGATGAAGCTAAAAACTGGCTGATCAGATATCTCAAACAGGAACGTCTGAAACGTTCCTGTTTTGAGATATCTCCTGTTGTTCCATGAAGTCCGAGAGGAATGACAACCCATAAACTTATTTCCATTCCAACAATTCTTCGGAATTGCACTATAAACAAGCGCAGGCTTTCAAATTAAGCTCTATTGTGCACTAGGGTGGAGTGATAATGTATGAAAAAAGAATTTTTCTAATTTTTTTTAATGGAATAGCAATACAATGTTGCCTTTTAATGGGTAAATACAGCATACAAAAGATTGTTTACTTGTCTTGATGTTATGAGGTGCCCCAACCCAATTGAAAATTAGAAAAATACTAAATTTTTAAAAACATTGATCTAATTTTGAATGATAGTATTTTTCTAGATTTCCTGTCTATTATAAAACAAACTACATTGTGATACGTTAAATAAAAACCTGGTTAGTAGTATTAATGTTTTTAATCAAGAAAAATTGAAAAAATATATATCATCAAGGAATGAAAAAATCAGAAATAAGTAGATTATTTGGTATTAAATTGTTTTTTTTTGTTTCAAAATTAGGCATTTGTTGCCGTGATAATAGTCTTGCCCTTATGAAACCGTCTTTTTTTTCTCCAGAAACTGCACTTGAAGCTTCAGTCACCAATTTGATACAGCGCTCTACGGCTTGGGTATGGCACGGAAAATCTTTAATATTCTGACATGTAGTCAAACCGCTTTTGACAATCTCTTTCAAGGCTTCATCAGATAAATTGGAAATCAGAGGTGGCTCAGTTATCTTACAGTCTTGCCAAGTAATTAAGTCGGTATAATCTTTAGCATCGAAATTTAAAGCAGGCACTTTAAATGTTCGAAGCCCTAGAGTATTCCCTGCTCTTGCTTTTAAAATTCGCTGATATGCTAGTTTACGTGTGATTTCTCTGTCGTCTCCAAGCATAGCAATAAGAATATTTTCTGGATGACCAAAATATCCATTTCGTTGGATTACCTTATCAAGGATTTTCTTCAAAGGCGCATTCAAATATCGAGTTAGGGTAATTGTTTGCACAGATGCTTAGCTCCGTTCGTACATGAAGGATAACATTTTATTGTGAACCACATTGGACCATAAACTCTCATTACGAAAGTGGCTAATATCACTAAATTTTCTTCGGGGTCTGTTCTAGTAGCATATAATCTTAAGATTCTATTTGCTGTAGTAAGCCATCTAGAATGGTTAAGTGGTCCAGGTGTAATATTAGCTAGATTGGGAGAAAAAATGCCAGTGCTGATAGCTGTCATCACATCGTAAAGATATTTTTGGTCGGTGCTCAAGTCATTTCTAGCGACTTCAGGTAATATACAGGGAATGGTGGTAAATTGAACAAGTGGCATTGGTTCACATTTTTGTAATTCAGATCCAATAGGGCCTGAAAAGCATTTAGGCCCTGTAGTTTTTCCACTCAAATGCAATAAAAGATGTCGCAATGGTAACTCATTCGAATGTAACTGGCAGACAAACCATTGTAATGGTTTGTTAAGTTCTTCTTCGATAAAACGAATAACACCTCCTTTGAAACCTGTATTCACGACTGTACCATCGCAACCGATTACAACTATTTCATCCAATTCCACGGAATTTGTTCTCAAATGATTTCTTATGGTACTTTTAATACCTTTAGCAGTTAACACATACGTAATATGCCCGAAATAATCACTTCCTGGCTCTGATAAAATCACATAATGGCTTTCTGTTACTCTTTTTCTATAAAATTTGCCTTCCTTCTGAATACTAACCAAAGTCATATCTTTTCTACCATCAAAATAAATTCCGCGTATACTTTTATTGCGTTGCATCGTGTAATGCTGATCTGACTTTCGTTCTTTCTCGGCGCAACTTCGAACGATCAATGACAGCACTTGGGTCCTTTGATGTAATAATACCAACATCTTTCAACACAGAAGAAGCTATAATAGCAGCTGCTCTGTCAGAGACTCCAGTACGATCGCAGGCGAGAGCTAATCATGGTAAATTTAATCTCTTTTTCTTTGGTGGCGGAGCAGCTACTTGTTTTGGCGATTGATAAGGACTAGAAGCTACGCTATTATTGCTTGAACTGGTGCTTTTGATTGTTAAGTCATCAGGCAAAGAACGAGAACAAGACGGTTGGTTAGGATCCATTATCTCTTTGTTACACAGTAATTCTTTTTCTTGTCTTTTTAATTTTTTCATATTTTTTACAGTCGCAACCAAATCTACACCGCCTATCATCATTTTTCTTGTAGTTTTTTGATCAAGTAAAAAATATACTTCTTCCTTGGGAACACGGCTGTCTTTTGAGCAATTACACTCTGAGATTACTTTGCATTTGCAACTACAAACATCAAATAACAGTTGGGACTCAGTAACAAATTCATTTATTTTCTCTTGATATTTCTTGTTCGTTTGACAGCCTTGATAAGGTTTAAGTAAGCTTCTATATTTGTCATGGTAAGATCGAATAAGTTGAAGTACTCTCTTAAAGCTGACAGTAGGAAGTGACGCGTTTCGCCAGATATCTAAAATTTCCGTAGCCAATCTTTGGGATATATCATGAACTGTCGGCTCTTTTGTTGTTTTTTTCAAGCTTTAATTCATATTTAATAAATAAGTAATTTTTCATAACAGCATTAGAAGTTGGTAATTGAGACACTGCTAACTTTTCCGGTAAACCAAACACAGGACAACATGTCTTTTTTCGTGTTTTGACTTGCGACATTTGACAGTAATGAAGAGAAATGATAGGTATAAATTATATCGAAAATAGTGTGTCATCGACAATCTGTGAACAGGAAATTAAAAATATTACTTACATGAGTCTTATTTTCTTGTCGGCAGTGGTTAAAATCAATGTTTCTCACAAGTAGAATAACAATAATACGCGCGCACTTAATGGCGTTCGAACAACGTTTGACAACGATTGACAAGTGCAGTGAAATCACCTCTCCCACCTGAACCCTCCCCCCCACCTATCCACGCACTATTCAAAGTTAAACAGTTGCCAACGGAACGGAACACACAGAATATGATTTAGCGTTCATTTGACATTATTAGATGTCGGTGTTTTTTGACAAAATTTTGCGAATTTCTCTAAAGTTCATGATATTGGGGGCACCTCTAAATTTATCATGTGCCAAATAAAATTTTGTGTGTATATTTGTGAACAATAACAGCAACTTTTTACAGGTATTCCGAAACGAATATAAAAAAAAAATTTTCACTCCACCTTATTGTGCACGCTATATCTTCAAAAAGATTGTCTTAAGCTCTATGTCATTTCTGTTGAATAGTCAATCCTTCATCGTCTTCAAAAAAATCATGTGTGTCCAGGTTTTTGCTTTCTGGGAACAACGCTTTAGTCCTTGAAAGCACCCAGGCTTAGACGAGTTACAGACATAAGTCCGATCACTATCGTGTTTCTACATAAAATTGATTCTATTTATTAGAGGTTGATTCCACTTACTTTAGTAATTTTGAATAAACGCTGATACATTTCATTAAATGTGTGGAACGCGCATTAAGCTGCAATCTAAAGGATCTTCTAACTCATAAAAACATGTTACAAAGCAATATGTAAAACGCAGGGATCAAATGTTTTATCCGGGTTTCGATTGTTTGCCCCAATGAACTGATCTAGCAAATCCTTTTGTGGTAAGCTAGATGATTTTTTGTAAAGATTAAATTTTGTCATCTGAGACTTTCGTCGTTTGAAATTATATCGCTTTTCTCTCTCCTTCTACAGGTTAACATACGCAGAAAGAATCGACCCTTCCAGGATGCTTGTTATACCCAGAATTGCAGTGGCTTGAATTGTGACAGTACGTGCGTGTCTCAGATAGCATTCCCTATATCCTATGAGAACTTTGTGACGAATGCTATATCAGGTTTAATATCGAATTCCTGTTCAAATTTGGCTTCACCTCCGCTCGTTTGACGTAAGCATAAGTTGGGCCATCTGACGTTTTAAATTGGTTCTATAGGTTATTTTGAGGTTGGAAGATTTGATGATATTTCCGATGTGACAGAAAGTTAGTTGCATATTTGACATTTATGAATTTGGTCGAATTTTTCTTGAACAAAGTTGGGAAATCTTAACAAGTCATTATAAATTTTTGAGTCGTTATTGGATAAAACAATTATTTTATGTACTTGCCTAGTGCTCTCAATCGAAAGCATCGCTGCAACTTACTGCAAGAGCTGAAACGGTAAGAACAACTTATGCACGATCGGTGCGCTCAACAAGCCAGGTCTACTTGATTGAAGATGAGCATTTTTATCGAAAAGTCATCTTTTCATATGAGGCCTTTTTCAACTTGGAGGAAACGTCAAAACACAAATTGTCATTTTGGCACTTCGTAAACGCGTTTTAGTTGAAAAACATTTGCATCCACATAGAGTGACTGGGGAACATTTTCCTTCGAAAATAAACTAGGAAACACCGTTACAGTGAATGCCATTGCTACCGTGACATTCCTAGTGAGTTTTTTTCTCCCCCTAAATCGAAGAGGATGACATAGCCGACATGTGGTCTCGACATAACGGGGTAATGTGCCACACTGCCCCATTTTTTGCGAGCTGTTTTCAAAAATCATATAATCAGCCGATATTCTCATGTTAATTAAAGCTGCAATTTCACTCCGTCATCCCTTTTTGTTAGGAGCCGATAAGAATAAGTTTTACGCTAACCATTCAGAGGCGGTTGATGGCCTGAAACAAGAAATAGAAGTTGCCATTGATGAGATAGAGGCTCTAACATTGGAAAATGTACTGAAACATTTGATTGATCGAATGGAGTATTGCAAGGCTAGCCGGATCAGTCATTTGAATGAAATTGCCTTCTATACCTAAATGAAGAAGTTCTATTTTTCCATTTAAATCCATAAATAATTTTAAACTTAAAATATTCATAAGTTTTCTTACAGTCGATCCAAATTCTCAATCTGAAATGCTTCTCTGTACGTACCCCTAATAGCATATTTCATATTTTCAAAAGGATCAGGATTTTGGTCAACAGGTATGAACCTTACAAGATGTCAGTTTCGACATTGAAATGGACTGACGTGAGTCATCAAATGGTGACTCATCAGCTACTCATTTGACATTTGAATGAAATTGACGCTGATCCCAAAATCAAGGAAATAGCGCAGAAAAGCAATTGGGTGATAAAAAAAGGAGTCTTCTTCAGAGCTCCGTCATGTGAAAGTGTTTTCGTAAGAACTATTACTGAGCATCTTTAAATGCCTGAGTCAGTAGTGGCTTCCATTTCATTTTTTCTGCAGTTAAAGGCTCAGCTCATTGCAAAAAAGGCAAACTTTTCGCACATTTGTGGGTACTGCTCTGCGTGTTGATCTCTTATGTCTATGCCATGAATTCGAAGGTATTCATTCAATGGCTCGATTTTCGGTAGCTGCCAACTTCTTGCGTGCCTCACATTCAACGTACTGGGATCCTTGCGATAGCTTGATGTCGGTGTTTGGATAGCTTTCAGTATCTGCGCTATTCCTTAGCTAATTTTTTCATCGTTTGTAAACTCTGTCCCTAGTTCATTTCCCGTTTCATTTAAATTCTTGTCTCGCATCATATTTTATTAATTGAATAACCTTAAAAAAAAAATTGAACACGGGTTAATGGTGAATGATATCGGTGAATGGTATTTGCACCCTGAGTATTGGACTAAACATCTCCACGGCCAACCGGAGTAATTAGCCTGGAAAAACTTGACACACTACTTTCGGCTAGGACTCCTCGATCTAGATCTTATAGTATTTTACCGAGTGGAATAATAAGGAAGATTGCTAGAGAAGATATAACAACACTCTTGACGCCTCGAGTCGAAAAAGTATGCACTTTTCTTTTGCGAGGATTTCCAAAGCGTAGTGTGCCCCTAGCTCCATTTGTCTACCGACGGAGCTGACCCCCTTTTTCATCCAAATCATGGCGCAGTCTGTGCCATCTTTTGCATGAAAAGAAAATATGAGAGGTGTCAATTTTCTCTCCGTTGCAGAATATACAATCTGGTGACTGTGATCTATCAATTTTATGCAGACAGGACTGAAAAAACCCGTGTCCACCTTCTTATTCCTCCAAGATTGTTAACACTCCGCGAGAGTGCGTCGTCTTTCAACGCTAGCAACTGATTTTTTGTTAGCTTTTCGTTTTCGTAGGTAAAAAGTTTTTCTTTTCCCGGTGTGGAGGGCATCAACATCGCTGACCCAAAGGCTGCTTGCTATGGTAATGCAATCGATTGTGATCCTTGTCTCTGTACCTGCACCAACCATTTTTGGCGGTTGGTGCAGAACTTTTTGAAAGTTTTGTATAGCTTGTACGACACTCATCAATGGTCGCCTTATTGTTGGATTTGGCCGACCAACATGGGCCATAAACTGACTGACTACTGGAACCGCTGCATCGGCCTTATCTATCGTTGCTCTATTTTGTTCCGAGAAAGTCAGCTTACTGTCCTTCAAAAAGGTACCTACCTAGTTTCCATTCTACTTATCTATCCGCGATATTGACCTTCCTGACCTTAGACATCCCCTTCAGTTTTATCTAGCGCTGGACGAAATCCGTGAGTGGCCATCCATCTCCTTGTACTAGACAGCTGTTTCAGCTTCAAATACCAGATATTCTTGTACATAGTTTTCTACGCTATTCAGCATATCCGTCCGTCCAGCAGAGTTTAACGCAGTCCTGATGCCCATCGTCTCGCGAAAGACTATTGGCCTAGTTGGCCTTACTACGTGCCTTGATCTGTTGGACCCATGTTATCACTCTGCAACTGCATCTATAGGGTACCACCTTGTTCTGAAACTCTACTGCCGTGGGGGAAGCTTCCATCAACATATTGAATAGTGCATAATTGGGTCCTGATACCACACCACAGTTCAAAAGGATTCGCGTCGTCGCGAACCACGTTGATGAGCCTTACCCGAATAAATAGATGCTGGTGGATCAAATATGCTCATAAAGAACACTCCAAGCGGCAGTTCAGGAAAAAAATGATGGGCTTTCTTTTGGGCGGGCTTTTGCTTCTCTATTGGCTACTTTTTTTCGACCATACTTGCAGTAGGTAAAGCAGAAAGTCAATTTTTTTTCAGGTTAAACATAAGATTGGCATCCACAGTAAACAGTCCTGGAACAGTCTCACACTTTTTTTCGCCCCCTGAAATGTGTGTGAGGTAACCTTAAGGCGCTGAGCTTTCCCTTGTTGGTTTTAACAACAGGTTAGGGGGAGCCCATGACAGGTTACTGTCACCCCTCTGTACGGTTGTGGAGCCTATTTCTTGGCTGAAACGTGGTGGTTTCGAAGGCTAGAAAGTATGCTGAGCAAACACCATTTGTGTTCGGGAAATCCAGATAGCTTAAAATAAATTGGGACTCAGGACTGTTGCTTGTCGCAAATCTTGAGGTTAACACATTATGTCAACCCCGTATATGGCGACCGTGAGGTTAGGCCTATTCGTGGCAGGTACTCACGTTAAACAAAGTCTCTTTTTTTCTTCTAAAACGAAGTTTAGTCAGTTATCTTTAGTCAGTCTGAATAGAAGTTTATTTAGTGATTGGTGCAACACTATTTCTATTTTCTCGGATACTTTGAACCTGGGATTTCTCGCTGGTGTTTTTGGAATACTTTTTGCTTTGCGGCGATTTGTCAATGTATCTCGCCTTAACTATGTCGATGCAATTATCGAGGTACAGGATATTTGCAAGCAAACTTGCTAAGCACCATCATGACTGATTCGATTGGTTGAGATAGATGCATAAATGCTTCATTCATCATTCATGAATGGTCCTCGAATTGGATTACTAAGCGTTAAAGACGGCTCCCTGAGTTTTGCATCCTACATTTCCATAACAATAGCCACGAGAACTTTGAAGGGCATAATATACCTTAAATATTCCTATGCCAAAAATTGGTCTAATATGGATGTTTTGTCAAAGGATGTTCTTAACAATTACTTTGGTCCTGCTTGTAGTTTGTAAGCGCTGCTTGTTTCCTGAAACAGAATCAAGTGAACCTTATTGAATCGCGTAAGCATTTCGATCGCTTATGGTAAGAATCCATTCCTCTGTGTACGAAACAGTGTGCCCCGATGCGCCAATATGTATTGGAAGGATGGCATTGACTGACTGGACGAAGGACTGATGCTAAAGGACGTTATATCTACACACCTGATCAAATCAAAATTATATCTACTCTTTGAAATCAAAATCAAACGCATTCCTATACCTAAATGATGGCTGTAACATTTTAGTTGTTGAACTATCCTTGGCCTTCTCTATAGCGCTGTTGTTCTATTTCAGGCGACCTGTATTCTCGGTCTCAACCTTATCCTGTTGATCCTGTACAATTGCGCTGCAGCATAAATTTTTCAGTTCAGACCGAATTTGACCGTGCTTTTATCCTTGCTTAGTACTTTCAAGGACTTGCTTAGTTCTTTCTTAGACAAAAGACACGTTTTTGGTTTTGAAAACAGTTTCAATATCGCTTTTTCGTGAAGGAATATTGAAAAATTTCCATTACCAGCAGTATAAACTAAATATTTTGATCTTTGAATCCTTGAATTTGCAGAAACAATGCATGCTTCATGCATGCATATTTACAGTGAAGGCTGTTTCATTCACGTCCCTTGTAGTCTAATGAAATGAGTTATAGTATATAGTTTGGACCAACCTCCTTAAAATTTTGTATTTTTTGTACCTGGTTTTAAGTTTCTTTTCATTGAGATGTTACAAAATCGAGAGGTATTACAGAGAGGCTTTTCTAGGTGATATGGTTGGGAAAGCAAACTTTTTCTCAAGGAAAGCAGAAGTCAATCTGATCCTTAAACTGTTTCCGTTAGAAACAGTTTGCGTTATACTCCTTTGGCATTCGCAACACATTCAATGTAAGCTACATGCCAAAGGAGCATTTGGTTGTACAGACGAAGTGACAGCTTCGATGACAGCAGGTCCTTGACGACATTTTCACATAACCCCTTGTTTTCACATTTTTCTCTGAAACCCATGAGAAGTCTACCTGCTCGTCTAAATTTTTTTTACGCAGGATCCTTTTATTTTTGGCTCAATTTTTTCCAATTCACTACTAACACATACAAGTAAAAAACACAAATTGAAAGCAGTTGCAGTATTTACTTTGTGTTTTAACATAGTATCCTTGACGAAAGCATCTTAACATCTTATCTTTAGCGTGTCGATTTGATCGTGCCACCTCATTACTGGTAGTCTTTGATAAATTTTGAACATTTTGTACAGGAAAGGGCATATGTTAATAAAACGACACAATTCAACATAAAATTCAAAGAAAACTATGGAAAAGGAAACCAATTTTCATTGGTTACTTTAAACAATTGTTGATCCCTTTTATTTATATCTAATGTCTGTTATGTTCAGTGCTAAATGTTTATTTAACTTGTAATTTCGTTTCTCTTGCAAAAGTGGCTCAAGGATATAGTCCAAACATTTGCGAAACAGGAGTAAAATAAAAAAATAGGAGTAGTAGCAGGAAGGGCGGTTTTTTTTCAATTAACTGCACTTTCTCAAACCCACACTGAAACTTTAAGTACACATTCAATTCACCCAACAGAGACGACGAGACGGTCTTGATCTGGCAAACATTAGTCCTTGCGACATGGACTACTACGACCAACACTTGTATTAGTTATGCTTACTCTCACATTGAAATAAGCTAAAAGTTTTCCATGTTGCGAAAAGTTTCTGTGCACAAATGGTAGATGGTAACAGAATTGGTGCGAGCGTCATGTTCATATTTTAGCCATCCACAAAACGAACTGGGACGTGACTTTGCCTAGAAAGAAGTGGATCATATGGAAAAATTCAAAGTTTTCCAAAGACTTATGGCATAGTTGATTTATTTCATGACTTTTCTCAAGAACATCTTTTCTTGTTGCGACGGAAAGGGAAGGAGAGGAAGGAGAGAACGCGACGACGGAACAAGTTATAAACGCAGAAGGCGTGAGAAGCATGTTCTGCTGTTAAGTTATTGGATTAATGATAATTATTACTGATTGTATTCCTTCCTTATATAGTTCTTCCTTGAGACTGTTCCCGCTGCTCGGCTTTGCTACTCGAAAATTTGCGCCTCTAGAACAAATTGATTCTTATTTCAAAGGACATCGAATAATTTGTCGGTTTTGACAAGAAAAAGAAGTTTTCAACTTACACATGGTAACAATTCCTTACTACGACGCAAATCCTTATTTTCTAATCGGCTCAGAATTCGCCCATAATCGGGAACTTACCGTCCAAGAACAAGTTGCGAGTTGAGGAAAACTTCACAAATTCCATTTTAATTTTCCTCTAAATGTTGCATGGGAAATATGAAAAGTTTCATAGCGTTGTCCTTCCAACTAATATTCGTTGCACCAGATGATTTCCGGATGTTCTTCCAGAGTGGATCTTAAAAGTGTTCCTCTTTTGTGGATTTACACAAGAAGTGACCGAAAGGGAAGACGAGGGCGGGGGTGATTAAATTCATGTGACTTTGTGAAAATGATGACTATTAAAAAAAATTTCGTCCAATTAAACTTTGCAACTTGCATTGGGAAATGATTTTTAGGCTGCTGTTAGCGTAGATGTAGAGACAAACGAGAATATTATGTCCTGGCACAGCTTATCATAAAACTTTTGAATTAGTTCCGGTCGCATGCACGAGTAATGTAGGCCAACAGGACGTTTTAATGGACTTTAAAGGATTGGAATCGCCATCATTGGATAATGATGGCGATTGCGTTCGCCATTAATATTGTATCCTGTTTTGCTAATTTAGGTGTTTTAGTGCAACTGTTTTCACTCAGGACAAAGGACTACAGCAACTTAATTATTTGCTTTGTGTCAATTATTCCAGCTCTATTTATTCGTCGATAATAACCACAAAAATTCAATGGCAGCTTTAGAAGTGAATCACGGAATTTTTCATTTAATTGAAATATGTAAGTCAATATGACTCTGTTTGCAATCAATGAAGTTCTTTAATTGGTTTGTGATGAATCATCAATCGAATTTTCCCCAAAAGGGGAGACACCAATTCATTCAGTGAGTGGTCAATATTGCTATTAATTTAAAAATTATTGAGAAACAATCGAAAGTGCTTCCGTTGGTTGTGTGCAAATGTGTCTGTGTTAGTAATTTGCATGAGAACCATTGAAAATGTTAAAGGTCTGTGAACTGAATTGAAATCGGTTTGAGAATTCGAAATAACTTGAACTTATCGAGGAAATTGAGGTTGTATGGGTAACGATTTTGATGAATCATCTTTGAACCAATACTGAATGATTGATGTGACCAGGTTAAATGTTCAAATGCTCAATTATTGCGGAGTGGGTTTCAAGCACGTGCTTTGAATATTTTATTGCTTAAATACTTTGGGAATTATTTCTATTGATATCTTGGTCCTGTTTTAATTGGGAAGTCCAATTGTGCTATTAGAACTGTTGAATATGTCAACAGGTTAAAAGCTTACTCTGGTCCGAGCTGTCTAGAAAGATTGCAATCACCTATTTGGACACACATTATGCGAGCATAGGGAGCTAGCGTATATGTCCTGACGGTCCATAATTGATTATTCCAATGGAAAATTTTACATCCAACTTCGACGAAGCTCATCACGGAAAAACTGAGTTGGCCGTAAAATGAGTAACATTCGCTAAAAACACTGTTTCCAATCTCACGCGCGTTCTAATGTGCTATAGCTCATTCTATTTTTCAGTGGAAGAAGGATACATCTTCTTGAAAGCCATACCAGAGCAAAAAAATGCCCAAAAAGGTTTTGAGATAGTGTCTAATGTTGAGATATTGGGCACTGAAATGTCAGTAGGAATACCTACCTGATTGTTAGCACAAAAATTGTTCCTGACTGCTGACCAGCGTATCGGTAGTCTTAAAACTTCTTTAAGTACCAGAGATCAATAATTGATAGCATAGTTAGAACAGTAGCGAGACCAGTGTGCACTTATAGTCATATAAATGGGTCCAAAGGAAGACTAAATAATGACAAACAGCTTCAAACGAGTTTTGCCATTGCTGTACCTTTTATCTAAGAAAACTTTGTACTTTAGCGTGATCAAGGTGGACGAAGAGACGCTTCTCCTCCTATATCGGATATGTTCGTGGATCTGTCACTGAATCTAGATTTTCAAGAGAGAAGGTAATACAATGTATTAAGCAGGAGTGTAAACGCCATTACCGAAAGTCATGGCCTTTGACGCCATAAATCAGAAGCATAAAATGTGCTTTTGCCAATTGCCGTGCTTCTGCATGCCGAAATGTGCTTCTGCTGTTGAGTTTGAGTTGGGTCACCATCCAATAACTCCGGCTATTCCTCCTTTTCGCATTTTTGTGGTCTATCGAAGCGCTCATTGTTTTTAAAATTTAAATTACTACTTTTGAATGGTCGAAAGCATGTATTACATGACCTAATTGATGGATCGTGGCCAACATATGGATTTACCAGCAAGCAATGACTTTCAACAGCCTTTTCATTTTGGTTAAACAAAAGAAGTAATGCGTTCCGGAAACGTTCTTGTACAGGCACACAATTCGACAAGATCGATCAACACGATAGGTTTGGCAGACTAAACTTGTGTGTGTTTGTAGCTAAATGTCAGACGATTGAAATGGCACCTGTGTCAAATAATTACGTTGCTTACTATTCGCTGGCGCCATCTCTTAGTAACACCGGAAAAAAACGTATGGAGAAACCTGCCATAATAGACGCGAATAACTATAAAAAGTACTCTGATTGCGATGATATGTAACTATACTAGAAAACCATAGTTTTTAACTGCGAGTGATAAGTTATCTCAAAAACTTCAAGAAATCGCGAAGGATACATAAACTTCTCAACATAAAAAGCTCGGAACCGATCTAGTTAAGCTAAACAGTTTAGCTAAACAATTAAGCTGTATCTACGACGTCGCAGTCAACACCAAAGGATGCAAATTTATTAAATCGGACGAACCAAAGGATGGCACATAATACCCTTTTTTTAAAAAATTTCACGTAGATCACGTAGATGGTTTTTGCGCTGATCTGTCAACAAAAATGCAACACACGGCATTGGAATCTATCACTGAAATGACTACGACTGCTTACGGCCATTCGTCAGCTGTTCAATTTCAGTGAATCGGTTGAGGTGAAACATTTTGACATCTCAACGGAATACGGATATAGCATAACGTAGATACTCAACACGAGATCGATTGTTTAATCAATTAAAAGGTTTGGGGCACTGGTAACGCATTGTCTCCGATGTTGTTGATAGCCTAATGAAACGGCCCTTTTTAGTGCTCTTAGAGTAAGTAAGTAGAAAAAAGTTATGAGACTGTGTTGTCAGTTTCAGTTTCAAAATTTTTATTTAGTTCAGACAACAAGGTTTTTCACTTCAAAATGGTTCCTTTAGGCAGCAATACCACTTTGCAGGTTGTTCCCATGATTCGTTGTAGCGCTGGAAGTCTTCAACGGCTTTGGTATTTACGTGGACGATCGCATTTTTGTGAATGTTCTCCAGAGTTTGAAAATAATAACCTTTTAAGACATGTCTCAGTTTCGGGAAAAACGTAAAAAGTCTCAAGAAATCAAATCAGGAGCACAGCGAGTTTGAGGAACAACAGAAATGTGTTTTGAGGTCAATCATTTACTAATGAAAACGGCCATGCGATGAAGAATCCACGCGTTTACAATGACTACTCTACACGAATCACCCTTTTACTATGCCTTTCAAGGCTCAAGGCACATCGCACAAACACCAACGCCAACTATCAAAGTGTATTATAACTTTGATAATTTGCCTTGGTGTTTGCAAATATTTTTCAATGATTCATCAGCTTTCAAAAAAACAGCAGAATAAACCAATCAGCATGTTGTAAATCTGAATTTGAATCTGAAATTGAAATATAAATTTGACTTTCCACGTTTATTCCACACTGTTGCTGTATTAGCTTTGCCGCTAGGTTTCAGGATCAGACCCAAGTATCCATATAATATCACCTGGGATCACACAATTTTTGGTCATTGCCAATCGTCTTAACCCTCAACCTATCAAGGGGGTCGTTTACGTCCGAGCGAAAATTAAAGGTTGTTGTAACTCCTGAATACGCGTAGAGAGGCCGCTACTAGGCTTATGTTAAAAAAGTTTAGCCTCTCTAGGACGTACCTGCGAAGGGCCGATGTTCCAGTCGCTCCTCAGCCGTTGTAACTAGAAATTGAATTTAGCTCCGGACGTCAACGACCCCCCTTGATAGGTTGCAGGTGATAAAGCGGTAAGTAATTTTTTTGTTTTTTCATCTTAAAAGCCTCCATTGTGGCCATAGAAAGCTACAAGTTTTTTTTTTGAAATTTTTTTTTTCTCTAGATTTTGAGAAAATGGCGCAACGATCCGCTGAGGATGTTGCACGGGTACTACGTCCCAGCAAAAATGTCGTGTATTTCGATGACGACGACAGTGAAGAAGAAATCAACGCCGTAGAAGACGAAGAGAGTGTGGACTCTGAAGAGAGCCTTTCCGACGTCGAATCCGACGACAACAAAGAGGGCGATGAAGAAGAAGAAGAGAGCGAGCAACCGACGACGACAACAACAACAAACAGGCGCCGTAGGTTTATATACGGAAAAGATAAACACAAATAGTGCCTTGAATGTCCGGAAACTCGAGGTCGCTGATCGAATTTAGTGGTAATTTTGCCTCGAGCTATTGGAGCAGCTGCGTTGTCGGTAACACCATTAGATTTCCGGAACGTATTATTTACAAGTGATATCATGGAAATAATATTGAAATATACGAAGGCCGAAATTGATAGATACGTGGCCAGATTTCCTGACATTGATGTGAGTGCGCCTTATCGACATGTTACAATAAACGAATTAAAAGCATTTATCGGAACTCTATACTATCTAGGCGTGAATCAAAATGGTCACGTTCATGTTTCCGAATTGTGGGACCAAAGAAACGGGGTAACAATGTGTAGAGTAGCGATGTCGCAAAGACGATTTGAATTTATCAACTGCCGAATAAGATACAATGATAAAAATACACGAGCTGAAAGGCGCGCTACATGTACTGGCGCCAATTCAAGAAATTTGGGACTCGTTTATAACGAATTGCCAAACTAATTATTCGCCAAGTGAATTTTTGACAATTGATGAACAGTTGTTAGGTTTTCGCGGTCGATTTACTGCGCGCGTATACATTAAATCAAAACCGACACGTTACGGTCTAAAAATTGTCTCTATGAATGACGCGAAAACGTTTTATATGTATAATGCTATACCATATTGCGGACGAGTACTACCAGAGCCTGGTGAAAGCGTACCGTCATATTATGTGCGTAAATTGAGTGAGCCAATTTATAATACTGCTCGAAATATAACTTGCGATAATTGGTTCACTTCGATCGAAATTTGCAACAAGATGAAAAAAGAGTACGGCTTAGCATTGGTAGGTACACTCAGGAGAAACAAACGCCAGATTCCGGAATCTTTCAAAAGAAACGCTTCGATCGGTACAACAAGATACGGTTACGACGGGAATAAAACCCTACTTTCATATTGTCCAAAAAAAAAAATAAGGTTGTTTTGGTGCTATCGTCTAAGCATAATGTCGGAAAAAACTGCAAAGACATCGATAAACCAGAGATGATCGATTTTTATAATAAGACAAAATGTGGGACAGATGATTTTGACCAAGTCTGCGGAAGTTATAGTTGTGCCCGAAAAAGTAACCGATGGACGATGCGTTTTTTTTTGGGTATGCTCGACCAGGCCCGGGTCAACTCTTGCATACTGTACAATTTCTTGCCGAACAATACCGAACTATCTCAGAGAGAATTTATGAAAGACCTCGCGTTTGCTCTTATCAAGCCCTATCTTGAAGAGTGCGCACAGCGACCTGGTATACAGAAAACTTGTTAGTGCATATGGAGGAAGTGCTGTCAATCAATATAACTAATGCTCCTATCAATCTGTCTACGGTAAAAATGGCCAAAAGAAAGCGATGCACCATGTGCCCTAAGGAAAAAGATCGCAAAACAAATTATTACTGCATAAAATGCAGTAAACCGATTTGCGAGGACCATAGAATCCTAATCTGTCCGGGATGCTTTGCGTGACGCGTTACCGAAAAACTGCCGAATAGAACCATTGTATATCTTTTCTATAATAAAACATATTTTGACACTTAACTACTGACTTCTTATTGATTTTATTACTAATCTTTCAATTATGATATATTTATTGCCGTTTTTAATACGAAATACGTGACTAATTTTTTGTACATTTTGAGGTTGCAAACTGAAGGTTAATTTAACAAAAATTGTATGCATTTTATTTTTTTCATGAAAGCTACACTCTTCCCCTTCAATATTCTTCAATATTTTCGTTTCTATATCTCTATTTGTCTTAAAGTTATGAATTTTTGAGTAAACAAATGCATTTACCCTGTTTTTCTTCATTTTTTTAATAAAAAATATATAAAAACATTAAATTCTTTACAATTTTATGATACACTCTTAAAGTTGAAGGTTTAAAGCAACTCCATGAATTTTTTCAGATTTTTCGCGTGACTTAAACTGGTTGAAAAAACGTCAAGACGCCAAAGACCCCCCATGATAGGTTTAAGGTGCCAAAAAAACGTTGACAGGTTGAGGGTTAAGAGGATCAACTCATATGTTTCTTCGGTTATCCTTCTGTTCAGATTCACACACCATTCTGGCACAAATCTTTCGTATACCCAAATCATCTTTTAACTTTTGATTAATACTGAAAGTGTTTGGGTTGAATAGTTCAATTATTATTTTGAATACTAAACGCCTCTTTTGTCACAAGATCCCTCACACGTTCAACGTGTCCTTCAGTTTTTGAAGTTGAAGGTCTTTGTGAGCGAGGTCGATCTTCAACGTTTTCTCTGCCTTCCAATAATGATGTCGTCATGGTAAGCAATTTCGTCCATAGACCTGTTTCAACTTATCGAAAATCGCACTCGCGATTAACGCGAACTTAACGCGAAAATTTAATGGCATATCGTTGCGCAAAGTTCCTATGTTCCATATTAGTAGCACGAAATTAAATCACCAGTTGATTGATGGCGCTGTCAAAAATAGTGCGTTCGATATACGGAGTTGAAATTCGGAATGAGAAAGTTGAAGAAATAAACGAACCGGTCTAGTACAGGCTGCTCTAGACACAACGTTGCCAGATCGCACGCAGTGTTGCCAGTCCCATGCAGTCTGAGTCATGTCTCATGAGTTGCAAACCAATCGGCCCTCAGTCCAATGACTGAGGGCCGATTGGTTTGCATGACTGGTTTGCATGACATTGGTTCGCAATGACCGACCATGAATCTCTCTCATCTTCTGCGTGATTTAGACTACTGGTGATATATTGAGAAACGCTTTCCTGGTAGTAAGGGCTCCACACCGACTCTTATGCTCTGTAGTTATGAAATAGAAACAAATAGGGACAATTTTTTGAAATTGAGTTGCAATGATCCTATTTTTAAAACCTTTAACATAGTTTTCGCTTTTTTCTAAGCGATTCAGTTTCTCAATTGAAGTTTATTGGGTCAAAGACTCTGTTAAGGTTTTTTTTGACCCACAATTATCATCATATCAGGTCTATTTAAACTAATGATTTATCAGATAGACATGTCAGGGAGAGGGTAGCATGATGTGTTGATGGTCTAGTGCAGAACTTGAGCCTTATAGTCCCGCAATTTCATATTCTTTATTGTAACTCATGCCTTAGATACCCTAAGTGGCGAGGAAACTCTAAAAATCGCTCTCCTTTTCTAGATATCTAAGGTAGCAGTCTCAGAAATTCTTCACAACTTGGTTGTTTCATCTGAATTTTGTTTAGTTAACTATGTCCTGAAAGTTCATCGACTCAAGAAGTTTGTACTTTGAAAAATTACGAGCAAAGTGCTTGAAACAATGTTACCAGAAATTTCACTTAGCTCTTGTTTCCTCGAGGTCCGATTACATGCAAATTACTAAGAAAATGGCACTTATCCTGACATTTGTTTAATCATACGATTGCTTTATGCTTGTGGGGAAATTAATTTGCTTGGTATTTCGCACTTTGCTTCATAATAACTTAAACACAGTCTTCCGTTTTGCTCCCTAAATTTACAAACAAGAATGTTTGTTGAAAATAACAAGGACCGTGAGAAACAGCAAAGCTAATTTTAATCCTTGATAATTGATGTTATATCTAAAAAGCAACTTGGTATACACGTTTCCCTGCTCAAGTAATCTAGAATTTATGGCTCTGTTGCAAGAAAGTAAATTTTCACAACAATATATTCGATGCCATGTCGAATATATCATTCAGCAGGACATAAATTGTTCAGGTAATGATACTATCATATTCTTTTCTCCCGACTAAGTTCCATGAATTATAGCCGGAGCTAAGCAGTCGTCGCGTGCTTAATCCGCAACATGACGTATTACATAAAAACGGGTATTGAGCAAACAAGGAATCGGTGAAATTGATGGGCAATATCGATTTAACAAAGTCACGGTTAACAGAACGAGACTAATCCGGATTATGTTCAACCAGCAAACGAGATCCGACCCGTCCATTTGAGTCTTCGTCCCTGTCGACAGGCTCGGATTCTTTTCGAATTCGAAAAACCATCCTTGATTACCTGGCGGACTTGGGGATACAAGTGTGTGGTATTCAGAACGAAGTTCAATATGCTTCTATTCAGCTATAGTGGCTATGGCTAAATCTGCGAGGACCACAATATAGCCATTGTAATGGGCTGTGACGAACGGGCCCACAACCTGACCAAAAAGGTAGTCCTCCTCTGATTTCGATAGTCCGTTCAATTAGTTTTAACCAGAACAAAAAGTGATTTATCTGATAACGGGTGAAGATTCAGTCGGGGGAAGAACCTTTTTCACCACGCAAAAATCTCAGCCTGTTTCGGGTCCTTGTTAATTCTTTACGGCAATATATTTTCCTGATGGAAATTAATCCTTACAATTGTTTATTTATGGTTGTGTTGGTGAATGTTGAATGTTTATTTTTGCTATCCATTCTTGAAGGATTGGATTCTCATTAGCTTTTATGATGGGGATTGTTCAATACGGGTTGCAATAAATTTGTGGATGGACAGAATAAAAAATATGGGAGTCTATTTGCACGTTGTAAATCAGTGGCCGATTGTTTATTGTCTTATATTTGCATGTGTGCGAGATATAATTTCGAAGGATTCGTGAGTTGATAAGATTTTAAATGGGAAAGACCACGTTTTCAGGACTTGATTCAAGCAATTTTTCTGAGTGGATTCCTCACAATCCTATATGTACTCAATAACTACTCTTATATATAAATAAACATAAATTAATCCTTAATTGGGTACCTGTAGATACCTCAACGATTTTCCAAAGCGATTATATATCTAGTGGCTTAATTAATTGTTTTTTTATCGAGAAACTTGAATTATATTATAATTGTACATAATTATTTTGGTTCTTACCAGAACAGGACATGAATATCTTGCTTTACTTAATACGGTGCAAACTGTATTTTCATCTTATATAGTTCAAGATTGATGGATTTAAACAAGACCCAAGAAATGAGTCAGGAGTTTCCATTTGTAATCGATAGGGATTAAAAGAAAAGTTATCAGTTGATGAGTTCAGAGTGCAGCCTAATTGACCTTTCTCTGGCCACTGATATCGATATTCTACTAAGAAAGCCTCAAGTCCACTTAAATCTCAAAAAAATTTCGAAGAAAAATTTGCCATACCTCATGAAAGAACCACAGAAACAACCATCTCTGTTTTGCTTCTCTACGGAGGCACAGTATTCCTTAATAAAAGTCAATTACCTACCACATCTCATTACCGAAAACCAAATACCATGCCTGAAGTTCATCTAAATATCTATTTGCTGTAACATTGGAACTATGTATACATAAGTCTGCTCACTTTCCGCTCAGACGTAAATTCGCGTAGGTTCAGTTCAGCGATTTCTCCACTTTCTTCATTAACATTAATCGCCACACTCCGGTTTCCACTAAATTTTTTTCTTTACTGACCGAAACTCCTGGTGCAAACTTTTAATTACAACCTGTGTTGCCTAATGTGTGCGTCCCCGCAAATTGGCCAAGAGACCTGTCTCGCAATCTTTAGACCCTCGCAATCTAAAAGAGTTCCCTACCTCAATCTTATAGGACTCATCAATCGCCAACCATCGTCAATATATAGTCGTTATTTTTTTTGTTTCAGCGAGAGGTTAGTCTGTTTCACTGAGTTTGTCCTCTGCTGCCCAGATATGGTTTGGTTTTTGCAGATGGTCCATCTAGATGCCTTACAAGGATACCAGGTGCGCAAGCTTAAAATGTCGTGTTTACGTAATTATTCAAGAACAATGACAAAATATTTTTTAATTCAAAGTATCGGCCCTCGCTTTTTACACATTTTATCCATCTCTCGGGCAATTTATGGATACCATTCCAAAAGAAGGCTTCAACTTTCATTGATATCTACTCATTGAGTCATTTTTGTACATTGTCGAAAGTCTTGAAGTATTATTCAACCAGTGCGTGTCCCATCGATGAGAAGAGGTGATAATCAGAAGGCGTTATCTCTGGTGAATATGGCGGGTGGGGTAGGAGTTCCCAACCAAGCGAGAAAATCGTTTCTTTGATCGTTTTGGCTGAATGTGAGGGAGCGTTGTCATGCTGCAGAATGACTTTACCGTGTCTTCGAGCCCATTCTGGACGTTTTTCGAGCAATGTTTCTCTTAAATTGATCATTTGTTGTCGGTAGCGGATGGCATTAACTGTTTCGCCGTGTTTGAGTAGCTCGTAGTACACTACTCTCTTCTGATACCAGAACACACACGGTATTGTCTTCCTCCCAAAACGATCCGGTTTTGCACTCGATGTTGATGGTTGTCCTGGCCTTACCCATGATTTCTTACGTTTGGGATTCTCAAAATATATCCATTTTTCATCGCCAGTTAAAACCCGATGCAAAAAAACCTTTTCTTTCGTTTCGTAAATGCAGTATTTCGCACACGGTTTTTCGTCTTTCCATCTGTCGTTTGTTCAGTTTGTGTGGAATCCATTTTCTAATCTTGTGAATCTTTCTCATGGTTCTCAGGCGATCGGAAATGGCTTGCCGAGGACATTCAACTGCTCCGCCATCATTTGTTGTGTTTGTGTATCGTCTTTGACCAATAATGCTTCAAATTCGTCGTCTTCAAACTTTTTTGGTCGATTTTCATGTTCTTTGCCAATAACATTGAAATCGCCACTTTTGAAACGTTGCAACCAGCGTTCACAAGTCTTTACGCTTGGAGCAAGATCGCCGTAAGTCTTTATAAGAATTCGATTACTTTCCGATGCCTTTTTTTTAGTTGAACAAGAAAATCATTACATGCCGCAAATGTTTTTTACTTGTCTCAAAACTCGAAATATTTAAAACAAAAAGAAGTATGCTACTAAGTCGTAAACAACTTAACGAATCTGACGTTTTGTAGCGGGTAGTTTCACCAAGAAAATGGCGCTTTGGGTTTGACAGATTACTTCAATAGGTTTCATGCGCCATCTCTTGACAACAAAGCGACTTTTAAACTTGCGCACCCGGTAGACTCTGCAGGTTCGTATTTGTTCTAGCACTGTTGCTTGATTTCACCCCTTTCGCATAACATGGCTATGAAGGAGTGTTGGAGAATCTAGACGAAAGTGTTCTACACTTTTTTCCTCTTTTTTGAATAAATTGAATATGTCATCCGTTTAGATATTTTGATATTTTGTATTCTATTAGATATTATTAGTCTTTTGGAGTCTTGATCTAGAAGGTTGTGGACAGTTAGACACCTCTAATGTTCATACTTTATTTCTGTGTATCTACAGGAGTTGTTCAATACTCGTTTTATTAAAGTAGAAACGAAAGGACTTCACTTGCTCTGTAGTCATTAGCTTAAGCTTATCATTCGGTTTGTCTTGTAATTCTCTCTATACTTCCTACTCTACGACAAGATTCAATTCCAATCCTTTTCACTATTGGTAGTCGCACTTTGAGGCATAATTAAGTCCACTCCTCCAGAGTTTTGACTGGTTAAAATAGTGTTTGCAAGAACGTCCGACTATTAGTGTATCTTCACCCTTATGGGCTCAGAGAATCGCTTAATTTTCTTCTCCTAAACTGCAATTTGGAGGGCCTGACTACAGAGTTTCCCTGTCATGAGGCTTTGTGGTTAGAAATAAGCACCTGAAGTTATGTCCATTGGTTGCTCATTATCATTCCTGTAGCTACTATAGTTGACTGCCAAAATTTCTGGCTTGTAAACCGTGGTATATCTTTGCAGCTGTTAGTTTCATATGATTTAGCGTTAGTCACAGATTTTAGTTCCTTATCCCGTGCCCTGATCGGTTTCCAAGACCACGATGTAGACTATATCCTTCATATCTGCAGTGGAATTCGGAATGGTTTCTCAATCTTTGAAAAATCGACCTTTTAAGGAGTCGTTGTGTCAAATGCTGGTTTGTGTCTATCAATTTCTCTTTGGAATGTAGGAGTCACTTCCTCCTTGATAATGTAGAGGAGGCTCGCTTGAGGTTAGTTATCCCCGCAGTGAGATTTAATGTTTCAAATGTCATTGTTCCTAAACATAAGTGTTTTTAGAACCCTCAATGTGAAGTTGTCCATCCAGAAGCGCCAGATTGAGACAAATGTTTATTGAAGCTGTAGAGATAGTCATAAAAATAACTTAATTTCACGGGCAGGACATTTGTTAGTTGCTTTTTGCATACATATGCAAGGCGGTGATAGTATTATATCGAAAAGAGTATTCGCAGGCAAGGCTACAAAACGGGGACCAGTGATAAATCCAGGAAGCTTTTGTCAAAGTCCTAGGAAGACGGTAGAGAAACGCTATTCGGATGTAGATAATGGACCACGCAAGCGATGATTTGACACTGCGAAGGGGTGATATGTGGTAGATCATGTCTCCTGAACAGCAGAACAGCGGGACGTAGAACAATTACAACACTTAAATACGTCGGTTATTAATAAAGTGTGCTATTTAAGAGGTACAGAAACTTAAAACGAAAAAAAATCACGGAAAAGTTGCTTTGCGTCCCATGCAATTTGAGTTTTTGAAAACACAATTTTCAATTCAATAATAATATTCAATTAATTATCATTATACTAATTGTAATTTTCAATTTTAAAAAATAAATTTCAAAATTATATTCGAATAACTTTTGGGCAGGCGAGCGCCACAATTGGCATGGAGGAGGTCCAAATCAGAGGTCTACGTTTCGACTAAATAAACCAATAATTGGGGCAGTATCTGGCCAGTAACGCGGCGAATGTGGTCTTCCGAATGGTTTGACGTATCGGACTTGTCAGCATAGACGAGTGATTTGACGTATTCGCACTAGAGCAGTGTTAAATCTCATGATCTTGCAGTCTAGTTTGCAGGTCCAAAACGAGAAATTTTAGAAGTTATCAAACACTTCTTTTCATTCGATTGAAACAAGGTTCCATTGGGTTAGAACAACAAACCTGTCCTATCCGGGATGTATCTGTTCAGAAAGTCATCGATCATGGCTCTACAGCGGTGAACATTGACTATAATGTCCTTTCTAGGAACATTTTTAAAGGCAAATGGTCTAATGATCCCTCTGGTCCATAAAGCGCATCAAAGCGTGATCTTCCCTGGCTGTAACGGTGTTTTGACAACCGACAATGGTTTTTCATAGTCCAAATGCAGCAATTTTGTTTATTGACGTAACTACTCAACCAGAAATGAGTCTAATCGCTAAACAAAATAGTCTAATGACATTCGGGTTTGCAACAAATTATTCTTGGGCATGCAACGAATCTACACCGTGCCTGGTGGTCGTCCGGCTTCGATTCCTTCACGAGTTGGGTTTTGTAAGCCCAAAAACAAAGATTCTTCCATAATGTGGATGAGCACATGTTAAATTGTTGAGCAAGATGTCATATGGACTAACACTGGTCTTCATCGATACTAGGCTCTACAGCTGCTACGGTTTGTTCACTACGCACTGTACAAAGACTAGATGGATTTGTATTATCATTGAGAGTAAACGTGGTGCCTAAACGATCTATGGTTAATCAAATTAATTGTTCTAATGGACGATTACGTCGATCATAAAATTAACGGAGTGTGGGATGATATTGCCGAACAGAACGGTTTTTTCGGAAAAAATCTGCATAGTTTGTAGACGTTCCGCAGACGTCAGCCTATTTATGGTAAAATGGTGAACTCAACAAACCATAAAACACATGGCAGCTGTCAAACTATACTTAGCAATAAAAAGTATTGCCAACTTAAAGTTCTATACCTTAACTAAAACACTTTCGTTGGGAGAAAGAAAAATAACCTAGTAGTTTGATTCAAAGTAGCCGTGAAGCGGAGTATAGGGTAAGTAGGGGTATAGGCTTTCAGGATTAATTCTCTGGTTAACATGGCAGGTGTTTATTTGCACTTAGCGCGTGTTTACGCAGCGACTTCCTGCAACAACAAAATGTTTTAATAATTTTTATTATTGCCTAATTTCAATTTTGAGTATTTTGCTCCATTTTTAACCTTTGTAAGACTAAAAAAGTAAATAAGAAAATACGATTGGAACGGGTATTATGATTTTCCAAAATCTCTTGCTTTAAAAGATTAAAAGGTTTCCCAATTTTTTTGGTTGTTTTGATTGACTTTGCTTGCTACGCGCCGGAATATCCTTCAAATCAGTTTCTTCTGCTCGTTTTTTTTTTTTTTTGCAAAGAATTGTTTATGAATAAGTGAAAGGAAACAGTTGTATGTTTACATTGAAAGTTTACAGAGGTGCCTTGGAAAATTAAGAATTTGACTTCACCCTTTCGGAAATTCGAAAACATTCCGAGGATGTTCTTTTTTATCGTTATAAATTAAACATGTATAATTTATGCCTAAGTTTTAATTTCACGACAAATTTCCGAGCTCGATAAATTTCACGCAATATCTCCTAGATTTTGAAGGATGAATCATTTGCAAAATTACAACCCTTTCCTGACTCAACGCTTTGGAATTCACCATATTTTACTCCAACGCAAGGATCATGTTCACAACTTACCCCCATGAGGGATAAAACACAATCCGCAGTCTGATATTAATGGAGTTGACACATTTTAATATTCATGGCTTATTATTATGAAAACGCGTCATAGAAACACCGGAAAGGATTGTCGTGTGGACAATCCTGATGACGATGCTAGAGCGGATATAAGAAACACATTGACAAAAACAATGTGTTGCAGATGGTTGGCTGTTGGAGTTTTTAAGTATCTGCAATCCGCACATAGAATAAAAAATCCCATTTACGTATATTCAGTGTGAATGGAAGCGTTAACATGTCGAGCAAATCACCATTTGCACCCTTATTTTAAGGTGTGTCGATTATAGTAATATCTTTTTCAAAATTACAAAAAGATTTAGCTGTATGAGTAATGAACACTATTGAAATGTTTTTGGACATTTTTTTTTGTTTTTAATGTTGGTGATGATGTCCTTTTTTGGTTTCATACAATTTTCATACCTTTTACGAGAATATAAAGAGGGTATATAACAATTTGCCAATTACAAATTTTTATTTTCCATATTCCTTATCAATTTTTCGACAAGTATTTATCTTTTCTCGAACCACAAATGCACTTGCAGACTATTTATCACGAATTGAAAGGCAAGGAGAATGCAGAAAAATTGGCGGTACGCATCTGAGTCCAATTGTCAAAACAGATTCCGCAGAGGATTTTTCCAGCAACATATCGGAATCGTACGTCATCAAAAATACAAAACTACTTGCGAAAGACATGACATTCAACAGTACATGATAAAGGACGTGTGAAGCATGCCATTACCAAATCCATTTTCACGTTCAATGCTACTCATGTGTAAACTGTTGGAATACAAAAGGAAATTACATATATACATATTCCGTTTCTTCAACGTATGAAAGTGTTTTGCGTCAATTCTTCAAACAATTCACAAAACATGTTTTCCACACAAACGACAAACTGCTCTGTGTGTATGTAACATGCAGGAAGAGATAGTTTCGGAATGCTTCAAAGAATATTTCTCCTTCGTAAGTACTAACCGTTTCTACGAATGTATGAACGTTCGCTTTTATGTATAATGGAAACTGTGTCAGGATTTCAAGCTACACTAGACATGCTTTCAAAATTTTCCAAACACTCAAGGCGAGAAAAGTGCTTTGGAAAGTGGATTTTAGGCGAATTTGAATAAGATATCCTTAAGTAGTGAAAACGAGTGCATTACAACACAAAATTCCATTGTTAAATGCGAATTTCAAATTGAATGCAAGCACGGAGCCATCGCTCATATTTTATTAAGAAATAGTGTCAGATCTTAAGATACTTCAACATATAGCAAGGAGTCGGCAAGGATTGAATTCTGATAATAGTACAGCGGAACTTCGTGCTTGTGAAGCATAAAATTGATTAATACCTGTGTACACTGTTCGATGGTTATATTTCTTGGACAACTTTCTGTCTAGGACTGTTTGTTTTTCATTTCCTGTCATTCTTCCTCTTAAATATTTCTCTGGATGGGATATGTTGAACCTATTTGCCTACCCACATGTCATCCAGATAGAAATAATTCAAAAAATATCACAGAAAATGTTATTAACAATATTGAAGCATGTTTTCATGCTTTTGCCGACTTATATCTATACAAGCTTTAAGGAATGCATTTTTTGGTGTCGCAAGAGTCTGCTCAAGTATTTCGAAAGCCAGGTGTTTGCCTAAAGGCATGTACAACTAGCTGTCATTCAAAAAATATCGAAAAAAAAACAAAAAAAGTGATTTTATTTATCTCCTTTATCAATTCGCGCTTGCTAGTAGCTTGAAACTGTTTGGATTCTGGTTAGCATCCTGATGTTTTTTTTGAGGATCGTGAAATGTCAAACCCATTCTATACAAAGCTTTTCCAGCATCGAAGAATACACCCTAGCAAGATTTTAGAAATTAATATACACCCTAGTATCCGGTATTTTGAGTTTCAGGAAAAGAGTTCAAGGATCTAAGTTTAGATAACGTAGTTGTTCTCAGCCGTATTTTTCGAAAAGTTCCAGGGTCAAAACGTTGGTGTAGCTGCTGTGATGTTTATTTTTGAATCGAGCAATTGAATTTTTGGCATATAACTTTCAGAATGAGAGAAAGCGGATACCAAAGATACAAAACAAAGACACGAAAAACTGTTTGACAGCACAAGAACCAAAAACACATGAAACCTCTCTCATGTCAAAAACTCCCAAAATCCACAAAAAAAGATGTAAGCGATTAGAAAACCCAGGCAACATTCATACCTAAAGTTTATTGCTTAAGGCAGTAGTCTGCTTTACAGGCTTCGAAAAATCGATTATTTTTTTTTGTCTTAAATCTATTCCAAAACTATCCAAGAATATGTCTTCAAAATTTCAGAGCCCAATTCGACATATTTTCGAAGCTAGAGCAGTTTTAGTGGCCGAGCGTCGAGCAGGTGCGAATGCTCGGGCAGACCCGAGTGTGAGTTATGGATAATTCCTATCCTTAACACATATTGCATCCATAGCATAAGATTCGGAAAAGAACAAAAGGCAATAAAGCAATGAAATAACCTTTTCCGAATCTTTCTTGTGATGTCTATATGATGTTTTTCCAAATTATCTGTTAAAAATATTTGAAATACTGCAAGTACATGATAAAATAAGATTCAGAAAGGAATAAAATGCAATAAAGCAATAAAATATCCTTTCTGAATTTTATTTGAAACGTCTTTATGGCGGTAAGGGTCCTAAAATGTGTGAAAAAGGATATAATTAGAAAAAAGTATATAAGAGGAAAGAATTTAGAGTTAAGATATTCAGTTGTAAGTTAGTAAGTAATGATGTACGACAAATAAAGTACTTTCTTTTAGAAAAGAATCTTTTATTTTTTTCGGTTATTCGTAAAGAAACCTTAATTCGTGCGCGCTCCGCCCCTTCATGTATTCTATTGATTGACTTTACTCGCATATACCTGAAAGGGTCCAACCGTCATTTGAAATATTATTTGGAGTTTCTAGAAGGTCTGTGTTGAGTAGTCGTAGGGATAACGGTATACAATATAACGGTAAACTATAGCTCTCGGCATCGGCTTCTACACTGCTATTTGTAGCGTTAGCTTTCAGTTTCATTTTTGATTTTGCCAAGCGCACATCAAAATGTCAAGCTACCCGAAAGGTGATCATTGTAACAGCCGGCGTGCTGCGGAACCGCGAAAGCGAATATTTCACGGCAATCGTTTTACCAGTGTATCATCGGACGATGGAGACTTACACACGAGCCGCAGTGCGAACAAGTTGAAGACAGCAAGCAGCGATGATGTCATTATTCATTCATCGCACTGCTACCGCATTATTGAATTCGTATCGGTGTTTCTCGCCATTTCGGAAATCGTAATTTGCAGATCATGCAACCAAAAATTAACGTTTGCAGAAAGCGGTCATCGATGCCTAGGATTTAAAATTGTTGTCCAGTGTATGTGTGGTGGACGCGAAATCCAGTCTGGACCATTGATAAATACCGGCTACGAAATCAACCGACGAATAGCCTAATCCTTGGTATCGGACGAGAAGGGATAAACGTATTCTGCGGCCTTATGGATATGTCTGCAGGTTTTGCAAAATCTACTTATCAACAAATCGTTCAGCATCTGTACGCAGCGTCGAAGACAATGTTCGAGAGCACCTGCGAAAAAGCCGTCAAGGAAGAAAAAGAAAAAAGCGTTGAACATGGAAGACCTGCGAATCATTTGAAGGTTTCGGGCGATGGATCATGGAAAAAGCGCGGTTATACTTCCTTGTACGGTGTAACAACGCTCATCGGATACTACAGTGGCAAAGTAATTGATCTCATTGTAAAAAGTGGTTATTGTCATTCGTGTGCCATAAATAAAAATACTTTGGACGAAGATGCATTTGAGGAGTGGTATGAAAATCATAAAGACTCATGCTCCTCAAATCATACAGGTTCGGCAGGGAAGATGGAGGTAGATTCCATAACAGAGATATTTTCGAGATCCTTCGAAAAATTTGGAGTTATGTACAGTGATTATATCGGCGATGGCGACTCCAAAACTTTTACTGGAATCTTAAATAGCAATCCTTACGGGGACGAGTGTACAGTGACGAAAAATGAGTGTGTTTGACACGTGCAAAAGCGTATGGGTACACGTTTACGGAATAAAATAAAAACCGAGAAACTTGGAGGAAAGAAGGGGCTAACGGAGAGTGTCATAAAGAAATTGACGATTTACTACGGTCTGGCAATTCGTCGAAATATGAACTCAGTAGAAGGTATGAAGAGAGCAATTATGGCAACATTAGACCACTACTGTTCCACCGATGAAAATCCTCAGCATGAAAATTGTCCAGAAGGCGCGGAGAGTTGGTGCGAATGGCGCAAGGCTCAAGCGGCGAATAATCTGGCATCTTTTAAACACCCGGCAACATTGATCAATGAAAATGTAGACAAGCATATTCGTCCAATTTACGAAGATCTGTCAAATGACGATTTATTGACGCGGTGCTTAGGCGGACACACTCAAAATTCAAACGAAGCGTTCAATTCAATTGTGTGGCGCCTAAATCCGAAACACTTAAATTCCGGCTATAAAATCGTCGAAATAGCAGCAACTATGGCTACATGCATTTTCAACGAGGGCTATTCAGCTGTGTTTTTAACCATGCAGCTCCTCAATATCATCATCGGGCAGCAGTGCAAAAATTTTGCTGACACCGTCGATGCTGAGCGCATAACGCGGGAGAATCAGCGCGCATCATTTTGCAGCAAGGAGGCTCGTACAGCTCGAAGATCCGAAAGCCTCCGCCAAAACGAGTTTTTTGAAGAAGAGGAAGGGTTATTGTATGGCCCGGGGATAGCTGATTAACATCTAATTAGTGTAAGTATCCAAAAACTTATATTTTTTCATACCGAAAACTTTGAAGCGCATTTTCTCGAGTTATTATTTTCACAAGTCTTAGAAAACTGCGCCCGCGATAGCAAAAAGAATATATGTCCGATCGAAAAAAATCAAAATGATCTAGTTTTAGTATTAAATTATCTTCTATTTGAACCAAAAAAGTTGGACAAAAGTATTATTTAAACTACTTGCTTTGCAACTTGAAGTGAATTTTATTTTCAAAAAAGTGAATTTTTTTTCAAACTTAGATAAAATTAGGAATTTCATAACTTCTTCGGTATTTTTTTAGTTCATATAGAAAAAATACTTATATAAATTAAAAAAAAATTTGGTTCGACTCTTTCAGATGCATCGCACGACCTCCTTCACCCGCGCCGATTGACAAGTGCAGACTCCAGCTGCCCCAGAAAAATGCTTACAACTTCGAAAAATTTCAATATTTTTTAATAATAAAAATTGTTTTTTAAAGCTTAAATATGAGACACTATCGTCTCAAAAGTTCGTTTACCGCAATCATTTCCTTCCCTTTCAAAAAAATTGCTGGAAAAACGTTTTTTTCTCGGCTTCTAAAGCAGACTACTGCCTTAAACATATTGGTCGAAACACTAAAGAAACACAGCAACAAAGCATTTTAAACGAACCTTAATTAAGGACGAACATTACATAGGAGCAAGTGGAAAGGACCAACTGGACAAACAGGTGGTACATAGATTAATATGTCCATACCAATGTAGCTATTTCTTCATTTTCGTAACACTACTCTAGCTCCTGTAAAGTCTTCGCTTCCTACAGGAAGCACTTGCAATTGCCTGGTTCCATTGACCACGTCTTCCAATTTTGAAACCCGAGAAACGATGAACTGTCTTCGTTAACAGAGTTAGACAAGCATTTACACAGTTTCTCCACTGGGTTCTACCCTACAGTTTTCCCAACGAATTCCTCTTTTGTACATCCATTGCTCGTCGATACGATGCACATGGCCAGTCAGTTGCAGCTCCTGCAGTCTGACAGACGTCAAGACCTCCGTACAATGTATTTGAGAAAGCTTGGGTGAGGTTCCATGTTTGAGTCCCGTAGCAGAGCACAGGTCTTAGCACAGATTAGTTTCCTTTGATACTTGTTTTCCTGAGTATCCCACTAGTCTCCATAAACGTCAGAACTGGAGAAAGGGGTTTTAATTTGAGTGCTGCACTCTTCGGCTAATCTCCTTTGATTTAGGTCAATGAAGACGGAAAATAGAGAAAATTTCGACAGCACTGGTGAGACTTCAACGAAAGAATACGAGGACTTGACGCTACAAGACACTACAAATAATTCTAGTTTTGCTAGCCACATGATTAACGAAAAATGTATACTAAGCTAACATTGAAAATTCTGTGAGAAGGCTCCATGTGCAACATAAAGGACGACGTTTGACGGTACTTGAAAAAATACAAACGTAAAAAGTATAAAATAATCATAAAAAACAGGCAACCTTTCACTCTGACATAATCGCCTCACTATAAAAAGTTGATTGACTTTTTCTACTTGTAAAAAGGTTGGGGTGCTTCATCTGGGAGGTCGGGATTATAAACAAGGGCATTGAAGTTTGACAAACTCTGAATGAAAAACCACATCAAAGACAATAGACCGCCAAAAGGCAGACATGCGACGACAACAGAAATCAGACGAGGAATGACGCAAGCTTGTCCAGAAATCAAACAATTAACTTTCTGAATTTTTCATTCAGAATCGAGAACGACGCTTTTGCTGTAGGTGAATATCAAAATTGATTTCATGATTGACCGTTGGCGAAAGAATAAATAATATGACCACTTCCTTCTTGGACACTTCCAAACATTACTTAGAGACTTCGTTCCATATTCTTAGCTAGACCCCTGGGCATTCAATTCGACTAAGGAAGGTTACACCTCCGTTAGAGATCAAGGATCAAGGATCAATGATCAAGGAGCCCTAGTTCTTAATGGGAGCAATTATGATAGATAGATCATTTAAAGTACATAAAAAGATCATTTAAGCAAGTCCTGTCGGAGCTTAAGCATATGCAAAATTTCCTAGGTGTATTTTATGCAACCCTAATTTAAGCTAACAATGTTACTATTGTTACCAAAAAGTGTTAACATATTGAGCCATGCTTGATTATCGCACCCTCGTTGATCCCGGGTAGGGAAGCTTATACATACTGCAACAATGTCAAAGAAGAAGTACAGGAAATTGTTTTCAGACCCAGGATTTGCCAGAGGATGAATCTGAAGGAAACAAAATCATTGGAATCACTTTCCCCCCTGAAACCCTCTACAAGGCTCCCGGGATGAAATTAACTTAATTCATCCACAAAAAGTTCCTGATTTGAACTGTTAATTTGATTACTTGATTGTGGGCCAAGATTAGTGCCCATTAATCTTCGTTGGTTCATAGTGCCTCCGTTTCAGGTGAGCTGGGACATCTTCAGCATATCAATTTTTCTAGGAAAGTTTATGATCTGCTTTCGCTTCACCCAACCCAATTTCTTTCTGACAGGGAAATAGCTTCTTTGACTGTCTCTTTTTCTGACACTCAGATCTTGGTGGTGCGCTCAGCACATGCTCTTGTATGTCCTACCAGAGCATGTGGCATATGAAACGTCAAAACAGGCAATATCCCATGAAGGTAGCAGTAAAAGCTCTTGAATTTCTTTTCTATATTCCAGTACAGGCTTAAAACCTTTTCTCATTGAGGACATCAAGCAATAGTTTCGACATTTGAAACCCTGGAAATCTACCCTATTGCATTCCTGAAGATTTTTCGGGGATCCTTAGCTTTGCTTACATACCCTACTACGATCTTGCCTACTACATTCCTTTGGGCTCCCGTAAATTGAAAATTGAAATCAAACTGAGCTTGTTTGTTACCCTCATTCCCTAGCCGACAATAGAGGGTAATCTTATTGACACTACTTAGTTCAATGAGTGTATGATGGAAATTTACAATCATCCTCGATGTTATCACCATTGATCATTCTATGCTCTATTTATGCTGTGTTATGCGCTTAGAATGATGTATCGAACTTCAGCCATGAAGACACTGGGCATTGTCCGCATCGGTTTTGTCAAAAACGGACGATGAGAAAATGAATTTTCTCTCTTTTTTGCGAGAAATTTTACAAAATCGCTCTCTCTCTCTTGCAAACAAATTCGGAGACTATCTCTTGAATGTCGGATAGATGTGATGATATCATTAGTTGTCAAATGGAGTAGTTTTTCATATTAGACTCGGGAAGGTGCATATGTCAGAAAAACGATTCTGGCACCGCTGTTGATGCTGAGAAAAAAGGAAGAGCTCCTGCTGAAAAAAATCCTGATTTATTGCGACAATAAGTTCAAGGCTGGGCTCTAAGGATTGTATTTAACAGGGGAGATTGTATTTGACAGGTTAGATTATATTTATCATGGGAGATGCTTAGAGTGTAGTCTAGTAGTTTTTTGGTTCTGGCTGTCTCTCACTCAGGGCGTAAATAGACTTTTCCTACTATCCAGAAGAAGCAATCGGTTTGAAATTTTCAACGATAGAATGACAATTCATATACTCCCGGTATCTTTGATGTTTTGAGATCATCCCCTTACCATCTAATCATTTTCTACCTTAACAGTTGTATTTTGGAAACAGCACTAGATTCCTTCTTTTCACTTTGTATCATTCAAAATTTATTTTGAAAGCTGATTGTTACTGTCATCCGGTATGAAATAAGAACTGGGACAATTTCGGTAGCTGAACTAACAGCTCCGATGATTCAGGATTATGTCAAATGCCAAACTCAATCGAATAAAATCTCTTAATTCCTCCGGCCACTAGTCTTTGCTTTGTTGTGCTTTATTTCTGGCCTCAGTACCGTAGTTCACGTTTGCCACAATATTTCAGATTTGCCTCAAGGCTTGGCTGCCGAAATTTTGAATGAACATCCAAGAACAGAGCCAGTCATGGTGTCTATGTCTGTCAATAATTTAGACCTGATCTTGACAATGAAAACGCACTGGCTCGCTGTTTGAAGAAATGACTGCTCACAATTCAAAGAAGTTAAACTTGAGGATAGTTCTCCACATTTCAGAAGCATATGCACGACGTATGAATAAATCGAAGTACATAACAAGCAAAAAAATCTACCCCACATAAACCATTTACTCAAGAAACAAGTTCTCGCTTTTTTGTGTTAACTCTATGTTTGGGATATAGTAAAGAGAAAAAAGCGTATACATGGCGTAAACACACAACAGAATATTTCGAACAAACTTCCGACCTAGCGAACTTTAACCAAATTGAATAGAATTTTATTTGATGTAGGAAATTTTTTTTCATTCATCCTACCAGCATGCATAACACTCCCAAAATTCTCCAGTTTAAAACGCAATAAAAATGTAAATATAATATTGCTAGCTCTATCTCTCTCTACTAAGAATCGACTGTGAGTATTCTTGCTATTTTCCATTATGCTATGAGTTGAAGCCTCCCGCTGCGACCGCGGTTGGTGTGGGACGTGAGCAGTAGTTTGTCCGCAGGGATTAGAATTTGGGAGTTCAGGAGCAGAGATTGATTACCCTGGGAGCTCGTATAGTTTTAGGCAGAGGGCTTGTAAAGCTCCACTAGGTTTCAAATCTTAGGAATTGACAATTTGTGTCTAAAAATGTCAAATATAAATCAAATGACTGAGAAACAAGATGTTGTGTTGTAGATGTTGGAAGGGTCCTTTTATTTATGTTTATCATGTATTTAATGTTTAAATTAACAAAAGGTATATAGCTGATTTTTTCGTTTATCTAGATCTCGGCAGCGGGAATTTTATTTTCGAAGATGTTGAATTTTCTATAGTGTGGGAAAGTGAATTTTGTGGACTAAGTTTCTTCTTCCATTTCAGAAAAAAACACATCCCTTGAATCGTCCTCTTTACTGACTTTCACCCAAATCATCTCAAAAAAAAAAAAACACCATCAGAATCTGTTTACAATTGAACTATGTTAAAACATTATTCGAAATTTTCCCATATTAAATTTACGTTTGCAATGCAAGGGTCGTTATACCATTAAGGAATTTCCTTGAAGACACCCCAAGCTAGTGAATTTCTCTTCCTGCAATGAATTCAAAAAAAAAAAATTAACGAATTAACACAACATCCTAAATAATACTGAGCAAATCTAGAATTTATTTATTTTTTCTCCTTAAACCTAACGTCACCACTCCAACAAATTCAAAATGCCTCAATGTTGTGCTAATGTGTAAGTGGGAACGCGTAGCTTTACTTTTTGGGTCAAGTCGTTAGAAAATGTATCACAAAATCCTTCCGAGCAGCTTTGTAAATAGCTTGGTTTCGAGGATAGCGAGTTAAAGTGTCTTGAATGTCATCCTAATCATTAGTTGTCGTAACCACACTTGAGCTTAAGATGTCTCGGGGATCTTTTGCTTGTATGACATAGACATGGTAAACGGGCTAGGACTCTTGTTCCTTCTTCATCTTTTTCCTCGTATTCTACTTCTTGTTCGCCGAACCCGGTCTGGGCTCGGGGATATGTCAGATTAGGAAACTCATTCAAGACAGGACTCTTGATTCCTAAGTTTGGAATGTTAAATCATAGGATTAAGTTTCCTTGGATAACGTGATGGTGTGAAAATTTAGTTACTGGAAATGTAATGAAATTAATTAATGTAGTTTATTATCAGGAGACAAGAAGAAGAATGTTATGTGAGGTTTTCATTAGATAATGGACAAATGCAAGAGATGATTAATGTGTGAAACTGAATATCCTTGGGAATGAGGGTATTGAAATGAAAACTTTTGTATGAATGAATGTTTTCAGTGATATAACACATGTTTAACGTTGAGTCCTTGTTATATTACCATTATAATCTTAGTTCATTTTCATCGATTATTCCAACGATTTCGAGGCATTCAGCCAATTTTTGGCGCATAGTCCTGCGACAACCTTAAGTTGAATGAATGAGGAAAGATCTAGGAAGATTTTTTGTTAAAGGAATCATTACGATGGATTTTAGAAAAAGGAGAGGAAGGAAAAAAACGATAACAGAATTTTGTATGTGTTTGCATGCAACCACAGGAAAACAAAATCAATTGAGCAGATGAAAGTGAATCTACTTTGAATTGTAGGAAGGATTTTTTGTTCATCATCAGCATTTTTCGAATCATTAAAGAAGTGTGTGGCTTGGATTGTCATGTCACGACACAGCTCCTTCCCAGCTGACCAATTCTGGCCTTTATATAATTTTATTATCGAAATTTTCTTGAACGAAATCGGGCAAACCAATCGTTGGTCTGGCTTTCACACATAGCATCTTCACAGTGAGCCGCCAAATTTTCCCAGCATGACAAACTTTCAAAGCATGAAAACGGTCTTCGTTCGCTGAAGAAGAGTAGAATAGAAGATAACCGAACGATTACGGTTATCAGAAAATTAACAGGAAGTATTCTATCATTTTGATCAGTTTTTGTTATTGTTTTTTTTTTATTTAAAAACGGGACTTTGAATTTTGAATTGACGCGCTTATCCAATCAGTAAATTTCTCAACGTTGGCAATACTTTTATTAGTGTTCTGTCAAATTTCGACGCATATCGTACGATTAATAGTCAATTGTGGTCTATACGAAGAAGTCAAAAAATTGTTGTGTGGCGATTTTTATAAAGGATGAAAAATGAGAACAACGCCCGTGTCTAAAATTTTGTGTTAAAAATGAAATTTCGTGTGCCGATTCATTGAAAATGTTACAAAAGGTGTATGGTGAAGCGTGTATGTTAAAATACAAACATACGAATGATATAAAACGTTCAAAGGTGGCCGAGAGAGCCTAGAAGATGATCAAATTCCTGGACTGCCATCAACGTTTGTTACCGAAGATAAATCGAATCGGAGAAGCAAAACATGTTGAATCGTTGTTTATCGATTAGAGAGATTGCTGTGTTGTTAATAAACTTATATGGATTAGCCGAACATATTTAAGCTGATATTTTGCGTATGAAATGCGTCGCTTCTCGGCTGGTGCCAAAAAAGCTGAATTTAAGCCAAAGAGAGCTGATGTGGTCAAAGAGATGGTTTCAAACGCACACCACGATCCAAAATAAATCGAAAGCATCATTACTGGTGTTTTATTGATCGGAAGTAAAAATTGCGTGATTTCTAAACATTATGCTGAATTATTCTTCAAATGAAAATAACGATGGTCTTTCGCAGTGATTCCTTTGATTACAGCGCAGGGTGGGGTTTTTCTTCAAGGACAATATCGTTGAAAGGTAACGGAAGACTACAGAGTGCTCTAAAGGTTGAAAACTATTCCTGGTGGAAATTTCAATAGAAACTAGTAACGACGTACTTATAAATTCGTCTCGAGTCCTTATGACTTTATCGGTGTTGAGCTAACTATTATAGAATTTCATTGTTTCGAGGGATACCGACGACGGTATCATATCTTATAATGGTGTGAATCTGCTCTTGCTAATTTATTGATTTGTGCAAACTTCAGTATACATTGACCGCCATTGGTCTTCTCTAATCTCATGACCGCATCCTCCCATTTGACTAGCTTAAGCCCATAAATCTTTTCATCGTTTCCTTAGGTTACCTGGGGGTCGTTTTCACGTTATTCTGCATGCAGAATAGCAATCTCGGTATCATAGCCTCGTTTTTGCTTTTTGTTGAGCTTTGCGTCGACAGACTTTTAACAAAATGAATACAACTTATAACTATGACTTATCTAGCTGGATTATTTTTTTCCTTTCGTTTCGGCTATGATAAACAGGATATTGTCTCTGACTCCGTCAGCACTGGCAAGCGATGCTCGATTTTTTGCCGTATTTCAGTTGTTTATTTTGATTCGAACTAGTGCCTTTTTTGTTATTCTTATGTTGCCCCTGTGTCGTTTTTATTTGCTTCCGTCGATTTGTCTCTTGGTCTAGAGCTGATCCTGGATTGAGCAGCTTGAATGTTTGTCTTCTCATTTACCATATGTGCCCAAAAATTTCGTCAACGATAAAAATCTTCGACTGTCTTGCAATTTTGCACTTTGTCAATGGTTTTCTTGGCACCGTAGGAACGCGTAAAAAGCATCAGATTTGGCTAATTGTCATTTGGATCAAATCATTTATTTTCGTCTCTCCCTTCGGTCGCGCTTATGCCAGAATTATTGTTGTCAAGCTCCGTTGCCTGGGCTGGCGGGCTATAACCTTCTAAATATGACATCCGTGATACACAGTGACGCCACCGTGTGAATGGTAAAACTAATTTACTGGATGTGTCACCATTATTTCCTCTTGCGGACATTTTCGGTTTTATGCGCAACAAGTATTTCAATAAATAGAGCCAAAAGTTTTCTGTAGTCTCGAAATCGTCTCTACACCACCGTGGCTTTTTTCTAACTGATCGTTGTATACATATGCACTGACCGCACAATTGCCTCAGTCAAAAATATCTCTTTTCATTGTCACAGTCCCAAATGTCACCCAACCGCGTTCCGTTAAGTGCTCGCTCACTGCTGGCTGAACAGGAAGGACAGCAATATGGGCGCCGGGGTCAAGGTGTTAAGTTGTGAGGTTTAGAAACCTGGAGAGGAGGTGTTAGCATACATTGGATCAATGCTACTTTGGTGTATAAAACTCTCTTTTAAAACTGGAACAGCAGTAATTATGTCCTCATTCGAAAGCGCATATTGTAGTCGATCTGGCGTTGGCCTTTGTCCATTCTTTATACTCCACTAATGGCGACCATAGGCTGCGTCCAACTAGCACATACTGACTTAAAAGAACTACCAAATTTTCCATAGACCCTGAACGGTTTCCAGGACAAAGAGAGAAACATTTAAAAGAAAAAAAAAAACATTTAAGCATTTATTTAAGACATTTTTAACAATGGTATAATATCGTTAAATGAATAGTTCTAATACCACCACCGCGTTGAAAATTTTCATAGAAACCATGGCAAATGTAAACGTATTTCAATGATTACTCTTATAATTTACATACCATTGTATACTGAATACTTACATCACTGCTCCTGGCATAAACATATTTCCAGGCTATCATACAAATCATGAACATAGGATATAAGCTCCATTGAGACGATGATATTTGACATGTCTAACAATGGGATAGCAAATTGACTACAAGGCGTGCATATTGCAGTAGGGTCATTTTACGGGAATATAACTGTCATTTCTGGAATTGATTATAATTCTTCAATGGATGATTTGTGCGCAAAAGGACATGAAATACCAATATTTACATTCTGTTTAATTTTGAGTCTAAGCCATTCAATATGATTTGTGGAGCCTTCTTAGGGAATAATTGATGTAAATTTGCATTTGTCAGTCAATATATTGATGATATCCTTGCGATAGTGTTCTAGTTAAGCAGGAAGCACAAATTTGGTGTCACATTGCAAGGAATGCAGTGGAGTTGAAATAATCAATACCTCATTAAGTTCCGAAATAATTCCTATATTCGATTCGGATAAATTTACTCCATATTTAAGGCATATGTCGAATCTTATTTATGAGATTGCACTGCTCAAATCGCAGGTATTGGAATTATAAAAGATCAAAATTGTTGTTGTGTTATATGTGTATATAAATATTCATTTGAATTTTGGCCTGCCTTCCACATGCCGACAATAGGACATGTGTTGAAATTCCCGATCGCAAGGATATGTACTTGCATTGTGCTATTAAAATATTCATCTCATTATTCTGAATATAAATTGCAACAGCACAGTACCCGCATCGAAGGATTTCGATGCAGCTCAAGTGAAGCTTGAAATTGAATAAACGTCAGGATAAATAATATTTGACTACCTTTGCTCGTTTACGTTTGAGAACTCTATTGAACTGGAAAACCACTCATATGTTATATATTCACATAATATTTTCCCAATTTTTCTTTATATTTTCCACGGGCAATCATCACGGGCTCGATAAAGAGGTATTTTAGAAAAGGATTTTATGTTGCACTATTGCAACAATATACGAACTACTGCTTGCAAATGTTTCCACACACAACCGATGCTGGTGGTAGTACGAAATCGTTCTGAACACTTGCAACAAATATGAGTCCATTCATTGCTACCTAGCGAACAAAGTCGGTGCATCCTTGCTCTCAATATTTTCTGGTGCAGTAGAAAATTGAGGTTAGCCAACGGCCATTCGTTTTCAGTTTATTGGAATTTTTGACAGTTTTGTGGTCAATGAAAAAGCAATTCTATGCAACAAGCTATCGATACGTCCTTACGTTTAAACGGAGAGAATGCCAGGCATCGGCGACAGAAGGAATAATATGATAGAAACATAAAATTGAAAAATTAATAAGCCATAAAAAGGTTTATAAATTATGTGAGTTAAAACGTGCTGGCTTATGCTTTGCAAATATATGAGAGGACCGCAAACTAGGAGTGTGTTTGTAGCCTACGGTTAAGGATATTTCAGCTTCAAGGAATGGTTATTATCAAGATATGGCTATTGAGATCAATATAGTTAATAACTGATCCAAACTGTTGTCAGTTCTTATTATTATCTATGTCCAAGAAAGATACTGAGAAGAATACTTGGCATAACCAATTACGATGGTTCAGTACGGGTTGAAGTCTTCAGTTGAAATCTAACAGCTTGGTGCGCTTTTATTCCATCCCAAGAACTACAGATCCGAATGCCACTGTCCAAGGAATGTTGTTCGAGGCCAGGAGCTGGTGCATTGAAGGTGGGATCTCAACCAAGCAAGTCAGAAGGAATAGTATTTGCCCTTTGTCCAACGACGCCCGGTCTAAATGGGGCTTTGCATATTGCAATGGGGCTTTGGAGGTTGCATGTCATTTCAACTCATATGATTTTAAGTGTCTTCTCTTACAAAGGATTTGGCTCAGAGTTAGACATCGTTCTCAGTGATGGAAACGTAAATTTACCAGAGATCAACGTCCTCCAAGTTCTCTCTTCTACACATCTTCTCACGATCTTCGGAATTGAACGTTCAGATTACTCCCAAAAGATATATGGAGACGTTCCCTTGTACAGTAATGTAAAGAGGCCAAAGCTCTTAATGGCCGTCAATAACAACATCCTAGATACGATTGAGAACGTTGACGTCGAAATCAACTTACAAAAGTGAATTATTTGGAATGCTATAAAGAGTACTGTCATGAAGAAATCAGAATCATTCGAAAGTATTCAACTTGACGATAAGACGTTAAAACTAATCCAAAAAAAAAAAAATACTTTGAGGCGAAAATTTCAAAGATCGAGAAACAGGTTCGTAAAAGCTGGAGTCAATTGCCTTACGATTACTATTCGATCAAAAATTCGGAGCGGATATTCCCGGAGCGGCCAATGGAAATCTATCCTTAAAATATAGAGTATGGTTCTCAAAACTTTTGTAAACTAAATCGAAGGTTGAAAGAGATCCCAACGAGTATTCCGGAATGTTCCAGTTTATTATTCTACCTTCTACTCTCTGTTGATAAGGTTATATTAGATATTTAAAAGCCATTGATACTGTTTGGCACCGAGCGTTTCTATAAAACTAGTTACTTTTCAGTTTCCACCATATTTGATCAATCTGCTTGATTGATTTTTAACAACAGAACATTGCACGTTAAAATACGAGAGTCCGAATCTGGTCGCTACAGAGTACCAGCATGGAGTTCCTCAAGGTTCGTGTCTTAGTTCAACGTTATTCCACATTTTCACAGCAGAAATCCCAGTACTGACCAACTGGTCAATAGCCATTTTTGCTGACGATACTTGCTTATATGTAGTATCATCGGGTCCGTATGACATCACTTGGATTCTCGCAAAAATGCTCGAGAAAGTCTCAATATTTTCATCGATGGAGAATCAACATTCATTTTGATAAAACTAGAACGATTTACCTAACTAAGAAGAGAAGCGCCAAAAAACTTCCTAACCGATGCGATAACTTTTAAGGCAAAGGAACTCTATGGTGCCATAATTTCACATTTTAAGGCCTTTTTCTTGATAACAAGCTAACATTCAGCGACCATATCAAATCCATCCGTGTGAAAATTTCGGACATCATTCGAGAATTATATCCTCTGTTGAACCGATAATCTGTATTGATTCATAAAAACAAACTTTTGTTAATCAAAACTGTCGGTTTGAAGGCGGGTTACTGAAAGTACCATTAAACAAAATGATGAGTGAAAACAAAAGCAATAAACTATAGTGGGAGAATACATCCCAACGTGTGAGGGAGCTTTGACCTCATGTGAGTTTCTCCCCAATAATGTGGATGGGGATAAGTCGCCAGGGCATTTTTCAGTGGTTGACTTTGGCTAATGAAGAAACTAAAGCAACAAGTGAAAAGATACCCGGGGCATATACCGGAGGTAAAAACTGCTGCGAACTGCCTTGCCTACTAAGAGCAGTGAAAAAACATCGGGAGAGCAACCTTGAAAGAAAAGGTGCTCAGCAAAAAAGGTGCTTGTTCACACACTTCTTCCGGCTCAAGGTGACGGAGGGAACGATACAAGAAGCGTAGTGTGGCTTTGGGGACTGGAGCCATCGAGCCAATGTGTTACTCTCCGAGGGTTTGTCGAAAGTCATAAACCGAACATCGTGGAAAGCAGAAAAAGGATGCTCGGCTGTTACAAGACACTCTTGGAGACAGTACACCGAAACCCTAAAAAAATCTCCTAAGATGACCTGATCACGAAAATGGCCGTCGGCTGAAGTGAGGAATAAGAATATCAACAAAGAATTTCAACAGGAATATCAACAACGAGATTGACTAACTAGAGGATCTTTTTGATTGAATCCAGCATTATTGCCGCAGGTAGCTACGGGTACAAAGTGAGCTGGAAGAGCTTAAGAAAGGTTTTGAAAATAATATTCACTTCATCGCAAATACTACTCCTTGCGTAAAGGGAGAAAAAACCTTGACCTCAGGAAGAGGGTGAAGGGGTCGACACCAGTCGATACAATAGACAACAGTCAAATAGAGTAGAGAGATGCCGATTACCAATTGGTGCGTTCCAAAAGGCTGTGAAGAAGATACAGCGTAGGACAGTGAAAGATTTGAAACAGAAGCCTGAATACCACGAAAGCACAAAGCACAGCGCGATGCCTAAAAAGACTAGGTGCAAGCAGCGTAGGGATGCTCTACTGATCAAGCCTGCAGACGGGAAGACTTACGCCGAACATATGGAACCCAAAAAAACCATGCTTATATACAAGCGGTAAGAGCGACCAAAACAGATGGCCTCCTCGTAGAACTCGGAGTGAAATCCACCGACAAGGGCTTGCTCGAGAGCGCCGTCAAGGACCCCCTTGGCTCTAGAGTTGTTATCCGAACATTCCAGCCAATGGCCTCTTAAGAAATAAGAGACCTTGACTGTGTTGCGGATGCTAAAGAAGTAGAAGAATCCATTAGGCAAACTCTTCCTACGGCAGACTGTTTTAGGACAAGGTTGACGCCTACCAATCCAAGATGGCATAGGGTCGCAATAATAGACATGAGACGCAATAATAGACAGAGAAAGACGCTCGACAACTCCTGGCCGAGGAGAAAATGGGCTGAGTTGTGTGCAGAATACGTCGGAGGGTGATCCTTACTCAAAGCTCTAAATGCTTTAGCTGCGAGCATATTTTCTTGAACCATAAGGGGCCAGATTGAAGAATACTTTGGTATAAGTGTTGCACTCCCGGCCATAAAACGAAAGACTTCTCAAACGAACAAAGTTACATCTTGTCTAAAGATAAGAGACAGAAGCCTGAAGATCTGGTTTATGTTCCAGGAAGTGTGGTGTGGAAGGTGCCAGTAGTTCAAAGAGGTACTAAGCAAGACAAGAGCGAAGACATGATCCAAGTCCTGCAGATCAACCTACACCATAGCTCAACAGCACAAGACTTACTTGACCAGGTTGCAAGTTATTGCTGATATTTGAGCAAAACCACGACAAGGAAGAGACTCCATGGTATTGTGATAGATCCGGCACCGCCACCATCTGACTATGTGATAGTGCTGTACCCACAGTTTGGACTCAGAAAAAAAAATTAATATTAGTATTATTAAAAAACTCCCGAATTAATGAGAATCGAGCATATAGAACCTTATTAGTAGACCATATTATAGAATTTTATTTGTATTGGAACATCTTTTCTCATAATACTATTTGACAAGATTATTCCTATCAAAGTGTTTGAGGTGAAACACAATACAGCTATAAATTTATTTGTGCATTATCTTTCTCTGTCTGACAGAAGCCACGTGGGAGTGTTCTTGCTGTTTATGCTATTCGTTTGTAATCCGTGGAGTTAGACTTCAAGGTTACCACTGGGTTGTTTGGAAAGTTTAAAAAGTGGTCTGGAATTAAGCATGCATGGTATTTCTAGAGTAAATAAAATTGAAGCTGAGAAGTACGGTCTCAAATTTAAATAGTTCATTGAAGCAGAAGGCTAAAGTCCAAAACAAATATTTAATTGTGATGAAGGTGATATGTTTAGGATGCGCATGCCAAACCGTACGTACGTCACGAAATATGAGAAAAGTGCTCCTGGGTATAAACCCATGAAAAACTGATTGACGTTACTTTTGGGAGTCAACCCTAGTGGTGATATGAAGCTTAAACAGCTTCTTGTTTACCGATCTGAGAACCCTAGAGCATTCAAAAAAGCAATCAATAATGACGAGAATCACTGCCACGATGTCATAATCGAATCAGAGGACATGGGTCACGCAGGTTCTTTTCAAAGGATGGCTGTTTAAAGTTTCTCAAGCATCAAGGACTACCTTGATACCAATGACTTGCCATTGAAAGTACTGTTGCTATTGAACAATGCACCAGGACATCCAAAGGACCTTGAAAATAATTTTCTAATTCTGTTTCTCTGACTGACAGTCCAGTTTCTACTTCTGAATACGGGCTCGCTGATTCAGCCGATGGATGAGGAGGTTATTTCAAGTTCCAAGAAATTGTACAATCCCGCGCTGTTTCGTCGTTGTTTTGAAGCATGCCAATTCCCCTCAGAAATGATTTTGGGTCATTCAAAAAGCGTGGTCAGAAGCTACGCAGCACCAGTTGATTTCGAAAAGTGAAAAATCCTGAAAAAGAGAGAAAAGCAATCGAAATTGGACATGTTCATTAATGCCCCATCAGGGCCACCTCAAAAAGGACTGATTAGCATGTATGTATTATTTATTTAATAAACTTACTTAGACATGATTCTTATTTTATTTAATTTTGAGGGTCTCCGGAACGAATTAACCGATTTCACAGAAAAATCTATGGTAAATCAATGATCGGTTAATGAACAATTCGGATGCGAACATAGTCCTGCAACAGAATATGTTCGTTAATAAATCACCTAGTGTAGTGAGCTCATCCTTCGCCGTTACTTTCTCATCCGCATGACTGTAATCTAATAGAACTTTTCGCGAAACTAATCGCCTCATTCAACCGGAGGAGCAATTTAAAACAAAAGAGAATAGTTAAGAGAAAAAATTAATAGAAAAAATCCTGCTGGAACCTATTTAATTCCTGAAAATAAACTTATTCCGTAGAAACCTCAGGCGCTAACAACTTCATTCATTACACTCAGTTGCCCTTACATGCCGATAAACTTCTGTTTTCAGGTCGAGTGTTATTTTTTCATAAACTTCGCCATCAATACAATAACCGTCGGCTGGAAAATCGGTGGGTACTCCATGGCCTAGAAAATATGCAGATTCATCCCACTACTGTGTGACGCTATTAAATCGGGAATTTGTGCATACTCCACACTTTTCTCGTCTCTGATGCTTGTCTAGCCTAGTTCCGAACCCAGGTACATACTTGTATGTGCACAAGGAATAATAATGCAGGATTGTGGAAATGACTGTGGAGATTATATGGCGAACACTTGGAATCAGGTAGGAAGTGGTCTTCATAGGGTTTTCCTCTGATAATGTGTAGCTATAAGAAATTCTCTGTGGTCTGGTGAATGTGGCAAACGATCGGGCTGCCATTTCCTTTGTTGAATCCTCTGTTGAAAAAATAAACGAAAATCGAAGTGAACATGAAAACTCCTCATGAGCAATAGCCCCATTCGATCAATTCCACAAACTCTCTGATACGAAAAGACTTAATAATTTCTGTGTCAAATATCCTTTGAAATTGAGTTATTTTTCGTCTTTTAGGCAAATTTAAGTTGGCAACTCGCGCAATATCCTTCACGTGTAAATATACACTGTATGCGATTTTTTCCACACGAAAGGAACATATTGCGGGTGAAAAGGAAATCAGGGAAGTTATTTCGATTCACTGCGTACACCTCACATGAATAACTTTGATGCATCACGGTTCGACAAGTTGCATAACATCTTTTCTTCCTCCTACCACAAGCATTCTTATCGGTACATTCATACAATATAAGTATTGCATATTCGCAGTGTACACATTAATATATTATTCAATTCGAAGAGCTGAGTTTTGCAGCCTGTGCAAGTGAATTTCGAAAATTTATATAACCATTGGCACACGCTTAGCAAGTATCAGTCAAGAATTTCCACACACTCTAAATCAAACTCGAATACAATGCAAACAAGAGGGTTTCCTTGATGCATGGATAGTCACTAAAATGTGTAGAAATTTACATGCACATGCATATGGAATTTTCGGGTTGATTTTCAATTAAATGAGCGAAAAGTTTTACACTGAATTTCGAAATGTGTTCCGGGTGCTGTTTAAGCTTAATAGAGTTTAATTGTAGTTCCAGAGCAAGCGTAAAGAAAACTTATAAGTTTAATAACTATTGGAAGTACGAAAAAAGTTATTTCCTTGCAGATTCGTAGAAAATACTTTTAAAGGATCAGCAAAGATTACCTCCATTGAATGAGGGCAAAAAAAGACAAATTTAAAATATGTTTTCATTGAGCGTGTTTTTTTTCCGAAGTTTCCCAACTAACCGGTCTCTCAAAAAGGACATCCAACCAAGCTTCTTCAGTTTCTACTTCGACCCGAATATTTAAAGTCCTGTTATCTTCTGTTGATAATTGATGACCGTGCTAGCCTTAAGAGAAAGATTCGTCTTTATCGCTGAGTTTTTGATTTCAGGATTTTCGCAATTTGCAGTTTTGACAATGGGATTGCATACATACAGATATATTTCCGCTAATATGTGTCAGAAGTAGACTTTCCTCTTCAAAGAGGTTTCTGATCAGGATGACAATACGTCCAGCGGCAAGCAAGCGTCAATTCGGATGTAACTTCGGAAGCAAATCAATTTTTACTGAGCAGTTGTTCTTCGAGCTTTTTTGCGAAAAGGATTTACTCCCAGAGTGACGAACTTTCGGTGGTAAAAGGCAACCGCTGACTGGACTGTTGACTGAACCTCTAAACGCTCACACCGCGATTCAAGCCTTGAATAGTTTTCGCATGATAACGAACTTTCTTTCAACAATGACGGGTGGAAGAATCAAATATGATTGGACTAGAATTCGGAGTCCTGTCGAGCGGCTTCTAAGGGTTAGAAAGATCCCTCTTCTAGCAGGGACGAAGAGAAGAGAGAGTGGTACCAGTAAGTGATTCAAAAACCACCCCGTTCTAGTTCTTCCTGGATTTGCGCATATTTTCAACCAGATTATCAAGCGATAACTATCTCTTTATCTTTCAAAGATGTGAACGATCACTTTTCCAAAATATCAGCTAACGATTTTCAAGCAAATCAAGAAATCGAGAGATCGTGACTTTTCAATTTGATGCAGGTAAAGCCGAAAATGGTCTTGACTGAATCAAATCTGGTCTTCCTGTATTTTAAGTTGAGCAACCGCCTGATTTCACTGATTGAATGGGTAGTCCACTTGCCTCGAGTTTCATTGACACATTCTTCAGCATTCAATAGTGAGGGTCTTCAATTCAATAGTGAGGGTCTACTCTTCTCTTCCTCTTCAAAAAGTCTCCCATAAGAAGATTTTCAGTTGTGCGTCAGGAAGGAGCATGATGAAGTCCGTACTGTAAAAAAAGGACTGTTGGCTCCGAAAAAGTTCGTCTATATCTCGCCTTTGCTCCTACGTCAATCGCTTACCACGGAACTTAAAATTTCGACTTTCTTCGGTGTTGCTTAAGATTTTCTTGACCAAGCAATTTATTGCTCTTCACATTTCAGACCAAAATAAATAACCCAGGATCCGTCTACTGTTAAAACTTCTGACAAGCTTGATGGATTTCCATGACATCCATCATTAACATCCATGACTTGCCTTGGATAAGATTTGACTTATGCACATCGTTTTCTGGGTACTATTTGGACCCGATTTTCGGCAAACTCTACAAAACCTACTCCGGCAAAGCTCGCAAAGACTTTTAACCCACCATTTATTTTATGTGCAATTCGTTGGTCAGTAAATGCTTCCGCAGGATCTTATGACCATGGCTAGATATCCAGTCGTCAAAAGTTTACCAACCGACCCTATACCTTCAGTATATTTTGTTGTCCTCCATGATCGATTGTTGACTGTTTTCTCGAGTGTTCGCAGTGTTTATTTTCTACAGATCGTATCTCAACAAAAAATCACCAGCCCAGGCTTGACCTTTAGAATATGGTGGTTCTAAAGTTACGATGTTTTCATGTTGAGTAGAGACAACATTTTTATTACGAGGGTGAGTCAAATATAAACCGAACTATTTTATATACATTTATTAACAGCAATTATATTGAAATAAGACTTTAATCATTTTTCTACATAGTCTCCTGCAGGCTCTACACATTTTTCCTAATGATTTAGCAGCTTAAAAATTCTTTGTTCATAGAAAGTTTGATGTCGATTTGTCAACCAGTTGTGCACGCAACTTCTTCATTCACTTCAAATTTTTGGCCTCCCAAAGCTTCCTTCATGGGACCAAACAAAATATAGTCGCATGGGAATAAGTCTAGGCTATAGGAAGGGTGCTCCAAGATCGCCTAATGCGGCTCCATTTATGTATTCTTTGTCAATGCAGCAGTGTGGGGTTGGGCATGGAGGAGAATGACCTCTCTGATGGGATAATTCCTTTTTTTATTTCTGTAGGCGGCTTTTACTGACCTTCCTTTGAAGCGATTTCATCAATAGTGAATCGGCGTTCTCTCTCGATAAGATTCCGTACCGCTCGAATATTGTCAACAATTACACTTCATCTTGGAACTTTCTCGTCCATTTTTAAATTTTCTTGCCAAATCAAGTCCTGTGTCCATGAAAGCGTATTGTCAACAAACTGCATCTTCAACATAGCCAAAATATTTGATGGTGAAACGTCTTCATTTGTCAAAAATTTAATTATAATACGTTGCTCAATGGATAAAGGAACCACTTGCTCACACATGATTGCTACTGATCAAATCGGAGAATGAGCAGCCCGGGAGCCGCTGTCCCCACTCTTACCAACCAACCTAAGACCCCCCAGCCAACCAGACCGTTCGGCAGAGTCTGATATTCATAAAGAAAAAAGTCCGGTTTATATTTGACTCACCTTCGTAATTGTCACATAAATATTTTTACCAGATCGTGATATGGGACTTATATACTAATACCAACCATATTGTACGTCAATAGTGAACCCAAATTTACGTCCACTTCGGATAGCCCATCAGGCGGATGGGCATAATGATCTTTACCTAGCAAATTCCTTTTCATAACCTCAAACGATTTACGGCATGTTTCCTGGAGCGGGTATTTAAATTTCACAAATAGGAAGGAAGCCTGGTGAAATCTGGTGATCACCTTCTTTTGACACGTGTGAAAAGAAGGGCTGGGATTTGGCGGTGAGAAATCTAAAGATTGTCAACCTATAATTCTAGCCATTTAAAACGAGATTTTACACATTTCTTCCTTCAAATGACCAAGTGATATCTCTTTTTTATAATTACAGCTTCCAAAGTGGATTCACAGTGTATTACATGCCAATAGAACCCAAAACAACAAAAAAAGAAGGACTTTACAGGTGATTTTTTGGTTTTTTTTTTAACTTCCTGGATCTTGGTTAATTCTCTGGGTTCTTGGCTAGTTTTGACGTCATAACCATAAACTCATGTCTCGCCACCATTAATAATTTTTTTGATGAGAACAGGATCATCAACTACGTTGGACGGGATATGTTATCCGATCTCTTATCAACTATTATTTTTGGTAAAATTCTGGTCTTTGCATGAGCCAGATAGTGACCCCTCCCACAGCTTAAACAAATCACAATGTGTCCAGTTGATTCATAATAGGTGTGTAGAGGCTCTGCCGTTTCTCCAATGTCAGTATAAGGACTTTCAGCGAAATTTTTCCCCATTTTTCGTTATTATGGTCGTTTGCAAACCCACGGGAGACAAGTTTTCTACTAACACAGGACGCTCACTGAATTCTTCATGCCACTCAAATATTTGCGTTATCGATTAAGTTTACGCGTCCACATATTTTCGCAGTAATCTCGATAAATCTGTGGCCATAGTTCGATATTGAAAACAAAAAAAAAAATAAATAAATAAATCAAGCCAAACACCTTCATGAGTTTTTTTTAGATAGTACGAATCGCTAGACAAACTTTACACGTCGTAAACAAATGGCTGCCAATCTGGCACTAATGGACGTGTCCGACTCAAACGTCAAACAAATGTCAAAAAAAGAATCAACAATCTTGGAAAAATTTTACTGAAATTTTTATTAATTTTACTGAAATTTTACCGGGTTAAGCGTTCGGTTTAAATGAAACATTTCGAGTGTAATTTGACCACAAGGTACATTGGTGAACTAGGACGATGTTAAAAGCCAATTGCTAGACGATGTTAGAGGCAAGTTAAAAGCTAAAAAAATAAAGGATTCTAAAAATATAAAATCTGTGCTGAAACTTACCTGAATAACTTACTTGAATATTGAAAAAATGTGTAAAAAAGTCAACCGACAGGCATCAATAACGAGTAGACAACTGAAACCTGGTAACGATAGATCGAATTAATCTAGAAGGAATTCCTGGTAACGAACACAGTTAATTCACTATTATTCATTAAATTAAGATTATTAAGGATATTAGAATTTCTAAGAAGGACATCATTGGGAGAAACTAATGGAAGGAAATAGAGTAAACGATTGGAAGATAAGAGTTTTGGTTGCACTAGAAGAAATACCGGGAAAACTGCTATTAAAAACAGTGTAACTAGCAGATCTATGGTTGATTGTGCAGTGTAGAGCCAGGCACCATAACAAGTGTTAGGATTTGAACCGAAAAAAAACGCTAATGAACAGTTAGTCCTAGAACTGTTCCCGTGCCTTTCAGAATTCTTCATGAGTACTTCCCATTAGTGATTTGTTTAATTCTTTGGATTTATCTAACAATTTCCCGGACAAATGGACCGCGAATTCCGAGGCAACTTTAATAATTATCAGCAAAAGATGTTGGCAAAGTTTTTCCTCGACGGGCGTCCTGCTTGACTCCACCATTCACCTCCTTGTACATCAAACTGACTGTGTGTTTAGTGGCGGATAATGTTTATCAGGTTTCTCGTCCCAACTAAGGTGGCAGCTAGCAGAATGCGAACTCGTTTCAACGATGAGTCCCTGAAGGAGTGCCATATGGCCGTGATGGAAACAGTTAATACACTTAATGGTCTCGATGATTTTATTGATGAGGCACCATATGGTGTAGATGTCGTATTTCTTTCGTATACCTCTCGTCCTTCTCGTTGCTTTCTCGTCCACTTGTCCGGTGCCAATTTCTTTAGTCGCATTTCGCTATTTCTCCGGAGACATCAATTTCCGACGGAATATACTTCTCGACCACGTTGAAAGAGAAAGGAAGAGTGAAGTTATTGCTGAAAACTGACTTGTGATTACGTCTGTTTAATTCAGGATCCAGGATCAATGTTGTCCGAATGGACGTCGTACAGTTTCAGATTGATTTTCTGCAGTTTTCCGTTTTTTGGTTGATGTATTTATTTTGCGGTTCTATGAAAGTTTCCAGGTTCTTGGTTTTCGGTCTTTGATGTTTCTTTTGAAAATCTTGAGATATTTTACTTCAAAAGTGGTATAATTCAAAAGAATTTCTTCATGACTGAACCGCGAGTTAACTAGACTTTAACTTTGTTTTGTTTATTAATAATAATATCGTGTTTGCTGAATTGTAGCAAAAATTTCCTTAATTAAGTGTCTGCATTAATAACAGGAATCCGTTGTGGATTATTAACATTATTTGCTCAACAAGGACACTTTAGGGTCAACAAAGCGATGTACTGTGTCTTCTAGATGCATTCTAGCAATCTGAGACCTATTGTTGTCTTCCACATGCGTTGCTCGACAAACACAGCTGTATCTGTGAGATAAACAAGGGAAGACTACCAAAGGAATTTATTGTACTTCAAGTAAAAGTCGCAAAAGTATGAAGAAATTCATAAAACTCCTCAGCATAAGAAAAATAATACTACGTTAGATTGTTTGCAGGAGACGATGGATACGATGCGGTTTTCTCTCAGCTGTTAAAATGTCAAAGTTACGAACATATCCTTCATGCCTGCGAAGGAACTGACAGAAGTTGCTTTTGCAGCAAGTACGTCCAAGCAGAGTAGTGAACAATTGGATGCATGTACTGTATTACCCGTGAAAGCACTGATCCCAGACCTGATGACCTGAACCATATTCAAGTGGCAGAAAAGAGTCGGATATTTATCGAAGCCTCAACTAAAGCCAACAAGAGCTGCAATGAGCTACATCCTGCCTATAAGCTAACGTTGGAGCTGTGATGTCTTCATGAACAATCTGCCGAGTGAATACAACTGAGATAAAAAACCGTCTGCATGGTTCATTCATAAATCTGTCGGTTGCGCTACACGGTTTCAAAAAAGTATTGACATGAGAGTTCAGGAAAGCAGACAAAGAGATGATAACGTGTTGATTTCAAGGTTAACACACTCTAATGTACACCTTAAACCGAGCCAATCAGCCCTTTTAAGTGAAACGCAATTCTTTAGTGGAGGCCTTCTCGACCACAGAGAGACGTCCTTTTTTGGATAGTCGAGCAGAGGGAACTTTAAGGAAAAAGAGCATACTACATATTTGTGCTATGCTCTATTCACAATTGAATGGAGCATACCACATAATTGAATATATAAGAGAGGTGCATTGTATTCCAAGGGAAAGTGCTATTCGGAGAAACCGATGACCTGAAACATATTCTAGGAACACGAAAATTTCCGACTTTCATAGAAGGTCTAACTAAGGCAAGCCAACCAGTGCTGCAATGAGCTACGTCTTGCAGATAAGCACGTATCAGAGCTATGAGGCCCAAGACCTTCTTGAGCCAATTGTAGAGGATGTGAAAGTTGGGCCCTTACTCTCTAGCCAACAGCACTGAGCTAAAAATTGGTCAGCGTGGTTCACTGATGGATCTGTTACTGCATCTGGATATAAAATAATCACGTAAGGGTTTCGTAATGCAGGCAAAGATATTTTTATGAGTGGAAGTCAAGGTATAGTATTCAGTAGTGTAAAATAAACACAAAATTAAATATTAACATCCTCTTAAAAAAACGAAATTCTCTAAAGTAAGCTGCCTCGTTCACAGTGGGACCTAATTTTGGAGAGTCAATGGAGGGTAGGGGACTTTCAGGGCAAATCAACTGAATGGAGCACACCATAACTAGATCTTAGGAGAAAACTCATTCTGCCGACAGCAGCCAGATCTGAACTAGTCAAAGTGATCATTGGTATTACCACCACTATCTGTCACTTGGGCTAATTGGGTACCATTCCTATTGTACCTCGTCCCGTAGTCTCTCTTCACACATATATACAATCAGTGCCTTTTATAGGACTGCTCGATCAAAGATGATCAATTATATTAGTCGAGAGTTCGAGCTCCACATTAACCCTCTAGTATCTCCACACGCTCAGTCCTCTATCGTTGTGTAAAATACTAGGGAAATGGACATGGAGAACTGGAAACTGGAAACATGAAAACTGCTTTTTAAAAACTTCGTGAACTCTTTAACCAGTAACATACAGCCTGTTTGTAAGTTATCTTTGGCTGGACTGAGACGCAGACTAGTAAGTGTACTGTGTGTATGATCCACTGAAAACTGGAAAAAACGAAAGGACCATCACAAACTCCAGGAAAAAGCTTAACAAGCGTAGAGCCAGTAGCCTGCATGCAGTAGAATCGCTGTACACAGGGCGGTCAGAAATACCCTACAGCTGACAAAATCTCATGGTCGATGCTAAGAGGATCCCGTGTACCATGGTCTATAAGCTAGTTCTGTAGAAGCTTTGTAGTATATTGGTGGTTTGTTAAAATGAAGCACATAAAAGGATGAGATATTGCGCGCACTCTTCCCTGCATATCCAATCCATGTCAAAGTAGTTCGCGAGAAAATATCAGTGGACTGCCCGGTCTTCATGAGGTAAAAACTGGGGCCTGTAACTCTATCTATGAAGTCAAAGAAGGCATCAGACAAAGCAGTGCTCAAAAAGATGCATTAAAACTAGTCACTGTTCTTTTTTTTCGCTTACTTATTACATATTATATTTAACAACATGCTGACAGAAGTGGTTTTTCTAAGAAAAAGGAAAGGGTAATAACTGAAAAAACTTCCTTTTAATTTTGTGATTGTCGCTGACAATCGCTGAAGAAGATCGAACGATAACGGTCGAAAATCGATTACGACAAATAAATTTATAAAACGCAAAATTAAAAGGAAGTTTTTTCAGTTATTTTTCAGAAATATTTTGCGAAGATGAATTCAATTACGAACACAGGAAAGGATAAGACTTACGTTGATCAACAAGCAGGAGACGATTTCCGAGCATACCGCCAAAACTAAGGAAAGGACCACTGACGTTTTCCAACTTTTAAAAAAGTTAAAAGGAATAAATGTCAATCGTCCAGACGATTCTGACAATCGTCTTGACGATCATCCTGATAAACTTGAACTGCACTATAATTTCCAAGATTGGAAGACCAGACGACACATGTCATCTTGTCCCTACAGTAACTTCTCCGAGGTTTTAAGTGATGAACACTTGCGCCGGAAACAATAGACAAGTAAAGTTTGTAAGACATTATCAGTTATATTCTGGTCAATTCAGTTGCTACCGGTGAAGTCTCCTACTTTATAGACAGTTTGGCTATGTTTCCGACAGAAGTCTATTTTTATTCTTTAAAAGACTTTTGTTTTTTGCATTTTCAATGATTCTGTAGCCATAAACCCCACTGAAAATACAATGTTTTAAGCAATTTAGTTTTTTTTTTAATTTGAATCTGAGGAATTATCGCAAGAGAAATGGCTTTCAAGCTTGCAGTTAGTGACTTATTCCACTGAAACTTCATATGAATGTCAAAGAAAGTTTGATTTGAATTCGATTGGATTTACGAGAGTGGTTGAAACAAGCCAGTCCAGGCTTAATTTGATCAGAAGCTGCATTGATGCATCCAGAATATTTTGAGGTAAAGGAAACAAGCAAGGATGGAATATGATAATGACCTAGGTTTCAGAAACCCAAGAAACCATTGATTCATTTCAGCACCAAACTGAGATCAAGGAGAAGCGCAAAGAACGATTTTAGAAATAGAAAACTTAAGATACCATTGAGCCATTTGTCAATCTGACAGCTCAACTAAGTAACTAACTAACTAACCATCACCAGGGAGGACTTCTATCCAACCCTTCCGTATTGGTACATTGAGGCATCGAAAATCCTTTAGTGACGGGTGGAAATCAACTAAATTGATCGACAGAAAACAAAATTTCTCGTTTTACTTTGTAACATCGGAGTAACTTTCAAACGGGAGTGCTATCTAGTCGAAGCTGGGAGACCTGCTTGATTCTAAAGGGAGGATTCACCGACCATTATCTGACAGAATTCTTCGCAAACCTTCAAGGGAAACTTTAGTCCGCCGTAGTGGACGCTCATATCAGTGCAATAGGCTCAATCGAATCTTGAGACAATAGAGGCTCTGATTGCTGACCCATACTAAGCAATTATCGCTTACTAAGAAGTTTTGTTGAACAGGAAACCAATTATTGCAGTTAAATATTGACTGTTTTTCCATGATGATCATGTGTCTCCATCATTTAACAGAAAGGAAATGCTTCTTAACGTAAGCAGGGCAACGTCAGCCAGCTTTTGAGACTACAATGAAGTTGGGTGATTCTCCCAGGATTCTACTCTACACCTGGAGAAAAATTTCTTAGCGAAACCGTAGTGAGTAGTAGTGGGATTAGAGCAGTCCTGTCAGAATAAGTGAGTAACCGGATCCTGTTTCTTTTTTGTTTTCATTCGTACATTCTCGCGTTCTTTGGTACCATTTTTGAGTTTCGACTAAGACCGAAAGAAACTCCTGCAGAAACTGGAAAAACAAAATGGTGATTTTATGGATCCTGTATCGAAGTCAATAAACGATGACTGGCGATTAAAAAAATTATTATTCTACCATTATTACAGAATATGAGAAAAGTTTGTTTGAAAAATTACCAACTGATTGTGGTGAAACGCAACCTTGCAATTGACTGCAAGTCTTTGAATGTCAGGGAAGTAAAATATTCGATGAATACCATATAGCCAAGAGACCCAAAACCCATTTACCAAAATATCCTCTTATCGAATTGAGTTTTTTCGAAACATGTTTTCAAGTTATTTACGTAGATAGTCGTTTCCTTTTGAACCTCTTTGCTGAAAGCATCCTTCAATTGTCAGCGTAGAAATTTTCATGCCTCAAAAGAAACTGCAATGCATATCTGCATCGTCAAACTATCCGTTGCGAATCTTCTCCAAAATGGCCTATAGCGTCAAATAAAAAATGGTTAGGATGCTTCCTTGGCTGGCGAGGCTATTCATCGGACAACAACTATATCTGTCTATCAGGCGGAGATGCTGAATTGATTTAATGTTGTTCAAAGTGAATCTTACCCCATTAGATTGCATCTGGTATTCATGAGAAATGCAACATTCTCCAGGGCATCAATTGCAATGGTCCACATTCAACATTTCCATCAGCAAATAGAAACGGAATAGAAGTGACTCCCAGACGATGTATACACTTGACGAGGAGATGGTATCTATTATTTGCCATGGAAGAATCTTCAAGTCGCTATCAGTGCAGGCTTCATTGGCATATACAAATTGTATCGTATGAATGTCCCTTTTGCATCGTGATAGCGGCGAAGTTGATGGAGTCGCTTCGTATAGAGTGCTTGTCTATTTTTAACGATTCGATGCCTATATTTACTCTTTCGACTGACTCTATTCTATTCGTAATCTGTTTAAGCTTAGACTGCTCAATTTCCACGAAACAATGGATATGTGTGCTCAGAGTTATTTATGGCGACATCGTTCACTTTAAATTTCGACGGAATTTCTTGTGGCCAATGGGATGAGGATGTTTCTACGTGGTGTTCGATGGAAGTTATTTTAGGAACTAAATAAACTGGAGGGCTAGCTAGCTGTTGACATTTTGGCTGTATCGTTAAACAACACATCATTGAATTTATAATGTAATCTTTTCTGGTGAAAGTAGTCGCAAATGCCAGTACGTGAATGTTTGAAAGGATCTCGGGAATGACTGACATATATTAATGATTGGAAACCGCATAACACGAGACTAGGCTTGAAAAAGAAATGATCCAAGTCCTCTCAAGAGCACACAAACAGTGGATACGTGAATGAGTTAACGCTTCTTGCATTTCTGATTATTCTTCTTCCTAAGTTTCCTGCCAAGGAAGAATTCCTTGGCATACCACATTATGGGTTGAATAGGAGACCAATTCAAAAACTGAAATTCTTGTAAGAAAGATCATCTGTATGTTAAGCATATTTCATTTAAAATTGTTGTTAGAAAATGCACCAGGTTATTTGATTTGTCTTTCATCAAGAACTTGCTCCTCTTTTTGAGTAGGGCGACAGAGACTACTTGCGGCCTGGGTCTCTGAGACGAACAATGCGTCTGGACTATCCACTTAACACCACCCTTGTGAAGCTGAGAACCTCACCTGGAACCGTTTGACACATTCTATCGGAATAAGCCTCGCATTTCCAGACATGCAGCTGCCTTCCAATTGTGGAAGGAAGGAGATTATGTTTGCTAGAGAGAAAAAATCTCTTCATGACCGACATCTCCTGACACTCTTCAAGACTTTTTTAAAGTGTCAGGCGTAGTGTGTCTGTCTGAGCATAATACGCCTCGTAGTTCCATTTGTAAATTGTTGCAAGCATTGCTCCGACTACAGTTATAGGGCGATGTCATTAATGAGATCGCTAAGAGATCTTTTTGCAAGCATAACCTTTTGCTGCCACCTTCCTTTTTTTAAAACATGCTATCGTAGGAACCTGACCTACTAATCTTTTGCCGGGAAGAAACAAAACTTCAATTTCCACTCAAGGGAAGTCAAGGACACTCCACTCAAGGGAAGTCAAGGGCACTCCACTCAAGGGAAGGGAAGAAAGAAAACTTCCATTTCCACTCAAGGGGTGGATCAAGTAGAACTCATCTCACTAAGCTCTCATTGTAGCCACGGTCTCAAGTCAGAGAATAAACGTGCAGTTCACCTTCGATCATCATCGTGTTCAGAGTATTCATGCAAGTCCTTGAAAGAGTTTTGTTTCTCTTCTTTGGTAATATTATCTTCACTTTTCTGCCGGTGGAACTTTGTATGCACTCTAGTAAGGAGTGCGATCGGTATCACCAACAATTCCGTCCAAGATATGCGTGTGCAAGTCGTAACCATTTTTTCCTTTTTTTTCTGCCTTTTTTTTAACCTACCTTAAAGCGTCAAGCAATATTCCTACCCCATCCAGCTGAACAGAATGGTCGGTGAAAAAGAATGGTCGTTAAAAGTCTTACCTTCGCCTAAAGCCTTTTTCGCAATCAACCGGATTTGCTTGGAAAACTCATATTCGAGTCGATCAATACACTCCGAAATTTTGCGACCGGTTTTGATTTGATCGGTGATTTCCCAATATAAATAGACCTCACTCTGGGAATTCGACTCTTAGTCTGGAGGAAAATTTCGGTTTTTCCCAGTGCCATTCTGACTAGCCGAGCCCTCAGCCAGTTAGCCACTCGCTATGTTGGCGTATGAAGTCCAACCTACACTAGCTCGACATTCGTCTCAGGATTAGTCTCGCAATATCGTGCACGAAACTGATCAAGCAAAACTCATTCTGCAACTCAAGCCGATTACTGAAACTCATAAGATGAGCAATAAGTCTGGACCAAGGATGAAACCCTACGCGACTATCATCCTTCAGCCCACTGACGTCGTGTCGTAGAGTAAGATCCAGTTTTCTAGATGAGCTTTGACGTATGATAGACTCTCCTAATTTTGAGACCAAAGAACCGAAGAAATAGAAGGAGATATAATCAGAGCTGGGATGGGCTGGATAATTTTGGGTAAACTGAAGGATTAAACTTTGACAGTTGCGTGCCCATGAGTACTGTTGTCAGTACTGACTGGAGTGATTGGGGTTAATTCTCGGATTTGATATGAATGTGTCGAAGAGAGGATATCAAAATGACAATAACTAGCTTTCAGTTTTCGATCTTGAGCGTAAATCAGGACTGTTTTTACTTTAGAAACAAAATCGATTAAATTACGTGAATTAACCAGCCCTTAGCCTTCGTCTTGAGGTCCATTCAGAACTTCTCAATCCAACACAAAGCAGGTGTAAAGTGGGGATTTAGTCAGAATCAGGCTTGATTACCGTAAAAAGGATCCTATAAGTCCGGAAGCATTAACCTTATTACAACTGCTTTTGGAATTGTCAGAGCCTGGCGCAACTACATATTTCAAAGTACTTAACAGATAATAAAGTTTAAAAATTTTCATGACTATTTCCAAATCAATCCTAGTTGAGGTGCATCTTTTACTCAATATCCTGCTTACAAAACTCAAATATACCAGTTTCAGGCAAAGTTAATCAGTATGCAAAACCAAAAAAAAAACTGTTTTTGAACAATGTTTGTTCTTCCTCTTCCTATTTATCAGAATTCTTTTCCATCCTTGCTGCAACTGTTTTCGAAAGAACGATTAATATTGAACCAAATCCTTTGAAATGAGATTATCGTATTTGTAAGATCTTGTCACTTTTCAATAGCGGAAATGTACCAAGTCCAGTAGAAAATTGCCGGAAAGTAAATACATCACTTAGTATTACATTTTCAATGCACTCTCTCTCTCTCTTTTTCATTCAGGATGGTGTAACGAAACATTTAGCACATTTCCGCAACAGAGACCACTCTGACACTTCATGCAAATTGGATGTCAAGTGCAATGAGGACGAACGTTGTGCTATGCATTTGTCGAAAAGGTTTCGCTCATGAAAACATCATGCAGAGCTGGACTAGGTCGACACATGCATGCTTATATAATTGGATTGGTGGACAATATGTACCAGAGGATATGAGGTAAGTAGGTAAAACTGTTGTTGGAGATTAGAAACTATTCAGTACCTTATTGTGATTGGATGTGGTTTCTATGAATTATTTACAACAAATTTGCCTTCCTAATTCCCCCATGAAGAATGCCCTAGATGAAAGGAATTTGTTATTGGTAGATTTCTTGTGTCAGTCTTCCAGAGAATCCTTAAAGGAGATATTTGGATGCTATGCGATCTGGATTCAGAGAAAGGCCTTGAATAATCGAATGTTGACATTTAAGTTTGAAGTGACTTCTATGTACTATCCAACGTAATAATATAAATATAGATATCAAAATACTCCTTGTCTTATAAGTCCTGCTTCCTTTATGAAAAAGTTCTAACCATAATATCAGGACCGTCTATGTCAGTCCACTTTGGGTGCATTGTTGGCATACTCGGGATTAACTATGACTCACAGGACCAATAAGATTTTGGGCTAGTGAACGTTTACCGCTGCTTAGTTGATATGACGGTCCATTTAACTTTCGTAAACATCGGACGTATATAAATGTTTGAAAAAATGCTTATCAATGGCCAATACCAAAGTGTTGTGTTGTACTTTTCATTTTAGTGTAGCGAAGCTGAATTTACAGCAATAAAAATTAAAAGTGCTCATGCTGAATATATGACCAGTTCAGGAACCTCTCAGAAATGATAAAAAATAAGAGTCAGGAACGAGAGTCTCTCTGTAGCAATGTCATTGAAAAAGCTGTCAGTAAGTGGATTAAGTAAGTAAGTTAAGTTAAGTAAGAAGTTAAGTAAGATTGGCAAGAGTAGAGGGACATATCATTTATTTAAAGAATTTACGTTGTTCAAAATTTCCCCAAAATGCATTTTGGACTAAAGTTTTGGACTAAACAAGTCCAGATAGGATATTTTTCGGAGAAGTAGAAATTTCAAATTAAATAATATACAGATGAATCATTATGGCTGGCGTTGAATTGGCTTGATTGGAAAGATAATTATCTACCATTTTTCTATAATTAATTTCTATAATTAATAATTAATGGTGTTAGGACAACCGCTGATGGTTGCTAATCACTCGAAATGCAATAGTCTTGTTCTCTGACATTGCAAAAAACAGGCACAAAACTTCAGCAATTTATTTTTGATCCTCTACACCAGATTAAATTAAATTAAAACCAAAATCCTTCCGTAAAATCTTCCATAATGTGGATGGGCACATGTTTTATTATTAATACGAAGATGACTGGATTCACTTTGGTTTTCATTTATACTACACTCAACAGTTGTTATGGTTTCTTCATTACGTACTGTTCAACATCAAATTTAACCGTTTTTTTTTTTCTTCAAAATAAAATAACACGATTTCCAGACGTTGCTCAAGCGTCAACTTGTTCATGATGAAATGGCAAATAAACGTAACCATAAAACACATGACAGCTGTCATACCATACCTAGCATCAAAAAGTGTTGCCATAAATGTTGTTTACCGTTAAAATACACTCTTTGCATAACATAATTGCAGCCTTATTTTAATTCTCATACAATAATCTGAAATACCTAGTTTCAACATTTTACTTCAAAGTTCATCTATTTGTTCCATAACTTTTCAAAAACAAATATTGTAAAATATTGCTTTGATCTATGTTACAGACATAGTCTCTCTCGACTTACTCTCACAGCAACCATTAATATTCACAACAACTCATCCTTAAAATTGTAATTCTTATTATATCCAGGAAAAGATCGTTGACATTTCCCAGGTAATATGTCTGAGCCAGCCAAGCGCTTCCTTAATTAATCATGCGTTAGATGAATGGATGAATGGGTGGGCAACTGCATAAACTACAATTTCATCACTTTCAAAACCAAAAAGGAAGACATGTCAAACGAACTCTTAATTACACCTCGGAGAAGTTATTAACAGAATTCCCCCAATTAAATAGACAAATAATAATGATGTTGATATAATTGGAAAGTGTTTCCACTGTGATTTGAAGGAGTAAAGTTCATTTGCCTCTGACAGAAATGTGATGTTTGCTTGCAAATGATTGTGCATATGTTATTCATAGATGATTTCCATAAAGTCGTCCACACACATCCTTATTTTTTTGATAGTAAAACAACTGATGAACTTGTGTTCATTTTTTTCGTGGCAACATCAAATCTCTGAAAGTACCAAATTTTTGATTTTGAGAATGTTTTTCATTTGAGGACAAGACGATAAGAAGCCTTTACCTTTCAGGAAGAGACGAAAAGGAATTTTATGTAATTAGCTACATTTGACGGCCAAGAATGATATTATAGTCTTATTTCGACATAAGAGTTGTCAAAAGTGTTAAGCTCGAAAACAAGGATTCCCCTTATTAGATTAATTATCTAGGCCAGGTTAAAGTTAAATCTTATCGACTTGTTCAACGAATCCTTTGAAACCAACAAGTTACCACTTGTACACAGTGTATAATTCACGAAACAGAGTCGATTCAGGCTTTTGTCACCTCCCACCTCGATATCCACATCGAACAATTTTCATCGGGTTTGAAGGAGTAGTTTATAAAATAAGGTTTCCTTTGCTTTTCACGATAAACAGCGTTTCTTATGATTCGAGCAGAAAATTTACGCTATTTTTTTTCAAATAAATGCCATTCTTTTCCAAGTCTTTTCACTTTAAAAATTCTACTTCAAATCCTCTGAAAAATTGTTTTCTTGTGTTATTAATATCCGGCGCCGAATCCTCTGATAAATCGAGCTACCTCATCTGATAGAATCGTCGGTGCTTGAGCGCATTCTACCCTAGTGTTCCTTTGATTTTGGGAATAACTGGTAATCACTAGGAGACACGTCAAGATTGTAAGGGATAGAAAGTTGTGGCCTTTGACAATCAAGACGAAATCTATCCGTAATTCCCGCGTTTCAGCTGAGTTGTGAACTCCAAAGTTGACAAGGAGTGGTTTCACATCTTCAGAAATTTCTCCTGTCCGGTGGTTCTGAGTTTTTTAGTTGATCAGAGTGAATCTTTCTTCGATAGGGCATTTTATAGACAAATGCTAAGAATTTGTCAACATACTTAGTTTGTATTAACTTTTTGAGCTTCATCGAAGTGGAAAGATGCCATTCAATTTATTATTTTATGTTTTTGGGAGTGAAAAGATCCGTCTATATTTTGATACACGTTACTATGAAATGCTTGAAGTCGCAACGCTTCATGCGTTTCCGGGCTTTGATTGACCCTTACCTCACAGTTCTTCACATAAGAGTAGTGGCTCTTTGGTAACGTCTCCCATTACGTAGTAATAAGGAACCAGTTTACATTGAGGATCTTCAACTTTTCCACTTGTAGATACGAAGTCCAACTGTTCCCAACGTTGTTGAGGATCACGCGAACCGAAGAGCCGCAACCCAATCCATACAAATGGGGGCTTACCAGCCATCCATGGTCCCGGACCGTCCTTCATAGTTGAGATTTGCAAAAGCAGTCGGTACGATACCCTACAGCAGAGCCGCTAATTGTCAACCCCCCCCCCCCTCCAATAACTAAAGGCACTTATCAGCCCCCAGTGTCTCTCGGAGTCCTAAAGCACAAGTATAAAGAGTCCACATGAATGACTGTCACAGCATTTATTATTTCTTTTCACTTTTTAGTATCGAGTTTCTAGCCTCGTATCCACCCCATCAACTTAGTTGGTTTTCAAATGCGAGCTTATCATCACTTCCGCATCAGTCTACATGCAGTCTGTCTTTTCTTTGTTTCTCTCCTAGCTTCTGGTTAATTCTAGTCCTCAGTCAGCTTTGTCACTTTATGGTTTCAAACCCGTTTCACGTTCAAAAAACAAAGCACAAAATTTGAATCTGAAAGTAACAAAACAAGGGAACTCAATTTTGTATGACTGCTAGACCAGCACTGATTGACGTAGCAAGCCGGACGTCGTGTGAAGAGAGGGAGAGAGTTAATGACACAGTACTAGTGTTGCCGGATTCATTATTTTTAATGGGATTATACCAAGTCTTATGCTTATACTGGAAAACTAACAACATGGATGACATAAGTCCAGTTGCATTAGAAATAGGGGTCAAAAGTTTGGGTTCGGTGCTAGCAATCGCATAGAAATCGTTTTTAAATATTTGATGGCATTGATTTTCATATTTATTTAAAAAATAAGTAACTATTCAACATTGTAAGTAAGTATTCAAAATAATTTTGAATATTTTACTTTAAGGTATAGCTCGGTAGCTCTTAAAACACTCTTCAGGATAAGTTGACCGGATAAACTACACTGTATCCATTACCAATCTTATCTGGTGGTGTAACTATCCTTTTAAGGCTGCTACGAAAAAGAGTCTAAACTTACTGATTTTGTTTAATGGGAGGAGTAACGTATTGAAGATAGTATTTTTTTCTCTTCCTTTGACGAATTCTAGGCCGGTCATATCCTTTGTCGATGGATTGGTTATAACTAGTTGCGAGTGAAAAAGCGAGTGTTTGTCATGCCCACGTACGATGTTCTCACCGTTTCCAAATTTCCCAATCGGTAGAGTCTCAACTACGGAAGAATGTATCTTTTACCTCTCAAAAGATTCGTCACAAGGATATGTTAGGGCTAATTTCCGTTATACTTCCAATAAATCAAATTCGGAAATTTGGTCAGAAAAAGCAAACAATACTCTCCTTGGGATCAAGGGTACCAAAATAAAGAAGAAGCTTGGTACAAAATTAAGTATTTGTTTATATTTAATATTTAATATTTAAGTATTCATAAAATTTTTTTTTCTTCATAAAAAATAAAAAAACAATATTAAGCTCATTCATTGATCCCGCGAAGGATGCTGGGGACATACTCCTGGGATGCTAGACCATAGATAGTCTAGCATAGATACTAGACCAATTTGTTAGACCATACCTTACTGGGCTTCAGATGCGTATCAGCTCACTTGAGCCGTTTTTCGCTCGCTACGAAGGGTACTGCTCAATGGATACCTTCAATGCTTAAGTGAAACTTTCCTGCGGGATTGTTTTGCTTAATTGACTTAAAGTGTAATTTGGACAAAATTTTGTTCATAATTCAAAATTCATATCCTGGCCCCTGTATGCATTCAAAAAGCATGAGGTGTGCTTGCTTTATAATTAACTGAAAAGTGAAAAAAACGAACTGGAATAATAATTTACAAACTAATAAATTGTAACTAAAATGTGAACTCTACTGAAAAAATAAATAATTACGTGGAACATGATGATTGGAGAGGCTTTTCCGGAGAAAATAATGAATTAGTTTTACAACATCATCACTTTACAACATCACTTGTAAAGCATTTGTTCCATGTACAAGGAGGATTCAACAGCTATCATTGGTTCAGTGAAATGAAAACCACATCCATATTCATTAGCATATTGTGGAGTGTACACATTTGGTCCTGTGATAACCACCAGGCAAGAACACAAGCTAGTGTTGCAATAGAGCAAGTATACTATGGAACTATGTGGTTGTACGTTTGAAGTTCATAAGAAAACATCAATAAATAAAATTCATATTGAATTTGCTGAACGCAAAAATTTTTTCCATGCTGATAAGATCCTTAAGTCAGTCGAAAAGACCACTTCAACCATAGAAAAAGTGAAAAACGCTCGCTTTAGCTTGTCATGTCAGATCCTTGCTATGATTGCTTCCGTTTCGTGAATGTTAATTATGAAAGGAAGTGGATTTAATCAAATTCAAACAGTAAGAGAAGAAGCTTTTGCTTTGGCATATTATTTTCTCGAGGATTTCGCGAGGTTTTCTCGGTCTTGTTCGTATTAGGTTGTCCTTAACGCTGATTACAATTTGACTTTGAGTGGAGACTCAACCAACGTTGACGTGATAATTTATCGACTACGGCTGAATAGAGGAGCATCCTCGGAGAAGACAGACTACAGGGTATGTAATGGAAGTTGGTGAGTTCTGATGAAATTGTAATCGTTTTGTTTGTACAAGAAGTTTGCAGTTATTTTCTCCTCGAGCGCAAAAGAACTTGCCAAGTACAATATATTACTCTTGTTAGGTTAACTTTTGAATGGATGCAGGTTGGTCTAGACTTTACTCTGCACGTATTTGCGGGGGTTTCTTTGGATATAAAATGTTCCTCGAGCATTCGTTTTGGATCGATGCAAACGTTCTGGGATTTTGCTTTGATATCGAAATAAATTGATTGATATTAAAATTCAAGTGGTGCATTTTCTTACTATTGCAAAGAATTTTATATGATTCTATGTCTAGACTTTGTTTGCGGATAAGTTTTCAGGATTATCACAAGAGTAGAACAGGAGACGTACAAATGGCAACAATGTCTACTTATAATGAAGCTCTATATGCTAAAATATGGGAAAATTTGAGTTTTCTGGTGAAACAACCAACTAAACAGCTTTTCACATCGCAAATCAGTTTTCCTTGATAATTATCTTGAAGATGGAAGATCTGCGGTAGATTTCGTAGTAGATTTCCTTTTAGCATCTTGTTTTGAAGAAATTTGATCGAAGTGGAAAAGTTCTACAGGCAAGGCGTCTAGTGTGGTGGGGGTTGGAAACGCATTTTTCGAGAGTATGGCATTCTTTTATTCGAGGGACTGTAACAGCAACAAATGGAGCCAACTTCTTTATCTGATCTAAGAAGTCGGTCTAAGAAGACATCCCCTATGATGGTGTAAACAAATAAGCAAGAGAAATAACCCTCATTGAGCTCTGGCCAAGAAAATGTGCCACACTAACCTACACAGACAAATCAAGAGATCCTACGTCGCTGCCAAGTGATCGTCCCGCCGCCCACAGATAAACAGATAAAACCAAATAAATGTGGTTGGCTGATTGTGAATTTAGGGCTTTGAAGAGAAAGAGGGTCAGTTTTTTTGGATTGGATTGCACCATCAACACACCATGCTTATACCAGCAGCAAACGCTAATAACGCTTACCGTTACAATGGAGGAGGATCTATCAACTCATTTGTAAACGATACACAAAAAGGGTCTGTTTGATCTCCGTCGAAGTGAAAAATAACGCTGCCAGTGTTCAGAGGATAAGACCAAAATCAGGGCATCCAGTTGTTAACCTTAATCATAAGCACATCATTACATAACTAAAGCGTGTCGCCGCCAAGGCCAGTTTCACCCTGGAAACAGGATTGCCAATTTTATAAAGCTAATGTTACCACTATTTACTGTCTATTGTTTGAACTTGAAATAAAACAAAACTAGAAGCTCTTGTCATATTGAAGATCCGTAGGAAGGGATACCAGACGAAAGGAGAGCTTCTATTCGCCAGAAGTTGTGTGAATAGAACTTATCCAGGAATATCAAATGAGGATCGATAACAGATCAGGTGAGAGTATGTGGCTCTTGTGTATGACTTCATCCTTGTGACTCACAACCACTACGGTGCTATGGGACTTGCTAAGAGATTCAAAGGACAGGGGAGTATCAGAAACATTTGACCTATGGGACTGCTGATGTTTCTCACATTTCGGATCGTTGAAATGAGAGAAGTCAAGTAGATCGCAATAGCCTATGGCAATGGAACCAAATAGGATTGGAAGAGATTTACCGATGCTTTATTTTTGGCGGACTTTCAGACAGAATACTTTTTCTGCTTCGGCACACACAAATCTAAGCTCAGGCATGAGTTAAAGGTTCACGTCTGAGGCTAACGAGCACGATACCCTCCGATGAGTGTCTTTGCCTTGAACTTCTTCAAATGTAAATGTAAATGGTAAATGCACCAGCCCAAATAATCCGAAATTTAAGGCTTAATTTCCTTTCGCAAAGAAAAACAAGGAATGTTACTGTGCCCAAACTGGGTACCCTAAGTTTTGTTTGAGTATACTCTTGCAAGCCTGAGAAACAGAATGATTCCGTACTGATTTTCGAACGTTGAATACGTTGGCGGGTTATACTAGCTATGCAAAAAAAAGAAACTGAAAATGAGAACGATATTTACGAACGATATATGGACTGTGAAGCAATTGGACTAACATATTTGAAGAGATTGATAGGAAGTACATTAGTACTAACACTCAGACTGGCTCACAGAACTGGCTTACAGAACTGCATGAAAGCCAATACATTTCAATGATCTGATGTGACAGTGGCTAATTTTACAGAAAATACCAGAAAGGATCTATAATGTTCCTAATCGCCGTTGTCATTTTTTCAACCTCACGTGCGTTGATCTTCTTGGGATGGATAGAAATATATTCTAAGGAAGACATCGCAAGCAAGTATCAGACTAATTTCAGGAAGGAGATTAGCAACCATTTTCAAAGGAGCCACCTGTCTAGATTTTCAAAATCAAAGAGAGATATATATATACATATATATTTTAATAACCAATAGTGGTCCGGTCAAAATCTATCTGCTAAAATAGCAAGGAACATAAAGATGTCTTATGTCGATTTACCTTCAATTCAAAAAAAGTGGGAACCCGTGCGGAATTGAAAAAAATGTACACTGACAAGTTCAAAACCAACAAAGTTTTGGACTCGAGTATTACTTCCGTCAAGACGCACGTTTCGAATGAAATTTTAACGAACGGAGCTAGTCAAGGTAGAACGACTCCGATCTCCTTTTCGGAAATCTTTGAAACTAATAAACCAACTGAATAACAACACTTCAAAATGGATGCCAACTGTATGAAATCGAAACTAATGGCAGGCATCTACAGAATAAACTGAGTTCTTTGGCCTAACCCGAAAATTTAACAATTTACCCAAGAAGATTAATAAAAATCGCATAAGAACTAGACATTTTTAGACAAGACATGGACAACATTAGACAAAACTTCTGAGATCAATACTGTAAACGGTTGGGAAGAGCAATGCATGCTGAGACACTTCCACAGATAAATGGCACATCAATTGGCTGCGATGATCTGAAGCAATAGAAAAATCCATTGAACTGAATATATATCGAAGTTTTAAGGGAATAACCAGATGGACCACCTACAAAAATAAAACCATATACGACGAGTTGGGCTGCAAAGTCCGTGATCAATCCAACAATGGAAGTTGGAAAATAGTGTTTCTTTGCAAATAGTCTAGAGTTATTAGGAGCTACTGGACTAGCAAATAAATCCTACCCAGTCACATTGAGAACAAGCCCGAAACTATTCGTCACAAAAATGCGGACTATGTTTCTTTGGTCTTGACTAGCAGCGCGTTCTTAGCATGGAGGGATGGCAAGGAGAGGGGTTACTGTCAAGGACACCAGCATTCCCTCTTCACTGCCAAGTAATCCTTGATGCCCTTTTTTATAAGTAGAATCGTCTGCACATAATGTGACACGCAGTTCCAATTGTTTTCAGATGTCAACATCTTTCCAATTATGTTTCCTGGAGAGAGGACGCCTATTTTCTCGGGGAAATGTAAACGGATCCTAGTCTATCTTTTGCAACTGACGAAAAATAAGAATCTTTATAATCATAATAACTAGAAATAATAATAGTTCCTTTCTGCATGCAACCTTATTATCATTACCAGCAGCTTCGATCCGTGTTGAAGCTGCCCACAGGGAAAGTCCAAAATACTGTCAACTCTTCACTAAAATAAGCAGCTCTTTGCAGCATGTCAAAAAAGGATAAAGGACTAGATGGTATCCCGCCAAGGTTTTGGGATTGTAACATTTCTTTTGCACTAATTTGCGGTTTAGTACCTCGTATGCCTGCTTGTGAGCAGGGGTTTCCCTTAAGCAATTGAAGACGGCAAGATCCTTGATGATAAGTAATGAAAAGAAAAATCCGCAGTCCCCGAATTAGAATAACGAATTTTAAGATACCGCCGGAAATTTGCTCATAAACTCATAAAGGGATGACTCCCCTGCGTTATCCGCGTCGAAGGGGACCTTTATCTACGGCTGATTTCACAGCAGAGTGGTCAATTATAGATGCATTCGCGGGTCTGGTAACCAGGCATCAACAGGCAGTGGTGAGCAGCCGGTCCAACTGGCGGGGAGTCGCAATTGTTCGACTAGGGTGATGATAAAACATCAATGGTTGCAGGACGCTCAGTTGTTCATTCACTATTAAGGCTAAATACGCTCATGTACCGGATAGTGAGCTGAATGACCACAGATAGACTTAGCCGAGTGCTCGAGTTTACTACAACGATCGTCCTGACAAAGAAGGGAGTTCCTTTAGTTAGAACGATTAGCTTTGGAGATATATTAGCAGAGTCAGTTGAGTTCCTGGGCTTTTCGATATACTTTATGGTGAGTTTCTTGGCGCACATTCGGGATGACTCACATTGGGAAAAACGGTTGTTTTCTGTTTTACCTCCACAAAATTGAAGTCACGGTTACCAGATTTCATATTCTGCATTGGAGGAAAAATGACACCTGTTATACTTCCTTATCATTTCAGCGAAGAGACAGCCTGCGCGATGATCTTGCCGGTAAAGCTGAAGAGGTACTATCTGGATAGCATCATCAAAGAGATTCTGAAATTGGCTGACAAACTGGACTAGGTGGAATTTCGCGCTCGGTAATCCGTACTTGTTGAGAGTGGATGAATCCCTTCTCCAGCAATTGTTCTCCTTTCTTCACCTTGCCACTAGCGAGAGATTTTTTGTAACCCGATGGCACTACAAGGCATAGATAAAGGAGGCCTAGCCCGTAGTTATGTTTCAAACGGTTCCAGGCTAGGTACTCCGGCTGACAGGGGAGGTGTTCAGGCGGCAGTCCAGTAGACTCATGTCCACTGGGAGTCAATAAAGGCGTAAATATCTTCCACCACCACACAAAACAATAACCATTATACTCCAGGGTTCTTCCGAATTGTGTTTTTGTATTTTCGGTATCGGTGTCCGGTTGTACAGGAAGAAATTACCATAAAGCAATCACTGTCATGTCATCTGAGCATGTGAAGCATAATAATTTCCAATCACCTTTAACTGAGGAGAGTCTCCTTGAGCCGTAACCTAAGAGTTTACGTTGATTAGTTCCCATCCAGCAAGAATGCCATTTTTTTGACTCCTGGACATATGAGAATAACGTAACGTACACAATCAGTGCAGCTTAAGTCTTTTCTACCAAGGCTCTGTCGGCAGTTGAAAGAAAGCCAAACTTTCAAAATGCCCGATAATCTAAATATTAGCCAGGACTATGTGCTTTGAACACAGATGCTCATAATTTTTTGTTCTTCTTTCAGTACAGGAACATAGAGATTTTCGAAATTGACCTCAGCCTTGTACTCCGGTAAAAGAAGTTGAAAATCTTGAAATTCGCTGAAGAAAGGAAAAATAGCAAGAAAAGAGATCCTGTAAATTGATTCTAGATTCAATATTTTATTAAAATCGTACAAGTACTATAACGGCCTAATATGTAAATTTATATTAACTTTTAAGATGCAATTTTCGTCTAGTTTTTGGTTTACGTTGCCTCTTCCCATTTAAAAAGATCTGAGAATAGAAAATGTAAGAAAGAGGAAGACGCGTAAAAACAAATTTATATGCTCTCATCGTCTCATCAGCGTTAAATGCTGAAACAATTTTCCGAATATTATTTTTATCACTAATTTAGCGCATCTTTATGCCATTTGTTGGATAAATTTATTCGAATTAAAACGCAAATTTGTCTTAAAACTTAATTAAACACTTTAATATCCAGGAGGGCAAAGCTCGGTGCTTTGTCTTTACAAAAACGCTAAACGCGCCAGCCCTAATCATATACAAAAAAGAAACCTACCACAGCAGCATAAATTCTGGGGTAGTAGCACAGTAGCGAGAGCTTAGCAGCAAGGATAATAGGAACCATCTACCACTTGTTACAGGTCACAGAGCTTCGTGGAATACTTTAACGCACTAGACTGGATGGCGCAAGGCCACCTACCTCTGCTTACGCTGCACGCCAAGCGCAAAATAGAGACCATTGTACAAACAAAAGGATATAAACATTGCTTCAGCTGCTCCGACAAATCCATCAGGAAACATCGCATCCTCTCCCCTATTTCTGTCGAGTGCACCATTCATCGGGGGGAGGCAACTTGCATGAGTTGATTTTCTTCAGTTCATGCGCATCGAACGCAGCCCAGAATGTGGAGAATTTCCGTTGCTCAAGAAACAAACACAACGGAGCTTTCCCACTACGAGACAGATACAGATTGCGATACTGAAGATACGTAGGTGGATTGAAGACAAGAAAAGCTCCCCGATTTATTTGGTGGATGTCCCAAAATCGTTCCACCGTTTCTTGCTTGCGTCCGTTGAAATTTTAGCTCCAACATCGCGGCTGAGACGATCAGTTGATTGCTAGTCGCCAATAAATTCAGTTGTTGAGTGCGTAGATACATTCGTCGTGTGGTCTACGAAGTTGCGAGGATATTTACGTGACCGGAAACCCAGGAGTGAGTGCTCATTTCGCGGTTTCGTCACGTTCGCTCGTCGTTTTCGTTGCTAATTGTGAAGGATTAAAGTGGAAGCCTTCCGTCTATGTTGATTAGTGACCAAGTGCTACTCTGTCCAAATACATAATGTCGAAAAGGATGTGCGAGAGATTAGCCGGTGCGCTTCGCACATTTGCGATTTTCGTGTTGATTTTCGGGTGTGCTAATAGCGTGCATGCAGGATATGCTGCATCCGTTCAACCGCTCCAAAATGATAATGCAAATCGTGTAAATTCGCACAGTGCAAACGCCAGTTACAATGCATATCAAGGCTACGAGCCAACATCAAACGGATGTACCTCAGAGCGTCTTGTGGTCTACAAGGTGGTCCTGCACACCTACTGGACCCGGGAACTATTCCCTAAACATTATCCAGACTGGCGGCCGCCAGCACAGTGGACTAAAACTGTGGGTAAGTCTCAGAATTGTGTTGAATTGCTGAAGAGTGAATAGACCGAAGATGGACATGTTTGGCAACTCATGGTTTGCTTATTTCACGGATTCATCAGCCTACTGGTCCGCCTTGTCATTGAATAAACGTACCCCACCCTACCCATCGACCAGGTGGAACAGGACGATTATATGAAAGGCAATTCCCGAAAGCTATGATTCGTAAACTGTATATTTAGTACGTTGGTCTCCACAGATGGAAAGGTCACGCTTGTGTGGGTTGTGTTTGTTCATCTCCCCAAAATATTTCAGCGTATCCTTTATTATCCTGATAATGTTCCTGCTATCGCTCCGAAACAGTTGTTTTTATTTGTTCAAGTGATAGATGTCGGATCTTTTAAATAATGCAGACGGAGAGGTTATAGGTTTATTTACTCCGCGTTCCCCACCACGGTTTGTTTGAACATTTGAAAATTGAGGCAATTTTGTGGAAATTCAGGACGATACCCACTTGTAGGATTTTTGTGATGATTTTTATTTACTTGAAATATTTGCTCAGTCGGTACGTGATATTTTCAATTCCAATGAATTAAACGTTCTGAGGTAAATTCAATTTCTGTGAAAGACGATTTTTCCATTTTCAGGCGACTTTAGCTGTGTAGGACAAAGGACGGGTGGCATGCTTGCTGCTTTGATTCGCGTTCGAAGCGCAAAACAAAATGAGTTTTCGTTTTGGCAAAGAATGTGAAAAGGTGAAGGACAAAAATGCATCAGGAAAACTCACGAGGGACCCGTACGTGTAAGCGAGCTTTAAGGCTCCTCTGTGATACTAGCACAGGCTTTACGTTTAGTTTGACTTTTTGTACGCCGGGTTGCATTAATTACGAATCGGGAGGATGTCAATAGATTTAGAAAAACTTCATGTTTGTTTTCGTGCGTAATTCTAGAGCAACAATGTCGCGCGATTGTTACAGCGATGTACTTGACTATTTGCAGCAAAACATATTCCTTCATTCATTTGATGAGCATCAATTAATGAGCCAAGTGATGAATTTTGAGACATGGATAACGATAGATTTAGGATGGGTTTTATTCTGATCCTTCAAAATCCTTCAATAGTCAATTGAGGCTCTGTCTTTTTCAGAAAAATGGAAAATTTTCAAAGTATTTTGTTTGTCAATTTGGAGAATGAGTATGTGTTCAATGAACTGGTTAGACAAGGATCCATGTTTATCAACACTTACAAAGCTATTTCAATCCCTGAGAAGATTCAAAATCGATTTAAAAACGGCTTTGATTTACAATCGACAGATATTTATCAGACATCGGTAATAGAACTAACTTATAGAATCAGCATTATAAAATTAATTTCCGATTTTAAATCGGGTTTTATTACGAATTTTCAAATAAACAAGAAAGAGCTCTGAACCTAGTGACATGGGATAGTATGTTGCAAGTTGCAAAAAAACAACAAGTAACATGTATGTTTTTTTTTGGTTTTTGGTCTGAAAAAGGGTTTGATTTTTGTTTTAACTAAGTGAGGAACCTTCGAACGCTCCCCTTGTTATCCTGAAGAACGAGCCCAGGAACTGTTTGTCCAATTAAATTGGGCTGGACCTCTTTTTCCTCTTTAGATACCAACTAGCATCTTCGATTAGAAAGCTGTCTTTTTTAGCCAGGACGAACGGCTCGGTATACTTCAGAGGCTTCCTTTCTTTCCTATGCGGGGGTCCAAAAATCCTTCTTTGTCAGAAAAACAACAGAGTTTAAACTCGTAAACGGAATAAGAGCCAACTGAGGTTTCATTGCACAAAATTAAATTGCACTGAGCTCAAAAACCAATTATGACAAAGGATTAACTTAAATTTGCTAAAAGCCTTAAAAAAAATTAAAAAGCTGATAGCAAGTAAGGAAAAAGTTTTATGTTAAATGATGTATAGAGATAAGAGGATTAACATTGGGAGCGATAATCCATAGCCGGTTGTAAGAAATTCTGACAGAAACTTTGATAATTCGTTGGCGCAGACCGAAATTCTATTGTGTTTTATGACCGACGGGCCGAGCCATGTTCTTGGCAAGGAAGCGTTTTGACGATTTGGAGCCATCATCAGCTCGTTTTGAAGTTTTTTTGTTACGTTGTACGTCCTTTAGACGTCATTCAGAAATTCAGGACTGTGTCTAAAATTTGCACGGCAGCAAACGAAATGGTTTTGAATTTTTCCAGTTTTTGATTTCTTTTTTGATAGTTGGACTGAAATTTTTCCATTTTTATTTTTGTTTTTATTATAATTAATTATAATTATTTTGCGTCATTTTGACTCATTCGCGCTATATAGTTTTTTTTTCAATTCAATCATCGAAAAATGTCAGGCAGTGAAAAAAATAGAGACAGTTACTATTGCAATATTTTGTACTTTAGTAGAAGAAACGAAATCGATCCAAAATTCAAAATTTAATTTTGAATTGGTGGTGATTCAAAAATAGATGAAACGCGTTGAAAGAGAAAGAGAAAGTGAAAGAGAAGACAAAATTTTATATTTAAAAATAATTAAAAGATTAAATTCGAAAAAAATGAAGATTTATGTACACAAAATCCGAATTGTTAAAATATGAGAAATTAAAATGCGGAAAAACGGATTAAAATGCAAAAAATTTTGCTTTAAATTTCAATTTATAATTTTGTCGTCAATAATACTAGTAAATTCATTTATTTAATTTAATTTTTCGAAAATAAAATTCAAAAATCATCAAAATAAAATCAAAAAATTTAAAATTCATATTTTGATTGATTTTATTCATTTATTAAAGTAGCAAATTTTGTTATTTTATGTTTTTTGGATATGATATCCAGACAATTAAGTGAGACTCTCATTGAATAAATTAGTTACATACCCATGGTGAAATTTATATTGTATGTTTTGCCAGAACTCCAATCTTTAACATAAGGTACATTCCCGAACTAATATAGTACTCGATAAAGAGGTGATAAAAACATAATGGTAGAAATAATGAGATAAAATAATGAGAATAAAACACAATGATAGTAGTAATAAGTATTCTTCTCTCCTTTTCTTCGTTCTTCTGATAATCGAACTTAGCCTATTAGTTCCTAAACTCAGGATTCTCTTGAAATTCTCCATTCTCCTAGAAATTCAATACATTTAGCCGCATACGTTTCCGGAACACAAGATCACCCCTTATTAAAAAAAATCTTTGTGGTTCCACTTCTAAAATGCGTCAAAATCAGCCATGACTTTACTATCATCTCCAAATTTTCCGCCTCGAATGAATTCCTTGAGTAAAGGAATGAAGCTCATATATATCGCTGGAAGCAATTGAAATCCTGTTTTAAGTATTACAGCTGACGCAATTATCGGTCTGCGCTATATCTCTCAGTTTGCTGCGTCCTTTTTGCTTACTGGCCATCCGCGATCATCTGCAATAATTCATAATAAAATCCCGAATAAATAAAGGTTCCTTATTCTGAATATTCTATTATAACTAATTCCTCAGTTTGCCAATAATAAAACTTAAAAAAATCACCGGTGAATTTGACACTTTGAATCACTCTGGTTTAGCTTGGTAGACCCGCATCCAAGTCATTGACTATTGCTTGGCTTCAGCAGCCATGGATCCACCCATTGTTCATGGTCATGAATCCCAATATGGAGTCTTATTGAACGGGTTGACACTTCCCGAAGACCAAGTGTCTAAAGTTTTCATCATGTCAAACGCGCCGACTTTTCGGCTTTTGGAACATATTAACAACTTTTTGTATTCATTCAAATTTTTTAAATTTAATTTTCTTCGCAAATTCAGATTATTTGCACTAGAAATGTTTTTATTTCAGTCCAATCATAGAAACAAATTATTTTTGAAAAAATCAAAAAAAAATCAAAATTGTTGCAGTTTCAATGACACCAACTTTTGAAGAGCAACACCAAGATTTTGAAGAGTTTCAAAAACAAGGACAGCAGAACTTCTTAGATTCCATCTGCACTTTCTAGGTTCAAGTTTGACTTGAATGAATATCGAATCGTTTTTCCTGTTTCTCATCGATGAACATTTTGGGTCTTCAACACACATTAATCTTCTCGTTATGGTACGTGTTTGCAAGGAAGTTTACGTTCCTGCAATCTGAGTTACCTGTGACACAAACTGTATGCCTGATGGTCATTTTCATCACATTTTCTCCATCAAAGAACGTTGATGGGTGTCCTTCGTTATGTTCATCTAAAGTCTAATTTCTGCTTAGTTAAAACTCCTAAGCCTTATACTCTGTGCAACGATATAATAAATAAAGTACATCCCCTCTCCTAATCTTTGAGACTAGTCCCAGGTAGTCACCTTGTTTCAAACAGAAGATCTTTATGACAGCTATAATTTAGTTTTCCTCCAATTTTGACTGTTTGCGCCCAAATGAGAGGTAATATCATTCTAGTCAGCCCCGCAATTATGGTCTTCCCCAGTATTCTGGGGTTTGCAGATGCTTTCATTTGTGCAAACCAAATGGGTGTCAAAACTAGCAAAACAAACGATATTTTTGGCGTTTTCTGCAGACTGCAAAGACCTGATTATAATGACATGTCGATCATCCCCCGTATATGTCATCTATGGAGCAGGTGAGCTAAAATGCGTACTAAAAAGTAGGTAGGTAGGTAGAAGGTAGTATCAGGTAGAGCCAGTAGTTGATATATGATTTACTTTATAAGAAAAATATGCATCAATAGGCGACATCAAATCAGGAAATATAGCAAACAATGTCCAAGTAAAATTTTAAAAGGACCATGAATGGCTCTCATCAGCAAATTAATAATTTGTAGCATAAATAACAGAGGTATTCAATGTGGTCACTGAGCTAAATGAAAAAGTTAGAGAAAAAAAGAAATAAGTCCTGTATTGTTGCAGGGTATATTTGTCAAAATGACTCTAGAATTCGTAAACAAAGGCAAAATAGATAAATACTTTCTGTTGGAGTCAATCAACTAGGATTACTCGTCTGAAAACATAACAAAAAGGATATAACGCGAAATATATCATATATCTATACCTACTTAAAACGAAACTATGTCAGAATGATAATGATACAATGCTAACCTAGGTAACTCTTGACAGTAAATCTGCATATTTCAAAACATTGATTTTCTAGTAAAGAAGCTCAATTTTAGCTTAAATGAAAGGAAAAAGAAAAAATTAGAAAATGATTCGAAATCTAAAAGGTTTAATACCACAATCGTTGCTTCTTTTAGAATCAAAAATTTACCTCAAAGGCTGTCTCAACACTCTTCGGAAAGCACAAATACCTTGTCGCCGACTTTAATAAATCCCAAAATATTTGACTTTTCGGGATCTGCACTAACTTAGATAAGACAGTTCTATGAAATGTCTGAAGTTTGCATTGTTGTAAACGGAACGGTCTTTAAATTTGACACCTTTCCATATTTTCCGACCATTTGATTCAATAACAATACTATTAGGGTGTGAGTCGAGTCAAAATTACGGAAAGGACTCGCATTCAAATTACCGGAACATAGTTCAAAACGTGGAAATAGTCGAGACTGTTGGGTTCACAATGATACAAACTTCAGACACCTATCCTTTATGTGCTTTCAAAGGATGTGAAACGCTTGATTTCATTAGAAACTTTTATCTTAAAGCCATTCCCCAACGATGAATCTCAATACTGGAAACTTGTTTTAGTGTCATATTTGTGAGCCCAACTTACATATCGGTTACATGCGGAAATTCAATCATAGGTCGAAAAAGAGTTCCAATTCTTGAAAAAACTGCAAATTTGTAAATTCTGAGTATCCACCAGACTTTTTACAGCTGTCAAAAATTTTGACAGTTTCAGTATACATGATACGCTTTCTTCAAAATCCATTGACTGCTGAATGGATGGCTTTAGATGTTTTATATCTGCACGATATAAAAAATTGAAAAATATAAATCAAAACTGCCAATATTGGATAAAAAATAATCTCCTTCAGTTGCATCACCTACCGCGGAAAATTTATAGGTTATTTCCATTTTTTTCACTTTTACGAATGTTTATCCAAACCATCCAATTTGACCTAAAATGTTGATGATAAAAGATGAAACGCTTCCTTTTGATTTCGTGATTCGTTTATATACGAAATCGATTTTTCCAAGACCCTGAAGAAAATCGAACGATTATGGCCGTAAATCGATTTGTAAATAAAAGGATCACAAAATTAAAAGACAGCATATTGTCTTTATGATCAGTTGCAATTCGTAATTTTTTAAATGTAATTCGCATAATTGAATTGTTTGTACTCTTCCAGGTTTTCATTACATTTTAATTATCCACCAAAGTAAAGTAAATGTTGCAAACTCAACGATTCCCAACTTTTTTACTTTACTGAGTGTTTTGTTTTTCGGATAATTTGACTTAAAATGTTGGTAAAACTTATTCGCAGTGTTGAACTTTTTGCACTATTATAAGAGTCAATTTTAGTTTAATCATTTATTATTAGAACAGTGTAAAAAGTTGGCAGCATTGCGATTGCTACAATCTAAACTTCAGACACCTAAATTCCAGCTCAAATCAATTTGATGTCCTGTCCGTGAAAGTGGTGCCATCGGCTCTTAATTTTTTGAGGCACATGAGACCAATGGTGCCTGTCATATGGCATCACTATTTTGAAATAATCTTAGAATGATCCTACAACCATAAGGACAGAAATAAGGAATAAACGTTGTACTGTTTAGTGTCGGCAGGGTGGATCCTATGTCCACACAGAAATAACCTCAATGAGTGCTCTTCAGGATATTTGACACGAACATTTTGACATTTTGACGACAAACACAAGCTGTCTCATTTTTGTGGTACATAAGATGGTATCCTGTTTCAAATATTTTCATGCTTTTAAACACACAGTTCTTTTAAAATCAACGTCATACTCGTCGCATTAAAACTATGTGGCTATTCTGTGTCTCCCTGCGTGATTCTGTGTTGAGTCCTTGTAACATACTAGCTTTTTACTGTGCTGGTCTTACACATTTTTGAAACAAATATCAAAACAATGTTTATTCGAACAATGTTCTTGTCAACGTGTGGTTTCTAAGCTTAGTAAGATTAGGTAATGACGGCTTGACATGACTTGTCCTAAGTGATGAGTAAAGCATCCCATAATCCTTCCTGTCGTTTTTTCATGTCCAAAGTAACCGCCTAAAATTTAAAATTTTACCCCATTCCTAATTGATACCATACCCTACAGAATCCATGTTTGCATTAATCATTACGAATTCCGAAAGTCCTTTTCCTTTCTGTGAAAAATTCTGTGTGATAACAAGACCGTCATGTAAACCAAATCAAAATTCATTACCATTCACAAACAACATTCATTCTGTGATTTCATTGAGACTTTTATTCACATCCTCTCACGTCGAAGGATCTCGTCCAATTTTCTGGCAAAACTGACGTTCAATAATAATAATGTCGACCGTCGTAAGTGGTCGTTGAAGCCGGTCGACATTCATAGAAATCCTTTAAATAATTCAACTAACATGTTCCCTATTATAGTATTATTCCTTTCTACGTACGCAGCTACGAATACAGTGGTAGCAACCAACTAGCAGACGGAAACTTTCAAGAAGCCTGAGGGGATCTTACATGTCCTTGTTATGTGCGGGATAAATGTTTTATCGGAACACTGAGAATTCTTGTCTTGTTTAGTCGGCAACTTTTCTCGTGCAAGCGAATATTCCGAACCCTTGTGTGAAGTGTAATTTATTTGTTTATCTGTACACTGATAGATATCCTCTCGTTTAATGTCGACAGCATGATGGAGAGGTTAAGGAGAATCCGGCGAAACGCTAGGAACAACGAAGTTCGTTAGGACTCCCAGGAGATATCAACGGTGAAACGCACATTGACATTATTCTTTTCTTGTATCTTTTATATCGTTTTGCTTTTTGACATCGGCTAAGGAAAACGAAAAAATATTGTATATTTTCCTGCTCAGTGTTTTCATTGTTGCCATTACTGCTACTCGGAAAATTTTTTTCTTCTGATGACATCTCAGACAATTTAATAAAACGTAAAGGTTTTATTCCTTGCAAAAAATGAAAAAACGAAAAAAACAGAATATCATAATTTTTAAGTGGTAGATTTCCAAGAAACGAATTCGCAAGATTCCTCGAAATTCGCTCAACATTGGTGGATATAAAATAGGTTTATTACGTGGCGTTTTGATCTAAATGTCAGGCTAGTGTGGAAAAAAAATTTACGACGTGCATTTAAATATTTGATTATGTTTTGACAAATAAATTTTCTGAAGTATTCAGATGGGATGTAAATCGTTGATTCAGACTGACAGAGAATAAAAAAAAAACTCGCATGGAATTATTTCAGCAGGATAAGTGTTAGTGGGTCGATTATTTTTAATATCTCTTAGATAACTTATTACGCTGCACGTCAACATTTTTGGACTGATAACCCAATAAGTTTCATTGTGTCAATTTTGAAAATTCTCATTTTAGAAACGTCTGACTTTTAATTTATGTTGTCTCGCTCGAAAAATTTTCTGATAATTTTCTGATCCTCTATAGCTATAGATCCCTATAACTCGCTACTTCTTAACACTATGTTAATACTCAAATGTAATTTTTATTTATGGTAGAAAAGCGCAAGGCAATGAGTATAATAAAAATCTTACATACCCAAAATTGTCCCAATAGCTTAGCTTAGCCAGATTTTATTTAATTTTTAAGAAAAAGAGCTGTCATCTTAGTTTGTTTTTGTGATTTTCTGTTTTCTAAAAACTGTCTTTTTATTACTTCTTCCAAATGTAGTAGAGCGAAATCTATGTCTGCCTCTTTTAAGTCCTCAATAAATGTGAAAAAATGTTGGATAATTCAAATCGCTGAAAAAGCATGTTTTGAGTAAATTGGTTGGAAATCAATAATTGGATTCATTTCCTCTTACTCCAAATCTTGATTTGAGATAGTTGAAATTTCCTCTTCGGTCATGTCCTCAGTCGTTTCAAGTTCTTCAATTCTTGGAAAATGTTCTCAACGTTCTTGTGAGGCCAAGTCACCTACAGCCAAAGTGCAGACCCGTTGAGCCAAAGGTAGATAATCTTTGACTTCATTTTGATCATTTTGTGGTCGTTGCCCTTACGCCCAACGTCCTCCGTCATTTCAAGTTCTTCAATTCTTGAGAAATGTTCCCAAGATTCTTGTGAGGCCAAGTCATCTACAGTCAAAGTGCAGACCCGTTGAGATAATGGTAGATAATCCTCAACTTCATTTTGATCATTTTGTGGTCGTTGCCCTTACGCTAGGGGTAATGAATCATATTTAACAAAGGAATTTTCCGTACGTCTAAATAAAATCCTGCATATGAAAAACAATTGGTCATTGTGAGTTGCGAAACACGATCCTGAACTTTTTGAATCAGAAAAACGGCTTCGAGGATATCCAATTTTTGAGGCACACTATTATCGTCAATTTCATTTAAAAGTTTTATAATTTGAAGTTTTTTAAAATGTATTTTCATTGACTTAATTACGCCCTGCTCCGGTGATTGGAGAACTGCCGTAGTATTTAGAGCAAGAAAGACTAATTTTATTGCTTTTAAGTTTGGTTCAAGTTTAGTTCAAGTTTTGTTTAAGTTTTGTTTAAGTTTAAGTTTAGAGCAATTAAAATTTTTTTATCGAATCATCTTAATATTCCATCGTGATTTTTTTTCAAATGAGGAAGATGTCACCCATGATCTTGGGTTATTTTCATATTCGAAAGGGAGTGATTTAAGATTTTTTTCCAAAGGACAAAATTGGAGCCCTTTAGCTTTGCCAATAACCTCTAGTTTTAATTTTTCCAAACCAGTCATTTGCTGCTACAAAAACAGCCACTCATTCCTAGGACGGTTTACCTCCAACACACTTTTCTTCTTTTAACTTCATTGATTTATCAGGCATCATTCTAAATAAAACTGAATATTTTTTCGTGTTTATAAAAAAATATTTAGTTTTATTTGCGGTTCAATGAGATCCCGTGTTTGACGACAGAGGGTGTTCCTGAGCGAAGTTAGTATTATCATCGTATGCTACCATCTATCAAACGATGGTATAAAAACTTTCAGACTGATTGAACGGTTAGTTTGGATTTAGCTGCCATTCAGTTCAGACGTGTTTCGTGATTTTCGCTAAGATAGAGACAGCGCAGTATCGTTCGGGAATTCACTTGTTGTTTTTGGATGCAAAATATGCGAGAAGATAGAAGGTCGATGCTTTTTATGGGGATACTTCGCAATCTTTGACCATAGTCAATGATTTGTCGTGGGCGAATATCTGTATTTGATAAGGAGCGACCAGGACGCCCGGGAAACGAGGTTACCGAGGAAATCATTAAAAAATCTATGAAATGATTCTGATCGACGAACGAAAGCCCGCGAAGTAGCAGAGACCGTAGGTTTGTCGACTGAAACGGAAACTAATATTTTACATGATAAGTTGGCGAAGGAAAAATTGTCGGCCCACTGGGTGCCGCGATTGCTCACGGTGGAAAACAAGCGGATGCGGCTGTCATGGTCGAAGCTTTGTTTGTCCCCGTTGATGAAACCTGGGTTCATCATTACACACAAGAAACTAGGCAACAATCAAAACAATGGAGTTAAGCGTTTAAATAAATAAGCATTTAGATTTAAAAAGGTCTCAAAAGTTTTCATCGCTGAAAACCTTTTTCTTGGATAGCTGGGCAGACATTTTTGTAGTTTTTTTTCCACAATTTTGGCCATAACCTCATCAACCAAAGCAATCAACCACTGAAGAAGAACCCACAATAGGGTTCGAAATACGTATTTGGAAAAAAAAAATACTCTATGGACACAGGTGAAATTAATGTTTTATTTTATAATTGATAATTGCATGTTAATAATTTTACACTTACCACAAACATAATGAAAAATATAATCAGAGATCTAGAGAAAAAGCGATAAATCAACCTGTTATAAATTGTAATAAAGTAATTCAAATAAATGAAAACAAACTCAAATAACTAAAAATAAAATAGTTAACATTTCCGAAATGCAAAATTCCCGTCCAATTTTCCATGAATTGATCATTGGGTAACCAAAAGCATAAAATAAGCTAAATTGGGGAAAAGAATCCAAATCAGCAGCCCGTATTTTTCAAAATCGGTTCCAGATCTTCAAAGTTATGAAATTATTGTATAATTTCAATGTTCTACTATTTGTGCCAATTAACGACTATTCACTGAATTAAGCGTTAGAAATCAGAATTGAAGAAAGGTTGGACTGACTCTTTTATACTGCTTTAGATCTGTTTGACATATAAGGGTCCATCAGTAGTCGCTCATCATGCCTTCGGCCCAAAATCCTTGGTATCGCAATCCGATATTCACTAGATCTTGGTATAGCCACTCTCCTTACTCGTTGCTCCTGTGACCCAAGTTTTGTGGGGAAAAATCAAGATATGAATGTAGGAAGGCATCTTGAGAAACATCCAAGCACAAGTCTTATGATAATTTTGCCTAAAAGTTTTGATTACTTGCTTGTAATTCGAGGTTACCGGGAAAGTTGGAAATAACACTGGAACAAACAACCCATGCTTCGGCTTCATCAGGCGTCAAACATCTTGTAAACATTGCATCAGCCATTTGTTTTTAAATATCAGGACCAACAAATATTCCGTCCTTGTGTTTTGCATCGGACAATTTTGGAAACAACTTCATAAAGTACTGGATAGTAGATTATTTGGATTGAGGGCTTTGGAAAGGTTCTTAATAACGCAAAGTTTACTGCACAGAGATGACTATAAAATGTTCTATGGGCTCAAAAGTGGTACAAAGGACACGTTTTTTGACCTGGTTTACAATTGCCAGGAACCGGCTACAACTTGTTCATATAAAGATGATCAACTGGACGACTGTTCCATAGATACAAAAAATACCAAAATTTTGTAATTTCAGATTGCATCCTGACCAATAAACCAATATTGTTTGATCTATTTATATGTCAATATTTTGAAACTAAGCACAAAATAATAATTTCCATTGATGCTCTTTGTGTTCGATCATCACCAATAGTGTTCGCATTGTGTCGCAGCCGTCCTGCGTTTACTTGCTTACTGCGCGAAGATCGAAATGGATGGTTTTTATATTTTCAATATTGAGTAGAGCCGCCTTGAAACTGTACTTAAAGCCTATGATCAATCGCCATTCATTTCGATCATATGGTATATTTATCACACTAAATCAACCTTTGATGACATTGTGCATGACATTGTGAAAATGACAGATGTCATTATCTTGTTTGACGAATGTTGAAATCGCGTGATGTTTATTTCTGTATATTGTGGCATGTGTTATAGCGTCAAGATGTTTCTATTACTGCAACTGTGATGCCAGCAGCTCTGCTTTTTGTTTCGATGCATTCAAATCCGAAAAAGAAATAACTCATTTTATCTTCCGAAATTAAATGCATTTCTTTCATAACGAAATCGCTATCATTGTTCGCGAGTGATAGAGACGAAATTTTTAGGGGATTTTTTGTACTTATACCTATACCAATAGGTAATAGATCACTGTCCATACGTGGAACTGGATTAGACACTTTATGCATATACAACTTATTATATATTGCCACGATATTCATATATTTCTAGCTTTGAAAGACATCTAAGACGCAACAGCTGCACAGCATTGAACCCTGCACAATACAAGGAAGGGAGATTTCTTTGAGCTTTTTTAAATCCGAGGGAAAAATGATGAAAAGATGAAAAGCAAAGGCGAATCAAATGTATTAAGGTTCTGGGCGAAAATTCACCTAAATTTTAAAGCTGCCAGGAAGTCATTAGCTTGGGCATTCTACTAGAATGCACGACACTCGACATATCGAGAAGTATGTTTGCTGGAAGGATTGAAGCTTGAAACAAGTAGAAAAATGAGGGAAGCACTGCTTTATTTAAATCCTTGACGGCAATGGAACTAGTGCTAATAAAACTAGAAAGTGAAACCCAAACATCTTTAAAAGCTTAGATTTGAGAAGACCTAGATAGCTTTATGGTGACGATGAGAGATAAAGGATTGATCCACGGTGTCCAACGAAAGTTTACAGCTTAGGCTTATGGGACCTTAGTTGTCATCTACCTTTAATTTTTTTCGGTAAAGTTATATGGTAGAATGTATAAGCAAACATTTGACGAGAGGGCCGAAGCTTGGGATCTGCAGGTCAACGTGGTCGCCGCCCACAAAGGCGGCGTGAAACTGTTTCGTGAATTCGAGAACACAATCAAGGATCTAGAAAATCAAAGAACAACATCCTGAAGAGTTAGGTGAGGGTTGGGCTTGTGAGCGTTTGTGTAAGGTGAAGTATCTACCTACCGTGTGCGGCAAACTAACCTCCACGATCTTTAACTGTTTGATTCCTATTCAATTTAACTGGTTAATCTAAATAAATTGAAATAAGAAAGACCAATTTGACGGTTGGACCAAAGCTTGGGAGTAGTATAAAAACGTGGTAAAAGCTGTGTTAGCTCAAACCACGAAGACAACGAGAAACTGCTTGCAAATAAGGAACGAAATGAAAGATCTAGAAATTCAAAGAACCACATCCTGAAGGCTAAGGTCTGATATAAGTTTGAGGATTACCACAAGGGGGTAAGGAACCCATTCACAGAGTGCGGTCAACTAACTTCAACCATCCTTATTTGCACGTTTCCTGCAGAACCCAATCAATAAAGCGTGAAAGAAAGAAATAAGAAAGAAACATTTACCGAGAGGGCTAAGGTTCGGGCCTAGTAGGCAAACGTGGAAAGAGCTGGGTTAGTTCAACCCATGAGGACAGTGCGAAACTGCTTCGGGAATCGGAGGACGCGATAAATTATCATAGATCTTCCAATTCTTTTGCTACACATACAGAAGTTCCTGCTTACGGTGATGCATGCTCAGTGCAAAGCGTTCACGTTCGAATAATTCTTTGGATACGTTCTAAATTTTTTCGCAAGTTTGTCCATTTGTGGTCTCATACTGTCTTTATAATCATTTTGACAACTTGGAGCGCAACATATTTTTCATCAACAGTAAAGTTACGCGGGGACTTCAAATTCATCTCCATGAAAATTAACCTGGCTGGAAATTTTTTTTTTTCAAGATTCAAATTTGAGGTATAAAAATGATTGAAGCATCAATTTTAACCATTTCTGTACTGACAAAATGTTGTTGTTTTCCAAACCATTCCAGTATGAATAAGAAGTTGATAAGCATCTCGATGCAAATTTTCCTTGGGTCATTTTCCTCTCTCATGTCATGACAACATGCAATCAAATCAGAAGAATGTTTTCCAGTCAATAAACTAACGCTAATTATCCGTGAATATTATGGCGAACGGAATGCCAGAAAATAATATCGTTGTACATGTATCTAAATACGAGTATCTTAACATGTCCTCATATCCTCAATATACATATCTACGGTATACACACGTATGAGAATCAGACTATGCTGGAGAAAATAGAGAAAACTGTTTCGGGTTAGCAATCGATTCCGTTGAAAAGCGTTCAATTAGGCGAACATAATTGGCTGCGATATTTTTCAGATAAATGACATTTTTCATATAGTAGCATACGAGCATATCTCCTGGCATATCATATATGTAGCATTATGCTATGCCATTCATACGAGTATGTGTGCATGTGTTAGTGTTAAAGTTTGAATGAAGGCTACGTGGTTGGAAGCGATCAATAGGGCAAAATGATGACATACATTTAAAGTTCGTTCTCATATGCGATCTAATGTGGGAAAGAACGAGGAGAGCAACTTAATATAATGGGTCATGCTCCCCAATGTGGAAAGATAGTTGCTTAAACGTTTTTGGAATGTGTGATAAATAGAAAAGTATCGACACAATTGGTTGAATAGTTTGAGACGAATTTATTGAAGAGAGATTACTGAAGCGGATTGATTTCAGTTGAGCGTGATATTCTGTATTACGTATTCTATAATAAAATTTTATTTTTGGCTGATTATTACGGAAGGCATTTTTCTAGTGTAAAAAGACATCATTCTGACTTTACGAACCTTTGGAATTACTTAATCGCAATTTTAATACTACATATCTTATGGTGAGTGGGGTTACTCTAGAATCAATCAGTTGATGCTAATATGACTTATTTGTTAGTAACGTGAATACTTACCTTTTGTTAGTTGTCTTCAGCTGACACTCGCAGCTTCATTCAGCTTTTAACCAAATTAAATATTCAGGAAATCCAACGAATTCAGTTATGAACCATGAACTCTTCAGACTCAATGCGGTAAAGCAATCCATACTCGTTGGTCGTCGTTGATTCACCAATCATTCGCGATCCTTAGCCTTCAAGATATTTCAACCCCAACATTCTCGAGCCTCTCATGACGACCTCCAACTTAGAACTCTAAACAACTTTGCGTTGTAACTTAACTCGGTTTTTGCGGATTGAACCCACTGTGGGCCTTCACAGTATGCCTACTAGACCTCATCTTTAAACCATCCCCACCAATACCTTTCAATGTATCCGGTCCTCCATGTGTTTCAAGCAATCAACAACAACAATTTCAGCGTTTTAACCTCGGATAATTCAGGATTGTCGAACATTTCATACCCCTCATGTTTGCATCTAATTCACCATAAATCTCTTCATCATTGTGTCCCAAAGAATTCGGCGGCAGAGCATTAGGCATTAACGAAGGATGAGCTTCGGGACTAAGTGCTTCAATGGCAATCATTGACCACACAAATTGTTCTTTTACAGCTTGAAGATTTCATATAGGCTTTGAATAGCCTCGCAATAAGGAAGCTTAGAAGCCTTGCATCAACTCTCTAAGGAAAATAAGTATTATCAACGAACCAATGGCAGTGACATGGCTCTTATGTGGTCAGGAGCGGAACCATATCACATCTGTCGAAACTTTTATTGTAATTGTGGTATCGTGTAATATGTCAAATTTCCTGATACTGGTACCAGAAGTTATCTGGGAATGTTAAAGCCACATGAAGAATTTGGCCACCCTTACAACAAACCTGCTCCCAAGAAAAGAGTTTATTTAAAAGCTGGAATGAAAACGGTATACTAATCCTTTTAAATACAATATCATGATCTCCACTGAGACGATTAGAAGGAATCAGGAGATGAAACTTAGGACTCACTTTAATCTTCTTACAAAAAAAATCATTGACACGTTTGTTGACGGTCAAATTACTTATCCTTTTGAAATACGTTCCAAAGCTAGACCAACCTTATTTGTCACGTTTGTCAATACAATTAATTATCAATTTATTTTCGGTAAAATCTTAAGTCAAACTAAATCTTATGGTATTTTTCAACTCATCCAGACGTTCTCCTCTGGGTGGCAATTGATTGCTTAAGACCGTATACGGACTCTTCCGAACTATTTTCAGTCCTTTCGAGAGATTCCAACCATATTGTTCATTTAAAACAACAGATAAATAGCAATACTACCTAAACAATTGAGTTCAGGATAGCTCAAGAGATTCAAAGATTGCCTTCATGGTAACTGAGATCAATGCGGCGGAGGTGGGAGAAAAAATTTACATTGATTTGAAAAAAAAAGGACGAGACATCACTGGAATATGGTACAAGTTAACAGGAACTATCACACGTTTTAGCGGCAAGAAAACTCGTTTCGACATAGTCTTAAGGACTAGCAATGACTTGGAAGCTTTTTTAATTTCTAAAATACTAACGAGTAATTCTATATTACTGAAGAATGTATTGCATAATGTTTGATTTTGTTTGAAATTTCGTTATTGTTAACAGACTACCAATTGTTTCTCCTGCAGTGCATCTTATTTTATAGTTATTGTGCTTCTTTCTATCTGCGCAAAGTTAGATGCAACCAAAAATACTATAAAGATATTCCAAAAATATTCGGCCCTCCTGAAAAAATGGGCTTCCAATTGGATTAACTAATTTCATGCGAAACCAAAACATCCACCGTGACGCAACATGGCTGAGGGAGACCATTTTTTATAATTGATTTGAATGTTCCAAGCATGTAATCTCCGCCAACAGTACGCAAACCAAAGTCAAAAAACCATTATTGATGAATTTGGTGGTAATCTTCAGGGATAAATGATATTCCGTTTCAAATATTCTCCATTACTTGCAATGAAAACTGTGTCTGAAGTTTGCATCGTTGCTAACACAACACTGTTTTTACACACCGGCTTTTCACAAGAAACATCAAATTTTCATGAATTTTCTGAGAGTTTTTCTCAATTTGAATTTTGCCTAAGTTCGATCATGCTATCGATGTTGAGTCGAAATCACATCTGCTCGTGCTTCGATCGGACAAGAATAGCAACTTAGATGACAGAAAAAAACGTTAAATCCAACTGTGTGCTTGTCACGATGGTCTGCTAGCGACTGAAACTTTACTGCAGCTCGAGTCAACCTAACAATCAGTGTGTGTGTGAGTGTAGTCAAACAAGACTTCAAGCGCATCATATCAACTACTATTGTGAATTGATTGACAAAACTACGGACATCTTTGATTTCTCAAATCATATTTTTTTGATTGCTGTCTAGTAAAATGTTGACATCAGCTCGTTAAAGTTTTTAACCGAGCTAAACGAGGGTGAAAAAGTCCTGAAGCGAAAGTTCGGAGATCAAACTTAGACACCACCGTGCTGTTGCAGCATCACATTTGTAGACAGCAAATCAATATAGAGGTACGAGGGTCATTTGATAAGTCCCTGGCCCAAGTAAGAAAAAAGCATTTTTTCCGGAAATTTTTTTTTATTTTTCAACATAATCTCCCTGGAGGTTAATACATTTGGTCCAACGTTTCTCAAGTCCTTTCATACCGTTCAAAAAGAAATTTTTGTCACAGTCTGCAAAAAATTGGGAAACGGCGTCTTTCACCTCTTGGTTCGATGAAAATTTTTGTCCACGGAGGTGAGTTTTCAATTTGGGGAACAAAAAAAAATCACATGGGGCCAAGTCGGGCGAATAAGGTGGGTGGTCAACGATCTCATACCGCAAATCGTGTAATTTGGACATGGAAGCCGCGCAGGTGTGGACAGGGACGTTGTCGTGGTAGAACAAGATCTTCTTTTTCTTTAAACCAGGACGTTCCTTTTTGATTGCCTGGTCCAAACGGCCCAAAAGTTTTGCGTTATATTCCCCGTTAATGGTTTTCCTCTCTTCCAAGTAATCGATCAGAATAATCCCCTTACTATCCCAGAAAATGGTGGCCATCACTTTCCCCGCCGATTGGACCGTCTTTGCCTTCTTTGGAGCCGGTTCTCCTTTCTTAGTCCACTGCATCGACTGTCGTTTCATCTCCGGAGTATAGTGATGAACCCACGTTTCATCACCAGTAACGAAACGCCTCAAGAAATCGTCAGGATTTTTACGGTAGAGTTCGAGAGACGCCATTGAAGTCACGACTCGGGTGCGTCTCTGGTCGACTGTGAGCAGGCGCGGCACCCAACGCGCAGTTAATTTTTTCATCTCCAAATCAACTGTTATGATGTGATGCACCCGTTTAGTTGAGATGCCTATGGACTTAGCTATGTCACGCACTTTAAGTCGACGGTCACTAATAACTAAATCGTGCACTTTTTCAACGTTTTTGTCCGTCAACACACTTTTTGGCCGCCCGGAACGCTCCTCGTCAAGAACACTCGTACGCCCGCGTTTGAATTCCGCAACCCAAAATTTTACTGTTGCATATGAGGTCGAGGCTTCACCATACACGGGATCGAGTTCGACTTTTATCTCGGCCGGCGTTAAACCTTTTAAATAAAAAAATCTTATGACCGCGCGGTACTGGACGTGCTCCATCGTTGACGATTCGCGTGGCACGTCAGCTTAGAATGGCTGCCAAAAACAAACTGTTACCTACAGAAACCTGAAAAAATTCATGAGACCGTTCGAAAGTGCCATCTACCTAGCGACAGCAAAAACTTTTTCGTGAAACCACGTTTTGTCATTTGGGCCAGGGACTTATCAAACGACCCTCGTACCAACTGTGCGCCGTAACTGGGAATTTTTCTTGCCCTTAATACTAAGGATAATGCTTGAAGACATACAGGTGGCCCCAAGACATTAGTGTCAAGATTTTAATGTTGTTACGGACTTAAATGTTTGAGAGCGGTTCGTGTCCAGCAGTAAGGCGTATTTTGTGCGGCTTTGCCCGCTAAATTCTGTTGGACAGTTGCGACGTTGAGTCTGAAAGCTTGCAGATAAACTTCATCGGCGTTTGACAAAACCCAGAGAAAAATGCTGGGAGCGATTTGTTCGTCAAAATACAAGCAATCCATGGCTAGGTTCGCAAGATATGCTGAAGAAGAAACGTCGAAACCGATGTAGCTGCTCAGGATATAAACATAAATGCGACTCAAGCATGAACTGGTGGAGTTCATGGAGTACATGAGTTCATGCAAAAGTTGAACTCCAGCGTGTTCTTTTCCAGAGTGTTTGCGAAATATAGGCCCTTGATTCATCTGATGAGGAAAAGAAGACTCCTTCTCTGCTTCAACCTGGATTAGAGCCAGTCTTTGAGTTATTGCATTGTCATCTGGAGGTTGCCTGAATGAGATAATATAATATGTCTATAAATCGCTGGGGAAGGATCCTTTTTAGCGAGTTTATTCGGGAAACCATAAACTTCGTGCCAACAACAGGAAACGTCCTGGTATGAGCGATGATCCCGTGTTTCATGGAAGGCGTATTTTTAAGCTGTCAGATTGGCATCAGTCAGTTCGGCTACGTAGTATCCTTATGTACGTTCTTGAATGAGATTAAAATGGAATTCGATCATTTGAGTTGGCCTGGCAGTGACCTTAAGGCCTGGAAGACCTTATTTCTCTGGCAAAAGTTCAATGGTCCCACGTCAACACAACAAAGATCAAAATACTGTTTAAAGGAAGTGTTTCTAGGGATCAAAGGCTGATCCATTTATTTTGATTTTGAGAATGGATGATTTCTTGGTATGACTCCTTCATGACATTTCCCCGTAGTTCCCGCGAAAAAGTCATGTTGACTGAGAACCATGATCGAGTATTTATATGAGTACCATCGATTGACATTGTTCTGGGATATGTTTGTAAGTCTCAATAGAAATGAGAAATCTGTAGTTTCCATCGTGTAGAATGCAACGGTTGCCAATTTTATTACTGATTATTTTATCTGACAAACATTTTCGTAATTTCGGTCGTTATTTACTTTACTGGTTATTTATTTAATTTCAGATATAAGAGATAAATGAAATAAATGATAAAGATACTAAAGATACTACTTTTTTCGTTGAATTTAATTGCTTTTACAAAGAAAACTGCATAGAAACATGAAAATTTTTTTATTTTCGACATGTGTGTATTAAATATATAAAGAAAGATGGGAACGAGAAAGAGAAGAAATTATCTGATCCATCAGAAGAGTTCAAAGGATTCCAGGAGAGTGTATGGGTATGCTGCTGCTTTAGAAAAATCTCAACCTACATACACAGCTGCTGCTTAGCCATGAGAAAAGGTCGTTCAGGGACAGCCACGCTATGATCAGTGTTAGCAATTCGAATACACTCACGACCTATCAGCACTTGTCCAAAAAAAGGCTAATTTCATTGTTAAATTCTTTTCTCAATTTTTGCGTTAAACAACAATATCCCTGTCAAAGTTTTTCCTTTAGGGTATTGCCAAAGATTTTTTGTAGGTGTTTTTGAGCAGGTACATCATAGCATAGAAGGACATACAACGCTCGTACTTTGTCCAAACTCCCGATCCAACCGAAAAAAAACTCTCGATCAACTAGATTTTGCATTTTGCATGTCCTTTTCTTCGGTATGAAACGAAAAAGTTATTTTCAAAATTTACGTTTAAAAACGCCATAGGAATGCTAACCTAGTTGAGCGTCTTTTGTCTCTGTCTAGGAGACGTCGTCCGGCAGTGTTTGTGCTGCATCTACTTACACTGTGGTTCAAGTATGAATGAATATGGTTATGTACCTGTGGTTCTTTGTCAGGGCAAGCTTGTTTCCAGGATCTGTTTCATAGATCTTCAAGCACCTAATTCACTCGAAGCCTTTTTGCTGAGACAAGTGTTTAGGAAGAACCTTGAATCGAGTGAACAGGCGCTGAAAAATACAGAATTGGGAGCGAGAGCGTCCTTCTTTTCAGATTGCATGCAGTAATCACTTATTGGAACAATGTGTTGGTGTTCTTTTTTGTTTAAATGTCTACCGTCCTATACCTTTTGAAGCAACGCCGCGTTGTTCGGAAACCATACGTAGTGGACCAGTATTCCGATTTCGTAGGATTCTACCTATGAGAGACATCCGGAAACATTTACATGCATGAGGACAGATTTTGATTGCCAGGATCTTCTTGGGCTGATGAGGCGTTTGGAGAAGAACGTGCTTTTTATCACGCAATTTTCTTACAATTTATACTCAAAGGGTTAGGTTGCACAAAGTTTTGTTTCGGACGCTTCGCAATACCTCTTTGACTCCTGCATTAGTCAGTGTTTCTTATTGAGAGTCCATGAAAAAGACGGATGATAAAGTTTTGGGTGATATCCCTTGCCCCTGGGAATGCTGTTGAGGAGACCACGTACCAGCTACTTTTAAGCTTGGGCGCACATGGCGTGGTATACATTGTCCAATAAACTTAGAGGATTTACAGATGTTTACGATCTTCTAAGTGATCCTGAAAGTAACTCTAAGTCGCAAAACTTGCATTTATTCAGGTCTAGCTTAGAAATTTCAACGAAAGACAAATGTTCATTTGTCTTGCACGATCCTACAGTAAAAGAAAGTAAATGAAAATTGGCAATGATGTTGAATGGAGAGAGGTCTTTCCCTACTTAAATTTGTAAAAATAGAATTAAAGCTTAAATTTTAAAGTTCAAAATTCTCTTTAAAACGCGAAACAATTCCTCGTGAAATCTTCTCTTGACTCAGTATCCTGACCTCATGCGAGCAAATGAGCACACCATAATGATGAAAAATTCCCTCTAATGGGATCTTAAAACGCAACGGAGTAGGAAGCAGAAGGCATGAGTTCCACCTCAAACGCCACATGGTTCAGTCAGACTTCTTCCTCCGGCTTCATATATCACGCTCCAACATCTTGCCTCAAAGACGCCCCAGACTACATCAGATACGCTTTAATCTGATGATTTACACGAATCCTATTATTATCCTTGCGTTGTTGTTGCGCTATCAACTTCCAGCCAACATTATATTTTATCACTCCTGCAATGCTGTTGAGAGTGAGTGGCACTGAGCCAGTTCATTTCTCACACGCTCGATTAAGTTATCAATTTAAGTGGTTTCTTGTTGTCATATTCACCGTCTTAGTCGGCGCTCTCAACCCCAAAAACGTTCATTCCCAGGATGCGTTCATTCGTAGTCGGTGCCTCGGCTCGGCTGAAATGTCCTAAACAGAACACACGACCCAACGTGGCAGTTTTAAATTAAATACTGTGAGCAACACCTCAGGTGGAGGTTCAACTTTTTATACGCCATTAACGAATCGTTCCAGTACAACGTGTTAACGTTCCTCGCAACTTCGAACTTTACCATCGCACACTTTTACCTGTTTCCTTTATATATCCTCATGTTATTAGAGAGACTTCTTATCGCTTCAGCTAGAAAAGTTTCGCTAGTGGATATTTCTAGGATATATTTTTATTTTGCCCTTCTTTGACTTTTTCTTCATTTTATTTTACTTGCAGCGTTTTCTTTTTCCTTTTTTTTCCTTCTTCCTTTGTGTTGTGGAAAGGGTAGGAGCAATTTAATGTCACAATTTCATCTGCAACGCTTTAAAGCAAAGGACGAAATTTTTAAATTATGAAAAATCGTAAATGCTTTCAGGCATCGCTCCAGCATGCACTGCACTGTGGGAATTCTGAATGGCTTTGTGTAGGTGTTCATTGGATAATTCTCAGAAAAAAGGTGGAGCGATGTTACCAGCTGTTGGTTCAAATGTGATACTGATCCTGAATTTAATCAGTTCGTTTCGGTCTTCAGTTCATGCCATATGCGAAGTTTGATTGAAAAGCGTGAGAAGACTTTTCCGCATGCATATATCCTGTTTGGAATATGAATACTCTAATCTAACATTTACATCTTCGCAAGAAACTATTTACGGTAGTCCTGCAGGTTTCTCAGAAAGAACAAATCGATTTCTGTTCTTCCAATATTTGGGATAAATGTGTTGATCTATCTGCAGTAAACTGAACGGGTAAGAATAGAAACGGTAACTCTCAATCTACCCCAGGACTCTACTCAACACCGTACCTATCCTAACCGGCCAACACGAGTATTGGAAGCTAAAGGTACATTTTTTTTTCATGGTTACAATTTCCTTCAGAGCCACAAAACTTTGGCAAAATGTTTCACGCTCTCCTTCAACGAAATTTATTATTTATTCCAGTCAAAAGACTCGAATCCTTTATGCTATCTGGGTTTATCTTTTGTGTGCTTTCTAAGATTTTAATTTTCTCGTGGCAACGTCGAAGGTTTTCGTTTATGACTTTCGAACGTGGAACGTCGATTTTGGCTGCGTCGACGAAATGTGGAAGTCCTTTGACGTTCGTCCCCACAATGTGGTACCCACATTGGTCGGGCTTCCGGGAAGGTGAAACGAGAGCAAATAAGGCCGTTCGTCCTGGAAGGATGACGTTGCTAAAACGGTGGCTGAATGCCGTCCGTATTGCCTTCAATTTTAAAACAAACAGGTGATTCCGAGAAGAAATTAGAGCTCGTTTTCAACGACACGGTAATGGTACCACCGACATTGCTGTGCAGCCATGCCAAAATGCCAGGTGAATGTGTTGGTGAATTGTTGGAAGATGCTGGCAGATGTGAAGGTTATACGATTCCAACACGTTCGGAACATTTTGAAGACGAAGGAAATTTCATTTCCTGGATAGGATGAAAATTGAAGCGCAATAAATGAAATTGATTTGAAAAGAAATGTTCGTGTATTCGTTACTTGGCAACGTCATTACAATTTGTCTAAGTGTAAGATCTTGCTTAAATACGCTTCACTTTGAGATACGCCTGAAGCTTTTTTGGCAAGGAAACATGTCTACATGTTAGGCTCAGGCTGAAATGCGAATTATATTTTGTATATTTCAACGCCATTTCTATTTGCTTGGATAGCATTCACAGACTCTTTGATAGAGCTGACCTTGTTATTGCTTTAATTTGACATAATTTGATTGATAGCCTATTTCCTTGCTGTTATGTTAAAGTTGCAAGGCCAGGTTGGTGTTACGCACAGGAAACCATTTGCTCGTAAGAATATTTCTTTCATATTTAAATTTGATTCTCACATATTTTGTTTAATGAATTTGAGATGTTCTGGTCTGTGTTTTTTGATAAATTCTTTTCATTTTCTTTCTTTTCATTCTGTGTCCGTTGTTTTCTTTTGATCTTTTTTAAAGGAAACGTTGCGAGGGTTTAGTGCCATCGAGTGAATCCCACATGACCTATATGGGGTATTTACTATCTAACTTTTATTTCCTGCAGTTCATTTACTTACTAGTAGCTGAGGAAAGTCCTTAATATGAATGGTACTTAGCTCAAATTTTTTTCGATTTTTGACTAGTCAAATAGGTGGGTGGACCGCTCGGTCAACGTTGAACTTATATTCTCGGCATATGGCGATATCATGTAGTTTTTGATGGTTATTCGTAGTAATGTCGCCTAATTCAAATGCAAGGCTCGACATATATTGGAATATCAATTTCCTTTCTCATTTAAACTGCGTTAGATAGGACATCCTGGACTGCATCCTGGACATAACAGAGGCAAATATGTTTTTGATTAGCCCCTTTTCTCATGTGAATTCCCTCTCAAATGAAGTTAGCGTATCTCCTTGAAGCTCAGTTCTGAGAAGAGGAGTATATTTCGGCTTAGTTTTAATTTTTTGACTGTTATTTTTTGTCAAAAATTTGTCTACCGCATCTATGAAGCCATCGTCACAAGAACGGAACGCAAGTTTCGCCTTTGTTTCAATCATATTCGCCCAAGCGCCCTCGTCCACACCGTTCGCATTTTATGTCAAATGAGTAATTCCTCATGTTTCTTCCAGATTTGGTTAAGGTAAGTGAAGTGAGTGTAAGTGGGTCTTAAAGTCATGAATTTTCTACAGCTCTAAGCACGTGATAATCAACCGTCTTCACCCTTCATTCGGAAAACTGACCTTACGCATTGTGAAACTAAGATTCTTGGAGTTCTTACTCCAAGATTCAACGCATTTACATTTCAGGGGGTTCGTCGAGAATTGACTTCATTTCGCAATAATGTAGATCAAAGTTTTTGAAAACCTACTGCTGCTACCCGAATAACAAAGCCTTGGAGTGTGTGTGGCTTGCAGGTTTTCTTTTTTTTGGCCTCGGAACGTCATTCCCCGTCAGTTGCTTCATTTCGTCCACAACCACCTTCGGACCTTCAGACCTTCAGTTTGTTTGGCCGGTTTTCTTCTACTCCTGCCGTTTTCTCTTTGTGAAAACCGTGCTTCTCTGTATAGCAAACACATCAATCGGAATCACTTCCATTTTCCACATTTTGAAAATTGCAAGGAATCCGCAGGACTCCTCTCGGTTTAACATTCACCATCTAGAAATCATTTTTTTTTGTGCGGGGGGTAGTCCGAGCTCCGATCTCGTGCAAATAGATTCAGTCTATTCATCAGCGAGCTTTACACAAAGCGCCGTAAACCGGAGACATTTTCACCCCCGACCGTTGACGGAAAACATATAAGTTTAGTAAACAAGGTAAAATACTTAGGAGTAACCTTGGATAGTAAGCTTACTTGGACATCACACATATGAGAAATCAGACGCAGAACTACAGCGGCGCTCTTCACAATGAAAAGACTAGTAGGGAAAACCTGGGGAATAAAACTCAAAATTGCCCACTGGATTTACACAAGAGTAGTGAGGCCAATAACCACTTACGGGGCATTGGTTTGGTGGCAAGCATGGCAAAAGAGCTAGAGAAGATCCAGCGAATGGGCTGCCTTAGCATCACAGGTGCCATAAGGACTACGACAACTTCTGCAATGGAGATAATGCTCAATCTCATGCCACTTGACAAATTCATCTTCAGAGATGTCTCACTTGCGAGCATCAGATTAAAATCTACATATGGGTAATCTAACAACCCACAAATGGGGCACGTAGGCGTTTTGGAAAAAATGAAGAGAATGACCCGGTTAAGTAAAAGGGAGCCGGATAGAATCCAACCGATAGTGGACACAACGATTCCATACAACATCAGCACATCGACCAGAGACGCGTGGGAAACGGTGGTGGATTTCACATTCGGTCGTGAAATTATCATCTACACCAATGGTTCCAAAACGGATGAGGGAAAGTGCCGGAATATTTTTTCCAGATCACCCGCAACGCAACCGAAGTTATAAACTGGAGAGCCACACCACAATATTCTAGTCGGAAGTGTTTGCAATAAAAGCGGCTACAGAAGCGGCAACAAAGATCCTTAATGTAAAAATACAAATGCTCTCGGGTAGTAAGCCGGCACTGCAAGCGCTTGCCTCTAACCGCGTAGTTTCACAACTGTTGCAGGATTGCAAGCAGGCGCTCAAAGGCGCAACAACCCGAGTAAATGTAAAACTGACATGGGTCCCTGGACACAGCGGTGTAGAGGGAAATGAAAGAGCGGATTAGCTAGCGAGAGCTGGAACAGCCGACCAAAATGCCACTAGAATAGACACAATTAAAGTGCCACTAGCTACGGAAAAAAGGGAACTAGACGAAATCCTCTGGAAAGAGACAGATACGGCTTGGAATGACTGGAATGACAGGAACGACTACAGGATAAGCCGAGCTCTTTGGGCTCGCCCTAATAAAACGAGGACAAAACAAGTCCTGGGGAAGAACAGAAATGGCCTTAGAACATTGGTGGCAATATTAACGGGCTATAATCTTCTAGGTCAACACGCCAAACGAATACGAATCCAAAAGGATGACACCTGCCGAGCTTACGGCGAGGAGGAAGAAAGTACAGAATACTTCCTCCTAGATTGCCCGAGTTTAGCCAACGAACGGTTTATTTGGCTGAGGTGTATTGGCGTAACATAATTGGAACACTTGACGACCACAGAGCTGGGGGAACTCCTTGGTTTCTGTAGGACGACAGGATGGACGATCTTTAAACAATAGTAGTACACATGGGGAGCGAAGGGCCGATTCTGGTGTATGCTATTTTGCAGCAAGTGGACCCCAGTACAAATAATAATAATAATAATAATAATAATAATAATTCATCAGCGAAAATGACTTTTCATATACGAATTGCTTTTGCTAAAGCTCTATGATACTGTACTTTCAATTTCGACTCCTGGCACTTCTTGCGGCAGAGCAACTTTGGTATAGCTCTTCTTGAGGATGCGAAGTAATCTGGCCAAAGTTTGGCAAAGTATGTTGATTCTTGATCGGTATCATCTTCAGCCTTTTCATTTTGCTGGCAAGTGATGGGCTGCGCATCGTCCAAAGCTAATACTAATTCCTTGATTTGATGATTGTCGATCTTCATGCCTTTTGACAGAGCTCCAGCCATTTCCAGTAGTTTTTCCACGTCTCAGCATCGTTCAACTTCTTTTTTAGATTCTCGTTTCTCTGCCTCCGGTCTAGTTCTTGCTGCCAAGATTAACGGCGTGGTAATCCCTAAACTATTATGCTGAATCTTGTAAAGAGGATGCCTCCTACCCTCTTTTTATCTGAAGGATAGATTTAGGTCCACTCTAAGCATTTGTATGCCTCTCCGGTATTAATCACCGATATTAGGTGCACATATAAGTTTTAAGGTTCTCTTTTTTATTGAGAAAACTGGTACAATGTTTATCATTGAAAATATTGACCGTCCATTGCTACCCACTTTTCTTATTTAGCAGACTTGCATACGGATAGCGCGTTGAAAAAATTCCCCATTTTTTGAGGCGATCCAAGAATCAATTTTTCACTTTTTCGTAACAAATGAAGTACATCCAATACTTCAAAGTACAAGTGGCTAGCTCATGAGCCATTGACTGGAATAAGTGGTAGGCCGAAGGAGTTATGAGTGGGAAATACGACAAGTGAGGTTGGACATGTCACTTTAGTACCAAAACTTTTCTTGACAAACCTAGCAACATCAGGCCGAGCGTCGTCTTGCTGAAAGATCACTTTGTCATTTTGTGATCACATTTTGCATTTAAACTTTAATATTTGACTCAATTGCATCTTTTGTTGTTGACAACGTTCCGCAGTGATAGTTTCGCCAAACTGGAGCGGCGCACAGTAGATTACTCCGAGTTGATCCCACTAGATCCAGACCATTATCTTCTTGCCATGAACACTTCGTTTCGCCGTTGAAGTAGATGCCTGTCCGGCCTTATCTTTGGAGCAATTGTTCGCACGTGTGAAAAGGGCATTCGACGTCTTTTGTCTGGAGTTCATACGGAACCCTATGTATTTTTATTTTGTAACACCCATCCATAGCGCTGAGACGGTTTGGAATCGCTTGTTGAGGCACTTCCAAGGTTTCAGCGAGCTTCTCTTGAGTTTGGCATGATTATTGGACCATTAATGCTTCTAACGCAGCGTCTTCCATTTCGAACATCCTCCCTTCACGTTCTTTGCCTCTGTTGTCAAAATTGACCCTTTTTAAGGCCGGAACCACTACTCACATGTTTTTATTGATAGAGTATGTTCTCCATATGCTTCATATAGCAGTCGATGTTCTTCAATTGTATAAGGTGAAGCGAAACAGGAGCATTTCCCGTGAATGTTGTTTCCTTTGGGGCAAAAGTTGACACAATTGGAGCATAAAAAATGCGTGTTGTTGACATTTCAACCAAATGACACATACTATGAGAGGAAAATTGTGACATTTTAAGATGATAGTCCGATGCGATGAAATACTAGTTAAGCCATCTTCAGGAAATCCCTCAAAACTTACATATGTGTACATCTGAGTTTTTTTTTTGACTGAACATGGAAATTGTACAAAGATCAGAAAAGTCACAAAGTTAAGATCGCTTATGAGTGCTTAGGATAGATTGTATCAGCAGTAGTCTCTTCTGAAAGGAGTGAAAGTTGCTCGTTAAATAAATATTGCAGCTATGCGATAAGATTTTGACACACAGTTACTTCAACTTTTTCGCATAAATTCAAATCCTTGCTCCCTTACCCTGCACTTCAGTTGTTGAGTTGATTTTTCTGACCCAAGGTTCAGAAAGCTCGTAACGTTACTAAATGGATAGTTACGATCAAATTAAATTTATTATTGCAGTTAGTAATGGAAAAATTTTATTTGAAAATCAACAGTGGGCGTTTTCTCGTGCTTTCAGCCAAAAACCTTACCATAGCGTAACCAAAACTCTGGACCTAAAGGTATACGACGAAAGTGCCCGGAAACTTGGATTGGTTAATTCCTCTCAATCAAGCATAAAACTGGAAATAAACTCTCAAAGTATTTGCGTGAAAATGCAATAGAAATGTGAATCTACATACTTGTATGCTTTTTCTGTCTCTTTCTAAGAGAATTCACCGGAGAGTGTTCGCGCTATAAGTACTTACGACATAAAATCACCCGAACTGATGTTGTATGTAATCTTTGGACTAAAGAAGATTTGTCGCTACCCTCCTAGTTATTGGCCCACTTACCCTTATAAATTTCTGCGGAAAAAATAAATCTTTTTTGTGATATTCTATGTCTAGTTTCTTATCAAATATTAACATCCCTCCAACCCTTGCAGTAATGGTAAATCAACATATTTATGATGTTAATCGAGTCATTCAACTCTTGAAATTGCGAAAATTTTCATCAAAAACTTCTACAAAACTAAACAGCCATATTGTTTACCTAAATACTAAAGTTTAATAAAAGGTCAACCACCCTCCTGAAGCTAGTGAGGCTTCATTCTATTCGATAAACTTCAATACTAAAATAAAAGTTTTGCGTAAATATTATTTTGTTTACCAATAATTTAACATTTTCGTCAACAAAATGTTAATACAAGATTCTATAGATCGATATTTCGACTACTTCCCGTCCCATGGTCGTCCTCGTCATTGTCACATTTATGATAATTACTGGCGATAAATTCAAAGGTAGGCGTCAGTTTTGTCTACCATCCAGGCGAAAATCAAGTGTATTAAGCTTCCTTGACGACTCTCCACGTTTTCGTAATGACTTTTTGGGTAAATGAAAATGACATTATGCCCGATAAAGTTGTAGGGAACGAACGTTAGTAGGAGGAATCTGAGAACTGAATAGAAAAGTAGTTTCAATGTCCTTAGGTTACACGGTAGGGGTTCCATCCAAACAAAGGGCTGTTTGAGTGGCTCAGATTTGAGCTACACACACATAATAAAAAGGATTTGAATTTGTAATTTAATACGGCGGTCTCTTCCCGGCTTTCAGTTACATTTTGACGGTTTCCAAGAAATGAACAGAGAGAAAGGTTAATAACAGGATATTTTGCAAAGACCATCTTCCAGCGAACTTGTCAATATTGACATACGCCTCATATGAGTTCATGCAAATAAATTCACGGAAAATTCACCATTTCCCATTTCCAGGTCTTGCCCTCATCTACTCATTTTACTTCCTTTGACCCCCATATGTCAACAAATTCATTCGCATGGCCATGACATTTCACCCCCATGCTTGTGTTATTAAAATGAAGAAATGCTTGTATATCACCTCCGATCCTGGCATTCCTTCCAAAACTACCAAGGCATAGCAATCATTTCCATCATTTTGTCGTATATACGTTCATACGCCGTCGGAAAAACTAATAATGCGTTATTTTGGATTTGTGACCCGTAGCGTATTTTGATAATCATTCTAATCTTGTCTAACATTCAAAATACAGGACGGCTTGCTTTCATCAAAATGTGTACAGTGTTAACTTTGCATCGCAAGGAAATGATTACGGCGATGATGTGTGGTCCAGAGTTAGAGCCAGGACATGGACAAGTTTGTGGAAAATGGCCGTTGCTACCTTCACTTGCTAATGATATTAAATTTACCAGGTGTATTTATGGCTTGTTTACATGCTCTCTAGCGAAGTTTTAATCAAAAAGTCCTTCGGTTGCTGTTTTTGGCAAGCGCAGTCCTGTTTTTGTTCGCCATGTTAATAACATCATGAGTTATGGCAGTGCTGGGGTTGTTTGTTGTGTAGGTTTGCAGTTGAATATGGTTGGCTTCGTTGCGATTGATGTTATTTGGCTTTTGCAGTGCCAACTTCAATACTTTTTTTGTGTACAAATGAATATGTGAGAATATATTTAATATTAATTTATTATTATTTCTAATTGAATATGCCACATGCGACAAAACAGGAATTTGGCGAGATTCAACCACGTAACTCCGGAGAGAGTTTCCCGGAACTTTTTATACGTTTCTATTGCCGAAAGAAGTTCAAAAATGCTCACCAACTCAGCGATGATGATTGTGAAAAATTCAAGAAACGTATAACGTCATTTCTCAGAATAAATTGAGATATTCTTCGTCTGTTTAAGAGCATGCTTCCTGCCAACACAGAAAGCGTCTTCATGGACTCGAGAGTTCTATGAGCTTTATTTGTTTCCAGTGAATTGAGTACACAAAATTTTCCTCTTGCTCGTGGTCATAGCCAGAACTCGCTAAGATATAATTTCCCAGCGAAATAGTGCAAATTCCTTTACCTTCAGCTTTAGCTTACTGCTAAAATATCAACTCAAGTTTGATATGACAATTTACATTATCGATGGCGTATCATGTCTTCGCCTCAACAAGAACTGAATCAAAATTTTTACCCTTACGGAAGATCAAAAATCCTTGCCCCAATTCGCAGGATGTTTTTTCAGCGTTTTTTTTATGGCTTCCTAATTGTTGTTGTTGTGTAGCCTAACGAGCGTAGGCAAATTTATGACCTGACGCCCAACACATTTGCTATTCTCGCAGGAATTCATCTGGCCGTGACCATTTCTCTTCCAGGTGAGTCACTGAGACCGGTTGCATTCTGTCCGTTTGTAGGGTAGACCATTGTTTGGCCTGGACAACCTATACGCATCACCATGGTATTTATACGTTGTCCCCAAAGTATCGGGCCAGCCTTCAAACTTTCCGTACTTGTGTTATGACAGGATAATAGATCATATCTTTCAAGGTAGTCTGAATGTTTTGACCAGCACACCCCAGGGAGTCTAGCACCTTCTGAAACAGTTCTAGAAGTCAACATTGTCTTCAGTGTCGAGTTAGCATACACCGTCTCTTTGTTATCAAACTAAGAGTGTCATTTTTTATGCGAGAAAGAACCAAAAAACGCAAAGAGATGTCTAGGCGCTGGTGCAATTGAAACCCTTCATGCTTTGTCAAATATAGCTGCTCAAGGTTCGATGAATGCGCTGGCTTATTGTCATGGTGACGAAATCAATCAACACGTGAGCAAAAATCATGCTGCTTTCTGCTTATTGCATCACGAAATCCTTTCAGTACAATACAGTCTAATTGATGCTCGTTGGGACAGGGGTGGAGCTGGAGCTTTTTGGCGTGTACGTATGAATAAAGGCTTACCTGAACGGGTAGAGCCATTACAGTTTTTCCGTAGTGCTTCTGGAGTGCTTCCACTTATTGCTGAGTTAAGCGACGATAAGACGTCTTTGGTTTTCCAGGGAGTCTTCCCCGGCCAAAATTAATATTTTATTAGAAAAACGTTGGGAACAGCTGCAATTGTGTCAATATTCCCTTACAATTACGTGAATAAGTCCTAGCGATTTGTTCGCCAATTCATGGTAGAACCCGGGACATTTGAGGTTACACAACGAATCGTGCTGAATTTTGACAAAGAATGCTCACGATATTTATGGCACTGAGCAACTTGTATCAGAACAACTGAGCGATTATTTTCCACATGTTTCTTCTTTGATGCGGATTTTGGTGTATAAGTTTGCATGTCTGAAATCGTACTACACTGAAAAATTCAAAACTTACTCAACGACACAAATTTATTAGGAATTGTCAAATTCATTCAGTTGCTCCCAAAATCACATATAGATAATGTGCCTTGTATTCTTTTTACTGAGAATTGTTCTTTCCTTGTAGTTGGCAAATAGCTTCTTAGCTTAATTCTTAGCTAATTAATAGATTGAGTTCAAAAATTGTAGTATCGCTTAGATGTCCTGTTTGTATAAAACACAACACCATGACAAAATTTGCATTTCAGAACTTAACTCTTGAATTTCAAGATTGATAATTCTTAGCTAAGTGAAGATTTATAGTTATTTCACACTCTAAACCAATAAAATCATAATAAAATTTATTGTTTACTAATTTTTTTTATTTTCTTTGCAGGTAAGTGGAAGGCATGAGTTAGTAAGTATTAAATTCTTACCATCAACAACATTGACTGCAATCAAAAAGCAGTTGGAAAATTCAATTGATTACAAGTAAAGGTCAGGTTTTGAGACCAACATAGGAATGGGTCAAATAGTCTTGGAGCTATTTTGTGTGAAAAGCTAGCTCTGGAACTTATAGAATCTACTAAAAATATTTGTGGATTTTAAAATTTGGGAACTTTAAAGAAAATGCACTTGAAAGTAATACCTTCAAAGCGATGTCGCGCAATAAAATCAGACAAGGGAGGACGGGGCCAAACCAAAAAACTTTCTCAAAATAGAACAATTTTGGACTCTTTCATTACTGCATAAAAGGACCCCGTAATGCTCGAGTGAACGACCGATCAACAAATAAGGACATGTTAGACCGACAAAATCAGAACAAAACCGACACAGAAGATGCCACAGCGTCGTAGTACGCAGTATCATAAACAAAAAAACAGACGGAGAACGACGGAACTCAGTTTCAAAAACAATCAATAAAATTCAAGCCAGATTTTCTCTATTTATCAAAACAATTTTCTATACTTTCTCTAGATTAATGAAAAACAGAAAGGAGAATTTTTAAATATATTTTTCTTTCTTTGAAAGTTGCATAATTTCATAAAGTTTGTCATGACAAAACAATCCTAGGACCCAAAGTAGGTACACATCAGTATATTTTCAAATAAATTTGTGTTTTGAAGGGATGGTTTCATATTCTTGAGACTGTGAGTTTTATTTTAATTTCATCGATTTTGGCAAAGTCTTGAAAGACGACCAGAAACAATGAAAAAAAGACATTTGTGATTAAGAGTAACTAGAAGTGCTTAGAGAAAACCGATTCAGAGCCTCAAAAAAATCGACCGTGTATAAAATTTTTTGACTTGATCATTTTCCTGTTTTTGACGCAAAAATTTGTCGCGAGCTCGTCCCATAATCTGAGATATTTAATTTCATCCAGGACAGGAAGTCTATCCAACTTCTTTTTTGTTTGGTAATTTTAACCGGGATAAAGTTATGCCTGAAAACTCACAGCAATGTAGTCCCAATGGTTTATTTTCATCCAGTGGACGAATTTCAAATTGTAAAATTCGTCCACTCAAAATAAAATTCAAAATTGGAGCCGCATCAATGGGAAAATTTTGGTCGAAGTCTGAGAAACTTCGTTTGAATCTTCCTGCGAATCTGAATGCTGAAGAAAAGACACAGTAACCATGTTGTTTTTGTGCTCTTCAAAGTTCAATATTCTTTCCATGGGCTAACCATTATGAATAGAATCTCATGCTGTTGCATGTCTAGCTCTTCCTTGAAAACATGGCCTATTTTAAACTGAATAAGTTCAGCTCGATCATTATTTTTTTGTAAGTGTCCAAAGTGTTTCCGTATTTCTTAAGGCAGCAGCTCAATTTTTTAATTGTTCTGCTCCAAGCAATCAAGTTTAAAATGGGAGATAACAGCGGAGCCAATGTTTCCCTGCAAAAGAACCAATCGCGTCCAATAGACCCATCAAGACTTCAGTACCATGACTGTTCAATTCGCAAAAAATCACCGTTAAGTGTTTTTTTCAATTCCTGGAAAGATTCCTCCTTGAGAATGATAAGGCTCCCAAAATTGAGAATGATGAGACTCCCAAAATTTACTCTCAAAAATGGTTTGCTTCCATATTATCATACACTAAGAGCTTCCAGTCGTTGTTTAATACATGGTGCAATCAACTTAGTATTGATTGTCTTCATATCTACGCTCAAACGCAATATAATATCCTGTTTTGACAGCGTGTGATGCATAAATATACACGTCCCAACGAAAAATCCGCCGACAGCCAAAATTCCATGCACCAGAATCAAAAAAATATGTACAATTACAATTAATTGTAATTTATAATAAATTGTAATTATTAATTACAATTTAATTAATTATTAATTACAATTTATTACTTAATCACAATCTAATCCATATGCAGTACAACGCAAATGTTGTACTGTACTGCTCATACACAGTACAATAAGAATGCTGCACAATGAATATACAGTGCAATTCATACGAAGTACAATACAAACGCAGTGCAATACAGACAGAGTGCAATACAAACCCAACACAATGTGCACGTAATATTGTATGCACGCAGTACAAAATAATCGTATTACAACTCATAAGTAGTTCAAAACGTACACAGATCAATAAATATGCAGTACAATAGAAACACAGTACGATATACACGTAGTAAAATACATAAACAGTACAATAAATGTGCTGGATAATACAAACATAATGTAACAAATATGGAGTACGATACATAAATAGTTGAATACATACGCAATGTACTTCATACACAGTAAAATACAAACCCAGCCCAATATACACGTAGTATAGTATAAACACAATACAATTTATTCGAACTATAACTCATATGTAGTTCAGCACATAAGTAGTTCAATAAATACGCAGTACAAACGAAAAATAGTGCAGGAAGATATACTCGCAGTGCAATATAAACGATATAAAATAGATACGCCTACAAAGTATTACAATACATACGCAGTAGAACACATTCGCAGTGTAATACATAGCCAGTACAATATTTTCTAAGCAACGCAGTACAATACATACGCAGTTCAATTAACACACAGAATGATTAATAAGCATTACATTTTAAACGCAGTAAAGTATATATTCACTACAAAACATAGGCAGTACAATATAACCGCAGTACAATACGATCGCAGTCCAATATATAGACAGTAGGAATAATTCAAAACCTCTAAAATAAATGCCCAATACTAATTAATGCAGTGCAACGCAAACGCATTCATATACACACATTTAAATAGAGTCACAAATATGATAGAAATAAATTGGAAGACATGCGCAGTACCATACAAAGCCTGCACTTTGTGTACGCATTATCGCGGTAAAATTCATACAGACTGCAATCCATAAGCAGCAAAGCAGTACCATAACAGTACAGAAGAATTCATCCGCAGAGCAACACAGGAAACGCAAACACAGGAAAATATAAACGCAGTCCAATAAAAACTCAATGTTTGCAATCCAATACGTTCGCAGTAAAACAAAAACTATGTACAAAAACAAACGCAGACCAATAAGTACGTACTCAATACGACAGAAGTACAACACATACGCAGTACAATATATACGCGATTCATGACATACCCAGTACAAAATAAGCGAAATACAAAAATAGGCAGTACGCCATATACACAATACTGCACGAATGCGGTACACTCAACTTGCAGTATAAAACGTAGCTAGTACTAAATATACCCAGTACAAATAATACGTAGTACATTAAAATATCATTAAAAAACATATGTAGTACAAAATGTTATTACACAAGTAGGGTTATACGCAGTTTAGTACAATTGTACTGCTGACGTACAATTAATTCGTGTAATGACGTATAATTAATTCGACAATATATGCATATATTATGTAATGGATTTTTATTGTACTGCGTTCGTATTATTCTGTGTATTTATTGTACTGTGTGTGTATTGTTCTGCGCATATTGTACTACGTATTTATGTTGTAGAATGTTTTGTACTTGGTATGTGTTGTACTGATAGATTATTTTGCTGTGTATGCATTACAATTCATTACAATGTGTATGTGGTGCAATCAATTATACCATGTACGTATTCTAGTGATAGATTATTGTACTGTGCATGTTTGTATTATACTTCGTACGGAGTATAATCCGCATGCATTGTTTTGCGTATGTATTGTACTGAGTGTGTATCGTACTGCCTACGGGTTGTAATGTGCTTGCTTCGTTCTGTGTAATTATTGTACTTCGTAGGTACTTTACTGTGTATGTATTGTACTGAGTGTGTATTACACTGCGTTTTGTACTACTGCAAATTGTTTGTAAAAAGTCTGCATTGTCTTTCGTATGTATTGTACTGCATTAGTTTTGCACTCCTCATGAATTGTACGGGATTTTTATTATACTGCATACGTGTTGTACTCAGGTTTTGGTACACTGCGTTTTTTTTTATTTGCGTATGCATTGTACTGTGTATTTACTACACTATTTGTGTATCATACTTTATTTTTCTTGTACTTCTTGATAGATATTGCACTCTTTTGGTATTGTAATTCGTATGTATGCCCTGCGAGGGTAACATTTGCGTTAGTATTGGACAGCGTATGTATTGTACTGGGTGTGTGTTATTCTGCGTATTTAGTGTACTGCGAATAAATTGTACTGTGCATGCATTCTACTGAGTGTTTGTTGTTCTGCGTATGTAATTTACCGCGTATGTACAGTAATGCGTATGCAATGTGAATTGGCATTTTACTAGGTATGCTGTGTACTGTGAATGTATTGTATTGGCAACGTGTTTCACGGCGTTGTCATAAAAATTTGTATATAACTCAACTAAACCGTGTATCTAATAGATCCCATAAACTTTGTCTTTGATCATCTGATTCGTATCCTTGGGCATGATAATGTCTGGCTTATTAGATCAAAGGTTTATTAGATGATTGCAAAACATTCAGAATAATCTGTCTTAGAAGAAGAGTGAAGGGGAATACATACAGCCTTCATCCACGATAAAAATTAATCCTTTTGCGGACTTTGGTTTGTATGGTTTACTGGCCAAAATTGACCGTTTTTCAAGCAATTATCTTTAGTTTTTTATATATGTCTTTGTTTGCTCGATCACGCAGTTTCCGCAAGGATAAGTTTGCAAGGTTTCTGAAAGAAAAGCCGCAAGAGGTATGGAAACAAAGAAATTTTCACAGGTAATGTTTCAGTATATGCCGCGTTTAGGCTGATCTAACACTTTTAAAGCATATTCTCTCAAATGCAGTCCTTTAGTGTTTAGTCTATTGGCTCCTCTGGTATATTGTATTGCAACCAGCATATTTTCTTCCACTTTCATACATCGTAAAAAATTTAATTTCACACTTATGAGGGTTATGTGGATCGCAGATTCTGAATTTGCATCATCCTTGAAATCGTAACACTTGTTTGTCAATGATTACATATGGAAAATCTATTTTGCATTTCCTTACATAAGAGCCTGAATTCCTTCTTCTAGAATAAAATTTGGTAAAGACTCTCAGATGATTGATAGCAACCACTTGGTGTCATACCTTGTCAGGTGGTGCATCAGTTTAGCCAAGATAATTTCATGTGATGTAAATCTGTTCTAAAATGAGCAAACCTTTCGCTGTATGGCATGGACCATTACCCTGTTTAAAGATGAACTTAGATGTATTGCCAAATAGCTCTAGAGCGAAAGGATGTTTTTAGTTTCTCAAGATTTTCAAGCAAATAGATGCTATCACAAGAATATCAGGAAAGCAAACACAGTTCACTTCATTGTCAGAAAAACCTGCCCACACTTTTCTGATTTTTCTCTCAAGTTTTGAGTCTTTCTCAAGGCTTTCTTCGCACGAAATCCACCCATCGTTGACACAAAATTTAAATTTTGATTCGTCTGGGGATCAAAATCACATTGGTCTTCGTACCTTGAGTCAAAGGCAGATGTTTTTCAGCACAGCCTCAAAGTTGTTTCTTGTGTCTGGCCGAGGTATCCGGCTTACATACAGGGTGGAGGTCAATCGAACCCGAAGGACTTCTTACTTCTCTAAACCTGTCTTGTTGACTTCTAAACTTATTGATATTTCTTATACTGGAGCTATCAATATATCATTTTTTTTATCCGTCGATGTTTAAAAGCAATTCCGCGTAAGTGAATGATTGATGATGTTTGAACTTTCAGAACTTTTTTGACTTCCATCGTGCCTTGAAGCGTCTCGTTTTGAAGCTCCAGTTGCGTCTAAGTGACTCATTGAGTTACTCAAACTCATATTATCCTTAGCCAGGTGACCGGTACTCTGACTTGTCCAGTATTTAGACTACTCAACTTCTACGCAACCAATGCCGCCAGTAATGTTCACTACTTGTGTGAGTGGTGTTTCGGATCAGTGTTTATGGTATTGGAGTATTAGCCATCAGGTTTTGTTGGTTCCTCCCGGGAAATTATGAAGGCCAAACGTGATTCTGACCAAATCATCTTCATCGGGGTGGCTCTAACTTATCAAAAGGCTCATGTCCTTTAGGCAACTGTTGTAGCACTCACATGATGCTCCATATTCCTTACATTCATCCCCCCTTCTTCTCATTCTGGCCTTGTATGGCTAATATACTGGCTTTTCCCAGTGGTCTTGAAATGAAGTGACCATAAAGCTAGCAACATGTTCACCGATATACAGCGATGCATAAAAAGGGATTCTTCTGAAATAATTTTTGAGCATATGGTTTCAGGACGTATCATTGATGAAGCAACTACTTGCAAATAACAATGACTTCATGAACTGAATTCCGACTCAGTTTCTATATTTTGATATTCAAATCGCTGTAGCGATCAGACAACTTAAAGGATTTATTTGAGAGGAAACTATAGTAGTTAAAACCTTCTGGAAGATTGCAGGCTTTGCTACTTTCTATTCACTAAAGTTTTTATGATAACATAACAAAAGCAAAGAAGTCCTTGGCGTTCACTTCTGCAGAACATAAGTTGAAACCTTTTCAAATAAAATAAAATAAAAACAAAAAAGAAAACTTGAACTGAAACTAATTTCCTGTGAATGATTCTCTTGAAATGAAGTACAAATCACTTATGCTTATTACTTTTTACATCGCGTTCGTACTTATTCCACTAGACTTGCCATCTTGTAATTTTGTAGGGTCTTAATATAATTTTCTTGGCGCACAATAGCATTGAATTGAGCAATCAAGTACTATCGCTTGGAGAGCGCCATGCAGAGGAAGTTAATACTTCTTATAACAATAGCAAAGTTTCCTTCACGCTCTACGCCGCTTTCAACATAGAACTAAGACTAGGCTACAATCTTGAACCCTTCCTTAGTCAACATCAGCCAATGGCACATGCACATAGTGTAGATTCGACGAACTTATAATCTAGCCTCCGTGCCTTGGCATATCCTAGAAAATCGATTCTCAATTGTGATATCCATTGTGTTATGGATCGTAGCGAACGTTCTTCCTTCGTTCATTGATAAATCTTTATAGTTCACGCGACACAATGAATTTTACGATGAGATGGTATTGGGTGGTAGTGGTGAATGGTGGCAAGGATGATTTGGGAGGAATCGGGGTTCAAACAATGACTGGAACGAATATGTTGTGAATTGAAAAATTGCACCGGAAGTATCCCGGAGCAAAATCACGTGAGAATAAGTTGTTTGCACAGAGGACATTTATGGGTTTTCTTTTTGATGATGAAATAATAAAATTTAAGGCTTGTTTTGTAACCTCTTCGTAATGGATTTTATGAAAACTTTTCACGTGGAAAATGAAGTTTAGTTTTTTGTCTATTTTCGCTTAACTTCGAAAAGGTCAAAAAAGATGAGTTACGGAAATGTAACTAAGCTACTGATGTTTTAGGATTTCTATATTGTTGTACAGGCCTTGGACTGCGATATGCGATCCTCCCATCAGTCTCGGTCGATCGAATGTAGCCTCCGATTTGGAAATTTAGTCAGTAATTTCGCTAATTGAGCTCAATGAGCGCTTTCTTGCTTTTCAAACTACACTTTGTCCCTCCGCTTTATTTTCGCATACTTTTTGGATATCCGTTCCGCATTCATCAGATGCACTCTGGCAGCTCTTTGCAGTCTCCGCGGTTTTTAAGCCTGGAAATCCTCTGACTCATCAAGAAGTTTGCATAAGTCCTTCTTATACCTTATTCGCTATTGGTCTGCTTCACGTTATGCTCCTGCATTTGATCAGCCTGTCAAAGGCAATTATTTTACTGTGCATTGGGTTCCAGATTGCGTCTTAAACGCTCTTTGTATTTAAAATTTTATTGTCCTGTGCATCGCTACATCTGTCCTTAAGAATTTGCTCAGGCAAACAGAACGTAAGCTGTAGAGCTAGAGTCTTTCAGATGTTGTACCCCAAGGAACAAATTGTCCCTGTTTCCTGATCTGCGTCCATTCAACATTATAGTAGACCGGTTGGGTGACGTTCGTCGCCTACCCGTTTAGTTTTGGCTTTGTTAATTTGCACCTCAACCTTTTTCGATTCTCGATCCATGAGGAACAGGATTTCTTTACTAGATTAAGAAAACCACTTCTATGATGCTGCTATCGTTTGCGAAAGCTGCAGCTTTGTTCAATTTGTGCAGCGCACCTTTAGAGTCACTGGTGAGGGAAGAATCCTGATCACAATTGCTGGAGCTCGATAAACCCTCTTTCAAGAATGTCCCAACTAATAGACACAGCCAACAGATATTGCCTCGTTTCGCTCTGCCCTCCCGACGTGAAAGCAGCTTCTCTCTAGTAACTTCCCAACTTTAGGCAAAAAAAGTCTTCAAGGAATCAGTCGCCCATCAATTTTCGAGAAAACGTGCAAGAGTTACATTTGACCAGGCTTTTCTTTAGGAGATTATTTTACTCTCATCGATTACTCTTTATGTGAAATTAACACTGGAAATAAGACTCTTTCCAACAGAGTTCATATATGGTCAGTAATAGCGGGCGTGGCGCTCAAAATGATTCCGACCAATCTGAATTTCATGCGTTTTCTCTTCCTTTGGCAAAACATGCCAACTTTCAAGTGGGAAACATCAAACTTACCCGATCAAACATTGTCTCTGGAGAGGTTTTCTCAGGGAAGAAGATAAAGCACCTATTGAAGCGACAATTTTAGAAAAGAAACCGATATTGGTTCTCGTGACAAAGTTGAAGAGCAGAAGTTGGACCAGAACGTTCTTTTCAGATAGAGCTAGGTAAGTTTTCTTCTAATGAAGAGGATTCGAAGGAGATAAATGACGAGTTTATTCAGGAATAACCCAAGAGGTATAAAACGCCACCACCGACAAAAACCACCTAACAGTGTTTAAAATTCAATTGCTCTAGGAATATAGTAGTTGGAATTTCAAAGATATCCCTTATTGAGTTTTGGAGTGAGTATATTGGAGGTGATAGAAAAATGCGCGAATCAAAACGTCTAAAGAGCATAAATTCGCAAGGAAAAATGAATATAAGACAGGTATGGCGAATCGCATTTAAGGTTTTAATTGGACCTTTGGACGTTCGGACCTTCGGTCTCGCTGGAGCTTATAACTGCAATCGTCAATATCCACAGAAATTTCGGGAGGCGGAAACAGATTAAATGGAAAAAGTTGGTCGGATAATGAGGTTAGTAAGGGTCACAAGCTTGTCCTGTCCTTTGATTCATTGACAAAGTGAAAAGAAATAAACGTTACGCGTTTGCTGGACTCAATTCTATACTAGAAATTTCCGAAAAATTTCCTTCGAGGAATCAGAAAAAAAATTTTGTTGTGAGTTATCAGAAGCGGAATTTCTCTAAAGAAAACGTCTTCCTCGATAAAATCTTGCATAGATTCCGCGACCATTCCCTTTTCGACAATGTAGGAGGCTTGGATTTCCGATAACGACACTGTTGTTTGTCTTTTTTGTCCGAGCGAACTTCGTCCCCGGGTTGTCGTTTCGTCCGATGGTTTCGGAGGAAAAAACCACTGAACCATTGAAGATGGCCCATAGGTCATAAGCTTGAATTTATGAAGAATATGTCCTATGGGTTAACCAAGTACCCCAACTTGCTCCAAGTGCCACAAGTGCTCCCAGCTCTGTGAAAACTTTTTTTGTCCTTACGTGGCTTGAATGCATTAAAATCATATCGATCGAATGTCCACATGTTCATTTATTATCCTTTTCTTGTTATTGCTGGGGTCGCGCAGTATCAGTAGAAATGGTGTTCTCTCATCGTCCTTACTGGTAGATACGGAACCTAACCATTCTGGACGCTGTTAAGGGACAATGCCACCCTTATTCACAGTAGCCATTACGATATTCCCGGAAGGGTCGAAACTGATAAACCCAACTATCCGAAAATGGGGGCTTATCAGTTTCCCGTGTTACCTGAATATACCTCCAGTGTTGAGGTTTGCTAACCAATTCACTGCGATACACCGTGCAGTGATATCCTAACGAGCTTGCTTTGAAGCATAATGAGAACCCTGAAGAACCTTGTTTCGCGGGGTTGCCAAAGCCCGCCGGGATTACTGGAATCGAATCTTTAACCTAGCATTCTGAAGAAAGTTTCTTTCATTCAGATCAGCCAGCCCTGCGAGTGAAATAAAAGAGCAAACGGGGAACGACGAGACTTCGATCGGGGAACAAAAAAAATGCTTTTCAGTCTCTGTCGGACAGAAAACGGAGGATAGCATTTCATTTTGAAAATTATTCTAATAATCGAATAATCGAATGTTCCCCTACTATGGGCTCCACTTGTCTTGACTCACACCGGGGTTGTTGGAGTTATTTTTTAATCTGTCGAAAGAATTATGGAAATCTACTAATTCCACCACCTGTGTGTCAATTCTTCCATCAGCTCAAACCGGGTCCTTTTTAAGTCAGACTTATATTTCGGGAACGAAAAAATCTCACAACGTGCCCAATCAAATATCATCTCTATAGTGATTTAAAATATAATATTAGTCTGAAACGCATGTCTGAAAACGTTGACGCAAATTGTCCCTGGACACGACAGTTTTTGACGTTACTTGACGCAGCGTTGAAGCTAGGCTTTTCGCTGTTTCAGTCATATCGAGGTGTCAAATGCGTCAGCCAGCAGATTGTGTGTCCGGATTAGTTTCATCAATTTGAATGTATTTTTCACGAAAACCGCAACTCAGAGTCACAAAACACACACCAGAGTTTTTGAGTCATTTTCGATACAGGGTTTAAGCTAGCCCTTCTCGCTCTTTCAGTCCTAACATAGTAAAAAAGGCGTCAGTTGATTGCGATTTTGAGCTAGAATAGTCAATGTTTATGTGATTGTGGTCAAGTAGATTTGCTTTTGTTGAAATAATGAAACCAAAAATGAGATGCAATATATTGCAATCCATGCTGTCATATGCTTGTTTGAAGTCCTTGATGATTTCCTGATGATTGATGTTCCCTCCCGTCATTATTGCTGAGCTTCCCTGACCATGAAACGTATGTCAGTAGTCAGTCATATGAGTGTAAGTCCAACTTGAAAATCCCTTAGGAATTTTTCAACGTCAGCAGTGATTTTGCATTTGAGCGCTGAATACTTTTACTAAGTAGTTATACAAGGTGTGTCTCAAATGTTCCAAGACTGGTCAAGAAAACTACGAATGATTTCGGCAAAACGGATATATTTTATTCAAAGTAGTTCCCTTCGGCGTCTCTTCACCACTTTCCGCAGCATATAAGCATGTCAAAAAATTTATTTAAGTCATTTTTTGGTATCATGCTTAGAAAGGCAGTCGTCGATTTTCGGATGCCTTCAATATTCGCAAAACGCTTACCTTTAATGGCTAAATGTAATTTTCCAAACAGAAAAAAGTCACATGTTGCCAAATCAGGCAAATACGGCTAGCAGTTGATGGAAAGAATGCCATCTTTTATCAAAAAACGGTCATAAGCTTTGAACGATGACCCGTTGCATTACCATGTAACAAACGCCAACTTCCACATTCACGAAATTCTGGCCCAACACGACGTATTTGCGAAAACAAACGCTTTAAAAAATCAAGATAAAACACAACATTAACCATTTGGCCTTGTGAAATGAACTCTTTGTGGACAATCCCCTTGAAATCGTTAAAAACAAATGAACATTGATTTGACGTTTGACTTCTCCAAATGTGATATCGTGGGTTTAGGGTCATCCGGATGCCGCCATTCGGCAATTTGCCGCTTGATTCCAGGATCATATTAATAACACCACGTCTCGTCACCCGTTAGTATGGAATTTCGGTAGTTTGGGTCCTTTATTTTCTTCCTTAATCAAGTCTTTGCAATGTTGAATGCGAAGCAATTTTTGATCATCGGTCAGCTTGTCAGGAACGAATCGTACACAAATCTTTCTGGAGCCCAAAAGCTCCGTCAAAATGCGGTCAATCGACTCACGGAACATATTAAGCTTCAGTTCAATGTAACGACTTTCTTTAGAATGTTTAAACCACTCAAAGATAGGGGTATGGGATAAACACTCACTACTATAAACATTTTGCATCATTTGATGCATCTGGACCGTAGTTTTACTGAGTTTAAAACAGAATTAAATATTCGCTCTTTGTTCGAAATTCATATTTCGACCGATGATACAAAAGTACTGTCACTTACAGCGCAATAACTTGGATTCCATTCATCCAAATGTCATGAAATTTTGACACAACGTCTATGATGGATGTAAAATGAAATGCTGAAAAGATCTGAAAGATGTCACTACCAGTTTTCTTTATTCTTGATCTGTGCGGCGGGAACTTTTGAGACTTATCTTGTATGCTTTTATAATTCTATAACTCTTCAGTTTGTGCCTTTTATAAGATAAGCATTCTGCTCTTGTCCTGTATTTGATCAGTTTATGGGGGGTCCTTTGAACCCTACTTTCACCACCTGCATTCAGCGGCTTGCAGTTGTTCTAGTTTTCGATGGTGGTTCGTCGAGCGTTGGCAATACCAAGGAAGACTCATCTGATGCATTCGCGGTGTCTGATGTTACTGAAAAATTGTTCAAAAAAGGTAAGCCCCTCTCTTTTTGATTTTGTCATCATCAGAGTTGAGGGAACTAATTTCGTCTGTGCATAATATGGTCCTGGGATGGTATCTATTCCTGAAGGTTCTCTCAATTCTACACGCTTGTATATGACTACATGGTATATTTGCATAATTTTCTGTTCATCCTTTTCCTTTTCCTTGGAAAAGAAGCTTGCTGATGATGACGTTATAAGAGATTATGACTAGATTTGTTTTTGGATGTAAATCCTATCAGATTTTCACCATTGTCTTGAAGCTACACTTGTGAGTGAAAGTGAGAAGAATTGGCAAATATCTGTCTCCGGTAATCGTAAGCGTATCGTAACGTAAGAATTCAACAAGGATCAACTAGAGTTACCAAGAATCTTTCCGGCTCACCAAAAAGAAAGAGCGATACTATTTTTCGACCATTTCTCTTGGTTAAGCGTGAGCATTATTCAGCAAAAGATTAATTTTTTTTAAATCAACCCCAATTTAACGCTACGTGAGAAAACTCATATCATTAAACTCGCTACGGTTCCTAGCGTTTCCTAGATTGTCAGTACCCTTAGTTTGTGGCAACTGACTCGCTGTTTTATGTCTGAATCTGACATTTCCAGATCGAATTGCATAAACCAGTTTTGATTTGTTATTTCCATGATAGAATCCTTCCTGACGCACCAGTGCGGGTTCTAAACCAGCTTTTATTTTCGCAGGAATAAGTCTAAGTATTTCGCACTCGATGACGGGATTGTTATGGGTCGGATATCAAGTAAGGAATATCCATTGTAAACCCTGTCAGCTTCACTTTCAAAGAGAATTATCTAATACATTTTATACCAGTGGCTACAATATCATTGAGACAGGGAGCAATAGAAAATCTTTCCAAGGACACACATATGGATGGAAGTGCCTAAGTTTATAATTGCTGTAATATTGAGAATAGTTCGGCCACTAGATATCTTTGTTAGTATCAAATCAGATCAATATGATTACTTATTCCTTTGCATTTATACGAAGTATCCTTCGGGAAATTGCATGATGGAAATTTGAGCAATAATTAGTTGAGGACTTTTTGTATTTGTGTTACTGAGTAAGCTGAATATTACATCTGAACAAATTAAAGACCATTAAATATTGATTTGAGTTAATGATTCTTCACATTCTGTCATTCCTCATGTCAGGGAGAGTAAAGGAAGAGTAGGTGAAAATGAAATAAATTAAAATCTCGACTCTTAACTCAGCAGACGACAGAGGGAAGAAGAATTTTATCAACTTTTCGTCAAATCTTTCTACTTTTAGTAATCAAAAAAGCGGGCAACTAACGAATTTAGCATTCTTTTCAGGTGACACATCCCAGGGAGCTGATTGCACAAAGGATAAAGTTTTAATCATTGTTTTTCACTTGATCACATGTAGGGGTTAAAACACCATCGAAAATTCAAATCGCCCTCATATTAAACGTGAAAGTTAAATTTGAAAAACTTCCTACGTACGCACAAATCGCAGAAGGGAGGCGGAGCCAGAGCCAAGCGTGTTGAAATTGTTATACGATACACATCCCTCAATCTTTAATGCATTTTCTTTCCGATCTAATACCTTTGATTGATCCCTTTTTTGAAAAGTTTACGTGCTTTCGTATGTTGATGAGATGTACAATATCTCGTTATAAAGTGCCATGAAAACGAAACCGATGGGTCGGTAATCGATCTCATGGGGGTGATGTCGTCATCATCAGTAAAAGTAATAGCGGCATTCACGTCAGGACGAAGAGGCGTTTTTGACTGCTCGAACGTGTGGAAGGACGAGACCGTTTCCATCTTCTGTGTAGGTGATTTAAATGCAGGAGAATCCGCACTAAGTAGCTTCCACTCAGACATCTTTTGATAGAAAAGACCTTTTCGGATATCATACATATTCGATGCTCCATTTCGTTATGATGGAAAGCGAATTTCAGGGTATCAGCCATTACATCGTGTGAATTTCTCTAGGGCATCATTAACTCGGACAAGTGCTCTTTCTGATTTTCATTCTTTTTGCATCTTGACCGTACGGTTCGATGGTGGCTGAGTTGGTTTTTTGCGAAGGGATTATACATTTTGTTTTCCTAGATAGTATAGTTCCGTGTTTTTTTTTTTCTCCGGCTGCTTATTCCTTCCGCAGCATTTATTGTATAAGTGATAGCCTCATAACATTGCCCTCTTATGATTCAAGAGAGATTATTATCGTACCCGAAAGACAGCCCAGGGACTTTTGTCCGTTCATTCTTTTGCGCAAAAAAAAAAAAAAAAAGAACGATGGCTGGAAGGGTTCAAAATACACAAATTTATTGCAAGAAAAGGCTCTCGAGCTCTGACGATTAATGGAAAGGATCACAACGGCGAACATCTATCCGCTAGCCATTGGCAAAATTATTGAGGTCATACAAAGCGATATTCAAGGAATAGTGATGTCCGAGTAAAAAAAAGTAAAAGCAATTTGATACGAGTTTAACGGCTTGCGAATAATAAGATAGCATTTTTTACGTATCTGCTGCTGTCTGTTTTTTTGCCAGGATGTAATGATTTTTCTTGTTTATGATGTGAATAAATAGCAAGACATTATGGATGAACCTTGAATTTTCTTTTAGTTTGGATGGCTATTCCGGCTTATAAAATATCTGAGAATATTACCAAAAAAAAAAGGATTCATATATCGATAAGTAACTCATTACAAAAAAAAATTAAATGAGTCGCAGAGTCAAATTTTAGGAAATGAAGAAAATAGCAACCGTACTTACAAGACTTCTGTTTCTTCCGTCTCAGTCCAACATGAGAAGGAAAACCAGTCTCGTCTGCTGAGCAACATTTCCCCTAATAAACAGTCTCTGTCATTGATAATTGTTCTGAAATGTAAGAAAGCAGAAACTGCAATCAAAGTCTGTCATATTACATCGAAGATATTGACTGCGACCCATAAAATGTTTCAGATCATTACAAGTTTTGATTAGAGTTTTGAGATTTCATCTTGAATGAAACGCAAAATTATTTCGTGTGATTTATTTCCTCGGAAAAACCATTTGCAAAAGTCATTGACTTCTTGATTTTTTACAAAATGTCAAAAGAAAAGAGTTTGAACTGGTCCGTGTGACAAAATGACGTTAACGCTAAAAACATTACAATGCCGAATGAATAACACTGGAAAACAGCATGTCTGTTGCATGAGATTTTTTACATGAATCTGAATAATTTTTCCACGCTGATTTCAAAAATATATGCCGTTTTTATGTAGCAACTCTAGTTTTGGAGTTACAAAGTGACAGGGTTTTTTATTGAAAATGCACATAGTTTAAGTTTAAAAAATTTATTAAATATATTTATTCTGAATAAAATTTCCTTTTTTCAGATTTTCTAGAGTGAGATGTATTATGAGTACTTTATTGAATGCTCCAACAATAATCAGCCATCATATATTCATTCCAGTACCCCTGATACCTCTCCTCCATAGTGCGAATATCCTGGTGAAAGCGCTCTACTTGTTCCTCGCTCAGGTCACCGAGATTTTCAGGAAAATAGTCTAGGTGGCTGTGAAGGTAGTGAAGCTTAATACTCATGTTGCATCCAAGCCGCTGGAAGTGTGTCAGCAACTGTTCAACGTGCTGAATGTAGCCGTCAGACTTCCTATTGCCCAAAAAATTTCTCACTACCCAAACAAACTCTTCCCATGCACATTTCTCGACAGCTGTCATATGGTTGATGAAATTTTTATCATCTATCAACTTCCTGATTTGTGGGCCATCGAAAATACTACCTTTGATTTTCTCACTACTAAATTTTGGAAACACTTTTTCAATGTATTTGAAACATTCGCCATCTTTGTTAAGAGCTTTTACGAACTGTTTTATCAATCCCAGTTTTATATGCAAAGGAGGCAATATAATTCGGTCTCTGGATACTTGTGGAGCATCAATTATATTTTGCTTACCGGGAATCAAAGCCTCCCTGGAAAGCCAGTCTTTTTTTGTCCAGTGCTCAGCTTTAGCTCGGCTGTCCCATAAGCAAAGGAAACAGGGATATTTTGTGTAGCCACTTTGTTGGCCAAGGAGAAAATTTACCATTTTCAAATCAACACATACAACCCAGTTATATTCCTTGTACTTGATTTTGTCGAGAACTAAAGATATTGTAGGATATTCTTCTTTAACCTTTGTAGAATGAGCAATAGATAAGGAACCAAGTTTGTTACCATTATGTAAAAGTACACATTTCAAAATTCGTTTTGACGAATCAATGAACAACCGCCACTGATTTGGATTATACTCTTTTAATCCCATTGCAGTCATTAGGCCCGGGATATCAGTACAAAACACAAAATTATCTTTTTCAGTAAAGAAAGGAAGTAAATCCTTTTCCCTGTTACGGTAGTACGATATCTTCGTTTCTCTGGTCAACAAATTTCTTTCTTTCAATTGGGAAGCTAAAATTTCTGATGCCGTTTTAGACAGTCCAAGGTTCCTGATCAAGTCATTTAGATCATCTTGATTTAGTGGTCGGGGACTACCGTGGCAATCAAAATCACTGTCGCTACCACTGCCGTCGTTTTCGGTTTGTTCGCTGCACTGGTCTGGATTTTCCGAAAATGCACATGGCTGCTGTGATGTTGATGTGTCACTAATACTCAAGACTGGTCTTATGACAGATTTTAAGTTTGGATATATCCACTTAGAGCGATTTTTGTGGTTTATTCCTATGATTTTCGTTACACAGAAATAACTGTCGTCATGATGGTTGGATGGTTCACGCCAAATCATAGGAGCTTTGTACTTAAAAGTGGGTCTTTTTTTGTTTGCCCACAGTCGCAAAGATCCAAAACAACTTTTGCATACCAAACTTCCAAGGCATCCAAGGTTTAGCGTTTGACGGCAACGGAAACCCAAAGTAGTTAAAGTATGCCTTTTTCACAAAGTCCGACACATTTAAACGAATTTTTTGGAACATATATTCTCCACAAATAACACAAAAACAAACAGGATTATTTAAATGAATCAGGTTTGGAAAATAGGAGAGTGCAGCTTGCATGCGATACCTTTTTCTCAGTGTTGCCACTTGCTAAAAACAAATCTGCAGACCTTTATTATGCTACAGTAGTGAGGCATGAACCCTGGGGGACGTATGTGCATGAAAATTAAATGCATTAAAAAATAAGTCGCTGTGGTGCATATTAGAAGCAAATTTTAAGGATTATTGAGGAGTAAGAAACAACGGTTACATTAATATGAACTTTTGACGAGCCAGGGGTCTTCCAGTTTGAAAATTCTAAACAGGGTGGATAACTTGAAAAAACAAGCCTAGGGAGAGTCAGACCAGTTGATTACTAAGACTCAAAAAACTTACAATTACAAGACACTAAAACTGGATTACTGAGAGTAGAGAATCAATGCGCGCATTTAGGGATTGACAGTACCAGGCGGTCCATTGAGACTGATGGAGTCATCCCATAAGGGAGATAAAAATTCGAGCGGTGTTTCAACAAAACGAACACGACAAATGATATTACAATGCAAGGATCTTTGTTTACAGGTTAGGACACAACAAACTTTCAAATCAAACTTCAAATCATAGCAAACTAGTTTAGATGAATATTGAGCGTGGTAAAAGGACATTTTGTTATGAATATCACTAAATAATGTTAAAGTAAGAGCACAAGCAACTTAAAAAAAATGGACCAGTTATATAACGCAAAATGAGAAGGGGGCGTCGAAATGTTTAGAGAATGGAGAAGGGGCTACATAGGGTGAGCTCATTCATTCATTTTAAACATACTGACCAATTGTAATTTAAGACGGATGAAAACCTGCTGGCCTTTCAACGAGTAAACAAGCGGGCTTGAAAAAACCCGACGTCAAAAGTCAAACGTAGCCCTCTAATTAAATTTCCTCGGAAACAAGGTAGAACTACTTAGGACGGTGACATTTCCCGCTTATAAGAACTATGTTTCGAGTTAGCCTATGGTGATACATACAATGAAAGATGCAGCTTGTTTCAAAACTACATGTAAGGCCAATTTAGGTCATTTCATCAGAAAGTTATTGAAGCATCGCAAAATGGTGAGAGTCTGGGTTCAAAATGAATGATGATGGGTTCAAAGAGTCTGTTCAAGAAGACTTCCAAGAAGCTGTCCTTCCAACAAGACTCACTTAATTTTCGTAAATTTTATGACGCAGATTATTACTAGAGACGAAAGTTTGATTGGTCACTTTAAACCCGAAAATAAGCAAAGCACAACGCAGTGGAATCTTCTAAATAATGTATTGTGTTTAAGGCAGCCAAATATTATGGCCGTTTTTAGATATAAGTAGTCTCATACCCTACATGCATCCTTAAAGTCTATACTTCTATATATGTAATCCAATAAAATAAATGCTGTTTCTGTTATGGGCAGAACTACTATCTCTCACTGGACAATTAGAATGAAGCCATCAAAGGTAATGAATCGAGTAAAAAGTTGAAATACTGGGAAGGAACTATTTTCCATGTTTCCATTTAACAACCCCTCCCCTTTCTTGTCCTCCCACCAAATTCTAGATTTTCCATTTTAACTTGTTGTTACAAAAGAAAAAACTTTCTTTCTATTTTTCAAGATGAATTTAAGGTAGTCTTTCGATGTTTTTGACACTTTGATGGCGTCATGACGAAATAGCAATATCACTCTCGGGAGGACAACCTGTAGAAAGAGATAGCGATGGTAAAAAATATATAAATCGCGCTTGGATTCTATGCGCGTTGACTCGGCTCCGACGATTACGACCGCTAAAATGGTTTTACAAGTTTCAACGTTGTGGCACCTCAAATTTGGATGAGTCATACTTAGTTACCCTGGAACCGGATACCACGAAGAATAACATTACAATAATCAACAATCTCGTATTGGCTAACCGCCTCAGGTCGAAGTAGTGGGGGCAGTCGGCAATTCAAGAGCGTACGTGGTTTATATCCTGAATTTTGGACATGAGAAAACTATTGGTGCCTTGGGTCTCGGGTTTCGTCACACCAAACAACTCGATTACGCAAGTTAGACCACTTCAAAGCAGTGTTTGACGCTGTTTGAGCGGAATTTCGAACTCAATTCAAAGGAGTTGCTGCATCGTTGCGTGACTGCCGACAAAACACAGATCCACTGGTGCACACAAATGACCAAAAAACTGTCAAAACAGTGGACGGCATCCGGCAAACTTACTCCCAAGGGAACGAGGACTGTCCTTTTGACTGGAATGTTAATGTCCACCGTTTTTTAAGATTTACAAGTTATGATCTGCGTCGACTACCTGGAGAAAGCCCAACCAGTCCCGAGACTTGATTCTGTCGATTTGTTGGCTGTTTTGGCCGAATCGCAGAAAGAAAGGCACCATTTGGCGAATGAAAAAGTGCTCTTCTGACATGACAGCGCCCCGGGTTACACCTCCGCGGTCATGACGACCAAATCGATCTAATTGGGCTACGAATTGCTCTTAAGATTTGGACCTGTGTAAATTCTTTTTAAAGCCACTCGTCCGGCAATAAATAGAATCAAATGAGGAGGAGGCCTACTTTGCAAAGACCGAGGAAACTTCTTTTTTCAAATGGGTTGAAGAATAATATATTGTTACATATATTATAGTTCTATAAAGTTTATATCCAAAAAAAAATTTCATATAGGTCCTTCCTACTCCGCTCGGTTCGATCACTTGGAGTTACCATAAGAATTTTCTCATCAAATATCGAACCATGGAATGCAAGTTTGTCTCTTTGGCAAACTGGCTTACTCCTCGTGCACTAGGTCCTTTATCTCAGTATAATATTTTCTTTCTAGTATTGACAAGAAATGCATGACTTTTTTCGCTTTTTCACGGTTAAAAATTCACGATATCTCACTTTCTGGGTCTTTTGTGGTGATAACTAAAGCTCGGATTAAACCGCATCAATTCGCGGTTGATGATATTGCTCTGGTTACTCTAGCAGTTGTGATTTTTGACGTTATAAATCTTCTTGTTGGCACTGTCCTTCTAGTGTAAAGACCATGGAACCATTTCAGAAAGACCATTTCAGCAGGAACTACTTCTTCACTCTGTATAAATTATTTATGTGAGCATTTGAAAAATGAACAAGGACCACACAGAATGCAAATATGTTTCTACGGAATTCACTCGCCAAAGAATATCACGTCAAAATTTCACATATCTGAGCAACAATAACATTATTAAATGCATTCTTGTGTTATTATGATAAGAAAGATTCCAAAAAGTGTAAACTTAAATTCACTTTCGTCCGACTTAAACAACTAGCAAATATAGTGAATCACGGATCCGATTTCATTCCTTCAAGAAAAGCCTTTCTGAAAAAAAAGAAAATTCTGCTCCTTCAAACCTTACTTAAGCTTTTCCCTACCATATTTCTTAGAAGTCCTAATTGAAATCGGTTGTTTGTTTACGCTTCATAGCTACTATCTGTGTAACAATCTTAAAGGTTCATCTCAACACGAGCATCCTGTTTCCATTTTCATTTATTTTTCATTTGTCGAATGAAATCTTATCCATTTTTAAGACTGTGCCTTGTTTTAATAAGAAATGTCACTAAGTTGGGGCACACTTTCGTTAAACGGATTTGAATTCTCATATCGGGTATCAAAATATTCATCCTGCTGTCAGGAAAGAGGCAAGACAACTTAAATGGATACGCTATGTTTATAGTTCTGTAGTAACAAATAAATGCTCCACATATGACCAGTAAACAAATTTAATTTTCAATAATATGGTTCAGACATATTTTCAATATGCTTTACCCATTTTTCCAAGGTAACATCCAACAGTTTTATATTGGGTAAATGCTATAGGGAAGCGATGCTTAACGTTTACTTCGTTACACTGAAATATTTCAAGGAGTTCGCCTATAAGGGCAAGAGTGTAGGCGAAACTCGCCATATTTTTTTGCAATAAAAATTTTCAAACAAGAAGTCAAGCTTAAAGCGAACTAAGCATATAAAAAAAATAAAAAAAATTATGGTTTTAATTTAAAAATTGGACATCAATCCAATAAGTTCCAATGGAAGAGTAAAAATTCACACTAGCAATTATGATTTTTTCAAAATCATTGCAGCAGGTAGAGTTAAATATCGAAAGATGCTAAATCGACTTGAACCGATGGTTGATGCTCACCACTGACAAGTTATTCATCTCTTTCTACAAAAGCCTTCCCGTGCGAAGTATGAAAGGGTGTTTTTTTTAGAGGCATAAAAATTTAAGTTGGCAGCACTATTGAATGTAACGTATGGTTGACAGATGTCATGAGATTAGTGTGCCATTTTATCATGTATACGTTGAGCAACTTTTGCGAATTGTGTAGATTTATTTTGAAAAGAACAATGCATTCCAAGAAACTCATTGCATGCTCCGTCAATTTTATGGCCGACATCATCGTCCATCAGAACAATTCGTTGGTTTTATCTTTCGAATCGATCATTTGTTGGGGTTTTTCGCTCAAAAACTTTTTGTTATTTTAGTTTGAAGATGAAGACTATTTCCGCTCTATGTATGTGACAGCTGAATAGGCTGCTTCTGAATAGGGCAGTAAACACCTCACTTGTGCCCCTAAGAACTTGCAACCAGGAACCTTTTCAACTCTTTATAGATCTCATCTAGTGTCAATTCGTGTATTTTTTCTGGTTAATTTTTGAACTGTCATGAAAATTTCGACCAAGAATCTGTCGACAGCTGACTCAAAGAAGTGACGTTGAAGTATCATATCGAGTTTTTCCAAGACTTTTGACCGGGGAAAATGGAATTTCGAGAAAATTCCGAAGGAAAATTCCTTTTTTGAATTTAATATGCTTCAAAATCATATTTCCATTCAACGTGTGTACTAAAACGATGTCTAGAACGTACAACGGAATAAAAGGATCCAATCATTATCGATTTCCTGAATGAAGTCGTTACTAAATTACGTCGTCACGTACTAGTTATTACAGAGAAACAAGTAATTGGGATCCTAGGATCAAAACATTTAGATTGCTTTTCCATGTAGCAAAGACTTAAAAGATGATGAATGTTGTTTATCAGAATATCTTTCGTACAGTCGACATATAAGATGGCATGCAATACGCATTTGAATTCTTCGATATTCGTTTGAAGACATAAAAAGGATATTATTGCGATGTCAAATCGTATCGTCGTGACATATTGAATAGATTCATTGTTATGATGTTGATGCGTTTCTTGCGCTAATTCAGCTCAACTTTTTGATCCTTTTAATTCGCTCCACTGGGTTGCGCTAGGGGAACAGAATTTGTTTATACTGTACCGTTACAGGATAGGTATTGTAGCTATGGAAATGCGTTATCTTGCTCACAATGCCAATCGTATCGTTACATTTTTCTTATCAAATCCTTAAGATTTTGTGATTTATTTGCAAGACCAATTATTGTCGGTAAGACCAATTATTGTCAATCGTCGGTAATGACTTCGTCGACTTCGTCAAAAGTCTGCAGCTGGTTCTTTACACTGGTGAGCATGCATTCCAATAGCTTCGTTTCATTTTTTCTGTAGCTTCATCCTTTCAAGGATGATAATGGAAACGCGCAGGATATGGGTTTCGCTAAATAAGCTTCACCACCTATAACGCTCAAAGATCAATTAAATTTCAGATCCTGTTTCTCATTTTTTAAACTTCAAAATAGGTCTAATATTAAGGAAAACTTTTAACCAAGGTGTAATAGTTCAATTTGTAACCATAGGATTTTAGAAAGTGCAACTTTGGCCTTTTTTGTTCCAACATGTTTACGTATCTTTTGATAGAATCCGCCAAAATTCCTAGTGAACCTCGCACAAGAAGATCTGAGAGTAATTAAGGAAGAAACATCGGCTGAAGACACATCAAAATACGCCTGTTGGAAGTATGTTTGATCCTAGAGTGCTGGAAGGTGGCAAAGTTCGTGCTAATCGGCAAGTGAAAATGGAACTCTAAGTCACAACCTGTATCTGTCTATGCTAGACAAGCCAGAAAAATTCTGGAAAAACTCATCAAATCAGAAGATCCGATGAGTTCTTATATTCAGATCAGAAGATAATATGGTGACGAAGTATACACCACTGGAAATTTATCGGGAGGATAAAAGGTACATCAGGTGGCACTCATTTCTTCACACCCCACCCAGACATCTCCTAATGCGGAATGCTGAAACCAGTGCTGAAGCATTGAAGGATGCAATACGCTTCATTGCTTATTCGGATGTTTTTGCGGCGCTAGTTGCCTGGGACACAGTCAGGCATGTACAACTCAGACAGGTACTCGCAGTTTGAAGGATCTCAGACTCTGTCAATTTTTGGAAATTTTCCCTGATTGGTTGAGCTGAAATTTTTGTAAATTGTGAGCGCTCGGGAATACTTTCAACTACACTGGTTTTTCGTTTCAATTTAATTATCGAAAATAATCATGAAGCAAAAAATTTTGAGAACGCTCCGATTGCAAGGATGCCAGCTCCAGTGGAAAATAGCGGATACATGACTGGTCACAGTTTCAGGTTGGCACTGGTCGGAAAACCGAAGAAATCATCCTGAAAGACAAGAGAATCCCTAAAGTAATACCTATCAGTGGAGGGAAAGCACCGGTTGAACTAAAATCAGCGGTTGAACTCCCGGATCTCCGTTATTTGGACTCTAAATTTAGTTTCACCGAGCAAATCAGGACAGGTGACAATCTGCAGCGCGTGAAACGGCAATTTTTTGGTTGTTGGCCATCATTGGAGATGAAGCTCCAATGATCCTCTCCAATGCTCTCTCAAGAATTTAGACTAGAAGCAGTTGCCACAGGTAACCCCTCTCCTTCTTGATGGAACGGTCCAAGGGATGGCAATGTTGGTGATTGCAGAGGTGATACTCATTGAGCTTCCTGCAAAAGGACGCATGAATACATACCAGTTTAAAAGCGCAGACAACGTAGAGGCAATCACAAGGATAGAGACAATGCTTTCTCAGAATTTTGCATCAGACCTTGGAGCACGACACAAAGAGAAAATGGACTGGGAACCTGATCCCTGATTTGAAGCAGTAGATAAATCGAACGGGTAGTGGGTCGATTTCTACTTGACCCAATTTTCGGCGGGCACTAATGCTTCCAATTTTACCTTCACAAGATTGATAAATCAAGATCTCCCAAAAGCATGTTTAGATTCAGGAGAGGGGGATGACACCTGTCATATATTAGGGCTGGAGAAAGATGAGAAAAGCAGCACAATGACGTCTTCAGCAATAACGGAAAGCTCTTCTTTGAAACTTAAGTCGGCGAAATGCTTAGAATGTTTGACAAACAGAATTGTTTGGCACGGCTTGCTGGGATAGTTCTAATGGTGTCATGAGTTTTGTCAGAATTTGATGGATTTTACATTGCTCCGTGTTTGATAAAGACTGGAGTCAAAGAACATTAAGGTTGCTCTAAGCATAGCAGTATGGAATGTATCCTGAAGTAAGATACCAAACGGTTCCAGGCTAGGTCTGTAAATTGACAGGGAAGGGTAATAAAATAAAAATAAAATGAAAAAAAACATAAAACACAAAAAATCAATTTGTAATTGAAAAGGAATCCTTTTTTCTGCTTTTCTAAAAGAAAGTTTTTCGTACAAAACAATGTTTAAGCTTTCAGCAGTTATTTGCTTGAGTAATCTAAACTTTTATGCATTTTAATGATTGAATGACATCAATGGTAGCATGTTTGTCCTTTGCAATCGAGAATTTTAACAAGGATACATCGTTACTTGTTAACAATTTAGAATTGCAAATTCAAAAGTGACTTTTCAAAATTTTGCGCATAAATGCGCGCCTTTAAGTATGATTTTCGTTTTCCGAATCAAAATATCCTTTTGCTGACAGAAGACAGAATTAAATGAAAATGCTATTATCCTTGCGTTAGAACTCACTCAACTTATTACATTTCAATGAATCATATCCACCAAGGTGAACCCTAACAGAACTCTTCTTCCGTGTCCTCAGTGTACAAGGGAGAGCATAACGAAATTATTCTGTAATTAGATTTGTCGGTATTACGAATTGAATAATTTATAGGAAATATTGGATCAATGGTAGGGAGGCAAGCTACAGCAACAACAACAACAACGAAAAAAAGTTCGCGTATTTGAAATATCCCTTCTATCAAAAAGTTATCTGTTGTGAAAGGTATCATTTTTCAATTACGACTCGTACATTCAAATCGAGAGCAATTATTTTTTCCGATTTGCTTTTGGTGATATCCTTCCACGTTTTCCGTTCAGGTAGAGGTTATAATGAGGTAAAATGTCAACACATAGATAGGACGAAATGAATTTCTTATTGGGTGCAATTTAATGAAAAGGACTTGGAAAATTCCAATCTTGCTTTGATCTCATTGTTCCAATGAGTTGTTTTGAAATCGTGGCAACACTTTGAAGTCCTTTGAGGTGAAGAAAATAAGTTATTGCTGCTCGATCTCTTTAATGCAACGCTATTCTCACCCGCATCAGAAGGCTTTTGCAATCTTCCTAAGGACCCGCTTAACTTAATTGAAATTTTATGGCTCCAATAACATTATCAAAACGATGGACTATTACTCATTCGTGGTTGCTTTAGTGGTAGTTTCCCATTTAACTTTGCCACCCTGTCACTAATAACAACGATAACTCCCCAAACCTCTCAAGCATTGCCACAGTTGCCAGACTATCTCTCGCTTCAGACGTAATCACGTCTGAAGCTTTAGTGGAGCGACCAACCTAGCCGACCAGGTCCTTTCATTTAGTCGAAGATTTAAGCGAGGGGGTGGCATCCATTTTAAATTTTATTTAAATTGAGAAGCAATTCGATTCCAATAGCCGGAGCCAAAAGCTTGGCTCCAACTGCCATTTTCACGTAGTCCGCTCATTTTCTATAATATCTCGATTTCGGGTTTTCGGTAAGGCTTTGTGGTTTCCTGGTGAAATTTATTAGAGATTTTCGGACACTTTTTGGCTAGCACACAATTTGTGAGTTCGAATCGGACGGTTTTGAGGGTAGCAACTTCCATGGCGTAGACTGTATTTTCGGAGTATCTTTAAAAAAATTGCCAATTAAATTGAATGGTTGAATAGGATAAATTGTTATTGTCGTAATTTGTCGATGACAATAGACAATTAGGTTTATTTTCAGAATCAAATTCGATTTTTAGATAGAAGATTAAGATAAAAGATTGGAATTTTTCCTTCGATTTGGTGTGGATCGAATTCTTCGGATAAAGAAAAGATATTCCGCCCAAAGTGGCATTCGCAAATAGATTGGACCTGACTCACTGCATTCGTTTGAGATGAATGAATAATTTGAATAAAATGAAAGATGGAAAACCGAAAGTCCGCATTTACCTGCCATTGTTTATGTTCTCTGCTTTCAGGTTGATGGGAAAAATTTCCGGATTCCATTAAAAATTAATAAATCCATCAACAATCACTGATTGAAACAGACCTGCAGCACTTCAATCATCTTAAGACTTTCATCTTGTAAATTTCTAGTTGAAGACAAACTACAAATTGTGGTCATAAAATGTTTGCTCTAAATGTCTCTCAAGCACGAACCACACATACACATGCATATCGAGGGTGGAATGTTTGTCTAAGTAATTGGTTTCACAAAGTTCTTTGATGTCGTATTTGCATACGTTGATGACTGCACGGAGACTTCCAAGTGTTAAAAGATAAGCACCATATTAAAACCTTTGCAACTTTGTATCGTCTTTGAAGGCAACTTTTAAACCGACTTTGAGAAACTTTCCAGGTGAGCGTAAGTCCATTGAAATTGGAGATAGAAAATTGCACTGGCATCTGGCAATCAATATCTGGTGTGCAAAAGATACACACATGAGCACATGAGCGTGCTATTTTCGGAAAAGTAAACGACAGGTGTGTGATGAGTGTGATTTGGACTTTGTATATTTGGGTCAAATTTCCTATTTATTTTGAGTTTTGTATTTTCCTGTTTAATGTGGGTCATAAAGCTAATACGGCCATCTTTCCGCATTTATTACTTTTGCTACAGCTTGCGTTGCCCGTCTGAATAAATAGATTTTAGGATTTTGTAACACAATGTTGATGTTTTACCATTAAAATTTACGAGTTGTAAATGGGTGTTTGTAAGGAAGTTCAGTTGCCCACCTGTCCTTTTCCAGATTTTGTCATAGGAATACGAAATGCTTCTTTGGAAAGTGTTTCATATTCTCAAGGATTCTCTAATTCAGAGCTAAAAGTGATATTTTTGTAATTATTTATGAGCCCTCCCACTTGTTGCTGCGAGCCAATCTCCGAATATCCTTTTATCATAAACTGCTTGTGTTGAGTGGAAATTTATTACTTTTTAATCATTGCCTTTGAATACCATCCTTAGAACTATAAAGCTGTCCAATACTGAACCAATGAAATATGAAAAACTCTAATAAAATTAAAATACATCCTTTATAAATTATCAATTGGGAGGAATGGAAGAGCACCCGGAAATTAAACTTAAAAAATTCAACTTTGAATAACAAAAAAGTTGAATACCAAAGAGTGTGACTGCTTGGTTTCAAAGCTATGCAAGAAAAATGATCAGGTTAATAAATATATTTGGCGTGAGGTAAGGGCTTTTGACGCCCTACGTGTCGGACTCCCATTGGTACACAGCAACAGGACAACCGATTAACCATTTGCCTTGGCGAAACGAAAACCTTGCCTGTATTACTTCAGACTAAGTCTTTTTCGCCTCTAAGGTCAGAGACGGTCAGCTGAGACGCATTGAAGAAAGGAGAACTGTGAAAGGCGGAGGTGATTATCCATATATATTGTGTATCCATATATACTGTACTGATATATACTGTGAGTATCCATCCTTCTGAATCGACGTATCATCGATGACGTCCTTCTATATAAGAACAACCGTGCGCACTTTATGTACCAATTGTCTTTAGATGTCAATATCTTTGCTAATACACTTCAAAAAGAGAGCTCATCTGTCTTCCCGGAGTTATGCAGAGAGTATCTGTACTATCTTCTGCATGGAAAAACGCAAAAAAAGCAATCAAAGGACCTTGAATTAATAATCTTCTGCAGAAAATACTGAAAAACTACTTTGCGACCTAGTAGTTGCATCAAGTTATAATCAGTTACGACATGCTTTCTTCAAAATCATACCGCTGGATCACGCATGATTTCTCGCCACTATGTCTTTCGTTTTCCTCTACTCAAGTCGACTCGACATAGCTCCTTACCAATTAGCGCTGTGGTTTCTTACACTCGAACAATAACCTGCACCGCAGGATTTGGAAGTCCGATATGTAGCCAGAATCTGCACAGCTCCTCCCTCCTGCATCTCTTAAGGTTATTCACCCTTGTAGTTATTCGTCACGACCCCTGACTAAGAAAGTCACCCAGACTTAGATGCCGTACAAGAGCATTGACTTCACCGTACTCATGAGAAGGCGTCTTCTACCGGAGGTTCGTTTCATAGTATTAGCTATTAGGCGACTGAAAACCGAAAGTATCACAGCAGCTTCATCCAGGAACGCCCAGACTAGATTAAAAAACTCATCTTTGAACCACTCAAACACAAAATACTTAATTGATTCCTTTGACTTGTTGGTACTTTCTCCAAACCGGACGGGAATAGATTGTCGGGTCCAGTTTTTGGTTTGAATTACAGCCTCAGTTTCTTGCCCGCGCTAGTCTAAACTCACCGTCGATCATCTGCTTGTTCATTCAAACCAGTATTAAACTTAGTTTGAGTTGTTCCTGTTAGTTAGAGCGTCCTGTGAATAATACCATAATGTCATCAGCATACCCGATCACAAGCAACTGCCCTAATGGCTGCACTCTCAAAAGCTAGTCATGCATGACGTTCCCTAGGTGGGCCAAGAATAGAACCTTGCGCTATCGCTGATGTTACTCCTTCCGCTGCCCCCGCAATGTGCTATAGGTAAGCTCCTGGACCTTAATAAGGGACTATCTGCTCTCAGATCTGCGATAGATACTTCGGCATCCTGAAATATTTCAGAGCACTATTGAATATCATTCTAGGAGTATTCAAGGCGTACCTCATATTGAGTGATACATATTGAGTGATACATATTGAGTGATACACATTATGGGCCGGCTGGTCGATGGATGACGTTTACCACTTCTGTTATTATACTGATCGTGGATCGTTCAACCCGGAAGCTGTACTGCTGAGGAAATAAATCACTTGTGGCTGGGATCACCTCTCCATGTCCCTCTTAGATGAGCCTCACAAGGACTTTCTCTTTAGTGCAAACAAAAATTTGTATGCCATTAGTGGAGAGCTTTAGGTTTCAGTTTCCTCTGCCAATCTCAATCAGATGAGACTCATTCCAGTTTTCCGGTAAAACACCCTCCTGCAAGCAAGCGTTGAATTGGTTCAGTTTGAAATTAATGCCACACCTTTCCTGGATGCAGTCTTACCCCGAAACCTTTGTCGCTATTAATGACACCATAGCCTTATTCAGTTCTTTTTCACAGAAGGTTGGGCAGTCGATGCAGACGTGATAAGACTCATAATACAGTTCACCGCATTTGGAGCTATAACTCTTTACTGTCCTCATCACAAACCTCGTTTTAGTTTCACCCTTTTTGATGAGTACCCAAGCGGACTCTTCGACATCTATTTGGGTAATGATTCAGTCGATGAGTGAAGTCCGGCCAACTGAGTGTCGGGAATAGGGAAAAATAGGATGGCAGAGCACCTATTCAAATTTTGTAGGTGCATGGTACCGACGGCATCCTGTGGAAGGGCATAGAGTGTTCGAGGGCAACCAAACTCTTCTTGTGGTCTTGTTACTGCTACTGTGTCTGGTGAAAATGACTTTTCACTTCTCAAGGTGTCCTTAAGTCCGAAAACCTGGCCCGTTTGTCGCATGGGAAGAAGGTAGAAATATAGAACAGGATAGGATCTTCTATTCAGATGTCGACGTGTAGATTTTCTGGTCCCCTACTATGCACTCAAATAAACCCTGTCGATTTCTTATGATTTCGGTCATTTTTATTATATGGTGAAACATCAAACGCGCAATGCTGAGGGAATAGTGTAACCTGATAGTCATGACTGCGATTCTTTCCCATTACAATCCTGCAAGGAGTTGAATGTGCTACCTGGGCTTATGGCATTTTCGGGAACTTCTATGTGGGCTAGTCTAAGTTATCGTTCTTCAGAATGTCAGTGCAATGGACCAGAAATATAAATAATTAAAAATTAATCAATTTAAATTCTTCAGAAAATGCTGCTCAACAATTTTGTGTACCCCTGGTAGCAATGAAATATACATCGCTATCACCCCGCTGATATGTCGTGTGTGCAACAGAATTTCCCGCTGTTTTTCTATTGTTTAAGTGAAAACTTCAATTCCACCATTTATCACGCGCCACGACCTGCTACTTTTCATGGACGTCATCGTATTTTCTTTCGTCGGGAAATGTCTTTGCCGCCATTTACAAATAAATCAGTGGAGCTGATTCACACAGGTTGAAAATTGCCCTGATACACATTTCAGCAGCGACGATGCGAAGAAAATTATTTCCGCTTGACGAGGCCAAAGGCGGCCGACACGCCAGTGTGAAACTCAAATAAATTCCAAAGAAAAGTTTTTCCCGTATTTTTAGAGCGTAAAGAGTGCAAGGAAAATGGGAAAAACACGAAACGGCTGCCACGAAAAGTTTAAGTGTTTTCTGAGTTATTTCTTCTTGTTTTTCCCGCACCACGCCACGCTCCTTTACAAAACACCACTCGACTCAGATTTATTTTCCTTCGGCTTTCATGTCCTCCACAAGTGGAACGTCTTAACCCATTTCGATGGATAATATATGGCATGTTCATTGCTAAGGGGAGATTCAGGCTCATTCGTTAGGATCGGACTCAAAGTGGACCTGAAATGATCCGTGGCAAGGAATTGAATGCGTAAAGCCATAAATCTTCGATGGGGCCACCGTGAGGGGATTTGCATTTATCCTTATGCGCTATTCAGCCTATTTAAAGGTTGATTTGGGGGTTGTGACGGGTTGTTTTTTCAGCTGCAGATAAAAGTCAAAAAACAAATTCAATAAAAGACAAGATTGAAGGTTGCGGTGAGGCTTAGGCTCAGGCAAACTGATTCCAAACTGCCCGATTCCGAGCATTTGCTAAAGCCGAGGATATTCTTAGTTCGAATATTATTTGCCAGCCGAACGAAATCAAATATATTCGAGCAAAGCAAAAGGCTTAATTGAGAAATTGAAACGGGTCACTTTTTGAATTAAATTCAACCTCTGGAGGATCACGTCCGAATCCCTGATAGATTTTGGCTTCAACAAGAATATTTCGGCTTCGGGTTTTTACCACGAATACAATTTAATCCACACAAAACAAATCCTGCTACGGAAAAACCATTAGCAGTGTGGGTAGCGCATGAAAACTTTCCGAGAAAAGAAAAAATAACCAAATAGTTTTTCTTCCGTAAACTTGGCAAGTAAAACTCGGTTCCAACTGAAACTTTTACTTCACTGAAAGCATCTCAACGAAATGTTTTCCATTCGGAAACCTTTTTTGAATTTTCGTATGGTTTGTGATGTTGGTTTGATCTTTTGATCATCATGTTCTGAGAAATTTTCCCTGGGGGATTTTATCATGTTTGCAATAAAATTTACATGTCATAAATATTATTTTATGATTTTTTATGTTTGCGGTTTGAATGGAGCTTGTTACAGGACGACGTTATTGCTTTTGCAATGTCAATGAGTTTTATATAATTTATTAGCGTGTCACAAGACGTTACTTTTTAGTTTTTTTTTGTTCGGTCCGAATGAGATTGCAAGATTTTGAATGATTTCTAAAGATTTCCACTGGCTTGAAGCGTTGAAATTCTTGATTAGAATGGCAGATGATGACGCAAGGAACCACTGCAATGTCTCGATTAAGAACATTCCTGATTTTGAAACGTAGAGTCATCATAAGTCGATTGGTAGCAAATTGTCAAAGTTTTTGCTATCCTTATTTGCTCCAATCTGTTACTGAGACTCCACTTTCATTTTATGACCCTTCAAGATAATCTCTAAAAATTCCCATTAAACTTATCTAAAGGACCTCGTTTACGTTGCGGACCATGTAGGTTTTTAACGCAATATAGCTCAATTTTCAGTATTTTGTTAACTAGAGCTAAATATGATCCATTTTCCCGCAACTTATTGGATTGTATATGACTCGTACTGCAATATTCAAAATAAAGGCCTCACTTATGTACAAAATGTTCAAAACCTCGTAAACTGGGCCCTAGTTTATCGATTTGGAAGGTTTTTCCGTGTACCACTAAGATCTTCCAAATTATCTAAGAATACATTTTGACGAAAAAGCATAGAAATATAAAGTCAACCTCAAAACGGTAAAAAAATGATAAAAATTTTTTTACTCCTCAAATAAAAGTGTAAATTATGCAAACAAAGATTCCAAAATTAGTGGCAAATCTCCTTCCTCTACGTCTTCGAAACAGCTCCTAATTGTCTTGCCTGGAAAACGCCCAACATCCTTTAAATTTTTTACCATTCTTCCCTGAAAATTGCCTTAATTAACGCTTTGGTTCTATATTCCATTTACAAATCTGGCTGTTTAAAGATTGCGAAGGATGATCTAGCTCCTTAAGTATCCAAAACAACCATTCCATTTAATTAATCGTAGAACCGTAGAACCGTAGAATCGTAGAATCGTAATGGTGACCATACTCCTAACGCCCGAAGCCCCCATATTCCCCCAGGATCATTACTGAACCGGCTTCATTGTTGAATTTATATTCCTATGTCCAGAATTGGAGTGATGCAGCTCGGCAATTTGCGAAATTCTCCAAATTTTGGGTGTTTTTTTGGAGCTAAATAATTCAAATTTACTTTCGTCATTGAAGAGTACGTTTTGGCCAGAATGACAAATGCTCTTCTTGATAATTTCAGGCGATAAAGTACCCGAAGTACCTTTGTCCTGTTGGAAATGTATTATTTAATCGAATCCCCTGCAAGATAACCCACTACCATTGAGTTTTCGAAGGACAGTATTTCCGCTGACACTGACTTCTGAATCTACTTTTAAAGTTTCTTTGCATTTGCTGCAGGATTTCCTTATATCTTCCCTGAATAAATCGTTAATCACGTACGAGTAACACAAGAACAACTCACAACTTTCAAGTTTTCGTATTTTTCCATAAAAAATATTCCACGGTATTATGGTTTCCAAGGACCACATTTAATATTTTGACAATTTTTCTTCGTTCATAATTTTATAATAAATGTTTGCGTCTCCATTGCACTTTGCTTACCCATTTTAGATAATTTAAAAACTCGTCGCTGTATGGTGCAAATCGAATTAGCAAAATTGTAGTACTACGTCTTGTCAACCATGTTTGGCTTTTCAAAAGGCAACCGACTCAAAAGGAAGTTTTTCTATATCTTGTACTTGCGTGCCACAATTTTTACACTTTTACACAATACACGTATGATTTGTTACTTTATTTCATAATTTTTATTGCCCTGCTATTTTCTCAAGCTTGTTATTTTGTAACTAGAAAGATAAAAAAAATATTCAAAACATGGAAAATATTAAAAAAGAGACGTCTAGAACTTACTTTATAAGAGCTTTTTTACGAACTATAGAAATTTAAGTTGGAAACACTTTTCAAAACTACAAATAAAGTGACAGCTGTCTTGCGTTTTATGGTTAGTTTGATTTGCCATTTTATCATGAATAGGTTGACGGCTAAGCAACGTCTTCAAATCGTGCAAATTTCCTTCGAAAAACAAAACGGTTCTGTTAGAGAACATCATCGCGCACTCTGTCGATTTTATGGCTGACAAAATCGTCCATTAGACCGATTATTTTGATTAACCATAGATATTTTACCCAAAGCGTTTACTCTCACTGATATAACGCATCCATTTAGACGTCATACACTTCATAATAAGGAAACCACAACAGCTGAAGAGCATAGTATCGATGAACACCCAAGTGAGTACATTTGAAATCGTGCTCATCAATTAAACCGGTGCCCGTTATAATAGAAGATTTTACGGAAAGTTATTAGTTTGTTGGCTTACCAATCCAACTCGTGTGCGAATTGAATTACATTCCGAATTACATAACACAATTTTCTTTAGTGATGAAGCTCATTTCTGGTTGAATGGCTGCGTCACTACACAAAATTTTGTGTGATCAGCAACCACAGGTGGTTTCCCAAATACCGTTACATTCGGAAAAAGTCACTGTTTGGTGTGATTTTTGAGCCGGTTGATTCAAAGAAGCTGCAACAAATAACATTACAGTCAACGGTGACCCCTATAGAGCCATGATAAATGACTTTCTAGTTCTGGAATTGACTCGCTGTAATACAGACGAATCCTGATTTCAACACGATGGTATGATATGCCATACAGCTCATGCAAACATCGATTTGTTGAAAGAATCATTTTATGAGCACACAATTTCTCGTTTTGAAGGTGTGATATACGAGTAGCCTGCAAGATCGTGAGATTTAACATCGCTTAACTATTTCTTGGGCGAATACGTCAAATCACTAGTCTACATCGCCTAGTTTGACACGCTTGACAATTTGGATGACAACATTCGCCGCATTATTGCAGTCAAGTAGAGTAATAGAGTAGTCAAAACTAAGAAAAATCGTTTGGACTTCCTCCGCGCCAGTCGTAGAAATCATATTTAAACGAAAATTTGCAGAGAATTATCCTGCCATTAAAAGGTTTCTTGGTCATCAAAACAATTTTTATTTATTTAATTGAATTGTCTACCCTTAGACAAAATTTTTACAAGTGAAGTGGCTTAAGCAAGTCCAATTAGGTCCTTTTTCGATATCAATTTGAAGATTAATGAACATAACATAATAAAAGTGTATTTTACGTTAAAATCTTCTGCACGTGAAAAATTTGAGAGCACTTCATCGAAATAATCAACAGCCATTAAATCAAATGAACAAATCCCATTTCATAAAATTCATCAAAGGCTCTGTACTGTATTAAATGATTCAATAAATTTTAACGTCAAGACATGGGGATGATTTTCTGATGAAACAAGCAATAAAATTGGACATTCACAAGTAAAAAAAAATCGAGAAAAAGAAAAAATGAAACGTGGCATGAAATAAAATTCCAAATAGTCATCAAGTTGTCTATTTTTAAAATTATCAAGATGATTAATATGTCATTGCTTGGGTAAAAATGAAAAATTGAAATAAATGTCGTTATTTATATTTGTCTTCGGCAAACAGGAATGTTAGTGATATTTTTTTTTTGACATATTAATGATGTTTCAATGAATTTAAGCAATGTTTGATGTGTCCTCCTTGCGAGACATTTTTTTTTTTAAATTGCGAAAAATTTTTACAAGATACGTACAAGCAAGAAATTCAATACGTTGTCTATTTTTAGTTGAATTAAATTTTGTGGGAAAATTCTCAATAAAAAATAATGAGTCGTACGACTCGAGATCAAGGATCAAGTTCTAGTAATGAGAATGCACTTCCTGAGAGCGAGTTCTAGTGATGAAAGTCCTAGGCTTGATTAATTTTGATGTACAGAAATTTTATGGTGTATAGAAATTTTGGCAGACCCCTCCAAGCATTCAATTCACGATTTATCCACAAATATGTCAATGTCAAAATAAATCATAATTCCTTAAAGGCACTGAGGATCTCCTTCTATGGTAATGGCAGAAGCAAGGCCTCTATAGATAGCCGACAGTTAGCATCCCTATGACTAGCCTGGAGAAATTATCCTGTAAGAGAAATTACCACTGTAGTCAAGCCAAGCAAGGACGAAGTTATTTCATATTTTGTCTTTCATATGTATGAAATTCTTCACGTGGAATCCATTGTGTCTATCTTCATCTTATGAAGATGAACCTATATGAGCTAGATACGCTAGTAACATTCTAAGCGGCACATTCTGTTCAAAAAAATTGGTTCCTCATGGAAAGGGTTCCTCGCCAGGATAAAAATACGGTTGACAGAGCTCGCCAGATGGTTAAATCAATAGTCAGGACGTTGGACCATAAATTCATTTGCCTTGACTCAGCATCAAAGCGTAAGAAAAAATCAGCAATCACAATCAATCCAAGAAACTCCCGAACAAACAGGCTTCAAACGAAAATAGTAGAATATTCCTAGTTTTGCATTATTTTCAGAAACATTTCGATTTGTCAAGAATAACATGTTGAAAACGTTTGCGCCAGCAACACAATACAACTATTGATTTACTATTACTTGGTCTATCTCTTTCTCGGAAATCCAATACAACTATAAATCTACTATTGTTCGTTCTATCTCTTTCTGCGTATTGCCTCCGAGAGTGTTATTGCTAATTTGTTGGTACGCTTGGTGTATACTGTTGTATAGTATTTCGGTTTATTATGATGATGCTTACCTTGTTCTTCAATGCATCATCATTTTGATGTCCTTCAGTAGATTTTGCGTGCTCTGTTTCGGCTATGCTGCCCTAGCCAACACTTTAGATGATCTGATAAGTTGCTGCAGCTAAGATGTCTGATGCTAGATTACCGAGGACATATGATGTGGACGTGATTATGTGGACATATGACATAAATCGTGTTTATTGAGTAATTTATCAACCTTTTTTCCGACTGTGGTTGTCAGGAGCGTCAGAACTGTAATGGACCCTGACCATTTGGCTCGAAATCGTCTAAAAAAATTTATTTTCATCTAAATTATTTGTTGTTAGTTGAAGCTTACCATTTTGTGATGTTTCAAGCCAGGGAGCCCAAAAATAGCCAACTCAGATTCTTCTAGCTCGAGACTATTGTCCTGAAGTTTGTTGGGCTCAAATTTGTACTGATTAAATGAAATATAAGTTTAGCTGGTTCAATGAAGCGGGAGAGAACTTGATTGCTGTGTACGTCGTTCACTCACTTCACAACACAAAAAAACTGACCAAAATTCCCAATGGAGACAGAGAAGAAAGGAAGACTACCAGAGGATCTGGAAAATTTCAATCCAGACGTCATACATATATGTTCTGTATATATGTTCGGACTAATATGTTCTGGTATAATGAGCCATCGGTTTTCCTTCCATGCAAACCAAAACCAACCAACATGGTCTTTGTCCTGTCATTATATGATAAAGATGACATTCGTACAATATCCAAGCCAGACATGATTCATTTTTATAATGTCACGAAAGGGAGCGTCGATTCATTCGTTCAAATATGTTCCCCGATGTAATTAAAGCAAAAGGACACTGAGATTGTCTATGGCCATGTTTTAAGGCCATATAAGTTTCAACTTTATATGAAAGCAAGAAAAGCCACCTCTAATTTTGAAGTCCGAGCAGGGACGAATTTTTGTCAACAGAGTCCGACCAGCGTTTCCTTGGTTTTATCACTAGTCTCCGCACTTCAGGTCTTCCAACATATACCTTTTTGGGTATCCGTTTTCTGTCCATACGATTCACATGGCCATGAAGTCAACGTGTTTTACATTGACACCTGCCATTAGAGCCTGATTCCACGGTCTCTATAGATGGGGTTGAAAAATTGTGTCAACCAACGCTCCCCATCAAGATCCCCAACTATGGAGTCCTCAATACTACTTTTTAGCCACATCAAATCACAAACCACCACATTTCAGCTAGAAAAGGCTCTTTACCGTGAAGGGAGATGACCTGGTAACCTGTCATGGGTGTCAAATCAAATGGCTGGCTTACGTTCTTCGGGACTTTCGGATTGTCAAAAATTTCATACAGTCTAGCTTGGCTTCAATTATCCAATTATCCAATTATCCCTTAAAAGCGTTTAATATATTCGGGATGCTTGGCTCCATGTTTTACACCTATAGTATAGCACAGGCCTTATCATGGATTTGTGTTCTTGGAGCTTTGTTTTCCTTTGTATACAACTGCTCTCCATAGTATTCATTGCTGAAGAAAAAGTTTTATTTGTGAGCTGTACTCTTCGAACTATTTCGTCTCTTTTATTAGCCGTTCTCGTTATTTTGACGCCTTGATACCCAAATTTGCCCACTTTTTCGATACTTTACGATTCATCTGTGGTAGTTTGGGTATGTTAGGTATTTTTTCTCGGCTGCGACATGAGCGTTGTTGTTTTCTCATTGATTTCCTAGTCCTAATAGCTTTGCTTCGCTTTCGCATTTCAGGAAAAGTTCTTTGGTGGTTATTACCAAACGTGACAAAATGTTGATTTGTAAATGCTACCATTTCGCATTTAACATTAAAAAGTGTGCCTCTTGTATCGAAATGTAGTTTTATCATGGCCAGATTCCAGAACCGAATTGAATAGCAAAGGAGCCAGTTCATCTCCTTGCTTAAGTCCGGCTGTATTTGTGTCCAAGGCGTGGTAGAGTAAGGAATTGACACGGGCTTGGGAAGTCAGCGTTATTTTGTTGGATCGGACTAGTTTCAAGCATTATTTGATAACGGTATATTACGATCAACACTGTCGAATGCTTGCTTAAAGTCAACGAAAATGTGCCAAACGTCTATGTTGAACTCCCAGTATGTCTAAGTTACCGTGTAGTGCTGAGTGACAAGAGGGAATGGAGCGTTGAATCCAATATATACCTCATAAGACGGAATGCGATCAAGTGGTATACGGGTGGTTCCAAGACATCTGAGGGAACGGGAATTGGAGTATTTGGGCCTGGCACCAAATACTACCAACCGTTGGGAAGTATGCCAAGTATCTTTCTGGCTGAGGTTTATGCCATTGCTGTAAGCGCACGACTCAGCATAGACAGAGGATACAAAGGCATAACTATAGCTATAATATCCGATAGCCAAGCAGCAATAAAAACACTAGAATCCCCGGTGATTACATCGAGAATGGTTCTAGATTGTTGCAATGCACTTAACAAATTGAGTGCGGACAATAGAGGTACCCAATACTGGGTGCCAAGGCACGCAGGTATCGAGGGTAATGAGCAAGCGGACCAACTGGCGAGGAAAGGAGCAACGACAGCATTCATCGGCCCTGAACCCTTTAGCGCAATTGAAATGAATCTCATTCAGAGGGCCCTAAAGGAAAATGAGGAAAGAAATTGTAATAGGCTCTGGAATCGACTTCCAGGGCTTCGAATGTCGAAGCTGTTCCTCGACGTTTATGACGAGAAGAATTTTCTAGCGTGCATCGAAATGAATAAATGAAAGCTAAGGGTCCTAATTGGGATGTTCACGGGGCACTGCACACTCGGAGGGCATCTCAAAAAGATGGGCTTGACAGCGAATGATGAGTGCAGATTTTGTGATCTTGCGGAGGAGACACCGGTACATCTGCTGGCACACTGCGACGCGCTGTCCCGCAGGAGAAGTTGCTTCCTTGTCAAGGAGGATTTGGGACGCCTGAGGCCGAAGCAAATCATTGACTTTTTGAGGAAGATCGATCTGCTTGAGGCGCTCTAGTCGCACCGGAAGCGGAAACACAATAAACTTGTAAGGGTTGACGTGCACTATCCCCGACAGTAATCAATCAATCAAGTACTTGCTTGATGGTACTAACAGTTGGTCTATCGTCGATTTACCAGCTGTAAAGCGAACGTGCCAGTCCCCAATAATAATGTTGGCATATTATCTGATTTCCCAAATTAGTTCTTCGAACATCTTCGAAAATTTTTTCAACGCCGCACAAAGTAGGGATATGCCTCTACAGTTGTCTATATAGTGCTCTGCAGCTTGTTCCCTATTTTGTGGAAGGGAATATAAGTGATAGGTTGTACTAGTGTGGCATACATTCCTGCTGCCAGATTTGTTGGCTTATTTTGAGGATGGCCTTCTAAACACTGCTACCACCATATAAAATGAGCTTCAAGGGAATCTCATCGATACCCTACGCTTGACTATTCTTTTGGGCTTTGATGGCGGAACGGGCTTCATCAAGAGTTGGTAGAGCCAATGGAAGCTCTTCAGTAATATCTAGATTTAAGGCTCCTCAATGTTCAGAAGCTATGCGCTGGATTAAGGAGCCCATCTTTCTTTTAACCTGCTTTCATCAGCGATAATCTTATCGATGTCAGCACGGAAGAGAGTGTCCTTGGGCTGATAATCTGGCTTCACTACTTTGTATGCTCAGTCTAGGTCATATAGAAAACAAACTACTTGTATTTTACTTAAAATATAAGAACACTCTTCGCACTGAGAAACGAGCTCGAAATAGCCCAAAGAAGCTAAGACGCTCTAATAATTAAGAATCTGGGAATGATAATCTCCGCTGCACTCTAAAATTTTAGTCTTGCCGCTGAGGGAAGAGAGTCCGCTGGCGACTGAGGACACGTGGTGAAATATTATTTAGCAAAATATTTCTATGATATTTTTGTTTCCTGACTGAAAATCATCGCTCATTAAAGTAGATTTCTCTGAGGTTCAATGGATACGGAGACAAAAAATAAATTTCAACTTCTCGCATATGTTTTTTATGTCCCCATAGGTTGTTATCTATGGGGACATGACCGTGCCAATGCAATTGAAATTTCGAATTCTCTATTTTCTCGTTATTTCGCCATCGAGGTCTGGCAAATCCTACATTTTAACTACTTCTATCCTATCATTCACCAGCCTTCCGTATCACCGTACCAAAATCACTTGCAGCAGGATACGTATCCATTGTAGCGTGTATAGTTTCGCGTCGTTTCTGTGTATAGCTTTGAATTTGCCTTGCAGTCATCGGTCTCGGCTAGCAGATTAGCCAGGTTGGCAATTTCAGGAGGTGCAAGCTTTTTGTGCATCACAACACAAACACTTGCTTAAGGGTTATTAATGTCCTTTAGCTATTGCAAAACCATTTTGGATGAGGCTAGTATTGACATGATATTCACTTTATGCTATCGGCAACGCCTGACTGTTCCAGTTCCTATCATAGCTTCGATGTTGCTTGCATGCTATTTGGTGGTAGATAAAGATTGATTTATTGCAATGTGCATGTCTTTGACTTTGCAACTGAAGTTTTAATGGAATCCTGCAAAGTAAATACTTGTAAAGTAAATGTAGGAATGTAACGTAAAGCAAATACGGGGTCGATTGATTTTCTTCAGTTGCTGCCTTGGTAGCAAGGTATGGAAAGTCATTTGGTATAAAATCTGCTCTGCACTAAAGCTCGAGCGTAATATCCTTGTTTTATCTTGATCTTCACTCAGTGGTTTAATTTATTTTATCAGTAACGCTTTGTGCGTTTCATAGTCATTTTCCATAATCATTCGTGTAAATACGAAAGTTGCAACCCCTGTTTCGCCTAATGAAAATCAACGAAAACGACTTCCCAACAAGCCACCTCGACTCCTCCTCGGCGCTCCAAGTCCATATTCTAAATTAATTTCTTTTAATCAACGTAAGTAATTGTTGTTTACTTATCTTTTTTGTCAAGTGCTTAGCTATGCCTCCATGGAAACCTTTCATTTCAAACACGTATGCATGCACGTATCCCGGCACGAATTCCACTTTAGTTGTTCGTCGTTTTGTTAATTCCACTCCAATAAAATGAAGAAGATATTTCAGTAGACTGTCGAAAAAATTCAATTTTCTTTCTAATTTAATTTAATACGGTTCAGTGGTTTAGATGGTTGGTGCCTTGCTGTCTCATATAATCAATGCTAGAATGACGACTAGCTTTGAAAGACACACACACACATATAGACGTGTATGCCGACATGTAAGTTACACACACATAAATGTACCTAATACCCTGGCAGGCAAGCAGCGTTGGTGGGTGTATAGCGAAGTCCTTTTTCACTCAACTGAAAGACAAACATCTCCCTCAGCATCGTCATTTCGTTGGTATCGTGGCATTGATCAGCCATAGCGTTGGAAATTAACCCTTGAGTTGACAGTGAAAATTTATGCCTATATTTGAGCAGACGAACATTTATAACAACTAATGAAGACATGAAGAATTTTCATGTCTATGTTTCCATGTCGCCATGATAGCTAGTGAAAATTGAATTATAATGTTCAGTGGATTTATTTGACTTGATCAAATTTACAAGCGAGCACTATTGCTACCGCGTTATTGCGAACTCGCACTCAGCGAATAAATGAAATATTAATCTATTTGTGTGAATTGGCTACATGTAATTTTACACATATCCTGCAGACGAAGGACTGTTCTGGCTCACTACCGAAATGATAAAATGAAAATTATGCTTAATTAAATTTCATTGGCTGGGTTTAAGTGAATGCAATAAAGTGTCACTAATGAAGCCTACAGGTGATACTTTCGATTTGACCCTGTAAAATTCGTAGGAACGAGGACTGAAGGACATTTTTCCGAGTGGGAGAGACTCGTTGTTTTCCAGTTGATTGAAATTTTGAACGTGATTTTATGCTTGTGTGAATACAAAGTTTAAAAGCTTGCAAAGCAAGCTTCCCGATTGTTTTCAGGAAGGAAAACCAACAGTCGTTATGATTACCTTCAGATATAAATACCACGATAACATAGAAACATATTATGCAATCATTTATAGAAATTTGCCAAGTGGAAATAGACAAAAATCCTTATTTACAAAGAAAAGCATAGTCCAACCATGAAAAACAAGGAGAAAGTCATCCTCTATTTCTTATGTTTTGAAAATTGTCCTACTACGCCTTATGTTTTATTACAAAACAAAAATAAGTGGTGACCCCGCATTGCTCATCTGCTAAGCGTGTCGTTAGTTGGTATTGTGGAATGTACAGCATAGTAATGTCGATCATTCACTGGGAAATTGACTATTCGCCTTTGATACAATCAAAATAGCAGACCGCATTTTCAGCTTCTAATCTCCGTGTACCCATTGAGCCCTCCCACTCGAATTCACCACTCAAAAGTACTTCGACAAACTCTCAGTATTCAATATCACAATGTTCATTTTTGCGAATACCGAATACATGTATGTTGATATGTAACTGACTTTCGATCGTAATCCGAGCAGTCCTCGGCCCCCTCCCTCCATTGCAGTGGCAATTATTGCCAATGAAACCCAATGTCATGACTACGGTGGTTAATATGAACCCATTTTAATAAAAAAGAGGTACACTACCAACATTTATCACGAAAATGGCAGTGGCCCTGGCAATGTCTAGGACTAATTTCCCTCTAGAATTGCACTTGCTTCGGCATTGGAAACATTTTCAAACAGATCTGACTTTCACTGTTCGAGGCAGCTTCCTCTATTACCTCAACCGTACATTCAAAGGCTCACATCGGCTCTTCTGGCATTGGATAGTTGCTTAAAAAAGAAACAGGTTAATACTGCATTAGAACAAACTCAAGCCCCCGACTTGCTATTTTGGAACCAGTTGACCAGAAATACATCTCACACCAAAATGTCGGCGGTGTCAGATTTATCATAAAAACATCCTACTTCTTGCTTTTTTGATGCTGTTCTGACGTTCGCAGCTGCCCAACTCCTTTTTCTCCTGAAATTTTGAAGTATTTAAAAGTTTGAAGTCTGAACCAAGCTCGGATCATACCTAAGTCTTTATGCTCAGTGCCTCCTTGAGTCTGAGTGTCTTTGACGCTAACCAGAATATGGGCTATAAGCCACATCTTCGTTCATTCTTTCTGCACAAGCAAAGTGCAGCGTGCTTGATTTGACGCATACACTTCCTTTAACACAGCTCCTACTCGGCTCCTCTAAGCAGATTACTTTGATGCGATAAGATACCGCCGCCGGTAAGCTTTAGAAAATCCCGCACATAGCCCAGAAGGTTTTGACTTTGTATGTTCAAGGATTTCACCGCCGCCGGTAACCTTTAGAAAATCCCGCACATAACCCAGCAGGTTTTTGATTTTGTACGTTAAAGGATTTCTCCATGTCTTCTCCTGAGAGGTAGGCGAATACGATTTTTGATCCTGTTTGGCATGTAACCTTCAGTATGATCCTGAAATTGCTTTTGTCGAGGGGACTTTGCCTACGTATATTTTTGTCCATACGATTTCTGCTTCTTCTACACATCTACCTTAGTATCTGCATTTTCAGTTTATTCTGTCCTGTGAGTGCATGATTACAGGATTTGAATTGCTGCTTTTGTGCGTATCCTTGTGACTGTAATGCTTTTTTAAATTGCTGCTTAACAATGTCGACAAAAGAGTCCTTGTTTATCGACTTTATCCGATTTCACTCCTGTGCATAGTTTTTACGGAGGCAACTTATCTGTACTCAGACTCCTGGCTCCTGCAAGCCGGTCTGCTTTGAGGCTGCTTTCCCGTCATTTTTGCTGGGTTCGGAGAAACCGCAGCTGGAGTTCACCACGCCTCCATTTTACATTGTGATAAGTTTTTCCCCCACAATACGTTGCAGCAGCCAGTCTAGGTAGAGCAGTCATTCTAGTTGTTTTTGGCCACAGCGTCCTAACGAGGAACGTGAGAAAACCTTGATGTATCGAGAAATTTTTATTTCAAATTCAATTGCTCATTTGCCTTTTTTTAATTATCTTTTATTTTTAGATAATGAAAAATATTATTCGTGTATTTTTGATTGTGGTACTTTCGCTTGATGTTTGGATAGTAAAAATATTTTTTTTTTTGGTTTAGAGATGTGAAGGGGCCATTTATGCTCGTGGTGTAGGACTTACAGAGATGCTGATCAATTAAGGTTTCCGTAGAGAATTGGGTCAGTGATGATCAACATGGTCTGGATTGCTGGTGATGATCAACATGGTCTTGAATTTCTGCTTTGTCTCCTAAGATATAATATGACAAAATATAACTGTATCACTTGAGTGACTGTTTGTTGTACCATTTCGTTCTCTTCGTGGACTACCCTTGGGTTAGTGAGATCCTATTTTCAACTGGAACTGATAATGGGGACTCAAATTGCTTGTCAAATGACATGTCTTCCCTTTGTGCTGACAACCGATGAAATATTTTCAACTGCCAAAGAACGAATTCGACCAAGCGTCCTTCATCGTAGCAGAACTTGTTTTTGTTTGCTCATCTATATTTTCGTTGAAATACAAACGATTTCTTGGCAAAATCTAAATGATCTACCATTTGCATCAGAAGAAATATTCAACGGCATTCTTCGTAACATCCGCACAAAACAAACAAACAACCGACTTGCCAATTTTGCTTCAGGCAGAGTGACAGATCTGTGCAGCTGGCCTGAGCAGCTTTGGCAGATTCTATAGGTCACTAAAAAGAAATAAGCATGCTTCTGAGCAGCTTTGGCAGATGCTCTCGATAGAGCCTTACATCAAGTTCATTGATGAGGGGTGGAACCTAATTGGCTGGTGCTTTGTTCATCCGCTTTCCACAACACAAACATAGTCTATTCTCCTCATCTTATTTAGGCAAGCAACTGCTCTCGCTTCAATGAGAAATATGGAGGGTAACGCTGATGCAAAAATCAGCACCGCTGACTCTCAGGCAACATCGAAAGCAGACGCAACCCTTCTATCTTTTCGCTTTGGTTGGGATATAACTAATTACTGAAAGTGTAAGCCCAAGCTTTGATACAAACAAAGCCATGAAAGTCCGGATAAGATCCTCCTATTTTTTGAGAGACTTCGCCTGTTGCTTGAACGCGGTTCAATCGGAGGCTAGGTCATCTTAACTAGCTCAATCATAAGCACAAATGCGTAAATAGGTTAATGCAACTTAGTGCATAGGCATGGTAGGTTTCATATTTGGTTAGTGAGCAAACGCCTTAATTAGAGGTTCGTAATATTTTTGTCTTATATATGTAGTGTTGAAAATATCGGTGTCCACTGAGGGGCTATGTTAAGCAAGAATCCATCACGCCACACTCTCGGGCAAGACATGACCTCATATGACGAATGACACTTGGGAAACATCTTTCTCGTCCTCCATTTAAAGTTTATCATTTTCTCTGCCACAAAGTTAGTTTCCTTGTCTTCTCTTGAATACAAGCAATTCCTGTCCGCACGTAAGTACGGTGTCCTGTAATTATTAGTTAAGCACGTAAAAGTGACCACTCGGGATGACAGCCTGGTGAAAAATAGTGGAAGGCAAAACCTAAAGAGTCCATTCCTTTTGCATCCTTCCCTAAGAATCATCTTCAGACACCACCAGGAAACCGATTTTCATAGTACTCATCAGTAGCTTTTTACTGAAGTTTTGGCCGTTTACTGGAGTTTGGATACCTAGTGTCAAAAAACGGTGACTGCTAGCCGACACTCGAGTTTTGCAAGATCCATCATCTTCCTGATTTAGTACAAGTAGCTTTATCTTCGAGTCTGTCACCAGACTAAAGTTTTTGATTGCTTCAACTAGAGAGTCATTTCCTCATCCTAGATGCAAACAAACTTCGGGACCATTTCTCAGCTAGCACGACAACCTGTGTGGTTTTCAGCACTATATTTGACGGACGACTGTTTTCAAGAGCGACGCAATGGCATACCTGTTTTGAACTCTGGGTGCTTGATGCTGCATCTTTCGACAAATGCCATTACGTTATCTGCATCGGTGATTAAACATATCTCAACTGGTGCCGGCAGGAAGACCAGAGACCAGGGCCAAGAATGGAATCTTGGGACAATCTTCAAGGAAGCATATTTATGCCCCAAATGTCAAGCGCACAGTTTTTCATAACAAAAAAAATTCTACCTAAACTCCTTCTTTGTCATACTAAGGACACAAACTAGAACTGACTGTTACATTACTTAGACCTAACCTATTTTACTCGCACTTAGCGGCGCTTTCTTGGTAAAAGAACAATAATTTGTATTCTGACAGAGTTTAGAATGCTTCACCTTTTAAGGAGAAATCTCAGAAGCCATTGGACGATTTCCCTATCCTATAGAGAACTAAATCTGAAGCCGTTCAATTTTTAGATTGGCTCTAAGTTCCTCCTATCACGCTTTAGACTTAGTAAAATCCGTTTCATTAGCTGGAAAGAATTTAGGTGAAAGTTTGTGCACCCCTACGCCTGCAGCATGATGTTATATTTTGAGGTCATTTTTTGTTCCCCCAACTCAAAGCGACGCTCAAAGGACGACGTATACAAAACTGGTACATGAGGTAAAGGCAAAATCACTTAGCAAACTGGAGTATATGCCGGATAATTGCCTGTCTATGTCTGTAAGGGCAAAATCAATACGCGAGCTCAAGGCTATGCCTTATAACAGTGCGGCAGTATATAGTCCTCCTTAAGCTTGAAACTGTGGTGGCATAAGTGTATAACATCGAAAGGAGACTATCGAAAAGGGGATGGGTCAGTCATTGTAGACTAAAAAACCATTTTTAAGGGTATTTAGAAACCTAGTCACGTTTTCAACACACCTCACAGCTTATCCTTCAGTTCTTTAACTAATTTTTCATACAAACTTAACTTAATTATCCACTCTACATTGGAAGAAAAAGGAAAGCTTTTGAAAGTCTAATATAATTAGTACAGACCCAAAGCAATACAAACACAACCATGAAAATCTTCCTTTTTAAAAGATGTTCAAGGACCAAAACAGCTCAAAGCAAATGAATCAAAACGAGAAATTTTTTTTTGCAAATAATGCATTTTAAGGACCAGCTATCGAAGTTGATGTACTGAATTGTTACATTTAGTACTTAATCGAATTTAACTCCCTAGAGCAGGGTATCATCATTCAAAGTACGCATGAAACTGAGTTTAGTAAAAAGAAATTTTACACCTCACAGAAGCCTTTACCCTCAGACGCACAAAATGTTTGACAAAGGAAATGTGTGGGCGTACTTTGATAAGAATTTAAAAATAAAATTTTAAATTCAGATACGACGCGAATAATTACAAGATATGGAACAACTCAAATGATTCATCCTTAAATGTTGCTAAACTTTAGAACAGTAATTTTCATCTCTGCAATACGTTTCAGGAGTCAGAAGATATTAGGAGCCAATTTCGGGGGAAAGTCGTTGATCCTTAGAATATGAAATCAAGCACAATTTGCTTGCATCTCTCTTCTATATTTAGAAAAATCGAACAAGTAACTTATTTTTAGCGGTGAGCCGGGCGGCCAACCAGCAGGAAGTAGGATTAATTAAGTAGAACAAGGAAATGTCTGCTTGTAATAAATAATTTACTCTTTCATTCGAGCGAAGAAGTATCCTTAGGGTTAAGAATACATTAATAGTAGCGCAGTTGTTGAGAACTATGTGCACTAAAACGAATAACAATCAATACGTTCCTCGACGAGATATGTTCTGGTATCCTAACCCTTGTGTTTGTCTCTTACCGATGATCCTTTGAGCACGGTATTTTCGAGCTAACGCCAAATTGATGGTAATGGACCTGGTGGGTGCTCGAAAGTCTCGTAAACGTGAGAACGTGGAATATACGCTTAGAAAATCAGCGCTTCAACAGGATAAATGCACCGTACCCAGCCAGGTAACGTCGTACAAGGATAGATCTCCTTGCAGCTCCCCGGCGAAAGTTAAGCAAACAAAGTTTCGTCGTCATTTATTATATAGAAGTATGGCTAGTGGAAGTCTTTTGATGTTCGGAAGAAAAGTTTTCGTTTTTAATCTCTTTATGGATCCGTCATGGAACGAAAAACTCAATTTCCTTAATAGGACCATCACATTTTCTATGTGTACCTAAGCTGTTTCGTTTCGGTTATATTTTCGCATGTATCCTGTCTGTTGTACACTGGCAAGCTGGGATATTTACATGATTGTCGATGGGAGAACGAGTGCTCTTTGAACGTTCTGAGGATTTTTCCAATAGCATCGGATGTTGCCCTCTTTTGATGATGATCTTCGGTGACTCAAGGCCGTATGCAAGGATAAATACGGACCCAGATGAAACGAGTTGACTACCATTATCGTCTTCAACTTTGCTATGTTAGCTTGCTACCTTCATTGCTCCACCCTCATTGCATCATTTGAATGTTATTGTTGGCAGAAATTAGGCTTTTAGTGATGCTCAAGGGTGTATATGCTCAGAATATAGACGAGTTGTTGGATTCCACGTTTTACTTTCATCTCATTATTTGCTTGTTACTTTCAAGGAGTGGAAGTACTTGAGCTGGCATGGTCTGCTAGGTAGTTGGTAAATATAATATTGGCATACTTGGAAATTACAGCATCCTTTGTTACATACTTTTCGTCAGACTCTTCCTATCCATATTGGAATATTTTGAGTTGATAAGTAAATAATTTCCTAGTTGGAGGGTGCTTGATGCGTCGACGACTTGAAGGATATTTTATTTTTTGAATAATTCATCTAATAAATTTCCAAATTAAATTTAATTTTGAATACAAATATGTTTGGTTCAAACGTTTCAAAGGCATTTATACACATGACAGCTGTAATTTATAATAACCATATTTTGTGCAAAAATTCCTGCGCGAATTCGTTAGTGTTATGAATAAGGACCGATAATGAAGGTTCCTATTTTAAGGTCGGTCATTATCCTGACACAAAACGCAAGATGCCAGACGCGTTTCTTCTATTAGCATACTCGATTCGAGCTTCTTCTAATCCTTTTTCTAATGAGGCATGGATCCCTAAAACTAACCCCTCCAAATAATTGTTTTTGCGTGGATCTGAAAATTTTCACCCGATTTGAAATTTCATGAAAATTATTAGGCGGTTTTTGGTAGGATATCTGTCGTTTTTGGTCTCTTTTGATCCATCTACTGACGCGATTCTCCCATCGATACAATTGTCGGAGTATAGTTTCGTTCTCTCTTAACTTAATCTAATTTAAATTGCCTGCCGCTTAAAAGAAGTTTTTAATGTAATTTTCGAGTTAAATTTTTTTAGTAATATTTCTAATAATATTTTTGGAATTTTTTTTGGTAATGTTTCTAATAATATTTCTCATTTTATCCAAACAAATCAGCCGCAGAGTAAATCTGAATATAAGTTATGTATTTTCATTACGATATTTACATAAGGGCCTCAAAAATTGCGTGACTATGTGAAGTTCCTGGCAGTTTAGTTGATTCCTGGTAGGCTTTAGTTGAGCAAAATGTTCTTAGTACGCATACCAATTTTCATCCTTTTCCAGTAATTATCTAATCTGAGCGAACAAATCAATTTGTAAGTGACTGGGTACTCTGGACCAAATGGAGTACCCCTCTTTCGTAAATTTTCTCTTTCCAAACAAGGAAGAACACATCAGACAATTTTATAAGGGGCCTAAGCTAAGTACTCTCGAAGAACTCCGCCACTCCTTTTACAACTAGTGTTTATATCAGTTGTCACTTATAAAATCAAAGGAAGGGTTCTATTGAATGGTCAGTCAGGACTCCAATGCCGAATGTTATGAACAAACTTGATGCAATGAAAAAACAAGTAGTAAATTGGCAAAACGCATCTTCCTTTTGCCTGATAAATATACTGTGCTGATGTTATGCTGTCATAGTTGTCTTTCACTGATACGCACTCTCGTTTGAAAACCGAAACTCCATCACTCAGCCTACAATCTAGAACAGACTCCAAACACATTTTAATTAAATCCCAATATCAAGACAGAGGTCGACAGAGGAGACTCAGGTTGACAGGGGAGGTGTTTAGTGGGTAGTCCATAAGCATTTTGCGTCTGGGAGTCCCACACTCAGGGCGTAAACAGCCTTCACTTCCCTACCACAAAAACAAAATAGATAAAAAAACGATAAAAAAATCAAGACAGAGCTGTGTAGAAAAAAAAACCTTATGCGACGATGATAAAATCAATTTGGTTTTGTGGCCAATTTTGACAAAGACGATCAATCATATTTTTGATGAATGGTTGGATGTTTTACTCTTCTGTCTGCCCACGATTATTTTGCCTCTCCCAGAATACTATGCAGGAAAAATGGATTCATAAAATATCATTCAAAATTCATTTTGTGATTTCAAAGTTAAGATTATTTAAAACCTGTCCCGTAAACTTTCCAGCAGGACCAGATTTATTTGTCATCTTTCACTATCTCTTTATCAACATAAACCGCAGTATGCAACAATTTGACACATGACATGAGCCTATGTCTCGTTTTTCTGCGTCATAAGATGACATAAAACCACAAAAATCACGTTTGCAGTGAGGAAAAAAGGAGAAATTTGATTCCGAGACTCCCAGCTTATTGAACTTGTCCAATTCTTTTAGCCCTGTGTGAGCGTGATTTGTCAGACATTCCTCTCGTTTGATGTGTCAAAAAAACTGATTTTCAAGAAAATGAATATGTCCCGTGAATCGCATTTTATCAAAGAGATCGACAAGGTGTCTATTCTCTTAGTTGCTTGAGGTAATTACATGATAGGCATTGCCTTTCTTTTTTTCAGGATGTGCCTTTCAGGAAGTAAGCGTTTGGGAGACTGTAGCTTATAACATAATGCAAGTATCGCTGACACAAACCATGCTTGCTGAAAAGCAGAGATAATTTGAAGTCACTCTTACCATCCTTTGATTGAGTCACGGTCTCAATTTTTTCATAAATCATGCCGTTCACCGCTCATAAATTGCCTTTCCCCAATACCATTCCTAGTTCTTAGGTTCTTGCGTTCACTCTCTGAGAGAATGAGCATTCCTGTTACCATCGTATTTGACAAGTCGATTCTCCTTAATTTTCCTGCAGAGAAAAGGAACGGTTAATCATACTTACGATCACTTACATCGTTGGGATAGAAACTTGTTACGCAACGCGAAAAAAATTATGCTTCCCGTCTCTTCAGCTTCATCGGTGTTTTTGCTTTTTTCCTTACCGTCGGTATAAGTTAATTTTTTGTGTCCTATAGTTTCGCAAATTGGGCCTCAAAGCTCACAATGGGTCGGCTTGTTGGTAAGTATATCGTAACTACTACAAAGCGCTCACAGTGCAGAACGCATTTTCAGGAAAGATACCATGCCCAATGTAACAATGCCCCATGTAGCAAAAGAGCGAGCTTTGCAACATAGAAAGCTTGATTGCAACATAGAGAGCTTGAATATTAAACGGCGGAAGTGAGCCGAGATTGGCTGACTGCATTGGCAATTGAGAGTGAGTTTTTCGGTTTGATAGTGTATCGATACAAAGTTTAAGAGAATATTAATTTGCATTTCTCTCCATCACAGCCTTACTTTCCTATCTCCAAGAAGTATTGCATACAATCCATCTTTCTATCTATCAATCAAAGGAAAATCCGAATCGAATACCTTTAGGTTAGGACGTTTGTTGATGCGTTTCCGCTTGTTTATAGTAAGTGGTATGCAAACTTTGGCAGAAGTTTATTGGAAACCGAAAAGTCCTCGCTAGTCTTATCAGAAGTTGCTTTGGTTCACCCATTAAAAGTTGAGATTTTTATTTAGCCCAAAACGAAATAGAAAGCTGCGAAATTTTTATCGAAGCTTCACCGTCCTCTCTCTAGGGATTATTTTTTTCGTCAAGAAATGTAGCTTTATTCCTTGCCTGAATTTTTGGGAACCCAAATGACTGAAAGACCATGAATATTAGCGAATCTTCTACTTGGCTCATCAGTTAATAAAGTCTACGTTCCCCATTCCGCAATTAGCACGACATCATGATTCATTACGCCGATCAAGGATGACCTATTTTGATGCTTTATCCGCTCTAATGAGTGGCTAGAAGTTGTCTGTTTTACGAGATTTTCTATAAATTGGCACCTACAGTGGAGTCCTGCGAAAAAGCATATGCAGTTTACATTCAGCGACCGTCACCTTTGCCGTTTAACAGGCGGTTTCTAAGGTCGTTCCTGAAAATGTGCTCCCGAAATACTAGAGCTTGAAATTTTCCTGTGCTTCCATGATATTTATCTATACAGCGAAGTTGAATACGTTTCTAATATCAATTTTCATCGGCATGACTAATGGTCTGGTAGTCCCGTTAGATTCCTTAGTTTGTCAGACCACTTTCAAAATTGCATCGATGGTAAAGCTTCTTGCTCTTGCAGAAAGTATAAGCAGGGTGAGTCTCACAAGTTAGTCGTTCTAACATAAGCCTTTTCAGCACATTCCCAGCCTTGTTTTACAAACAAGACGAGTAGTATGCGGACACCCTTACCAGTCATAAGAGCATCGTTGTATTCTCGAAGAAGAATACCCTTACTCCGGAGTCATCAAATATACCGTCAACTGGTCAGAGGAAAGTATGAGACTCCTTTGAACACATCTGCGTTCTTCACCTTGAAGAATTCTGTCTTTTCCAACCCCGTTGATGTGAACCCTAGGAATACTTTTACTATTTCTTTAGGGACCGTGATGACCTGAATGAGTTTTGCAAAGAAGTCCGTTTTGCTTCAACCATCCATTCACATTCCTGCAAAGAGAGGGGACCATATCGCGGTAACATGAACCCTAGATCAAGACCCAGTCCCAGTTTTCGTCGGAGAATATTCAGACCATTATTGAATCTACCAAAGTGGTTCAGTACCAACTGTAGTAGAGTGAAAACAACTACAGGTGGTAGAAATTCAGTTTGCAGTAGTAGTACCAACTCTTTGCACTTTTTATCATAAAAAAAGTAAAAGTGAGCCGACGTGCGGATAAGGAAGGAACCTTAAACAACTCCACGACATGTTCTTAGGAGCGGATATTGAAACCAACCCTACAAACATGACAACGTCAAGCATTTGAGAGAAGGCTATGAACCATACTCTTAAGCTTAAAACCATGGCAAATCCATCTGGTGCGCTTACCTTTTCCGATGGCTCTATTTTGCCAGGACTAAGACTCGTCTCGGACCAGTCACCGATGTACCAGACATTTTCCATTGTTTCACGTAAATATCCAATACATAAGTTATGTTACCTATACCTTTCTGTAAACATTCCTGTTGATACATCTGAAACAAGATTGAAGTCTACTCTCCAGGATTAAGCTGTTAAGCTTGGACACATAACGAATTTTCGTCTGGTTTCGCTAATTATGCAAAGAAATTTGTGCTCTGATTGAAAATCTTTTTCTTGTATTTGAGTATATCAATGATTTTCCTGCTCCTGTTTCTCTAAAGAAACAGAGATTAAGAAGGTTATACCTGCTTAGGTGTAAACTTCCTTACGCTCTCAACGCAAAAGCCTCAGAATATCCTTTCCGAAAAGAAAAAATCGTAACGACCATAGTCACTACTTAGCTATCCGAAGTCTGCTTATCGTTACTGTTCACTAAAAAGCATTTCAGGACATCGCAAATTGGGTAAATCCACCGTCAAAGTAGTATTTTCTGAAAAGGTAAGTAAATGTTTCGATTGCATTTGACATAGTCGTGCCCGAGCTGAAAGTGGAAGTAAATCGAAGTTGAATAGCCTCAAAAACAAATGGAAGTTGGTCGTCATGCTCCTCGGGATAGCAGATATTTCGAATTCATCGTACATACAACATTGGCTAAGCTACTGAAACTGATGGCATCAAGCAGCGACCGGCGTAACGGACGAAGGATGCAAGAAAAATCGACATGAAAAACGAGACAAGGAAAGTTTTTTCCATGTGCTGTTACGTGACTGGTTTCATTGATTGGAATCGAACCTTAAAGCTGCCCCCTCAAACGCTACAACGAGAACATTGGCAGTGTCATCATCATTGCCATCATCATGAACATCCTTGCTGTGCTAGTCACAGTGGTCCGCTCGTAGGGATGGTTGTTTTTGTTCCTTGCTATTGCTGTTATCGTCGTATCGTCATTGCTCCTTTCAAGCTCGTCCTTTCAAATCGTTTCGTGTCTCGAAATTCGGCACTGACGTTATGCTTTTAAACTTACTCAAAGTAGTCGTGATGTTTGAGAAAATTTGCGAAATTCATGATCCCAAATCCTGGTCGGTTCGCCATAGTCTAAACTGGCTTCGATACACAGACAGTTTGTTCGTTGTTATGTCGTTCTTTGAAAATGGCAAACTTGTGTTTTTCTTGTACTTTACGAGCCGTAGATGTGAACAAGTATGCCTCCAAATGTTGTTTAATGTCACCCATTAGGATGTTACATCCACAAAATGGGAAAGGACGCATCTAACCTGAAGGCATGAGCCGGAGAACTATCTATTCGTGGGTTGTTTTATTTTGGAGCGCTTTGCCGAGCAAGGTTTAAGTGCGGTTGATACTTACCCTCTAACAAATATTTTGCATTTGCTGTCTGTGTTGGCAGGTTGCAGGACCGATCAATATTTATATAGTGCTTGGGATGGGGTTGAACCTCTGTCGATAATTCGCAACTAGTGAACAGGTGAACTTCTTGTTTACCGAGCAGATTCTAAGCGACAATTCTTGCTCGTTACAAACATATCCGCAAAGTGGATTCACCTCCTCCTCCCAGCACTGCAAAGGAATGATACTTTTAATTCTCCAAGGATTCCGGACTAAATTCTATGACTAGCTGTGAGATTTGGCTCATAACGAGCCGATCTCCCACAACAGAGTGCTGATTTAGATTAATTCATTCATTACCGCCCCCATTTGCAACACGTCACTCTAGCGCAAGAAACTCCTCACCACAAAAGAACATCGTGTAAATTAAAATAAGCACTTAACATCCTTGTCACATCCACCCCGACCTCATTTGCAAATCTGTGCTTATTCTCAATGTCGACACTACAAAACCATGGATACAATTCCCATACGCGTTGCCTGCCGAATACCACGTTGTACTGAGGCGTTTTTGCAGGATCATAAGTAATTTATGGCACCTCAGAAATTTACGCGCTTCCTCATGCATGAAAAATTGAGCGAGGTAAATTAGTACAAGCTTTGTAAAGCCAATTTGTGTATATAACTGGCAATTTTCTACTTAGACTTTCTTTTGTCTGGCTAAGAGTGGAATTACTCGTATAACTGCCACTCCCTCCACTCGGCTTTGAAGGACTCCATTCAACTTCGTTTCACTCAACGACTTCTGACTGACTGGTACTTCAGTTCTTTCGTCGTACCTTTATTATGTCCTGACGTTTTTTTTTTTTTCAGATACGAATATCATTCATTCGCTCCGTTTGGCCCCCGGACGTCTCTCGCTTGCGAGCACTCTTCGTACCTCATGACGATTTTTATACTCTTGCAATTCGCTCATATCTGCCAGGATAAATCTCTTCATCCTTCGCAGCTTATTTTTGTCTGCTTTTGATGTTAGTATGTAAAAAGGGCTTTATTTTTCATGTTCTCTCATTCTTTTCAATTGAATTTAACAATATTTTGTGCATGTTTCACTTTTTTATTTTTTTAGAAAACAAAGTGTAATTGGCTAATATTGAAATCTCTTTCAAAAGCATGCCAGGGTTTTGTTTTTTTTTTTGGATTTTTGTTTATGCTGTCAGTTTATAAAGTTTATGTTTAAAAGGATATAATGTGATGCCTTTTACGCTTTCTGGAAATTAGATGATTGAGGTTTGAAGCTGCATGTGGTGAAAAAATTCCAATGATTTTTGTTGTTTGCTTTTATTAAATTTGACGAATTTATACGAGATAACTCCACACAGAATTTATTAAAAAAATATTACAAGGCTTTTGAGAAAGGAATTTTTGCTTGACATATAGTGGTGGGACAGTAATTCAAATGATAGAAAGTTATTTCTGGGGACCTAAATATGCTGATGGAATTTTGAAATATTGAGAATTGAATTGAGTTTTTTGAAATGATTTTACTTAAAATTTCTGAATACAAATTTGTTGTGAAATCATTTCTCACAACTGAATATTTTCATTGGTGAAAAAGTCAAATTGATTTAACAATGGAGCAAACCTTTTCTCAATTATTTCTTTACCACGTGTTTTGATTGCTTTGCTCTCACATTCGAGGACTCTCCAGCTCGCGAACAATTAAAGGTGAGCCAGGAACTCTATTGCCATAAGGGACTAGAGGCGAACGAGTCTACCATAATTTCCATTCTATGATTGATTTTATTGAACGCCTACGAGGTTGGACAATCAATGCTAGCTTGGAAATTTTATTTTACTCAGTTTAATCCTCTTCTGTTTCCTTTCGAAAAATTGTCCCACTTTTATCAAATCAATAAAGAAAGGTAATTTGACGTGCCCTTCAAAATGAACCTCCCTCTCTCCTTCGAAAAAAAAGAGAAAAATGAATCAAGAGAGTTGAATAGCGTTGCCGTGCGTATCAGAGCAACATCCGTACTAGTCTACCAAATTCTCATTTAATAATAGATTTTACTTTAAGTTCGAATTTGCCGCATATATGGGGGTCTACCAATCAATGTAAACTTACAAATTTTATTTACTTTTTTATAAAATCTCTTTATTGAATTTAACCCTCTTAACCTTCGACTAATGTATCATTACCAGTCCTGCTATACGGTAGTGAAACATGGGCGCTATCAACCGGAATAACAAGGAAACTCCAGTTTGCTCCAAGAGCCATAAAAAGATGCATACTGGGCATTACACAAAGGGATCGCAAGAGACAGTTGTGGATACGTCAGAGGACACAAGTGAAAAACATGATACATAGAGAAAGATCCTCGAAATGACGATGGGCCGATCACTTGCCGAGAACGACGGACGGAAGATGGACCACAAGAATAACGTTGTGATACCCAAGAGCAATCAAACGATCGAGAGGAACCCCAAAGATTCGATGGGACTATGACATAAAGAAAATAGCCGGCACACCTTAGATGAGAATAGCTGAAAACAGACAGACTTGGAAAGCAATGAGGAGTTGGTATGTAAGGGAGGCTGCTCCATAACATAGAAATATCGTTGAACAAGCTGGATGATGATGAAGGTTGATAGGATTCCCCATAGCTCCTCCCACTTCTGTCATGTCTCGAAAAAATTTAATTTGACATGCTCTTTGAAATAACTGTGATTATCTCTTTCCATCACGGTCTTTCGTTTTCTCTCTATTTCTCTTCCTTTTGCTCTTCCCTCTTCCATCTCTATGGGATAAGTGACATATAGGGTTCCCAGTTTTGTGATTCAGCAGAAATATTTCCAAATGAATGTGTTGGTTCTTTACTATGAAACTGCAACATTTTTTTTGAACAATATGGGGGTGTGTTTCGTGCGCTTTCTTATGAAATTAGTCTAACCACTGACTGCAGTCCTGCTTCATTTCTCGGCTCCTACAACTCGTAGCAACACATTCTCCAGCAAATCGGGCGGTTTTTGTCTGCTTTAGAGCAGATTCAGTCAGAATAAATTCAATTTTGAATCCTTGCATGGCCTTTGGGGTATACATACAAGATGTATATAGGTTTCATTAGCGTTGGAAACTTTACCCAAAAACTCCGAAGAATTTCGTTCAAAGATATCCAAGCACTGCTTAACTTTGTCAGTCGTTTCTGTAGATTGTCCGTTCTGTGCAATCAGGGTTTTTTTCAGGCCCGACGCTTGTTTTATGGGAAAAGTATCGACAGCCTTTCCGCACGTCATGTCTACGCAAGCAAATAAAGTGTAAAATCAAGAATAAATCCACGCTTGCAGCCGTTCAAGCTGATACTTGAATTGAATTTTTGGGTTGTGAAAAAAATGGAATTAAATTACTTTAAAAACAAAAAAGCATAAAAACTGCTCTTAAAAGTCAAAAATAACAATAATAAAATAATAAATAAAAAAAATTTATTTTTAAATCATAACGTACAAGTAAAATCATTATTAATAAAATAAAATAAAATTATTATTAACAATTATTTATTATTATTAATAATTTTTATTTTATAATTTGATTATTATTACTAAAAATTAATATAAATTAAGAATTTTTTAATCGTGAGAGCCATAGAAATTTAACCATACGATATAATATAACAACCTTAATAAAATCTTATTTAAATAAAATTATTATTATATAATTCTTAAATATCAAAACAAACCTAATGAAAACTTAAAAACAACTACACCATAATAAATAAATTTTTTAATATTGAAATACTCTAAAAGGACTAAAATAATCATTACCATAAGAACATCCAGTTTGATTGTCTGGATTAAAAAGAATGACATGGAAACCATTTTCAACCATCTCTTGAATATATTACGATAGCAATAGCCTGAATCAGACTTATAAACAGGATTATTATCAAAGACAACGCTTTTAACGGCAACTTCGTTGCTCTGACGAAACAGAGATTAACGAAAAACGGAGGATGTTGAACGAAAAATCTAGTACAACCAAAGTTTCTTATTGCATTCAATCACAGCCAAACTAATGCCAAACAATATTAGTGAATCTTTCAGTTTGTGACCGATGAATAGACAGTAGATTATCGCGAAACGTCCTCGAAAATCCCTCATTGATGCAATTAACACCGAACTAATTAACTCACTGAAGGTAAACAATTTTTCCAAGATCCACGGATTTGCTGATCCTGGATCGTATTACAAATGAGGCCCTTATGTTGAGCAGAAAAATACCTGCCTTCTACCAACGATATAGAAACGAAACTTAGACATCAAATAGCGCTCCTCCTTCTCCTGGTTCTAAGCTTAACAAGTTAAGCCCGAACTACCACACATGTTGACATATCAGCCAGACCACATGTGATGATGGCTGAGGGTAGAGGAGGAACGTAAAAAGAGGTGCAGTAGATATTTAAACTCCTGTCTCGAAAAGAATTTCAGCCGCATTGAACGAGATCGGTATGGACAGACTAAATAAGGCGCAATCTGTGTTAGAGATGGTGCCATCTAAGTTATCCAAGAAAGCGGCTCAAAAAGCGGGTTCCCAAAAACCAAAAAATAAAGGACCATCAGATGAAAACCACCAAACTATGAACATTCAGCAACGAAAACCTGTTGAAGAAAAACTGCTGGTCAAACCCAATAAAATCGAACCCCACGTTGAAGTCCTGCGTCCTCCTGAAGGACTGGTAGAACCAGCAGACATTAGAGGTAAGTGTCAGATCAATCCTTCCAGGCAACCTTCTGATGGAATTCGAAAACAAGCAAATACTCATTCCATCAAGCACTCGGAAAAGTACTCTACAAATAGAAAATAACAACATTCCCAGCCTCACACGAGCCTTATACAATTTTCAAATTAAGGACATGAGATTGTAACATAGTTTCCCGTGATTGAAAATGCCATAAAATTCGATTTTGCTAGATTTAAGAGTCCTCGAAAAAAAACAACTCTAGCCTGGTTCGGACGTATTTTTTTCCGAGATTCTAGACTGCTTAAAAGTTGAATTGCCTAGATTAGACGGGTCCTAAAATCAGGATGGCCAAACCCAAAAATGAGGTTCAAGGCATTAAATTTGCTGACCTCAATGAGAAGGAAACGTTACAGCAAATAACGAAGAGCCAAATCCGAATGGATTTGCTAGTATGCAGGGAATAACAAAGAGTGTTTTCTTTTTCGTTGAGAAAAAAAGACTAAAACACAGGAGAGTGACAATTTCTTCTTTATCAGGAGACTGATCCGAAACCAGATGATTTTTCACACATTCGTGGTAAAGAGAAGCGTAAAGTAAGCAAAAAATCCTCAGGAACGCCGCTTTAATTTTTTTTAACTGAATCTAAAGTGTGAACTTACCCTCAAACAAACAGTTTTCTTTATTTTAAGGATGCTTGAAAGCGTTATATGCTTGTTGAAGGTAGATGCAGCGGTAGAATTATCAAAAAGAGCATGCCTAATTTGGATGCTTGTTTCAAACAAATCTTAAAATTATCAACTTTGTAACATCCACCCCGACCCCATTTGCAAATCTGTGCTTATCTTCAATATTGATACTACCAAACACTGAACGTTGGTTCAAACGAATCCTGCATATGGCAGTTAGAACTAAGCCTTCTAAGAACTTAGCGTACGATACTAACGTTTCACTCCTGGTGAAACCCCATCCATGGAAGACTTGATTTTCCTTGTGGAGCCCTTGATGCCAGGATTACCTGGCCAATGACCTCCAGTTCATAGCATTGAGGATCAACGTCAGACTTCTGGACACGTATACACTCCCGAACCCACGAACTTGGCAGGTTTCGTTAAGCATGTTTCGTTTCGTTAAGCATGTTACCCACAAAGATTGTGGGTCATTAAAACTAACGCCATTTCTGCTGTCTTTAAAGTTGGGCCAACGAGATTGGCTTATCCACTTTCCACAGGCTATTCGTCTAGCTCTCACCGTTTCTAGTCCCGATCATTAGTTGTCAGTAAAGTAAGATTTAATGGACATTGTGCAAGTGGTGGTACGAAGCCTTAGGTTCACTGTACAACTGTGTAACAACCTTACTTAGCGATTCCTAGTTGACTGTTTCTGGTCCAGGGTCAAGACGCACGTACGCAGGTATTCTTCTCAACATCAAGGATACAACTAAACGAAAGGCTATTCAATACGCTAAAATATTCATAAAATATCCTGAAAATGCAAATGCAGGATATACGTACGAAGAATATACGTGCACGATGTTATACTAAGCCAAATTCATTTGTTCATGAGTTCCGCCGCTAATCCTGATTGAAGTCGTAGAATCAATCAAAGTTTGTACACTGTAATCTGCTTAAAAAAGCGCATATCCTTCGTCGTTTAAGCCCAGGTCACAAGCAATTTTATTTCGACATCGTGCTGGCGACAGGACAGGAAACACAAGTCGCAATCATATCCAGCCGCTATTGATTCGTGTACCAATAAATACAAAAATATTGGCTAAATACGATTTCCTTGTTGATCATTTCAGTAATCCGCACAAGTATTGAATGGATTTATTTTTTAGCAGGACGTACTCGTGCCTGCACGTGATTGTGTACATATGAGAGCTCCGATGAAATCAGGGACCTAAGTCTGCCTAAGGTATACTTTGTAAATTGCGACATTGATAAAGACATCACGTCACTTTGTATTTTCCCTCGATGATGAAAATGTTACACCAATACGTAGAACAACCAATGGCTCTATGGATTCGTACCATGTTCCTTCTAGCGAAACGAAGGATAAACACAATCGAGGAAAATTTAAATTTCCTTCTGTGATGCTTTCTACTTTTTAAAGCGGAAATTAAGTTTTGGGGGATAAATATCCGGGATTAAGTCTCTACAGACGAGATTTTTTTGATCGTTGCCTTAAAGTTTAGTCTAGGTTCTGGGTAATCTAGATTTGAAGAATATAATTTGTAACAGAAAAATCAGTATAACAAGATTTTTCGTATCTGGTTAATTTCGGTTAACTAAAATTTAATAATTTACTTTAAGCGAAGGATCTTCATGCTCTTGTTCAAATACATAATGTATAAGGCGAACAATATTTGTGCAGTACAATAAATACGCTGTACAAAACACATTTAGTACAACACAAACGCAGTGCAATACAAAAACAGTGCACTACATACTCAGTATGAGGTATACGCATTACAATACAAATACAGACTAATAAATACAATGCGGTACAATACCTATGCGGCAACATAAATAACCAGCGCAACACAATAAGCACAATACTAATGCAGTACACAAAAAACGCATTTCAAATCAAACGCAGTACAACATGAGTGATAAACAATACCCACGCAGTTCAATACAAACACCGTAAAATGAATAAGCAGTACTCTACATAAAAGGCACAATGCACACGCAGTTCAATGCTTATGCAGAGTAAAATATGTGCAGTACAATATACACAAGTTACATTAAATACACTGTACAATACAGACACTACAAAATAAAGATGCAGTACAATACATATGCAGCATAATACACCCGCGGTTCAATAAAAACGAAGTTCAAAACATGCAAAATTCAACACGCACAGTAAAATATGTACACAATATAATATATTTGCAGTACAATGCACACAAATTACAATACATATTCAGTACAAAATAAACATAATACAACAAATAGCCCAAAAAATTCCCACGCAAGTAAATTCAAACGCAGTACAATTCACATGCACTGTAATGTTATTAGTACGGGAAAAAAGAAGCAATAAAATAAATACACATTACAATATAAGAGCAGTACAATTCATATGGTAATGACGCATTATGAAACATACGCAACATCATAGAAACACCATAGGACACAAATTCAGTACAATACGAACACAGTAAAAAAAACATTTGTAAATTGTATTTTGTATCGGATGTAAATTGTGTGGACTTTACTGCATATGAATTGTACTGCGTAGTAGTTGTACTGCGTATTTGTTGTACTGCGTATTTGTTGTATTGCGTATTTATAGTTACGTATTTGTATTCTACTGTATTTCTGTGGTGTCCTGCATTTATATTACAGTACGTAAGTATTGCTCGGTGTAATTATTCTATTGCGTATGGCTTGTACTGCATGTGTATTGTACTGAGTATCCATTGTACGTAGAATATTTTGTACTATGCATTTATTTTGTTGCGTGTATATTGTGCTGCGTTTGTTCTATACTGTGTGTATATTTTATTACTTTTCTATTGTTCGGAATATATCTTGTACTGAGTATGCACAGCGTGTTCTGTACTGTTTGTGATTTGTAGTTCGTGTGTATTGTATTGCGTATGCATTGTACTGCGTACGTATTGTACTGCGTGAGTTTCATTCTGCATATGTATTATACTGGCTATGTTTCGTACCAACTTTCTATTTTGTTGTTTTGTCTTGTACTGCCTTGCGCTGAATTGCTTGCGTTTGTATTTTACGGAGACAATGTTCTTATGTTTATTATAAAGCGTACTGCTTGGATTATTTACTAATTATTTATGATACTGCGTACATTGTAATGCGTTTGGATGGAGCTGCAAATGTTTTGTTGAGAGATTGTATTGTACTGCGCATGAATTGTACCGCCTCTGTATTGAACAACATCTGTATTGTATTTAGCGTAATTATTCTACTGCGTTCGTGCTGTGATTCGTATACACTGTACTACGTTTTGGACTGCATATGTCTTAATAGGATTGTTATTGTACCACGTATAAATTGTACTGCGAATACCTTGCACCGCGTTTGTATTAAACTGTGTATATATTATATTGCATATTTATGGCACCTGTTTTGAAGCGTACGTTTTGTACTGCTCGCGTTTTGTACTATTTTGTACTTCACTGCGTCTATATTGTTTTTCATTGTACCGCATATGGATTTATCGCCTTTGTTTTTCAATGCGCATGTGTTTTAGTGTGGCTACATTGCTGTGCGTATGTTTGGTTTATTTTATAGAGCATCAGGTCGTAGAGCTACATCAGCCTCCAAGATTATACAAAAAAGCTTCCCGCAATTTTTCCTACACTCCTAGATTAAAAATGTGGCCTTTCCTACATTAAAAATGCGGTCTTTCCTATATTAAAAATGTGGTCAAAGGACATCGGTTCGGTAACAAAGACACGGTTTTACTAATGCGACGGATGCATCGAAGCCAGTTGACAATACAGACTATCCGGCGGGCTTCAGGATGTGATAACAGTGCTGGGAGTTTTTCTCGCTTCCGCTCGGGAGTTTTAAATTTGCTCCCGCACAATAGCATTTTTTTCCTTATCGTCCCCATGAGAAAACGTTGAATGACCATAATTTTGGAGAGAATGATACTAGTAAACATGAATTATCAAATGAAAATGATCGTCTCTGTAACACAGCTAGGAAAGTTTTAGAACATATAGTCCTTGCAATCCATTGCACTGCCCAACTAACTAAGTCTGAAATGCAAGAGTCGATTATGATGGCAGAGTGAAAATTGTAGGATTGGTGAGCCTGTCGTTTAATCAAATGGGGATCAATTTAAAGGATGGCATTCACTGGATGAAAAAGAATACACAAGTGCGGAGATAGCAAAGTAAGCTCGTGACTTTTGTGACAAACGTCGTATAATGGCCGTGTCTGTCGCAAATATTCAATTTTGATATCAACCGCGATTACTTTCTCCAGCTTAACCAGTCCTTCCAAACAACTTCGGACAAGTATCAAGGACTTTTGAAATGAATACTTAATTTGTTAATGAGATGCCAATATCAACTTACTCTAAGTTTCCTAAATACTAAAGAAAATGGGAAGAAACTGAATATGACTGAAAGCTGAGGAATGGAATGCATCCAGGTTCAAAATAGAGCCAACAGCTAGCATCATAGACTCCCGTATGTACCTCCTGAACAACCCGGTACAATACAAGGGATCAAAACTGAAAATTTGGATCACGCATAATGTCATTGTACTCAATCCTTACAAAGAGCTTAATAAATTCTTTACAAAACAAGGGACTCAGACAGTGACTTAGATCTAGGCTAGAAACCAGGAACCACTTTTGTAGGAAATCCATCGGCATAGTCTGAGTATTACATGGTAATGCGAATATTCAGCCAAGATCTCATCAGTCCTTCCTATTAGAATTACAACGTCAAAATATTTGTAGTTTTCAAATGGAAACCTTATGTCGGATATTAATTTCAACAAATACTACAGCAGGATCAACTATGTTGAATAACTTCAAAACGTTTCAATATCGCAGGTTAATTAAATGCTCGCCGTGTTGTCTAACTTTGGAAGAAATACTTCATCACATTTCTTGACTTGGAGCGAAATATTTCTTCCCTGGGAACCTTTATCCCTTTTCTCAAAAATCCTGAAACTCATCTGTTTGTCTGACCTAGAATCAAATTCAACTAATTTAATTTTCTCCCAAGCGCTTTCCCGATTTAAATTTGTAAATTTCATTTGCAAACCCTTTTTCTTTCGCTATAATTCTACAAGCCTAGTTGTTTGCTGCCTCCATTGTCCTGTTTGCATCAATAGATTTTCTCTTCCGCTGTCGTCGTCAATCCTTGCTTTTTGTCTACCCTTTCACAATGTCCTTTTTTTTTCGTTTCTATTTTCCGACATGTTAGTGTCTACTTCACATTTTTAGTGAACACATCTACGGAATGACTTCTTTAGAAAAATCCTATGGTTCTTGGCTTGTCCATTTTCCAAATGCGATTCTCCGAGGAAATTTCCTTGTTGTTTTTCCTTTTCATTTTCGTGGGCTCTTAATTCGTTCCCATGGATGAGTAAAAAAAAATTCGTTGCGCCGTGGCTGTAGTGGAATACCACAGTTGATTCTTCGCGTAGGATTTGTATTTGATGTGGGTTTTTTTTCCGAATGGTTTAAATATAGGAGCTTTGAATTGTATTTGTTTTAGCTGAAATTTATTTGTGTGTCTTTAAGACAGCTTTAAGTGCACAATGATGTCTTTAATGTAGTCCTTAAAATGTTTTTCTTGTTAAGATTGCTCATCCTGGAATTTAAGATGGAACGTAAAGAATATAATTGAGCGGCGGGAGGGCAATAAAACACCTGGTACAGTGGGTAAGGGATCTGAGTGCGAATTGACGTTCATGGTTGTGTCCTGGCGTGACATGTAATTATGCTAGAGCAATGCTGGAAACATGGTTGATGGTTAATGTGTACGGTTTGTTTCAAATTGCGTATTTGTGTGTTGTCAACCACTTAGTTCTACACAGAGATCAGATTCGATGGGAAAGATTGCTGAAATTTTTCTGGTTCCTGGTATGTACCCAAGCGATGAATCCGGTGTCGTTTGGTTTCTGTTAGAACAGAATGAACATCTCCAAATTTAAAATTTATAATTATATGTCAGCCCTCCAACATGAACATAATATATTTGAATTTCAAATTCATGACTACAGCAGATATGCGGATAGTTAGAGGGGAAATATTCCGAGTATCAGCGATTGAATCCTTATGGTGTTGAAAAGGGACAACAGGGAATCTCATTATTTTCCTGCCGTTCAAGAATGAAGAATATCTCCATGATAAGCAACTTCCAATGGTACATCTAGATGAAATATTTAATTGTTAATAATTAAATCTTTCATTAATTTGAATTGAGTTTTTAAAATATTAAATAAGTCGAAAAATTGAAAAGAGTTAGAAAAATTTATTGAAAAAATGACTTACACAAGATGTGTCCATCTTAACCACATCAGAACTGCGTCATCTCTGATGTTTGGCGAGTATTTTAAGAATATGTTCCTTACCATTGGTATAGAGGACTTAGACGCTGTTATTGCACCCATCCTTGACAATTTGTGTATAATATTATGCCTGGCCAATCCAGGAACAATGATAAAATTATATGTACAAAAAAATGTACAATTTTAATTCGACCAGGGCCCTAGTATTATGGACTTTAGAGCTCGAGTCCGAGCGCTGCCTATTACTACCTAGTGGCGTAATCGTATCAATTTTTCCCCTGGAGCTTTCATCGCCTTCCAGTTTTATCAAACCTTTACCTTTTTTTTGTATACTTTTGTCTCAGACGCATTTTCTCAGGTGTATTGTCTCAGGCATACTGTCTCTAGCATATATCCTTTCCACATCCATTAACTTACACTGGCCCAACAACAGCCTGTTCACAATTTCAAAGGTGTACAACTTGGAACAAAAAAACCCAAAGGTAATTTTAAAATAAAAAAAAAGTTGAATCCAAACTGTACACATACTAGTCACACATATCAGAAAAAAATTTACGCATGCGAGGTAAATTTACAATCTATACTAATTCAAAATTCTAATGTAAAATTTAAAAAAAATAAGGATCGTCATGTTACTGATAATTGCAACCAGATCACACAATTTGAAATATTGGATAGTCTTAAAAAGTATTGAGACTTTTTTGTCACTAGTTGGTGTTCGTTGTCATATATCAGGCAATACTAATCAGATTGAGTCAAACTGACATGCGTCAAAGGTGACATTCCAGTCTACAATTTTCGCATGGACACTTTCGTATTTCGTCATTTGTGTCAAAAGTTGTATTCATTTAAAAATGAGTGAAATTTCTAAAAAAATTCGTTATATTTTACAATATCAGTACGATCAATGTGAGAATGCATTGCAGGCTCGTGAAAAAATTAGTGATGTCTACGGTTAAAATACTTTATTAAAAGCCATAGCCAAGGGATTATTCGCTCGCTTTGGTTCAGGAAACTTTGATGTCAAAGATGCGCCTCACTCATTTTACCAATCACTGAAAAAGTTGATGAAATCTTCAAAAAATTGAAGAAAACCGACACATAAGCAGCCATGAAATTGCTAAGGAACTGAATATTTATGTGCTGGATGCACAAAAAAGCTCGACGTTTGAGTGCCGCATGAATTAACACCAGAAAATATGATCGACCGATTTTCTATTTGCGAAATGCTAATAAAACGCAACGAAATCGAGCGATTTTTGAAGTAAATCATTACGGGCGATGAAAAATGAGTAAGATACCAGAATATCGTTCGAAAAAGATCATGATCGAAAAAAGGTGAATCATCACAAACGACTTCAAAGCCAGGATTGGCACCAAATAAGTTTATGCTGTGTGTATGGTGGGATTGGAAGGGAATTGTTTATCATGAGGAAGAACCTAGAACCTGGCCAAACACTCATTTTGGCTCTGTACTGTCAGCAATTAACCAGATTGTAACAAGCAATTCAAAAAAACCGGGCAGAATTGATCAATAGAAAGGGCGTTGTCTTACATCATGACAATGACAGACCACACACAGCTTTGATGACCCGGCAAAAATTGACAGAGCTTAGCTGGGAAGTTTTGATACATGCACCGTATAGTCCAGACTTTGCACCATCAAACTACCATCTGTTTCGGTCTCTGCGAAACTTCCTTAATGAAAAGAAACTGAATTCTAAAAGGGACTGTGAAAATCACTAGGCCAAGTTTTTCGCTGATAAACCACAGAAGTTCTACACAGATGTAATAATGGCTCTACTCAAAAAAGTGGCAAAAGGTCATAGATAATAATGAACGATTTGCTCTTAAATAAAATCCATTTTAAATAAAAGAAATATTCAATCGAAAAATGACAAAAAAAAAGGCTTAAAACTTTTTATACTTACCAATACAATGTCAAACAGTTTTTTAAATTCCAACGATTTTCCTTTTTTGTGAGGCCATCTTTAAGGATAGTAACCGCCCTCATCCTAATTGGTATTGATTCAATCAATTCCTGAATATCAATCGCAGGATTGAGTTCCTTTCATTTGACGAAAAATTTTTCAAATCAGTTTTCTTTTGGTTGAAATCTTGTGCTTAGAAACGTGTTCATCCAAACTCGACTAAGAATTTCCAATTCAGTTCATGTCCAGCGAGTGAGCTGTTTATGCTATAAGATGAGGTCAATTCGAAATGTGCCACGGATTTAAGATCTCCGGCTTATATTTTATATATATTTCATTGTATTTTAAGGAAAGCGGCAAACGGACGGTAATCTTTTCAGCATCAATCGAGTCTAATCTTCTTTCAAAATGTTGAAGGTTATGATTTAATCCGCAGTCCCTTTCCTGGTTTCTTAAAAAAAAACATGGTCTTTCCAACCTCGAAAGCTGTGATACAAGCTGAAATGGTGTAAGCCTAAATAGCAAGAACACTTCCAGGTAACTTTTCTAGAAAGAGACAGAACATGGCATAGCTAGATTTACATGTGTACAGCGGTTCTATACAGGAACTTTGAGAGGAGTATTTTCATCGAACGCATAAAAATCAGAAAAAAATTACAAATTCATGTAAAATATCACTTATTGTGATTGAATCCCTTTAGTTGGGAAGTTTTTTCGCCGGTTTTTATTTATGTTGTGTCCAAACCATGACGATTCCGTCACTGTGTATAATAGTTGATCTGAACTTCTTGGTTTTTCGTTTTATATTTTGAGAGTAGAACTACTAGCTGCAATTAACCCTTTTTAAATAGTAAAACAGTGATAATGAAACCTTTTTAAAACACTATTCCAGAAGCTGAAATCTTTAGATTTTCTCCTTTTCAGCAAAAATGCCAACAATCCTAGATTTTCGTGATGAATTCACGATCATTCATTAAATTTATGCACTCTAACAAGCTGACGAGACGCTTCAGGACTGCATGATTTATCTTACTCGTTTTTAACTACCGCAGCCAAGCATGCAACCTTGAACAGTCATTATCCTTAATTTTTGTCACTATCTAACATTGGTGAGTTAGGCCAAACGCTCTACAGTAATTCTTCCTTTGTAATGAACTCTAAATTTTTTTCTGAAAGTTACGAAATGAGCTTAAGGATAACCAAATAATAAATATGATAAATTCAACAACATTTTCAAACAAAATTTTCAAATCAAAATATTCCTGAACTACTGGGCTTGCCTAAATACTAAGAAGAATATTTGCAAAAAAATGATCTGTCAAGCCGTGACAATGTTGAAAATTTTAATAATAAAATATACTATAATATAGTTTATTTACTGTTTTATAGTATGTTATATACTACGCAAATTTTCCTATATTTTGTAGTATATATTATTATTTGTAGATATTATACTATATTTTATAAAATATAATATAATATATGCAAATAATTTACTGATACTGAACAGAAACTTTTAAGAACGAATTAAAAAATTATATTATTTTTCATTAAAAAATATAATTTCAATGTAACAATATAACGAATAATTGTACTAAGATTCTTCCACTGGTCTTCAACAATGCAAATTTACTGATTTATGTAAATTTTTTGAATGTCGAACGAGTGACCAAATCATATTTCATAAAAAAAGCATGTGTCATAAATGCTTTACTTATATCTGTCATAAATATTTTCATAAAATATACCGCTGTTCAGTTCAAATCATGCACGGACACGTACTAGGCTCGAACTGAATAGAATCATTCATTAGATGCTACAATCTGTCAAACAAATAACGGGAAATTTAATTTTTGTTATAGTGTAGTTTGCTGGCATTGTGTTGCGTTATCATGCAATACACAACCGTGATTTGTTGGCTAGTTGACTGACAGCAGCTGGTTGAATCAGTGTATCTCGATAATGCGTCCTAATTTCTACAATGAATCACAATACTGAACTAAGCACTTGCAATAAAATTTTGTGTTGAAAATGTTGCATCAATTTTTGGTGATTTGTTTGAATCGAAACTGTGAAGAGATTGAAAGCTGTGAAGAGATTGAAGATTTGTATCATTCTGGACAATCTACGACTTCTCCAATCGTTGAAAGCTTGGACGAATGACCGAGAATCGTTCTGGAAATAACTTTGCAGCATACAAGAAACAGAATACCATCTCAATATCTCTTAGAAGCCAGCTGGCTTTATTTTGGTTAATAATTTGGGCACGGTATGAGCCCCGGCAGAGTTGAATTTACTGGAAAACTATCAACGGAAATCTGTCGGTTTGGACACATTGGAATGTTTTAATTCTGGTCCCACATTCAAGGATCGAATCATAACTCGTGATGAGACATGGGATTGCAAGTTGAATATCCAAACAAATCAACTGTCATAAGTGTGGGAGATAAAATACCAGAACCGAAAAAAACCACACCAAAGCCGGTCAAAAGTGAGGGCTATGTTAATTGTTTCTTATGGTATCCGAGGTTTCATACATTATGAGTTCAATCTGGATGGACAATATGTTGATTCCAAAAATTCTTTTTGGACGAATTAAGAACTTAGCGTGAGGAAATTTTAATCTTGATTCTAAAATTAAAAAATAATTAATATTAATTTTGTTTTTTGCTCAATTGCATTGCGTCATCACATTGAGTACACATTTTGATTGAATCCAGAGCGAAAAAACTAGTAAGCCCAATGCTTTCCGAATTTATCCCCACCAAATTTTTTTGATTCCCAAGACTAACATTGTCGCCAAGACAACCCAGTTTCCCTTGGTTCAGGACATAGAGAAGACTTCGTTGAAGGAGTTGAAGCCTATACCGGAATCCGCTAACGAAAAATGTTTCCAAGCTTATAATAGACGTTAACATACGTGTATTTCATCAAAAAAGGTCTACCTAGATGGTTATAAATAACCACTATTTAAAATAAGTCGAATACGTTGTGTATTATTTTGAAAATTCATTACTTTGTTGTCAAAATGCATTTCGGAGAAGGTGATGGGAGATGATAGGACTCACGCAGTTCTAAAAAGATGATCATGCGAAAAAATGAAAGGAACTATTTCGTAGTGCAATAGAATCGGATTTTATTTTTTCTACAGATTTGGTATCCTTACCTGAGCAATAGGCCTGAGAAGATTACTACACTCATAAATTTTTAGAATCTCTATATTTATCATAGTATTAAAAACGAATGAAGGCGGGTTTATCACGTACTCCAAGGATATCGGACATAAACAAACTTCAATACAGTTCTTAACAAGTCAATCGACATCATCGTTTTCATTTAATTAGAATGTCCTTGTTAATCGACAATAATTTGACTAGCAAAGTTAATGAACCTTTTTTTGTAATTATTGCAGGACGAACGCACGATTCATCGTTCATGCTGTTCCGTATTGGTCGTCGGGCAACAGAAAGTGTCAAACTTTTCGCTGAAACAGGAAGAACAGACGGTTTCGAGACACAATCACAGTCTGCGTCCCAGACACCGACGGTGTCCTCACCACCAGCACCATTATCACCGTCATTAACATCCTCATCATCACCAGGTTCATCAGCAGTGACATCGGGAGGGACTTCTGCGACAACGACGTCGACATCGTCTGCAGAAAGTAGCATTTTCGATAGCTTCAGCATACCAGCCATCCCCATGGGAGGCGGACGCAACGAGGCGAAATTCTTTGTGGACGGTAATCACAGCTTAGTCTCGCTAATGACACGGATTGTTCCATCGCCCGACTGGTTTATTGGAGTCGATTCCTTTCAGGTGGGTTGAGAGAGGTCCACAGCACACCTCCTTTATTTTTCTATAGCATTTTAATGAGCTACGAATGAGATTTTCCCCGCAGATAGGCAATTCCTTTGCGTCTGCCGGGACTTCTTCACAACCGTATCGTTTCACTAATTTGCCTCCTATTGTTAGCTATTGCTACTCAGTATTCTCAAGTGTATTCCGGTCTCTTATTTCTCTATTATTTCCACAGCTTTGTGTCGGCGGCACCTGGATCGATACAGTCACAGTGGAAATGGACCCACTTGATGCCGGCACTGATAATGGCTTTACATTCACCGCCCCCAACTGGCCGACGGATCCACAAGGGGTGATTTATCGTATAACATCTAGGTATCCCGCCCATCCGGCCGGAAGTTTTTTCTACCCGAAAAGTAAACGCTTGCCACCAATAGCTACATTTCAATTCATAAAGGTTTGTATGAACACAAAAGCTCTCGCTGCTTGCAGTGACTATGATACGGGTATCCTTATTTATTCCTTTTTGCACTTAGCATTAGAGTTGCCATTGAAGAATGAATCCAAGTTTTAGCTGAGTGTTTTGGTGAAGAAGAGAGAATTTTATTTGTTCCGTTTAGATATGAACCGTGCATACACAATGTGTAGGGAAAATTTCGTCCTATATGTCCTTTTTGAACGATTTCATACTGAGTTCTGCAGATATCTGCATATTTAATGCAATTAAATCCAGTATGCTATCATTGATAAAGTGCATATTGCATTGCGTGGAATGAATTTACTCATGTTTCTTGTTTAGTCCTTAAAGCTCTCAAGAGATTTTATGATAACCGCTGTCTGATCAAATGACTCTGTCGTTGTAAGACATTTAGAACACCTGCGTATTCTATAAGTGAATTGCATCCTAGAATTCTGTTTCAAGCATCCTTGTTTGGGCATGAATATCTTAACTGAAACAGGAGTGACACTGCAAGGACATATGCATAACCGCTCAAAACAATCCTAAATGACGGGAAAAAACAGTGAAACCAATTTAACATATGAAGAGCCAAAATATGAAGACTAAGTTTTTGTGAGGACGCGTTTTAGCTGCATCTAGCCGCCACAAGCTTGTACTGAAAAAACTAACCGCCCTCATCTAAACCAGCAATTCTCAAGAATTTCAGCCCACAGTAACAAATCACCGAAATGTATAGACTCATGAAATCATCTTTTCAATAGAATTTTCCCAGAAATGCACGAGGCTGGATTAGCTACGACTGCTAGGATACTTGAAAACAGATCACCTCGAATTGTTTATTTCTGATGACACTATTTTCTCCGATGTTGAAGCTACTGGTGTACCCTGGAATATACATAGCCACAAAATTCCTTGCTTTGACTAAAATATTCCAGGAAGGAAGCATAGTCATGTGAAAAGAAGATAGTTCATGTCTGCCTGGAACACGTGAAACAAAGAAGGGTAAAAAACATGCGAAAAACCAGCAACACAATCACTGTCCTCTGACAAACGTGACCAAGGGAAAAATGATTCAATGCCAGACATTTTATGAAGAAGATCCACGGGATCTATGTGTGCGGGGATCAGAAATGGCAGAACTGTTTGGAATGAATAACAGGAGCTGTCAAGTACTCAGCTCAAGATGACATCCTTAAACCTCATCTGGCAGATTACTGCCAGATATTGTCTTTTCAGTCAAGTCAGAAAAAAAAAAGTCAGAAGTTAAGACTATGGGGGTCTATCAGAGGCTTAGAGCAATGGTTACAGATGAAGGGGAAACATTTTTAGATCGGTCTAGAACCTGCATCAAAACATGGATTCCCACAAGGGATCTGAACGTAGGCAAGTCTAAGTTAAATGTGTAGATCACAGGAGAGGCAGCCGCTGCGAAAGCCAATGCTCAATTGGCTGATACATGGCAAAAGTGTTTCAAATGCTTTTTATTGACCGGTGAGACATTTAGCTCGTCGATTTTTGTATTCAAGGTTTTGAAATTTCGGTTGAATATTTATAGCTACTGAACGAAGTCCACACCATAACGAAAAGAGGACCAAACAATCGAAGAGAACATGTCCTTTTCGATATCAGGGTACCTTATTGGATACAGGATACCTTATTTATACCAGAGTACATATTGCTGCTCTTATACTCTAGAAAAGAGTATAAGAGCAGCAGTATATATGTTATATATGTTAAGATGAGGTAACCAACAGTCGCTTAAGGCTAGATCTGGTGAGTAAGGCGGATGCTCAAACCGCAGTTCAAACAGGAATTCGTGGATTTTCGCGATATCTTGGTAAAAAAGTATTTTATTTTTCTGCAAATGTGGTAGTTTTCCTCTATTTCTGCCTACAGTTTGGTATGTAATGCTTTTCCCTCCTGAAAAAAATCGATTAACTCCATGACTATCCCGAAGAACAGTCGCTATCGCTTTTTCAGCCACAAACACAATTTTTACTGTTTTTGGAGCAGATTCATCCTTTTCAGTCCACTGTTTTGTTTTTTATTTAGTTTCGGGGGTATAATGGCGTTCACAAGTTTCATCTACAGTAATTAATTTGCGTAAAGACTGGGATTTTATGTATCTAATTTGCGCCAACAGAGTGTTGGAAATGTTCACTTGAACACGTTTTTGGTCTAACATGAGCAAATGCGGCAACCAACGCGCGGACTGCTTTCTCATGCTCAAATCTTGGTTTATCATGTGACAAACACGTTCTTTCGACATTTTCATAATCTTTGCTATCCTTCTCACTTTAATGTGGCAATCTTCTTATACCATTTGGTGAACTTTAGCAATGTTATAGTCAATAGACGCAGTTTTTGGACGTCCCGAAGTTTCATCATCTCCCCAGCTCTTACGGGCACATTTGAATTCAGCTGTCCGAAATTTCACTGTAGTGAATGATAGTGCAAGGCCAAGATTCCGTTGGCGTATTGCCTTTCAAAAATAAAAATTTAATACCAGCTCTAATTTTTTTCCATTTCACATAAATGCTCACATCCACTCACTCAAACGACTATCAACTAAAAACTGCTGATCCAAAATGGCTGAAACTGTGATGAGTAGCTGTCAAAAGCTGCACAACTACACTCACTAGCATTTATTGACGAGTGCGGCCATATTTACGTTGTGGTCGAAAACTTTTCAGACCAGCCTCGTATACGAACCAATTTACTAAAGTTAATGACTACCTTTGTCCTTAAAGTGAGGAATAATAAAACGTGAATATCATGTATTTTTTCAACCCTAACATTTCGACGCTGTATTGGTAAACTGTGAAAGAATTGAAGTGAAGCAAAATGCACTTTAAAACGATCTTATTTTTATGGCTACGTACCATCGCTGCGTTGTGTCTTAAAGCAACTTCAAATTCATTAAGACAGACATAAAGATCTTTTTATCTACAGAGCATAACTAGATTTTTCGACTCTCTATCATTCTACTGTGTTTCTCTTTTTAATCGCTGGTACCCGCGCCTATTAGTGCTAGATTGAATTTCGCCTAGGACATGGAAGTAACATTTGTAACCATCAGTATTGTCCGATTGCAGAGGCATGTAACGCATTTCTTTTTATTTGATCGACAAGCGTTTTTCAAGAACGTAACAGGGACAGCATGGTACTTATTCTTTGGGTCCGTAAATTTGTTTAGCCACTGTAAGGATGTCGTCACTCATTCTGAACATATGATCAGAAGATCAAATGTTACTTGAAAATTACGCACAAACGACGCGTAACACTCAAATAGTATTCCTTGTTGACAGTTTGACCAGTCAGAAGGAATTCGGAGTGCACCACACCAAGATAATCGAAGAAAACTTCCAACATGACCTTGATTTTTGACTTGCTTTGAAGTAGTTTTTTTTCGGTTGGCACGATATTCGGCCGATTGATCGTGGGTTGTACGCATAGATCCAAGACTCTTCACCAATTATAATACGTTTCATGACATCCTGGTAGTCGAAAAGCATTGTTTTACAATTTTTTCTTTTTGTCAAGAAAATTGAGGGATTTTGGAACCAATCGTGCTTTCACTTTTCTTAGGACCAAATGATCTTTTAAAAATGGTTTTCACTGATCCTTCCGATTTTCCAACGATGCCATAAGGTCTCTGTATGTTTATCGTCGATTCTCGAGCACTAATTCCTTGATTTTATTGACGTGTTGATCATTAGTTGATGTTGATGGCCTTCCTGAACGTAGTTCGTCGTCAACACGTTCTCGACCCTCTTTGAATAATTTTTACCAACCAAAAACACTTGCTCACGGCATACAATTATCACCGAAGGCCTTTTGCAACATTCTGAACGTTTCGGCACAAAAAATTTGATTCTGCACACAAAATCTAATGGCACTTCTTTGTTGAATAATTACATTCATTGTAAAAATCGCCGAATGCACTATTTGTACTTCAGAAAGACAAGCGTATAATAAACACTAATAATTATTTTGATGTGACATTTGGCGCAGATGTCACTGACAGTCATACCACCCTAGAAAAAAATATTTCAACGAATGGGTTTCTGCGCGAAGTTTAAATTATAAAGTCTTACTATTTTTTGCGCTCAGCAGTATAGTTACTATTGAATTTAGTATAGTTACTACTATTATATAGTTATTGATATGGTTACTATTCATATGACTAACGATATTTTTCGTAATTAATCCTTGTTTCCAACAAACAGATTAAATCACAGCAAATTCTCTTCTGTGAACGGAAACACTTTTCGGAATTTAGCTCAGTACGAGGACTCTGCTCACTTTTGTGTTGAATGCATCCCTTTTTCCAATACACTGTTTGTTTTTTTTTTTCATTTTTTCCACGAAACGGAAACGTGAAACAGTGCTGAGTTTTTTTTTTTTCATTCTATCTACTAACATCCTTGTAGACATCTGTATCCTTCATCATTTTAAGTGTGGCCCCACGACCTTTAATGTCGTAAATATTTTATGATAAAACCAACTGGACACGTTGGCTTGCGATTTGATCTTAGGTCTGGATGTTCGTTATGTGATTGTTAATGTATGTGGGAGGAAATTTGAAACGGATCAGTGAATTAAAAGTGGTGAGCGATGATGTAATTCTGTGGTCACTATCGCAATGTTGACAGCAATGAAAATGTATCTCATAGCTTGCTCCAAATTTCAAATAATCTGACTTTATTCCTTTCTCCTTGCCTTGCTCCACGTTAGAACTTTAGGAACGTTAAAAAATCTGAAACCTGCTCCTACGGAGAATATGAATAGTCCTCGATAAATATGTGGTGATAATGCCTTTGCTGGTGTTACGAATATAATTCATCATTATATTTAGACTACTAGGTGCGAAAAGGAAAATTTATTATCAGAATTTCCGGGAAATTGTATCCTGTGCTGTTTAATAAAGTTGGTATTGCTCGAATCAAATGAATTGCATGAATTCGAATTCGTTGATGTCTTGGAAGGATATTTTATTTATTTATCTTATTTTTAAATTTCGCCTAAAATACCCAATAGTCCTATCATACAAAAAACGTCACGTGAAGGATCTCATTAAAACTCTTGAAAAGATATTTCGAGAAATGAGGATTATTTTTAATTTTATTTGATGTATTTCTGAACGCCATCGGGATGGTATTTGTGACAAAGTCCTTGGTGAAAGGCATGCGAAAAATGAGTGGGTTGGCTGGGTTGGAAATGTTTTGGTCGGAGCCCACAAGAAAATCTTACTTTTTGATTTAATCCAACCGTAACTGCTTTCCATTGATAATCTTCCACGTTTGTGACTTGGGTTTTCATCAACCGAAGTAGTATCGCGATGTGGGCTTGGTACATGTAGGCGGATATGAAATTTTATCAGGTTTTAAGGCAATTTAACGAACTGGTATTCCTCGAACACGAAGGTTTCGTCGCTGTATTGAATTTTTCATTGTGATCGAAAACTTCAAGGAAATAATTCGATTCGTTTATTTCTTATGGAAAACCGTCAATAATTTGAATCAAAAGAAAATGAACCGGAGCGTTGACAAGTTATGCGTACTTGGTAACATACATTTGAGACCGAAAATGAGTTGATTCCCAGGAATTCTTCATTGCTATCCTGCGCGGATCCTTGCTATCATGCTCCGGCAACTTTCTTCTCATATACAATTCAAAAAAAAACCCTGAAATAGTATCGATTGTTCGAAATTTTCTAATTTTCTTTCAATATTTACAGCTCAAGGAGTACGAACTAAGCGAAGTGTTTAATTTCGAGGAGGACGAACGCAAATACGAGACGGTTAAGACACAAACACATTTAGAAACAGAACACAATCACGTGGAAATGAATAATGAGTTATCGGCAAGTATCGAACGAGAGCGCCAAAATGAGGTCACCGAAATTCCAGCTCTTTCATCGCCCAAAGACAAAGCACGTGCACGACTACTAGCAAAAATGAATACATTGTAAGTATATATATATTTTTTCCTTTTTATTTATTGTACACTGCCTCCATCTTCTTTGCTTCTATTGACATTATTTGCTACTATTCGGGTGTTTAAATTGTGAGATTTTCTTACCTTATGTTCGCGTGTTTGTTTGTAGGTTCAGAAGGGCTTCAAATATTTTAAGTAGAAGTTTAGATAAACATTGACGCTTAGTTTGATTTGATTTAAATTAATGGAACAACTTCAAGGACTTCTCCAAACAACACGTGCTAGCAATATTCCGATGATTAATTACGTTCCATAATGTTCAGAGATGATCTTTAATGCTTAACACTAAGACCTAGTTCCGGCTCCACTTTCAAATCCGATGGGTTAGAAAAGATAACTTGAAAGTAATGTTCACTTAACGCCAGATACATATCGAATTAGAACACATTTATTAGATGTGATTAATGTTTGAAGATGAAAAATAAAAACGTTAATGGCTGCAGGAGTTGGGAAATAAGACGGAACCGAATCTCTAATCAGAGTTGGTTTCAGTGCTCCTTCTTTCATGTACCGTGAAGGTACTACACTGAGCGGATCTGAAGCGGAAGGGAAGATGTTTGGGTACCAAACATACTCACATGTGCTGAGATCTTATTGCAAAGGCGATGCTAATGTGTACCCACGCTCATACCGTTCACTAAGTTATGTCTGATATGAGTCTTTACTTAAGCCGACCTGGGCTTATCACACTGAATCAGACTCAAATTGTTATCTCAAAGTATTGATGATACTGAGAACAAAATTTCTAATCCCAGCGACTCGACCAAACTTCTCTTGGATACATTTGTATGTGAAAGAAAAGCTACAATGAGATAGAATGCAAGGACCAGTTCGCTATAAGATTTGCATTACCACTTTTCAAGATTCTTTACTTACCCGACGAGCTAGATAGAAAATTTCAATAAGGCATGGCAGTCTTTGCATTTGATCCGATGCTGAAGGTATTGTTATCTCTTTCTACATCCCGCTACTTGTGAGTGTCATTGCTACCTTGTATTTTGATTTCGGTCGGGATGATAAATTGAACTGCGTCTTATTTTATTTTTAACAAAAGTTATTATTCATACTAGCGTTGACGATTAGATACAGTAAAGACCACAATCAACTTTTCATTTCCCGCGTATGTACCATTGTTTTAATATGTCTTATCCTGTTGTCCTATAGAAACCAAGGAAATTCCTTAGGTCTATAAGGTCTTATGTGAGATATTTGCACGTCAGATCCGAAAAATCTAGACAGAAAAGATTATAAGCATTCTTTCCCTCACCACAAGTTTAGCTGGCGTCGTAAGCTTGGATTCCGAAACCAAGAATTGTGGCTCGTTATTATTGCCATCAATGTTTTTAACTCCAATTCCATTCTATGCCAGGAGTTGAATTTTCCTTGTTTCGTTAGAATCTTTTCATAGACTCGCCTTATAAAGGCTGGAACAAAAGTCTTCTTTATTTATTTATTTCAAACGATGATAGAAAAAAATAAATCACTTAAAATGAAAACTGTTTATTTATTATAAAAGTACACAAAATGAGAATTTATTTCTTAAAAATATTATCATGCAGATATGACGTTTCATTATTATGACACAGCTGCAACCTGCAGCGGAAATTTTCAATTACTGCCTTACAAGTGTTCTGTGAAATGTTTTGAATTTCCTCTAGGATATCTTATTTTAACTCTTCAAGAGACCCTGGGTTGTTACTATAAACTTTGTTTTTAAGGTATCCCCAAAGGTAATAGTCCGTTCAGGATAAGTCTGGGCAATGAGCTGGCCAGTTAATGTCACCTCTTTTGGATATAACTTTTTAACCAAAAATTTCGCGAACTGCATTCAATTCAGAGTCGTTTGGGGTGTAAAATGATGCTCCATATTATTGAAACCACGCGCGTTGATTAAAACCATTGAAATCCTGTAGCGCTGGAGCAAAAAAAAAATCTGTAGCATTGCCATATACCGGTCTGTATTCACTGTAACAAGATTTCCTTTTTGTTCTTCATAAAAGTATAGATCAACAATTCCTCTTGATAACAACGCTGCCCATACAGTAACTTCCAGTGAATGCGGAAGTCACTAAGCATGACAAAAATTCTGATGATGGTTTCGCGAAATTGCTTGACAAAAATCTTAAGACAATTCATTATTGTGAAAATTAATGTATTGTAGTTCCTTGCGATGTTCGTAATTGATAAAATCCCGGGAAAATAAATTAGGAAAATTAAAGAAAGAAAGACTATCCGAAAGGAATAGTTTGGAATGTTTGAAAAGCTCAAAAAAATAACAAATTTAATCGCTTTTAGGCGACACTTAATGGGAAGTGTCTTCAGACTGAACTGTCAATCTGCTGGTGAAACATATTAACTAAAAGAAAATCTGCGAGATTAAGACTCGTGCAATATTCTGCACTATTCGGTTATTTAAACCAGTAAAAAAACTAATCCTTTTTCTTTTCAAACGGGCTTGCGGCCGACTTACGTGAAATTACGATGCTATTGATGACAGAAGACACATGAATTTTATGGACACTTTGACATTTCGCTGTGACATTTCAAGCGAAACGTAAACAAATCAACAACAAAATTTTACGTTGATTACTTATCACTCACTGAATTTAGTATTAAATTGCGGTGAAAGTATCAAAGCTACCCAACCCATCTCTTGGAGTTTCTAGTAAGCTACTATAGACGTGTGTGACTTCAGGTTGTCCTGTTGAAAACAAGTTTTTTTTCTTGGGAATGAAACAAGATTTATTGAGACAGATGTTTATCCTTAACAGTAACATTGCTTTTTAACTTAATGCTAGCTTATGATGCCACAAAATTTAATCGTATAGCTAAATTTTCCTGTAAACCCTTTTTATTATACATATTCCTTTATAATTCTCATTTTCCTGACGCCTGATGACGAGCATGACGTCTCTTCGGTAGACCAATTCTGGCCGTTATTGGTAGATCGCTGCCTTCAAAAGGTCGAGTTATTGACCCTTGGGACCCGAATCTTGTGTTTGACTCATAATCAATGCTTCCAATCCAGTTCCATCAAATGCACAGGAGAACCTTCCATGGGTGCTAGTTTATTACTTAGCTTTACCGCCCTTTGGCCACGATCATTATCGCTCAATGTTGTCGTTTGTAATCTATTTATTATCAGTCACCATCCTTTTAAGAGATGGGTCGATTACATTCCTTTTGAGTAAGACTTTCCCGTTGTAAATTCGACCTGTCATTGTTTTTTGGTGTTATAGGTGTGGCACCCAAATGTCATACTTTTTTTTAATCCAGCTTTGTGGGAATGAGTTAACTGTTACATGGTCGATTTTGAGCTCTTAGACTATCAATATACCATTTTCGCTTATCTCTGTGATTTTTTCGACATTTTTGACTACCTGTCTCCCCCGTGCGATGCATTCTTGACATAAAAAATACTCGAACTGTTACAATACCGATATTTGGGGGATGACAATCGAAAAGAAGAATAGAAAATGTCAAAGCGTAAATCAGCGAAGTTAATATGGAGGGTGACGTCCAGTGCAAAACTTGCGAATCCGTTACTAGGAGCTACTGGTTTTGGTTTATCAATGTTATTATATTGTAGCGTAAGGTGTAGGAGTCGAGGTATTTCAGCTGAGGTGAATTTTTTCCACTAAAACGTATTTGTTTCAATCAGCATTTGGAAAAAGTGGCCTATTTTCTACAACTCTGGAAAATGCATTGGAATTTAGAGCTGCAAGTAGAAAGAAAAAATCGTCTCAGCTTATGAGGAGGACGTTCCTCAAGGTAAGGGCAGGGTTCTAGCGAAATCATCCACCTGACTGCATTCTTGCTTGGAAACTTAGTGGAAGGTTCGTGTGCAGCAAACTCTCAGGAACCTCAGGAAGTTAGTTGACTTGCGATGGGAAGGTAGAAACATTTCCTTGAGAAGCAGCTTAGATGCAAAGTGATTTTATTGAAAAAAATATCATGAGTGCAGTGGAAGTCATTTCTATGACTTGAGAACTACTTGAGAATTACTTGTGGGCCATATTGGAACTTGGAGCAATACTCTGAACTGTGCTAGTTTACACATATGCCTCCGTTTCGAAATCGCTGATGGGTTTTGTATTTTTTTCATTTCTCTTGCGGAACCATTCTGCTTTAAAAAACAGGTTGAGCTTCTCTCATTCTGGCCCCAACCATAGAGGATTTGAGTTGTTGTGCAGAGGCTGCTTATCGTGAAAACTTTCTACCTGAAACAAGGAAGTTATGCTCGTACTGAGACAATTTGACGCAATTTGAAGACATAGCAAACCACAGAGGAAATCATGCAGAAATTGTTAGAGACGAAATTAAGAAAATGAAGAAATTGTTAGAGCCGGATTCAACACGAAAACTTACAAGTCCTGGTTATCGTCTTCTTGATTGGACTAAGCAAAGTATTGACATGGCTCGTGACAGTAAAGACAGAAAATTCTGTCTTGCACTTCGGTTCAGAAAATTGCACTTAGGATGTCAGAACAGACCTCCGTGACCACTCCTACAAAATTTAATTGAGAACCTGAATGTTCATCAGAAGCGTGAACTTCGCGGACAGAATTTTGAAATGTCAGCTTTGTAGGGAAGACCAAATCCTAGATATCGTTTCCCATAAATGAAACGGGCACGTTAAAAGGCTTAATGTTTAGTCCACGGATTTTGTTAAAATAATTTTCTTAGTTTGGTATATCATTATCGGCGGTCTTTTTGAACAAGTCTGCATCAATCGTCGGATGCATACTAGATAAAATAATCACTTCCGTCTACCTTACGCTCAAAAATAGCGCTAACATACCCTAATTAGGATACCATGTCAAGCAGAAGATAATCAATCATCGTGAGTGATGACGCCAGGACACGCTTCAAATATTGATAACACATTTGCTCAGTTGTGTGTGTGTTTTTTTTTTTAAACAAAAGTCCTCGACAGTGATACAACATACTTTATTTTGTTGGGATAGGAATGTAACTTTACATCAGTCCAAATTAAAAAGTTCATTCAATTCCCATCCCATCCATCCGAACTAGTTGGCACATTTCATTAAATTTTAAAATCGTCAACCGAGCAGGCGAAAAGGAAGTCGTCACGTGTGCCAGTTTCCCAAAATACTGCTGAAGAAACTTTCTCCCATAAATATTTGATAAGGGTTCTTGCAAAATGTCTTCTCTCATTTTACAAAGTATATGTAACATAACAAAAACAATTCAGTTGGTTGTTTGTTTGTTTGTCATCATTTCAAAACTGCCAGTTCATCCGCCATCAACTTTTCAGATCGATCAATTAAATGAAAACTTTGCCATCCATGACTCAACCGGATCAAAAGGAAACTTTTTCCTCGCTTGGCAAGTTGAGAATTTCAATTCAAACTAGCAGTTATCGAACATTAAAAATGTTCCAGTTCCATACTTGCTGGTAAACTTAAACTTTAACTTCCTTGAAACATCCAAGCGAAGTAGAGATTTAATGGAGGTATTGCTTTTGGTATGCTGGAAAACTGCACTGAGATTTACTCGAGCAAAAAACTTTAGTTTGATAGCGAGCGAAAGGAGGAGTTGTAGACAAAAGCGGAGACAGAAGGGATATAAAAGGACAAGAAGAAAAAAAAAACAACAGACACACATACCAAAGGAAAATCCCTTGAAGTCTGTCAAAAGTATCTAATTCTAGTGGCTCGAGGACGAGCACAGATACATAAACTTTCCAAAGATTTTCCAAGGAATCTATTCTACGACAACAAGGACATTATGCTGCCTTTTTTCATTCTTGGAAACAGATCAGAAGAAAAGAGCATACGTTGATGTATGCATAAAGAAACGGAAAAAGCCCGGAAGCCAATACAAGAGTGAATATATTGTGTTATTGGAATTTCCCTTTTGGCGAACACTTACATTGTTTCGATTAAGAATAAGCTGAACAATGTGAGGGACGTTTGGTTGGGAAGAAATTTTCCAGGCTCCAAGCTACGACCACGTGGATTTATTTGCTTGTGTGTGAACATTGAGTTTTTACCGCTTCCGAGGAAGCTCTTATCCGATGCATGTTTATATGCACATAAATGACTTGTTATGAGAAATGTTTGCTTAAGAAAATATCATAAAGGAAAACTCTATACGGTGGTAATTTCCATCTCCTTTGTATTGTAATCGGATTCGGATGGCTCTGTGTTATGAGAATGGATATCGATATGATTGGAATGATGAATCAAATATTTCCATTTCCATTTTGTATGGTAAGCATCATAATCTGAAAAGTTCTAGGAACAGTGCTTTTGAATCTTACATCATCTCCTAATGCTCTAAATGCTTCTTAAGCTCTGTTAGAATCATAATAATAGGAACTATAAAAAGAGCAGAAAACGTGGTAAGAGTTAAAAAGTCGTGGTAGTATCAGTAGCAGTAGTACTGTTCACGCTAAGTTTACATGGGACTAGCACCGTTTACATCAGACTCCCAGACGCGCAATACTTCTGGGCTGCCCAATAAACACATCCCCGTCGATATCAACCCAAGAACCTAGCTTGGAACCACATTGCTTCTGGCTAGGTGTCATGTTGCCACGCCTAGAGGCGCCTTCAAATTCCGGGAATCTTTTCTCCATTGGGAAGGACGGAAGGGAAGAAAGTGCTAGAAAAGATATCCCTCAATCTCCTACGTTGCCTAATGCTTCAGTATGGCTTTTTTAAGTGTTACCACTGCCCGAGCATTCTGTGTCATCCGATTCCATTTGCCAACCATTCCAACCATTTCTGTGACCGCAGTCTCCGGGCTGAGTTTCGCAATTTCGTTATGAAGGTCAACGCACAGCTTACTTTATCTTTTTCAAGAGAAGCATGTATGAACGATATCGTCTACCTCTACTGTAAAAACACGAAGTTAGGTTACCTGTCAGACTTGGACAGGTAAGGCCGAAAACATCCATGTCCGCTTAATAGCTGCGACAAATAGAAACTAGTCTATTCATGCGCTCGATTGAGCCATGGGCTCAGGGCAGGCATTCCCTTTGTGTCTAGCTCCAAGGACTATTTCCGATTGCTGAGAGAGTGTTGTCTCTTTTTTCTGGGGACCTCTTACCTGTCGTCTTTGCTTCTGCGCAGGTAAATAATGCAAGTTCTTTGCATGGAAGGCGATGGCTAGTATCCCTGTGATTACCAGTACTGCCATATCGGAGGCTGTTCGATATGCTTTTAGCAGCGCTCCCTGACTCTGTACCTGTACCAACAGCTCTCAACATAACTCCTTGCTGAGATCGTTGCCTTTTCTATGGCGTGTTCGCATTTGAGGAGTAAATCAAATTGCTTCTTCCTCGCTAGAAGATTTGCTAGCAATAATAAGATGTAACAGGCTCAAGTACCAAAAGAAGTGATTTATAATTTTATTTTAAATCACTTTCCTATTGATCAATTGTCAGTAAGACGATGTTCAGCCTTAAAACATTCAAAGTTCTGAAAAAAGTTGTTTGTGGGACGATCTGAAAAAAAAATTAGCCTGGAAGCGTAGAACTGAATACCCAGAATAGATAAGAACATTTGTAGAACGACCTGAAAAAAAAAACGATTATGCAGAGAATGCTTGCCGAAGTATGGAGCAGAACACCCAGAATAGATGAATAACACAACAAAAAATCGTGTTATTCGGTGATGTTCTGTGGCAATAGAAGATGCGAGCAACCCGTACTTCTATTCTGCACAAATCGGAACATTAGTTTCAATTTGGAAGGCCAACAGATCCGTAGGAGCTCACCATAAAAGAAAAAAAACTGGACTGATAACCGACACTACATTCGAAAAGTACTGCAGAGACCAGTTCCAATTATTGGTCTCTGCAGTACATGGTATCGGTTCTTCAAAGGAAGTGCGGAAGCAAAATCATCAAATTGGAGACAAATCTGGCATCACATGTGAATCCATAGGTCTTAGAATAGCGTTGAAGGACAACATTCATTTCATCTGCTTGTTACCAAATGTTACTCCAATTTTAAAACCATCGCACGTCGTATAGTTTCGTCTATTGAAAATATTATGGTCCCAGTTATTGATAGCTCGAAAGAGACTTTCACTGAAGAAAGGCCAGCTTGTGTTCCAAAGGAAATATTTGAAATACCATAACCGCTGAAACGGTCTTCACATGACTCAATTGACACCGCAGAAAACTTTCTGGGTTGAAAACATATGCATTGTACCACCAAATAAGAATGAATTCCTGAAAAGATTACCAAAACATGACAGACATACTCGTTTGAACTTAACTCATAACTCCTTCATGAAAAAACTGGAGAGCACTTGCGCTAAGCACAGCCCGGTTTCAACTAATGCTGCAAAAAGAAAAATATTAATTTTCTAGCTGGAAAATCCTTTAAATGTGCCGATATTTAAGATTCTGGCCAATCGAGTAAATTACAAAGAAAAGATCAGAAGACAAAAGGACGTCTAAAGGGCAGGAAAATGGTCCGATATGATCCTTGTTCCAACAGCCGAACGCTTGACAGGACGATATCGAGTCAATGGAGCCAAATAATATGATAATCATCTGCACATAAACTAGGGGCATTCAAATATAAACGAGCCTTTTCGGAAAATGCATTTATTTTATATTTAAAAAGAAAATACACTTTATAGTCGATTTCTCCTTGAAATTCCGGACATTTGACATTACACATAGTTCCCTTCCCTAGCAATGCATTTTCTCCATCGAACTGGTATGTTTTCATGCCGTTTTCAAAGAATGACTTAGGGCGGGTATCCTACCAATCACGCACAAACTCTTCAACTGTTTAGGAATGTTCTCCTCAAAGTGCTTCCTTGATAGACCCAAACATATTGCGGCTCACCAGATCGTGGTAAAGGTCAGCGCTGTAGATGGGGGTGCTCAAGCGCAGGACATTGCTTGACAGCTAATTTGTGGGTTGTTAGGGCTACAGTGAGTGGTCATGCCTTGTCGTGCTGAAGCAGATCGTCTGGGATAGGCTGACATGTCTTTGACCGATATGTATCTCGAACCTGGTCAAGAAGTCCAAAATAGTAGACACTGTTTGTTGAGCGATTATCGTGAAAAAAATCAATGATTAAAACTTCTTAGGACTCCTAAAAAACCATTGACATCGCCTTCCCGGCTGGGAAGCGTGTTTTGGCGTTTGATGGTCCCCTTTTTTCTCCTTTCTTCTCCGACTCCGTACTAGTCCTTTTCGATTTTGGAGTGTAGTGGTGAACCCATGTTTCGACGCACGTCACAATGCGTTTTAAGATAGCCTGCCCTTCACCTTGCAAGAAGCCTCTGACAAACTTCAACTCTCACATTTATGTGTTCTTGGATTATCAGTCATGGACTCCACCTCGTCAAGTTATTCAAGATAGTCTCGTACGATTGTGTTCTACAATCCGACACTGACACCCTTCTCCTTATGAAACAGTACTTTGCAACAGTAGCGCGACGATTTCTTTCAACACGTTCAACGTTTTCAGACGTTATGCTGGAGTTGGGGCATCCTCGGCGACTCACATTTCCCAATTTTTCGCGCCCTTCTTTGAATTCGGCACAGCAAACTTTCATTTATGGCTAGTAGGAGGCAGTCTCCCCAAACTGTAAACTCAAACGATCCTGATGGGTTAACGCCTTCCTTCGTTATAAACTTTATTATGATGCGGTGCGCAACCGAAAGATGCACTTTCCTTACCCTCATTTTGAGTACAACTAAAGAACTTGGTTGGGCTATCGGTTCGGCCTCGAGTTATCTTGAGGGGATCCCACACAACCTTTTCCGACGCTTCGCTTACATACACCACGTTATTTAAGCCTTCAGACGAAAAAGGCTCGTTTATACCTGAATATCCCTCGTAAAAGGTAATGATCGTCCTGTAGCTTACTTTGTCAACCAAGCTATGGTTTTGGCGCACATATCATGATTTTCTAGATCAGACACAGCCATAAGTCCATTAGTCAGTTAGAAGAGGCAAAACACACAAAATTTGAAATAAATATAAAGACTCAAAGGATGAAAATATCGACGAGTACGATCTGTGGGGCGGAAGACGACTATTTAACTCGCCAAAATGCTTTCAACATCAGGTTAAAATTGTACATATGAAAAAGGAGAAAAATTCCAGGTAATGGTCAGCTATGAAAAATCAAGACCTGTAGGACAGGAATGATATAATTTATGGGTATGCGTGTAAGCGTGTAACTCTAGGGTTGACTAAGGGATGTATTCAAGTGTCCCATAAACGTACAATTTAGTATACAACATAAAACACTGTTGAAACTTCTCCTATGGTAATCATAGACCGACATTTAAATTGTATCCTACGTTCGCCAGGTCGTGCTAGGGCCTTTCGCTAGGATACGTTTGGAATGTTTGTCATCCTCAGTTCATTCTGATTTGATTCTGTCACGGTGTAAGTGTTGTTACATTTGGCTTTTTTTCCGGGGAACGAGGACCAATTAAGGGAATTGTTACGGAGCAAGGATCTGGGTTTACTTTGCATTTCGAAGCTCTTGTGTGTGGATCTCAGCGGTCTCATCGAACTGTCAGTGTCAGGTTCATCACGTTTTCTTTTACTAATAAGGAGCAGACTGAAATATGATATCAAAATAAGTCGCCAGTTGTTTGTTGACGATTTTCAAAATTGTCTGTGCTTGTAAATATTTTGTCTCGCCAATAAGTCTAGCTTTGGTCCCATCTTATGTTTTTGTAATAATGTAATTAGGCCAGATATCGGGTTCCTGTGTATAATTCTTTTTTTTGCTTCTACTCTTTATAAACTCAATGGCATAAATTTGTTTAAAAGAATCAAATATTGTTAACTTGACGCGGTATAAAAATGTGGTCATAAATCGCTTGTATACTAAGTGTTGAATTATAGAAGTATATTTGCAGGTTTGGAGAGAATTAATTATGAATCCTTTCCTGAGGTTTACTGGCTCTCTGGACCTGCGCTTCCCAACATCATCACTCATGGTGATCTGCTAACTAGGAACCATTTTTGTGTCGTCCATCAGGACTGTTTATAGTGTTTGCTTCTTGGGCACAATTTTTCTCGTTGCTTCCATCGCTGAACCCGTTCAGCGACATCTCGTCACCAAATGAAATATCCCTTCCCAATATCATTAAAATGAAATAAATCACTTAGGCGAGTGGAAGAACATTGGACAGCGAATAATTAACATTTCCCTATACTTTTCCGATTGGAGAAAAAATCGCCACATCAATCATAATTGACACACATCCAATTCCAAAACGTTATTGAATGAAGGGAGGCAGAATAAGAGGGAAAAAGTGTCAGATAAATTCAACCGACCAAAAGTGCATTTACACGGCAATCATAAAATAATCATTAGCCTACTGACAACTCTCTGCCTTCAAAAAAAAAGTCCTATAAATCATAAAAATAAATTTGATGGAGCATTTTCTCGGCACGATAATAAAATTAAAATAATCGTTATTTTGCTTCCCTGAACGTTTTCCTGAATAAATTAAATTGCCTCTTATCACGATACCATGTTCTCTCCCCACTTCTTCATCCCTCGACTTTCAGCTTTAAAATTCTAGGTGAGTTTGAGTATACTAGGATGTTCACTCGTATATGCGCTTGTTGCCGTTGGCACCAGTATATTGGTAGGTAAATGAAAGGACATGTGAACGTGCATACACAAATCCTTGTTCGTGATAAGGCTGTAAAAGCCACCTCCCTCGATAGTGCTAAAATGAAAAACGCAACAATAAATTCAAGCATTCAGTAGATGAACTCCAAGCGGTTGAAATTTTTCCGATATTGACTACAAGTGGTCACCACCGAGACTTAATTTATATCTCAAATATATATCCCTCAGCAACCTAAAAACTACACATCACTAACTAAGTTTGGATAACATAACAAAACTGAACGTATTTTTCTCATTTCATTTATTTACAGACAGAACACAACCAAAGATTTATCAGAGAAAGCCGCAAAAGTGGTGCCGAAGAACAACAAGGAGGCGATCCTTAACAATATTGCTCACAACTATGAGCTAAGAAAACATAGGAAGCGTGTTATACGACCCCCGAGGGACTGTCGTGTTGGACACTGGTCAGAATGGAGTCCATGCAGTAAAACGTGTGGTATCGGGGAGATGCATCGATACAGAAAAGTAATTAAATATTCGAAACGCGGTGGACGACCCTGCCCGCCCCTACAGGAGTCGAAATGGTGTGGCTCAGCGAGAGATTGTCAGTCAGGATCGAATTATTTCAACTGGTGAGTGGAAATGCTATTGGTAATGGTTTGTTTGGGGATTGGTAGAATGAGTGAGTATATTCATTATGGATGTGGTTTTGATAAAGTCAGTGTGGTCCCTAGCGAGTATACATAAATCAATAAAATAATGACGAGAACGTCTGGTGGCTGGCTTGTGGCTTTGCTTCAGGACATACATCCCGCCATGACGGAAACATATAGAATGGTGGAATTTTTTCAAAGGAAATCTGTTCCAATTCTTGATAAATCAATGAGAATTGAGTCTTCAATATTTAACGTCTTGAATATTCAACATCTTTTGTTTTTCACACTGAAGTAGCCGCGAGGGTTACTATTGTGATCTGACCCTACAAAATATTTTTTTCCTTACAGTTGGCAGCACTGAAGAGCTCTCATCTTTCAGTACCTCCCTAAAACCAGTCAGTCAGCATCGTTGCAAGAAATTGTGTGTATCGGAGTTAAAAAAAAAGTTTTTGTATTGTAAATTTGTCTGTCTAGTAAAAAAAATGAATGATGAACAAAACTTGAAGTGGCTCGAGGAAGAGCATAGTGGTGAAGAATTCCTAGAAGACGTATCGGATGATGGTGAATGGGAGCCAGATATTGTAGAGCAACAGGATTTAGAAGTTGATGAATACGAAAACGCTGACGTTATTTCTGTACTAAGTGAACAGGCTGTTTTAACCGACTTTTTTTACTTTTTTTTGTGATGGGGTCACAAAATCGAGTAAAAATGTATTAGGTTCCACTTCTCGGGTTGGAAGTATTCAGAAGACTTTTCAGAAACCTGGATCGAAAGGTCGTGCAAAAAACGCAAATACTTAATTTCAATGCTATGAATGCATGAGTGATATGGATATTGTTCAATGTATAACTAAGTATGCAAGTAGTTCTCTCCATGAAGGCGAAGAAGGCTCCGGGCCCAGACGGTATTCCAACCGAGGTACTGCAACTGGCCTATCACTCTTGTCCTGAATTGCTGCTCAGTACGTTTAATGTCTGCTTGCGGGAAGGCGTTTACCCTGAGTGTTGGAAGACGGCAAGGCTCGTGTTGATCAGCAAGGGGAAGGGAAATCCCGAGTCACTGTCAGCATACCGACCATTATACATGCTAAACACGGCCGGGAAAGTGCTCGAGAAACTGATAAAGAGAAGACTCGCTAACGTTATCCACGCCACTGGGGATCTTTCTCCAAAGCAGTATGGTTTCAGAACGGGACGTTCAACTATAGATGCAGTCGCGGAAGTTGTAAGTGCGGTCCAACAGGCGGAGGCACGTAGTCGATCCAACCGTCGGGTAGTCCTTCTAGGTCTCAGACTTGAACTGCCAGAAGAGTCGTAACTGATTGGCTATGCAGATGACGTTGCGGCACTAGTGGTTAGGGGCACGGTCGATCAAGCGCAAATAAGGCTGAATGTACTAATGCACCGGGTGGGGAGCTAAATGACTACTCACGGGTTTAAGCTAGCGTTAGAGAAAACCGAAGTGGTCATCCTGATCAAGAAGAGAATCCCCAGAGTAAGAATGGTCCGAGTTGGGGACGCATTAGTAGAGTCGAAACTATCAGTCAAGTACCTGGGCTTGCTTATAGACTCTAAACTGAGTTTCTCGGAGCAAATTAAGGCAACGACAAACAAAGCCGCAGCAGGGGTCTCGGCAAGTAGTCGACTAATGGCCAATCATGGGGGACCAAGTCCAACAAAAAGGCGTCTGATAATGAGTGTAGTGCAATCTTCGCTTCTTTATGGAGCAGAGATAGGGTGTACCAATCGCTCTCCTTGCTAGAGAGCGCAATAGAGTCTACCTCCGAAGGCACGAGGGTAATAAAGAAAAAGTTACTCGCGATGAAAGACGATGCACTCTCGACGAATGGCAACAATCACGGGAACGTGAGCTAAAAGGAAGATGAACCACTCGGCTCATCAAAGACTTGAGATCGTGGCTCAGTCGAACGCATGGTGAGACTGACTTCTACCTGACCCAGCTACTGAGTGAACACGGTTGTTTTCAGTCTTACCTGCACAAGATGGGTAAGTCACGATCCCTAGATTGCATATTCTGCATTGGTGTGAAGGATGACGCCTGCCATACTTTCTTTTCATGCAGAAGATGGGACAAACAGCGGAGTGATCTTGCCGAAAAAGTGGGAGAGCTCCACATAGATAGCCTAGTCGAAGAGATGCTGAAATCATTTGACGAATGGAATCAAGTGGCACGCTCAGATAATCTTAATAACGAAAAAAGGCATACTTGATCGGCTGGAGGCGTCGAGCGTGGAGGGTTTCCTTCTCTAGCAATCCTCTTCCTCTTTTCCATCCAACTGAAGAAGGAATCCCTGTAATCCGAAGGGGCCAAAAGGCGTAAAATTGGGAGGCCTAGCCCGAAGTAATGTGTCAAACGGTTCCATGCGAAGCGCTCCGGTTGACAGGGGAGGTGTTTCGTCGGTAGTCCGGTAGGTCCAGTGGGAGTCCGACACTCAGGGCGTAAATAGCCTTCACCTCCCTACCCGAAAAAAAGTATAAAAATGTTTATAAAATAAAAATTAAATTTTCTCGTGAGCACGATGCCAAACACACAAACGAGTGTGAAATTCGATCCTTGATTGGTATCTTATTGTTAGCTGGGACACTAAAATTAGGTAGATTGAATATTCTTGATATGTGGGACAATAGTAGAGGGACCGGAATTGATGCAATTTATGTTACAATGAGTCAGCAAAGATTTCGGTTTCTAATGCGCTGCCTGCGGCTTGACGAAATCAGTGTTCGAGAGGTTCGTAAGGCCCTTGATAAAATTGTTCCAATACGGGAATTGTTTGAAAATTTAGTCAAAAACTGTCGAAATAGCTATTCAGCAAATAACTATTTGACAATCGACGAACAGTTGATTGCTTTTCGAGGAAGGTGCTCTTTCGAATAGTATATTCCTTCAAAACCATCTAAATATGGGATCAAGATTTTTGCGCGTGTTGGTGCTCATTTATGTTTACTCAAAGCCTTGAAGTGTTCTTGGGAACACAACCAGAAGGTCTCCACAAACTAAGTAATAAGCCAGAAGATGTAGTATTGAGATAAGTGACACCAGTTGAAGGAATGAATTGCAAATGTTACTGTCGATAACTGGTTTAGTTCAATTTCTTTCGGTAAAGAAACGTGGGGAGAAAAAATTGACCTACATTCGAACATTGAAATAAAATAAGCGTGAACTACCCTTACAATTTTTACGATCCAAAAGTCGAGAACTGAACAGTTCAATATTTGATTTCGATAAAAATCACTCATAGGTCTCATACGTGTCTAAAAAATAGTGTTAGCCATTTCATCAAGGCATTTTGACAATAATATAGATCAGACTACTGGTGAACCAAATAAACCTGAGATTATAACAGCCTACAACAACACAAAATGTGGGGTAGACCTGTTTGACAAAATTTACAACATATACGATGTGTCGAAAAATTCTCGCAGATGGCCTCTGACAGTATTTTTTCATATACTAAATACTACAGGAGTAAATACAAACATTATTTATAAAGAAAATAATAAAGAAATTGAATTGCCTCGAAAGGACTTTTTGAAAAATCTATCACTAGAGCTAACAAAACCAGCTACACTGAAAAGAATCTATACAGAGACAATTCCTAATGAAACAAAGTTACGTGGCAAATTGTTCCTAGAAAACGAAGAAGCCATTCAACCCCCAGAGCCAAGAACAGCAAAATCGGGAAGATGTCATATTTGCGGTCGATGCAGAAATAAAAGCGCTCAAAAAACTTGCCATAAATGTAAAACCTGGGTTTGTCCAGACTACCAAAAGTCTGTATGTAATACTTGTATTAAATAAAGTTAATTTAAGACTGTTTAATGTGTTTAAATAAAAAAAATTCAAAAATATATCTGCTTATTTGCCTTATTTTATAACGGATTACAATAGTAATCCCAGCGACCCTTCACGTCCGTCTGAGAAGCGCGACTACCGCAGTGTTAAATAAAATTCAATTGAAAAACTTTTTCCTTTCATCGTTATACTAAGGAATTGAGAATATACGCATACCCAGTAAAAACAATACAATACATTATTTACAATATTACAAAAAAAAAATTACAATACATTGTCATTGATAGAAGAATTTGTTTCCTTTTATCCTTTGAAAGATATTCATCGAAAAATCTTGACTTTTTCAATTGAAAAAATTATTTATTCATAAACGCTTGCATACTATCTTCATGGTTGAATTTCTGATAATAGTTCAATATTTTTCGTAAACTCACCACATCTTTGACATTCGTTAAGGATGAGGACGTTACTAGTATTAAAAAATATTCACCCTTATCTGCAGAGTGTGCCAAAAGTTTTTGACCAAAAACCAACCCCAATAAATTCATCGGGAAAATTTGATTTTCAAAATTTTTGACATGTATTTTAAATTTTCTTACAGCTTTAGACTTTTCAATAATTTCCATGAAGAACGAAAGCAGAAATTTTAACGACAATACGAAAATAACGAATTTTTTTTTAAGAGTCAGTAAAGATAGGTTCGAAACTTCGAAGCAGATTTGTAGTCACGACGATTTACAATTTTTTCAAAATCCCTTTATGATGACTCGTGTACAGCGAAAAGACGTTTGAAAATATAACTTTAATTATTCAGACTGGTTAACTCTATGTGAAAGTAACCAAAATTTATCGAAAAACTTTAATTTTAAAAATCATTTATTTATTTACTCAGAAAACAATGCAAACTTCTAAAGTATAATAAAAACGAAACCAAAAAACTTTCGCAAATCTTCAAACGATTGAATTTCCTTGCAAAATTTTCCTTGAAAATCCTTGCAACTGTAATGTTAAAGTGTCGAATTCAACAGCCGCAGCGACATACCCCAGAAGAATCGTCGGTACTTCCAGAAGTAGCAAAAAGGAAGATTTGAACATAAGTGGGAGTGGGAGCGTAAACAGTGAAGAAACGGCTTATTAACTCTCCGGGGCCATTTAAATTGTGTCGAGTTTAACGGTTCAGCGATATATTCAATCCACCGAATAGGGCGGAGCATGTCTATAGATTGAAGCAAGAAACCCTGTAGATTGAAGCAAGGGTTGACGAGAAACCACTATTCCCCGAGAAGAACATTCGAGACCGGCTGAAGTTCTGCCAAAACTGCTGATGACAATGCCTGTGACAGAAGTTACCGTTCAAACATCCTTTTTACGGAACAGTTGGATTCAACTGCATCCAATACCCAATCAAAGAAATAGGACAGTGTGAATCAACAATCTTGCAAATATACCCGGAAAACAGACTCCGAAATTTGACTAAGAGATGCTGGTAGCTAGCGAAATGAGCAGTCGCGGAAAACACGAACTTGATTTTGCATAACTAGGAATGTCTACCAATTGAAAATATTATACGGAATGTATTCTCGCTCTATCCTCGTTCAACGCCAACAATTCAGCGACAGACAGAAAGGTAGTGACTTTGATACAAGAGGGAGCATACCGCTTTGAAAATTCATGAGGTGATTTATCATCATTTTTCTAATGAGTGGATTGGTTGGCCTAGTAACCCATCTGATTGAAACTGGCCAAACAAACCACTCATCCATCTGGAAAGGCGTGATCCAATTTGCATGAAAGCATTAAGTTGCTGAAGATGAAATGGCCGATTTGGCAATGACATAAACTTGGCTGCAATTTTAGTGTATTATGTTGACACAAGGCGGCGCAAATGATATGTCATATTGAAGTAAAAATACTGCTACCTTGGTTTATGGATACATTTCTGTTTAATCACTTCATAGTGATCGTAAAAACAAAAAGAGAAAGTGAACATGGAAGCGAATCAAAAACAGCTACTTTAACTATACGAATTTAAATTAGAGCATAACGCAACGGAAACAACGAGGAATTTCAACAACGCATTTGGGCCTGATACAGTTAGCGAACTAAGCACTCGGCGTAGGTTCGAAAAATTTCGATTCGGTGATTGGAAGAGACCTTGGAAGTAAGCAGCGTGGACACCCAGGACAATCGATCAATAACGACGATCTGCGTGTATTAGTGGAGTCAGACCCCCGCCAAACCATAAGGGATCTTGCCGAAAAATAAGGCGTTCATAATTCGACAGTTTGCCGCCACATGCAACAACTTGGAAATGTGAAGAAGCTTGACAAATGGATTTCGCATGATCTTACCGAGCAAAACATGACGTGTCGATTGGAGGTTTCAAATTTTCTTCTCTCCCGCAACAAAAAGCAGCCATTCTTGCACCGAATTGTGATCGGCGATTACATCTGCAGCAACCTAATATCTTTAAGATCCCAGACTAAAAAAGAAGCAGTACTTGCGTTTATTATGTACAGTGTTTTTATTGTACTGAATATAAAGTGTACTGCGTTAACCTTGTAAGCGCTCTGTCTCGGAATCTCGCTCTGTGATGGGATATGCGTATCTCTTTCTGCGTGACACCCCTCCTAAGTATGCACACTTTTTCGTATTTACGCTATGATCATAAGTAAACCGCGCCAATGTCGTGCTGGCCGATTTGTATAATTTTTATACAAGCCCTGCCAACTCCTGCAGACGAGCTAGCCCAAGCAAGATAGGAAGACGCCGCTCTTGATAAGAGGAAAAAATAACTCAATTCACTCAATATGAACGACTTTTTTGCCTTCTCTCTGATTCTAATCAGTTTTATTTCATTTTCAGGGAAAATTCATCGTGAGCATCAACCAGAATAGCTTCTAGAGATAATTATTAACAAAGCAACTAAAAAAACTAAGATAAATGAATATAAAATAGTATTTTCGAGCACAATACTTTCAAAACAAAACATAAAAGGATAAAATCAATTCGAAACAAATCATCAGAAGACATACGATGGCTGTCATATAAATATAATCAAAGGTAAAATCAAGGCAGCTCTGAAACAGGACATGGGAAATTAAAATTATATTCAACTAGTCTCAAGATTTAAAATAAAAAGCAAAAAATATTGTTAACGAAATCCCTCTTAAAAAAATATTCTCTTCAATGTAAATTCACTATCAACCAAACCAAAGCTACTTAGTTGATTCAAAATTTTTGATCCCAGAAAATCTGACAAGATCCCTCAAAACCTTTTGAATACTGTCACAAGAACAATTCAATGCAAAATCACAAACATTATAATACTTAAACCTCGAAAAGAAGTTAAAAAAAAATCAACCCAGAAAGGACATTTGACAATATGACTACAAAATGTGTGCATGTCTCTCCGTGTAATTAAATAATCTCTAATATAGTTGAAGTCTTGTGTAAAAACAACAATTCGAAATATTTCAAGGTGGTGGTCATATTCGTTTGTTTACTTTAAACAGCTCAAATTCATCACAGCATCAATCATATAAAGTAAAATGCCCACAGGTACGAATATCAAATTCAATCAGATAATGCATAATTTTAATAAAGTAATTGAAAAAATAACAAAACTAAATCGCTAAAAAATTCATTAAAAATATGTAATTAAATTTGTACTAAGTACATCAAAAATTTAAATAATGTAATAGAATAACAAAACGAGAAAAAAAAAACAACTTACACAAAGTGAAAGAACTACTTAAGAACAATTTAAAGGAAAAAAAAATAATATTTTAGTAATTAATAAGTACATCATCAGGAAGTGGTGCATCCGGTAGAAGGACGTTACCAAAAAGTTAAGTAGTAGTGGAATACGAAAATCAGCGATAAATTCTTATGTAAAATATATAAATCAATATATATACATTTAACACAAATTATAAATGGACATTTAACTGAGGATATATTACAGAAGCGTTAAGAGAATAGTATTGTACAAAATAATAAACGGTGAAAAGGTCAAACAAACAAGTCGTCGTGGAAAATGTATGTAAAAGTTTTTTATTTTTGAAAAAAGGAAATAAATTGAAAATATTTAAAAATGTAATTTTTTTGGGAATTTTCATTCCAAATTGAAATAAAAAAGTCCAGTGGTGAGTATAAAATCATTGATAACGAAGTGTGCGAAAATTTTCAGCATTGACTGTATCATTTGACAGTTGGTTCGAACTAATTAAAGTTGAGCGCATATTTCGTTTTCGTGCTGTGTTCGGTTTCGAGGAAGAAACCGCACACTGAAGATGGTATACTGCCGAAACGCGTGCGTCGCCTTGTACTATTCACGATAAATGAGAGTTAATGACGGATTTTCGTTCGGAGAGCAAAGAAAAAGACCACATTTTCATTCCTGTCGGACAAAACACAAAGCACTCTCATTTTTTGTCGGTTCATATTTAACCAGCTCAGACCAATGAAAGAGTCTTCGAAGCTGAGCATATAAGTCGGGGGAGTGAATCAAAGCCATGATAATATTACATGTAATTTCCTACCTAAATTATTTTTACCACTACCGTCTCAAAACTGTCACACACATACTATTTACTTTGTTCCAAAAAAGCATAAAATTATTGATATCAATCCCTTTCTGCGGGATTCAATTTGTTTCCCTTCTACAGTTTGCTCCTCTCTTTGATTGTTAAAACATTATTCTGAATACTTTGCCATGCATAGCACGTTGAGTTGTGTCTTAATAATTCTCTTGGTTTGGCCAAAAAACACACTTTAACATTTTTGACAGATTGATATTTCAGGAGTAAGTTGGTCCATAAGTGAGTGTTTGTTGTTTTCTCAAATGAGAGGAAATAACCAAAGAAACGGTCAAGGGAATATTATCTATTGTTTGCGAGGCTCCCGGAAAAATTATTAATTTCTTTCAATGGTCGACGCTAGTGATTTTCTTTATCATCGGTTGGGTAACATCCTTAAAAGTAATTTGGATTTTATTGAACAACATTCTCCGAGTACTGTTTCCAATTCTTGGCGCAGTCCTGCAAGACAGTTTTCTTAGTCGTCGCATAAGTTTCAACCGTCTCTTTTTTATGGACTGATGTCATTTGAGTATAATACAGAAAAGAGCCAAAAGTCGCAAGGGGCTAGTCCACCATAATAAGTATTGTGGTGTAGCTGTTTCGCTTGCTGCTTTGTTAAATATATCTGCACAAAGTTTGATGAATGCGTTGTCGATTGGTTGTGGTGACGGAGTCAATTATCGCTTTACCAAACATGTGGCCATTTTCTCTGTACTTCATCATGCAATCTTTTCATTTTTTCATAGCTAACGAAAATAACCCTAATCATCTTTACTTAGCTCCGAATTCGACATGATTTTGTGGCCATGGCGATTCAGAATGCTTCTCCTGTGAAAACAGTTGCCTTGTTATAGCCGTAAACTCATACAGAATTCATGTCCAGTCATACTGATCCAGTCCAGTAAACAAACCAACATTTTTTGAGTATACCTATTTCTGTCATGAGCGACAATTTTCGAGCTTCTTTGTCCTGATCGATTTCAAAGAAAATGTTCTTCTGTTTGGTCTTTGACAATTTGAAATTTGGAACACACATGAGTTACTTCCAAACGATCGATGAATTTTCTTCAAAAAGTTGATTTTTTTACTAGAAGACCACTTCCTATTTCTCGTGTTGTCAACCGAAGATCTCCTTCAATCGGAAGTCGATGCACGAACGTTAGCCAGAGCGTGAGTTACTATATGACATACCGCCATCTTTTTTTAATCATTTGACATTGACTCTTTTACGCTTACAATTGCTGACAAACTCCTCTCAAAATGTGTCAGTCATCACATCGATAATTTTCAAGATAGTTTTGCCAAGGTTCAAGCTAAATTTATTTTAAATTCGTCAAAGAACTTTTCCTGTCATTTTTAGCAAGAAACGAAACGGACGAACACGAAAATTTGACTAACACAATTGTGGAGACATTAGTACGTGGCGTCTTCGTGAAAGCTGGGGAATGAAGGGATTTGCTGAAGAGTTGTTTTTTTTTTATATTAACATATAGTGGAAGGCGCTCGCCCATTACGGAGCCGAGGTACACATATAGGAGCGATACTATGGGGCACACCTTGTATGTAACTGTCAATTGTCGTAACCAGTCGGTTACTAATGGTTGGCAGCCATTTTTATGTGTTCCATGAAACGATTGTTGGAGTTTGACAACTGTCAACACTTTGATGTCATTGAACTAGTTGTGGAATAGTTAATTTATTGCATTCGATTTAGTTTGATTTAATGCATCATACAAACCGAAAACGTGTGCTGGGAAAATAGTGGTGACTCACAAAGAGTATAATTATTTGCATTAAAAAATGGCAACATTCGTCGTTTAACCTCAATTTTTTTTTGAATTTCACGCGTCTACAGTAGATCGCCAACAATATCCTTGACCTCATCTATAGTATTCTACATGATTATCAATTTTCAATCAGAAATAAAATAAAGGCTTTGGTGTCCAAATTTATTTGAAACATCTTTATCGATCTTTTGGATAGGATTTTTTCTTGGATGGAATTTGGATAGAATTTGTAGAAAACATTCTTGGAAAAGCTCCTATGTCAAATGAAGGTATTTTCGTGGACATTGACCAATGTCTGAACTTTCGAATCTACCTAAAATCTTTTAAATCTATCTCAAATTGGCTTTATCTAGAAATAGCGATCACAAACTGGATTCTTTCTGAGTTATCAAGAGTACTGTGAGCCCTAAGCAAAAGTTCACTCCTGTTTTTGAAAAGTTGCAAATATCCAATATAAGGAAGACCAACAGACACATAAACCACCAGCAATTTAGGATCAGCATTTACGCAATCTCTTCCAGTTGTGAACTAGCTTGACAGATTAAAGGGAAGGATCATAAAGACACTAAAGAGCTGCGTGAGTTATATTGAATAAAATGAAAATATTTACGACCCCTCAGCACTTTTGAAGCTTAAAAAACAGACATTTCGACCGGTTTCTTATTTACAAATTTAAATTTAATTAATTTAATTTAAGCTTAAAAAACAGACATTTCGACTGGTTTCTTATTTACAAATTTAATTAATTTTTTTATGACTTCCAGGATTCAAACATTAAACTTTTCGTATATGATTATCATAACCAATTTTCGGACCTTTAAAAAGTAATTTAAAAAATTCTTTTTGGAAGATAGAAAATTCATTTTTAAAGGAGTAAGACCGTCAGGCGGAGCACAGGATACAGAGTGCCTAGCATGGTCTTCGAGAAATACTTGAATGGAAGTTGTTATCCTTTGAATCGTATCGTCTGCGAAACAAACAGATGCGGGAAACCATAAATTTATTGCTGAGTCTCTAATAGCTCATAAGTATTCCAGAGAGTATATTGGATTGGGTTGGGAATTTTCATAGCATCAACCAACAACCAGTGTAACCACAATGTATTGGGAGATCTTCACTCCTCCTGACCAATTTGTGTAACCCATATTCATTTTATCATGCAAGCATGAAAGGCTTCTAAATCAGCATCTGCTACTACAGACGAACAATTATCGATTGTTGGTCAAACGTAAATGTGACGTTTCTTCCCGTCCTTTGTATATATATGACACACACCTGGAAAGTACTGCAGGACTACTTGGCGAGAAAACTGTATCTTGGCCTCGAAACATATTGCTGTTCCTTTAATCTGAGGTCGCAAAATTAATAAACTGGACGTCAGAGCGTTCACCAGAGGCACTCAGGTGTGGTAAAGACATGTCAGGGAACCAATGAGAACTGAAGGGTCCAAGTCGAAATTAATTCAATGTTTACTGTGAGTATCATCACGTCAGCCAGCGAATACTCTATGTCTTATCCATGGTTCCGCCATGGTAAGCCTCCCGCTGACCAGCAGAAAATGTTGAAAAGCGAAGACGATACCAGCGACTTTACCGTGAAGTCCAAAGTTCAAGGGTGCTTGGTCGGTCACACTTCCGAATAGTAGCATATAGTCAGCTAGAAAATTCCTGGGCAGGCTGATCAACGAAAGCAAGGCTCACTTCTGGTAGAATCCCATTATCTTTTATCAGCTTGTCCTGCGGAAGCTTGGAATATCACGGACTTCATATACGCCTTAAGCCGAAGGAAACAGACGGGATCGTACAGGCACTCCTTTCTGTGTAACCATTTCGATTCTACGCTTCGTGCGTGAAAATTCCTTTCGGATTTTGTAATGTATTCGAAGATATTCGCTCCTTCCGGCCAATTTTTTTCACCCATATTCATAGTTTTAGCAAGCTTGAAAGGCTTCCTCATCGGCAACTGCTCCTTCTTGCAAAGCTTGGACCAACTATTTCCAATGCAGGATTGAGGTCTTGCCTGCATTTTTTTACAAGCCTGGCACAACACATCGGTGGGTTATATCGAGAAGCGCTGACGTGAAGGAGGTTAATTTTTGGCCTCGAGGATATTTAATTTTGAAAGTTCAAAAATTAAAATATTCAAATAATGGTTATTTTTATTAATTTTTTTTAAATAAAACAGATAATCAATTTAAAAAGAACGCTTAGCCTATTCCATAGCTCAATAATATAAATTAGCTCAGCAAAAGGAATACAGTGCCCAGAATATAGAGTTATGATGAACAAAATAAGTTACTGAAACCCTTTTGACGAATCTGAGATCGAATTACGCCTAATTACAACATTAATGAAACCAATAAATGCATTCGTTCATTCGGAAAATGAATATATTTTCGAACGAACCTATGGTCTAGCTTGATTTATTGACTTTGCACAGGAGATTGTTTTGGGGGATGAAAAAGTTTTGGTTCTTCGGACCTTGATGTTTCATAACCGCTATCTTTCTATCATGTCATTGAATCAAAAATCATTGAATTATTAAATCTGATTGATGATTGATGATTGATAATTGATAACTGGTGATTGATGATTGATAATTGATGATTGATGATTGATGATAGAGGATTGATGATTAATGATAGAGGATTGATGATTAATGAATGATGATTGATGATTGATGATTGATAATTGATGATTGATGATTGATGATTAACGATTGATAATTGATGATTGATGATTGATGATTGAAGATTTATGATAGAGGATTTATGATTGATGATTGATGATTAATGATAGAGGATTGATGATTAATGAATGATGATTGATGATTGATGATTGATGATTGATAATTGATGATTGATAATTGATGATAGAGGATTGATGATTAATGATAGAGGACTGATGATTAATGAATGATGATTGATGATTGATGGTTGATAATTGATGATTGATGATTGATAATTGATGATTGATGATTGATGATTAATGATTGATGATTGATAATTGATGATTGATGATTGATAATTGATGATAGAGGATTGATGATTAATGATAGAGGATTGATGATTAATGAATGATGATTGATGATTGATGATTGATAATTGATGATTGATGATTGATGATTAACGATTGATAATTGATGATTGATGATTGATGATTGATGATTGAAGATTTATGATAGAGGATTTATGATTGATGATTGATGATTAATGATAGAGGATTGATGATTAATGAATGATGATTGATGATTGATAATTGATGATTGATGATTGATAATTGATGATAGAGGATTGATGATTAATGATAGAGGATTGATGATTAATGAATGATGATTGATGATTGATGATTGATAATTGATGATTGATGATTGATGATTAAAGATTGATGATTGATAATTGATGATTGATGATTGATGATTAATGATAGAGGATTGATGATTAATGATAGAGGATTGATGATTAATGAATGATGATTGATGATTGATGATTGATGATTGATAATTAATGATTGATGATTGATGATTGATGATTGAAGATTAATGATAGAGGATTTATGATTTATGATTGATGATTGATGATTGATGATTAATGATAGAGGATTGATGATTAATGAATGATGATTGATGATTGATAATTGATGATTGATGATTGATAATTGATGATAGAGGATTGATGATCAATGATAGAGGATTGATGATTAATGAATGATGATTGATGATTGATAATTGATGATTGATGATTAATGATTGATGATTGATGATTGATGATTGAAGATTAATGATAGAGGATTTATGATTTATGATTGATGATTGATGATTGATGATTAATGATAGAGGATTGATGATTAATGAATGATGATTGATGATTGATAATTGATGATTGATGATTGATAATTGATGATAGAGGATTGATGATCAATGATAGAGGATTGATGATTAATGAATGATGATTGATGATTGATGATTGATGATTAATGATAGAGGATTGATGATTAATGATAGAGGATTGATGATTAATGAATGATGATTGATGATTGATGATTGCTGACTGATGATTGATGATTGATAATTGATGATTGATGATTGATGATTAAAGATTGATGATTGATAATTGATGATTGATGATTGATGATTAATGATAGAGGATTGATGATTAATGATAGAGGATTGATGATTAATGAATGATGATTGATGATTGATGATTGATGATTGATAATTAATGATTGATGATTGATGATTGATGATTGAAGATTAATGATAGAGGATTTATGATTTATGATTGATGATTGATGATTGATGATTAATGATAGAGGATTGATGATTAATGAATGATGATTGATGATTGATAATTGATGATTGATGATTGATAATTGATGATAGAGGATTGATGATCAATGATAGAGGATTGATGATTAATGAATGATGATTGATGATTGATAATTGATGATTGATGATTGATGATTAATGATAGAGGATTGATGATTAATGATAGAGGATTGATGATTAATGAATGATGATTGATGATTGATGATTGCTGACTGATGATTGATGATTGATGATTGCTGACTGATGATTGATGATTGATGATTATTGATTGATGATTGATGGTTGATCGTTGATGATTGAAAATTGAACATTGATGATCACTAATCGATGATTGATGATTAAATTCATGTCATCGTACAAAAAAACAATCAATGAATGGTACGATACTATTTGGAAGGACTGCGGCGTCCAATAAATAAGCTGGACATTAAAACCCTTGGGATAGGATGAGGAGCCTTTCACATTCATTCGTATAAGAACTATGCTTTGGCGTCAATGTTAAATATCTCGCGATTCAAATCTGAGCCTAGAATTAAACTCAATAACAGCAGCTATTGGTGACAAGATTCCTACTCTATTTAACCAGAGCTTATCTGCTTGACAATTAAGACTAGAAGACCAGAAAATTTTGAAGCCTCAAACGAATATTAAACGAAAACACCACGATATCCTTTACCCATTGAATGATAGAAGCGATCAGCACGTATACTTAACCGTGTGGAGGTACAGATCCTCGCTCATACCCACTAAATTTCTAACCAAGTAAACTGTAACAACGCTACAAATCTTCACAAAAGCTTACTCTCACTTAAAAGCCTGTCTCTCCTCATCGATTAACCTCCAAATGCCTTCATTAAGACCAGGGTTGAATCTAATCAGCTCACAAACTGAAAGCGTTGCTAAGCTACTGAAGTAGACCACTTGTCAAACATAGGTATGAAGAAGCTTCCTAAAAAGATACCTGCCATTTATTCAATATATACCCTCAATGTTCCCATTGCCCGCTCTTTCGGAAACAATTTATTTTTGTCCCAAAACTTAAGCCCAGAAAGAACCGCAGAACTATTGACATTCGGTCTATAGTTTAGTTTTTTTTTTTTGGTAAGCTATCCGTCAGCATTTTGGAAGAAACTCTGTAAAAAGGTTGTCCATAAAAAATTGATCCCTTTCGTAGAGAGCGAAAATAGACTGTCGAATTCTCAATCTAGGCTCAGACACTGATGTTCTTTCCAATATCAGATTTTATATTTTTCAAACTGTGGTCTGAAAAACAAGGAATCAGTTGGCAAGATCGCGTTTAACATTAAAAAGGCATTCGACACCGTATGGCATGATGGCGCACTATATAAGCTTCAGGTTTTTCCTTATTTAAAGACAGTATCCGCAGGGTTAAGGTTTGCCGTAAACGAGCGGCGAAACCCTCGCTGAAAAGTATTCCAGTGCACGTCCCGCAAGGTTCCGACTTAAGTCCAATGCTTTTTAACATCTCTACTTCTTACATACGCACATTGACTGAAGAGTTTCTCCATAATTAACCCAAGTACGATGCCTAGAAACTTAGAGACACTGCTTGAAACAAATATAGTAAGAAGCAGCAAAGAATCTTTAACGAAAGAACAAAAAACACAGATGACAGCTTAGCTTGAGTTAGACAAAATTAAACTGATAGAAACTTCTTATTCATTTTTCCAGTGCCGATTCTCTGAATTAACTATCGAAAACTATTTTTGAAAACTAAAATCTATTATCGAAAATTATTTTTAAGAGTTTTATTTCGAAGATCCTTATTTGAAACTACAATTTCGATATTGCACTTTCAAAAATCGAGTTTCGAAGTACTTAAAAACTTTTGAAAACTCTATGAGTGCTGAGTGTTGAATCATTTTTCAACAAACATTTACCATCGGGTTTTATAAGAAATTTTTCAGAATTTTGCAAAAATCGATTCCCCACAAAATTATCCTTGCTATCGTTTAAATATTTCTGACATTAACAAAATTCCTAATAGACTTTACTATAATTAAATACTCTTAATTATATTGTTACACTTGTTACACTCAATTTAAGTTTGCATAAATAACAAACATATAATTTTGAACTTATCCTTCCTTTCAACTTTGCCTAGCAAAGGACCAAGTTTTGCTCATTATATCGATTTCCTTAGGAAATGTCTCTGAAATTATTCAATTGATAAATCCTCTCTAATTTGGAACATGCAAATGTATCAACACATGCACATAGATTCTCCCTCCTGGCGATACATACACAAGGACGACTTCAGGAGGATCTAGCAAACTCATGATGAAATTCGAAACCCGGTATAATTTGATTTGAATCTATTCAATAAGTTCGGGACATGAATTCAATTGATATGAATAATTAAGGAGTTCGTATAAAAAGGATACTTTTAAGTTTTAGAGGGTGTACTTGAGCTATTGAAGTTGTCGTTAATTGAGACTCCCGACTACGATAGAAGCCGGAAAATCGAATGACATGAGCAAATAAATGGATGATTTGGAAATACCGAATCTTTATCGACTTTAATAGGATACGAAAACTGCATTGGAATTGAATTGAACCATTTCGATCTCGTGGCCAACTAATTGGGTCAGGGTCGTTTTTGTAGCTGCTAGGAACTGTTTTCGCTTGAGTTAATTGTTTCGATAAAAGTATAACGAAAACAGTTTCCACAGGAGCACTAAAAACACGAGAAAGGAAAAATTTTACAATCCATCCCGCAGAAGCAAAGTCACACGCTTGTTGTTTTTAATTTAACTTGAAGCATGATATGCAAAGTTTACATAATCCTTGTTCAGCTTGAATTTTCCGCGAACGTTGTCTGTGCTTCTATGGTACTTCTATTCTCTTTGCCTGCTTCCTAGTGATCGTATCTCCTTTTATATCAGTTTCATAACAATAAATTTAAAACACGCAAACCTCGTCAACTATGGCAGCAACAATTGAATCCTCCGCAGATAACATCCTTTCGCATATAATGAATTCTCAGGTGCACAAACAGGAACGAGTTAAGTGTAGCATTCAAGCGTAACTAGGCAAGACCTAAATCAAAGTTGATTATCCTTGCGAAGCTTGCGGAAGAATCGTTGCAATAACAGTCTAAATCCTTACATTTGCACTATTCTGTTCCGCCTTTTGCGGGCGAGAAGTCAAAGGATATTTGGCGAGACGAAACGTCAGTTTGGTTTCTCTTTCCTTCTGTTTTCTTTCCTTTTTGGTTTTACTTGAGCTTTCGTTTCCCTTTCATTATGCGGATATGCAAATCGAAGGATAAAACTTTTAATGACGAGCATGTGCCAATTTAAATTTTCATGAATATAAATCAGTGTGCTAAGACATTCGGGACTTTTGCGACTGGAAAAGTCTTCGGCAAAGCGACACCGAGAAAATGTGAGAGTGGAAGTCAAGATCCTGAGACAAGATTACGAGTTTAAATTAGATTTATGCTGGTTTTATAGACAGCGGGGATTAGTGGCAGTGAATGGATGTTATTGAAGAGATAAAGAATGTTTTTTTTTTCTGCGTTTCGCAGTCATTTTATGTCACTTCACTGTTAGTTCGCACAATTGAACTTTTTGTTAACCATAATTTATATTCAAATTTAAATTTACTTGTTCTGTGATGAAATGACTACAATTATTAGGAAACTTGTTGCGGTTTTGATGATTTCCAGGAATTTCCTGGAAAGGAAGGAAATAAAGTTGTTGAAGCCAATAATAAGCGAATGCAAAATAAATTTATCATACGATTTACGTCCTGCGTCTTTTATTGCATTTCGTGATCAAACCAAATTTACCGAACGACTTCAATGGAACTGACATTTGTAAGGGATTTGTTTAGTTAAAAGTAGTAGTAGTAGTAGTAGTAGTAGTAGTAGTAGTAGTAGTAGTAGTAGTAGCAGTAGTAGTGGTAGTAGTAATAGTTGTCGCAGTGGTAGTACTAGTAGTAGTAGCAGTGGCAGTATAAGTTTTTCCAGTTGTAGTCTCAGGAATAGTAACAGTACTAGAGAGTAGACGTAGAAGAGAAGACGTAGTAGAAGCAGTTGTAATAGTAATAGTTGTAATAGTAGTAATATTAGTAGTAGAAGGAAGAGGTGTTGCCGTTGATATTTTTAGTGTTGTAGATTCCCTATCAGATTTGCATTCATCAAGGTTCATCGGAATACGCCAGACAGATGTGCCGCTTTTAAGTGTCGATGAGTTATCCATGAGTCGATGATGTTTCGGGTCCTGATGAGTATCAATCAGAACACCTGAGGTGCTTATAAAGAGCAAATTGCTTACCTTTTTGGCTTAAGTCATGCTCAGCAGCAGGAGTCTTACCTTTCGCTAACTGACTGAGTTGATAGCCCTAACGACTGGCAGACAGCTTTTGGTAATGTTAAAGCGTCCATACTCTGAAAGGAAAAACTCAAAAATAGTAAATATCTTATAGAAAGACACTGCGCATCTCCTCAGCAAGGAGTGAGAAGTCTTACCTTCCGATTTGCCAAAACGTGGAAATGATAATTTGGTATGAAAATCTTTACGGCTGACATATTTTTGCCAGTTAGAGGGCACCAGATCGAAGCAACCTGTCATATCCCGGTCATGAGGCGAAAAAGAGCCGCATCTGTGGATACCCAAAGGCCTCAAGCCAAAAAATCTTGCTCCAGTCCAAGGAAGTCGGAAGTGTGTGGATTTTAAAGAGGTGCTTCATATTCCCCCTCCTTTCTATCTTTGGTTAGAACCAAGAAAAATAAGTCTATAGTTCGAATCCTCCAGATCAAGCTGCATTTTACCGGAAGTGAGCAGAGCTCACTTGACCAGATGACGAGGGAAAAGGAGCCAAACTGGTGTTGATATCCGATCAGCATGCAAGCAAAGATTCAAAGTGCTACTGTAGACGATTTGGCACCACCAAAATCTAGGCCCGAGATAGCATTCTGCTCCCGATTCGAAGAGACATCAGAAAGGATGACTTTTAGCAGATAAGTAGTTCGCATGTGATATTTCTCAGTGTCTGTCCCCCGCCTAATGAGCCGCAGTCGTCCTTTCAGAAAAAACACGAAGAACTGAAATAGTCTATCATTAATACTGAATGGCATTCAATGGATCAATAGTGACTTCAATGCCAAGGCGGGTTCATGGAAAATGTATCACACGAATTTCAGGGGAAACGAATCCTAGAAGTAGTAACAAGGACTGGACTTTTCATCAAGAAAGTAGACAAAACACCCATTTTTGTCGGAGTACATGCCGGGGAACTATTTTGGGCATGATATTTGCTTGGGAGTCTGGTGTGCCTATAACACACAAATGGAGAGTACTGGAGGACAATTTAATGGGTGATCACCAGTATGTTGTTTTCGAAACATTTCCAGTCAGAAGCTATAAAATTGTGAAACTGGATGTCAAGGAGTTCGCCAGAGCAATCAGATGTGGTTAAAGCATGACGGGGAACACAATGAGGGCCGGGGGGTCTCGGCCTAAAACGTGTTCATTTTGCTATGAGTCTCATGAGGTCAGCTGAGAGCCTGAAACTACTCTGAGCCCTTTTGACGGCCGAGAGATGATTAGTTAGCTATGTCAAGTCAACGAAAACTACGAAGCACGAAATTCAAGAGATCTAGATCGGTCCGGGAATGTGACCGATGTGGTGAAAACTGATAAGAGGCAATCAATCAAAGGAAGGCTCGTTGTTGACAAAACTTCATTGAAGGACTTTAGCAGAGCACAATGGAACTTGGGTCGTAAGCAATTTTTGTGAAAAGTCGAAGTCTCAGGGACTCCTTATGTGCTTGGGGTGGAGAACATGGATGAAGCTGTATTGTATTGAACCTTCTTTGCAATGGTTCATGTGAAGAAATTCCTTTTGGCTGCTTTTGGAACCAAAATGCTTTTGGCTTTTGCTTTGGCTTTTGGCTTTTGGAATTTTTTTAACATATTACTAAACGCATTCGACGCCTTGTAGCTGCGTCTACTCGCAAAGTGTCACAAGGAAGTAAGGCTTGCGCTGATCAGCAACAGGAAGAGGAGCAGGATTTGCATATCGAGTACCAAATTACGAGAAAATATTCGAGAAGCTTATCAAAAAGAGGTCTTCCAAGTAAGAGAGTACCTGTCTTCTCAGCAATACGGCTTCAGGGCAGGGTGATCCAAGTTTGGCTTGGGTACTGGGTACTATCTTTCAAGGTACTGAGAAATGTTATGCAGATGTTGAGAGACGGCACCAAGGGACATAGGCTAATTTTTGACACATTGGGCGATCAGGGAAGAGTAGACATGACATCAGGGTCTACACGTATGAAATGTTCCGTATGATGAGTATGTAACTCTGCAGCTACTGTCATTAGACATACTTTCGAGCAGGCTAACTTCAGACAAAAGATGGTAAGGAGTCAAGTGATTCCTACGGTGGTGCTGGCTGATGACCGAAGGAAATTCTGGAAACTCAGGAGGCTACTTCGTGGAAGGAAAGAGAAAGGCCTAATTTTCGCTCTGCGGCAAAAATAGTGGATGAACTATACCCGAGGCAGGTAGACTACACAAAATAACAATGTCATGGTCTACTGATTGCCTGTTTTCCGGGGAAGCACGGATGACGCTTGGCACACCTTTTTCAGATTTGAAAGGTGGGTGAGTTACCGCTTGTACCTCACTTTCTCAGCTGTGGCTCTCCTCTCGTACCTATTTAAATCCTAAAGTAGATCTCTTTATTCCGAACTAATGTGACAAATATTTTAAGAAAATGTTCTCAATGTGACAAGTGAGGTATTAAGTTGGTATTCCAGTTCTTAAATGTTATTGGGTGTCCAACTCTCAGAGCATCGATAGACTTTACCTGGAAACCACAAATAAATATGTAATCACTCTTAAGGAAGGATGAAGCCCATTTGAGAGGTTGCATTTTGGTGGTTGATTCGTGGTAACCTAAAGTTTAACTACCGACTAAACAACTCCCTTGACATGTTTTTATACATAACGTCGTCCTAGGTCTTGTATGATTACTTTTTACTACTTGTTACATTATTTCGTGCCACGCCTCTTATATTTTTGAGCATTTTCAGGATAAGGGGTTATTTTTTATTTGGAGATGAATGCAAATGTTACATTTTTCCCTTTTAAGCTGGCAATTCATTGGTAATACCCTTTATCGTGAGTAGTACCTATTGAGCGTAGAACGACAAAATTTCACTGTCTTTTTGAAGCTAGCACTTTATCTTATTTCCCTGCTTGGAATCGCAGGGTTCGACGTCTAGAGGTCGTATGTGAAGAAGGAATAATAATTCGTTTTTCCAAGGCAAAACTTACCCTTAGGAGACGTTTTGTTGACATAAGATTGAGATTACGATTCGGCCCCAGATCGGAGAGTATTTACATGGTCTATATGCATCATGGTTCTTCCATCCATTCTTTCTCTTCTCGTCAAATCCACCTCTCTTCCACGTTGGTAGGTCGTTCTTCACATTATGCTCTTATGGAGATAGTTATGGATAAAGAGTTTAATGGTTTCTGCCTTCGTAGCATCGGTAGCGTCAATTCAGAGACTATTCGATACGGAGACGAAGCCCAAAAAGTCTATAAATCTTGCATCTGTATCATTCTTGTCTGGTACTACTCTTCAGAAAGAACCCTTAGATCTGTGAAGGATTAAGAATTCTTTTTTCTTCCTTTTTTTTGCTTGAAAGGTGTCCCTTGGAATAGGCCACACAGCGGCATCACGCTATTACTCTACTCCAGTTGGGATCTTATTTGGCCTTTGCTTTGTTTTGATTGAACAATTTCATATTTGAGTCCACTATCATGGTATTTTATCATTTTCTTGGACTCGATGGGAAAGTCTTTTCATATAACATAAAATAATTTTGGGGATCAGAGTTTTGCTAAAGGTAGGCGTGTCTGTCGTTCACTTAATCATTCAATGTGGTAACACACGCAGTTTGATTTCTTCTTCGTGGAAGGTGTTGCCTGCTGCTTGAGCACCTGTGTAAGTTGCGTAGATTTTTGTTTTTGTTATCCTGTTTTTATTGCCACAAAGATTTTTCTTATTATTATTGGCACAATATAAATAAAAACGTAAGTTAAGAGGCTAACTTGCGAAAATTTTTCATGCAATTTTAAAATTATATTATTGTCAAAAATTACTTTAACTTTTTGAAAGTGGTCTCAAGGAGCAAAACGTTTGTTAATTTCATTTATATATCGTTATCGCGTTATTATAAACTTGATTGAAAACGAGAACAATGGAACAAAACACTTCTCAACAAATTTGATACGAAATTTGTTTTCTTAGCAAAAAGTACATAATTCTGGTTGAAAATAATGTTGGGTCAACTTGGATTTCATTACGCATAAGCTGATTGTGGAGCCTTTAATTTGCTGTAATAAAGGAAACACATTTCGCACCGATAAAGAAAGGCAATGCTATGTACCATAGAGCAGACCACAATACATGGAGGCCAATAACTAACAAAATTTAACATAATTACTTTCGCCTACACGCTCACAATCAACAACAATTTCATGTTGTCTCAGACAAATATATACATTTCAATTGAGTACAATATGCCGGGTAATTAGTATTTTATCCCTAAACTTGTAACGGGCATACAACAATTGTATCTCAACAAATTTCAGGAGCCGTATACACTGGAGGCACAGAAAAGCTGGTAATTTGTTGAACTCTGCAATTAATTAACTAATTCCCAAACACCTAAACTTGGGGATCCCAAATCTAATCTTGTCGACGTTGTTATTGTGGGTGGCTGCCCACACGAATGCCCAAAGACGTTCATCATCCATGTGAATTGCCATTGCTAGTGCTGGAGTCTGACCAGCCCAGCGAGCCAACCGTCCGTGGAAATCGATATCCTTCATAGCATTGCGTACTTTCACAGCAATTACGCAGTAAATGGAATGGACCATCAATTAGGTGCAGTGCTCTGCCAACGTTTCAGCTATCCACGAAAGGATATTGATTGATACGGTTAAGAGATGTCCTTACAAATTTCAAAAATCTCTAAATTAAACACAGACTGAAGGATTCCCCGCAGCAATTGGGTTAGGATATCAGACCATTCATTTCGCGCTATAATTTTGTGAAAATTTCACAGTTTTCAACATTTTCTGAAAACAAATGATGGGTTCAATAATTAGCCGATTCCGAGATACTTTTCCAGTCCTCCATAAAATTCGTTCAAACAATTGCTCTTCAGCGTTGATTGGGACTCATTTTTCGGCGGTTGGGGAGCCACTGCTCCATTTCTTATTCCATGCTTAGTAGTTAATTGAGTTTCCAATTTGTTGTACAAACAATCCAACATTTATCGAAAGAAAATAGACCGAAATTTCCTACGAATAATCGAAGCATGAATGTCCCATTAGCGGACAAGTATTCCGAGTTAGCCCGTGCCAGAAAAACTTGATAAGACATCTAAGAACTGGCCACGGGCAAGGAAGCGGTCTTTAGCGAGCTCATTAAAATGTATCGAATTCATCAATTAGGACTCGCCTTGACAACGACGTCTAATTTTCATGATTAATGGCCTCATATGATGCGCCCGAAGAGCACCTAAGCGAGCATGTTTGAAATTGGGCCTCATTTTCCAGTTTGTGTACAAGCCGACCACGAGCTACAATCGCTGGGCTGGATCGAATTCGTTCGGGAAGGGTGTTCCGAGGAAAAGCCAGTATCGGTAATCCCCAAATTCTTCCAGCTATACGACTAGTCCTCGTGTCCTCGTCCTCTTTGCAACTGCTCCTTGTCTACGTGCCGCCACCAATGTTATCTGAAACGATTATCCCCTCAATAAAATTTAAATGAATGAGCTGGAGTGTACTCCTGCAAAAGTGGATTTAGAAGCACCCGTTTTCCAATCAAATAACACGCGATTCGTATCACATCAAACGCCGAGGATGAATCTAGGCAAGCGAGAGATCCTGCGAGCCAGAAACGATGTCAACATTTTGATGAAAGGTGTGCCAGACGCTCAATCGTTGCCTCATTGAGAGTTTGATTGATGACGACACTTAAATCTGCACAAATCGAAAAGTTGTTATTGCTGAAGAGCTCTCTAATTGGATGAGGAATTGAATTGCTGAAAGAGGAAAATTCAATGTTAAACGATTGCAAATTTAACGACGACCAATTTCATTGGCACTTGGCATCTATCGATTGTGATTAAATATATTGGAAGTGACGTTAATAAATGCCTGTATGCTGATTTGTTTTCGAAAGGATTAAATACATTGCCAAGAAGCCCCGGAAAAAATTCAGGAACAGGATAATTGCACCAAGGTAACTAAGATGAAATGAGACAGAGCTTAATATTGATCTAGTAAAAACAGTTTCGAACAGCTTCTGTTGCCCTACATGTGCTCTGATGTCCTTGTTCAGAAAAATATTCAACTATTACGCGAAGTTCCTAAAAGTGAGGGCAAATGATTGCAAAGTTCGTTGGAGAGTATCCCTGGAACATTTGTGCAAAGTTCTCGATTTGGCCTTCAATAAGTTGAATGTCCTGATTGCGTCGAAACTTCGATTTCAGCTCTGCAATGTACGGCGGCTGCTTTTATTGTTGTCTAGGTCCTCTGTTAACTGAAGCGTATGCCTGCACTTACTCTTGGCTCATTGTGTCTTGATAGAAGATCCACCCAGTTTTCCCACTGATTACAAGGAAGCCTCCTATTTTATGTACACCAAATCATACTATTCTGCCTCCAGTTTCTGCGGAAGCCACATGAAGGATACCCAATCTGGCGTGCTGAGCCAGAAAATTATGACCTTCTAGAATTCTCGCATTATTTCTGTTCTTCTTTTGTGAAGTGATGTTGATCCCTACGAAATTTATGTTCCTTGTTGTTTTCAGGCTAGGATGAAAGGATTTCTTTTACTTCAAGCCCAGTCTACCTCGATGCAGATGTTTTCTACTGACTCTGACTTTGGCCCCTTTAAATGTGTTTCACCCAACCTAATCTGTTTCAGCTAGTATTTATACTATTTTGCTTTTCAACTACGGCTGTGTTTCCTAGGATCAGGGTAATTCGAGTGACTGTCTGCCAGCTGTCGTTTCATTCCAAGACAAATCCAATCCCGAAGATAACTCCACGACTAATCTCAGAATCCTAGGCATAAAACTTTTGGTCATGGGTTTGTGATAGACGTTCAACAATGCCAGGTGAAAATTTCCACCAGGACCAGCCTTTCATTGTGGGTCGAATTCAAAGCAAACTGTGTCCTGACGGGTGTAACAAAACCAAGAATGCGAAAAATGCGCTTTGGATATCTGAATCGTCTTTAGAGTCTCTTCAGAGTCCGTTACCTAGAAAAAATCGATCGAAAAGTTGGTGACGGCTGGTTAAACACTTCAATTACGCATTTAGATCCTCGTGCACCCTTGTTTTTTATACCAGGACTTCAACTGGGTGGACTAGAGGCAAAGCAGGACTCGAAGGTGGACGCGAAATTTTGAAAATACGTGAAGGTTAAATTTCGTATGAGAAGTATAGAGTTTTTAGTATAATCCAGAGATAAAAGGACATAAGCCCTCTAAAGGCATTTTCATGAATTGTGTTTTCCAGGAGTAGTGAAGTATAATTTGAGGTCAAAAATTTAAAACTTTGTTGAACGAAAACTTGATTTGGTTGATTTTAAAACATAATTTTTACAGAATACTTTATCTGAAACGGCGATTGCAACTTGTTTTCCATGTTAACCCTTACTTTTGGAAGAGGCCACAGTCGTACCAACAACTTCTGTCATTTTCATCATAACATCATTATAAGTAAAAATAACCAGACGACATCCACCTAGCTGGTAATGCCAATCGACGCGTCCCAGCCTGTGAGTTGGCACCTGATGTGAAGCGGCAGGGACGCGTGTTCGAAACCAGCTTGAGCTCTTTCCACCTTTGTTTCCAAATATCAGTGGGTATGCAAAAAATTTTTTGAATTAAATATATTTTTGGAGACTGATTTATTTAGAACTGCACCATTCAACAGATCAACAATATAATCTATGACATGTCTCCTACGCTCTGATCGTCGATGTATCCCCCTCCTGCAGAGACCTTCTTCTTATCCGCGAAAAAGTGTACTCGTCCTCTAGAAAATTGTTTTCAATTTTGTATTGCCTTCCCTAGAGGTAGTTGTTCAGAGACCGAAACGTGTCCTTTAGAGCAAGAATATGGCGAGAATATGGTGGGTAGGATAAACGTTTTCAGCCAATCTCCATTAATATGCGCTGGATAACTGCAGCTGTTTTCGGTCCCGCATTGTCCTGGTAAAAGTCATGTTTCAATCCTGACGGTTGACTTATGCAGGCCGAATTCCTTGTTGAAGCCGGTTCAATAATTGACAGTACTCGTCCGACTTTAACGTTCGATTTCGTTCCGGAAGATTCCAATAAATGACACCTCAGGAATTCCACCAAGCAGACAATAACACCGTACGTGGTTTCAAGCCTGGTTTTGACTTTGATGCAGATGATTTACCTCCTTTGCAAAGAATCCGCCACCATTAAGCGATATTGTATAGGACCCAATTTTCGTTTCAACCTTTTCATCATCAATCATCCGTGAGAGACATCCTTCAGAGATAACAGCAGGCCATTCAGTCTTCTTTGTTTCTTTCCAAAATTTTGTTGGGCATCCAAGCATTCAACTGTGCCACATGTTCTAACGAATAGATTCTTCTCTTTGTAGTTGTTATGTGGACCTGGAATCAATATATATTTGGATATATTGGACCTTGGACCGTCTTAATCGGGACTGATCTTCAAACTATAATTCTACTTCTAAGCTTATGTCCTGCTCTTCTGTTTTTTCCTATATGATTTGAAAGTGATTATCAACTCTTTTGCAAGCTTTACGCGCTCTTATTCAATTGTAAAGCATATTTTGCAGCTGTTTGAGCTATTTTCTTAATCTAAATCTACTATCTAAATCATAATCATATGAAAAAAATAAAGCAAAGTCATCATTATGTACACAATCTGCAATATTAATAGCTATATCGTACACAGTTTATCACAAGAAATGGATCAAGGGGTAATAATATACAGTCGAATCAGAGGTTTGATTGTAGTTGTAGCATCAAGTAAGAAAGATCATCTTTCTCGGTAGACTGGCTTGAAAGCTTCATCACGGTCTTATAACTCGCCACCGCCAACAAATTCCCTGTTAAACGGTCTTTAACCTATATTTTCCACATGGATTGGTATTTCTAAGCAGAACTTGTTGGAGATATGACTCGAAAAAGAATAGAGAGCGCCTCACCATTCTATGGAATTCATCACTCTCATTACACCGTGAAAATTCTTCCGACATACATTTAAGCTCAGAAAGCGATCCCTCCGCTATCCTGCGTTATTCAAATTCTAAGCTCTCTATTTTGCAAAGCTCGCTTTTTTTTCTATATGAGGTTCTCGTATCTATTTCTTATCCACGCCATGGTGTGAGCTCACTTTGCGGCTCCATCATGACAATTCCAACCGCACGTAAGCTGGGAGGGAAGTTGAAAGGGAACAGGGGGAGGGGGAGGGAGTAGGGTAACCGTAAAGAGGATTTGAAGCTGAGTTGAACGTTGTATTCGATTGGCCTTTTGTGGTGTGAAAACGCTGGAATGAAGACAGACGTACTGATGAACAGATAAAATGTTGTATGAGATCTCGCTGGATTTAACGGCAACCGCTGTAAAGAAGAAGAGCTTATATGAGAGGGAGAGTGATGTAATGAACGCAGTCGGAAGGATGGAATGAAGATCGTAAATTTGATGTCACCGATACGGACAATTCGGTTCTTGGTGTACCTGTCACCTCCTGTGGTCTACCGAGAAAATGTAGAAAAAGAACCTTAGATTGTGCCCATATGATCTGATGCAAAGTAGACATAACGGTGACAGAAGGACACCGATAAAGGAAGGCATTCAGAACTGAAATGTAGGCTGCAATTAGGATGGTCCGAATGAAATGAGTGCCGTTGATGTGGCCAAAAGGGGTTATATAATGTTCAGAACCTATGGCGTACCAAGGGAAAGTTGAAGCCGAACCCAGGAGTTGGAGCTGCCAACATGATTTGATGCTAAGATGTGGACTGAGGACTAGATTTGACAAGAAATAAGGAGAGGACTATACTATTGGTGAACCGGATATTGACAGATGGGCAAGCGAATTCAAGTAAAAGTTGAAGAAAATGATGCGTGAAAATCGATATCGGTTGTGTATCGTTGCAAGGCTGACAGATGACTTAAGAAACTAAATCTGACGGACTAGTAAGCAAGTTGAAAATCTCGCATTGCTGCATCAACTTTGTTGTTGGGGTGGATGCGAGACTAATACACTTGCCGAAAGTGGAAGTTGCAAATGCCATGTCGCAACTGTTGTTAACCCGGATCCTCTAGACTAATGCTATAGGACTCTGGATGACGCAATGGAAGCTGACTAGGTATTGGCTAATACCGCATACTAATCAGTCATTGGGGAGTAACGTTCTCACGAACCCGATGTACGAGGACCGGCTATCAGTCTCGTATTTCTGGCACAAAAACTGTGACTTTTTCTAGGACTGTAGATAAACGCAACCTGATCAGATGTTTATCTAGACCACGGGTTAGACGGCCGCCTATGAAGGGATACTGTCAGCCCCCACACATTGAGGAGCCTATCTTTGGCTTAAACGTAGTGATTATGGTTTCGAAGGCGGAAGAGTACGGTGAGCATTCACCAGTTGTGTTCGGGATTCCAGAAAGCTTAAATAATATTTAAACCTGGAACTGAAACTTGCTTCAGATCTGCGGGGTTGTGCTTGGTACAGTGTTTCAACCTCGTCTATAGAGAGCGTGAAGTTAAGAAAACAAGGCAGGTGTCCATGATAAACAATTCGACGTCATCTCTTTCTTTGTAATGCCCTTCCTTTCCCTTGTGATGCTGTACTCTGTCTTAACGTCTTGCCGTGAGGAGCATGAGATCTCTCCGATTTGGTCAAATTAATAGATAATTCTTAACAATTCAAATGTAGATCATATACTGGTCTCATGTTTTCTACTGAATGATAGATACTACGAAGTGTTTATTTAAATTTTAGGCGAGTTCATCCTTTACTGTCAATGTGCTATTTCCTCAGAGACTTCTTTTTACTTTCTATTTCAAATTACGTTGACGGCTATCCTGTAATTTTTGAACGTAATCTATGTAGTCTCTTGTGAGGAAGGTGATATTCTCGTAAGGCTTAGAATCAGGAATGCCTTTAAAAGTCATAGAGTTACCGTCACCAAAATGTATTTCACCTGCTTCAAGGCTTCAGACCCCTCAAACGTCTCAACGATTTCATTTGACACCATTTTTTTCTACTGATCCATCGAAATTTATATTGCACATATCTCTATCATTTTATACTCATTTTGTGTATTCTTCGGTATTTTCTTTGTCCTTCCAGGACTCATGGATTTTACTGCCGAATCCGTGATCTATGCCGAATTTATATTTATTATTTATGTAATTTTAATCAAAAGTCACGAGGTCAAACACGGTTTGCCCACGTTCTTCCATGAACAATTTCTGGATTCAGGATTCTTTTTTCTACTTTTTCTAAAGAGATATTTGCTTATCTTTCGCTGCTATTCTTGTGAGCTAGTTTAGTTGCAGGTTACACTCTCTTGACGGCCTCTTGACGAAAAAATGAAATACATGCCGAGGTAATTCCATGAAAATCCAAAGCCTTCTTTACTCCGTTCAAATCAATTCCTAGATCAATTTCAAGCCAATTCTACATGTAAATTTCATGTGATTACAACAATTATTATACTCAACATTCATTTCTCCCTCCTTTTTTGGAATTCTAAACCATATTTACAACAGTCTCCCAAATTGCTGTCCGTCAATCCATTCGGTAAGATAAGAGGAGCTTTGCACTATACTTTGCAAAACAAGAATAAGGATTTCCCGGGGCTCATCCTTGAGATGTCATTATAGGGTCCGAAGGAACCTTTATGAGGAAATTATAGAACGATGTTTTTTTTGAAAAAAAAGTACAGGCAAGAGGCCTAAAGTCTGAGAGGATCTGTGAAAATGTTAGTAAGAACCACTTGATTGTCGATGTGAGCCGTAGAATTTTTACTTTCTCGTTATAACAAGCTTCATTCGGAACGGAAAATTTTATTATGACCTCATGAGCTCCTGATTTTCCTTTCTTTTTAATCTAGCTTTGAGTTTGCAGGGATGAAAATCATATCTTAATCGTTACATATAAATTGTGAAATCACCAAACAATGTTTAAACACAAGCTACCAAATTTACTTTGCAGCAATTATTTACCAACCCAGGCTTAAGGAATCCTTTAAACAACTCCGAATACACATATATGTTTCATGGATCCAAATGCAGCTACTTTCTTATTCATATCAACAATTCAAAAGAACTCGCCCCAACAATACCAAAAATATAATTCAATTCCATCAACTTTTCTCAAGATTTTTTCTCAATTTTCTTGGACAACAGACTCCTCGAAGGGATACCAACGGATAGGAGGAGTGTTGTTCACTTATTACTTCAATATTAAGGGTATGTACATCTTTTGTGCAAAAAAAGGAAATTACAGACCAACAATATCACAACACATCTCTTATCATCGACATGCCCGCCCTCCCCCAACCGAACCACGGAACTCGTCCGGGTCCTTGACTCAGTGGAATCTTTTTATATCATCAAATAATACGTTTTGTATGGCATGAAAAGTGTACTCTTGATTGAAATGAATCCTATTGAAATCATTCTTCAAGACCACTGGGCGAGATTAAACGAATTACGAAGTAATAAACGAGGGGAGTGTACTTAGGGTTCAAATCAAATGAAGCTGAGACAGGACATAGCAGCGATAGATTCCCTAATAAATCACTGCCATGACTCGACAATTTAACTTTCTCGACCAGATACAAGCAGCAAAAGTGGTTCGATGAGGCCGATGGATTGTTCATTAAAAAAGTTTCAACAGCCACTTGAATGGGAAAAGTTGCCTCTTTATTTTTTTCCTTTTTTATTTTGCGCGCGCGAAGAGGATTCTGTGTTCAAGTTTGTTTCCACGGATGAGACATTTTTTAGGGTTATCAATCGACAAAATGCACTTCTCTTGATCTTGAGTCTTTTTGAAGCTATCGGAAATTTTCGCTCTGATGCGGACTGACTTTTTCTTAAGGTCATTCCAATTTTGTAATTTTTCAGCATGTAAATTACACATACAGTTCGGCCGAGGCTTGAAATCCGGTTACAGACTCCGAGGAAGGATTTAATTATTTCAAATTAATTTCTCCTTGGCAACACCATCCGAAAATGGAGAAGCATCCACGGAGTATCATAAGGCAACGCAACATTTCCTTCGAGTCATTGTTTTTATGTTTCTGAACGTCTTCCATCCAGTCTGGAGCCATTCGTAGGGAATATCTGCAGCACGGTGACGATAGCTTAATGCTATGAACCCGACATGATCCCTAGGCAGTATATTAGCTAAATGAAGTGGCTAAGTTTCAAGCAGTTATCGGGATTTGGTAAATGTTGATTGGAAAGTCGATGATGACCTGAAGGCTGGAATGCACACGCTCCCCGCAAGGAAACGATGTGAGCTCATTAAATGTAAAGTGCGCTTCAGGTCTACATCATTGACTCGAATTTTTGAACTTTTCAGATGTAATCTCAGCGTCAATGTAATTCAATTATGTGCTGAGCTCATTTCATTTCACACTTGAATGGTTACACATATTTCAAAAGACCAATCACGTATCATCTAGAAGTACTCGTAATTTATAAATTTTCCCTAGATACGCTTACCTTTCACGAAAGCAAAAGCTGGAAAATTTTTCATTTAATTTGGAAGCATCTTCTACAATTTTTTCAGTTTTGTTTCAAACTCTCCTGCAAGCATCAAAGCGAAAATGATTCGAGTCCTTTTTTATTTGCAAGTGTACATAAAAGTGCTCTCCAAAATGACGGATATTGACGAGTTCAATAAAAAGTTGACGATTATTTTCAATTCAATATTCGTAACAGTTTTCATTTCACAAAATACTCAAACTGATCAAAGGGATAAAATACTTCCTTTTAATTTTGCGATTCTTTCATTTGCATCGGTTTTCGATCGTCAACGTTCGTCTTGTTCAACGACTTAACTAATTTTCCTTACAATTTCTTCTCAAGTACTAACAGTTCTACGGATACTAAATCTATAACATGCAATAAGAAGTCATTTTCAAAGGTATTTAGTGAAGCTACAAAAGCTCATAACAAAAGGAATTTGATTTATTCAACAATATTTCAAAAGGATATGATTTGGTTGGTTGAAATAATCATGGCGTGCAGTTTCCTTAATCCTGGATCATCAACTTTTTCTGTCCCGCCTATTTTTAGGCATTGACATCCTAATTTTGAGTATCTGATCTTCTCTTGTCGATGTTGCATCCCCCATTGTTATCTCGTATCCTTTCGTGACGATCTGATCCGCTACACCTGATTTGAAGTTCTTCCTTTCTGACTTACTGTCGCTGCTCCGCTGTGGCACATTCAATGCGTCTGTGAATTGCCGTTGAGTTCGATTTGTGTCACCATCCAATAACTCCTGCAATTCCTCCTCTTGGTATTTCTGTGGTATACCAGAGCGCTAACTGTCTTACACATTAAAATTACCGCTTTTGAATTGTCGAAACCATGTCTCATTGATTGATGAATGACTTAATTGATGAAGCGTGTCCACCATATGTTTTTACCAGCAAACAATGACTTCCAACGGCCGTTTTGCTTTAGGTTAAGCAAAAAAAAACTATGAAAGCCGCAAATTCGACGCGAAACACAAAATTTGACATGATTTATCAACACAATTAAAACCAACACTCTAACTCTGGTGGACTCAACTTGTGAATGTTGATGGCTAAATGTCAGACGATCGGAATGGCGTATGTGTCAAATTAATACGCGGCGTACTTTTCGCTAGCGCCATCTCTTTGTAAAACCGAAACAAAACTTATGCATTCACCTGATATATGGTATGGACATTATTATAAGTAGTAACTTGCATTTACCTACAAAAGCATGCCCCAATTATTACTTATTGCTTCATTATTCCAACGAAATTTATTTTCTGCAACGCACTTGTTTTCATCTATAGCTACGGACATCTATGTATTAAAGACACTCTTGTTATTCAACATCTATGTTTGTGATGTTGTGAGTAAAGTTTATGTTTACGTACTCTCACGCCACTATAGCAATCAGATACTTTTTAAATGAAATCCAAGACACACTCTCTGTCTCTCGAGACTAACCTATTTAATGTCCCACCAGTCGCTGTCCTTATTGAAATTACTTCAGAGTAATGACGACAACATAGATAGCATCATAGTTATAAACATTGCAAATGGACGATACCAACATGAGATAAACCACTATCAAGAAATATAATAATCCACTTCCAATCAAATTACTCCCTGCGGTAAAATAAACGTTAATGGTTGCCCGCTGAGTCAGCTTGATTTCTTGTCAGCTATTGGAATAAAGTAGGAAGAAATTGGCAACAAGGATTCAGTCTGGCTGCAGATTGACATGGAAGATTGATAGCGACAATAATCCACTTAGCGATTGGTTTGAAGTCATGTCGGCATGAATTTGTCAGTTTTTTAAGGTTTTTGAGATATTCCACAAAAACCACGGCCGTTTACTCAATCCTTGAAAATTGCTATAAATTGTTTGTTAATAATGATATTGCACGTGGTAAGGGTTTTGATAGACATTTTATCGGTGTTTTTTGTCAGCCTGAAGCTTTTCAATATTTCTGCTGATTTAAATTTATTGACAGTTTTATGTCGCGAAGGTTCAATTAAAATTTTTTTCGGCTGCACTGTTGAGTATTGGTCCTTGGAAGAGTTTTTGATTAAAATTAAAACAGATTTTTACTATAAGGTTGGGGTTAATGCTTTGGGTCGTTCAAAATGTGACATAAAAATTTAAATATTGTAAGCAATGACGGTGGTGTGCCCAATAAAATATTCGAGGCGTAATTAAACGATTGTGGGTATCGGTCACTAAGTAGCCTTTATTCCTCGTTTAACAATGATACCTTCGAATATTTGTTAGTTTTGTACTAACTTAGTTACTTAAAATGAAAAAGCGTTTATTTATCCAATTATGTTGCTTTTTACACGGCTTAAAGTCGGCCGCCACGGCCAACTGAATCGAAACTGTCCTTCACTTATGCTGACGATATTTTACTCTTTTGTTGCTGGTCCTGGTGCTAAGGTCGATAGTTTACACGCCTGTGATACTCGGTCACGAGATGAAATATTCTCCCATCAGATGTGCGGGATTTAGCGAAAGGATTCTGAAGCTTTATACGATTGCACTTTAGTATGCGCGAAAGCAATTAGCACAAACACTCGTGGGTGCGGTTGCGTAGAAAGAGACAGAAATAGTATTGCTCGACGTGTTATCGCTGTTGTGTACTTAAGTTGTGCTTTACGTAACGCCCTCGGTCAATTATTCTCCATGCGCAAAAGAATTTATTCGCTCTTTTCTGTCAGCAGTGATATTGGCGTCATAGTGTAACTACATGTAGCACTAACACTCCAGTTCGAAAACTCTTAGACAGGGATGGAAAAGCAGGAGACGTATAATCTTAGTTTACGCAAAAACGAGAAGAAATTTACCAATCCAAATGTAATTTCATATATTTTGGATGAATATCAGTAGATTGGTAAATTGTTTGAAGTGTTCGAAGTATATCCTGAGCATGTACTCAGGATTTGGTGGCATTTCGTTTTGAGCATCGTCAGTGATTCAGATGACTTTGGAAGCCGAGGACATATCACGGAGACAGAACCATTAGCTTGGTTAGCACAGTTAGGCGGTTGCCTACTCTTTTATTCATGAATGTTTTATTCTAAGTATTATTCTAAGTTATGAACAAATCGTCTCATTGCTGAAGCATACCGAGAATGAAGACAGAGAAGGTATGGAGCGACGTTATTGGTGTTTCGGATATGATTTTGAAAATTTTTATTCTCAGCAGAAGGAACATACAGCCAACATGAAATTAGGATTTAAAAGAGACGATAAAAATGATGTAAGCGCCCCATAAAATACGGGTTCAAATGGCCAAAAGAGGCTCTAACTTTTCGAAGACCTCAGGCTCATAAAATTGTTCAAGCTCATCATCAATTCACTTACCATGAATAAAAGATCACTGGTTGCAAACAACCATTTGCGCCCAATCGAATGCTGGAAACTGCTTTTTTCAAAGCATATCATTGAGAAAATTTTAGTTTTAACCAAAGAGAAGGCAATCAACTCAAGGATCATGTCCTTATTGTTTGCTAGACGCACTAAAACCAGGGAAGGAAACTGAGGTGAAATCTTTTTTGAACCGTAAAAACTACATCACCATCTCAAAATCAAACCACGAGGATACAAGATTCTTTGCAACATGTTTGCAACAAACTGCGATGGTTTCTGCATTGGGAAGAATAAGGATCGGTTCATGTTGCAACCAAGAAAATCATATGAGTTTCTTCACGATTTTCTCCGCTTGAGAGCCATTACTGAATTATTCAACAAATTCATTTGTTATACTCAAACTTATTATATATGCTTTGGTATATGACGATATGTGGAATGCTATTCGTACTTGGGAAAAATATTTTTACGGCGTTAGTTTGAAGTCTACGAAAGCTCTAAGCATGAGTACAGCGCAACTATTTTCTAGTCCTGATACACCAAACAAACTCTCTATATGACGGTATTCAACCAAAAAACTTGATATGTTATTTGCATTGGTCAATTTTCGCTCAGTTTTCCATCAAAGGAGAACACTTCTCTCAAAGTATTTCCGTAAAAACGCAATACAAGCATAAATCTCCTAGTGTTCTTTCTATCTCTGTCTGGGAGAGGGGGGGGGGGGCAGGAGTGTTTTTGCTGATAGTAATCACACTATGGTATAGATTTAGCATCGATGGCATAAATTCAGCATCGATGGCAGAGATTTAGCATTAAATTAATACTAAAATAAATAATGCTTTCGCAAAACCCCATGAATCAAGAAACCTTGGGCATCTCGCCTGGCCCCTCAAAATGCTTCGAAGCTAGTGGCTCCTCTTTTCCGGGCTGATAGAAATTTCAGTGTCAATATTTAATGTTCCAGGGTGGAGCAAATTAAACAATCAAAATAGGTTATATTTGATATTTACGTTCAGTGAGCGATTTATTTCCGAGTGATATTTATTTTCGAACGAAAACACTACGAAAAGGCCGTTGACATATTTGAACGCAATGTGCTCCAAAAAATCGACCAAGCTAACGCAGTATCGGAAGGTTCTCTGAGTTAAAACTGACAAACCACCAACTTTATCTACTTGCGTAAAGTTACGCATACTGTATTGGTCGGGCAGGACTGGAAGAAAACAGGCTCCCCAAAAAAAACGTTGAAGACCAAAGATTCGACGAGAAGACACGATAAACATTGACAACTACTGTTTGTTTGGAGTGATTAACTGGAGACAGAGGTTTCATTTTAAGCTTCGAATATTTATCAGCCATTGTTATATTATTGCTGTTTTATTCAGGCCTCGAACGATAACTCCGGTCTTTCATTTTTGCTTTGACCGCAACACTACCTATGACAAGTACCAATGTACACGTTTGCACTACCTAGCGATTCATATTCGCAGCAAATAATAGCCTCTCACTTTGCACAACGGGCTGTCACAGTGGCTGTCAAACTAGCTGTCAAACACGAGGTTTTTGTGTCAAATACAAACACCTCGCCTAATAACTCGATATATTTTCTTTTAGCCACTTTAGCCTTTAAAAAAACTATGAAAATATTTTGTTCCTTACAGACCTTATATAGGACAATGAGGAATGAGCCTGAATAAACAAATGTATACATGCAAGTACGTCCTTCTTTCAGAGGTAGCTCATACCCTTAAAATAGTTTGGTATGTTTTTTTTTCAATTTTCAATAACATTTCCCCCTTGCAAATTATCTACGAGACAGATATCAATTTGAAATTTTGAATCGATTTTTTGACACGTCCGAAAATCGTGGGAACATTTCAAAAATGGAATGCTTTTGGAATGCGCCTTCCAACGTCACAAGTGACAAAGGAAACATTAATATAACCAAAATTGAATTGTTTAATTTATATTTATTTTAAATACATTTTTCCAAATCGAAATCAAGCACCCCATATTTCAAAATGTTCAAATGTTCACGTCGTATCCTTCTTGGAGCCGAATGTTGTTTGTCATATCGGCTATAAATAAACTTCATTTCATAAGCTCGCTGTCAAAATACTCCATTTAGCCTGAATACATGTTTCGCCGAACGAACATGCTGAAATAAGTCGAAACAATTGTTGCATGTAAACATGTTTCCAAATAATCGGATTATTTGCAAAATGTAGCACTGACGACGACACATTGTATTTGAAACGAACGTCGACGGTGTCTTTCGTATTGGAATTTCCGCCAAAGGATTTAAGGTTTTGGAATTGGTTAATTCAAATCATTTGACATTACAGAATGCCACGCCATCGGCTTTTGCCTCCATTATTACTATTGAAATTCAATACGAAATCCTCCTTCAATCAGACATCGAATATAATCTCCTCGTATTGGGGTGGCATAGTTACTTAATGGTTTAATGAAAACGTTCGCAATATATAATTGGATTTCCTACCGCAATTCAGTGTTCGGTGAAATTCTATGATGCCATAGGGATATGTGTATTTACCAAGATGTATTCTTCAAACGTGCTGTGATCCTGTTTCGACATTTAGGTCGTGCAACCTTGAGTCTTATTTATCTTGGATTAAAATTAATAATATCGTCGCAATCATTCATGAAGCCGAGAAGTAAGAGAGCACTGCGAATTTGGGATGTCCCTAAACTCATTTTTCAATACACAGAGCGTTGCGAAATAATTTGTATAAAATACGAAACATGAATTCATAACTTGTATCTTACGGACATGAATTCATAACTTGTACTCGTTCTAAAGGGTGTTTTTTTTTTAAAGAAAGATAGAACTTTAAGTTGGCAACACCTTTTCTGCTTCGTATGGTGTGACAGCTGTCAAGCGTTTAATGATTAGCTTTGTTTATTTCATCAAGAATAGGTTGACGTTTAAGCAACGTCTGCAAATTATGCAGATTTATACCTAAAAAACGATTATGTTCTAGAATATCACCGCGGACTGCATCAATTTTACGGCCAAAATACTCGTCCATCAGAATAATTAATTCAATTCACCATAGACCGCCTTAGAACTATCTTAAATCCTACCTATAATGCACATCCATTCAGACGTCGTACAGTGCATAATCAAGCAAACATAGCAGTTGTAGAGCGTAGTATCGGTTAAGACCCAAGTGAGACCATTTGACATCGTGCTCAACAATCAAACTTGTGCCCATCCAATTTATAAAAGTTTTTACTGAACGATCTTGGTTCGCGGGCTTACAAAATCCAACTCGTGAAGGAAATGAAGCTGAACGACCATCGTATTAATACTTTGGTCATAACATTATTAATACAATCGCGATTTACTGAAAAATAACCTACTTTTAAATGTTCTATATAAAGTCTTCATTTCAATGCGTCCCAAACAGTTTAAACCAATATTAGGCTTTAACAGTGATTGATGTCTGAACAAGTTTTTCTGTAAGAGACTTCATTTGTCAAATAATAGGTGAGGGTTAACTCACTTGAAGCCGTGAACCTTGAACTCATCTTTGAAAAATATTGAATGTGGCTAGAATGTGTCCAAAGCAATCTCTTACAAAAATTTTTTTCTCTCGCAAAGAACTAGGCCTAGTTCTAGGTAGCGTTTTTTGAAAATCCTGTCCTGTATCTTAAAAGTGGAGACCGAACTTATAAACGATTAAGAGGCCCTTAGGCAGCCCCCCTTTTAGCGGGACGTTAGTGCTCGCCTGCTCTAGAGGGTATCCTCCGAAATACTTACTTTTGACCGGATGGGAAATCGAATTGAATTGGCTGGCAGGTCGGAAAATTACGCAAATGCGTGGTGTTTACCTTATTTCTCCTTTTGAAAACTGCATAGCGTAAAAACGAAGCAACTTTTGCTACAAATATGACGCACCTGAGCAAAAGTGAAAAGGGTACATAAGAAGAGCATTCTGCATATTGCGTGAGCAGTATTAGTAGCCAAAAAGAACACGAGAATGTGCAAGAATGCGGAAGGTGTTTCAGCTGCAAGGACGCTATCTAGAAAGACAAAAGGCAGGTTAGGATTAATGTCAGATGGACCAGATGTGCAAAGGACAAACTAGACCAAGCTATGTTGAGGCAATGAATCACCTTCTATTGTATGTTGAAAAAGCTGGAATAAAAAGGATGTAGAATGTTTAAATACCGACCAGCTGTCAATTTCAAGTCCAGAGGTATACTGGCTGGCTTTGACATGTTTTTAAGGTCAGCTGAAACTTCATTTGTTGACTTAAAAACAAATGAATGCAATGCAAAGACTCTCTAATTTCCCTTACAATTTCTTATCTCATTCCTTATGATCCCTTTAATAGATTTAATCAGTCAACAAACATCCCTTTGCGTTCTTGCGTTTACACAGTCGGGCAATGAATGAATCTCTTATTCAATGTGCTGAAAAGAATCATTTCAGCGTTAAAAATATCAATTTTCATTTAAATATGGCCAAAATCTCAGCTTTATCACTAATCTAAATCTCTCCAACGGTTGCTTCATTCTTACAACACGCTATATCCACTCTCCCTAAGGCTCATCTGGACATGGCACATTCTTCCTTCTTAATTAATTTTTGCTCAACGCTAGACGATGAACAAAAATTTGGTATGAGCAAGGTCGACATTTGCCTGCTATTTCGTTTCGGCAAGGATATCTAACTGAAGGGGGTGGAAATTTTTGCGGTAATTAAAATGAAACCAAAAATCCCGCTCAGTAGCAGCGCTCAGATTAATTTTTAAAGGATATACATGATAGTCCTATTCTATGTTCCCAAAGTGCCGTTATATTTGGTTTGGGGTATTTTCGGGTGAATTGAAAATGACATTATTCCGTGCGGATACAGCTTTGCCTTTGGTCATTTTCATTTTTAAGTTGATTTGTGTGACATGATGATAAACTTAATAACCCAACAGATCCTCATTTATAAGCTTCATCTTCTAGACGTTTCTTTTTTTCCCCTTTTCATTATTATCTTTTCATTGTAAAATTGGTTGTAAAAATATCTTTTATTAGAGACGGATTTGTTGATTAATTTTTTTCTTGTCTCCCGTGGGAACATTTCATTAACCGATTTTTTTTAAACACTTAATCTTAACGAGGAGTTGGAGTTGAGTTTATTGGAGAAGGAAAAGGCAAAGGTTTCACCTTAGTGCCAAATTGACGCAACATATTAGTATTGTAGAGTCGGTACAGCAAGGATTGAACAGAGAAATAAGTTTTGAATTGGCAGAAGACGGAAGATTTGATTTATAATGGGATACTTCGACACTAACAGGAAATGCAAAGGAGGTACTCGCGTTGGAATATGTAACAAATCTGATTCAAGGTTAAAGGAAGTAAAGGTTCCTCTAAGCTGCAACTGGATCTCGTTCAACTGTTTTTGATATAATGATGTTCCTTTATTACTTCCCTAAATACATAAAATCTATAAAGATAATAGCATATAGCAACGATTCATTCGAGCAGAGCGGGTGAATTTTATAATCTAGATTCATAAGAAGAATTAATCGCATCCTTTAGTATGTTGAACCTGTCCGAATAAATACTGGAATAGGGTACAAATTCTTTGAAAAAAATATCTATATATCTTGTTAGCGCCCAGGCGGGGTATCAAAACATTGAATGGGAACAGATTGATAATCAGTTATGACATCCTCTGATTTTCTTTACTATTTCAAGGAGCAACGGATGACAACAACCTCTAAGATAATATCGTTTAAATGTCCTCTTTGACTTCATTGGACCGAATAACACTCAGATACCCAATTATCTGAACTACTATCTCATACAAATCGCATGGAGTATGTTCAATAGTCCGTTGAAAATATTTCTGATCTCTCGAAATGTATCAGCTTACTTTCGAAGTCTAAATTCCTCTTTAATTAAATCCTGTTTTTTGTATGAATTTCCGTCCTTCACTGTCTTATATTTTGTCCATATACGCGTTGCAGCGGTTTGCCATCTTTGGGGTGTTGCTCATGCAGCAAAAAGAATGCGCGTATGAGATCACATGATAATGGCGTCCATTTGACATTATAATTTCTTGAAATGACTGGTCTTTATAGTTTTTGTTTGTGTTTTTTTAACATCGCTTACTTTTATTCTTGAAATAACTCGTCCTGGGAATCTAAAATTGTTAATAACGTTTTGTCTCGAGAAATTTCAAGACGCTGTTAGTTCATGGGTCTTTTCACGATTGCTTGCCAAAAAGTACTGAGCACAGCAGTGAAAGCTCGCATTTGACGTTTAGATCAGTGTTACCATTGTGACGTTTGATAATGTGTGAGAGTGCAGCGATTCTCTTCACCATCGATCTGTTGGGACAGAACGGTTTCAATGCTATTGTCACAAGCATACTCACCAGCTTTAGGTACCTTTCCAGATTTATGATTTGCTATAGTGATCTGTCAACGTCTTATTGCTACCTGGCATTGCTTAATTGTGATGAATTTAGTGATTTCCTTATATTTGTCCATAGAAGCATTTGACTCATTTGCCAAAAAACTTAATAAATCTGCGATATCACGTGACCAACCAAAAAAAGGATATCGTCATTGACTCTTGACTCCTGTTTCTGTTGAAACAACGTTTCCACAGGATTTTCCGTATTCTGTTGATCGAAGTCTAAATAGTATTCTGATAAGATGCCGAACGCGTGCAATTACTGAAAACGGTTTTGATATCCTTTTAGAATTTTTGCCTGACATAATCAATGCTTCATATAAAGAGTAGAAAACCGCTTTGCATCTAATGAGGCTGCCAAAGTGTCAGCAGGGCGTAAAGCTGTGCTTTGTAACGATCTTGTGGAGCTGTGCACAGTTGATAAAGGATGCTGCTTTTTCTGGATCAGAAATACCGGTTATATCTTGAAAAGACTTAGTGCCAATCACACATTTTAAATATATAAGCTTTCCCTTGTTTGTCAAAAATGATCGACTTGAAGGCTGCTGAGATGGATTCGCACCTTGGGTTTCTCTAACTTGGGTCAATATACTTGTGCCACTTTAGTCATTTTGGCCTTTCAGTAGAATATCCTTGTACTGATTCACCAATTGGTAAGCTATGTGTTGACTCCATCATTGTTAAGTGGGACTTTGCCCTTGGAGTGCCATATTTCAGGTGTTTACATTTTATTTATTTTTAAGGAAACGAGTTACGCTTTTTGAGTGCAGTTTTTTTCTTGCTTTTATTCAAGATATACAGAACGTTAAAAAAAATTTTTTTTGAAAAAAAAAAACCAAAATGGCGGCCGTTGCAACTCCGCGAAAACAGGTCCTCAAATCGCGGGAGGTAAACGGCTGACATCACTGCCCCCTCTTTGTTGATCTGAAACACAAATCCAAAGCATATTATCAATCTGTGACCCTTTGGTCATAGAATGACGGATGGGTTTTCCGTTTAGTACAAATTTCAGAAAATGGCGGCAATTAAAAAAAAATCGAATTTTCACGTTTTTTTTTTCGCATAAAAAGATAAATAATAAATGCAAAAATGTATCTATCGAAAAAACGGTCCCTCATTCTGTGAAAACATATTTTTTGAGTATGCTCTCCAAATTTCAGGTTGATATGTTATTTACAGCGGTCAGGAGAATGTCAGCCATTTTTAAAAACGTGTTTTTGAAAAAAACGCGTTTAAAGTTTTGCAATGTGTTTGCACAAATGTGTTTATACTTACCGCTAATCAGCAATACCTGGTCCATAGGAGCATCCCTTTTCTTGTTCTAGCTGCACATGTTGAGCCGCTAACATCTCCCGCTGCTCAATCCGGGCCTTTTTTGCTGCGTCAGTCACCTGCTTCTCCGCGCGCTCGATCCTTGCTTTGTCCCGTGAATGGACCCAGCTCTCGGCGAATGTGCCAATTCGGACACCCGTGACATCCATGGCAATTAACAATGATTCCTCACCTTCGTTGAAAATAATCACTGCTAATCCCGTGGCAATATTGGCCACATATGCGCCGGAATGAATATGTTTGGGCGCACGCATCCAAATCATATTATTAAGTGACTCATTGCTGTTTTGATTATAAGCACCCAAACATCTTTCGAGCAAATCGTCCGACGACAAGTCTTTGTAAATTGGCTCGATGGCCTTCAGAACAGTGTCACTAAGAGGAGCCTTGTGCTTATATAAAGACAAAGTATCCGACGCTTCAGCTTTACGCCACGTACACCAGCTGTTTTCTCCTGGTGGACACTTCTCATGTTGGGGTTTTTTATCCGTGGAGCTCCTGTGGTAATACGTGGCCCATATATATATCGCGTCCTTCATGGCTTGTACAGAATGTGAATTTCGGCGGATAGCAAGGCCCTAGTATTTAGTGAGTTCTCCGATCGTTTTATCTGTGAGTTTGCCTGCCCCTTTTCCTCCGAGTCCCTTGGTTCCTTTTTTCATATTTCTCAATCTCGTTCCCAGTCTTTTTTCGACGTGACCAATACATTCTTTTTTTTTTGACAATAACGTCATCATAGGGATTGGCTTCAAGCAATCCCTTAAACGTTTTACTATCACCATCTCTGACGTAAGTGACGTATTTGACTCCGTGCAGTTCTACCGATCGGAGAAACATTTCGGTGATTCCGTCAGTTTCCATCTTTCCTGCGGAACCGACGTGGTTTACGGTGCAAGTTTCCATGTGTGTTTCCTTCCATTCATCGTAACCAGCAGGATCTTCATCTTTTTTTTTCTCCGAAAAGCTGCAAGATTGGCAAAACTTCGATTTGACCATGGCGTCGACAACTTTTTTTCGTGTGGTATCCAATGAGACTAGTCACGCCAATGAGAGATGAAAACCCTCTCTTTTTCCACGTGCCATCTCCTGAAACGATGAAGTGATCTTCCTGTATTTCTCGAGAAACGTTTTATTTCTTCTCCTCTGCTACAGCTTTCTTCAGAACCATGTCGTAAACCGATTTCATCGCGATTCGTATATTTTCTACACAAGCGTAATATATTGTGGTCGTCATCCCGCTGCAAATGTCCATCATGCCACAAAACCTGCTCAAACCGTTTATTCCGAGGCCTAATAAACGGAAAACAAACACGATTCGGCGATTTATTCCATAAGCTTTACCGATAAGTGGACACGAGGCAACACTTTTTTCCCCGCACTCGCATTTTAAATTCAGTTTGAAACCGATGCCTCGTCGATCACGCATGGAAAAAGCGATTCGTCCGTTGCACTCTTTACACAAAACGTTATCGGATAAAAAGTTAAAAATTAATACGAAGTTCAAAAACCAGTACACTGAATCAACACTTAGTTCATAACTTTCCAATTTGCCACTTTGTACAATTTTCTGCGCTGACGTGCTTGCGAACGACTTGCTCTTTTCAAATTCCCTGCGATTCGGGGGTTGCGGATGCGATCTTTTGCGCCCGTACTGTTTCGGATGACCTTTTGAACCCTTTTGAGACATATTGCACACAAATTTTCGATGAATTACTTGAAAATAACGAAAAACAAAAAACACAGACTCTACAATGTTTTCGCTTTCAATGCCGAAACCAGACTGAAATAATCGTTCCAAAATCAATAAAGGAGAAAGAAGGGACCCTATGCTAAGGTTTCTAAGCATAAAAGGCTCTGTATAACTGCGTCAGACGCGCTGAGACCTGCAGGAACCCAGCTAGCCGGGCACCCTGTTGAGACGGCCAGAGCACGCTGACGATGTCAACTTCAAACGCGTTTAAAATATCGTAAACGTTCGAATTCCGGGAAACGCTTCGACAGATTTATTTCTACTTGCATGTAGATTAAGAATCGGTAATAAAAAAAAATTTATTTTTTGAAAATTTCAAGGACTAAGTCTCCCTTAATACCATATTTTACACATAATTCAGCGAGAAAACTTCGAACAAACTCCTGATCAAACGGAATCCAATCAAAGTAAGACTTTGTTTTGTGTTGATAATTGTTATTTTCATTATTTCACTTAATAAGAGTCTCGCTCTCAGAACTTTTGAATGTGAATGACACATGCAATAAAACCGTTTGCCTTTTCTTTCTCTTTCACTCAGAAGCCGTCCAAGAGTGTTAATACAGGTGTGTTTTGACTGTATTGTTATTCAAAGGGAGTGTCCCCTGCGGTTAACTTTCTCTGCTTTTCCGCCTCAGTGTACTCAGACGTACTAGTAGTGTATCTGAGTGTCTTCAGTAAAAGTGAGGCTATTAATTTATTGTTGTGAGTAATGTAGACTTCCTCTGTATACCAGAAACCATTGGTCACTAGACTTCGCGCTTATGAGTATACCTTGGATTCTTTAATGGAGGGCTTAGCCTTTTTACGGTAGTCCACGGGGTCCCTCTTTCTATCATACTCATAATGATGAGCCTAAGTTGAATTTCCGGTGATAACCTCGTCTCGTCTCGTTTTAGTCGTAACCTCGATAACCTCGTCAAATTGAGACCATATTTTCATCACCGAGAGCCTTAAACTTGAGACATCTTTCATTACGTCACTGCTTCTGGAGTGAGGTAAGAATTCGCGTCGCCAACCTGTGACGTGCCAAGATAATATTTTTTTAATATGGGTCTTTCAATAGACTTTGTTCAAGTTTGTGAACGTTTTCTACTGCAATAAACTCCACAAGCTTTCCTGACATTAAATCATTTTTCAAATAAATTTCACCCAGACTTAAATAGCTGATTTTTATACAAACCATGGCTCTTGAAAGGAGCAGAGTTACAAAGCGCGTCTTTTTAGAATTCTCTGAGAAGATTTCCCTTGCTTTTTTCATCATCCAAAATTCTGACGCATTAATTTTTCTGAAACTTTGTCTTTGTATGCTTACTACCTGCTACAACTCATGAGTAAAAAATGTCAAGCGGAATCATCCAGCGACCACATTATCCGCACTTTGACGTTAAAATTACTCATTACATTGCATTCAAACGTCAATCATTTTATGTGTCATTAAGGATCAACTATTCAATATTCGTTAGAATAATTTTTCCATAAGAGTATCCATATCAATTCATAAAATTGGGCCAAATGCTCAGCAAAAGGACGTGAGCGTTCCATAGAATTTCCGCGATTTTCAACGTACTCTCAAAATAAGCACCGCCCCTAAAGCGCTTAATGCGTATATCAGAGGAAAATTGGCTTTTCTGTTTATCTTCTTCGTTTAACCAGAATATTTTTTACATTTCTAATTTCTTAACTCTAACTAAGCTAATGTACGTATATTGTAAAACATAAAAGTATATCCTGGAGCCTTTGCACTTAGCTCTATGCACTGTTCAACGAACGGGTCAGATACCCGGTACACCCCATGTAGCAAACAACAAAAAATAACGAGAAAAATTGAAAACGTCCGGTCGGGTACATTAGCGTAAGCATATCAGGACATCGTCACTCATGTGTAGTGACCAAGCTAACAATAGTATGTTGGTTCCGGTGTTTAGCGGAAATGTTTTGCACTCATGTTTGCAGTTATGACATACTCCGAGTAAGCTTTGTCTTTAAATAGATTTACAGGCGAGCCAGTTGAGATCCAAGCAAGTCATTTCTGAGTACTTCATCTGATGGACATCGAAATGGTATCGTAAAACGAAAGCAAACTAGCATCGTAACATGAATATGGAGACGCCATCATCATCGCTATCATCCTACTTGCTCGTTTATCCGTCATTTCAGCAAGTTCAGATAGAGAGAGAGGATAAGAGAGAAGGAAGGAGAAACAGAGAGTTCTTTCGGATAGAGAATGCAATTCAGGGCACGCTGTCCGAAGGAAGCCATTAGGATAATTGGATATTCGTTTTGATCCCGTTACACCGAACTGATTCCCGGAAATGATGTCATATTGACAGTGGTGGAGGTGTATATGTCCTGTCAAGCTATAGTCAAGCTGTAGTCAAGTTTTGGACTGACAAGAAACTATTCATCAAAATATCGTGAGAGAGATAAAGTGAATACAATCTGAATGTTCTGTCAATAGTAAAATTGTCAATAGATTTGCATGTTATTAAATGGACAACCATTTTGAACCACTCTTAATTATTTTTTCAAAATTCGCTCCACAGTAGCTTGTGTTGCGTGCGAATTGGTTGAAGCTTCTCTTGAGCATACCCAAGACAGAACACTAGCTAAAAAAAAATTTAAGGATCACAATTATTGTATGAAGTCTTGCGTCAACGACTCAACCAATGAATCCTTTTTATCCACCTTAATTTTAATTTATGAAAAATGAAATTGGTAGACGATAATTAAAAACATTCTCTCAAAAATTGCATTGACAAAAAAATGTACAAAACGAACGTTCAACACAATATCTGTTCAAATTAAAATGAATCTCTGAGTAAACACTCCCTCCTTTTCGACGTCCTTTTGCTTAATCGAAAGAAAGGTTGTCCATGATAACTTGCCTATGTCTTGTGATTTAATTGAATAATGTTTGCCTTATTGATGAACTCTTTTCTTTTAGACTTTATCTTAAGTAAGGAGTTCCTTGATTTTCAGGTAATCTGATGGCTATCAGCAAGCCTAGCCTTCCACTTTGTCCATGTGTCCTTCAATCGTGTCTGCCATATTTTGGAATCCGACCAGCTTCAGACTGCTAACGTCAATTAATTCTTCAAGCGTTGTTGAGACTTCCCTGCTGTGGAAGAAATTATCTCAAACTTGAAATTCTCTCACTTGCTTGAGCGAAAACGAAATGCAACCATAAACGACTCTTGCTTGATCTATCTCTTTCTGCCTGAACTCGTTCGCGAGTGTAGTTGCTATTTAGTACGTAAACTATGGCCTTATGGTGCCAATTGAGAGACAATCATTTATTCGAGAATGGCGTTTAATGAGAGAAAATAATTCTTTGCTATGATCAGATGTGAAAAATGTGTTGAATAAAGTAGAACAGAAAACAAAAGCCGAACGAACAGAGTCAAAAACAACATAAAGCTTATGGGTATAATTTTTTAAACATTGAAGTGGTTCTTACTAACAATTTGAAGGAAAGAAATACAGTCGTAGACGCACTTTACAATGAGAGCGTATCAAGCTGGCAAATATCAGAAGAGATATAAGGGAAACCAACCAGAAATATTCACTTCCTTCACGACGTTATTCCCGCTCGCACAGCTGGGGTTTCGATGTTTACTATATACTAATTTTGACTAGACAGAGTTGATTGCTCTCCCTCCATATTGCCAAGAACTGGTACCATCCGACTAACTTTCAGTTTCAAAATAAAATAAAAATAAGGATCTGGGAGGAGAGAAATTCGGCAACAATTATTCGTCATCATAATAACTATCAACGGTGGTTGAAACAGGTAGGGTTCGAAGTGCTTCTACAGCATAAGTACACATAGCGTTAACACTCTCGGGCGGCTCCTCTCAGAGAGAGATAGAAAATGCAGTTTTGCGTTATTCCCCAATTTAAACGTTGTGCTAATGTATTCTGATAAAGGGCAAATATTTCGGAAAAACGTCGAAGATTTCGAATTCATCCCATTCAATATAAGGCTAAGGACTCATAGATCGATTTACGTTCTTGTCTGGCCAATGTGTACTGTAAAGTTTGTTTGATTAATAGATAAATTAGAATCGAATTCGGCGTAGAACGGAATCCAGTTTTCGGCTATCTATTTTACAGGTAACGAGAAAGTAAGCTCTGATCCCTTTAAATATTGCTATTTTGCAAATTTCCCTTTACTTTCAAAACACATGCAAAAAATGATTCTTCTTTACACAATAATCCTTCAAGCAGCCAAAACAACTTTTCTTTGCTTCCTTTTTGAATAATTTCAACAAGTATCAATTTGACTAAAATTATTCATGAATTTTTCCATTACAAATAGATGAATTGCAAGGAGAAGGAAATGTTTGTTTCCTCCCTTGTTAGTACTCGCATTACCAAGTCGAGAAACTTTTTCTCGCATTTCTGCTATTGATTTCGAAGTAAAATAAAGAATGAAAACACAATGTCTAGTCTTGTTTTTTTTTTTATGATTTACTACATTTTTCTTCCTTTCCAGTTGTGATTTTTATTTGCCGGAAATTCTCTTCTTAGTTTATTGTAGTTGTTGGTTATTGGTGAAACGAATTTTATATACTCTTAGTATCGACGAGGTTTTTCCTCCAGGATATTTACTTGCTTGGCACAACCAGTGAGATCAATTTTATTGAAATCCTTCGGTATTAATTCTTGTATTTAATTTTAATGGACTGGTATAAAATTTCGTTGTTTGCGACGGATCCATTGGAAATGAATGTAAATTTATTTTTTGGAATTTCCATTTTATTTTGAGTTCATTATGATAGGTTTTGCGGAGAATTTTATAAAGGATATCAACATAAACGATTTTCTGTGAAGGCTGAGAGCTTGAAATTTCCTATCAAGTTCGGACTACTGAAATTGATGTTCACATATGGTCACTAAACAATATGCATTGTATCAAAAATGTTCAAGGGAATTTTGAGTCTCGATTATTAGCACCGTAAAATTCAATGAAATTTTAGAGCTTGTGCATGGAGATTCGGTATCCAAAACTTTTCAAACTTCTGCAAGATTTCACATTTTATACATAGTCACAAACACAAATCACAGGATTTTACAGGATTCAAATAAAAAAACTGTACCGACTTACAACTCTAAGAAAAAAAGAGATTTTTTTTTTAGTTCACTTCATAAGCCAAAGCACGTTTTTAGTCCCTTAAACACCCCTTATCTGATAAATAATTTACTGATCCAGAACTCACTGCATCTTGCATTAAGAAATGTAAAGGCTTTGGAATTTATCACGTTTTCGGAAATGCTTGTTTGAACGATGGAAACTGGAGCAGAGTTTATGTAGTTTGAACGAAACAACAACCGAAATTTCCAACCAATGAAATTTCAAAACCTGTAGGTTGGTTTCTCCGAATACTGTTAATTCTTTAGATAATTTCAAAATTATCTAAAGTTCACTAAACTTCAAAGTTTACCCGATAGTTCCCCGATGAACAATAGACGGTTTAAAAAATTCGCGTCGGTTGAAATTTAATGATAATATGCTGCCATCGTAGCATGGCTGTTTGGTATTTCCAGATCGAATTATATAGATACTAGTTACGTTTTAAAAAAATTTTGAAAAACTTTTCATTGCTGTCTTCAATACACTGCATTTATCGTACAACGTCGAGATGCACCACTAGAACCTTCATTTTGCCTATGAGGTCTCAGCTTTCTTGATGTTCATTATACAGGAGAAAATTCTTATTGCAAGAATCCTGAATACCTTCTTTCTCCAATTCTTCTTTTTCGCTGAAGATCCTCCATCCTTTTGTCTTATAAACCGAGAACTGTTGCCAATCGCTGACAGAGTGTTGTCTAACATCACAAACACTCTTCTGATGTCCTTGCTAGTAAATAGGGATATATGTTGGCACTCGCTTGCAAGGAAGATGATTGGTGCCACCACTGCAATCGCGAACTTTGCCGATACAGAGACAGCTCTTTATGAGCAAGTGAAATGCATCACTCATGCGGCAACCACTGTTGGAGTATTTCTTATTGAAAGAATCATATATAGGTTCGAACAGCCTAGTAGTGCTCATAAGAGCTCATCTTTTTGAAGAGATTTGTCAGCCTATGTTGACAATTTCTCAAGGGAGTGTCCTTACACGCATTGGCGTCTTGTAAATTTTTACTCTCATTCAGTCAAAAAACTCAACGAAACGTTTATTAATACACCCAGGTTGTTAACTTCACAAGCTCTACTCATCCAATAGAACGACTTCTATCCCTTAGCGTTCTATTTTTATCAGGATAACCACTTCGAATTTTTCCAGCTTCAGTCCGTGAGCAGCCATGCAATCCCTCAATCGGCACGTAAGCAATTCTAGTCTGAGTTGCGTGTACTCAACTTTACGTCCAGTGATATCTACTCAAACCTCGTTCACAAAGCAGATCGAATGTAATCCTGTTGGCATCATGAGATATAGTGCATGGTTTATGATCACGGAACGCTCACCCCTGAGTGACATTTGTTGTCACACCATCCTTCGAATATCTTCTTTTTAATCATAGAGAAGGCTGCTTTCTCTCACAAAACCCCTCAAAATCTGCACTACATATTTCAGTGGAATAATTTTCCAGTGTTTCTGGGAAGTATTTTGTATCTGAAGCAGTTCTAATTTTCTATGTTTGTATGTTCTTTGTTTGAGCAACCCCTTTACAGTCCATACTGCTCTGAAGATAGATCCCTCACAATACGAATCCTAATGAGTTTTTCCTACACGTAAGAGTAATTGAGTTTTCTTGAGAATCCCAGTAATTCCTGAGTACGCTATACCTGGACTTATTCATTGAATACATTGACAAATAACCACGTGACAGATAATTGAAAAATTGCAATGAAAGTACTGGACAGCACCTACCCCCGGCAACCGATATGGAGCATAAAGAATTCCGTTTGACAAATGGAGCATCTTCATTCAGAGAAGTGAAAGAAAACACCTACCTACACTTGGCATGGCTCTCTTTATCCTTTTCATTGTTGCTCTTTCTTAGTGAGCAAGTTTCAGAGTCTGAGTCATGCTATGATGGGGGGAAGGGGCTTAAGTTCGTAGAACAAATTGTAAGGAGTGAGAATAAAATGTAGAATAATTTTTCTTTTTATACTCAAATACATTTTTCGGGTCTTTCAATTAGATTATGAATACCTTCATATAAAAAATGTTTTCTCTTATTCTGAAAAATAAGCTGACTGTGTACTTCACTTCATCATCACTTGAAAATGTCTACCTGCGAAATTCCTTTTTAAGCTTTGGGAACAGATAATCATCACTGGGAGCCTGGTTAATACTTTAGGGTGGGAGATCGATAATATCGAAGCCTAACCAAAAAAGGGCAGCCAACACAACATAGCTCTTGCAAACAGGCGCGTTTTCGTCTAGAATAAGGACATCTCTACTCAATTTTTTCCTTCTTTTTTTCTTTGATACATTAAATTCTATTGAATTCTGCATGATTGAAGCGAAGTATTTTGCAATTATGAAAACGCTTGTATCTTTTGAATCTGTCAACAGGATCCTTCCTGAGTCCAAAAAAAATGTCGCCATAATTTTTCCAGTCGACTGTGACAGCTTAAGATTCTTGCGTGATGGTTTGCTCTTTTTGTGCCACTGTATAGAGTCCTGTTTAGACCCAAGTTCAAAATAATGAACTCAAGTCTCATCTCCAGTAACCATTCGATGTTATAGTCCATTATTGCCTTCATTACAAAGGTCCAAAAAACGTGCGGGAACAATCTACGCGAAGCTGTTTCCGATACGGTTGAAACATTCTCGGCAACCATCTAGCGCTTTGTCCTTTGCCATGCCAAGATGACCTTCGTCATCCCAAAATGATCGTGAAGAGTTTTATAAATTGTTGTATTCGATATTGTAACCATTTCTGGAAGCTGTTTTTACTTTAGTCTGGCATCTTCCAATATTAATTTTTCAACTTTTTGAATCATTTCTGGAGTAGTCACTTAGATCGGCCATACGGGCCTCTTGGGTGCTCTTTAAGTGAATCCCTCCCTGATGTAAAGACACTTTACTACTTTTCATCCATGGTATGGCTTAGTCAAAAATCTCCGTAAAAGGACGCTATCTCTTCCAGTATGGATTTGCATGCTTGGTAACGAGCTTAATGACGACTTTTCATAATTCACACTTACTTCCAGATAGAGATGTTTGATTGACGATAGTTCAAAGATTACTAACCCGATCAAGATAAAACTTGCTACTTATTCTGTTAATAATTTCCATGTTGAACGTTTTATTGAACCGTTATTCATATTTACTAGTGACCTATCCCTCGATACCGCACACTAAAAGACGCAGCCTCGCATACTTATGCAATAGCTAGTATTTCCTTAACTGGTACAGCTAATTGAAATCAACGCTCCCTGCAACATGTTGTCCTTCGTTGGCACCGCTATCTAAACTGTTAACTGTATCTTCGTGAATGATCTTCTGCTTCTTTTTCGTGATGCTCCGAGAACGATCAAACTAAACAGAGAATGTGTCAAACGCCTTCCAATTCTTCAATGGTATTTAAATTTGCTTGCCAAAACTGAGGATTTTGAGTTCATAGAGCACTTGAAAGCTTAAATTTGACATTTTGTTGTGGAATTATTAGATGCGGAACTATGACCAGAAGTTCTGTAAAAAATTGCATCTCCACCATACGGTGCGGGAGTTTAGATCATATTTTATCGAATTGCTCACAAATGAAATTATATTAGAAAGAAAGCTGGGAAGATCTTAATTCGAAAAAAATCGACAATTCAACAAAATATTGTTCGTATGATCTAAACTTCCAGGCCTATGAATCTTCGCTAAGTCAGCATAGCAATGGTATAAGTCCCTTACAAGTTGCAACTGAGAATGGATAGGACGATCTACCAAAAAAAATTCTATAATTAATAAACTCATTAAAGGCAATTTGGAAAACAGGACAAGTTCAAGTAATAAAAGCAAATGTGTCAAGCGATGCATCCCAGCCAGTGAGTTGGCACATAACGAAAAGCGGCAGGAGCGCGTGTTCGAAACCAACTTCAGCTCTTCCCACCTCTCTTTCTAATATAATGTCCTCCGATTCTGATAAAGGCTCCAGGAATTCCTTCTCCTCCACGCGGCTCACTCTGTCCTTTAACCATTTTAGGAATTCCAGGTAAAATGGACCGTCCGTGTTGTAGCACACTCTTCACTTGTTGGGCCTTTTCGTTGTTACCAGCAAATGGTGGACTTCAAAGGTGGTGTTCGCCTTTGGCGTCCTATTTGTTTTCCTTCAACAATTTGTGCCAGTGATAAATCCTGTTTTGAAACGTTGAAACATCATCGGAAAGCCGCACATAGCATAACGACAGCCAGGCGTTCATGTTCTTGTTATTATTATTGTTATTAATAGGAGTATAAATATGAAATGCGGATATTTTCTACTTGAAATAAACATTTATTTGAATAACAGAACAAATGAATTCAATAATCAAAGTATTGACCATCGTTAGCTACGACTTTTTCCAATCTTTCTGTCAATTGATGGATTCCGTGCCAGTAACACTTCTCATTTTTTGAGGCTAACCACTCATCAAGCCAATTTTTAACTTCTTCGTAAGAATGGAAGTGCTGTTCCGAAAGTCCGTGCTGCATCGATCGAAACAAGTAATAGTCACAAGGAGCCAAGTCTGATGAATACGGCGGGTGGGGCAGAACTTCCCAATCAATGTTTCCCAAGTAGTTCCGGACAGGTATTGCAACATGCGGCCGAGCATTGTCATGTTGAAAAATGACTTTATCATGTCTTTGATGAAATTCTGGTCGTTTTTCCTTAAGTGCGCGGTTCAATTTGATCAGTTGTTGTCGGTAACGTTCTCCAGTAATAGTCTCACCAGGTTTCAGCAGTTCGTAATACAAAGGTCCCTTACTATTCCACCAAATACACAGCAAAGTCTTCTTTCCATGAATATTTCGGACTGGTTGTGATATTGATGACTGGCCTGAGTCTACCCATGATTTTTTCCGCTTGGGATTGTCGAAATAAATCCACTTTTCATCGCCAGTAACAATCCGATGCAAAAAACCTTTTCTTTTCTGTCTGGCAAGCAAAATTTCACAAATGGTTTTTCGCCTTTCGATATCTCTTTCTTTCAATTGATACGGCACCCATTTTCCAGCTTTTTGGATCTTTCCCATGACTTTTAAACGTTGTGAAATGGCTACCTGAGTAGCTTCCAACGCTTCTGCCAACTGTTTTTCAGTTTGTGTGTTGTCTTCATTCAATAGTGCTTGTAAATCTGTATCTGCAAATTTTTCGGATGGGTTTCCACGGTCTTTGTTGCTGACATCGAAATCGCCACTTTTAAATCTTTTAAGCCATCGTTCACAAGTGTCTTGGCTTGGGGTATGTTCACCATATGCTTCCACAAACAACCGATAAGTTTCTGTTGCCGTTTTCTTCAAATGAAAGAAGGTTATTAGACTTTCCCGCAAAACCTCTTTTTCTGGCACGTAATTTGACATTTTTGAAGCGAAAACAAACTATATTGTTTGTTCAATCAAAACCTATGACATATTGTTATTTGTTGACAGATGTTTACCCCTCAAAATGCCATATTAGTTATCCCCGACACAAACCGTATGTAATGGTTAAGCCATCTGTTAGTAAAATCCGCAATTCATATTTATTATATTGTTTTTCATTGTTATTATTATGTTATTATTCTTATTATAGAACACCAAACTTCATCAAGTAAAGCTGCTCTAAAAAAACAATGCATTTTGATATTGCCAGTCGTTACTTCAACAGAGGTTCAGACAAACTGTCATTGCCACTATACAACAGTCCGCAGAGTACTGGTATGAGAATCGTTCGCTTTGCTAGACTAAACTATTCCCTTCGCTTTCGGCCAACAATTCCCGGCGCTTTGGTAACAGCTTGCCTTAGAGAGAGGGTTGCCTTAAACGCTATTTCCAGACAGACTCTGTATGACACAAAATTACCTTCCGATTGATAGCATATTTCTGGTTATTAAATTTGCTGTCCTGTGCTTTTTCTTATTTTAAAACTCTGCGCCTGGAAATTGAATAGAAGTTTTTGAATTATAAAAAACGTTTCAAATATAAAAACTATCATTGTGCATGTCAATCAGAATTTTATGATGTAATTAGTCTGACTATTGTGCATAATCAATAATCATTTTACCAATCTCCATGGTTGTACAATTTTTATCACCATTTCTCCAGGACCAACATCAACTTCATTCACAATACACCATCCGTGCATGATGCGATACTCAACTGTTTTGACGAATAAATTTTCCGATCCTTTGCACTCGTTTTACCTACTTTCATTTTTATTGTGCGTGAGTAAGTATCCATTTTATCGTATGTAGCTACCGAAACAGCTAAATTACCTCTGAATCTCGTCTCATAAACCTGCAATTCAATTAGACTAACTCCTTTGAATGGTAATCCTTAATATTACACCGCTCATGTATACATACGATAGTGATGTGATGTGATGTGATGCGATGCGATGTTGAAAAACACTCAACTTCAAATAGAGTGCTAGGATGCATATAAACGCGTATAACAGTGATCCTTAAAGCCTTCCATATTGAGCTCTTAAACGAACAAAGAATATTGAGGTCCACGTACCTTTTTACATGTCTCATGCCTTTCTGTACGCTATTAGATGTGTTTTTTTTCCGTATACTATTTTTCTTTTATTCGTGGGCGGGTATTCGGGTTGTATTGTATTCAAGTGAATGTAATTGGAAGAGTTGCCAGAGTCAGGATAGTGAATTTCTGGTCCCACAAATGTCTCGTATAGAACTACTATAGTGGGTTCCTTCTGAAGACTGCCATTCGCGATCCTTGGAGAACTAAATGCTGTTTAAAATCTATAACTATTTCGAACGTTTACGTTTAGATGATAGAAGGATATGCCCATTGCAATGACAACCCTTCATCCTTGAACTCTCCCACGAAGCAAGACCTTCTCGCATATATCTATCACTAAAAGTATGGGAAAATGTGACACGTCCGTATCGTAAAAAGGAAATCTGCTAATCCACCCGAAGGGAATAAAATTCGTTCGCAATGTAGTATGGACCGATTTGACTGGGTTTTAATCGAAACAAAAATCCCATCGTAAGCGAATCGCAAACGGAAAGAATGGAAACAACCTCAACTACTTTTTGGGGCGAGCGTTGCCATTCGATTGAGTCAAGTCGAATCCGATTAAAAGTGGTGTTGGATTCGTTGCGGCTAGAATATAATTGAACTTATTCAGCAATTCAGTGACTTCTCCAATCCTGACTATATCAACATCATCCACTCCTTTATAGCATGTTATGAAATGGTGATTACACACTTTTGGACTAAATGACCAATATGATTTTATATGTTCGACGGCTGGCTGCCAGGAGTTTCTTTTCCACCAAGACATTTATTGATAACAGCAAGGATAACTAATGTGGGTAGAACTTCTCAGTGGAATGATCTCTAGATAAAAATTTAAAGTTGATACGGACGCTTAGACTTCAAGGACCTAAGAAAAAAGCCACCGGTAGAGTGTTCTGCAGGGTCTGTACCTCCCAATCATTGAGCCTAAGAGCAATTAAAATAATAATACTATGATAGAAGGTGGTCACAAAGCAACTGACCTGATTGTACACCGACAAAACAATTTCCCATACCGGGAATCGAACCCGGGCCTCCTGGGTGAAAGCCAGGTATCCTAGCCACTAGACCATATGGGACACATATGGTCCCATTTGATTGCAATTTTTCAGATACACTTTCCCCCTAGCGAACGTTCAATCTATCTAAAAATATCCACCCACCGATATGTAAAAATATACTTTACAGAGAAAGCACTTTTACGATATACACACACATGTGCAAAGGCACACATGGGCCTCGTTCTAATAAAAATATACACATGTGTACTATCATTATTCGGAGCACGTTAGGCTCTTCGTTTATTATTATTCAGATTCAGATTAATATTTTGTCCGTACGAATGGGAATTATTAAGTGGATGAACGTATAGCAAGCAATTAACCTGATTTTATACATTTTTTTTTTATTTTTTCCTAGCATTGCAATTAAACTAATGCGTGCCATGATTTGAATAATATGTTTTAAATTTTATCGATAATACCGTGCAAGCTATAACAACAGCACATTGCACATTTTACGCGATCAATAAGATTTATTGTAAATGCTTTTGACACATTTTAAAGGATATACACGCGATGACTTTATTTATGTAAATGGTTTACAATTAGATTTAATGTGCATGGAACATATTGAAATTTCCAAAAGAAAATGGATATTCTAAATGGTCAAATAAATTAAACGCATAGAGAATGTTCACGGACGTCAAAATTAAAGTATAAAATAAATATTAATGTTTTAAATTGCACATTATTGTCGGACATAACTCAAATGTTATTCCAAGGCGAAAGCTTTTTGATGTCGAATGCCCTGTAAACCATCATCGTCACTATTATACTGCTTTTAATACTGCGCGAAATAAAAGGTTTCTTTTAGAGATATAAAATTGTCAGTTGACAACACTTTTCAATGATTCGTATCATGTGACAGCTGTCATGCGTTTAGTAGTTAGTTTAGTTTGCCATTTAATCAATAATAGGTTGAGGTCTGAGCAACATCTGTAAATTGTGCAGAATTTTTTCGCCCACGCCCGCACGGTGAGCTGGTCGGTTAAAAGTAACTTCCTTCGGCCGCAATTATGCAGCATTTGTATTTTCAAATAACCATGTGCCTTTAACCTTGTTCCAATTTATCGCTGTAGGTGAGACCTATCGGTTGCGATAATTATATCATTATATTATTATTATTGATTTATTTATTTTTATTTGAAAATACATCACAAAGTCAACCAAGAGTGTTAGTCTGTTGCCATCTGAGGTGAGTAAATTTGTTATGACTTAGAGTATTGTGAGCAAAATTGTATGACTTTTTATTCAAATTCCAAGTTTTGCCAATAATCAGCTGAGTTTAGCTAAATTAAGTTGCACTTTTAAAGTCAAACCTGTCTAAAAGGTTTACACGAAATTTCACGTAGTCATTGAACAATGGATCTTTTTCCAAAATCATTGATTTCATCAGAATCGGTCTTATATTCGTTAACTTGACATCAGTAATTTATACCCTCCACTTTGGATTACAAATGTCATCAATCATGTAATATTATGCGTCAATCAGAGAGGTATAAGAGGTATCTTATAAGGTATTTAATAAAGTATCTCTTAAATGGTATCTTATAATCATAAAGGTATCTTAAACCTCTATGGTGGCAATGGAAGTGGAAGCTCCGAGGTTATGATGTTTATCTGTCATCAATGCTGGAACTAATTCAAGGAATCATATACTGCTACTGAATGGGGACTTCTGCCTCCACGTGGAACCACTGGAGACGGTTTAAGAGCCTGGAAGTAAAGTTGACAAACAAGTTGAAGCTTTATTCTTGGCATAACAGGGGAGGTATTTGGTCATCAAACAAAAGAATTAACATTATTTTAAACATGTATCGAAGTATCTATTGCCACAAAAATGAGATAAGGGACTCGCAACCACTATAACATGGGCACGCATGCTCTGGAACAACTCTCTATCCATTATATCTCTGCATCCCTAGAGTCATCCTGGAATCCGCAAGCAAATATCTCTATAATATTGGATAGCACTAGACTTGTCAAGAAAATGTAGTTGATTAGAAAGAATACAAGGGAAATCTGTCAAAAAAATTTAAACACAATCAGAGCGGGTTCAACAAGCCTTTTAATTATAAGTTTAATCTAAGATTTACACTCATGTACGTAACTCAGTAAAGATAATTCAAGACAAGGTTTATTTCCAAACGACGGACACTTGGTTGGTATCACGTTTGACGTTGGGATATTCTGAAGTATTTTCCTCGAAGCTGCCTAAACTAGGAGGATAACCACTTCGTTGGAGTGGACCTTTTTTTGACCTAGCTCATTCGTCTAATTTGTGAATGAAACTGCACCTATGTAAGTGTTCTTCCTTGATTCAATAGCAACGTAGAACTAAAACGATGACTCTTCTTTTAATTCCCTTTCCAACCATTAAATGCGGTATACCTCGAAAAACGATTTGACTTTATCTCCAAACTCTCACAAGACAAAATTCAATAGATCAGCAATAACAACTTATACAAAGTGAGATGCTTGGAATGTATACTTAAATTCCGAAGAAATATCCTTGCTAGATAAATTTCCAACAATCGAATTGAACTTTTACACTGATAAACTCCTTTAATGGAGTTCTTCCTAAGGTAGACGACCCCCCAATAGCATACAGAGTGTCTGAATGGGCAACAATCCAAAATACAATTCACTTCGCCCAATCGTTTTTGGCACTCCCACGCTGCAAGCTGCAAAATAAAATACCAAAGAAAATACAACTACAGCATCCCTTAAATCCGAATCTCTCTCGGATGAGATATTTAAGTGTTCGTTCACCAGCCACACTTCCAGTTCCTCCAGGGATTGCAACCGTGAGTGCTGTACAGGGTTATTTGGTGGATTTTCGAAACTTGCAAGCGCCATCCTTCGAAGACATTTCCTCGCTTACATGCTCCGAAGTGAAACGCCAGCGTCGGCAATTCTGCTTGATTGGATTTTAATGAAAATTAAATTGACTGCATGCTGGAATTGATTCTCGTTTTTGGGGTTGAACGGATGATATAGCGATAGAGTAGTTCATCTATCTTAAGAAAATGTCGAATTAGAAGATAACGTAATCAATGTAACATAGTCGAACGTTCATATCCTGTTCTGCTGGTTCTAATGGACGTCGAAGGTACTGTAAAAAGTTTGTTCAACTCTGGTCTGATAGGAAGGATTGCGGGATGTAATAGATGGAGTTTTATCTGACATCGACAATTTAAACTATTTCAGTTGGAATGCAAGGTCTGTGGGAATATTGCAAAATTAAGACAATTAACTTTATGGCTGAAAAGCTTTTAATTTACGTTGTCCTGTCTATTATACGTTACACATATGAGTACGAAACGTTAGGAAAATTACCGTCACTATTTTTCCACGATCGATGTCATCAAAGCCTTATTACTTTTGCGTAATGAATGAGACCTTAATTTTTTGACAGTCGTGCTGATCTTTAGCTGAACCTGACTAACAAAAATCACATCAATCAAAAAAGATACTTCCTTGATTGAAAACTCTGAAATAGACAACATTTTTCGCTTACACTTAACAAAACAAATGCAGCTTCAGCAAAAAATGACGAGTCTTACGCTCACATCCTTTCACTATACTCTTCCTGATTTCCAAGCATAACATTGCATCAAATTGGCAAAAGACATCTTGCTCAACATTAGTGGGAGTTATTGCGCTTTTCACAGAAAGAAACGAAAATTTTTCTGTCTGCATGGTGAAAAGCCAATTTGTCCGTCGTAGAATATTTCTGGCACTGAAAACACTAATTTACGAAAGAAATCGTTTCAGTTGATAAAGCGTAACGGCCAAATTGACATTTCCTTGCCGCACGAACTAGTCTAACTTCACTAACGGCTTACACCATTTGCCAAGAACTTAAAAGGACGAATGTAGATTAAATCAGTATACAAACATTCATTCGCTAGTAAGTACAAACAAGGTAGATGCCTACTGACGTTTTCGTAAGGGTGGAGAGAAAAGGATCCCAGAATATTGCTCCATAGTGTGACTTCTTGAATACTCTTGGAGAAAATCAGGATGTATTCTGTATACTGTCGCAAAAGCATAGTTTGAATGGTATCTGTTAGAGGGCTGCCATTTTTAACTGAATTGAGTAGTAAAAACTAATAAAAGACTTCTTACTCTTTACTGGTTTACTCTGGTTTTTCATGTCATTTTGGCATACAAATGTATCGAAGTATTAAAGCCTGGTAAAAACGCAATTCGTTGAAATCTAGGCATCGCGCAAAGCGTTTTAGTATTGAGATATGTATGCGTGGAAAGTGGTTGTCACATTATTTTCAGGTTGAGGTTAAATAGGAAATACCGATGAAACGTCATCTTTTCAACTACCTCATGCGCTCATCAAAGTTGAAACATTGCTTAGGCTATCGAGTTTCCGGATTTGCTTGGATAAAAATCTCAAAATATCCTACGACCACTGTATAACTACGCCTTTTTAAAGACAGGTTGCCTTCTTTGAAGCATCTAACTTCTGGTAAAATATGATCTTTCATCATCTACTTACCGGTGATGTTGTCTAAAATCAATCTACGCATGGACCAATGCTGGTGAACAGGACTGCTTTTAGAAACTAGTATCCTTTCGGTAGTGTAACCCCCATGCAACCGAACAAATAGAGATGTTCGCAAGGTTTGTCCCCGAAACACATGGCATATGACCTGAATATATGGACTATATTTGACAGGTGGTATTGAATTTACATTTAGGACCTAGTTGATTTGATCCGGTGAGTCAAATCCACCATTCAGTTCCCAATGTAGATTCACTTCAGACAGACTTACAATTAGTGCCGGTCTGACTCTCAGCATCTATTTCTACAAGGACTGATGATGATCAATGCTCGCCAGATCTTCTTGCTTTTCAAATATAAAACTAAAATATTAAGTCTTTTGAAAACAATTCAATATAGCACAGCAAGATTCCCACTAGACATATTTTGTTGCTTTAGGGCAAAAAAGCGTGAAAAAGCGTAGGACGTGAAACAATGTGCAGGTACAGTGAGGTGACCTTCAGTGAAGGCACTTGTCACAGGTGATTTTCTTGTTTTCTTGCTACTTTAATTACAAGTTTGAAGGACCATATCCAAACGAATCAGCCTATGATCTTTGAAAATGATGTAATCTAGAGCCTTGTCAAAGCTGAGTGGCATATAACCATTTCTAAAATCATAAAAACATCTAAGGTTAATCATTCAACCGTGAAAAATTGACTGAAACCTTTAGCCGTTGTAAAAAGTGTTCAATCATGAGCTTAAAAAGGATTAACACCATAACCCCCCTTCCCTTGTTGTCCAACGTTAACGTTGGTCAAATCTTATCTTGTAATTTCTTTCGGGAATAGCCTTCGGGAATTGAACTATCTGTCAAGAATATTGATACGATTGAGGAGATGTGGTCTGTTAATAATAACATTTAAAATGTCAATCAGAAAATAATCGGAGTACTCGGTCAAAGCACCGTCCTTTTAATTAGAAAACCAGTTGTTCAGCATTGTGTGGGATTAAGTCTACTTTGACTTCATTTGCGCGGTTGCTTTAAGCTATTGTTTCGGGGAATTTTGCAGAACAGCTGGAGGGATCAGCAGTCCGAAATCCGTCAGCGGAAGAGGATCGCCTACCATCAAGACAAAGCTGAATTCCATACTTTCCTGCAAACAAAAAACTTTTCATACTTTTCATACTGGGTCTCTTAGATATCAAGCTTTGCTCATTCTAATATCTTCATAATTATTTGGAAGATAATCGTTTTAAATATTTTCAAAATAAGCTGCAGAGCTCAAACGAACGTGGCTCAGTAATCTTCCTGGAATGTTGGCAGAAGGTAAGTGAAATAAATAATTTTACTTTTGAGATGGACTGAAAAATCAACAAAATACAACAAAGATATTGATTGATCTCAGCACGGAGACCTTCTAAGACCCTTTAAAGACCTTCAATGTTTCAGCGAAAAATATCTGCTTGGCTTACTTGACTTGAAGCTCAGAAGCAATGAGAATCCTTGACACGACTATTTGTCGTTGTCGAAATTGGTATTCGATGAGAAGCTTATAATAAAGTTGATTGCTCAAAAGTTTCTTCGTCAAAAAATTGATTTTCCCTGGGCATCGCCGCTTGTTGACTTGATGACCGATACCGATGCATTTATACCCAAACCAGGACATAACCAGATGCCACACGTTCTATCAAATCGACCATGCACTCGTGCCGAAAAGACGAGCCTTAAGCCTAGTTGACACCCAAGGATTATTGTTTCACGATGTCAAAGTTCATTGTGCCACATGTTACTATCTCTCGAGCGGGAAAACAATGATGTGGACCACTGTCTGGTCAAATCTATATTTCGATGTCTTTTATCGAAGGTAATTTATATAAGAACGTTTTGAAACTTATTTCGGGCGTAACTTCTGGCTGGACCCAGAAGTCCAACAACTAAGAATGGAATGGAATTTGGTGTTCTAACAAGAACACCAAACGTTTCACTCAAAAAGCAATGACAGATACTTCCTGGTTCTAGCAAAATTTGACATTAAAATATTTATAAAGAATTGTGGAAAGAGCTCAAGCTGGTTTCGAACACACGTCCCTGCCGCTTCTCATCAGGTGCCAACTCACAGGCTGGGACGCGTCGATTGGCACTACCAGCTTAGGTGGATGTCGACTGGTTACTTACTAGTTATGAATATTGCTCTACAGCTTTTGAACTTTTTCCTATATTCCAAATTGCCTTTGGTCTGGCTTTATCAAAACCAGGATGTGTTAGTGGTGAAGGAACAAGTGTATAGGAATTACCTATAAATACTACGCGAACCTCCTACGAGCGAGAATGAAACAATTAGGTATGAGCATCGTAAAAATGACGATCAACTGTTTAAAAAGTACTTACCAATAAAATAAGACGGGAAGTCAGCCCAGTATCATATTGCGCAAAGAAAAGAAGGCCAAAAATACCCTTGAGAACAATAGGGTCGAGAAGATTGGAACTCATCTGATATGACTTCTCGACCCTATGAACACATTCTTTGCAGGAAACGAGTAAACTCATCGTTTATAAACTGATGCCTTTGAAACTAAGATTGGAATGAAGCAGGGAGATGGGCCGGTCCCTCTACTGTTTAATCTAGCTCTGTAATGTACGATGAAAAAATGATGTACACTGCTCTATGAATTGTAGTTAAAGCAAATTATAAACCAGTATACTAGCTCTCAAAATTTTCCATTAGAAACCGTGGTAGATGATGCCATACTGTTGGAGGCGTCACATATGTTAGGATAAGACCTAAGATAGGCTCAATGCCAACATAAGAACTAGATTGGGCATTCATCTAGTGCTGATGAATCAAGAATACACAGAAAAAATACAACTCAATTTAGTTGCTAACAACTTTAGTTGGGAGAAGGTAACAGTCCATCTAATCCTTCAATTAGGGAAAGTAAAAGTTTATTAAGTTAAATGAAACGGCAGCACACCTTATGAGATCCTTGCATTCACCTATAACTAAGTCATGCTAGTTGGATTCACTCAAATGGAAATTTCAGCCACACGGAACGAATTTTTTTCATCCAATCCTGTTCAGCTCACAAGCATCACCGTCTACATCCACGTAAAACACTTTCAAACATTGTCGCCGTGCAGAAAAAGGAGAGTCTGAAACTAATCCTTTAAAGTTAGTATGGGATTTAAGAAATGACATTACATACTCAGTTGGAATCCTGTGAACTCAGACGCCAGAACTCAAGCCGAAGCTTCAAGTTGACATTGTAATCTGACCTGATTGATATGAAAACTATGTGAAGATAGAAAAGCTGGATACCAACAGGACCTTAAACGGCTCAAACATGAATGTCGGTAACTTTTGCACAGGAGTGCAATTCCATGTAGTACGATGGAATTTTATGCGTGTCACGAATTGAAATGATTGTCTGAACGCTTACATGGGGATAGGATACATTTTAAGGAGCAAGTCAGATCAAAAAGTTTTATTTGCTGAAATGAAAACGGACATTTTTTGGTTTCAGTTTTAACAGAACTGGTTCATTGATGCTAAAAAATAGTGTCACCAATACTATCACCATGTAGTTGAATAATACCATCCGAATATCTGGCGAATAAATGTTTTAATTTATAATTTTTTTTAAGTAAATAAATGCCGGAACATTCTTCAATCAAAGACCAATGAAACTGCAAAGTCCTGCCACTGTTGCTTTCTCCTCATTGCGGCTTATTCTCTATTGTCAGACAAAGGTATTTATACTTTTCTATTTATATTGCTTTTGTCGAAATCCCCATTTAAGATCCTCAAAACTTCCCAGGAAACAAGGTGGAAAAGAACAAGAGGCCTTAAGCTACTAGAAAATTGAGAATAACTTATGCATCCACCACAGAATACAATGGAAAGGAGATAATAACAGTTCCTGAGCACAACAAAATTCTGTTATTGACGGTAAAGTGATAAGTTGACTGTTCTTTCGTGTCATAGATAGTACATTGTCCTGGAAAGAAGACATAATTGTCCACTGAACCCGACTTAAACGACTACTCTTTAAGTAGGTGATTGTCTAGCATCCTTGCGATCCTCTTTTCACTCCACTTTCCTTCGTCTTCTTTCGGTCTACCGTCCTAGCTTACGTCGGGTGATTATCCTTAAAAATGAGCCACCCGGAATGCACTGAATGTGACATCCTTCCAAGCAAAACACAACGTCGAGGAAAAAAAAGAAAATTTATTTAAAAGTTACCAATGAATGGAATTTATGATGTTGCCAGGATGCAAGTAACTTACTCGTGCATAATACAGCATTGTTTTGAATACAAAAGGACCTTCGCAGACACTACATTACATCTGAGATTGTAATTATTGTCTAAGATGTTCATGCATGATATGTAAAGTTACTTGTGTGCTCGCTCGTATGGAGAGCAATTCCGTATCAAAGCTCCTTTGAGATAAACGCATTCAAGGGGCTGACGGGCATATTCACAAGCACAAAGGTACCACCTAGAATATATGCTTATGAACATTAAGTGCAAACAGGCAACTGTAATTATCTTTACATTCATTATACACTTTTGAATGGGTACATTGACGAAGGGCTTCCTTAACTACCCTGGGAATCGTGCTCAGCATACAAATTACCACTATGCCCTTTGTTATTAATAACATCCCATTTCGATGGAAGCATCTCTCCATTTGAATATGGCTGGCAAATTGCTATCAATAATAAACGAAGGACTTTGTTTACTATGCTTATGTGCATTCAAGGTTAGTATTTGAATGTATATGCAAATTAATGATTGCCTTTCGCAAGCAGTTGTTAATAAAAACTGCATTAATTTAAAGTTATGCAAAAGTCGGCAAGGTCCTCTTTGTTATCCGTTTTTATATAAGTTCCGCATGGATTCAAATCATGTTAAATTAGCACGAAATTGATATCGAAATTGCTACTATTGAGAGATATTGATGTGACACCAAAGAACTGGCATGAATGGCTTCAAATTTGTTTTCAACGCTTGTTCTTGTAAGGAAGCTACTGCTGAGATTAAAGACGGTTAAGCTTTCTGGTACTTGACATCAAAGGATTGAAATCCAGACAGGACGTAAATGAATTTAGTTTGGCTGATTGACTATGCATGAAGATTTTAATTGTGTTCGGTTCGCAATGAGCCACAGACACGTTACAAGGGATTACCTACTGCAGGTGGCTTAGAGAGCCCTGTTCCTCAAACCGAGCTAGGACTTTGAACTTCCATATTTATTTTGTGGTAGGAAGGCCAAGAATCTTTACATCCTAAGGGTGGGACTTTCAGACGCGCAATGCTTCTAGACTACCCACTAAACACCTCCCTCGTCAACCTGAGAACCTAGCGTGGACCCGTTTGACACATTACTTCGGGCTGGGCCTAATGTTCCTACCCCTAGAGGCACCTTCAGATTACTCGTACAGCACTCCAGCTGGCAAAAAGGGATAAGGAGGAAGTGCTTGAAAACATATCCCTCCATATTCGACGCCTCCGAATGCTCCATTTTTCCTTATTTCAGTCTCAGGACTACACAAGCATATTGTACCTCAAGGTCACATTTTTCAACCGTTCTACGCATTGCTCATACGATATTTTCCGACCAGAGATCTCCAATTTCGCTGTAAAAGTCACCGCGTTGCTTATGCCATCTGTTGCAAGAGAAGAATGGTTGACAGCCGTCATCCACCTCTCCTGTACAAAACACGCATTTAGTAGGCCGTAACCCGTTTTCATTACACCATTTTAATGCCTTCAATCGTATTTCGGTCCAATGTGCGATACAGTTTGTTTACCAAAATGTCTGATTTAATTTGTTTTTCAGAACGTACTAAGGAAACGAGTCTGAAAGATTTCAGTTCTTACTTGATAATTGAAATGAGTAGAAATAAGAAGCATAAAATGTAAGTTCCCGATCTTAGATTTACTTTCAGATTAACGAAATATTTAATTTTAAGTCAGTTTGCATTTTTGAAATCACATTTCACTATGAATTCCGCTAAAACAAATTAAATCAGATTGTCACTAAATGTCAACTTCACAAATGTCCAGGTGTAGTGCAATGTGTAATGGAATATGAAAGCCAAAAGTATTCAGAACGAAAAGATCATTCTCGATATTAAAAGCTCCCACACTCTGATGAAAATCATTCATGCGACCAAATTGATTTGGTCGTTGCTCATATTGACATTGATGAAATTGAAGCCTTACGCAACGTCGACAGCAAAAGGAAGAACCTTCTTGCGAAAAATAGAATTTGATAAGTTTCATTTCATTACAAGTTGTCAATGTCAATCGGGTAATAAGTTCCAGGCGCAAGTTCTTGCAAGGTGGAGGGAAAATGAAAATGAATATCAAAGCTGAAATTTTATTCCAAATCTGTTACCAATGGAACATATTCATTCGTTTAACGTGCATGACGTGTCATTTTTATGCTATTTATTACACTCTTTACGAAACAATTTTCGTGTAATCAATCTCCAAAGGATTTTATTATCATTCCTGTTTTATAGGTGATTACGACCGTTTGCTGAGTTATGAGCGCAATGACAGAAATGAGTGTGAGATAAAGTTAGAGGTCCCGGGATCCAAACATATTACGTTAAGGATTCAATCAATTGACCCCAATGCATAAATCTTTTGATCGTCTTTTAAGCGCCATTACAGCATATCCTTTTCTCTAGACCCTTTCACCTCCCATGCTAAATTGCGTTGAATTTGTTAATCTTATCAGTTTGTGCTGAGCGTAAAGTGATTGCCCGAAGCAACTAGGACGATAAAATTAATTTATGGCTGTACCGACATTCAACATTCACCTATCCGGGCGCGGCGTCATCGATTGCCAAGTTAGATGACGGGTAGTTGTTGCTGGAGTTTGAAATAGTTTCGCCCATTTACATCTACTCGCATGTTTACAGTATCCCATGCATGGAACACACGGTCATGGCTTCAAACAAATCTCAATTTGAGTTTGACCCAACTATAAAAACTTTTCCATATCAGCCGAGAGGACTTCAATTCTGAGGATTAAGTACATGCGATGGCTGAACCATCCCCATGGGTATGCCACCCTTCTTTTCTACGGCACAAGTCTCGTGTGTGTGCTCACTTCAGCACTATAGCACTCAGTCGGTAAGGATTTCAGAGCTCGCCAATAAATACACCGACACGAATATACTCGGCAATCACAATATTTTCCTTGTTAAGTAAACTGACAGTGTTTATTTTTATCCTTCCACCGTGGATAATGTAGAACAATAATGGGTCTGTTCTATGTTGCAAGGTATCGATTATAATCCTTGCTGAACACTGGTCATGTTTTATTAATTTTGTTTAGCAAAAAATCAAATTAAATCAACTACAATTAGCTGTTTTGAATTTTAAACTCAAACGAATAAAAATTTGAGAATGTCTGTCATGTTCATTTACAAATTGCCAAATAAACACCACAGTCAGTTCTTCAGAGAATCAGGATGCTGGTCAGATGTTTTTCCTCGTAATCCATGCCTCTAAAACGTTTACCAGCATCTTGTTTCCGGATTGAGCTCACTTTAAAGTTGTATGAAGGATGGGGATAGTAACTGGATTAATTACCTTCCGTCCAACTGATACTGGGTACGTCACCCTTTAATGATCCCGGTATTTGAATTTGTGTTTCTAGTATCTGAGTATCAACCCATCCGTCTTGGATAGATATTCTCTGAAAAATTAATCAAGATCAAGCGTGGTTCTGGCCAGATGGCGAGGTGGTATTAAACGACCCAACTTTCAAGTTATGTATTTATCCTTTACACTGCAACAATATCATGCATTTTCATCGTAACACTGAACACTAATATAAGTATCTTCTAAGTTGCAATAAATTCAAACGCAACATTAAGCCACAACTTCATCCGCTTTATATGACTGTATGAGCTACAATGGCAACGCGAGCAATCTTGAGCTCTTGAGCTCAAGATGCGAGATCGTGACATCTTGCATCGCATGTCAATTCACAATGGTAAACAAATGTCTATATGACACCTTTTCAGGTTTACAGGGACTAATATTCAATAATATTTGTTATTCAAAAATAAATATTCAATAATAAATGAAAACAACAATGGAAACTTTTTTTTTTTATTTTGTAAATGCCCACGTAAGAATGTGGACAGTTCGTCTAAGGTTCAGTTGTCTTATTGTTATGTATATTGTATTTTCGAGGAATTGTATGTATTATTGTATTTTGAAATTTTTGGACAAAATAACTTACTGCAAAATATTCCAGGGTAGAATAAGAACGAGCAATATCCGATTTTTTAAATGTTTTTCATCTCACTCACAGCAAAATCTCAGGTAACTCTCAGACCTATAGTCACGATTGGGTTGTGAATAGCGACAGTTGATTCACCTCTATAGAGTCCTCAATTTGGATATTGATTTCACTCTTTGCTAAAAATCATTTTGACGCTTCCCCCTCCTCCTCTCCTTTTTACCCAGGAGGTTGGCCCGCCAAGGAACCATGAACCTTAAATAAAATATTATCTTTTGGATACCTGGAAAATAAAAGATGTTCTTGGCTTTGTAATGTCTCTAGAACTTTGCGGAATTAGCTTGCTCTTTTGCTTTCGATGGCAAAGTGGGATCAACAAACCTTTTCGAACCCGTCATCTTCAAGTTGTTACAGGCCCATAAGATCTTTTTGGCCTTTTCATTTTAAAGGAAGCAACATCAACGTCTAGCAGACTTAGAGTTTCTAAAACACTTCAGTCCTGTAGATGTGTCAGTGTCTCTATTCTGACGAGTGCAACCAATAATTATTACTCTAATCCTTTTTAAAAAAACTGACCATACGCCTTTACTTGCCACGTCGAGGAAAGAAGTGGTTAGAAAACCAGGCAATCGACCGGAATTGCGCCTTATTTTGTAATATACATTGGATTCACAAAAATTACAATTAATTTTTTAATGGACAACTCTCCTATTTTCTAAATATCAGAAGAGAATATCAGAGATAGAATATCATTTTGAATAATAAGAAAAAATCGAAAATTATTAGAACGTACTAAAAGTATTAGTATTAGAACAGCCTTTAAACTTAGATATGCCAAAAAACTAAAGCCACAATAGAGTCCCCAGCTTATTCTTCTGTCAAGGACTTGAAGCACTTCAAGATCTTCCACACATCTATTGATGGCTCACTCTCAATGGCATTGTTGGCTTGTAATAGGAAAGCCTTACCCCCCTCAGAATTCTTTAGCGTAAGACAGCAATTCTGGGGGGATTCCTCTCCCTCTCTCTTCATCCATACTCTTCAGCGTAAGAAAAATGGAAGTTGTATCGTTCAACCATTTAATCAAGGAATTCATTCCACTTCAATATTGAAGGCAAATATTTTGAATCCATCAGGACTAGTCCTTCCTATCCAATTATAAGGCACACTTGTATCGCTTCAGTCCCTTAATTTAACGAAATGCAATCTTCTACTTTGATTAGATACCACTGCCAAACCTGTCACGAAAATTTTGGCAACTGACATGGCGGAACCGCAGCAAAAATTGCTGCTCTCTTTGCTTACTTTTGTACGCCCTCTTTTTACAAAAAAAGATCGTAACAAAAAGTTACTTTTTATCGTAACAAAAAGTCGCCTTTTCTGTCAGTGATCCCGTTTCATGAGAAGAGATGACTTCCTGACTTTTCCATCGATAACTCAAAAACTTCTTGCAGCATTCAAATAATTTCGGGTAAAACTAGCTTGACACTCATAATATCTCTTTTGAGACAGCATGATATGTCATGAGGTTTGACAAGTTTTGGCGTTGCAGATGGCAGCTAGATGACTTTTTGCCGACGTCGTACGTCTAAACATCATAAACTACTTAAACTGTCAATTTTTTGTGGAAATATTTTAATAAATTTCCTACAAAAAACTTTCATTAGAGCCTTTGATGTTGACACTGATTTCACTCTTCCTCGAAGCACTTTGAATAGTTCATCCTTCTGAATACAACCGATTTCCTGATAAAAGTACCTTGACATTACCATAAAGAGCTGAAAGCGCCATCTCAGTTAGAGTTCTTGCCATTTTCTCTTAGTACAGTGACTCTACCTTTGTCCAGTTTTTGTTCTGGCTTTATCAGTGTCGTGTAGGTGTAGCCGTTTGAAAAAAATGTACCCTTCACTTCTGTCAGGACTCGAAATGTTGCTTTTGTAGTTATAAACTTTTCCATTTTTATTTTTTTTTCGGCGATGGTAGGCACTTTTAACAGGGTTTATGGATGGGTAAGCAATTTTATTTCTTGACGTATCCATTGAGGCAAAAATTTGCCTCGTCACGGAAAAAATTTCGCGATACAACAGAGGATTTTCATTGAGCTGGTTCCGAGTCCATTCACCAAAAAAACTACCCATACCCGGCTTTAATTCTTCTTCAATTCAAGTCGCATGGTATTAATTCTTGTCCGAGTTGAACTTTTTATCTTTACATAAAATACGCCCAGTGGTTGCGTAAGACAAACCAAGCTGTTGAGAACGACGCGAAATTGATTCATCATGATTTCTAGCCACGCTCTCAGCTATATGCTAGGTGAGGTCTTAACGGATGAGTATCATCCAATAATGTATACTCCGTTTCAAATTTGTGACGATGCACGCAATAAGTTGCTCTAAGAGCACGAACAACATTTTTCACAGAACGCTGATTTTCGTAATACAGCCGAACAATTTGAATGCGTTATTGTGGTGTAAGTCTTTCCATGATGATTTGTCAAACAATACTGACCCAAAGTTACATTACAGTTTGACAGTAATCCCGCATGATCTGTCACAAAAAGCTTGTTTAAAATCAAACTCCATAATGAATCACCCGTTATCTAGGTCTTACTCATTCATTCGTGAAACTTACTTACCAATACTCTGAAAAACAAAATACCAATCATGTAAGTTATGTTTTATAAAGGACAAATAAGTTAGAAGCCTCAACTGTCGTTGTTTTTAATTGACTTACTAAACCTAAACTAAAAATTTCGCTTCTAAGTTTTCCCAACGATATTTACCTTATCACCATTTTTTCTTCTCACCCCTAATGACAATTTCAATTTGACGGTCCGACGACTGGACAGCTTTACGTTGCACAAGAAAAACTTTTCAAATAACATCTTTATGGTGAAAGTTTCCACTTAGTTGTGTGCTAATAGACGAACAAGAAACCTAAGATTTCGACTGTAATGTGGAGCCTCAAAGGAGCCGCACTTGGCATTCGGAACACATACCGAATTCGTGTAGAGTCTTAAGCAGTGGATGAAGATGGCATTCGGTGTTATATTGACAGCGTCATCCACAAGGTGGAAATTAATTTCTCAAGTACTTGACAGAAAATATCTACTTCATTCGTAGATATTTTCTAGCTATCACAGAATAGCTGGCGGCAACCAAGAAGTAGCTTAAAAGCCGGAAGCAAAAGTTTTCCCACTACCACTTTGGTATCATTCTACTTATGCACTGATCATTTCATTTAAGGATGCCATGCCGCTGAATCCGATGGAATGAGAGGCAAAACTTTTTACGTTCACTCTGAAATAGTCGTGAATATTGCTTTGATTGTCTTACTCAGGATACCAATTAATCTGCTAGAACACTTCTTGCGGTGAAGCTCATTTGCGTTTATGTGTGGCAATTCGAATCCGAAATGGGTGACGTACGTTGTAGTAAGCTCGTAATGTGGTTTTTCTTTGGCTTGCGTTATGTATCCTGGGAAAAGAGACGTAAGGATTCGTTTAAGGTATATAAGCCAAAATTAGAGATATAACTTGTAGATTCATTCATGTGGACCACTATGTATTCCTCATTGTTTTTCTAATTATTTTTGTGCCAGGTAGAATTTATAAGGGGGTAGAAGGATTTATGTATTGATAAAAGTGAGATTTTGGCTGAAATAAAGAAGAAGAGTCAAATTTTGAAAAAAAAACTCTGAAATAAGCAATTCTCAGACTTTAAGCCGTTGGAGTTGAATAATTTCAAGAGTTCGAAGCCTTCTAGCAGATGAATCTCCAACTTAACACTCTCCGAAACCGAGTTGGCAGAACGTGCTAGTAAATAACGAGGTCAGCAGATCGTGCCATTTGTTGATCCATGACCATAAATTATATTGACCAAAGGTCCCAGATAAGATCTCCACCTTAAAAAAATGGAAGAGTTGACAGCGAATATTACCAAAATCGAGCTCTGTTAACTTCCTGGAAGTGAGCAAAGTCTAATAGTATTATCCCGAAGGAATGACTCCATTTTTCTGTAAGATGCAGCTTGCTGTCTTTCTGCTCAATCCCAATGTTAAGAAGGCAGAAGAGTACTATCTAGTTTTGCCGGTCTGGTACCTCAACACATCTAAGACCCATTTAAAACTTAAAAGATATCAAAGAGAACAGTATTTAACGAACGTATCCTAAAGGAACTTCTCTTCAAGGTTCAACTCAACGAGGACGAGTCACGTGGGATCGTATTGGCACGGTTGACATCTTAATACTGAGCATTCGTTTCGATGGAAAATAATGGAATATCTCGAAAAAAGGACTACACACAAAATACCTAATCATTTTTAGAATTCAGGCAGCAATAGCCCACAAATTGGTAATTTTTGTCGGAATCCAAAAAAAAATATTCCAAACGTCCATTCGGTCTACTTCGTAAGTTAAGTAGTGTCCTAGAAAGTGTCTTCGCGAACTAATTACTGGAAGTAACACCTGAATTGGAGCCTTTGGAATGGAAGTCTTGACCTGGGATCCATGAAGTCCGGACCTTTAGTAAACAATTTTTACTCCTATTGTCTCTGTTATTCCTATACGAATAGCACAAGGAAGTAGGAAAGATGCCCTGTCGTCCTCATATAGCCCGTGCATGTTTCAGCTATCCACAAAGTAATATTATTAAATTGTTCTCTCTTCAGGACAGAAAATAACGGGATTTTCCCAATAAAATCTAAAAGAATTCCCGAATTTGACAGTTTTACGTTCTTGATATTACCATTGGTTCATTGTTTTTGACAGATGTTGATGGTTAGTACCTTAAATACTTTGTTATAAGGTGTAGTTTCTATTGAGCAGAGTTAGGAGTTTTGTTATGAAGCCACTACTCCTGGTCAGCCAGAAGAAGGGAAATGCGGTTGTCCTCCTACAGAGCATCCATTATACAAGCAAGATTTACCAAAATAAGTCGGAGGAAGAAGGCCCACGTTATCCATTATCACCACGGCAAAACCCGGCAAAACTATTTTCTGCGTATACTCTAATGATGATGTCTGATGCGTATACTTTGAAACTATGACGACGTGAAACAAGGATAAGGGGAAATGCGAGTCAAACCTGATCGGTTTTGCAGTAAGCATTAAGGCACTAATAATAGCAATCATTGTCTATCAAGGATTTCGGATGACTGCTCTTAGGCTCAACCTCGTGCTAGAGAAAACTGATGGGATCATCTAGAGAAAGAACAAGTTTTGTAAGAGTATCATAAGATAAGTGTTAACCATCAAATCCATCATGATTGTCCGTTAGACCCATCGTGAATTTCTCGCGGCAGATCTGAGAAACAGGAGTTTTTTTGTCCGTCACTTACTTCATTTTGTCCAGAGACGCGTTTCCGTGCTGCTTCATTTTCGGCGTTGCTCAATTCTGAATTTTATTGGTCTAAAGTGCTCTTATTTATAGATCTGTCGTTAAGCAATGATGTAGGTGTCCTTTTATGCAGGTAGAAAAAGTCCATAATCTTGTTTTTATTTTGAGGGGGTTTTATTATTTGGTCCCGCATTTCTTTGTATTTTGTTGTCGAATGTTTTTTTTTCTTTGATTTTTGTAAAGCAGTTGTAGCGGCTCGAAAATTATATCCGAATGGGTGTTTGTTTGCCCGTTTATGATTCGTCCGTCAAATGTTCTTTGTTTGTATATTTCCATGTTTTCATGCGCGTTCAACTGTCAACGTCTGTGGACGAAACGAAGCACATGATGGGGAGTGATGCAACGCTCCGAGAACAAAAAACAATTCCATTATCGTCGGAGAAAAACAGTACAGTGAAACAAGCTGACAAGGCTACATTGGAATCGAAAGACACATTGGAAGAAACGGAGCTCTCGACAAACAAATTAGCTGAAAACAGAGAAGCTACTAACAAGATTGATTGAAAGACTTTGAGTCAGTGCTAGTTATACCGGAAGCGTGATATCTATCTCCCTTCTTTCCAGAGAGTGAGAATTGACCTTGAAAGACACGATGGTCACGAGTCAGCGGTCAGCTAGCGAAGGCAGACATCCTGCTATCGACGAGTAACAAAAATATTTGCAAAAAAAGCGTAAAATGAAGGCCAACCACAAAGTTTGACATCAATTTAATACCTTGGACCGGTTGAAAACCTTATGAAACTTACTGCTCATCCAGACGTTCATTGGACAGGGTTTATAAAAGTCTATTTTCGTAAGGTAGAAGAATTTCGGAAGAGAAGAAATCGGAAGGACGTCGGCGATACTTTGTTTTCTTGCAGAAGATGAAGCAGATCAGCTGTGATCATTTTGAGAAAGCCAGAAAATCTTATATATATATTATATTATATAGTAAATCCGGGATAGTTGGACCATGTTTTTCTAAAGCTATTTTTTCCGAAATTTTGCAATGTCTAGGATAAGTTTTATATTTGTTCAAGAAGTATATATGTCTTTAAACAATTGTAAGGAATTTTGCAGTTGTTAAGCTTATCACACCGGGAGTTATGATGTTTTTTTGGTTTTGCTCGATGGTCCGTCTATCCCAAGCATACTCGGGTTAGATGGACCACCTAATAGGGATTGATGGACCTGTATTTTACGTGACTAAATCAGGATATAAAACAAGAAATCCATGTTATCAAAGCTATAAAGGCTATTTATTCCAAGCTATAAAGTTAGGGTATAGAGTTATAAACTATTTGATATGATTAATAGATTTGACAATCAAAATAATCTAGAAATAGAGCTAGTATAACTCAGTTTCTAGAAATTTGAATCATTCAGCTTCAGTCATCTTATTTGGAGGATCTTGCTTTCCGCAGCAATCGCATTTATCCTCGAATCTTGTACAGCCTTCATGTGTCCAGCGGGAGCATGACATACACTTAATCCAATCTTCATCTCGTTTTGTTTCGTTGTAGTTCTCTTTACACCATACACAGAAATCTTCATCCCAGTCACTTTCATAAAGATTGTCGTTGCAAATTGTGTCCATATCAATATCTTCGGAATCTGAGGATGACGTTAGTTCTTTTTTTCTTCGCGTTCTCTTACTTTTATTGATCGTTGTTTGCATATTCTTCTCATTTCTTTTCTCTAGCTTCTTTTTCTCCTTTTCTCTTTTCTTTTCCTCTCGATCTTTCTTTTTTCCTCCCTGTCTTTCTTCTTTTCTTCTTTTATTTTAATTTTTGACTCTTTCTCATTTTTTTTTCTTTTTCAGAGCAGTTATGTTTCCTGGAGAGCTAAACACTGTTGATATAGTTTGAACTTTTCTTTTCACAGTCTAAACTTTGTTGACACAAGGCACTGGATGTAGTTTGCCCAATAACTTTGAAGGGGTCACAATTTCAGATTTATTCTGGTGCTTTTCAAAAGGTCCAGGTAAAGGAACATTTTAAAAGCTTCTTGAAGTACCAGCACTGCAACCGCTACTTGAGGAATTAGAACCCGCCACAGCAACATTACCACTTAGGCTATTAGGACCAGCAACAGTGGCATCATTTTTTGAACTACCGGAGCCAGCAACATCAAGACCAGTCACAACGTTTTCGAAAACAAGAGACGTATCTGGAGGCCTGGAGTCCATTAATTCTGACAAAAAGCGTAGTCTGGTATCGCATCAGGTTCAAATGGAATGATTCCACACGTTCTAAATCCACTTATTCCATTTTCTGCATTTGCTGACTTACCCCAAGCTATGCTAAGAAGCGAACCAAACTGCAGTCGAGTTATCTTCCTTGAAACGTTATTGGTCACGTACTTTGAGCAACCAGAATAATAGTTCATTTTTAAAGACTTGAAGAAAGCGAGGTCTAATGGTTGAAGCCAATGACTGGTGTGGGGAGGAATACTCATCAAAATTATTTGATTATTTTCTGCGAACTCTAGCATTTCAACGCAGCTAGTGTGTGATGTATGTCCATCTAAAAGAAGAAGCACCTTCCCTGCTGGTTTTCTTGGAGTGAAATGGTTTTTCAGCCAATCAAAAAACAAATCGCTATTTACATAGCCAGACTTTGGCGACATTTTTACTTCAGCGCCAGGTGGTAAACCGTCACAAAACTCCTTCTTTAGTTTCTTTCCTTTCATTATGCAAAAAGGTGGTAAGAATGTACCCTCTCCATTCACACTTGCCAATACTGATATGGTTTCACCCTTTTCTCATGAAGTAACAGAAGTTACATTCTTGGAACCTTTCAAAGCAACTACCTTCCAGGTTTATCTACAAGACCATTTTCTTCCAAAACATTCTTTAAAATGTCAAGATGTCAAAATACGCTCAAAATACGTCAAAAGACGTTCATTGGACAGGGCTTATACGAGTCTATTTTCGTAAGGTAAGTCACAGTCTTCAGATCTCATTTTCTGCGGAAGAGAAGAAATCGGAAGGACGTTGGCGATACTTTGTTTTCTTGCAGAAGATAAAGCAGATTAGCTGTGATCATTTTGAGAAAGTCAGAAAATCTTATATATATTATATTATATAGTAAATTCGGGATAGTTGGACCATGTTTTTCTAAAGCTATTTTTTCCGAAATTTTGCAATGTCTAGGATAAGTTTTATAATTGTTTAAGAAGTATATATGTCTTTAAACAATTGTAAGGAATTTTGCAGTTGTTAAGCTTATCACACCGGGAGTTATGATGTTTTTTTGGTTTTGCTCGGTGGTCCGTCTATCCCAAGCATACTCGGGTTAGATGGACCACCTAATAGGGATTGATGGACCTGTATTTTACGTGACTAAATCAGGATATAAAACAAGAAATCCATGTTATCAAAGCTATAAAGGCTATTTATTCCAAGCTATAAAGTTAGGGTATAGAGTTATAAACTATTTGATATGATTAATAGATTTGACAATCAAAATAATCTAGAAATAGAGCTAGTATAACTCAGTTTCTAGAAATTTGAATCATTCAGCTTCAGTCATCTTATTTGGAGGATCTTGCTTTCCGCAGCAATCGCATTTATCCTCGAATCTTGTACAGCCTTCATGTGTCCAGCGGGAGCATGACATACACTTAATCCAATCTTCATCTCGTTTTGTTTCGTTGTAGTTCTCTTTACACCATACACAGAAATCTTCATCCCAGTCACTTTCATAAAGATTGTCGTTGCAAATTGTGTCGATATCAATATCTTCGGAATCTGAGGATGACGTTAGTTCTTTTTTTCTTCGCGTTCTCTTACTTTTATTGATCGTTGTTTGCATATTCTTCTCATTTCTTTTCTCTAGCTTCTTTTTCTCCTTTTCTCTTTTCTTTTCATCTCGGTCTTTCTTTTTTTCCTCCCTGTCTTTCTTCTTTTCTTCTTTTATTTTAATTTTTGACTCTTTCTCATTTTTTTTCTTTTTCAGTGCAGTTATGTTTTCTGGAGAGCTTAACACTGTTGATATAGTTTGAACTTTTCTTTTCACAGTCTGAACTTTGTTGACACAAGGCACTGGATGTAGTTTGTCCAATAACTTTGAAGGGGTCACAATTTCAGATTTATTCTGGTGCTTTTCAGAAGGTCCAGGTAAAGGAACATTTTCAAAGCTTCTTGAAGTACCAGCACTGCAACCGCTACTTGAGGAATTAGAACCTGCCACAGCAACATTACCACTTGGGCTATTAGGACCAGCAACAGTGGCATCAGTGTTTGAACTACCGGAGCCAGCAACGTCAAGACCAGTCATAACGTTTTCGAAAACAAGAGACGTATCTGGAGGCCTGGAGTCCATTAATTCTGAGAAAAAAGCGTAGTCTGGTATCGCATCAGGTTCAAATGGAATGATTCCACACGTTCTAAATCCACTTATTCCATTTTCTGCGTTTGCTGACTTACCCCAAGCTATGCTAAGAAGCGCACCAAACTGCAGTCGAATTATCTTCCTTGAAGGGTTATTGGTCACGTACTTTGAGTAAGCAGAATAATAGTTCATTTTTAAAGACTTGAAGAAAGCGAGGTCTAATGGTTGAAGCCAATGACTGGTGTGGGGAGGAATACTCATCAAAATTATTTGATTATTTTCTGCGAACTCTAGCATTTCAACGCAGCTAGTGTGTGATGTATGTCCATCTAAAAGAAGAAGCACCTTTCTGCTGGTTTTCTTGGAGTGAAATGGTTTTTCAGCCAATCAAAAAACAAATCGCTATTTACATTGCCAGACTTTGGCGACATTTTTACTTCAGTGCCAGGTGGTAAACCGTCACAAAACTCCTTCTTTAGTTTCTTTCCTTTCATTATGCAAAAAGGTGGTAAGAATGTACCCTCTCCATTCACACTTGCCAATACTGATATGGTTTCACCCTTTTCTCATGAAGTAACAGAAGTTAAATTCTTGTAACCTTTCAAAGCAACTACCTTCCAGGTTTATCTACAAGACCATTTTCTTCCAAAACAATCTTTAAAATGTCAAGATGTCAAAATACGCTTTGATATCTATTTTATTTAGACCTTTTGCTCTCGCAATAGACACACCTTCAGATTGCCGAATGGACAGTTCAGGATTGCGAACAAGAAAAGAAGAAAGATAGTCGTAGCCTGCTTGATTTGTTTCATGATTGAAACTATGCTCCAATTGCAGGTTTTCAGCTAAATAGTAAGCCATAGAACGTACTGAATCTCTGGTTGGAGTAAACCCCCTCGATTGTAATTTTTTTATGTGTAATACAATTTTTTTTTCATTTTCAACTCCTAGCAATGAGTTTTTTCCCATGGAACCTTTACTAAAACTTTGTAGCTTGATGCGTCTTTTAAAAGTTGTTTTCGGTATTTCAAACAACTTCGCTGCAGCATTAACTCCCATTTCCTTACTTTGAACAGCTCTGGCTGCATTTTCCAAGCTACGTTCAGACCATTCTCCCCTCCCAGACATGCGTTTTCCGGTATAGAACGTAGGCATTTTCCTATAACATAAAAAAGACCAACGTATCAGGACAAACCTTCGTGTTTAAATAATTTTGATAAGTATCATTTAATTTATATTAGAAGTAAAGTCCTAATAGGAAATACGGTCCTACTATTCCAGGTTCTTTTCAAGTGGGCCAACTATCCCAAATGTCACTTATCCATCTATCCCAATTGTCAGGGATAGATGGACCAGCTACTCATTCAGACAAACAACGCTACTGGAGCACCATTTTAGGTTAAGACCTTACTCAACTATACAATCGAGCTATAGCATTGATCTTACGACAAAATCAATTAAACTAACTTAACCACATAACAATAAAATCCAGTGAAAAATATTTTTCAACTCACCAAAAGAAATAAACAAAGTTTTTTTCCTAAAAAACATGTGACACTCACGAGCAAAACTAAACGTGTTAACGTCTGCACGAGTAGAAAAATACTAGCCAACGAATGCGGCGCTGCTGTGACAGACGAGCGAAATATTCGAATGGTCCGTCTATACCGGTGGTCCATCTATCCCGGACTTACCCTATCTTGAATAGAAGGGGCTGTTAAAATCGTTGACAAAAAGTATCATGTGATAAATTACGCATTGGATACCCGAATCATGAAGAAATGCATATTTGATTTATTTGAAATATCATTCTCTAACAACCTTTCCCTTTCGTTTTCCGCTGGAGAAAGGATTCCTAACATGAAATAGGAAATCGTAGCCTGAAGAAAAGTGTCAATCGACATAAGCTACGTCCGATTGAAAATATTTTAGTTTAGTAGGTAGCGCTGTTGATTGATGTCTCTGGAAATCCCTCGTTCAGGGTGTGAATAGTCCTTCCTTACTTTAAAAATCGGTTGAAAAGTGAAGATTGAATTGCATGCATTCGTGAGAAGTCTGAAGTCACTTACAGGTTTTTAGCTGATTTGAAGACAACACCCTTTGATAGGTTCCTTCGCAGAAAATATTCATTCAATCCTTGGGTTTCGTTAGTCGCAATCATGTCTTATAGCTAAACATAGGTTTTAAATGAGGTTAGAAATGCATCCGTGCATAAAATTCTAAAAAATGAGACGGCAAATGACGGAAAAACGTTACGCAGCCAAACAAAAAATGTACAAAGGTCCTTTAGGTTTAGGAATTATAGTTTGAATGTGTGAATGTTGCCGCAGGCCAAAATTAGCTTAGTGTTGCTTGGGTTCGCCAGGCCTTGTTTTTCCATATCGAGGACGCGTTTTGGCTGTTTGAAGCCTTGATCAGCTCCTTAGAACGAGCTGAAGATGATTGCAGGATGGTTTAGGAGTTGTACTTGATTTTCTTATGTTATTTCACAATTTTTATTGCAATTATTTTATACCAGGAACCTATTTTTGTTAAAGTTTTGAAATAAAAACTATGGCACCAAGTAAAAATTCCCAGAATGCCTTCATTTCAGTTCTGTAGATACTTTTAAGTAATAGAAATCAGAAAATTTTCCTGAAAGCACTGGACCCTTCTCAAAATTTTACTAGAGCTGTGACACGCTTAATTGGTTGTCTTGAAATGTTGTCATATTATTGTCTTCCGTATGTATTTTTTTTAGAGTCCCGTGCATCACGACCGGCTTCCAGTTAATAAGTCCTTTAATATTCATATTTTAATTAAAACTACTTATGAATAAAATGAACTTCGATGATTTACATGCAAGATGAATTCAATGAAAACGATCGTTCTGCAATCAAAATCATTTTTCATATCAGTCTTTTCATTTCGAACAAATATAATGGCAAATTAAAACGTTGCTCGAAGGCTTCGTCTGTCATTTGTAAACGTTGAACATACAAAATATGCAAATTAAAGAGACAATAACCACAATAATACTGCACGGTCGTTTTTTCTCCCTTTTTCTCTGCATTTCCTCACATTCATTTTCCGCGATATCCTTTCCGGAGTAATGGAATACGAGGGTGGCAAAAGTTTCCATCTGCATACCCAATCAGCCACAAATCCAAACTAAGTGCCTCGATGGTCGTTGTTTAAGGCATTTTCATTTCCTTTTCCGTTCGTTTGTGAATTTCAAATACAAAAGATAAACTACAGATAAGAATATAAAATTGTATGGTACAATGTTTATGGATGACAATGTGTTCAATTTCTGATAAAGGTAATATAATGGCACATTGTCACGTCCATAATTTTCGCAGATCATGTTGAGATAAACCACCAAAGATTTACATTAACCAATTTGTTGTTTGTCGAACAATCGCTTGAGTCCTTATCAACGGCGAAACATCGGACAGTAGATGAAACCTGAATGCAGACTAAGTGCCTGCAGTTGGTTATTGCTCATTTTGTATTGCTATATAAAAGCATTCCAAATTTGTTCCGTCCGAGTTTCCCTCCGCACTTTTCTTAATGGGAATTCGTGTATTGTTTATATCAGGTGCCAGGATTACTTTCACTGATACACTAAATATCATTCTACCAACTTTAATTTGCACGTAGCGTGCCTCAAAACCAGACATCAGATTTTTCGTAGAATCAATACAATTTAAAATTCTCTTAATAATTAAATATAATTTAAATTAAATAAAATAAAATATAAAACATAAAAATGTGTTAAAAAATAATATAAATCTTAAAACCGCAAATATAAAGTCGTAGCAAAAATAAATGAGTTGAACGCTGCATTTTCAATTGGAAAATGGGAGCATTATTAATTGATAATGTCCTGCCGTGCGACATTATGTTCATCTGCCAGTCGGAGTACAGCATACATAAATTATTAATTAACGCACTCAAACATATTGAAATTTCATATATATAGATTTGTACGTTAGGTATCATGGATATCGGAAAATTCACATGATACACTCGAACTGACCTTAAGGGGTTGTTCGACGTATAGAAGTTCTTTTAATTTATTCGGTATATTTTCGATGAGGAGGATTCGAAATTAAACTTTTATAATGTCACATCGGTATTCTGTTTTGTCTTTATTCTGCTAAACTTTCAGCTTTCTTCCGTACTTCGAAAGTTCCCCTAGCGAAAACAGCCCTTAAGTGCCCAAATATATGTTCGGAAATAACGGTCTCATATGTATTAGATACTTTCTAATTACATACTAGTGGTGTTGGTTGGTTGAAATTTTCCGGGTACACTCATAGATGTCACTAGAGATATGTGTGCTGCGGCAATACTGCCACTCAAACCATCGAATATGGAACGAAGTAAGGATCGGCAGGATATAAATGTTGACAGGTTCCCGTAATCACTCTCTCGCAAGTGAACCGCCATATTTTATAGACGTGATTTTTCCTAGATAATAAATATATTTTATTACATTGTTTCCAACGTGCTTTTATATGGACTCAGGTTGAGTGAATCCCTAAATTGGTGACCCCGACGTGATTCTTCTGGTTAAAATAACATTTCGAAAGTACAACACAGTTCTCAAAATGGCTATCGCACCGAATGTTGAGACCCCGAAAACATCTAAAACCCCAAGTGTGCTACCACCGATCGCACCGCGACCTTCAACATCCGCGAATCTGTTCGTAGAAGCGTCGCGAATTACGAAATTCTCGGCATTTTACAGACCGGATCCGGAATTCTGGTTCGAACAAGTGGAAGCCACTTTTCATACCCATCACATCGCGCAAGATGATACGAAATCGTCATCCAGTATGCAGAACCGGACATTTTGTCTCACGTCATTTCGATCGCCAGGAATCCACCTGGCCAGACCTTCCAGCGCTACATCGACTCAGCACTACGCGGATTAGAATTTTGCTATGCTTACATCGATGACATTTTGATAGCATCGAAATCAAACAAAGAACATCAAAAGCATCTGGAAATTACTTTCGACCGGTTCAGAGAATACGGCTTATCCACAAACGTTGCAAAATGCGTTTTCGGATCATCATCAGTAGAATATCTTGGATATCTCATTGATGAAAATAGCATCAGTCCTCTTCCTTCGCGCGTGCAAAGCATCCTGCAGTTCAGAAAACCATCAACTATTGCGGAGTTACGAAGATTTCTTGGTGCCATCAACTTCTATCGAAAATCCTTGCGAAATGCAGCTCAAATTAAAGCACCACTGCATAAATTTTTAGTTAGCGCTAAGAAAAAGGACAAATCACCAATAGTTTAGAATCCTGAAGCCGAAGCGTCTTTCAAGCAGTGCAAAGAGATTGCAAGCGCAACGCTCCTACGACGCCCCATTGAAAATGCCCAACTGGCACTTAAATTCGATGTGTCAGACACTGCCATGGGAGCAGTGTTAGAACAACTGAACGAGAAATTGTGGGAACCATTAGGCTTCTTTTCCAAAAAGTTTACCGCTACGCAATGCAGATACAGTACTTATGATCGAGAGCTACAAGCCATCTACAGCGCTTTGAAATATTTCCGTAGCATGATCGAAGGACGGCCTCTAGTTATTAAAACGGACCATAAACCTCTAACGTTCGTGTTCAATCAAAAATCCGAGAAAGCTTCACCACGACAGTTGCGGCAATTGGATTACATTAGCCAATTTTCGACGACTTTAATTCACATTGCGGGAAACGAAAACATCACAGCAGACGCATTGTCACGAGTCAGCTCATTCACTATGCCAGTATACATCACCAGCCAAGACTTAGCGGCAGCTCAAAAGGACGATGACGAGCTGAAGCAGTTACTTCGAGGGGAAACATCGTTGAAATTGCGTAAACTTCGCATCGACGACTCGGATACAACAGTATATTACGATGTACCCACTGCAGAAATCCGTCCATTCATTCCAAAAATTTTCAGGCGGAAAGTATTCGATATAAGACACAGTCTGTCTCATCCTGGGGGACGAACCACGATGAAAATAATCAGCCGGAAGTATGTTTGGCCCTGCATATCAAAAGACATCCTCGAATGGTCCAGATCATGTCTCGCGTGTCAGCGGAGTAAAACCGGACGGCATGCAAAACCTCTACAAGATCATATCCAAATGCCTGATGCAAGGTTTAATCACGTCCATATTGACATAGTTGGACCCTTGAATCCATCAAAAGGATTTCAATACGTACTAACCATCATCGATCGCTTTACGAGATGGCCTGAAGCGACTCCCATCAAAACAATTACTGCGGATGAGATTGCCACCGCCTTTTAAGCAAACTGGATAGCACGTTTTGGAGCACCTGCTATTTTGACATCAGACCAGGGATAACAGTTCGAATCACTCATATTTCAATCACTTACTCATTTAGTAGGCTGCAAGAAAATACGAACCACAGCTTATCATCCTGCAGCTAACGGAATGATCGAGCGATGGCACCGGTCGTTAAAAGCAGCGATAATGTGTCATAACACCTTCCCACCGTCTTATTGGGACTTCGCACCAGTATTAAGGACGACATCGGCACAACATCGGTAAAACTCGTCTATGGGACAACACTCCGTATGCCAGGAGAATTCTTCTTCATGGAGGACCTGCCACCTGATACCAAGCTTTTTGTTCAAAAATTCCGTGAACATATGAAGTACATGCAAGCAACTCCAGCATCACGTTATGACAAACGCTAGGTTTTTGTCCACCTTTCAACTTGCTCACATGTTTTCGTTCGTGTCGACCGAGTAAAGAAGCCTTTGGAGCTTCCATATGAAGGCCCCTACAAAGTCATCGAACGAACGTCCGGAAATGTCTTCAAGCTGGAAATAAATGGGAAACATGTTAACATCAGCACCGAGCGAATCAAACCTGCATATTTCGAATCCACTGCAGATCCAGCTATGCAGCCGTCTTCAGATCAGCAAAAACAAATTCCCAGAACGTATGCCGGTCCAAAAACAAAACAGCGAAATGTGACATTTAGCAATGTTTAATATTCAATTGCCAACATTTGCTAAGTTGTCAGACGTCCAATGTATCTAGAAAGGAGTACTGTGGCGACGATGCCACTCAGACCATTGAATATGGAACGAAGTAAGGATCGGAAGGATATAAATTTTTGACAGGTTCCTTTAATCACTCTCTCGCAAGTGAACCGCCATATTTTACAGACGTGATTTTTCCTAGATAATAAATATATTTTATTACATTGTTTCCAACGTGTATTTATATGGACTTAGGTTGAGTGAATCCCTAAAGTGCATTTCTATGATTTGGCATCCATGTCATATTTTTCTATTGACATTAAACTTAAAAAATACATAAGTTACAATATGCCAAAATAATAGCGTCATAGTTGCTTACCACAGTGAATATATCGAGTTTCGTTCCAAGTAAATCGCATTTGCGGCATTCATCAAAAGAAAAAAAGCAGTTGAAGCACATCGGTTGCTGGTAGAAACTTATGGTGAACATGCTCCAGTGATTAGAACATGTGAGACATGGTTTCGTCAATTCAAAAGTGGAGATTTTGAATTAACAGACAATGAACATCCTGGTGCACCAGCGAGGAATTGCAGGCGTTATTGGATGAAGACCTAACCCAATCGCAACAATTAGCACAAACACTACATGTGACCCGGGGAGCAATTTGCCAACGTTTAAAAGTCATGGGAAAGATCCAAAAATATGGAATATGGGTACCATAGCAACTGAACAATAGACAAATGGAAAATCGAAAAACTATTTGTGAAATGCTGCTTCAAAGGTTCGAAAGGAAGTCTTTTCTGTATCGAATTGTCACGGGGGACGAAAAATGGACTTATTTTGAGAACCCAAGCGGAAAAAATCATGTTTAGAAAAAATCATGTTTAAAAAACATGTTTCGACATTCACTGCAGAATGTGAGTTGTTGTGTATTTTTAAAATAACAAAAAAAAATACATAATGTAGTTAAAACGTAGCCCACCGTTGCTCGCCATGTTAAGTGTTTTTCAAAGTAACACGAAAACAATGTAGTTAAACAAATGAAACAAAGAAAAATACAAATGATTACAAAAATTTGGTGGCAATACCAAACAGTCAGCAAACCTCTTGACTTTCTTGGCTTCGAATCGGGGTTAGCACGCCAGACGTAGAATACGACTCAAAAAGATGTCATGCAAAAAACTACAGAAGACTTCTTTCTAGATAACTCAAGTCTAGCCAACAAACACCTCATTTTGCTGAAACGTACTAAGAGAGGAGAACTAGAACTCTGACAACCACAGACTATACTTGTGCAGGATGTTTCTCATCTGTAATCATTAAAACATTTTGCGGGGAGCTACGGGTTGATGCAAGTCTATGCTTTCTTTTCAACCGAGGACTCCGAGTAAAACAACAAACTGACACTCGACAGGATGCTTAACCAACTTGCAAGGCTGATGTTTTTTGAGCAACGGAACAAGAGAACATTGTGATTGACACACACTCGTTCCAAAATGCTGTCAAGAACCTCTAGATTGCAGTGCTGTTTGGAGCCGCGGTGGTCGCTTAAATTTTGAACCAGACCGGTACGGTAACGTTCAATGTGACTCAAGAAGACACTTTGCCACGAACCTTAGTTCATTTACGTTCCAAGAGATACCTTTATGGCCACGTATGAAAAACATACTCATTGATTACATTGAGTGATGCGAAAAGAATGATCACTAATGAGTTTGTACCTGTCAAACAGACTTTCAAGTGTCAGAATTGCGATGGAGTGGTCCACCGTTTGAGGTATCTTGTAGCTCTGGAGAAAAAAACTGTGCCACCATGTGACATGGCCCTCGCAGCCGCACTATAGTCTCCACATCACCTCAAGAGACTTAAACAGAAAGTCGCTGGCGGTGTCGCAGGGGTCTAAACAGGTTTTGACGAGGGTATAGGACAGCATTCCGGTAAATGAGTTCCTAGAAACGTACCATCAAAGAAAGTTTCGTTGACAGCGTTATGTAAACGCTTTTGAAATATTTTAGTCTGAAATTGATTGAAAAAAATGAATAAAATACATGCAAGTGTTCAATAACGTCCTTTCTTGTGAGAACAGTCTTGAAACATGCCTCACGCACCCGGTACATCATTGTACATGACAACACTATAATGTGTCAATCATATATCTAAAATCATTTTAAAGCAACCTGACTGGGGCGAAAAAATATAACTCAAGAAGATAAACTTATCAGAGAGCATGAAAAAAGGGCGAAGAAGAAAAAAGGGAAAAAAGCAAGCCTAGATTATCAGTGGAAAAAACAGAACCACACGATTGGCAAAACTTAAATGCGTAGCTCACTCGTTTCAAGTACAACAAAACGCAAACTCTTAACGTAATTAAAAACCTCTTTATAACATATTTATAATGATTTATTACGTCTTTACTTTCTGAAGACATCCCCAATTCGTACAAAGCATAATATAAAATGCTTGTTCCAAAATTTTGACGGACTTCAAGCCTCGGCACAAGTATTGCTCTGTTGTTGTGTAACTACCAGCTCTGTGGCAAAAAAGGAGTAGAGCATCCCGAAAAGCATACAGATTTCACTCGAAATATTTATAGAAACGATGAAAATTCTGAAAATCATAATGTGTCTCCAAAATCAGAATGTTTAAGGCATCGTAAAGAAGCAAATTTTAAGTGGTTGGGAAATCACTGGAATCGCTAGTGTTTGGGCTGCTTTCTTATACAATGAATGATAATATCTACTTCAGGAAATTGCAAAAACTATGGACATAATCATGTGACAACATAAACTCTAGTACAAACTTGAGAATGACATACCAATAGCTTCCATCGAACAGCAATTGCACTCCCAGGTGGCCGCTGTCAGACAGAGATAGAAAAAGCATACGTTGATGTGTTTGTATTGCTCTGAGCAAGAACTACCATCAACCCCAAGTTTTATTCTCCAGAAACTGTTGATAGTTGCACAAAAAGTTGCACAAGTTGATAGTTGACAAGCGAACAAAATGGCTTCCAGCAGCTACAGCTAATGTGCTACGAAGATAGCAATCGGATGAAGTGAAGGAAAGCGATGTAAAAGAAATATGAACGCGGATTTGAAGGTTCTGATGAACGCAACCAACGTCCAAAGTGTCAATAAGAACATTTAAAAGCAACTTAAAGCAAATATAAACGTGGATTTGAACGTTCAGCGTCAAAAACGTCCAAAGGACATTTGCAACAGGAATAGCAACTGGAGGAACCCGTTGACAGAATACAGCACTTCCACCGTTGCGAGCTATGGGCGGAGTGTGAGATCAAAGGCCTAAACAAAATGTCCGAAAATAAATCACCCGAATTCGAAAAAATTATTCCCTGAAAATTGGTTAAGCGGCCCGAGACAACAGATACCAGCCAAGTGGAGGAGGGAGATGCTGACTTTCAACGGGTACGTTTCAAATCGCAACACAAGGCTTCGGAGAAGATACAGTGTGTGAGAAAAAAGATATAATAAAGCCAGACATACCCAATCGTTATGCATTTCTGAACCTGACGGAACAACCTTCGTTGGTCACCTATGAATCAGACTTAAAAAAGATTCAAGTTCCATTTCAAGGAAATCAGTGAACGAAAATTTATATTGGGGATTTGTCAATTGATTCGCTTAGTAAACAAACTTTGCTTTAAAAGGATTAAATGTTTCGTAATATGATTCTGGCACACGTTGATTATATCCAATGCAAGCAATACGTCTATATACCTCGGTGCTAGCACAAAAACTGACAGATGTCAAAACGAAAAATTGACAGATTAAAATTATGGCAATTTTACGATGAAAAACTTACGACCAACTCCCTACCCAACCCGTATCATTACCGAATCCCCTCCTTTACTTACTTAGAACTTATAAGCGGCACTGGCTACAGCTATAAGTTAGAGCTAATATTTGGCAAATTGATCAAAATATTTTAATTTAAATATATCAAATATTGACCATTTTTTCCTCCTTGAGCCGAAATGCATAAAATATATACTTCGGCCTATAGTGTAGTGAGTGCAGTATTTTCTACTTGAATATTATATTCTGTCATAATACGAGGCACGTCCAGAAAGTAAGTGTACTGGTACACTCATAGTTGTAGGGAATACTTTTTCGACATGTTGGCAGAACTGCCGCGTAACCTAACCCCTCTCCTTCGAAACGAGACCAATCCGAAGTTAGTGTGTTGAAAACTCTTGACGCAGTAGCATCTTTCGTGAAAAATGTCGATTGTATCTCCCGCCAAGCGCGAAATTCACGCCGTCATTCGCTACCTCGTTGCGAAGGGAAAAGCTCCGGTTTCAGCTCAGCTTTATAATGAGGTGAAAACTGTTTACGGTAATAAAGCTATGAATCGTACGAGTGTGTACAAGTGGTGTTGCGAGTTTAAAAATGGCCGTACTTCCGTGCATGACGTTCAGAGGAGCGGAAGACCTTCAATTGTGACTGACGAACTTTTGGAAAAAATCGAGATTGCGTGCCGTGACGATCGCAGATTGACGTTAGATGAACTTTCTGCAATGTTTCCGCAAATCTCCAGATCCCTTATACACGAAACAATCACAGAAACTCTCGGATATCGGAAATTGTCTGCGAGGTGGGTCCCAAAACAGCTGACAGAACAGCACAAGTTGAATCGAGTGCAGAGCTCCAAAGAGTTTTTGGAACGCTACGAACTTGAAGGCGATGATTTTCTCTACTCTATTGTTACTGGAGACGAAACTTGGGTTGCCCACTACACGCCTGAAACTAATAGGCAGTCTCAACAATGGCGTCACACCTTGTCACCGTCCGCCAAGAAATTCAAAACCACAATTCCAGCCGAAAAAATCATGGCATCCGTGTTTTGGGACCATAAAGGCATAATTTTGATTCAATATCTGCTTCACGGGGAGACCATCAACGCGGCAAGATACTGTGAGACGCTAAAAAAACTGAAAAGGGCGATTCAGAATAAAAGGAGGGGCATGCTAACGAAGTGAAGCAACTCCTGGACTCTTTTGGATGGGACGTTTTGAACAACCCCCCGTATTCCCCTGAGTTGGCCCCTTCATTTCCATCTCTTCACTTCCCTTAAGGTGCACATGGGTGGGAACAAGTTTTCAACGGACGAGGAGGTGAAGGGGGAGGTGGAGAAGTGGGCGAAAAGGCTGGCGGGAGACAGCTTCGAGGCTGGCATCAAAAAATTGATCCCGCGGTTCACCACTTGCATCGAGAGGGATGGTGACTACGTCGAAAAATAACTTACATATGTACAAGTGTAACCAAGTATGTTTTTGTTTAATTAAATTTTTTTTGAACCCTACATAAATTAAGTACACTTAATTTCTGGACGTGCCTCGTATACAAATATTTATACAAATATACAAAATATTTTGGTATACAAATATTTTGCCCGCAATTTTACCAGTCCTGAACAAATACTTCTAAAAAAATTTAAACAATATCTTTTCTCGTTTTCCTTAAAGCAGTTTGATGAAAAGGTCGCTTTTTCCGAGTCATAGGTGGAATTACCCTAAGCATACATAAATGAGATAGATTTAAAAATTTAATGTTGAAGATACACATTGTACGTGTCCTTTCGCGAATACTTTATTAATTTCTTGAATTTCTGGCCCGTTTTTACTATAGAACACATATGTGATAATAATGTACATTTATGTGCGTAGCTTAGAACAAAAATTCTTGATGGACATTGTATGTTCCTAACTTTATTTTCTCATTATGCAATCTGTAAGCCATTTACATTCTATGTTAGTTTTACGACATATCCTTGGATGTTCCTACTGTGCAACAGTATGACATCGAACAAAAGAAATCATTACCAAACTACAATAAAAGTTCCATTGAACATTGTTACTGCTTCCTAGTAATTTATTTACTAAGTTCCTGTTTGCATCCATTAGACGAGTGTCACTACAATATAGTCAGGATTCAACTTGTTTCCATAACTTAACCAATATAAAAGTTGTCAATAGCGTTTTTTTTTCGTTTGGATTCTAACTCATGTTTTTTTTTCTATCTTATTTTTGCATCATATTGTCCTTCGTGCTTATTGTATTGTTGCTGCTGCTGTTTTACCATTCCATGTTTTCCCGGTTTTTTTTCTCGGGATTTTTGTGGGACATCCAACAAAAATAAATTCTGCGACCATGTTCCATAAATCCATCATTCGAATGTGTTTTATGGTGATTTGCTTCTATGCTAGAATTTAAATCGAGCTTTAATAGCCCTTACAGGACAATACATCACTGTCTACTATTGGTACAGTGTGACTAAAGCTCTTTCATTTGTTTTACGTTTGATGATGAGGAACAATTGAGGACTGGACATAGAATCGTATTTTTCACAGTGCAGGATTACAGACAACGAGCATTTGGTTTTATGCTGAAAAAGTTCAATGGGAAAAACATATTTCAGATGTTTTGTTTCCTCATTCATAACTACAAGCTTCATGTTGTAAATTAAAAATAAACCTGATGCAGCACATATTCATGCTGCAAGGATCAAAGGTGCAATCATGTTTTTGCAACATGCGCTTATGTCAATTCTTTATAAAAATGGTACTGACTATGACTCAAGCATTATCTTTATCCGCCAATCGAGCTGACTTCATTCTATTCTGTTTTGTAGATATTTTCTCTTTACAAAGTCAGCTGTGTTCAGAATCAATCAATTAAAATTAACACGAAATGCTTCTTCCTTGGAAATGTAGAATCTAAATCGCACAGACCAGGATTGAAAGTAAAAGTGAACACCGTTTTGAATTTTTTGAATACCGCGCCATTTATCTGTTAACGTTCAATGTTTTTATGGTGTATTGGTAACACCATTAGTAACGTTTAACCTTAAGACCAGTTAGCTGCTATGCTTAGTTTCTGTTTTCTGAGCGAACGAACAAGATGTACATTGTAATCCTCGTGAACTTCGTGATTAAATTTCGGTTTAGTCACATCTGAAGATGACTGAAGAAACTAATCCATAACTTTCAATCTAGAATTTCAAATATTGCATCATAAATCAACAGGAAAATGAGTCTTCGCTGAGTTAGCTTAGCAAGGGTATAAATCACTTACAATGTTGTAAGTGAAAATGGAAAAATTGATCTACCAAAAACTTTTGAATTTGATAAAGCCAGACCAAAGGCAATTTGGAAAAATAGGAAAAGTTCAAAGCTGTAGAGCAATATTCATAACTAATAAATAACCAGTCAACATCCACCTAAGCTCGTAGTGCCAATCGATGTGTCCCGGCCTGTGAGTTGGCACCTGATGAGAAGCGGCAGGGACGCGTGTTCGAAACCAGCTTGAGCTCTTTCCACCTTTCTAAATAGGAAATCAATTCTATTAAGTGTAACTTGAAACTCAATCAGAACATCACAATTGATAACTTTCAAGGGAATAGAAATTAATTAAAACTCTTTAATGGTAATAATTTCTGTAAATCAAAATTTTTGAAAAGCACTTTAAATTCCAACATGCCAGCGAACGAGAAAAGTAACACAAAAGTGAAATTTGTATTGTTGCAATCTCTGCCACTCCGAAAACCATAACGGAAACAAACGTCCATATTTAGATAAGCAGAAATCTGCAAAGAAGCTGATTAGCAAATGAAAGATCGATCCGACTCAGGAATTTTTATCTTAAACAAGCAAAAGGATTTGGATCCGTATTCAATTTTAAAATTTTTGAAGTTAGGAAAATAAAAAGGAAATTTTTACGTTTATTTTGGAGAAAACATAAGAATTTGATTTAATTCGAAAAATTAATGATCAACACTATAATTAGAATACGTATTACTGTGTCAAAAGTTTATTGGAAAATTTGATCTATTTTAAGTACTTAGTTGAGTCCAGTGAAGCTCTCAAAATGTTAAAGAATGTCGTTGATAACTATATTATGTCATAAATACAAATTGATGAACAGCACAAACGCTTTCTGAAAGTCTGAAGAACATCGAAGTTTCAAACAAGTCCTGAATTAATGAAAACAAAAAAAAAGGTTTTTCTATTAAAAGACAAATGACATTTTTATGTTACAAAGGAAATACAAATTTTATGCGTTAAATGAAAAAGGATATTGATGCGGGTGCAACTGAAACGAATGACAACAAAAATTGATCCGATGGTGCTAACTTTTTCAATGAAACCAATAGCTCTTCATCATAACTAAATAGTTTTCTGACAATGTCCTTGACCCTTCAGAAGAAACTAAACATATGAAAACTGGCAAGCGAGCTTGCTCACACAGGTCCAAGCATCTCAATGGAAGATTTTTGAATGATCAATATCTCAAAGAAGAAAATGAAGTCCAGAGAACTTTGAAATAAGACCTCAGCGTTTCCATTGGCTGATGGTGATTAATCTTGTATATTCTAGGAGCAGTTTTCAGCCCCATTATTATCATTTTCAGCCCCCACATTATCAGCCCCATAATGTTGCTCGGTAGAAATCCCAGCAACTGTTTGATTTGTTTTGAAAGACTCTGATCTCAAGACACTAAGCTGACTTCAGATAATTTTCTCATGATTTTGATTTTGGACCACGGTGACTTGAACTGTATGAATAATCTAATTTAGGATATGTTGATGATGTTCAACGTTTTTCAGTTTCAGTTCAGTTTGGTTTGAAATCATTTCCAGCAATTTGAAACGAAGTGAAGTCATCGAAGCACTTCGAATGAAAGCCAAAGTTCCCTTAGCGTTTTCCAAAAAATTTGGCCTTTTCAGACTCTTGTTTACTTCATTTTGACCCTTTTGCTTCTTTTTTGTGAAAGCCCATTCTTTAATGCCAAGCTTGAACTAACATTTCTGCAACTTTAAACAGCCTCTCTGTCAGCTTTTATGATCACTCGATGCACCTTATCTGGGAATTTCTTCAAAGTAAAGGTACAAAAACGCGAATTTTTCAAAGTTAGGGGGTTGACAAATGCCTTACCTAACGATATGACACCTTACATCTGAAAATTCAACCACTAAGCTGGTGACAGTCGTCAGGAAAGGTGTAAGCTTTTTTGAAAAAAAGTTATAATGGTCAACTAAAAACTGTTTCAAAGCTACATTGAACCATCATTTGTAAACGAGCAATTGTGTATGACTTCATTCAGGCTAACAGCTGTCAAATAGAAGTTTATGTGCATGTTATGAATCAAGGTCACAACTGTCAAATATAAAAATTTTCCGAATTTCCTCCGAAACAGCGCAAAGCGTTATGAAATTTTTCAAAAAACTCTCTGACTCTTCTAAATTTTCAAGCTTTTGAAGTTAATTCAAAATAATATTCGGCATATATTTTCGAACAACCCGGTGGCTATCAAACAGGATCAAAGTGGTCGATCTCAGACTCACGAATAGTAAATTACTATAATTTACTACCTAATTTACATTATTTATCAATTTATCTGTTGACCACCTAACCGAATGGTTTTATTGTAGGGTGACAATTTCGAGCAAGCACAAAATGGTTCGAAAATGGCTAAGCAAATCCTTACAATTTACCCTGGAGAAATCGAAAAAAAGATTGTCTCTCCTGAGAAAGCCACAAAATTCATCATCTTTTGGAGTTTTGTCACGAGAGGTTTCAAATTAAAGGTCTGCCTCCTGGAATATTTGAGGAAGTAATGACAGGCTTATCTGCATGAATTCTTTGTGCCAATTCGTTGTACTTTACTCAACGCTTGTTCGATGTCTAGGAATAGCCCGAGAGAGTATTGCTAGTAGCTTTCTACATATTTTTGATTAGACGGATAGTCAGCTGACGGGTCGGAATAGCTGAGCAAGGATTTCATCATTCCCTGGTTTTTATGGGACTACGAAGATATAGGCCCCTTTTGGCCTTTTTTTTTGAGCTGGACAAGTCGTTCCGACTCCGTTTGGCTTACACTTCCTGGATTATTATTTTAGCACTTGTTTAAAGTCCATCGTCTATTATCGTCTTTCAGCCACCACTTCTTTGTATTCCTATTGTCTTCGAATCTATGTTCCATTGCGAAATGGGCAATGTGTAACCCTCACGTGATTAACAGCTCCACCAGCCCAAAAACGGTTTGGTGTGCTGATGTGACTCGCGGGTTTTTTAACATTTAACATGACTTACCGCGAGAAACCCAGCTTAAAGTCTACCAGTAATTACATGTACTTTATAGTTTCAATTCTGGGCTAGGAATCATCGACTTCGATCAGGACCAGCTCAAAAATATCATTAGCATATCTGATCAGTCACGATTCCTCCAATATCTCGAGTTTCAGCGGGCCATCGTAGAAAACGTTCAACAGACCTAAACCGAGAACCGCACTTTTGTGTATATAGTTGTGTTGATCTTCTTTCTCAATTTCGAAATATCACCGCCTGCTTCTGAAAAATTTTCATATCGAGATTCGTTGGATTTTCTAAGGACTTTTTGAACAAAACTATAATTGTTTAACCATAAGCAAAGTAGTGAATCACGGTTCACACCTTTTAAACTCTAAGAGTGTGTCTTGCATAATTAAAGAAACGGTCCTGAATGAAGCAATATCCTGTTTGATTTTCGTAAATATAAAACTTTTCCAGATCTCTGTCAAGATATCTGCACTGTGCTCTAAAATATTTAGCTCGGAAGTCACGTTTCGCAATTCCATATCAACCAATATGCAAAATACTATTTGTTTTTAAAAGGGAGACACGATAACAAAACAATAGAAACAGAACAAGGAATATGTGCAGTTGGAGACCACTCATCGAGCAAAGGAAAGGTCATGTAAGTTGGCTAAAGTGCACGCTAACATATTCTTCCAACCAGCGACTATTTCGTCCTGCAGTAGTAGTACAACGTACGAACCATTTTCTTTTATCTGATAATGTTGCGACAAAAAGAAAATCTAATTTCTCCCGAATGACTTTCGTCTACGATGTGGCAGCGGCTGGAATTTATGGCAAGAGAAACAGGTCTAAGGACTCACAATCTTAAAGAAAACATTGCCAACAACACAATATGAATTGGGGAGAACGGGTGAGTCCTTATCGAGATTTGGGACAAATTAAAATCGTTGCGTTGTATTTCCTATTCTTACCTCCAAGCAAGGAACCTTGAGCTAGGGCAATGTGCATAACTTGGAAATTGTCTACGAAAGGATTTAACCTTACGTGACGACAACAAGTGAATGTTTGCAGAATGGGTGACATTAAGTTGAAAGTTGAGCTGATGTAATTTGCTAGAATGACTACAGCTGTAAAGATAAATTAGAGACAAGTAGGAAATTGTTTGGATAACATGTCCTGGATTTTCTTGTTTAATTTAAATAAATGCTTCCAAAAAGGGACGTGAACGGACAGTTTTTGTTCGGTCCTTTCCTAATTGCAAATGGAAAAGTTTCGACTGAGAAAAGAGGTAGAGTGTTGAATTATTTGTGGTAGGCGTGTTTTTTTCTTCTTTTGGACAATGGCCAGGTCCTCCCAACTATTTCAACTCCTATTTCAAAGCTACTCCGGCTGTATACGACAACCTCCATGATTCAGTAATTTGAAAAAGAAGGACGCGAACTGTCTTGAATTAGAAGTTCCATTGAGTTGATGCAGTCTAGGACCTTATCAGCATCCGAGAACTGTACCCACGTTATTCGTCACTACCGGTCGTTCGTTAAATTTTTACGGATTATTACAGGATATATTTTTAATTATGAAAACTAATTATTCAATTCGTTCTTAACTTGAACATATCTTGAGAAACTCTCCGCCTTGAGACCCACCAATGAATAAAACAGAATATGATTGAGTCTCCGTTGCATCCAATAGTTTTCATGATTGATTACTCTATACACTACGAGTCCTTACACACGTCCGCATGTATTATTCAAACTCCATGCAAAAATTGCCTGAATTAAAAATAGAACGAAAATAAAATCATTTTTTCTTAGTCGATCGTTTGATTCAAGGCAATAAAACGGTGGAAAAATGTCAAGCATTTCGTCGTTTCAGCTTAGATGAAGGGATATGTTTATCAGTCAGGAAAAGAGTTTATTGCCGCGTCAGATATCAAAAGTCCAAAATATCACAGGACTCGTCGCTCAGTACTACGTGACTTGTTGGCTGTCCTCGTCCCAGTCACAAAGATTTCTGTGTATCGGAATAAGCGTGAATTTTGCATCTAAAAAAAATACAAACATGATAACATCCTGGAACGTATTGATTAGGTGTTGAAATCTGAATATGATGAATTATGACAACCAACTCTGGGAATATGCAGGTAGAGGACAATTTGTTTTTTTTTTCCTATCTATAGTGCATACTGTTTACAGGATAGAGGGAATAAGCGTTCCTTGTGGTATTCCATTGATCACAATAGACTACCAAGGGAAGTCAGGACAGAATATTGACTGTACAGATCAATTTTTCGGTTTTCAAAAAACAATCATCACCACTGACTTGCAAAACTTGATTTATCAGGAGAAATCAGTGACAACCTTAAACGGTATCGAACTTTTTAATGGCAAACATCGGGGGACCAATCGTGAAAATGAGACAATTAAACACGAGCACAGTGGAGTGTTTGCTGATATACGGCTCCAAGGCTTAAGTCGAAACTCTTCTCTATACCGGAAGTAGTTGAGGCAAACGTAGAGACAAGGCGTTCTCCGATACAAGCCGTTCCCACTCTTTTTTAAAGAACAAAGTGTGGTCCTCGTGTATAATTTGGAAGAAGATGAAAAGGCAGCCTGACTAAGAAAGAGAACAAGAACTCTGTGATAGGAAACGTTGACAAACGAAACATCAGATAGCCAGACTGCATATTTATTCAGGGACCTAGGGCAAATTTCAACCGGAAACATCTCGGAGACTGCCCCATCTTCGTACCGCATATGGATATTGTCAGTTATATCTTCACAAAATGAGAAAGTCACTTCGCCGAGGGATACGGAGGAAGCCCACCATCTTCACATGCAAAAAGTGGGTCTTTTCAAGGCATCATTTCAATCTTCAAACGAAAAATATGGTGGCTACTATTGAGATGCCGTAGTGAAAAGGCTGCTAACAATTGAAGACATTTGGAACCGTGCATTTCAAGACGCTCGCGTACATCTTCTTACGAAGACAGACATCTTGGACTACTTCTGGGCAGCAAGGAAACCATAGATAATTGTCCATTTTCGGGAACACAACGTTGCAAAGCAAGTTTGAAGCGTCACACGCCTGTCAGGTAGTCTCTCCTCTTACAAAAATCGAATTCAAGTTTTTGAATTCCGATCTGCATTTCGTTCTTATTGAGTATCGAAACCTGTAGGGTAATTTCTCTTCCAAGCTCTTTTAGTTTCAATTAATTGGGGCATGCCCCTGTCACAAACCTGGTTCTCTTTAAGTATTGTTTTGAGATGTCATATTGAGGTCGTGGCAGAAATTTCATCAATTGCAATGATGTGATTTTGATGTGCGTTCAGCTGCATTTTCAAACGGACAACCAATTTCCTGAGAATTTCCTAACGCATTGTTGTTGACATGTGTCAGTACACCCCTCCTCCTCCTTCCACGAATCTTTAATGATTTTATTGAAACAACTTTAATTGATCCTGATTGGAATTTTATAAGTAACTTATTAATGCGTTAGGATTCACCGTTAGTCATCAAATCCTTTCTTTGAACGCATTCTGAACTTCGGGAATTTTTCGAACGAGCACTATTTTGACGCAAATTTAAAAGAGATACTCTATTGTTGAAAACCGATCTGACCAACCGTTCCGCTTGTCTGCTCGAACTTTTGACATTTGGGTTTCAAAATAATCTCAATACCAAATGCCAACCTAATTTTTTGAAGGGAACGACCAGAAGAGCGTGTCCTATATTCCATTTTAAATTTCCTTTTTAGAATTTGAAATTACAAATCTGGAACACGCAGACAACTCTTTGATATCAGCGTTGAGACTACTACTCCCCTCGAATTTCTTATTTTGTTAGTCAATGTATAGTGAGTCTGAAAAGCTATGTTTAATATTGAATTTGTCCTTTTAAAAATCACTTTTATTGGTTATTGCAAAGGCGGGAGTATTTTTTTCTGATGACGAAAAACTCTCTAGGCTCACTTAATTGCTATGGCGATGGCTAACTTTTTCTTGGCTAGAACTTTTGCCTAGAAAGCTGTTCCGTAAATTCATTATCCTTGCAACAGTCTGCAGCTAAAAACTCTAAATGTCACCTACCCTAGAATAGCAAGCACATCATTTGACAACTGACGTTTGACTCGTTTTGACATTTCCTCTGTCTCCATTTGAACTTATTCCGCCCTCTATTTCAATGAAAGATTTGAAGATATCTCCACGGTGGAAAATATATTCATGCTTGTTGTGCACAAGGAACATTAAGCCGTCGTGGCTTATGGGGGAAGGGGGTGAAGCGAACTGTAGTTGTCACATAACTCTTAAAAAAGATGTATTGGTGCTGCCATATGAAAAACTGTAACGAAACCTTAAATCTCGCGGTCAAGGCATTTGGCAAGCAGTAACATTTCTTGATGAGAAAACCTACCTAGGTCGCTGAACCCTGACTTATTTTTTTATATTTAGTTATTGAAATTATAGTTTAAATAGTTTTTTTCAATAAGGATAGCTCAAAATCAAAAAGAAGAAAACGAGAACATCTGTAAGTCAACAGTCTCCTGTTGATCTCGAAATAAATTTTGTACATTCCTTACGTTTGTGGTGACTTCCTTGTTTAGTCCTTGGTGCTGCGTGCTTAGAACTTGCAGTCACCTATAGGTGATCCTATATAGTTTAATAACTTATTACGGCATTAATAACGTCATCTGTCAATACTCCTGAATGAGGATATGATAGACACTGCTTGGCAAGTCCTACGGACAGTAATCAGACACTCGATTGAAAACGCTTAGAGTACTCCAATCAGCAATACATGGACTCTCAGATGTACCCTGATCAGTATTTAATTGGAATCGTCAATTTTTGACTGCGTATTATTGTCCAGTTAATTATTCCTCACAAACCAAAAATGTCTGATTGACTGCTGTTTGCTGCTGTAATTTTTAAGATAGACGAGCAGCAATTCAAAATAGTGAATTGCAGACTATTAATGACGGAAAGTATTCAACGTGATATTGAATAATTGCCTTCTTCTTCTTAGCACTGCAGCCTCTCTGGGGTCTTCGCTTCCTACTGAAATACTTCCTACTCAACTTTGAAAAGGATCATTATCAACTGACGCGCATTTTTTTAATATCTTGATTAAATTCATTGAAATGGATGGAATGAGCTCTATCATGTGTAAAAATTAACGTGAATAATTCAGGAGTTTTTGTTTGTGAAAATAACGAACCAGTGATCCCACTCGAGTGCCTCAAATCAAAGCAGATGAGGATATGTGCGCTCTTTTTGCTTTGTAAAGTTGCTGCTAGCCTTTTCACCCGTGGACTCGTCGTATCCATTTCACTTTTTTATAATTCTATTTTGTTTTCAGTCTACCTTGTGATTCTAAAATATTCTAAATCTGCTGGGGTTTCACTTGCATTTTTTCAACTATTGTCAATTTTTTTTATTGAAAAACCCCTAGGGGTATTTTTTGGGAAACAGTTGACAATGCTGGCCCTTGCTTAGCCCAGAGCTTCTGCTTGCAAAAATTGTTTATACAAAACACATCACATATGCTTCATTGAGTTCCTAGTAATATCAGAACAATTTCTGTATGGTAACCGACGAGCTTATATTTAATTTCGAGGTTGAGACCTGGTGCTCAATTTTTTCCTTTTTTGTCTATTTTTGCATTGTGGAGCACTGTATGTAACTCTCAGCAGTGGAGTCTGCAGCTCTAGCCTCAACATGTAATTACATTTTTCTGGACTAAAATTTATCCAAACAAAAAAGAACATGGCATGGGTAGTTTGTAAAAGGAGCAGTTCTTCAATTGATATACACATTGCACATTTGCAGAAACTGTTTGCAAAAGCATTCAGAAGGATCCTTTGCGTTCATGTGTGCTATAATTAACAGAAATGACTTCACTCCTCATTAATAAGTAATCAATAATGTTTTTTATTTATTTTTTGAATACTTTGAGTGTATGAAATTATTTTTTCAATTAATTTTGTAAGGATTCATAGCTTTTAGCATGTTTTTTTATAGCATGTTTTTTTTTCATGCCAATTATAACGCATGTGGTAATAAATTGAAAATATTACAAAGTGAACAAGAATCCACACTAATTTCATCAACGCGAGTGGTAATATCATTCATTCTTTCATGTTAAAGTGAAAAAAAACTTATTCCTTCCTACAGTACTTTCAACGCATTTCCCTACCTTTATTCATGCTCCTGCTAAGCAATGCGTGCCAAGCATATTTCCACCATTCTCTATTTATACGGTGGAGGTTTTATTCAAAATTCACAAAGCATAGACAGTACATTTCACTTTATTACCTTTTATCCACAAAACTCTTTTTCAATATGTAGGAGGCATACATATGCGGCATACACACACACATATTCATTTTAGGACTACCACGTACGCTACATGGAAATATACCGTTGTACCTAAGGCTAAACTACTGGCATCACTTCAAACAAAGTGTATTGAGTGAATCGGATGCAAACTAGTAAATCAATTAGAGCCGATGGAAAAGTTGTTCATCCCAAAGGAAAATTGTTGTTAAGTAAAGAGGATATCAAGTTCCCGTTGTATGGTATCCGTGTACAATGAATGAATCTCTTGTTGATTTCTGCATCAAGGCAATACGCACTTTGTCTTCGCTATGAAATCCTTATTTCTTCTCCGCGTTCATTATTTTGTCTGTTTCACTTATCCTTCTCGTATATCATAATGCTACATTTCTACACCTTGCTGAGTTGTGGTATCCATCCAATATCTGCAAAGTTTTGTAAACGAAGTGTTACCGTGGCTGGAGTTTTTAATCTTAACGCAGGAGAACGGAATAGATAAAGCTTGTCCGTACCTTCCATTATAGCCCTTTAATTCATCGAGAGATTAAGCGCAACTTCAGTACTGAACTCTCTGCAAAACTTGTAAAAACATGCAACAGAATGGATAAAGCCTGGACGTACTTTTCATTAAAGCCTTTTAATTTACCTAAGGATAAATCTAATGTTCAACACCGATCTCTTGGGTAAAAATTGCAAAAAACGCAAAGAAATTTCAGAATCTCAGTCAAGGCTCAGTCCCTAGCTCCCAACAATGATTTCAAGGACTCTTTGTTGGGGTATACCACCAAACACTTTCTTGAGCGTAGCGAACACTTACTAAGTACTGGGAGATGCATCGTCCTGTACAGAGTCTTCTCATCCCTGCGTTCGACCCCTAATGAAGTTCTGCATTGTTCTTATTCGTTCGAAGTTCTTATTTGTTGAGATGCTACCACCCACAATGGCCACTGGTCAAATTCCAGCAGTGACAGCTATTCCAATTCTCCAACAAGTTATGACTTTGCGACTGTCATCGAGTTAAAACAAAAATGTTTTAGAAAGGCTTTCGTTTCTGCTGTTGTCTCATCGATGCCCTAAACTAGACTTCGATCCAAAAGATTTGTAGGGGGAAGGTTCGAAACAAGTCTGTTATCAATCTTTTATATCGATACCTCCTTAATTTGCTGTGGAAATAACTGTACAGTACTTGACAAACATAGTACAATAAACAAACAGTACAATGCATATGCAGTACAATACATAAGAAGTACAATTCATTCGCAGTACAACACGCTGCACAACATTTGTTCATATATCCTCCGAATGAGTATTGTACAGTGTATGTATTGTACTGCCCTTGTACTGTGCTTAGTATGACATGTACTAAGTGAATATTGTACAGCCTATGTATTGTGCTGCAGATGTATTGTACTACGGATAGATTGTACTGCGTCTGCATTGTACTTCCTTCGTCGTTTACTATTTGCGCATTGAAGTGATCGTGGATTGTACAGAACTGATCATGGATTGTACAGTATAAGTACTGTACTGTGTTTCTATGGCACTTCATACGTATTCTGTTGCGTATGTAGTACACAGCGTTTCAAACGTACTACCTTTTTTGTTATCCAGCAATTTGTATTTTAAGGCGTATATTCGCTTATGTACTGCTTACGTATTGTACTATATATGTATTATATTGCAAAAATTTTGTTGTATATAAGTATATTTTTGTGCTGAATTTTAATGTACTTCATTTCTGCTGTAGTTCTGGTGTATTTAATTCAGAGAACCAAATTGCTCCTGTATTGTTCTGTGTTGACTAATGGTAATGGTATCATGCTGTTGAATATCATATTTGGGTTGCCTCTTAGCATGGTCGGGAAATCTCTCTTTTTAAATCCAGTATTAAATTCTATTTTGATTCGCCCAGCGGTTTAAACTCTCTCTATTTTTTGACATTCTTATTGGGGATACTTTATATTTGTTTGAAGACCGATTTTAGTAGACCATGGCTGAACTTCCTCTTGGGTTCCAACTAATTCCTAGTCGTAAAGTGTTTCTCCACTTTTGCGAAATCTCGGTTTTTGTGAGTAAAGTTCTTGGTAGTGGTAACCAGTTTCATCAGAATGGCAGAATTCATATTGTGGTAAGAAAGGTAAGAATCGATGTTAGACCTTCTATGCACAATACTTAAATGAAATTTTGACACACTCACCGTTATGTCATTACTATATAAGTTCATTATTTTCTAAGAAGAAACTAAAAAGAATTCAGCTACCCAGGCTGCCAGTTGGTGAGCTTCATCTAAATTGGTATTACTTGTATCTATTTTGGCCACACATATGAAATCGTCATTTTACCGAAAGCCATTATAGACACCTTAAGTAGGACTTGTACCGCTGCCTGCTAGGATAAGACAAGGCTCTTGCTAATCGATAAGGCGATGTACCGTAATTGGTAAGAATAAAGACCGGTGGGGGGTGACTTTATTTCAGGAAACAGTGTCTATATTTTTGACTGACATGCATTGAGTCATTATATACGATAGGATTTTTATTTTTTCCATCTATATCAGGATATCGAATACAAATGAAAATGATATTTATTTTCAATTTTTACCTTACAAAACTAGTTTTCGGAAAAGCTCACCTGTGTTCCAAAAAAAGAGGTAGAATATTTACCTTTCTCTCCAATTTTCAAAATCAAGACATTCGCAAGGACTTGAATACTGAAACTGTTGATAAGTATAGAACCCAACAAATTACTGATACGTTTTGACATAATTTACATTCAACATCATAGCTGATTGGTCTTGCAAATGAACCGCCATCTTGTTGTGTGTGTTCTTAGCACGATCTGGCTCGGTTCAACAGCACGATTCAAGCTAACGACGAAAGGACGTTTTGACTAAGTGTTTTGGCGTTCTGAATTTTTTTTTAAAGCGTGGTACGTGGTACCCAAGCTTGATCCTTTCTAGTTCAATACGATGTCATCTCTTTCATAACAAAGTTTGGCCAGCTTCAGGGTTCATTTAAAGCCTACACCTTTGACGTTTCAATGTCAGACCGGTCGGAAATATTCATTGCCATGACTCAAAATATTGGCACTGAGTATCTGATTCCAAAAAGTAAAATGCCTGTCTTCACGTGACTACTATGCAGATCAAGGATGAGTATGTGGTCTGTAAAACAAAAACATACTCCTTTGAAAACAGTGAATCCGAATTGGAACGCAAAGTCCATTCTAAAAATTACTGAAAAACAAAAGAAAAACTAAAAACAATCAGACAACTTGTGAGTAAAACTTTCTAATAACGCAAAGCGTACGATATGCCTCCTAGAAAATTTTGCTTTCACAAAGAGACGAAGACTAGGGTCCTTCTGCGTCAAAAACTTCATGTCAAACTGAGATGAGAAATGCGCATTAGCCAATCCCGGCTGTAAACCTCAGGCAATTCCAAAAACTGAAAGATGAATATGAACACGAGAGAACCGCTTTTGTTGGCACTTATGTTTTAGCATGAAAATCAGAAAATCGAGAGAGAGAGAGAATAGCTGAATTGTCCAAAACTTTAGACCCTTAAGAATATAGCAGTCGGAAAAATCTTGGACACATCTCGTTAAGTGAAAAAGACAGGCCTTATAGCAGGCTGCCGATTTAGAAAACCTTAACATCCAATCCAACACAACCGTTCTTGTCAAACAATAAATGTAAAGTGCTAAGCTTGTAAAGGATTCAAAAAAATTGCAAAACCTATTACAGTCTCGTTTTGGTGAGCGTCAGGGAGTCTCTCGTGGAATGTATCAGCAAGGTAATAAGTATTTCTTAAAGATTAAAAAGTCGATCAGTATGGAAGCACCCTACGTGGAAGTCAAAACTGTGATCGCCATGTGAAATGAAAAAAGAGGCAAAGGCCACAGGGCAGACGTTTGTTTTAGAAACAGTGCTCGCTCATGTAGGCATCCGTCAATTGCGTCCGTTTTAAAGTGTTTTTGTAAGCCTAATGATTTTCATGGCACATGCATTTCCGAAGATTTTCCTTATTATCTTTTCGGAAAGTTTGTAGCGCCTTTTTTTTTGTTTGGGTCTGCAGAAGTTCCGTAGTAGTAGTAGTAGTATCCATCTTATTACTTGGTTTTTAAAGATAGATCAGAGGTTTTTTTTTCATTAAGTGACCTTTTTTTAGATATTGCTCTAGGAACTTGATAATGTTCATGCACTGCCTTCGTTTTTGTACATATATGTTACGTCTAGTTTAGCTTTTGGTCAAACAGAAATCCCGGATATTTAGCTGTTAGTTTCCATGGCATGTCCTTGCTGTTGATAGTAAATAAGTTTGAATGTTGACTTCTTTTCCTCATTACGAAGATAGCTTGTGCTCCATGAGTGTTAATCTCTATTTTCAACATCTTGAAATATCTCAGGATAATAACAATAGAACTTTGCGGGTTAAAATGATGATTTCCTCTTCTCTGGTGAAATAATAGATGGACCTATCATTTGCATAGAAAGCTGTTTGATCATTGGTTGGCAGACAAGGCATATCCACGTTCTAGAGGCTAAAGAGAATTGGGGTTATAGATGAGCCTTGAGGAACTCCATTCTGAATTGGTCGCAAATCGGAAAAATAATAACGTCTATTAAATGGAAATAGATGCAGTTCATCCCGTCCCATCTGTCGTAACACATTTATAAGCTGGAGTTCTGTAGAGTGTCTTGCTGGAAAAACGTATAATGTATAAGGCATTTGGTGTTTTTCGTTTATGCAACGCTCTTTCCGCTGGTTTGAAAACAGCTTCCAGTTCTGTGTAAACGTTAAATCTTTGCCTGATTTTCAGATAAATAAGATTTAACTAAGATTAACTAAGACTTTGGCTGATTCAGATAATTTCTCTCTTCCACTCTTCTGGGTATAACATTGAATGGAAAATAATATAAGCAATGTCCGCAATTTTCTGGACTAGATGTCCCGGTGCTTTGTTCTTCTTTAGTCCTTGTATCATGTCTTTGAGCTCTATTACCACTAGTAGCCATTGCACATCTAATTCTTCCAATCTTGTGCGAAGTATCCTTCGTCTTGAGTTTCTGCACTAAAAAATAATATGAAATTTATTTTATTAATAATTAGTTTCTTGTCCTTGCTGTCCTCATGATGAATTTTACGAAATGTAAAGGAAATTGAGTGAAGCCTGCAACACCAGCCTCTATTCTATTAGCTGTTTTATTATTTTTTTCTAGGTGCTATGAATCTCCTGCTGAGCCTTGAGTCACTTAAAAGATGCGACGTTGCTGGCAGATGCTGGTATTCGTATTAGCCCTAATGAGGCGTTACAGGCAACGAAACGTGAACGATTCAACGAGGGTAGTATGAAGGTGATTTGTACAGTCTCCTTTACCATCCTTCGCATTGTTTTCATCCACGTTGCTGACACGAATGATACAAAACACAGCATCTCTGAGTCTTCTCCACCTCCCCCCTCCCCGTCCTACTAAGAAAAAATTTCAGTTATTTTTTTATTTGCCAAAATGATTTATTTAATACCTTGGTGAAAAGCATATTTCTGAGGTTTATTATGCTTCTGATATAAATAAAGTCCCACGGGGTTTCCCAAAATATTGTACGTGTATTTTAGAAACCAGAAAAGATTTGAGTCGGGCTATGAAAGGGAGAATAACGTGTCAGAGACTAAAAGGAAACAATTTGAAGATAGTTATTCGGATTGTCTTCACAAAGCTGGTTCAATTCACTTCAAGGATGACGAAGGAGGAATTGGTAATACATACAAAAGTGGTCGAAATTACAAGATATCAGTTACAAGTAGAGACGTATCGAATGCTTTTGGTTCGGAATCAAAAACAGACAAGGAATGGAATTGGGTTTCTTTGAAACGTTTGTATGATTGGTATGCGTGAAATTTATATGATATTGCTGAAATTGAAGAAAGGATTCGGTGGAAAATTATTTAATGTAATAGGATACCGTAAAAGGTATTCCTTTGATTCATGATTTATACGAGCGGTTCCTGTTTCAAAATATCTGAGAGCGTTTGGATGGTCTTTTCGGAAAGTATATAATGAAGAAACTTTTTGTTGTCAAAAGGATTTTAGCCTTGATAAGTATTTAATACATTTTTTTCTCTCTGAATGCACTTTATAGTATATTATACTTTGGAATTAGTTTGAGCAGACATTTTTCTTTATTTTTTTTTTTTTTAATTTGTTGCAAAATTATTGGGACGAAAGGATACAGCTTGCTCGAAGCACTTGCTTTGATGAGAAAATATCTACTTATTGACTTTCAGATTTTCAGATTTGTGGCATATTTTATGCCTCAAATTACATGGTTTAAGGTTAATGTAGAAGACACTGAAAAAACGAAACGAAAGATTTAGACGAAAACCGAGTAAATAGAACATACTCAGACACAACCACTGATGCACTTACGATCGTAGAAATGAAAAGAGCTTCAATAACCAGATAGTTCTGTTGATTAAGCCAAAGTGGTCCTTAAAAAAAATCCGTTGACACACGTCTCCAGCAAGACACGATAAATACCAAAGTTAAGCAGGATGACACCAATTCTGGGCCCTCTAGTTGAAGATCAATAAAGAGCAAGGATTTAAGAACCTGTGAGAACCATTGCCTCAAGTTCCCCTAAGAATCTCTGCGTTCTTTATTTGTCACGCGTTGTCCCTGAGAAAAACTAAAAGAGCGTACTAATATACCAAAACGACTAGGTAACGCTAAAGGAATACGCCAGACCATTTACTGACAAGCGTTAACACTCTTGTGGCGCGGTGCAATGAAAGAGATACGAATAAGTCGTATACCACATAGATCGAACTTTTAGTAGATAGAGAGCGTCATAATCAAATGCCATAGGTGATTGGAGAAGAGTATGACTGAAAGACAACACTTAGCTCTAATGCAAATGAAACATTTCTGAAATAATTGTATTTTTGATTCATTGTATATAAACATGAACTATCTGCAACTTCTTCTTCAAATTCCAAAACTGGGTAGCAGAAGCCTAAATCAGTTCTTGCCTATCATATCAGCAATTGAAAAACAAATAAAAAAGTGAAATAAACGTTAGGCTGTAACATATTTAGGATGATATGCACTGAGAAGTTTGTTTCTAGTTTGATAAATTTTTTTTTTGGTGTCATGCTGTTGCACTAGACTTTGGTAAGGTTAAAAAAGGATAATAAATACTTAATTTCGAAACTTCAACACGTAATTCGATACGCATTCAATAGTTTGTTTGCTCTCTGAGGTGTTATAGATCAGAACAGAGCTCAGGTCGTCAGACGGGTTCGAGCCTACTCATTTGAAGATCAAAGATACAAGAACAGGTGATACGGTCAGTATCACGTTTGATCTGCGTACTTTCCCTACAGGCAACTATAACAGCTCAGGGGCTAATCCTCTGACACATGAAACACAACTTCAAATATCACTGACCGGCATAACTTAAATTACATTTTAAGGATTGTTATTGTAGGATTGTCAGAGTAGCGACACACATGGATACCAAAAATAAATGGCTATGAAAGCGTTTGGCCATGAGATTGTCAAACTTTATGCTCGTCATTTGAGGAATTAACAAACATCATCCTTTCTACACTTACCACCACCAGTTTCCTAGTTTATGGTTTTATTTCCGATCCCAAATTCACTAGTCAAACCAGATCATATTTCACAGGCTTGTGAATACTTCCGGTGGACAACTTTTGAATATTCGGAACTCGAAAATATTTCTCAACATATGATCACCATAAAAGCCAGTTTTTCCTCTCTCTCTCTCTCTTTTTCACTGAAAATCATTTTGCAATTTTTTTTTTTGCCTTACCATCAAAACCAAACTTCTCTATTAGCATGGCAGGATATGGCAAATTTGATCATATGTCAAGCATTGAAGAAAAAGTTACTCGTCAATGTCAGAATTCTAAATTGGTCCCATGCCTTATAACTTTACGGGTTGATGCGTTTTAAAACTCCCGGAGCGATGAAAATGTAGAACGAAATATACTCGCGAGGATGTGAGAGCACATAACAGATATTAGTCTTGTTGTAGGCAGCAAACATATCACAATATCATGTATGCACACAGACGTATATATTAGCGCGGAATAAAAAGTCTGCTCCTGTTGAATATCGGATACTTCATATGATGAAGGCCATACCATTGTTATCTGCGACAATTCTTTACTCGGCACTCAGTGCAAAGCATCGAAGGATTTGAATGAATGTCAATGTGTAACAGTGAGAACTGTTACACACATGCTTATGAGCTACCTAAATGTATGAAGTGAAAAACCGGCGATGTGCGATTGAAGTTACGCGCTGGATATGCACGCAAAAAAGTTTCACTTCGTTGCGTATTCTGTTGAAAGAGAATAATTAGGACACCACGGATGAGTATTTTGTGTCATGGAGTAGTCAATTTAAAGGATGAGCAGGATATAGACTTGTGTATGTGCGATTAATGGTTCAAGTGTTAACTTCCTTTTAGCACATTAAATTATTTTCGAATCATTCAAATCATTCTAATCATTTTTTAGCAAACAAACAACGTATTGATGTATTTCAGAAGGGTACTATCCCTTAAGCCTTCAAAACCGAGTTGAAACTTTCTTCCAAGCAAGGGAAATCAAGTAACCCCAACAAATTTTTCAATTAGAGCACTTACCTTCTGTGAACCAGATGCTGATTTCAAATCCTATTCATGTTTTTGATTTTTTATCCCCAGACTATCAGCCGACTGTAGTGTTATAGGGAAATTATTGAAGTCAAGCGTGATACTGACCAAATCACATTTATCTTGAAACAAGTTGAACCAAAGGCAAAGGCTCAGAATTAAATGGTTGAACTACAATAACATGCCTGTCATGCAGGCTCATTAATATCGAAAATTTTCAGGATTGCTTCGGTTCTTAATGCCCAAAAACAAAAAGTCCCGTTGATAACTACATCAATAGTAATGGTTATGTTAAAAATATCTTAGTACCTTCTTTTTTCAGAGTATATTCGTTAACTTGATACGGGTACTATCAGAGCACTACCTTGAAAGAAAAACACAAATAAAATCCCCCTAACAATGGTGAAACACGGGCGAATCGACCTATTGCATAAATTACTAGGGATACGCGGTTAAAAATCAATACGGCCTATAGCTGACAAAATTTTAACACTACCCAACCCACCATACCCTTACCATCCAGAGCAAGTCCACAACAATGCCGGAATTTTGAAATCCTTTTGAGCATCAAACCGGTAAGTAAGCCCTTACAGAAAAAACCATTGTCTAAACCGCCTTTTGGTGGTTTTGGTCGTTTTTTTTTCCTTACAGGAAAAGGACAATGATGGAGAGATAGTACGCTTCTGAAATACATCAATACGTTGTTTGTTTGCGACAAAAGTTTGAATGACTAGAAAATAATTAGAATGATTAGAAAAATTCCTGTAAGGAAAAGGACAATGGTACATTTTAAACTAAGACCAAATTTTATTAGATACTTGAATTTCATACTATTGTTATAGCTTCAAATTTACATTTATATCAAACTTTTAACATATTTGCATTTACAGACGCACCGAGTACCCGAAATTTTCATTTTTCATACATGAATAATTTATATTTTAAATTTAAATCCTCAATACTGCAATTACATTCCATTCCAAACAAAACTTCCCTATGAGTTAGAGCTGCCAATCATTCAACCTGTTACGTGTTCCGAGAGACAATTTTGCGAGCCACTGAGATCAGATGAACCCATCTAATAAGTAGGCATTATTGCAGTTAAATTAACGGTACTCTATCGTTTTATAACCCTGTGAACAATAAAAGTGAAGAATAATTGTGTATCGGACTGCAACTGAATAGAAATCTTGCGGTGATTTCTTGTCAGACTTTGATTAAAATAAGTAAATGAGTCCAAATAAATAACCAACAGTTGATTTCAGATAACGGGAATAATTTCGAATGGATTATTTGGAAATTTCTTAATATCAGAAGCGACTGTTTAAATAGTACCAAAGCATGAAGTGAGTCAAGTAAAAGAAGTAAATGAAACACGGGGCATAGTGCACAACAGTCAAGTAAAAGAATTAGACGTGGTGTGCAGTCCGCAAGTAAATCATTTTGAATCGAAAGTGTTGGACAGACTGCAACTTGATGTTGCGAAAATAACTGTGAAATGAAATTGTAAGCGCTATAGACGTATTGAAAGTGGAGAGTTTTATCTAATTGAATTGATTTGATCATAACACAGGCAGTGTTTCATTTTAACAAGTTGAGTTAACAAAGAAAACTGCTCTTTGTTCCCATTTCTCAGATTCCATGCCCCAGGGCTCATGTGCGAAATTGTAATGCTTAGCATTGACAAATTATTGCCAATACCTAATTTGGAATGTCAACACGTATCCCAAATTTTCTGAATATTTACATATATCACCCTGAATTGCATTGAAAAATTAAAAGTAAGACTAGACTCAGTCTCTAATCGATCCAAAGGAGCATTGTGCCATCCACTTCAACCTTGAACTCTTTAACCAAAGCGGCTTTCTCGCCTCATGGAAACCTGATACCTGTTCTATCTACGATGATGAAGAAATGCAGCTCATCCTTTTTCTTTTTGAATTGACCATTACGTAGGATGACATCTATAGTATAAGAAAATGATTATTATTAATAATACGATGACGTTCACTGCCAAGACAACAACAGCTCGAATTTCAACCCCATTTCAGCTAATTTCATAACATAACATCTGAAATCAAATTTTATTTTCCTCTTAAATTTTAAAGCCTTACATTTCACTTACTGAAATTTCGATTTAAATGCTTATGTCCAATAAATTATTTCTTACAATTTTCCGTTGAAATTCGCATCTGCTGTAGACGTAAAACAAAAAGGACCAGAACAATGCCTTCAGATGTTATTTGTATGGTTTCGGTATTTGGCTCCTTAAGGCGATAGGTCGATGTTGGCATTTCAAACATAATAATAGCTGCCTGGTGGCAAAGATAAAAACTTTATTAGCTTAATGTACGTCAACATACTAACAATCATGCATAAACACTGAATATCGCGATAAGCCCGTTACAAAACCTTCAGATAGTCATCCTTGGAGAATAGAATCAATATCCACGATCCACTCAAAGAAATTAATTCAATTTCGCAGAAGCATTTTAAGGCTCTCCTTTTATGGCTTTTCTTATCAGCGAGTAACCTTTCATGGTCAACATCCTTCAGCGTTCTTGTGACAATTAAATTCGTTTCGACAATAGACAACAAAATTACATATAAAGGATATCAGCCAAGGTGGTCGGGTTTGACTATGAAATTTAACTGTTTCATGTGTCCAGTGGAAAATGTAATGCGGTTAAGCGTGATCGTATAATGTGCCATTGGTGAAATTGTGTCGATATCCACAGTATCCGTTAAAAGGACACTGTATCATAAATTACAAGCTTTTGTTACTGTCAATATTTATGGCAAGGCTATAAATTAGCACATGAAGAGCGTGGAAGCGTGCTGTAATTTGATATATGTGTATATCCTGGCTGACCAAACGGACGAGGACATATGCACATGTACAGTATACATATCATACACATCTGTGTTTGTTTGCAGATATGGCTGTTTTTTATATTTTTTTCCTCGCAGAAATCATTCATCCAACAATCGTTTTTGCAAAAAGGGTCATGTTGGTCTTTGTTCAGTTGTATTTTGGGGAAATTGAAATTAATTATTTACAAAATAATTACTTTTTTATGTGTTTTCATTGTGTTTGCCCAACGCTTGATGGATTTGCACAACGCAATGGACTGTAATCTTGTCAGCAATACGGAATACTAGAAATTTTAAAATTTATCATATTTGAAAATCCTAGTAAGCTTTGTGTTTTATATCGTGTTTATATATCCTGCATAAGCGAGTATTTAATGTTTACAGAAGGATTGCATTCAGCATAAACTAAGAAATTCAATGATACGAGCATGAATACAGAATTAAATATTGCTCACATTTCAAATTGGCTAATTTAAAAATTTATGCGATTACTCAGACTTCACGACTTGACTCAAATAATGGTCCAAACAATGATTTTAAATGTATTGTATTCATTAATGTTGCAGTTTTTATTTGATGTCCTAGTTGGAGGAAACGCGTTTATATTCTAGATTGCAACATCAAAGAAGTTTGTTTGCCAATTTTTCCATTGGGTTGGCAGCAGTAGCTCAAGGATTTTATAAGGACTTTTTAACTATACTTTTGAAAGAACACCGAGAGGGTTGAACTCCTTCACCTTACCTGAGAGTATGTACCATAAATTTATCTCCTATCTTCCTTGTGCTGGACCAGCACACTCTAATCCGGGGATGTCTCCACAACCACCATGATGAAATTAACACAAACCAAATTTTGAAATGACGCAACAGGACCCACTGAAGGGTCCTATTCCTTCAGTATTCCTATTTCAGAAAAATACTGCCTAGACTCGTATTGAAACAATTTAAGCACATTAACTGCTACCCTCCCTTAAAACAACGCAAAATTATTAGTCCTTTACCAATTTAACTTAAATGGATGGATGGAGTAAGATTTTTTTTTTACTTACGCCCCTTGGTTGATGTTCCATCAAGCAAAGTAATGACGCCTGTTCGCAAGGTAATGATTCTCCTTGTCGCCAACCACTAATCGATCTTCACTCCATCTTACTGTTTCCCGGTATTAAATCGCCAATTTATTTCCCCACCTAATTATCAGTCGAAAAAACCAAAAAAAAAAGAGCTCCGCTCTTCCTCCCTGATCCTTTTATCCCCTTTTAACGAGCCATGATTTCGTCAGCATGATTAAGAACCACTTACCCCCGACACAAATATTCCCAGTACGTATTTTTGTCCGTTTCTGTAGTTTCTCGAATCCGTTACATAAGAATTTCGTTACGGCTTCGCGATGTCCCGATTCGGATGTGAGTTCAAAGCCGTACAGGTGTCACATAGCAATAGGCAGTACGTTTTCTGTTTGTGCTTGTCATTTTGGTGTCTTGTATACTAGGAGCACAGCAAAGTGTCAGCAAACTTCGTTTCAAGGATTCTTTTCAAACATGATTTCTTTCCTGTGTCTCCGAACTTTTCATCACTTAAACAGAAAAAAGTTAACGGTAAAAATTGGAATTCAAAGCGGTAACGAAGAAAAATATATCACAGGTCAAATTCTTAAGCTAAAAACGTGCTCGCGCTATCACATTTATTTCTATGTAACAGAGAGAATCCACGACTTCTAGATCGCTACTGGATGTAAAGTAGTCAGTGAGTGTATCTGTCCATTGTCAAACGTGTTTGATTTTTGTGAAAGTTGTGCTAAATGTTTAAATTCCAATTAAAAGGAGAGAAACTCCAATTGAAGTTAAGGAGGTGATAACAAGTTTCAGGGAGTCCGGTTATCCTTAAAATGTTCCCATCTTGCCTGCGTCGTCTTGGAAACCTTATTTCTCTCCATCTAAATTCGTTCACCGTAGCACTTACCGTATTGAGGGCACCGCATAGGTTCTCCCAGACAGACATAAAAAATGCACAAGTAGATATACGAGGGCCGGCTGAAAAGTTATGAGCGTAGGGTACCCACACTACCGCTAATTACTTGAGTGATAAGTTACTAGTTGCGTAACATCTAATGAGCATATAAACGAACTTTTAGGTAAATAGCATCATTACTCTCTGAGTTATTAAATAGTGAACATCACCATGTCTGAGTCATCGCTGCACTTAAGGAAATTGGAGTACCGCGCCGTCATAAAGCTCCTTGTGAAGAAAAGAAAAACGGCTAAGGAAATTTTTGAAAAAATGTCTGAGGTTTACGGAGGATCTGCAACAATCAAACTTTGGGCTCGACTATTCCAACAGGGACAAGAATCATTAGAAGACGACCCAAGCTCAGGCCAGTCACCAATGATAACATCACCTAAGTCAAGGAATTGGTATTGGACGATCGAAGAATAAAAATGTGGCAGATAGCTGAGGAGTTGAACATTAGTAAGAAACGAATTGGTGACATTTTGCACACTCATTTGAACATGAGAAAAGTTAGTGCGCCCCTTCACAAGCAGCGGCGAGTTTAAAGAAGAAAATGGCTTCGAAGAAATTAATCACCCACCATACAGCCCAGACCTGGCTCCCAGCGACTTCTTTCTTTTTAGTAATTTAAAGAAGGACTTGCGGGGGCGAAGATTTGGAGGTGAAGAGGAATTAAAGGCGGCAGACAAGCATTTTGAGGACAAAAATGAAAAATATTTTTTGGATGGGTTACAGGCTTTATATAAACGCTGTGGAAAACGTATTGAACTCGACGGGGACTACATGAATATAAATTTTTTTTGAATTTTTATCTCACATTTTCATATGTTAGGCTCGTAACTTTTCAGCCGGCCCTCGTATATCGAGACAAAGTACAATTGCACTTTTTTGGCGAACACCGTAAGATCAGGAGTTTGCTCAGCATGTTTGCAATGTATGGACTTACTCGATGGTGAGGGCATAGCGTTAACACGTATATCAACAAAACTACATTGTTCCTTTGAAGGTTTGACGATGAGTAGGTCGTATATCCCTCTCATGTACAAACAAGATTTCTGGACGATAAATCTCTCGCAGCTATCAACTTATACTCTCTGCTAGAGTGGTTTCTAATCCTTACCATACGAGGTTTGACTAAATTTGTGCTGATGCTTGTTCTTTTATTTGAGGCAATCATATCCTAGCGATAGACAGGACGTCCCTGAAGATAGCGAAAACGATACCGTGACAGGTTGTTGGGCTGGAGGATACATACAGCGATGTTTGTTTAGTAACTTTGAGCTCCTATATGTAACGCCTCATTCTTAATATATTTAATACTGGACTACCACTAGTACTTAGCATGAAGAGGGATACTGCGTTTTTTTTTTTTCATTGAACTTTTTATTACTGTTCTATGGACCATCCTGTATAGAAAACTTGGAACTTAACACGGTTGGCAAGCTGGAAAGAATTAAAACTTGCCCGCTTGAGGGCGTAAGAAAGTGATGACTGTACTTGAATTTCTAATTTATTTTTTATGAGTTAAAACTACAGAGTTTTTTCGTCCCCAAAGACATGTGGAGAGTGCACCTTAAGTGTCCCCAACGACATCCAGAGTGCACCTTAAGTGTTATTGAGAAAACCAAAACAGATCTACCGAAAATCTCTTGATGTGAAATATACAGTGCTTCGGTGAGGGACATACAGAAGCAGTTTTTTATTGCTGACCATCAGATACTAATTAGCCAGTCCCGGGGATTGCTACCCTTCCCTGCGGTTCTGAGCAAAGTTCCCAGGACAGATGGACACTCTCCTTGACAGGAGTACCTAAAATGTTCTTGTTCAGATGAACTCCACTTTGGTTTACATATTTTAATTATCATTCATATTCAAACTTCAGCTTTTTAATTTCGTGGAAATCGACAGCACTTGAATGGGATATACACGCACTTGATTACTAGTGTACATTGCATGCATCCTTCTCCTAACAATGCCACTTGACCCTATTATAATTAATACATTTACAACTGTTAAACAACAACAAAACTCTACAATTCACAGCAGACTATCATGCCACTCAAACGATAACCAGAAAATCACTTGGATAGTCCTTAGTCAGCTGATTTCCACTTGCTAATAAAACAAACACATGCTGTCATGGGGAGGATCTTCTGGAAAAACTAATTTAATTACTTAACAACATGATTTTGCTTTTAATATTAAATGTTTTTTTTCCCGAAGATTGGACACTAAATACACACTCATAAACCGACAAGGCTTTTTTTTCAATTAATAAAATGAATTTTCCACATGTTTGAGTGTATCCTTTTCATGTTTATGCAGCGGTGTAGTAGAGTACGATGGACTACTAAAGAAAGGAGGAGCGGAAGGTTTATGTTCTATACAGCTACAACTTTGCAAACGATGACTCCTTTCTTGTAATCAACTAATTTTCCTCGCAAGGCATACAAACTACAGGCAATGGAAATTATGGAATTTATTATCTGAGATAGTGAGTTTCCTTAAGTGTCCTTTCTCTGTTGACGGTATGGTGTTATTAAATTCTATGCTCTTTCGAATTCCGCATTTCATCCATTTGGGGAATGAAAATCAAAAACTCGAAAACAAAGTAATCGTCCTTGTTCCATGTTCACGTTCAAACTTTGAGGATGTTTTTTTTTTCAAATGTTTTCATTGTTCAATCGGGTTGGATGAATCCATCCTAAGAAGGATTTATTTGTATTCATAAACGTCCAAATCAAGTTTTCATTTTTGATATTTTTTGTGGTATTTCCCGTTCGTTCATATCCTGTCCTTTTAAAACCTTGCATGCTAGCTGCTACTTCCCAATACGTTGTTTGATATTTATACCAGCAGTCTCTGACCATGAATCCATATCAATCCTCTGAGAGATTTTCAATGTTGAACTAAATCGTAAAGTGAAGTGCATAAACTTTTCAAATTTTATTCTCTTGATACAATTCAATGCTGGAGTTGTTGTTGTACGCTTGATACGCCCTATAAAGTTGGCGCTTGTGAAAACTTGGAAAACTCAGACAATGATATTCTTGTTGCAAACAATGAAACATTCAATCAAATTATTCCTAGGTTACTGGTGTTTCGGTAGGGGAGAGAGTTAGCTGACATGTCATCCATCTGGTCATTGTATGGTCATTAATCTTTTGGTCAGCAGTGTTGTGATATGTGTATTTAGGACCAGCAGTGTTGTAATATGACATATATTTAGGATCTGCGTTGTATTTTCAGTATTTAGGATATGAACAAATAAAAGAACCAATATTTACATGTTTGTGTTTGAAAAATGAAATCGTGACGGAAAAGAAAACAGTTTGGACATGCTTTAAGGACTCAGTAAAGACTTTAAATATCCATGGACACCCAATGCTTTCTCATGAACCTCAGCCCTTCCTTTCCAATTTTTATACAAACTATACTTGAACAGAGGCCTCTGCAAACAATAGATATAGCATTGTTAAATTTTAGTCTGAAGTTTGAATGCTAGCAGAACTTTAATTTACATCCAGGAAGCATGCAACATTCAGTAGCCAAATAGAAGCAGCGAAATTGTCATAACTGGTGGCATGGCGCTACAGTTCCTATCAGAGCTAAGCCTCTTTAATAGTAAAGACCATCGATCAAGCCTTCCAATTACAAACCAATATACCAGATTACTATCCTCATCAAACGAGTTCGTCCAGCTCTTCTTGGTTTTCCCACTAGTCTTCGTCCTTCGACCTTCATTATCTTCCTATCTGTATATACTGCTGACTCATGCAACAGCTCCCTCTCCATTCCAATATCCCCATTTTAACATCCTTGAAGGCCTTTCGCTCGACATCTCTCGCTTGACAAAAAGCCTGTACAGCTTGTTTTTGACCCTGACTCATTATTGATTTCCTTGCTTTGCCCCGACAACATGTCTTATCATCCAGCAGTTGTGGTGGAGTTCCGCAAACATCTGTATTGGCACCAGTCATATTCAACACATATCTATCAGATTTAAATTCTTAAAACCTTTGTAAGCTGCTCTGCATTTCACTACGTGATGAGATATCGTAAGTTTTCAGCAAATTTTGATGGCAGCACCCGTACTGAACATCATTGAGCAATCAAATCTTTGAACTTATTTCGATTTCCTGTAGAAATAGATGCCTAGAAAACACACTCAATGCCAAATGACCAAGGCAATTTGGTTTTACTCGCCTCACAAAGTATCTGGACATTGGGCTTACGTGGAGTGATCAACTTATGGCCATGTCTGCATAAGCTATTAAGGCTCTAATTCTAAGCTTAAACATGGCAGGTAAGCTCTGGGGTCACCCAAGATCTTTGGGTGACTGTATACCATCGTTGTAATTCAAATCATCACCTATAGCCCAATCGCAATAGGTGATGATCTTGTAGATATGACTATGCAGATTTGACCATAAGAACCGAGGATGGACCTAAAGGAAGTTGTAGATAGAGAGAACCCTACGGCCTGGAGAAGGCTTACAGGTCATCAAACATCGAAAATCTCATACAACATCTGTGGCTAAAAGACATTTCGAGCTTGCATTAAAATGGGCAAGAAAAAACTGTTGGGTTTTGCTGGGATAGTCGCAGGATAACGCAGACTCAGAGAGCATTTGAAGAAAAAAGGCTTAAAAGTGAACATTGAGTGCATTTCCTGGAATAATTTCGAAAAGACAATGTGTATCTGTTTGCTATCCTACTGAAGAGCCGGTTTTAGAACAACGTGCAAAGGAATTTTCTACTACAAAACGAGTATCTGATGACAAAATGGAACATCGATCTCTTTACAAAGATTGACCTATTTGAAATGCATTAGTTTCACCATGAAAATTGAAACAGAAAATATCTTTAAAAGCTGAGATCTGAAATATAAAAAAAATCCAAAATTTTAACCTGAATTCTTAAATATTTGTCGCAGGCATCCAATTGCTATTGAATTTGTTACGAAAAAAATTTAAAAATGGATCACAATAAGATTAAAAAACTAAATATGTGACATGTGGGCCACGAAGGGCTAGAATGAAACATTAAAGCCCCTTTTCAAGGGAAGTTCATCTACTCAAATACCGTTCGACCAAACATCAAGTATATATCCATTGTTTCTTTGTTGTTAAATAGGATCAAAACATATCCAAGGAAGATTTTGTTTCATGTTCCAAAAAAAAGTTGCGAATCACTGACATGAAGAGTACCCTATAAAACAGCTCTTTTGGGATAGAGATCAGTAATTATTAGAATGTCCACTGGTACTTTCTCGAGGAATAATAATCATTCTTTGTATCAAAAATAAAGGTACAAGAGTTCCAGATTGACTGTGACACAACGTTTGACACTGCCTTAATTATTCTTTATTTGGTTAATTGGAATTAACAGCCAATTATTCATTCGAAATATTATGAATAGTATCGATTAAAAATTTGGAAAGGTATTGGACCTCTGGAATGAATAAACAACTAGCAATAGTGCGATAAGGCTCATGCACAGTGATGTTCTAAGTAGTTCCAGCATCGACGTAAGACTTTGATGAATTTGTGCTCATTTCTTCATAAATTCACCAGTTATTCATTCATTACCTCCTGAAAACAAAATTAAATAGAAAAAGTTACAAAGAAACATGTCAACTTCAGTAGAGTGTACAACTTAATCCGTTTGAAAAGAATGATGATTTCTTCAGTACTTTTTTTTGTGGTAGGGAGGTGAATGCTGTTTACGCCCTCAGTGTTGGACTCGCAGACGTCTAATGCTTCCGGAATAAAACACAAGGATTGTGAGTGCTGCCTGTAAATCTGAGTTTCAGTGAAATTTTGTGTCTCCGTCGCGGAATTTTCGAAATTGGTTTGACAATTTTCATCATCAAATCTCCGCTTTTTCGATGTTAATCTATCAAGGAATTGATCTACCAACAACACATCTCGGATCTTTGAGCTTTTATTTCTACACAGGAATTACGCCTAAACTTGTGAAATAGAAGATAAGTGTTGCATAATTTGAGCGAGCTCAGGTTCTTCTATTTGGAGAAGCTGTGTAAGACGTTTTGGTCCCGCAGGATTTTCTGGTTCCCGCTTTTGCTCTTTCTACGCAGAAGCGTAGCACAGTAACGGCTTGAGTGTCATTCCACTTCAATGCGCAGCCATTCCCATCGCTTCTCACCTTCTCGTCTTAATCACCGTTTTTGAGCTGCCCGTCATTTTTGATTTTTTTGGAAACGTCACCGAAGCAATCACTAATAACTGTCCTTCCCTTCTGTTTGCTTTCGTTCAAATAATGAAAACTCTATCTGTTCATAAAACACGATTGGTTTGATGATACTTCCTTACTTTGATGATACTTCCACCTAGGAAGTCCATCTTCTCCACAGAAAATACTGTGCAGATACCGTGTAAACGGCAAAGTCCAATAGAATCCCATCTCTCGCAGCCAAAACAAAATTGTTCAACCCTACAAGATTACGTTTCGACGGTACATTTCGAAGAAAGTCACACCATCTGAAAATGGTATCCTCTGCCCAACGATGGACATGTGTTTTGACCGAAGCAGACCTACGGCATTTTCGAAGGACTTTAGATACTATGGGCCTTATTTTCTAGAGTTTGTCTCCATCCTTATTTTCTGCTGCGCTGTCAGTGAATTTTCCAATTGACTTGTTTTCACCGATCGAAGGTTTCTTTTCTGGGCAGAGTATATATTTGTTTGACTTGCCACTTGCCAAAACACGAGGTCCAAATATTCAAAAAAGGAGAATAGACAACTAATCTCTGAAGCTCCTTCACATTGCAGTTTATCATTAGAAATATCCGAACCAAGTGAAGTTATTTACATGGAAAGCCAGAAGAGACTTGAATTACTACTTTCAGGTTGTTGTATTACATCGTCCTGTTTCTCTTCTGACTCCAAGATGGCAAATTTCTACTATCTATCAAACCGAAATATCATAACCTAACATCGATCTCGATTAAAACTCCAGTACTTGAGAATAATGTTTGCTTCGCTTGTTAAGCCGCTGTGTCCTATCATCTTGAAACTCCTGGGTTTCATCTCAAACCCTTCTTGAACTAGCGTTTGACATCATCAAGCAACTATGACATTCACTGGTTCTAGAAGTTTTTGGCAGATCAATTTACCCATTTTCACTTAGAACTTATAAGTGATTTATACCCTTCCTAGCTAACTCAGCGAAGACTTATGGGTGCGGAAATTCTGATCAAATTTTTCGAATACCTCGGAAGTGAATTTAATTTTTACAAAGAAATACTTACTTATAAGTATACATTATATATTATATATAATACTTATTATAACTTACTTATCATTTATAAGTTCTAAGTGAAAATGCATAAATTGATCCACCAAAAACTTCTAGAATTGATAAAGCTTACCAAAGGCAATTTGGAAAATAGGACAAGTTCAAGCTGAGAGCAACAATCATAACACGTAAAAAAAATAGCCAGACGACATCCACCTAGCTGGTAGTGCCAATCGATGCGTCCCAGCCTGTGAGTTGGCACCTGATGAAAAGCGGCAGGGACGCGTGTTTGAAACCAGCTTGAGGTCTTTCCACTTTTCTTTGTAAATATTCATTGGTTGTCAAAGTCGTCACCGCCCAAGTGAGTGTCACATGGCATCGCGAGTTTTCCAAATGAGGATACTTCGTGGCTTGTAAACACCGAAACACCAAGTTTCAGACCGCTGATTTTAACAAACTAAAACAGTCCAATAGTACTACCTTAATAACAGAAATTTTGACACCAAACATCTAAAGTATAAGATATGGCGAGGCCCTGGGCGTATACATGAGCGTACGTGTGTGTCCGAAGTTTTAAACTTATCTTTTTTCTCTTTATAAGCTGTTCAAAGGTTCGGCTCCATTCGTTGCCTGAAGACGAGTAACAACATGATGCAACATGATATCCGAAATTTTATCGAAATTTCAATGTTTTCCCATTAAGTGTAAGGACATTCTCATTAATGCCATTAATAACCAAATTATTCACTTGAACATATTTGATCAACGCAGTTAAAACAATTTCATTCGGCTCCCGTAAACTAAATCCGAAGTGTAGCATCTGTCAAAATCGTGTGAAATGTGCGGGGTCTAAATGATGATCGTGCGGAGTTAACATTCCCGTTAAGTTGATTTTCCTGTATCCATTGGCAGCACGAATTAGTGGATGATAGGGAAGGTAAGTTTTTCATATTTTTTATAGGTTATTGATTGAATGACGAGATAATGCTTATTGCACATTCATTTATACTACCAGTGAGTATTTTAAAGTAACTGTTGGTGAATTTGTGTTAATATGCGTAAATTTTGGTGATTGCGGACAAAAATTTGCTTTTGCGAACAAAGACATAGCTTTTGGATCTTGGTGATGCTGGTTGAAAAATTGCAAATATTTAAAAATTAAAATTTTATCAAATGACCATATGACCAATAGTTGTTTCACATGATCTTCCACTGGGCCATCTTTTAGCGAATGAGGAAATTTCGCCCGGAGAAAGAAACAAATAGGAGTAGTAAACGTATTCCCAATAAAGAAATTCAGACTGGAAGTCAATTCTAAATACTCCTTGGTCTACACTTTACATTTATTTTGCAAATAATTAATCGCGAGCGGGATTTCCTTTAGAGTTTATTGTATACACTTACAGAGAAAACAGCTTTTTATGAGGAGTAGATGAAATCGAACATTAACATACTAATAAGGACGCAGTCTAGATTTAAGTTAATTCGAAAGATTTAGGAACCTACGACCATCAAATAAACTAGAATTCAGGAGAGATACAATAGGACTTCGCTGGGCATATTTATGTCTTCTCCCAGAGCTGTTTGAATATCGTTCAAAAAACACAAATTGAAAGAACATAAATACCACATACGGCGTCTATACCATATTGTACGAATCCCTTCCATCCTTTATTTCGAAACCACCCTTGAGATCCTCAGATTATCCAAGGGTATTTTCAAAGAGCCGTTAATTTATGTTGCTGTTAAATAAAAGCAAAGAGTTATACTCCTTGCTAGTAGTCGTAGAGCGGAGTATCTAACTCAATAATATATTCATAGGATTTTTGGTCTTCATTAAACTTATCCGTATACTACACAGCATCTCGCCTGCATCGTTTTATAATCATTCCACCACTATCTCCTGTATACCATAAAATCCTGATGCAGTGCAATGAAAAATCCATGCCAGCTAGTAGAAAGTTCAGTGAAAATATACAACTTTATCTTATCGTTCCACTTGGCATAAGTAAAAAATCCCAGGGATCGCAATAAAAGAATGAATTTCTCTTCTTGAATATTTCACCGATGAACATTGCCATATTGTTTACGACCGAACAGCCGTAAAGTTTTTAACGCATCCTAACTGGAAATCGTTGTACTTCCTCTGGCCAACACCATCCTACCGCTCCCATGTTCCCGCCCCCTTCCAGAGAGCCAACCTCAGATTTGCAATTCTATATGTATTGATGCGTTGGTTAGGCGAGGAAAAAGTTTGAAAATTATTTGTTTTCAACTCCATCGGTAAGTGGTGAAAAATTTTCCCGGCAAGGCAACATGAAAAACCTTCAACTTCTCTTTTCTCATATCTACAATTTACCTTGAATCCGGCGGATCTCCATTTTCACCCCAGGGCTACATTTGATTGCGGATAAATTAAATTTCAGACGAAAACCATACGTTTTTATTACCTTTTAAAATTTTCAGTGTTCGGCGAAATCCTTTGTTAATTTTTTAGGTTTCTCATCTTTTACTTTAGATGGTCATAAAGTTTTTTCAACGCCTGACCTGATGCAAGTGTTTTTTTGTTTTTTTTTTTGTTTTTTTCCTGCAACACGCTAACATGAAATTCAATTTGAGCTGGTCCTTAACTTCCCTAGACAAACTCAGTTGAAAATACTGGACGTAAAAGGTTTGAGTCTTTGTTACATTTTTATATTCAATGATGATCGTAAAATATGGTTTTTACGATAAATCCCGCCGACAGATACTTGCCTGGGAAACAGCCTAAAGTCAACCCGGAGACTCAATAAAACGTTTCTACGCATCGCTTGAATCGGGATAATAATAGCTATCAGCAATTCACCGATTGTAGGATCGTTCGTATCGAACTTGTGCATCCGGCTCCTATTCAAATCGACTGGATTAATTCAATGAAGCATTACAAATTGAGTGGCCGAAAAGGATTAGCATACTCTCCAATATGATTGGATTGTGAAACAAAGTGAATGCAAAGAACCGAGGACCAAGTTAGGGAAGTACTCTTTGAATATTATTTCCGATTCAATTGTTTCTATGGAAATCTATGAGAAGAGGATCCCACCCTTCCCAGTTTTTGTGTCTTCCACTTCCACTTAACGAAAGAACAACCAAGTTACGTCAAATTTAAATTATATATATATATATACTTTACATTTGTTTTTATAAAGTTTCATTCCCTTTTGTTTTTATCCATTTTGCTAGTTTGTCTGTCGTTACTTTGCGTCGTCGACGGGTTCTAGTTAAAAATGTACGTGGTTGGCGGAAATAGAATCGAATAAAACAACAGACGTTGAGCAAGGACATCGGATTATGCGGATAAGAACAAAAATACAAGAAAAAAATACTCCAGTGGAAATTTGTTGCGACTTATCGTGATGGGTTGTCTTTCATAAAATTCAAAAACACAAAAAGCTTTTGTAGACTTGCTCGTTTGTTATTTTAATGAGATTGAATTTCGAAAAGCAAAGAAGATCCGTTTTCGTTATTGTATAGAGGTCGATTGTGTTGAATATTATAAAAATTGGCTTTGTCAATATGTCCTTGACTTGTAAACACTTTTTGACAAGGAACAAAAAAATTAAGGGAACGAAAAATTGCGGAGATATGGACTGAGGCATATGGAAACGTATTAAGAATTTCTTATACACTTCCAAAAGCGCTTATATTGTATGCTATCTGGGATGAAATTTTCGATGTGTCGACGATTGATTGCCAAATCTAAAAATGTTTGAAAAAAGAGGGCAAGTGTCAGAATAAGAAAGTCTCAGCCTCTCCAATCTTCAACTTAAATTCTTGATTATTTTAGGTGAATTACAACCTAACTAAATGCTAAAAAGGTTTCCTAAAGAAAACCATTTCAAAAAAATTCCATCAGTCTGCAGAATTTCGGTTGCTACACCGGAACCCATTCTTGATCAAACTCTTCTTCCTTTAAGATTACTCTCAGAAAGATATCTTATCACCACATCTTACCATGGAAGTCAAGAAAGACTGTTGCGCCTATGATTCTTATGATAAAAATTCATAAGAAAAATATGTTTTCAAACTTTGTAAAATCATTCTGAGTACCGTTCGTTTCCGTCCTCTAAATTAAAACAAGATGCACCGAAGGAAAAGTTGCAAGGTTTGAAAGAGCCTGACACAACAAAAATTTAGTTCTTTATTTCTTATTCACGTTGGAACAGCAACTTGGCAACATTGGCGGAAGGAGTCGGATACAAAGCCATTAGAGAGACTTTAACTGAACGAAAGAATCATAATCCTTGAAATATTTGACGCAGGATGCTATGAACACTTTTTCAACAAAAGCTACCAAGATTTTCTCCACCTTAAAGCGGTGTCGCGAAAGACTTGTTGCGAAGATTCCGGCTGCCAGACTGCATGAAGGCAGTCTTGTTTGACTTAACCAGCTAGTACACAATGAAGGATAAGCAAAGTAACCCCAAAGTCTCAAAATTCTCGAAATAAATGAAGACGAGTAACCTTTGGACCAAGCCCCACGAAACTAGAATGATTCGGTCCAGCAATGTACGCTGAGGAAGCAACGCATATGTACATCAAGCGATAGAAAACAATGCCAAAGCATCCGGCATTCGCCTTGTGTACCCTTTTTTGCGGACGTGAGAATCAGTTTGGACGCTCAAAAGAAAGACACAACAATTTTTCAAGCTCCAGCAGAAGCTTAAGAAGAAAGACCATAGAAACTAGGAGGAAAGTCTAGTACTAAGGAAACCAGATGAAAAGAAATTTAAGCAAAGGAAGTTATCTCAACAAATATTATGACCCAAAGTAAAATCTGACCCCAACACTTGACTCCGGAGTCCTAGCCACGGATAAGGAAAATACGGAATAAGGTCCTACCAAGGTATTATGAAATATTTTATTAAGCTAATGACATTATTCCCAACCTATGAAGTCAGCTCATTCGAAAAAAAAATTTCAAATACACACGATCCTTTGCAGTAAACCTCAAATCATACCAATCAGGTCGACAAGATTGACATTTAGCTATCGAGCTAAACGAGCATTCTGTGGTATTACTAAAGACTTTCGTCGCTAAATGACGAAACGCTGTTTTTTGGCTGGAGAGGTTAAGGCTACTGGCATCCTGATTGTCAAAGTACAAGTGGACTGAGACCGCCAACCAATCGCCTACTCTGCCAACAGGAGTATCTAGCCTTGAACCGATTGACACTTATTTCGGATCTTCTCTATTATACTACGTATATAACTTATTGTACCACCCTCACTTTTCCTTATGACACCTTGGGTGACAGGATTTCCTTCTCCAGCGAGGGAGGAGGAACGAGAAGGATTACAAGAGAAGGGATCCCTTCAGTCTCAACGCCTCCAACCAATCAAGAATCCTTTCCTAATCGATATTTTTAAGCCGAAACACTCTTCTAATGGATGGCCAAATCACCCCAATTAGCGAATGATATCAGCTGTCTTCCCTCCAAGTACATTTATCTGCATCAGAACAAACGCTAGAGGAACCTCTAGGGATATTGAAGTCTATATGTGTTATTTCAAGTGAAAATATTTATAAAATTATCGAATTTCAGGGCAACATACGAAAATGTTGAGAAAGGTTACAAAGAGCAAAGATACCAATAAAGGTAGGGAACGAATTTTGAACGTTGAAAAAACGAAGAAGTGGAAGGGATGAAGGAAGTGAAAGAACATCCTACTTTTAATCTCAATCAGGTGACGGGTATCAATATGATCGACCATAGTGCGAATTCCGGGACCGATACCAACAGGTATCACCAAAGAGCGGCAACAATCAATATGTTGCAACAGGCACGGTCAACAGTATAACACTCTACAGATGGGGACACCCACATGGCAGTGTGAACAAGTATTGAAAAACGAGTGGTTCCAATACGACACCATAAGACCATAGAGCTCACACCATGAAGAACAAATGGAGTAGAATACAAAAAAAGGATACAAAAATCTAAAAATTTAAGAAGAAAACGAATAAGGCAGCTCTTTTCCGCAGTTAGACAAGGATGATAGAACTACAGTATTATAATAGCTGAAGTACATACAGCCCTAAATCTTCCATCAAACTCCCGATTTACCGTTATTTCACCCCAAAAAAATTGAACCATATTTAGATTGGAAAAATTTTCTAGAATTTTTTGTGTAAAACAAGAAAACCCCTCCCGAAGCTTTTGCGTAAAAGCACAATGCCCATGTAAATGTTCTTCTATCTCTGTCTAAAATAATCAATTCAAGAGTCTCAGCGCTTGTATTATTATGCCATGAAGAAGTTATGTACAAAAAAAGAAGAGTGGGCTAATCAATTAAGTGTGATCGAACCACAAAAAAGAGAAGTCCTTCTGAAGGTCCTGATTGCCACGAGTATCATCAAATCCGGTCTAGCTTAAAATTGTATGAAAATTTGAGGTTCAAGTCATAAAAATCACTGCAGGATAAAAAAGAACAAAGTGCAGATCTGACGCGCGTCGCAAACATCCAGGCTTCTGAAACACTTTTAATGAGAAGAATGCGACAGAATTGCATAGAATAAGGTAAGGTATATATATACCGATATAGAATGCGGAGGATGAACTTCGCAGGGAGTTGGGTGAATTTAATTAGGCTATCGCAATTCAAACAGGATTTGAACACATTGAGCCGTGTCTCTAAGCAAACGGCTCATTCTCAAAAAGCGAATGTACTACAACGCGTAAAATCTATTAACTGGAATATGTCACACATCATAAAGATTCTAGTCCGCAATCCAAGTAAGTGTATCATTTCATAACCGGCAAACAGACAAGGTAAGGTTTTGAAACAATGCTGAGAAGGTCAGTGAAACATCTTGAGCAATAAGCGCCCCACAAAGGAAACTACGCATAGACAGAATCTGCCCCAAAATGGTGGCTCTTTCTCAAAATGAATTTGATTTCAATAAAAATGGTCCTCCTTCTCAATCAAAAATAAGGAACATCTCAAAATTTTATTAGACCAACACTTTTCAGATGCAAATGTCAAAGGGATCAAACAATAAACCTTGACTTCTCCTCAATCAGAGCCTCCCCTGAAGAATTTGCTGGATGGTGGAAAGAGTCTAATGGCCGTATGCCCCTAAACCAAAAACCGCATCCTGCGTCCAGTACCGATAGGAATATAACACCAAAGAGGCAAAAGGAAAGAGAAGATGCCTTGGACCAGAGGTTGATTTAATAATCTTGTGAATGAAAACATGAACCTTGGAGCAAACCAAAATTTAGTTTAAACATAATCAAATCAGTTAATTAATCTAAGTTTTTCCCAGCTTTTTGGATCACACAAATTTTGTCCTTCTAATTTTTTTGTTCAAATTCAAAAAATACGGTTCAAAAGCAATTTGAACGACTGCGTTTGGCCCCAATTTCTTCAGTCCCATAAGGAATTTTTTCAAGTTAAAAAACAGCAAAATGTCGTCGGGAGCAAAATCTTGGGAAAATGGGAACCAAGGAAGCAAATCAGAGCACAATTTATGAATTTTCGCCAAAAAGATGCCTTGGAATCCCGCATTATCATATATCGAGGGAACTTTTTTGGGCATAGAGAAGGGTTTTTTTCTTATTTTTGAACTTCTATAAATTAGGACAGCATTACCGACTAATATGTTAGCCATTTTTAAGGAAGTAGATAAAGTTGGTCAGCTAGTTGTCCTAAACTCCTACTGTCATTACCCTTCCTGTAGAAAGAGCATTCTTCGGAGCTAGTTCCGCAATGAGATACACAGCTTTGACTGTTGTTTCGTATTACGATCAACCCAGGATATGTGAACGGTCATCGAACGCTGTTAAAATTCAGTGCGATATTGTTCAAAATGCCTGAAGAACTCGCGCTACTTGTCCATTCGTTCATGTTTAGACAGAATTTAGAAAAATCCAACGCGCTGATAATTTTTCTAAATGCGATATGCTAGAAGCCTCAGCAATTCACAAAACTGTCAATGAACGATATACCATAATCGTCAAGTTCCCGTTACCCGTTACAAACGCTGGTGTGACCTCGATATTACTCGGCAACTTAACTTTTGTTTGCAAAACGTTAAAAAATTCGGAGGTCTATTACCATCAACAAATGTCAAATCGTTCTTTACTTAACATGTCCTTTCCGTTTTTCAATGAAGGAACTCGATGACCGAACATTACTCTATCTTTCTCATTGTTGACAGGAAATGTCATTTGTCAAATGAAATGAAGCTGAAATTTCTCAATCTATGAAAATTGTCACGATGTATGGAAACGATTGCTTAGGCAATGTCAGTACATACCTCACTGAAACTTCATATTTATTCTATCCTATTTGATCCTCTCATTTGAATCAAAAAGGATCAATTCGTGAACAAATTGCTCAAGGACCGTTAGCTTGAAAGACAATCCTAGGTTTCCTAGGTTGTCTTAGTCCTAGGTTGTTTTTATCATGGTCTTGCTGTAGGCCTAGGGTGTGGGAAGACAAAGAGGAATAGGCATTGATGTTAGGAAAAAAGGAAAAGTTGAAAGTTATCTCATTCAATAACGTATTCATTTCTCTGTTGACATTTGCAAGAGAACTTTAACAGCTCTGCTGAGAAGAAAGACCGCGTTGATTTTAACAAGTTTTGTGTAGTTCTTAGAAGGAATTTGAAAAACGAAACTATAAAAGAATATTTAAGATTGACAAATAAAAGAAATTGCATAAATAGAGACTCTGACAAATGATTTCCTTTGTGTAATATTGATAAAGATGCATCCTTATCGGCTCAATGTGTTAAACATTTTATCTTTTATCCTTCACTTGTCAAAGATTTCACCTAAAATCAGTTGAACATTGTCTTCATGGTTATGTCCTGGAGCACAAAATGCGTCTACCAAGCTTGAATTGTGTTATTAGGCGAGAACAACTTAATTCCCCTATATTAACACCGAAAAAGCATCACCAAACTGTCCAGGATCAAATTCGTAAGTATTGCTTTTATCCTTAACGAGATTTTATTCGCCCAATACATGAAAAAAAATATTTGAAGTTCTATCGTATTGTACAAGAGTGAAACCGTTTCCCCCTCTATAGCACTATCGAATTCTGACATTTCACTGCTAACAACTTCATCCTCCAGTTCAATCCTCCATAAATTTCCCAACTCAGGGCAAATATTTACTTTAACTTATTAGATTTATATGCTCAACTCCATAAAATCCCGGTCGTCCTTATTTTCTCAATGTTTCTTGCAAAAAGCTAATGCTGTTAAATATTTCGATGACCACTCACACATTTTAGTTCATATCGTTCTAACACTAGTATTATTCCATTGGGCGAAAGAGCATCCACGTATCCTTTGTACCACACAAAACTGAAATCTATTCCCAGATACATAGGAATTGTTGTCAAGTGCAATTTCGAATTTAATGGAAATTTATGGTCGATAATACTTTCACTTACAATACAGACGATAGGAATGGGATGTACGGATCGGTTCAGATAGGAACGGGTTTAAAAAGGATATTGCAGAGTATCACAGGGTTTGACAAACAATTGCTCTGAAAAGTAATAAATCTGAAAAAAATATTTACAGTGGAAACTAAAAATGAAATGAAGGACTGAAGTCCTTTTGACGCTAGGCAATGTAATAATGTAAAATATTTTAATTTCTCTACACCCATCCCGAAAATTGTATCCTCTTAACCCTATACACTACTTGCTATCTCGCATTGCTCTTTGAACTTCCGCAGTGTTACAGGACATGGATACTTTCGGTTCCAAAAAAAGGACAACAGTTTCAAAGTATACAACACGGGTAGACACAGGATATCGGGATTATACACAAGAGCCAAGCGAGGGGCAAGTCCTGCTATGTAGTTGTATATGTACACGGATGAGTAAGAGCAAACTTTGGTCGCAGTAAATTTTAATAAATGTCACCGCTACGTATCCAAAAATCCAATAAAAATAATTAATTGCCGATGGTTAATCACACTTAATTAGAGATTGTGGTTAAGCTTTTCACTATGTGTAAGCATTATTATGAGCTGGACGATAAAGCAAGAACTTGCTCCGACAAATATATATATATATATTTTTCGTCCTAGTGACACAGTAGTAAAAAGAGCCCATACAAAAAGGAGTTACGGGCTAAATGGTTTGAGAAACGATACGAAAGGAGGAAATGTTGTTGTTTTGTGTTGAACAAAGTTCTACACATGCTTTATGGACGCCATCCATTTTGCAAGGTTTTCAATAAAGCTTAGATTTAATGAAATGAAGGAGATTTCATCAACAATTTGGACAAATGTAAATGAACGGCCGAAAGCTTTTTGGTATTTGACTAAATTGATATTGGTCTTGTTTTGCAGATTTACGTAATCCCTTGATTTCTTATTCGGAGAAATTATTTATGAGAGTTGAAATGATAAAAATGTTAGGGGAAATTATTACGAATTTCAATCTTTAATCACTGCGTTGTTAATGATGCTTAATCTTTTTTCATAAGTTATTTATTCTTATAAGCGTAGTATTAACAGTCAATAAACGCGCTTAGTCAAACAAACTAATATCATCCTGGATAATGAAAACAGAGGTTGATTTCACTCAAATATACTTCCTTGCCGATTTTCATCGGGTTTCAACTAGTATCAGGATATATATATCGGTTGGGAGCGTCTGACTATATCAGTTACATTTATTCATAGTGTAACGACTCTAAATCACAAACAGTTGGGAGGAGCATCGGAAAGAAAGTGATACGAATATCCTATGTAACATATTGAACGAGCTTTACAAGATAGAGAGCTTAAATCTGTACTAATTTAGTACTAATGGATTATGCGCTAAGATTCCAAATTCAAGAACGCGATCAATAGATCAAGAAACCAGGAATCTAAAAACCAAGAAATCTAAGGACCGAAATGTGTTTTAGAATTTTTCCCGGCTATGTGTAACACTAGACAGTAGCACTAATGGGTACTCATTCCATCAAATATAACGGGTTATTACTTGGCTTATCCTTGCCACATCAATGGGAATCGAGATAAGAGGAAGAAGGGCAAGGGCTACGTTCAACGTTGGGTTACAAAACCCGCGGACAATAAACTTGTTATTTCGGAAACAAAGGCATAGCGTATACCCAAACAGGTGAAAAGACTTCGAACGAACGCAGAATCTAACGAGGTTCAAGCGAAATAAGTAGAAATTTTTTTGTATTGGCAAATTTCTTCTTAATATCATATTTTTAATGCAAGGAAAACGAATAGATATCTACCTATTTTTCTATATCTATCATTCAGAATCTACCCGGAGGTGTTTTCATTGTATTGTGTTTACGCTATGTCAAAGGAACAAAAACGCCAACCAACAACAAACTGAGAGGCAAAGAACATCACAAATACTTAAGTCACTCGCTTCGGAAACCAAGAAAGCTCTTAACACCAATAACTAACTAAACTGTTATAGGAGCAGTCCAGTCAACCCTATCTGATGGTCTCACGGTTGACTTTGGATCCTGGAAACACTGCTTTACACATTCTGTTCTACAAGTAGTCGCAAGTTTAGTTATGAGTAATGGTATTGAATAGACGTAGCCACACAGTCCCACTAGACGAGAGTTAAGGCTCGTAAGCTGTCATTCCGCATTACATCGTAATGAGATACCAGGTTACATTGACGATCACCAACGCTTTTACTGGTCAATACGGAACCAAGCTTTTCTGGCGCTTTAAAGGACAACGCAACTCTCAAACTTCACAATGTGTCTTTTACTGAATTGAATGATCAACAGGATACAGCAAAGATTAGCTCGTCTCCACTTTTCTGAATGCCTGGAATAGGGCAATACTGCTCTCCAAAGGAACTCCTTGCTCTAGACATGTGGCAAGCCCAGGCACAAAATAGTATAATTCACACGATACACGATAACACTACAAAATCCAAATTGATACAGAAACAGAGAATAGTGAGAATAGTTCACACTACAAAATCCAAATTGATACAGAAACAGAGAATAGTGTGGTCTTCACAGATACTCCAACAAATCCAAAATGTTTTAACTCAATGTTTCCTCCAGAGAAACTCATATAAATACCCATGATATACTTCTAGTGTTCATCGGGGATAGAAAAGTCAACCTTATTCTGCTTAAAGATCGGCACCTGGTTATCTATCCCTTAGCAACGTACCAGAAGGAACCTGGAACACCCGGGTTCGAAACAGTACACTTTTCAGAAGTTAGGAGAACAGGCGTAGTTCTAATTTCGTGTGGGTTCAGTGCCCAAATGCAGCACAGGCTTCCTGAAAGATAGCTTAATCAAACAGATACTGAAACATGCTTACAAATGGGCCCAAGTGACATTTAGCTCTCGTACTATTTTTGAAAAAAGAAGGACAAACGTAATTGATTGAAATGAAAATGAAATTCCACAAAGTGCATTCGAGTCTACAATTTTTTTTTCATGGCATAAGCCATTGGATGAAACTAGGTAACTGGGTAACCTCGTTCTAGGTAACGTGGTTATCTAGGTTACGTCAATTTATGCATTAACAATATCATCCTGCTCCCCTAATTGAAACAAAAAAAATTCCAACTTGATTTTCCCAAATTAAGATTGAGATGATATTCCAAATATATTCTTGCATACAATCGAAGGAACTAAGGATTGATTAAAATTTTCGACTCCTTTTCGTGGACCTTATAATTACATATTAAATGTTGATTTTCCGTAGCTGTTTCTTAATCAAAATTTTGTTTGAATATTAATTGACTCGCATTATTTACCGGTCGACTCTATTAGCTACCTTTAATATTTCCGATAAACTTATTCAAACATCCTTATTCAAATATCCTTGTACCTTCATAGATATATGTAACATTAACACAAACCTTTTCAAACGGAACCTTCATAAACTAAATTGGAGAGTTTGTAAACAAATTAACTTGGCATTCAATCATTTCGTACTTTGAACTCTTCCTGTTGATACCCTATAAGTGGAACTCATAAGGATTCACTGGTATATAAAGTACGTTCTTGGAATTCTTGCGACAAGCAATAAATCACAATCTGGAGTTCATTAGATGAACGCTGAATAAGGCCTTTATTGACAATTCGGATATCAATCCCCAAAAGGTACAAGAGTGGGATAATTAAATAAATCAACACTCTTCCTGTGAAATTGTGTTTCAAACTACTTTTACACCTTAATATCATTTATAACATCCTTGGTATTAGATATGAAATCACATAAACTGGCATGAATGGATAATAATTAAACTTTTGGTGCGAAGAATCTGAAATTCGAGAGAATTTTATTGGAATTGATTCTCAGATGAAGGCATCTACAAAAGTGGGCTTAAATTTTGGAAACTTTAGCACCATGTAAATGTAGCAAATGTCGCAAAAAATCATCATATTCGACCGTTTTTCAATACACCATATTGATTTATAAAGATTTGTGGTTACTTGACTTGTAAATGTATAGAAAAAAAAACTAGACCTACTTTTTCTTAGGTCTCAGTTTGTAAGAGTGACATATTAATGAACCTGCTCTCTAGCAAGCTCTTTCATAGCTGTCCAACATCCCTTTCTAAACGTCAATATCTACTGGATTCATATGCAAACGTCAAAGTCAACTAATCAAACCACTATAAGCCCTAAGTTTCCTTCACAGAATGACGTGATTTAACAGACCCTTTAGAAATGGATTTCACCAGTGAAATCCAATTCCAAAAAGACCGTATAATTTGACAAGTTTAGGAATTTACTAGGAGACATCGGATGCTGATCAGAATGCAAGCAATGGATGGTTTGAAAAATTAAGGAACGTCACTTTCTCCAAATAATTCAACTTTCAAAGATCTTCAAAATACTACGAAGCAAACGTGAAGAATTGTTTAAGGAACTTCAACGTTGTTGACAAAGAATTGAAAGCCGCTTATACATTTTGTTCTTTACATCCGCTAACGATGTCGTGATCATACTTCTCTTCACCACTTTTAATTACAAGCAAGTTGAGATCAAATATGGCATAGGAAGCCAAAAGGAGGGCTCAGCAGAAAGCGTGGTGAAGTCCACAATGAGTCTCATAACGTCTGACTGCGACTTCTTTACAACAGTTGAAACATTGTCAGCCTGCTGCACCGTGAAATTGAACGTTCTAGGGATGAGGATGAGTGATACCCCCGGTCACAGGTCAGCTAGGAAATTTCTCTTCAGGCCAAGTAACGAAAGGTAGGCTCTCTGTTGGCAGAACTTCATTGAAGTTACCTACAAACACTCGTGGGGTACGAGTACGAGTAATTATAACCTTATCATGCCGAAACTTGGAGCCACAACTGGCGTTATCTGTCTCTAAGGGGAAGAAAATGAACGACGGGATCAAGATCGGGATCTCTTCCCAATACATTTCATTCGTTCCGATGCTTTATACGCGGAAATTCCGGTTGACTACCTACTTTTCAATATGAACTAGCTGAACAGAGCAAGCCGGTCAGCAAAGATGCGAAAAACTATAGAACCAGATTGTGTCCAAACCTTCGCTCGCAATCCCAGATATACCTTTCAACAAAAGCAATTATAAAAGTGAAGAGCCCGGTCCAAAGGACACATGCACACAGCTATCACTCAAAATGCGTGTTACTATGCCTTGGATCGCGCTGGACGGACTAATATTTTTGGCGCCCAGAAATCTGCGTGCAAAGGTTTCTGCTATTGAAGGACTAGCTCAAGGATAGGAAGCTTGTCTGTAATACATAGGAGTTTAGCGAAGAATGGACGTGACAACTGTGGCAACACTCTGTGGCAACACAAGTTTTGTGTTGCCACAGAGAGAAGAATTTCTCTTACGCCGAGCGTTTGAAGCTGTCAAGCAGGATTTAGTCAGACTCCGAATGGCAATGCGTCGCAAAAGAATGGTGGAAAAAATGCTACTATAAGAGAAAAATGGAATTTTAAGCACGGCAGCTCTTCTTGCAAAGAAGGGCATCCTCATATTAAGGGGGACTCACCCTCTCAATAATTCCGCATCTTTCTGATCAGGCGTCTCCTTAACCCAAAGGTGTCGTTAGACAAGACTAAAGCATCCTAGTCAAAAGTAACATAGTCAAGCAGTTCCAAGGTAAGTTCTCAGTGTGGCAGGTTGTGGTGTTTATTTCGTAGCTTAATTGCTGTGTGCCATTGGGAGTCCTTCGTGAAAGTCGTAAACAGTCTGTACCTCTCAAGCAAGAAAAACAATCATTTATAGAAATTTCACAAAAAAATTGAAAAAATCTTCATGGCAGGGAGCCTATCGTCGCCCCAAAACCTGTATAAAACATATATTTTATATCTTTTCGCATGTATAAAAACAAATTTTTAGAAAATTTCATATGAAGGATTCTGAAGGAAATGAAGTTTTAATATGATTTTTTCCGATTAATTTAAACTTTGAGCACATTTAATACCACTCACTGACCGCAAGCACATATCGTGCAATGTAAATCACACCTACGTGTAATAAATGCTCGAGAGAAAATAAATAAGGGAAAAAGTGTAAAGTTGTGGCATCGAGCCCAGGAGACAAAATTGACAAAGAGGCGAGCTGAGATGAAGAACGAATGGACAAACAGATAAATTTCAAAGTAAATATCAAACGACAAACAGAAATTTGTGCACATCCCACCCGAAAACGCTGGGAGAAACAATAAAGTTTAGATCCTGCTGGAAATTAAGCGTAGTCAACGACGACAACAACGACTACAAACACACTTGTATGTTTACACGGCTAAGCTTGGGGTATCCAGGCAAATTCACCCTTAAATGTAGAAGGTTTCACGTTTCGAAATAATGAAAAACGAGATGCTTTATCTTCGGGCGGATAGGCGTTTTGAAAAATGTTGACTTTTACAATATGGGCTCGCAAGTCTAATAATTTTGATTAAGACAACAATCTTCCTTTTCCTGTCGCTGTTTAAGATATTAAACTGTAGCAAGCACGACGTGGATCAGGGGGCGGCAAGTTAATTATCCAAGTAGGATATCACGTAGCAATTAGACATTCTGAAAGTTGAGAAAATGAATGAATTTGATTCGAATCTTTTGAGAGCTGGCAAACGAGAATGAATGTACGTGCAAGGATTATTTTATAAATTAATTACTATTGGAATTTCCAGTCATAAGTGAAATATATTCCCAATAAACAGTTTTTCAGACCACCCACAGTTCCTTGGCCCGGCTGACTTTGATTTTAAGAACTTAAACTATGCCCAGGTATTTTCGACGAAAATTTGACTGATCCTTTTCAATTCCAAATTCAGTTAAATGAATAACCAAAGATTGCAAGTCAGAAACGATAAATCCTCGAACGAAGGGAAGCATTTTGCAAAAAAATAAGATTGTATATTATGAGCTAACCGAAAAAGCCATGTTCATACATCAGCAGTGTCCTTGCTCTCTCATGCAGACACCAATTATGCAATCATATTGCACATGCATATTTGAATTGCACCAAAACTTTTCGAGTGCAGTTAAACATTAATTATTATGACAATTTACAAAAGCTTCACCAAAGTGTGCTCCTGACACACACGTTAAAGCTTGTACCGGGCGCGCTCTTTGCTGTGACGAGAAATAAGGACGATCTTTGCTTGAGATAACGAAGGAAGGGATTTCGCATATTAAATACTATATATTAGACATAGCCCTTTTTTGTAGCAACCGAAATACGAGCATATCCTTGCAGATACAACTACGGCAGGCGTCACAATTTGTGGTAGATACCCTGTTGTGTCCCGGCGTATTCGTTTTGGTGTTGCTTCGTAGAAATGGAACAATCAGCCTTCAACAGTTTTGTTAACATTTTCCATGAATACGAATGAGCAACAACTATTGAGGCTCGTTGTTTCGCCAGAAGCAATCCCTTTTAATTAAGTTCAAATATAATGGAAACCGCAAAATGGTGAGCGTTTGGTGAAGTCTAGCCATAGTCTCATATATCATCATCACGTATGCATGCATGCATCGATGCACTGCGAATGTATTGGACAAGGTGTTGTTGAATTGTTATGACCTCTAGACTGTTTGATGGACAATTGTTACATGCGTATTGTTCGCGTACATCCTTGTACGGGACGGGGAGCTTTCATTGGGAAATCATAATTGGGTTCTTCCACTTATTGGAAATAGTGGACAAGACATGATACCAAACTTGGAAGCAAGTATGCGGTTACAATTAATTCAGTACAAGAACGCTGGTTTACTTCTCTGAATGTTCTCATTTTAATTATCGTAACGAAGTGGTTGAAGACCATATCCCAAGTCAGGAAAACATCTCCTTTCACACTTACATCATTTAAACCACCTATTAAAGACATCTTTTCTGTCTAAAGTAATACCAATTCCAATTCCTTAGTAAAATCCTTAGAAATGCGTAATTGTGAGTAAATATTTAATTTTAGAATATCTATTCAACACTTCACAATCATTGTCACTCTAAGCCACTCTTACTACTGAGATACCCCTACCTAAAACCTTGGAAAATAATTGAGTCTCCTTCTCGCAGTCTTCTTCGAAGTACGGCCGTAGCGGTCGCATACATTTGTTTAACTTATATCTCACACATCTCTAGACACTTTACCATAGTATAGATACATACAGCGCTAACATTCTCAGGTGGAGTCTCTTAGACAGAGAAAGAAAGAGTAGAAGCGGACTCATATTTGTTTTGCGTTTGCACGCTTTTAACGGTTTGAGGTGAATTCTTCTTTTTTATGAAAAAGTCAAAGGTATACTATCAGTCAAAATAAAAAGTCCACCTGTTTTGGTTGAATACCGTAAGATTGGGGATTAATTAGAAATAATAGTACTGCTTGTTCTAACGCTGCGGCTTTACTGATGCTTTACTTCGGCTTTACTGAAGCCGAGTGTGCTCAGCGATGTGCGAAGCTTCCACAAAGTTCACTACTCTTGCCAGGCCTTCAACATGCATCTTCTTTAATTGAGTATTGTAGAGGTGGGCAGAGCGCATGCGTGAAGGTCGATATGGAGAAGTATAAAAAGAATTCGGGACCATAACTGAAACTTTTCAATATTTTCGGCGAGCTTCGCTAGCTTCATCATCAAAAAATGCAACTTCCGGCCAAACTTAGGACAGCCAGAGCGCAGGATTCATGAATTTTGGTTAGCTGAATACATGTTTACACCAACGCCACATTGGTCACCGCAGCAAACATACATCTAGCTTTAAGCGGAGCTTAAAGTGAAGGTAGCAAAACAAAAAAATCGCTTTTTAATTTCTGTGAATTTATTTTTAATTTCATTTTTTACATTATTGACTATTTAAATCCCTTACCAATCGTTGTGAAATTTGTTGTCAAGATGACAGGATATCTGCCACTACTTGAGCGTTCAAAAGCGTTGTCTGAATGTGTTTTTCTGTGTCTGCATCTTTTTGAGGCCTTGTATACCTTTCTTTGTATGTCTTTTCGAGATTTTTTTTTGTGATCAGTTTTTGACGATCGCTGGGTAACTTGGTTATTGCGAACTTTCCTGAACTTGACCGAGGGGCTTATTGCTACTAACGTAACTGTATCAACTATCGCATTTTGGTATGAGCCTTCCTAGCCGGCTCTGGAAGTATAGAAAGAAGTTTTTTCGAACTCATGTGGAGTGATTAAGGTCTCTCCGGAGAAGGTCAAAAAAATGTTGCTGCTAAAATTCAGGTCTTTATGGGGAAAAAGCTATAAACCTCCATATCATATAAGCTTTTAACGTGCACTGGGGTCCTTGCTTTGGATAGCCTTTTGTAAACAAACGATTTTGCGTCCCAAGGAGAAGGTAAGAATTGATACTGCTTAGAGTCAGGTATTGACGGAAAAAACATCTACGAACCTCTATACCAAATAAGAAGTGCTGGTGTGGCGCAAAATGATCAATTCCTCGGATTGCAGTTTGCCCACGGAGGAATTCTCGGATGAGGTGTAGGAGAAAAGCCTCAAATATAAAATCATGGAAGGAAGTGGCTAGCTTGAGGCAAGTGGCGCCTTTTTTTAGATTTCTGTGAGCTCAAATGAAAGGGTGGACCGTGACTCTGCTTCGTGGTGGATCTTGCATCTGAGATCCGACTGATTCGGGGTCCTGTTTCCCAATAGTATTGACGAGCATGTTACAATTATATCTTTATACGAATGCAATAGTTTATCTTTACCTGATACGTGGTCTTTTGTACAAAAAAATTGTCATCAATCCTCGGTTTAGCACAGTCTGTAGATGTTGTTTGATGAATTAGGAGCTTGTTTTTTGGTGAAATTATGAGTTGAATCCTTCTAGGCTGCTCATTGGCAAGCATATGATTCTTCAGAAAGCGCCACTTCGGAGGTCGACTGCTGTTGTTTAGCTAAGTTATAATAAAAACAAACTTGATAGTGGATACCATGGACTTTTCATTGAGTCGAAGGAGACGAATTGTCCGCTTTGATGTTGATAATGCGGATGGTCCTTGAGGCCATGTTTACAAGGAATAAAAGTGCTTATAAGGCAGAAGCTGCGTGTCTGTGTGCATTACTCGATAAGTGTTTTCAGGCTGGTTCTTTCTCCTCTAAGGGTGCAAAGACCATATTCCAAAAATTGCTGTATAGGGATCCTAGTTTGGTAAGCTCCCTCCGTACCCCGCTTGTTCCAACACTTGGAAAAATAGGGAAGATACAGAGATCTTTGTTTGGCAAGTTCCTCCCTTATACCACTTCTGCCGACACTTAGAAATGTGCTGAAGGATGGGATGGCTCGAAAGCTAGAGGAGTAGGCATTTCATTCTCTTGCAAATTAACAGGATGTTTGGAGTAGGTTGTACCTATCACACATTGCTAAAGGTCAGTTATATTCTTCAGACAAGTGGTTATGGATAAATTCTTCAGGTTACGATTGACGTCACGTTTACATTTAATTATCTGATCTGACAAGCAACGTTAGTTTCAGGTGTAGCTAGAACTCTGCATAACTCATTTCTCTGGTAATAGTTTGTTCACCAAAATAAGCTGTGAATCAGCTGAGGTTTATTGGGAAAGATTGGCACAAGGGACTTATTGCTGATTCGTTTATCTGAATCTTAGTGATGGATGACTTGCTGATTAGGCTCTGCTATTTTTGAGATATAAACCTCAGCGGATGATTAAGGATTTTTGGTGGAGGTGACCATCCTAGCAGAATCGATTATTGATACATGATTAGAGTAACGAATTTTTTTTGACAGTTTCAGCCGAAAAAACTGGTATCATGGTTACCTCAGTCTGTGCTGCCATCCCTTCGTCAAGCACGAAGTAGAGACAATTTGACAACCACTGTCGATTAACTGGATATCCTGTTAAGATAATTCATCATTTTGGACTTCTTTGAGCGATACTAGAAACGATTTTCTATCAAAACCAGCACGTACTGCAAAAATTGATGACAGAGCTGAAGATGCATTTATAGTTATAGATAAGACCTTTGCCTTTGCCTTTGAATATATGAAGTTCCAAGGCTGCATAAGACCAAAAACTGAGACTTTTTTTTTTAGTCGTCCGTGTATTATTCCTCGGTGATGTGTAAATGTATGTCGTGGGTCACGCAGATTTTCCCGGAAGCACCTCCGACTGATCTCGAGTTCGTCCGTATAAGATTGGCCGTTCCTTTGTGGAGGATCTTCAGTGAGGTAACATGCATGTCTTATGGAGGTTTAACCCGGGAGACTAAGGCCATGCAGGCTGTCATGGCGGCAGCTTAGCATGTTCTGGAGATGATCATCAATTTAAAAAGATTATTTTTGAGGTCACATGCATGCCTGATGAAGGAACAACCTGGTAGACTGAGGACTGAGCCGATGCAGGCTATCGTGGTAACATCTAGAATCTAGAAACCTAGCAGACTTGTTGTTCGGTGGTGGAGGTTCTTCTTTTGGAGTATACCTGGCTAACGAGGGTTCAATCTGGTAGACGAGACAGTCCATCGAGAAGACAATCTGGCATCGATGAAGCTTTTAGGAAAGGTTATACTTTCCAGCAGGCAGTTCAAATAGAAATCGTACCTTAAAGGTGTGCTACGTACATGGTATTATGGTCAAAATAGCCCATTGATCGACCCCAGAGACTGATTATAGCAGTTTATCTGCATGGTACTATAGTGAAAGTTTGACAAATACTATTAAACATTTAATGTGAAGTGATGGTTCTAAGTGCCACTGACACCAAAGGTTATTTGAGTGCTATGTGCACGAACACCTACATAGCAAATTTAGCTTTAGATTGCGCAGGAGACCAATATATATAGCCGATATCGCAAATATTTACGCTGTAGTAAGTGTTTCATAGCCGTTGCTAGACTAGAGATGATCGACTAGATCGACTCCGTTTCTGTTATTTTTTAGTTGATACGTACTACTAATGAAGGTATCTAGTCCTTTTAGTTGTCAGGGCGTGGTTTTTCGTTGTTTTGCGTAGAGTAATGAGAACAGTTTGGTGCCTTTAATTGTGGGAGGCCAACCCCATGAGTCAGCCGTAAAGTTACCGACCCTTGTTAATTGGGGCAGAATCGATAGTTACGTTTTCCTTAGAATCGCAATAACCCTAACGGAGTATATGTGGAAGATGTTGATCTGTCAGCGAAAGAAGAGAATCCCATGGCAGATTGCTGCTATCCTTTCAAGGTAAGGCGTCCAATTGGCTGAAACGTTTTTCAGGATTTCTGAGGATAGGAAGTTTCTTTCTTCTATAGTTTCTTCTTTATATTTCTTTCTTCTATAGGAAAAACCAGAAGTTTTTATGCATCGTGGTATTGCAATTCAAACGTTGCGCTGAACAAGTGAGATTGGGGCTAGGTTTGACATAAGAATATCAACTCTGTTGATAAAGACCGGCAGGCAAAGCTTGGAAATTCAGATATTGACGTTCATCCTTATTTTTTTGCATGTCTCTCCGTTGCTTTTGCTACTGCCTTGTTCAGAATCATCTGAACGCATCTGTTTGGCCCTAAACTTATCTTTCACACAATGGCTAGAGAAAGAGCTACCTTGGTAGGAATACTTTTCTTCCTCCACCTTTCTGGAGCCCGTTGTTGCTGTTTTTCTAAGTTCAGGGATTGGGAAAAGCCCCATCGCGGGAAAGGCTCAAATTTAAACGGCTAAAAAATTCAACTACTTTGTTTACAGAGAGTTTCCTTGGGTCTTTACTTTGAATGAATCAACTGAAGTTGTTTTCATTGACAAGGATGTTATCATAAGGCGATTTTCATATCTGGGTAGAGACCATGAGGTCAACGAAACATTTTAGAGACTTCGTTTTCGTTTAAATATTTCCGTCGAAATAATTTTATAAGATCACATGCTTGGAAGCACTTTACTCAAAAAGGATACAAACCCCAAAGAAATCGTTGAAAGTCACCAAATGTGAACAATGACTTTTCATGGATAGTACGTTGAACTCATAATGAAAATAGGTTAAAAAATATTTTTCATTCATGCCATCATAATTCACCTCGTCCTCCATCGAAGCTTCCCGAGCGCCCAGAAAACATGATGAATATCCCCAAGGGGAACAAAGTTCGCCTTTGGTAAACACAAGCCCTCATTCTATTCGTCTTCCGCTTTCATTCATACATGCATATTTAAGTACATAATTTCACATTAAGGAACCTAGAGCTTAGAAATGCACCTGATATCCTTGGTTGGTTGATGTAGAGGCAGGAAGGCAACATAGTCTGGTTCCGTGGCTGGCTACTTCACCTCTACTTTCATCTCATGCCGGCCATCTTTACCCTTGCATCCCTTCATCCTGGCGGGTTGGTGGCAAAGTATAAAACATTTCGCTAACATTTTTAATTACGAAAACTTGGTACTCCATTAATTCATGAGCTCGTTTGCAAGTTTAATAACGACCAACAGCAGCAGTGGCAGCGGCAGCAACAGCCACTCTTCAATTAGGTCAAGTCTAAAGAATAGGAGGCTTTTTATTTCACGTTTGTTTTTCTTTTTTATAATTTTAAAAGCACTCATCGCACTCATTGACGCTGCTACACCTGGAGGTGTTTCAGAACGTTGCCAGCTTGCTCAAAAGTAGTTTATATGGAAACATTTTGGCCATCCTTCCTTCCTCCCTGAGTATTTGACCGTAACGACTCTGATGGTGGGCAACGATTCTCATTAAACACAGTTCATTAAAAGCTAATTTAGAAGAGTGTTTCGCTCGCATAACCAACTTTATAATTCAAGTGTATTTATTTGTTGAGTGCGTCCCTGTTTGCAATGGATGCAATGGATATGCAAACTAGTTCAACTTAACGCGCTTATATTTCACTCCACAGGACTATGCATAACAACACGACCTTGGAAGGACTACACATCCCCCTAAAGGAACATTAATATTCCATGGCTGGTTTCATATAAAGGACTCAAGACATGTTGGTGGTTTGCATGTAACTCAATTTGTTTCTGATATCCTTAACTGAAGCTCAAAATTTTGTTTGAACTAAAACAACGAAATAACTAAAGCTTGGTTGCGCCAAAATCACTTTGGCAATGCCATTTGTTCGCAAACCGCTTACAAAGTCCACATTTTGTTAATTTCTAACCACCATTTCAACAATGTCTGCAAAAACGCGCTCAGAGATAAACAACACGACAAACAAAAAGCTGAAGAAAATAAACAAAGCACATTTCTACTGTGTCCTGCTTGATACCAAAGGAAAATGAATTGTTAATTGCAAAAAATGCTCTCATGTGTACATAGAGGCTAAAAGCTAAAAGTTTTGCAGCTATAAAAGTCCTTTCATTTATTTTTCACCTTAAACTGCAGCCTGGATGGAGTTTCGTATGCAAAGAATATATTTTTTTTATAGCACAGTGATTTCCCTTTTTTTTTGCTCTTGTTTTTGAAGGAATTTTCGCAAAATTATTAGTGATGGAATTTAAGATTGCATAACATGCACTCCGAAACGAAAATAATGGATTAAAACCATCCTTTATCTTTACAGGGAGTGTTATAATATACTTTAGAACAGTTGAAATGCTGTCCTGACCCCTTTATTACATCAAACAAAACACTTAGCCATTGTAATTGTGCGCTTACCCGGAATATTGTCTCAGTCCTCTTCAACCGTCTACTACCCCATGTTGGATGCATATACGGCAAGGATGCATGTGACAATTAAATGAATCGTGCTCTTCCTTTGACGCAAAATCCTTCGGAGTAGCCGTTTGGAATTGCCGAAACCGCACTAGACGTAAATAACTATCATTTATAAATCAGTTGGACATATTAAAAGCTCCACAAAACATAAAATGGCGTCTTGTAAGAAAGAGATATGATTTTTCTCTAATAAATATTACTCCATAGTGTTAACTTATACTCTTTGGGCCTTTTACAACGTTTCTTAAGCCTTCCAATTACCAGATTTTATTAATTCTGTGAATCGTAAATTTCTTTCTCTTGTTCCCTAAACTGTTCTCAAATAATCCCGCCTTGAAGTCTTCTTTTGATGCATGAAGTCTATCATCTAAGCATTAAAGCGTTAAAATCCTTAGACATTAGTTGACTAAGAAAAATGTACCAGTTGGAGAACGTGGTTTACAATTAGAGGAGGTTCATCACGGAAACCAAGGCGCAGTTTAAACTGTCACGCCATGGATGATATTAATTTGCGGCTATCTTTGGTATGTACAGAATTTTATTAACAGTTGTGTACAGAAAATACCACTATCTCTTCCTCTCATTTATTCTACGTTATTAAATTTTCTGTATTAGCCCAACCAACAGATTCAGGATAATAAGTTACGTGAAACTAGGCGTAGTTTTCTTTATTTTAAAATTCAGTAACTTAAACCTGCTTTTCTATTCACCCTTTTGCTATTCTGAAAATTCTTGAAATTGGATTGCAGCTTCATCATAGTATGGATTAAATAATTTTTATTTGCTGCATCACAATGTAAAAGAAAGGATGCAACCTACACTAGACGGAAACATTATCATCAAAATTCACACGCCGCACCTTCCACAATCTCCTCTTTTAATAAAATGCATGAGGATCCTTAAACATGTCTTGTTCTTATTGTGGGTTGTGTTGTAGCAGTTTGACATCAAAATTTGGTCCTTTGTAGGTTCATACACGGATCCCTATTGACCAGATGTTTCGAGGAAGCATGTGATTGATAACAACCACCACATCGCTTAGTCGAGTACGGGAATGCTTCGCTAAGAAGGAGCAAACCTTGCAGACTAGCCATGGGGACGTGGCGAGGTACCCCCGTATCTATTGCTTCCAAAAGTGATCAGAATTGATCTGCGAACATCCGACCATTTGGCAAAGATCATACGTCATTAACAATCGATTTGTGTCCATCGGTCATCGACCTCCTGCCATCGACCCTTGTTCCATCTGTAGACCACTTCACATGATTCTCCGATTAGCATCCTTATCAGCAAAAACCATGCTACCACAAGTGCTTTTGGGTGATCAGATTAGGGTCAAAGGATTCGAGGGTTGAGGGTCATGGATTGATTGAAAACTACACACCGGTGGACAAAAATTCTTACAATTTTATTTAGGTGGTTCCTTTTCTTGCAGCGTCAATTGGCGTACTCTTGCTGGCCGTCAACCTTTTATACATTTTTCGTCAGTTGGTGGTATCCTGTACTTTAATTTGATAAAAAGAGTAATATCGTCCTGTTACCACGGTAACAAAACTTCGCGTCCGTTAATAATTCTCTTTATAGCCTGGTTGACAATATTCACTGCAATAAAGAGAATTATCAACTGGTTGACAAACTGGTTGACACTGGTTGACAATATTGCCCTGTATTGGGAACTCATTGCTCAAAACCGAGGCTATCTTTTCATTTATATCTCTGATCCTTGATTTGAGGCTAAATTTAGTCCATGGTGAGACTAAGTATCTCTTGACGATGCTCTTAGGCGGGTAAGAGTGTTTTTAATCTTATCGTCTGTTGATAAGTCGTCCTCACCCAACTTCATGTTTTGTACAGGAGGAGGAATGACAGTTGTCAAAAAATGCTTCCTCTCAAGGAATAGAATGTGTGATGACCTTTTCAACGAAATTCGTTTCGAAACGTTAGTCACAGCAATTCTCAGCAGAGTTCTTAGAATGAAACAGAAATCCTTAGGATGAAATCTCGTTGCACATTATACTGGGTAGTCCTGATAATTCAGAAGCACTTAACGGAGCATTACGAAACATCGGGAATGGAGGAGTCCTTACACATCCTTCATTCGCGTTAGAGATATGACTTCCGTAATTTGAAGGCTTTTGAAGAAATAGGAATACGAGGTCTAGCTCGCAGTAATGATTTAAATGGTGTCAGGTAAGGTTTTTCAGTTGACAGAAGCGATGTTTAGTCGGTATTTTGAACGTATTGAGTGTCTGGGAGTCCTACGTGCACAGTTCAAACGTCTTTACCTCGCTGCAACATAAAGACTACTTCACAAAATCGCATATATTCACGACCGACCAATCGTGAATAGGAGTTGTTTTAGTTCATAAACGTGCGTCAGGATCACAAATTGGCAACACCAGGCATACAGTGAACCCCCAGTAAGTACATTCAACGCAAACACTTTGCCGATCTAACGGATTCCAACCAAATCAAACGTAAAATGTATTTGAATTCCTAAACTTTGTCCTTTTTTTACGTAAAACGCAATAAAAATATAATTCTACTTGTGTTATTTCTATATCTGTCTAGTAGAAGCCGATTAAGAGTGTTATTGCTATCTAGTAGCTAAGTTATGCTAAGTTTACGATGGCCTTGGCTGGTAACTGCTCCTAAGCGGTTGTGTCTTGAAAGGTTTTCATAAAGAAGCAGAAATAGATACGAATACCCCATCTAGCAAAGGAAACCGATCATTTCAAACGGTCCAAAGAAAAAGAGCATGAAAATCGAGATGATTGGAGAGCTTGCAATGGCTAAGGTTTCTGAGCTTGAATGTATATGAGACATATTTTTTAGTTGTGATTTTGTATGACTTTTATTTCTACGTGTATCATTGTGCATGTATAAAAATTTCAAGAGAATATTAGGGTCTGGTTCATGTCCCCTTATGTCTCTAATAAACTATCTGTATACAAAAACTATACTACACTCCTATACTACACTCCTATACTCTATTTGTACATAAAACAAGATTATCTTCAAAATCTGTATCTGGATAGATTGGGGATTTGTTTGAAGTTTTGCTCTCAGCTCGAAGTTACGATTTGCGTTCAGTGGTCTCTCCCTACTTTAATAATGTGGCTTGCCAATTTTCCACAGGGTTCCACCTAAACATAGTACCCTAGATGATTCTCCTGCAGTAGTATGACGAAAGTGGGGTGGCAGTGAAGAACCAGATGCATTGTGGTAAATAACACATACCACGAAGTTTTTCTGATTTGTTCTCTCTTTTCGCTTGAGGGGATGCCACCAAGCTTACGGACTTACGGACGAGTTGACAGCCAGTAGACAGTTGACAGATAGTCAAGTAGGTCCATTTCGTTCATCACTGTGAACGTATGTGCCGTATCAATTGTTTACCGATGAGGGTGCAACTGCATGCCAATTGTTTACAAGGGTGCATCCCCAACATCTAGAAGTGGATTTGTGTTGACTACCATCCCTGTGGTGTGATGACAATAAAGTTACACGTCCTTAGGCATGCCGTTTGCAGAGTGATAGCGAAAAATCATTGTTGGAACTGTATGTTCTTACAAACAATTCCAACACATCAAACAAACTTGCGATCTAACGGTAATCGACCAAAACAAGTAGACTTATACTTACAATACTTACCGTAATTTTTGCGGAAAACAAGATTGTCCCTCCCGCAGCTTTTGCGTAGAAGCGTAATACAAAAATGATATATGATATATTTGTGTTGCTTTGTGCTTGTGCTTTTTCTATCTCTTTCTGCGTGAAGGTGTCCGCAAGTGTAGATGCTATATTAGGCTAAGCAATGAAAAAGGGTGTTTATTGGATGATCATTCAAAAATTGTTCGGGATATCTCTCCAACTTTTAGTCATTAGCTGTAGTAAATATCGTGGAAATATTAGTATGAAATAAAGGATTATTTACATTCCCTTTTATTGAATTTACATAGTTTTGCAATATGGTTACCTAAATATGTATCATATTGTCTGGATAGCAAGGACGTCAGCTACGGTCTATCCGCTATAAACTAAAACAATCAATTAAAAGAATAAAATGCATGTAGTGGACAACATAATACAATTAGCTAAATTTACTGACTTAATTTGAATGCCGGTAACACTGCAATAATTACAACAAGATATTGAAAGGATTAAGGGAAGCCTAAACGTGCAACGTTTATGGCGTTGGCGAGGAAGCTCTTGTTGCAGTTCTCCACTAATTTTATGTTAACTGCAGTATATTTCTTCAAGCGAGAGAAACTCATTCAAGCCTAGGCTAACAACAATCCTCCGTGCATTCATACAAGCCTCATAACCATAGGTGTAAATGTATTTAGTACGATACCCTATTGGTCCATATTCAACGTTTTGTTATTTCCCTAGCTTCCTTCCATCGACACTTAGCTCACAGCATCCTGGCTAACATTTCTGGCGTGAAACCTGCAATTTGTGTAGTTTGGTCGGTCCGATTTATTTCATAGGTGTGGGTAATAGATGCCAGCTTTACTACTTGTATGAATTTCAAAATGGAATTGAACGAGCACGAGCAAAGTTTTGAAATGAAAATCGGTTTGTTGTTGTGTGTTCGTAAATTGATTGCAGCTTGGCTTAGACGAAGAAAGTTAAATTTATTTAACCCAGAAGCAAATTTCAGAAACGTTCAGCTCACGTTTTATTGGCAGTTTGCATTGTTGCCTTAGGGTTTATAGCTTATGTGTTTTTTATACTTGTTTGTTAATACATAAATTCTTTTTCATTGTGTGGTATGTTACATTATTTGTATGTGTCATCAGCAATCTGAAGGTTTTATAGTGTAAATCATCTTAAATTTCGAATCAAAAAAACTTGAATGGTAAATATTGCAATAAAAATTCACCGCACTCACGATTGAATTCCTTATTTCTGATTGTATTGAAAGAGGATTCCAGCATACTGCAAGGGCTAAGTATTTCTATTTCCCACGCAACTCATAATCCAGCAGCAATCAACAAAAAACCATTTAATATTTGAAAGGGCAATACGTACATCATGTCCTGAACAAATGCTTTTACTCATGTATAGGCGAAACGTCAAATTAACTGTGAAATTCGTGTGATTTAACTGTCAGTAGGACCATATTTCTGCCAACGTCAGTTCAAGCCCGGGTATAAAGCAAAACAGATGCTTGAGCGAGCTCATTCTTAAAATTATGGCAACAAAAACTGATGTTAATCACTTTATACATTTTCGCAATGGTGATCACAAATTCGCCGCCATATTGGTCTCAAATAAAAATAGGTGAAAAGACCTCATAGGCCTGTCACTTACGTTTGACTTATCTAAACACAACCACGTTCTTAATTGACAGGTGTATACTCTTTCGACTTTTCGCGGTCTTAGCAGGTATACGGATACAAATTTTGATGAATATAAGAAACAACCACTTCAAACGATCGTTTCAGTTGGTTTCAAACAAATATTCAATACTCAATCTTAAACTAAGACAGAAAAAAATTTATTTAGATCGTTAGGTGTCTTTTCCAACAGATTCCCTGCGTTACTGCGTTAAACAATTTTTTCAAAATTATCAACCCCATTCGAAACAAAAATTGAAAATACTGATGATAAAAATGGAGTTCTGAATTCCGAAAAATGTTTAAAAATTGATTTTTTGTAGGATCCTGACCAGATGAATGACATTTTTACTTACAAAAATAATTGTAATATTTTTTTAATTTGAGCTGAACTTCTTTGGGATCAAATCACTAATATTGATTTGACTGGAACCTTACATGCAAATCAGTTTAAAAATAATGTATCCTTAAACAATATTTTAACTTCTTATCTACCAATTATATTGTACAATCCTTCCATCGCTCGATTGCTCGACCCTCTTCTCATGCAAGTGAGTCGGTTCGATAGCTGCCCACCGGCACCTAATTTGTTGGGGTAGGGTAGTCCTTTCAACATCTTGAAGAATCTCTTGTAAGACCAAAGGATTTTTCGCTCCACTAATCCAACCTTGCCCCACTTATAAGTTGGCGCTACCTGTCAAATAAATACAGCATAAAATATTATTGTTCAGATTAAGGCTCTGATTGCAACAATCTTTACTCGCTTACTGGTTGCTTACTGCTACCTGAAAAGAAGCATAACGAAATGATTTGTACAAGTATATTTCATTCAAATTGAACCACGTGAGCACTGAAGGTGTTTTTTGAAATTCACCCCTAGATAGATCTACCCGTTGAACTTGACTATGATATCAAAGATGGCCTTCGTCTGACGTCCATAATTTTTTATGCGGATCCTTGAACACAACCATTTCACTTTTCTTAGCAATAATCTTCATGCCCTACTTTTGCCAGCAGCAAATTAATAAGTCCAGATACCTTTGGAGTCCCGTTCTTGCAAAGCGCAGGATGTATTCAGATGATTAATAGATCATCAGCAAAAAGTTTCATCTCAATCCCAAGTTTAAGCTCATCTCTGATACCCAGGATATCAGACTTGAATATATTAAAGACTATGAGGCCTAGGATAGATTCCTGACGGACGCTCGAATTCATACCACAGGGTTCAGAACTAGAGACTTCAGCAGGTACTGCAAAATCGGTACATCCCCTAATGAGACTATCTATTATTTTTCAAAGGAGCATTCCCATTGTTGAGGAAAGTAGCAAATGTTTATACAGATGTTAAAAAGGGCTGCGAAACAGACTTGAATTTGAAATTCTCTTAGCTCCGGCTTATTTTTTGGAATATTCCTGTAGTGCGTGCATTCTGAGTTCCACGTGTTTGGGTGCCTTTTTGTTTGGAGTTTTAACCCAAGTGGTTGTGACCCGATCTTAATATCATTGTATTACGATCGCATCATATTTATATTTCTCTCTAGAAGTTGTTTAGATCTCGTTTTGTCAAGATGAAGCCAAAAAGCTTGGCTTTATCTGCTGACATTCCAACTCATATCTATTGTTTAGCTTCGAATAAGCCTCTCCTGTTAATTTAACTCTTGCACGGTTGTTTGGACTTACACAGAATCCACTGTTAATTTTTCAAAGGGTTCATCTGATTGCCTTTTACCAATTGCTTTAAAGACTTTGATTGTGTCTATTTTAGATGAATTCTGAACGGCTGATCTAACTTTCATCATCTTAACGAGTTCATTGTGAAGCTACTTTAACGCATTCACACACTGGAAGGGCATGACGAAGATAGAAACACAAATAACTTTTGTAGATGATAAAAGGAGCTTTGCAAGATAGAGAGCTTTAATATAAAATGAGTCAGGTAAGTGGAGAGTACCCAATGGCAGCCATTTTTGTGCGCATTTTTCCGCCAATTCTTCTCTATGTACTATGTACAACCAGATTTCTTTAACAAATTCCAATGCGTCTAGAAAACGTCGGTTGAAGGCTGCTAGGTTGAGAGGTTGTTCCAAGTGTTAGCTCTGGTTAGTAACTACTAACTTGTTAGTAGTTACACTTGTGCTGGTTACACTTGTTAGGCGTTTGATGTCTTTTCTTCTGCTGTTTTAATTGCAAACTTGAACTGGAATACTGTAGTTGCTTTTCAAGTTTATAACCTCGATTGGATCGCGAATTTTTCCAAAGAAAGGCATCTCTGCTGCTTTGTTCATCAACTTTGAAGTTTTTCAGCTTGCTTAAGTCCTGCACAGTTTTTAACTTTTCTCTGCTTGCCTTGTAGATTCTGTTGAGGATCATTATGTCCGCTACTGGATAAATTCTATCCAGCTCTTTTTTATTTGACGGAGTCGTCCTCTGTACATGTTTCACGGGTCTAAGATTTGTAATTGTTCCCGCTAGGACTGACAGGAAGGAGAAATAAGCAGGAGAACTGCTGAATTGTCATGGCTATGTCGAAATCCTATTTACTACCCGTCACGATGGACAAAAAAGGCGGACATTTTTTCTGGCACTAAGATTCATTTGTGGGCCATTTTTTCAATTTGGTTTCGGGGCTTGAATGTGCGTAAGAACATAGGAATATATTGAAGGATCAAGTATAGATTTCTAGGAAAATATTATCGGGTAAGTCATATCGAAGCCATGAAGTTCAATTATGAAAGAACTTCCACCGTATTTGAGTGTCAAAAACTATAGTTTTGTTACAATATTTTATGTTTTTCATTCAATATTCATTTAATTAAACTAAGTTTCCACTTACTACCCTGAATTAAAATACATGAAAAGTAAAGCGTAAAAACTGACGCCAAACCCAACACAATTTTCCGCATATATTGCACATAAATCCTGAAATTTTTCTAGCTTTAAAGATTCGCTTGTTTGAAATTCCAAATATTTTTATTCAATCTTCTTCCCTCATAATAATGATAACAAATCCAGCAGAAAGCATACAATGAATACCTTTCCATCAAGCAAACATCAACTATCAGCATTATAATATGTTCAAGCATATTTCCCTCGCGAATATCAAACTTTCTGTGCTGTTACACACGTTTGAATCCTTTGTGGTGCTGGGACAAAGGAACGATGAGATTTGATCTTGATATATATACTATGGAAGGAATATGCTTTTGACATTTCCACACTTTCTGTTTCAAGGATTTATTGGGGAAAATTGTTGTGGGTGGAGTTATGGATGGAGTCTATGAGATAGAGACAGGAAACCTTTCTTATCAAATATCGAACGTGTTCTCATAAATCATCCAAAGTCATTGTTCTTTGCTCTTCATACAATCCTACAAATGTTTTTGTATTTTATATAAACCATTTGCTCAATCAATTTTACATTAATGTTGGAGGGATTATATGCGAAAAGTTGAAGTGTTATCAGAAGGAAATTTGGTAGCATGTGGTAAATTGTGAGTAGATAAAAATCATAATATGGCAATAAAATTGTATTTTGAATGTTGAAAGAAGGATTGAAAAAGGAAGATAAGAGCATATGTTTGTTGTAGATTTTTCGAAAATTTTGGGTTCTTAAATAAATCGAGTTTATTGTGAAAGCACACAAATCTAAAAGTCAATCGTAACGTTGCAATAATTCGATGAACATATAAAATTAGCAGTGCCAATCAGTCATAACTTATTTCTTCATTGAAATAGGATATTTTGGCATTTTTCCCTACGAAACTCTTGGTAGACGATTACCACCAAACTTGTCCACAACATCCGTGACCTATTTCGAACTAGATGGCCATTGATAATGGGACGGCTAGTACTAACCATGCTCACCTTTCATGTAAGTGCTAAGCAAAGCCACTCTATGACTATTTTGAAGCCCATGTTACCTCAACTTAATTGAAGACCTTATGAACATGATATGTCCTCAAAAAGCTTTACGTCTTCCCTACACTCATCCATGACTTGTAGTACTTTCTTCACAGGAGCATTACCTCAAATTTTATCGTCAATCTTGTTGCCTTTCAATTGTTTGACTCTGGCCCCTCTTCCCCACTGGGCACTATGGGCACGTGCCCAGGGCCCCGCGATCGAATGGGGCCCCCTAGTTCCTGCCAGATTACCAAATGATAACCGATATTTAGGTATTACCGAAAAACATTAATTTTGAAAAATCTGATGATAATGACTTACTACAATACCTACGCTTATTATATTAGCTTTAGTTTGCCGCATGCGGATAGCTATACCTTGTACAACATAGCTTGAACTTTTTGACAGATGGGTCAGTGATGGGAAACAGAAAATATCTATTGGTGTAAAAAATGTGTTGGCTAAATATGTGGCTGTATGTATGTTTTAAACTATTCAAAATAAATAAATTCATTCGTCAATCAATTTTATTGCACTAGACATAAAAACATTGGGTAGGTACCATTGTTTTCAGTTTTTCTATTTAAATTTTACTTCGAAGCAATAAAAACCACTTAAGACTTTCGGAAAATGCTTGAGTCCTTAACAGGTACTCTTATGTTGTGTGTCTATTCTTATGATTATTATCAATTTTTAATATTATTAAAATAAGAAAATATTGTTCGTCATTGCAAAGTTATATCGATTTCAGATTTGACATCCGTCAAAAAGAAAGATCAAACTAATAAATAAACAGGGTATAAGTACTCCACTCTCTCTCAAAAATGAGTTTTTCCGATATTAGTATATTTAGGTTAATTTAAATACCTATATGTAAGTATAAGAATACAATTAAAAGAAAAATTATTAAATTAAAAAAAGAAGAATTATTTGATGCGGTGTGGTTTATGTCTTTAAGAAACCTATTCGAACGTCATTCGTAATACCAAAGACAAAAAAGGGGAATTCCCGACTCCCGATCGTCGTTTGACTTGACGAACGGGAATTCCCTTCAAGTATTTGTCTGCGATGTTGTGGCGTTTGTTTTGTTTGAAGTTGTTAGTTTGTTACTGACTGTGCTTGAGCTCTGACAAAAAAATAGTATTGTTTGATTAAATCGTCGTTTGTCTGTTTTGTGTTAGCGAATATTTTCGTTATAAAATTAATTAAATACTGAATTATAATATAAAATGTCGAAACGGTCATATCCTAGTGGATCTGAAAAAAGGAAAAAAGCTCTACATCAGAAAGAAGTAATTGAAAAGTTACCAAAATTAACATCATATTTTACTACTACTACTGGAGAAACTTCTGTAAGTAGCAATCAACTCATAAATGTTCCACATGATGACATAGCTCAATTACAAATTGCGGGAATTTCTAAACCTTCATGTTCCAATTTTGAAAAAGAGATTGAATCAGAAAGCGACTATTCCTACGACGAAAGTGCAACGACTTCAGTAACTTCACTAAAACCGACAACTCCAACTGTGTCAATTGAACAGCAGTTTTCCAACACAGAAGAATTAATATCGCACGATCCCGCCGATTATTTTCACGAAAAGTTTGTTGAAATAAATCGCGAAATTTTCATTCGTAAGGGACCAGTATATTTTCAAAATAAAGATTCTGACTTTTCCGAGGCATCCAGAACCTACAAAGATGGTAATAAATTAGTGACGAGATATTTCAACAAAGCATTATTTATTCGCAAATTAAAGAACAATGAAAGCGTCGAAAGAAAATGGTTGCTGTATTCGCCTTCCAAATGCTCTGTATTTTGTTTTTCATGCTGCTTATTTAACCCAACTGATGTTAATCTTTGCTCTCGGAATGGATGTAATGATTGGAAGCATATTAATCACATAATTTTAACACATGAAAATAGCCCAGCGCATAAGCAATCTATGATGACTTATCTGGCACGAAGTAAAGCGGTTGGTAGAGTAGATATAGAGTTATTATCTCAACATCAAAAGGAAGTGGATTACTGGAGAAACGTACTTAAACGGATTGTAGCTGTTGTAAAATTTTTGGCATCGAGAGGGCTTCCATTTCGCGGCGACAATGAAATCCTAGGATCTCCAAACAATGGAAATTATTTGGGTTGTGTGGAATTATTGAGTGAATTTGATCCATTTCTTGCAGATCACTTAAAAAAATTTGGGAATCCTGGAAAGGGTAACATTTCTTATTTATCAGCAAATATCTGTAATGAGTTTATTGAAGTAATGGGAAAACAGGTTCTAAAAAAAATTATAAATGAAGTTAAATCAGCAAAATATTTTTCCATAAGCGTTGACAGTACGCCCGATCTGTCTCATATTGACCAGCTAACTTTCATCATTCGATACGTAAAAGACTGTGTTCCTGTTGAAAGGTTTTTGAAATTTATACCTATTAAAGAGCATAAATCTAAGTATTTAGCGGAGACCATCTTAAATTTTTTAGAGATACATGATATTCCCATAAAAGATTGCAGAGGACAAAGCTACGACAATGCTTCAAATATGTCGGGAAAGTATAGTGGTCTACAAACAAGAATCAAGGAAAAATGTGAATTTGCCACCTTTATACCATGTGCAGGACATTCACTAAACTTGGTAGGTGTCCATGCTGCTGGGTGTGTACCGGAGGCATCACAGTTTTTTGAAATAGTTCAGAAAGTGTACAACTTTTTTTCGGGCTCTACCCACAGATGGAATATATTAACAGAACATTTAGGTTCAAAAAAAGTTGTTAAGAGTCTTTCACAAACCAGATGGTCAGCCCGAGCTGATGCAGTAAGTGCTTTGCATGGGGGTTATAAAAGAATATTAGAAGCTTTAATCACCATCGCAAACGATACTGAAAAGGCACGAGAAACAAGAGACGAAGCCCTTAGTCTGTCTAGAAAAATGGGAAATCTAGAATTTATTATACTGACGGAAATCTGGAGCACCATATTGGAAAGAATAGACAAAACAAGTAATTATCTTCAGAAAGAAACAATAACACTGGACGTTGCAACCAATTTGTTGACTTCACTTTATGATTTTATTACTAACCTCAGGGATAAATTTGATAACTTCGAATCATCTGCCAAAGAAAATAACCCAGAATCTGACTACAAAGATCTATCTCAAAGAACAAGACGTAGAAGCTCACGGCTGAGTTTTTTTGATGGCTCTGCGCCATCAGTCCAATTGAATGGAAAAGAGCGATTCAACGTAGAAACCTTTCTCCCAATAATCGATACCTTGAGTGTTCATCTAAAACAGCGACAAAGTTCATATGAGACCGTCAGTCAACGTTTTAGTTTATTTTTTCACTTAAAAACTCTGAATTCCGAAGAGATACGACAAGGATGCAAAGAATTTTCTCAAATCTATCACGAAGATGTAAATGAAAAAGAGTTAGAAATAGAATGTCAACATTTAAAAGAATACTTAAAAAATGTTCAGAGTGAAAATGAAGCATCTAACAGTGTACAGGAAGTATATAATCTATTAAAGCAAAACAAAATTGAAGACACATTTCCTAACGTAGAAATTGCATTGAGAATATTTTTAAGTATGATGGTAACTAACTGCAGCGGAGAACGCTCCTTCTCCAAATTGAAACGAATAAAAAATGAATTAAGAAGTACAATGCTTCAAGAGAGATTAACTAGTTTGTCGCTGATGTCCATAGAATGTGATATTCTCAATACCATAGACTTTGAAGATGTGATTAACGATTTTGCTCATCTTAAATCTAGAAGGGTACCTTTGCAATCAACATAGAATTAATCTAAGGATTTTATGTTAAGCGAGTTACTTTTGTAGATTATTTTTTATATTTCCTATTTTTTTATAGTTAGTAACTAAATAAAAATAAATTTAGAACCTTGTTTGTCTTTCTTTATCTATTGTAACTAAATAGTGTTTTCTCAAGGTCCTAGGGGCCCCATGATCCTAATGTGCCCAGGGCCTCAAATAGTTTAAAGACGGCCCTGGTTTGACTTCTTCAAAATGACGTTCCTCGATCCAAGAGCTAGTGCTTCCCAGTTATAAGACGATCTACTCTCTAAATCTGGTAAGAAGGTCACATTCGTCAGTTTCTCAAAACACATTCCAACTAGAGAACATTTGTCCCGAATCTTTCAACACCAAAATCGCATATAGGGGAATATTTAAAAGGGAAAGGGGTGGAAAAGAAGAGCGCCAGTCATAGCTATCGACGCCCCAAAAAAAGAGATTTTAATCATCCGGAACTCTAATGAAGGATCAATACCTAAAAGCTGTTTCCATTCTTAACAAGATGTTGCCAATAAGAGGGAGCAGGGAGATTATAACAAAAAACTGGCTTTTGTTGAAGAATCCAGTTAATTCCTAAGTTCAAAACATGAGAACCTCGCTCTAAGATCACGACAATCGAGAAAAGCAGCCAAAAGCTGATCCTTAGGTGAGAACAGCAATGCACACTTACTTCAAAGACCGAGAGTACCAAGATGTTGAAGAGCTGTAGTACTGCATGTGTACCAGCTACTGTAAAGGACTATGCCGTAACATACAGAGACCATCATCAGGTGGTCTTCGTGGTGAATGACCTGTCCAATGGAAGTAGATTATGTGCAGAAGCATGGACATCTTCTGGGATATACTAGAAGCGCTAGGCAAAGAGTACCCACTAAAGGCTCCGAAAGAAATATGTTTTCACCACGACTAAACTGAAATTCAATACGAAACCAAGGGTCTTCGAGTGATCCATAGTAAATTTCAGGCTACTTTTGACAGAGCTATCCCCCAGAACATGTATCACTAAGCTTAGAGATGAATTGGCTAGCTTGAGACAACACTGATTCTTGCAGGATTTATTTATTTTATACTAAGAACCTGAATCTTGTGACCACTCAAAACCGAACAGGAGCTTCTATGATATACATTAATAACGCAAATTACTGGATAAATTACTTGGAAGTTTTCAATTCACAGTACCTTCAAAAGAACTTCAAGCAGCCAACTCAATGTTCCTGCTGCTCATAAACCAAAAGGACACACGTTCGTGCAAAGCTATGGCTAGTAGTAAACTGTAAAGTATACCAAATATAAGATTTTCTTATCATCAAATACAACTGTCCGGGATCAATTTAAGACAACAAGTGTGTCAAAACTGATTCTGAAATTTCTTTCTGATTCTTTGCCAATTGAAATAAAATGCAATAAACGTCAAATTTTTCACCAGGAAGAAGACATTGAGTTAGAGATGCATCAAATAAATAGTGCCTTGATATAGAATATTAGTTTTCCTGCAATTTTGGTACTATGACCGGTAGACCTAGAGCACATTCCTTGGGTAATATACTTCTTTTTGACCTGATATAAACTCTAATACTTTGACAGAAGAAGCAAGGAGATCACACAGAGTAAGGCTCTTTATGTTTCCTCGTACTATTTGTCAGCAAAGTACTCAACAAAGTCTTACCTTTTCGCGGTGTAGAGAGAAGCTAGTAAACTATGGAAAGGGGACTAATCGCTAGTACTTCTGATCTAACAGGGACTCACATAGGCAACAATAGCCCACATCAACCAGAAAACCGGCTTGGATAGATTAAAACTTACTTTAAGAGACTCACAATAACAACAAACTACTAGATTTTAAAAGATTTTAAAATTTAGAACACTCCAATTCCCATTTTCTCAATAAACCGATCAAGACATGTAGGAAATCATCCGAAGCTTTGGTAGTATCGATATACACTCATTTCCCAGAGGCCGTACCCCCACCCCTCATTCAATGACACCTTTTAGGCATATATATCTCCGTAGAGTGTAAAGACTATCTTGATGAATGATATCCAGTTTATCTTTACCACAGAAAGCGTTTCTTTGACCATTCGATAGATTTTCCATGTCCGATTCCCATGGCCTAAATATTATGCGGTCAAAACAGTGTGTCTTTGTGATACCTTGGTTTATTCTAAGAAACCTACGTCCTCACCTCCCGGGGACGCTCGTGATAGTCATCCTGAAGGTGAGCTGATATGGTCAGTTGACAAAACGCTTCAAAGAACTTGAGCACATTTTTGAAATCCATCTACTACAGAATAGAATAAAATTCATAGAATAGAATAGAATAGAATTGACGATTGGATTAACTGGCACCAAATCCTGGTGCGGTATACAAGTCTGAATCAAATTCGAAGATTCTGCAATGACCCCGAACCAAGAAAAAAGCCATAAAAGAACCTTCTCCTGAAGCAAATCTTGTCGGAACCCGCAGACGAAGACTGAAGAAACAAGCACATGTATAGGGTAACTGTCAACTTTCCAAAGAATCCTACAAACGTATCTGAAAGGTTCCGATTCACAAAGTTGTCCGTCGCGTCGACGATTCAGTATAGTACAAACAATACATACATACTACCTTCCTGATTACATAGAAACGCTATGGAGGCATCCCGCTATTAAGGCATCGCTATAAGAAGCTTTCGTCCAAGAAAGGATAACACAGTCTTTCAAGCCAACCAACGTCATCCATTCTTAAAAGGAAGATAACTTGGGTTGATAAAAATTTAATGCATTACTTAAATTACAATTTTACATCAGGACTGCCAAAACTTTTGATGCTATCTTTGTTTGTTTTTAATGGAACATGCTACACAAAAAAACAATATTTTTCTTGAAAAATCAGTAGTATTTTGCCGATTTTCATCATAGTCCCCAATAATTTAATTCATTTACGTGCTACAAACTCTTAGAATATTTCGGGAACAAGTGGGAACAATGGGAACAAGTCAATTTATTGTCATTCATAATTCTCTTTGGCTTCAGTCGTCAAAGCGAAGATAATTAATTGTTATCTTAACCACAACGCAGCTAAATACAGCACTAACACTCTTGGAAGACTTCTCGCAGACAGAGATAGAAAAAGCATAAGCAGATTTATATTTGTATTGAGTTTTTACGCACAAACTTCAGGATGAGTTTCCTTATTTTCCGCACAAATAAGAGGAAATTTACCAATCCTCATATAACCTCCTGTTATTTTCCTCGAATACCGTTAAGTTGGGATAAAGTTTCATGTGTTAATGCTACACAAATTTAGACTATGGGGTTGAGTAACTTTATTACCAAACCAAAGCTTTTTGAAACTTTCTGAGAGTAAATTACTGTTGATAAAACGAGATAAATATGAGAGTTGAACGAGAAAACACTAACACTTTCGGAAACATCGCGACGAAAGCGATGCGAATACCCCATGTCTCAAAAAAAGAATCTCTGCTATAACAGAGAGCACGAAAGTTAAACAACAAGGAATAGAAGAGATAACGCAAGAGCTGTGTTTATCGATTAAAATGTATTGCAAGTAATAGTACAGTACAGTCCTGGTCATAGAAAATGCACCAACTTTCCTAATGTGTGTATTTGTTTACCTACTAGATTTAGAGAGAGATGAAACCAGTGACACAAAGTTTAGTTCTCCCCAGAGTATCGAATATTAAGCACGTATTTCTTGTCATTATGTCCAACAGACTGACATTCAAACAAATGTCTAATGAGGAAGATATCAAAATAGTGACGTTTGCTGGAGCGGGACTTTCTTCGTGTAAGATTACAAGAAAGATAAGGTACAACAAATCTACTGTGGGAAGAATAGTAAACAAAATCATTCCCTGAGATCCAGAGAGCGACAGAAATGAATTGGATGCAAAAGGAAGACAGATGAGCGTTTAGATCGCATGATGATGAGATTATCCTTGGAAAATCGCTTTAAAACGGCTAAAGAAATATCCAGAGATCTAGCAGATAGCAAATTAGCAGAAGTAAGTCGAGAAACAGTTGGCAAAAGATGGAGAGGAAAACGCAAGAAAACCAGACAAAAAACATTTCTTAGCAAAAAAATGAAACAATTTCCCCTAAATTCGAAACAGAATTTTAAAAATTGGACAATTGGACATTGGGCTGGAGGAAAGTGATATTTTTGGATGAGAGTAAATTCAGCATCTTCAGCGCTGACGGTATTCTATATGTAAGACATCGCCCAAATGAAAAATTTGACGTATCCTGTACTATAAAAACATTAAAACATCCGGCAATTTTGATGGTCTGTTGATTTTTTTCTTACTTTGGAATCGGCCAAATACACTTCAGAGAGGGGATTGTGAATGCTGAAAAATATTAAAATATATATATATAATACAAACATATAAAAAAATGTGGAAAAAAGTTTGATTCCCGCAATGAATTCCCATCTTACACACTGCGGGGGCTTTATTTTTCAAGATGATTTCCATTCCATAGAAGCATTTATATTTATGTTTATTCATTTAAAAAATGTATTAGCTTTAAGATACATTATCTTTTATTGCCTAAGCCATTGTGTTTTTGGATAGGTAAAGCAGTTTCTAACAGAAAACGAGGTCTCCACACTGCCATGGACAGGCAGTAGTCCTGATTTAAACCCTATAGAAAACTTGTGGATTATTATGAAAAAAAACATTGTTACAAAGCCTAAGAACAAAAAGAAGCTGAAACACGCAATCGGGAAGGTGTCGAATAAGGAGATTAGTGACGAAACCAGTAAAAAATTTAATTGACTCAATGCCAAACAGGATCATCTAAGATATCAGAGCTAATGGCGGTTCGACAGAATACTAGCTTATATTAATATGGCAATAAATATATTATATTTGTTTTTGCAATATTCTTATACAATTTTTCCAAACAATTTCATATGAGTATGTACAAAAAAATTTTCGTCTTTTTTCTATTTTTCTATTCTAAAATATTATTTATCTTTCACTTGGGTTTTGATCTTTTTCCATGGCTGATAACATACTCTTTTCCTTTACAAAACATTGGAAAATTATCAAAAGGAAACAACATCATTGGTGTAAGAAGATCCTTCATTATTTTTAAGTGATGCAATTTCTATGACCACGACTGTAGATGGATAGTCGTACATGTAGGTTGTACATCGTGTTTTCACTCAACTGTTTTGAGTGTATTTAGTTGATGAAAAACGAATTTATGTGAATGGAATGGCAAAATGCTTACTAATACAAATGAAAATTCAATGCTGACGGTTGAATATCGTTAGATCACGAATTTGCTCAGAGTTGTATTGCTATATTGTTATTTCTTTATAACTCAAATATTGTCTACTCTCAACGGAGTCGTAGGACTCCGGAGTCGGAGTCAGTAGTAAGACGGAGTCAGGACAGTCAATCTCTACGATTATTTGGTTTGCATCGGCTCTTTTCTTCGCACCAGGATATAGATGTATTGGATGCAACTAAGCTGGCTGCCTTACTAGTCACATTGCTCAGTCCTTGATGATTATCTTGTGGAACTTGTGGTCCTTGATGATTATCTTATGGAGCCACTAACTAAGTATCTTTTCAGCTCTTGATATTTCACTGGTGAAGAATGTTTGTCAAACCCTCACGATCAACTTTGATAATTGAAGTAGAACGGTGGGAAATTTTATGTTGGAAAAAGTGATAATATTTTAATTTTCTGTGCACTCAGTATTGAAAATATTTTTGAAATTTCTAAAAGCAAAGCAAAATCAATAAACTAAGAAACATGAATTTATTTGTGCTTCCGGCCAAAGAACTACTGACTGGGTTCAAGAACTTTATTTGGATCTTGATCGGGTATCAAGGGTGTCATTGAATACTTTTTCACATAATCACACTCCTTTCATAGTCTAGACTACAAAAATTACATCCATAAGTGACTCGCTTTCCCTTCAATTTCCATGAATAAACTATTCAGTAACTTGACACCCAACACTCCCAATATTTCATTCAATATGATGAAAACAAGAGTTCACCAGCCACATATTGAATAGACGAGGAGCAGAAAAGACGGAGAAAAATAAACACTGAACTCCATTCAGGATCACACCTTACAGGCCATAATATTTGGTGTTGACTTTCACTTAGGTTGTTTTTTTCTTGTTTTGTTTCCCATTTTGTTTGTTGGTTGATGAATGAAAGATTGTCAAGCAAATGAAAAAACTTTAAAATTAAATTGATTTTCCTCGTCACATACTCACATTCTATGGTTGCGATTCAAACTTGGTGTTTTTCATTTACGAATATTCTGATTATTATGGCGCCGACAGACAAACTGGCAAAACTTATCCTTCAGCTGGCTTTTGGCTGTTCATTTTCTCACAATTGTTTCATTTTGAATTGCTGCTAGGATGTATGCAAAATAAGAGGACAAACTTTTTCGTCATCAATGCGAGGAATATATGAACATTCCAGTGTATATACAAAACAACAATCCGATGAAAATACTCAGTACGTTATAATGTGAATGTCTCCTAGATAAATTGAAAAACAAGAGATTCGTACTAAAATAAATCGAAAATTTAGCAGGAGATTCCATTTTTTTAAATATTTCTCATACAAATCCTCGTAAAGGAATCCAACAATGACCCGATGGAAAAGAGCTTTTGAAAGTTTTTTTCTGATGGTTTATCAATCAGAGTTACAGCCAAAAACAGGAGGACAACGGGCCTAATTCCTTATCAACGGAGCCCGTGACACTGCTGTTTGATCTTCGAACTCTAAAGGATCCAATTAGACTGCATTTATTTTTTGAAGAAAAAAACAGTCAAGTCTGAATTGAAATTGGAGATTCTGTGGAATCCTGAGCGAGGAAGGAAACACTAAAACAATTTAGTAGCGATGAAGTTCCATATTTTATTGTAGGTTAGACCTTGATTAAGCCTGACCTCAAAATCTCCTTAGGCAAAAGTTGACGTCCATGAATCAGCATCCTGAATTTAATCGTAATTTGGTATGAGGAAGCATAGAAACTCTTCAAACTTTAGACTGACAGCTGCGACACTCAGAAATTTCTTACGCTGCAAGCGACAACACCACTCTCATACATCACTAGCCACCACGATACTCATCAATTGACAGTGACCCCTCCACACGTATGGAGTTTACGAGCTATCCGTTGTACCTAATATAAACCTACAGTGTTGAGATTTGCCGAATGAATCTGAAGAATACTCTATGCGGTAGAATCTAACTGCCTCGACTACTATGCTTCGAACTAAGATTCTAGTGTTTTTACTTAGCGTCCAACTCCCATAGGCTTCACAGATATTAGAGTTTAGTCCTGGCAATAAGTAGAACACTACAATAAGAAGAACTCACTCTACAGACGAATGCACTAGCCAATCACATCTTTTCAAAAAGAGTCTTAAGATATTGAGGTCAACGGATCAGCAAACCAATAGTCTTGAAATATTGGTGACTACTCTATTAGTCTCTCTACTTCGATTCAAAACGTTTTTAAGAAGGAAAGAGTGAATCTGCGCTGATATCCTTGTCACAACAGTTGGTGCTCATTTCTGTTCAAAAAATGTACCCACCAGATCACCCGGCAAAATGGACTGCCCAGTGAATTTTTATATATCTACCTTGGGTCTAGAGGAGGATCCGGATTGTCCGGATCATGGAACTTTGAGCGGCCCCAATCCAAAAACAATGCAACACGCCCAACCAACTTCTTAACCTATCAAAATGTTAAGATCAGAGGTTGTTGACGTCTTTCTGATCAAATACTAGATGACATACAGGACATATAGAATGTCAAAAAATTCAGCCTGTACGAGCACCAGTGAATCCCAGACCAGAGAAACAAAGGGAATGTCTTTGGTCTATCTCAAACCGGGAGAGGCTGATAAGTACAAATTGACCGGTTCCATAAAAACGGCAGGTTTTCACCCTTCAAGCTAACCGCGATTTCCCAGAGACAACTACAAGTAAGTTGAATTTATCCAAATGTCTGGAATTCATGACTTAATGGAACATTCAAAGTCTTTTTCGACCAGCAATCGTCAAAAGCCGAGACCCTTGTCGGGCTTTAAAACGATCCAACATGATATCATGGAGCCTGATTCAGAATGTCTTATTAATTTCTTAGAAATTAATAAGACATCAGTGGGTATCCGAAAAGTGAACGACACCTGGAGACGATGTTTTAAAGGAGTGACAGATCGTGAACAAAAATTATCGAGGAACTTCGAAAACTTCTACAGAATCTATGCTTTCTGGGCTCTGAAAACGAGAAGATCCCAGCAGATACAAAAATGATTTCTTTTCAAGGGCTTTCCTAAACAGAAATCTTAAACGAAAAACGCAGAGGAATCAACACTTTCGACCCCTATCGGATCACTGAGTAATAATGAAAAAATAAATTTATATTAATGGAAGTGAGCATTGAGATAAAATGAATTCAATTAAAAAATTAGAGAGCCTCCATTTAAGATTCCCCTGAAGTGGACCGACGTCAAGATAGCTTTTAAGCAATGAAGGCTAAATTTTACTAATCTAAAGACTTCAAATCTATTAGCGAAACTCTCGTTTAAGCTGAAAACTCAAGAACGTCTAGTTGCCTTCACCTTAAAAAGAATTTTGAATCCTACAGAGCTGTGTCCAACGCAGCATGTATACCATCCCAGATGGTAAGCAGAGACTGCTTGAAAAGTAAGAATAGGAAGGAAAGTGCTTGGCATAATGAGATGAGATACGCACCGGTGGTGTTCATCGACACAGAAAGAGTCTTCACTAACATAAGATGGAAAAACCGTGCTCGTCATCCATGGAATTGATCGAGATCGGAATAGATTGCGCAACTACTGATCAAAGAAAAATTTATTGCCTCAAAAAGAACTTTGAAAATAAAGAAACATATGCCAGGTTTATGCATAGGTTTTTTCCAATTTAACTAAGAGATGGCGCCAGTGAATAGTACCTAACATATGATTTTGACACATTCGCCATTTTGATCGTCTGAGCTACAAACACACAAAAGTTGAGCCCACCAAAACTGATCAAAATCCATGAAAACATCAAAATCATGTCAAGTTTTGTGCCTGAAAAAGAGCATTTGCGGCATGCATTGCTTTTCTTGTTTAAACAAAAGGAAAAGACTGTTGAACATCATCGATTGCTAGTAGAAAACATAAATTAGACATGCTTCATCAATCAGGACATGTGAGACATGGTTGCGACAATTCAAAAGTGGTAATTTCAATGTGAAAGACAGTGATTGCTCTGGTAGACCAGCATAACGCGAAAGAGAAAGATTTGCAGGAGTTAATGAATGGTGACCCAGCCCGCACTCAAAGACAATTAAAAGAATCATTAAATGTGTCACAGGAAACGATCGGCAAACGTTTGTGAGCAATGTTTAAGATCAATGAATTCGGTGAATAGGTCCCACATGATTTGATTGAATGTCAAATGGGCAATCGCAAAGTCTATTGTGAAATGCTGCTTCGGCACCATGAAAAGAAATCATTTTTGCATCGAATTGTGACGGGAGACGAAAAATGGATTTATTTTGAAAACACAAAGTGGAAAAAATCGTGGCTTTCACCTGACAAAGCCGGTCCTTCAACACCATGGCGAAATCACTTCGGCAAGAGGACCATGCTCTGCGTCTGGTATGACCAGAGTGTATTGTTTGCATTGTATATAGTGTATTGTGTACTATGAACTACTGAAGCCCTGAGAAACCGTTTATACACAATGCTTAAACGAAAAACCACCGGAACATGCCTGTTACCTCTTTACATTAATGGGGCACGGGCTCGCGGAGCAGAACTTCATCGATTTCGAGGAAGCTTCGATTTCGTCGAAGCACTAACCAGTGCTTCGACGTATGATTTGCTGCAAAAGACAATCAGTTGCTTAGACATGGTTTTCTGAAATTACCTGGCAAGTGAGCGGGTCCAAAGTGGGACACAAGATCTACACTACAGTAGTGGCACCAATGACATATGAATAAGTTCTACAGAATCATAACTTCATTCGGAATTTGGAAATATACGACAGAGGTTCTAAATGTACCTTTAAAACTACATCAGCAGATGCGATGAAAATAATGCTCCGTTAGGACAAATGTTACCATATCCATTTCCTACTCCAATAGACGTACCTCTTACGAGCATTAGATTGAAACTCAGGAATAACCAATAATCCTTAAACAGACCATCACCTGATTTTCACCCACTTGCCCACAACACACACTGAAACCAAAAAAAAACCAACAAAGACTCAGGTATAAGGCGCTAATTTTGCGGTTAACGAAGATTATGAAACGTTCCAGAATTTAAACCCCCAGGCCACTCTAAAACGAAAAATGGCCGGACTATACTTCTATGATAGAAGGACTCAACCAACTCTTCCAACTAAAGAGACATAATAGGGCTTTCCACTTGGCAATTCCAGCCAAGAAATAACACAAAAATGGAAAGTTTAACGACGAAATGCATTTGCTTCCGGATAACAAGTTAGTCCTTTGTCTCAAACCACGCAGTCTTTCAGCAAATGAAGGACTGTAAGCAAATGTTGACGTCCGAAGCAAACTAGAGGGGAGTGAAACAAACGTCTTACCGAAGAAAAGTGAGGCCAACGTTGTTACCTACCTCAAGAAGTGCAAAGGGAAACAAAAGAGCGGGTAAACTATTAAGATCAGGTTCAGTCAGCCCAATAACAAAAATTCGACTCAATTAGAGTGGTAAGTACTGGTCAAAGCAATTTTTTGATAGAAAAGTTTGACGAAATCCTCTGAAACATCACACATTTTGTGTGAAAACTTTGGTCTCACTCTTACAAAACGAACACCAAGAAACTCCTAAGGAGAAACAATTTGGCGTATGAACCTTATTAGGGTTGCTGAACAGGTCATTTCGCGATATTTGGATACGCAAAATGGCTGGACATCATAAAGGCCACCACACATTTCACAGACGCCAATTGCGTCGGACGCAATGGACGCCACAGTCTGACTGAAGGACCAGGAAGGAGGCAGCAGGATCAGAACACCGGCTGAGTACGAAACTGGAGGCTTTTCATTTATTTCTATCGGGTAACAGGATGGGCCATCTGCAAGGACCGTTTCGTATGTGAAAAGCTACAGGTAAACATAGGTCTATACCAAATAGAAGAATGGACAAAAAAAAAGTTATAGGACCAATACACACATATATCCAAAATCATTCCATAAAACCATGCAACACACCAATTTCCTTTAAAAATGGTTACAAGTGTTCTCTCACAACATTAAACAAAATTTCGTGAGGATCCAAAAAACAATAATTTCAAGCATATCCTTAAACAATGCAAAGTGCGCTGACGAGACTAAACTGATTTGACCAAGAGCATAAACTTAACACCCTCGAATTAGGACAAGCCGACAAACATCCTTCAAGGCAACTTGTTTACGGTCGAAACTAATGGTGGGACATTTATAGGAAACAGAAAAAGGAAACCGACGACAAAAACAAAAACGCAATAAGTTCTAGGAAAGTTTGTTGGAACCATTTATTTGCCTTCTGCAGACTTTTTTCGTCATTTCTTCTTCTTCTTCTTCTTCTCCTCTTTGTTTTTATTTTTTCCATCTAAAGTAAAGATTTAAAAGCTGCGATGGCATGTTAGTGTCAGGAAACTCTCTGCATTGATGTTAGTGATGATGACGAGAATAACAAAAATAAATTAACATTAAATCAAAAACAGAACGGAGCTACGAAACTTTGTCAAGCAATTAATTAGCAGCAAGAAGTTTCCCATTGACGAGGGTCGCTTGGTTATCCCTGTAAAGTGGAGGGAAATTGACTGTTCATATTTCGTCGAAAAATAATGACGGTAGTGTTTGGACTCTTAGCGTCGAAATGAAAATGAAAAGCTATAGAGCCTACAAACTTTCCGTGTAATTTGATTGTAAAAGGATATGTTTGTCTGGGACCGAAATGAAACTTCCATGGCAAGCAAAAAGCATGAAATCAGTATTATTGCTTAATTCTTTTCGTTTTTTTATTATTATTATTATTATTTTTAAAAAAACGTGCTCATAATTAATACTTTTGCTTGCGTTCATGCCATCATCCCTCTTTGTTTACCAAAATATGAGCCCATTAAAATTTCCCTCACAAATTCTGTCTGAAGAGAATTTCATCCGGAATTTCTTTATGAGCGTCGGCACTGATGAGCCGTTGAACCAAGTCGACTGGGAAATGCTGAGGCAAAAGCAATTTTCCATTATTTAACTGGTCATATTTGATGAAACTGAATGTTCTGTCACATATTTGCCCATCTGAATACGGCGTGTGTGCTTTTGTTTGAGGAAAGCTGAAAATTCTATGAATATTAAAATATATGTGAATTTAACCCGGCACGATTTTATAGCAACTAATTTTGCTTTGAGGTGGGAAAAAGAGTTTGCATTAAGTACAGTGAGGAAAAACGAGGTGAATTCAGGTAAATAATGCAAGAATCCTTGGCACGTTTTATGGCTTTAGTTGGCACATTTTTAAATATTTATGTTGCGAAACAAATTTTGTTGCCAAGGATTCTGACAAATTTTTGAGTTAAGAACTAGGCGGAGCTGTCAGGACATAAACTGGCTAAGACGTTGATAGTTCTGAACGTTCGTCTACAATTGCAAAAATGGCAACTTCAGTGTCCTGAACAGAGATTCAGTGTGAGTGTATCTCTCATATTTGACAAACATTTAAAAGTAATTGCTCTTAGCTGTTCATTATGCAAAAAGGTAAATATTGCAAGTTTTCTTCCCATTAACCAGGACAAAGGTATACAATCCTTCATAAAGCTTCCCGAATGTTCATTTCTGAAAGGGGTAATTTGAGACCAACTTCAGCCCATTCCCACAATCATAATTTTTAAATGATACCGAGGAGAATCATAAGATAATAAAATATCTCAGGAAATGTGTTACTTATTTGTAAGGGTAATGCATGACACTCCTTTTGTACGACGTTATGTCATTTGAATATTTGCTCTGTTGGTTAGGGGGCTCCGATTTATGCGTAAAAATTAGTTGCAAATTTGGTTTTAAACAAATTAAACGAAATCATTCGAGTGTTAAAATGTCAAGAAAGTTTCAAAAGAATGTCTTCATCATTAGAAAGACTTCAAAAACGACATATGGCGACAGAAGCAGTAAGAAGTGGAATAACGGCACTTTACTGCAACAAAACAGCTGGAGATTACCTAATTAACCTTTTGTTTGTTGAAAAAGTGCAAGAAATGGTTTGCTGCGGCTACTCAACAATAGCAGCTACATACAAAATGCCTTTATTTTCTTCAAATAGCTTATTCTCATGCATTTTAACATCCCTGTGCTCCACCCTGCTGTCCTTGGGAGCTTCAGAGCTGTCAGCCTTCTCTTTGGAATCGCGAATGTTATTGCGATTGCGTGTGTATACAAGATTTGTGGGACCAATCTGGATGCCAATGGTCTCTTTAAAATTTCTCGAACTTCTGCGAAGGCGACAGGAGGACACTCATAACGTTTCCAAGAATTCTAAGCTTCAATTTGTCGTATCTTGCATCAATTATCACCACATGTAGAGCAGCTGGTATGCTGCGCTTTCGCGCCAGTCGAAATCTTATGATGATATGTTGCCAAGAACGCATCAAGCATATATTTTACTGAATTTTTATGACGTAAAATAGCTAAGTCGAGATAAATTGACAACTCTTTCATCTATTTGTTATTTAAAGCAGTGTTTTTTAGAGCAGGAACTTGTTCTTTCAGGTGACGCTTTCTTTTTTTTTTCCGGACCCTTTTTCTTCATCGACTTTTTTTCTTCCGATTTTAAAGCTTTTTTCTTTTGGATCAGATCTTTTTGACCTTCCGCTGCGCGTTTTTATAGCCCTTTCTCTTACATTTAAAACACTTACTTTTTCACAGTGAACTTTTCGCCGTACGGATAAACATCGAGCGGCATTTTAACTGTTTTAACATTTGAACAATTTTATCACGGACCGTCGCCCGATACGCATATAAAATCTGTTTTCCATTTTAGAGCGCATGCCACTGTTCACTCTTTCCCCTGTTGATTTCTGATAATTCTGTAATGCAACGGGATTATTGCATGCTCTCTTGATCGAGAGAGTTAAATCCAAACGGGAAATTTGGAGTTAGGAGAAAATTAAACTTGTGAAAGCTTCGCAGAATTATATTTTCTAAGATTTTAACCAGATTATGTAATAACTAAATAAGCCGGAAGTTGATAATTTTGCCGTCGTAGTTGGGTTTTGGTTTAAAAATCTGTCTGCTATCTTTCCATGGTTGAAGGAAGTAACCGTTTCTAATATAGTTATTGTATCTTTAAGTCAGGAAAAAGGAGATAATTTTCCAACGCTTTTTGAGGACTATGCCTGGGATTACTTCGGAAGCTTGCTATTTGGTGTACTAAAGACATCTTCAACTTCCTTTTTCGAAGTAAAAAAAGTCGCATCCAAAATCCACAGAATCCGAAAACTTGATGGTGTAGATAATTCGCTTGATTTAAGCTAGAGAATATGGAAAGGTCTTACATAAGGACCTTCATATCCTTCGGTTGTAAGCTGAACTTTGGAGCTGATCTTATTGTTCAGGGCTGCTTAAGGTGACTGACGGCTCCGGTGTAGGTACCTGAAGTATCCTTACCAAGCGTCGATTATGTCCGAAGCAGCAATGAAAACTTCATTGCTTTGCAGTATCGGGTCTATATCATGGTTGTATTTGGGCCTTTCACGCCCCGTTTTCTGTTTTATGGTTTTCAATATATCTTATGAAGATCTCAGTGACCTTTACTGGTGATCTTTATTGTTATTACTTATTTGTGGGTTTCATAGGACATTGAGGTAATCTGCGTTTTTGTTGTAACTTCTCTTCATTTGTCCGATTGTACCTTGTATGGAAAATTCGTTTCAATCGTTGAAGCATATATTTTTGAATTTCTATTAAATGAATAGTGCGCTGAATCACCGATATCACGAACTTCAGGTTTTCTGAAGGGGATACGTAGGTCTGCACACTTAATTAATGCGGATGTTATTGCTGATATACGTGCGAATTTTACTGCGTTTGATAGGATCTGGTTTTCCGGTGTCAAATTTGGAAGCAGACCATAGAGATCATTCCTGGAAATACAGTCAATCAATTAAGTTGTATGGTCTGTAGTGATGTAGGCAAATTGGCACTGGAATATGGGTTCTGAGGGTTAGACTCAAGTACAGACCGTGGTGTTCAGAAATATGGTTCTATGGGATCAGCGAGCAGATCGGATAAAATTTTAAAATTGTCCAAGTATCAGTGACCTCTCCAGAATTTAGGGACATCTACGTTCACAACAGTGGCTCTTAGGAATAAATTCATTTGGAGCCACTCAAATAGATCTTTCCCATTTGGGATATTAGTGGAATCATCCCGAAGCTCGTGTCTGGCATTCAGGTTCCCTCCATCCAGTAATAAGTCGTGTGAAGCAGCTTGAGTGTAGTAGATTGAGTGTGTTTGATTGAGTGTAGTAGAGATTAGGTATCTATGTTACACGGAAAATACACGGAGCGAATAAAGATTTTCGCTGGAGTTCTGTTGTGTCATCTAGTGCGGAGTTTTGCTAAGGTAAAAGAGGTGATATTTTGTTTGAAGGAGATTTGATTAACGTCTTAATCGTCACTACAAATGATGGCATTGCTCCTTTGGGTGACGGTATACAGCACATTGTAATTATCCACTCGTACTTTGTGGTAAAGTCTAAGTAGAGTCTCTTTCAAAAGCAGAATGTCGGGCTGGAAGGATTTGATCAAGTTACGAATATTATCTTCTCATGGGATATTAAGGAATTTATGATCAAAATTGAAATTCATGAGAGCCAATTTTATGATATTATATTTATATATTATATTATATATACTAGCCTTGATTCTGCTCAGGGGCTTGCCATGCAGATTGACCACCAACTCATTTGGGCAGCTATTAAGCAACTTCCGAGCTGATTTAAGTTTGGAAACTTCCTAATTGAGTTTAGCTCGAACATGCGAGGCCTTAAATTGCCTGACAAGTTCTACAATATCAGTTTTGGTAGGGATGGCTGACCGTTCTAAAACAATCCTTTTCTCCTCAAGTGGAGTATGAGCTTGGAAGAGCTCTAGGTAAATCGAAAACATATTTTGTAAAAAGGGTTGAAAATACTTTTCAGAGATTTCTACTTCCTTAAAATTTACTTAAAATATTCCCTTAAGTAAAAGTATTTCCTCCCAATTTACGTCACGGGTTGGCCCTGATCAAGTATTTCTACATATTCGGAAATGGGACGTGATCTATTCGACCTTCGTTCGTCTTGAAAGATTGATTGAAGTTTTAAGGGTAGTTTAACTATGCTCACAATGACTGAAATTGCAGTGGTCACTAAGAGCTCTTCTTGAGATGCCCTTCTTGAACTCATCTCCTTAATGCCCTCTTGAGTACTACGCTGGTCCAGCTCATCATGAAATTTCTTATCCCCTATCTAAATGAAGATGGTTCGTTTGGTTTTTTTTTTTTTAAAAATTTTTTTGAATAGATTTTACATTTTTTTGGATTTCGAATTATTGATTTATATCATTTACTTAACATGATTTTGCTCTTTGACGACTTCTTTATTTTTACTCAAATCTTTTAAAAATAAAGAAGTAAAGAAAGGATGTTCCTTACTTCTAAAATTTTTTAAGAAATAAAGAATATATTTTCTAGATTATGAGGTCGGTTCAATTATCCCCGATGAAATTTTCAACCTGCCAAAAATTAAATTGGCAAAATATTCCACCACATGTCTCACGTTAAAGTCCTTAAACCAAATCATTTGACACTTTCATTCGCCCTTTCAATCACCTCCCGGCTGTTACCTCTTAACGCTATTGTGAAAATGCGTTAAAAAAATCTTTCAATTCCAATCCGTTGGTGTTCAATCATGCGATCAAGAAAATGATTTTTCACAGGATTTAACATTCAGACCTATCCCCCGAAAAGATGCACTGAGCTTGAAAAACAAATTGAAAGGCTTTGTGTTCAAAATTCCGGTGTCGATAAAGCCATTGGACTAAGATATCCTCCAGATGATGCCAACAACATCAAACCGATCTGATGGAAACATTTTTCAACTTCCAACACGACAAATAATAGCAACCGATGGCGGCTAAAACGACATTTTCTTCGTTGTTCAATATCCTTGAAATGTATAGTAGCATTGTGCCGTCGTCGAGTCGGTTGTCGCAGTCTGGAGTGGCTATTTATTGAAAAGCATTTTCCTAATGTTCAATTTGAACTGGAATGGAAATCTAAAGAATGATGGAGGTTGGTTGTGGTTAATGCTCTTTGTAAATCGACGAGTCTAAGGATTTTAAGCTGTGAAAACGTCAATGATAAATGAAAAGTTTTTACACTTTTTGGTGGAGGATTCATATCTTGTTTATGAGAGCTCAGATGGATTGTTTGATTCGCGAAAGAAGTTTGGAATCTCCCGCGAAGCTTTCCACAACGCTTGCATGAATTGAATTTCAGACCGCGAAAGCACTATCAGATTGCAAATGAGCGTTTAACAGGATATCATTAATTTACTAGAAAATAAAAATCAAAATACTACCACCCGCAAACAATCCACCTCTGAAATTAGTTGGATGAAAAATTTCAAAATGTTCAGCTTAGTCTGTAGAATTTTTTATCTTCATTTCCTGCGTACGGAATAGCTGAAGAATTTTTATCACTTAACAATAAAAATTCCAAACTTTCTTTCATACTCCCACAACGAGCGGAAGAAAGCGGCTTGCAACAAGTAAATCGAAATGGACAAAGGAGAGGAAAACAGAAAATCGCCTTATTAAGAATCAAAAACAACCGCCATTTTCTCAACATTCACAACTTATTCATTTTCTCATACTTACAGAACGCTGCGTTGTTCATTAAATTTTTTTTTATACTCTACTACCCTCTGTTTTTATAAACCACCAAAGAAAAAAGAAACGCTCAATTTAGCAATATTATTACACTATAGGTCATTCTCTGTAAAGAAAAAAAAAACGAAATTCCGAAACAGGAAAACGTCAGCTACTGTGGAAATACTTTAATAAAAACGGACATGAAACTGGATATTCAGCAAGGAGAAAATTCATTAAAGTTTCATTGCATGGTACTGACTATGGGGTGTGAGATGGTGAATGAAGTATTTTACTTTCGGCCCAAAAGAATTTCATTTTTTTAATTAGAAAATGCTACATGATTCCTTTGATTTATGTTTGGATGTTTGGGCATGAGTATCAAAAAAAATGCGAGTCTTTTGTTATCGGCTTGCGGGAATGGTTGATGAGAAATTAATGAAATGTTTCATTCCGACTTTTTTGAATAGTCGAATTTTAAATAGTAATGGATCACGATCTGAAAGTGTAAGACAAGAAAATACATACCAAACACGCTCATTCTTCACTTTTGGTCTTTTATTACTGAAACCAGTTGCGTATTTCGTAGCAGAATATTAAAATTATTTTTGTCCTTTTTTTCAATGACAGGACATTACGTGATTTAATGAAATACGCTTTTGGCAGAATGAATGGTAACCAGTAACCCTAGTATTCTTTTTGGTCTTTATGATGTCTAATGATAAATAACTGACGCAATGTCTCAGAACTAGATAAAAAAGTGGAATAACTTTCCTTCAATAATGTTGAAAGGAAATCCTCAAAAATTTTAGCCAATAGTTCAAATTTCGTCTTCTATGGGTAAAAAGTTATTCTGTTCTTTTATCGCGTTAGGTTGAAAAAATTATAAATTAGCATAATTAATTATAACTAATTTTATAATTTTGATCTCATCTATTTTGCACTACAGCACCTCCGGGGCCTTAGCTTCCTGCAACAAGTGCCTCCAATGGTCTCAGCCATTTTGAAATCCGAGCAGCGATGAACTGTCTTCGTCCACAGAGTCAGACCAACGTTTTCTCGGTCTCCCTCACTCGTTTCCGACCTTCAGTTCTCCCAACGAATACCTTTTTGGGCATACATTATTCATCCATACGATTCATATGACCAGCCCGTTGAAACTTCCGCAGTCCTACACGCGTTGAGACCCCCGACATGTCAAAAATTTCATAAAACTCATGGTTGTATCGAATTCGCCATTGGTTACCATTATTGATCATTATGATAATAACTTAATGAAAGAAAAATGGAAATCCCTTCATTTTAATTCAAAGAAGAGACGGCTAAAATATACAGGCCACTTTGTATCTTTCCTAGCCATCATCCAATATTGATGACCACAAAATACCTGACTTACAGTTTGAATAATTGCACTGTCTATTTCCAGATGTGTCCCGGAAAACACACCTGTGGTCTATTTGGTGGTATCGCACATCTTCGGATGGAAAATAACTCTTTTTCAGGAGTTCATGGGAAACTGTTGAAGAAAAAAGACGTCCAATACTGCCCTTTTCAGGCAGGAATTCGCACTTACAAAGCGATTCTGCAACTCTGATTCGGAACTTTGGAAGGGCTATACGGTCTTCATTTTCATTTATAAGGCCAAAATATACTGGCCACTTTGTATCTTCCCTAGTCATCATCCAATATTGATGACCACAAAATACCGCTCACAAGTGAAGTGCGAAATACGAAATACCAAGGCGCAACATAAAACACAAGGAAGCACCAATTACAACGAAAGAGGTGACTCACTTATAGCATAATAACAATATAGCTCAACCCAAATTCCTTGAACAGGATCAGAGGTTGGCCAATCGTGCCACCTGAATCTCAACAGAAGGACTGGACAACCTATATAACTCATTGTCTACTGATATAAGCTGTCCAGCAGAAACACTCAACCTTCCCCACCAATTTAATATCCTTTTAACGAGCCAAACTTTATGTCTAGGACAGCAATAATTTACCAAGGGTACTTGCAAAAATTTTTTCCAATAATTTCGAAAAAAAAACAAGTTGAAATTTGGGCTGATTGAGCAAAGAAAACTCTAAGAGGAAGCTACTGTCACTTGTGTACTAAGTCTTGATCCTCTATGGCAAGAATTACTTTTTCAAATCAAAAAATTCCGGAAATAACTTCCAGGAGTAAGGTGTTCAACCTGAACAGATCTGATGTTGAATTTTCTATTCTCGGTACTTATAGGACTCCACCATGGGATAGACTAGTGAAGTACGTACAAAATCGGTCATATATATTTCTATGTTTATTTTTTACTGTAGAAGTCAAAAAACTAGCTTTAAGTATAGTTTAGTTTGAAAATTTGCTTTGTCTTTTTCCTGGTCTGTCCCGGAAAACGCACCAGTGTTCTATTCGGTCCTATCGCACATCTTCGGATGGAAAATAACTCTTTTTCAGGAGTTCGTGAGAAACTGTTGGAAAAAGAGGAAGCTGGATGTCCAAAACTACGCTTCTTCTTCGTTATCCCACCGCAGGATTTTTAAGTAGTGTTTGGTTTAGTTGGAGTAGGCTAAAGAAGGCTCTTGTCCAACACAAAGTTGAAAACCAAACCACAAGGGTCTCGTACCATTCCATTAAATAAATGAGATCCCAACTCCCAAATTTACTTTTTGGTTATTCTTCATTATAACCACGGTAAATCCAATTTTCAGTAAAGTCTCCATCATTGGAAAGCATATGTAGCTTCGTGTTCAGTTACTGAACATATCTTACCTTTGAAGATAAAGTAACAAGCCTAAGTTCGTAAAAAGTTTTGACATTAGGTAGTCTGATAACAATATTTCATACGGCACCAAAATCTAGTGTACCCCTGATAATACGTTAACGTTTGCTCCAGCTTAGTTTTCAGCAAATCAATATGAGTATCCAAATAAATCAAAATGAAACGAAGAATTTGAAACCTTTTTTTGAGGCCTTTTGGGGACAGATTATCGGTAAAACGTACCTGTCATTATCTCGGGACACATTTGTTCGTCCACGCGGAGATGTTGTCGCATTGGTGCAGAAGAGAATCGATCGTTACAATGTTTGACAGTAGAAACCGGTCATCTACTTGTCTGACTTTTTCAACTGCTGTGAAACGTAAACTTCGTCCTATTTCTTCGAATCGAAATAGAGGCTCACTGGTCGAATATCTGTAAATCAGTGCTTTCCAATATGCCTCTACATTTGGGTATCTGTAGACGTACATATAATGAAGGATTACAATAGACTTCCAAAGGTCTGTAGAATCTGTGTCGAATTTCGTTTCTATGATTTTTTGATTGTCGCATATTCCAGTTTGTTTCTCAGTTTTGCTCCTCATTTCAGCAGTACCGTTATCATTCGTATGGAGTTTTCTTTTTAATACTTTTGTTAATAAATCTCTCTTAGTATCCTTATTTCACTTGGAAGTTTTTTTGTTTCCTTTGAATATTACTTAATATTACTTATTAAATTTTGTTTAACATGAAGTTTCATGTTGTTTTCCTTCCATTGCAACTTTTTGAATTGCTCCTTATCCTCCGAAGACATAATATTTCCAGTATCACATCCTACCCTTTGTTTCCTGTCCATATTCAAATAAATGGTAGGCATATTTTTTCATCAAGCTCAGGGTACGCAACTGAAATCAACTATCGTGCTTTGCAATATTTCCCATTATGTTTTGGGGAAACAACATTTGAAGTTGCGGTTTCTAATGTCAAATTACTGGATACCGTACTTAATTGTCTGCCAACAACTGAAAAAGAAAATGGCGTGAAGCTTTCTGTTCTATTTGAATTATTCAGTAATTTTGGCTTGGTATTCAAATTATCTGCCGCAGTTTTTTTATTCATCAAACATTGCTGATGAATTGACATTTGATTTCCTTCCACAGGTTTTGTATTGCGAGTTTCTCTATATGTTTTTTTATTGAATTTTCTGTCACAAAAAGGCAATACGAATATAAATCTACTCGTACTTCTTCTATGTCTGTCTGAAAAAAGTCGCCTGAGAGTGTTAACACTGTATGTAGCTGCGCTATGCCTGGAGAAATCAGTGGATCGTTCTTAAAAAACAATCGTAGATATAATGATACTTTGCCCATAAATAAAAGTCAAAAATGTTTAACAGAGATTGCTCCTCACAAAGTAATAGAAAAATGCGAGCATAGGCCCAGCAGAACTACACAATGAATCCCTCACAAATTTTAAAACGAGGGGTTTACATATCCCATCCATCCCATAGGACCCAATTATAATAAGAAAAATTGACAAGAAATTGACAAATACATGTTTTCCCCAACAGGACATTATAAGGCATGGGTTCTAACGGTATAAGCTAAATAGGGACTCAGAGTTAAAGCATATGTGAAAGACATTCTGATGGCTGTTTAATAGAAACCCGCAGTAACCGAATAGTACCTGAAGATAATGTCAGGTTGCATACGAGAAAAATTAATTTCCAGGAACCCGACGGAAATTTCCACTGCTTTCCTAGCAAACAAGTATAAGGAACTTCAGCCACTCGAAACGCAGTAAGAATGGGCTCAACTAAAGACCACTAGCAACACAAAAAAGAGTCCGAGAAAAACCCTGTAGAACTATACACAATGGCTTCATTATGAAATCGATAACTGCCGGATAAGTGGAGTCCTTTGATTCAAGCTCTTTTACGTTAAGTTCCAAGCATACTTTCAGTAAGCTCCTTGACTCTTCTATGAACTTGCTAGATAAGGGACCCAACATCAAGTGTGAACATTCATATGTTTAACAGAAGGAAACATCTGGACACTACCAAAAAATTTAAGAGCTCTTGAGAATACAGTTAGTTTTAATTAAACAAGAAAATGGAGCGTCGAACAAGATATTGCGCAGTCTTTCGCTAGGTATAAAATCACCTAGGTATAGACAAGGGGCTTAGAGTAATACCTTTGACTGATTCCCTATTCATTGCACCTCGAACCTTTGAATTGTCATCTTTTCTGTTCCTTGAACCGTTAGTTTTGAGCAGAAAATTTTGACAAAGTAGAACACGTGATAACACACTTGGAAACGATCTTCAATCAAAAATTGAACTTATTCAAAAATAGAATTGCACAACTCCTTCTCAACATCAGCAATGGCGCGACATTCCAAGCCGGGCCTACTGATTCTGCGATCTTTTTCTCTAGTTTATCACTGCAGACAAACATCGTCACTCAGTGTTGGTCGTGTCTTCCTATCGATTCCTCAGTGTTCCTGCTAGATGTTTGCCCTGCGGTTTACCTTTCAATAAACGTTTGATAACCGGCTTTCTTCCATTTTTTCTTCATGCCCGACCCTTTGCCATATCTCATAAAACTGTAATAAATCATAAAACTCCTCGTTGTAAGTTAGTCTTCACTCTAACCTTTCTCTCACTTGGTCCTAGATTTTCCGGAGTACTTTGCTTTCAGATATGTCCACTGTCATTTTGGGTTCGCTAGTCAGAATCGTTGCTTCACTTCCATACAGCAGCATACAGATTTGTAGATGCGAAATTTTTGTATCATTGCGAAAATTTGGACCTTAAGATGATAAGAACGGAGTTACTTGCTTTATTTTAATCTCGTCCTTTTCGGTATCATTTTCATTCAACCTAACTCCAAGGTACACAAATCTATACATATCATCAAAGATGTAGTCTTACACGGTCAGGTTTTATCGCGTTGAAGTATTTTTCGTCTTTTGAGTTATGAGTTCTATGACCCAACTCCTTCTACGATGGCAGAAAATGTTTAAAAACGATTGATTTTGTATTTTGAGAACATCTAAACAAAGAAAATTTTCAGAAGAGCAGAATAGAAATCTACCCTGATTCAGCAGCCTTACTTAATCCGTTTTTTTCTGCAATAAATTTTATTTAACTATCTCAAATTGTCATCTAGGTATGCCAAACACTATAAAATTATTTCTTGTTTCTTAGAATGGACTTTAAGGAATTCGCACACCATTTTTCAACCCATTAATTCCACCTGATTCTCGTATGTATAGTCTCTGATTAAAACATGAGAAACCACAAAGCTACTAGTCCAGCCTTTCCTTCAAAAACGTCCAACGTTACTCCTGCATTACAACTTCTAAACATCCTCATCGTTGCCTTTAAGCTGTATTCATTTCATAACTTTGTTACATCCTGACTGGGAAGGGTTGTAAAGCCCTCAACAACAGAGCTCGAAATCTCTTTGCAGATTATTAATATTAATGATATCGAAACTGTTTTCTGGACAAACTAGAAATTCACTTCATCTTGTCCGCTGAAGAAGTCGCAGAACGAGCTGGTAGTGTACGATATCCTTTAAAAATAATTTAAGGCAAAAACCCATTAAAATTATTACAACCTACCTAACTGATACCATTAACTGACACACTCAGCCCTATTTCGAAATCAAATTTTAAGGATCCTGATGTATGCATGTCTGCACCATATCTTATGCGTTGCTTACTTGGTACGAAACAGGATCCCAGAGGAAACATTGCACACTACACCAGTCTGACTAGCTTTCTCCTCTTCTTTAGAAACATAAATTGTCAATTTCAAGTGCGGTTATGCTAAACTTTGTGAGTAATTCAAAGTATGTAGGAGCCCAGCCAAAATTCATCATGTAGATTAGACAAGAAGCTTCAACCGTAAAGCGTTCAAGACATTTGCTTGTATGTATGAACATCGTCCTTGATTTTACGGCTCCGTATTGCACTGAAGAAGTCAGTTGAAATTCTCAGAAACCAGAAATGCAGGCATACACATATGGAAGGAGATTGAAAGCCGTTGAATCACAGTTGAACGAAGAAGTCATCCAAGACTGGTAAATATTTCGTATTTCAATTTCAATTTCAGTTTTCCCTTTCTGCTTCAATTCAGGATATTCTAAGGATTTCAAGGATTACATGCCAAATCGAATGTATCTCAAAACTTTATTCTAACACTGCACCGATTTGTGTTGGCTTCAGAAATTGTAAACTTAATACTTCTGTTTCTATTGTAAAATTTATCGTCCTTTAAGGTTGAGTATCCGGCAGTGAAAGTCAAACTTCATATTGAATTGGACTTTAGGGATCAATTAGTTGGTGCCATAAATGCCATATGCGAGCTCTTGTACATCGACTTTGGCGAAAGCAATTTCCAATTAATGTAGAGAGAATAACGGCGCCAACAGGAGTGGCATTTGTCCCTGAAGTTTGACGCAAGGATTAATTTTCCCAATAGAATTTCTTCCGGCCCCATAAAAGCTGATTTAAAATCGAACTCATTGTTTATTTGATTCCAGCTATTCTCTGAATTTTTGTCACACAGACCGGAATCTAAAGGAATCATGAATCAAATCTTTCACAATTTCTACAAACCAAACAAACTGTATATAGAAATAAACTTTTGTATAGTTCTTAGAGAACTTGCGCCAATGGAACTTTAGTGCTAAAATTAAAATTTCGAAAAATGCATTTTCCTACACTAGAAGAAATCGGCGGTCGCCAAATCAGGCAAAAACACCAAGTGGTACAATAACGTTCCACGGTTCAATGTGATCTTAAGTCAAAAAAATTATGGCGATATTCAAAATGTCTTCGGTAAACTACGGCTAACGGCTCCGATACGTCAAAACCGATACTTCAAACGAGATGTCAAAACAACCCGGGCCCGTCTTCATCATTCCTCTATGCACAGTCGATTACAGTGTCGAACTCAAGGACTGCCCAATATTCGTTTCATCATTTATTACGACTTACGATAAACGGAAACTTATTATTTTGCAGAACTTTTACACATATTATTATAAGATAAGCCAGTCAAGCTTAAACAAGAACTTGCATTTCTCCGTACAGTCAAGTTTAATTCTCTTGAAAGAGAATGAGACTGTGTTTTGTGACGTAGCAAAGTAAAATCATACGTTTTCAGATTCTTTTTCTTCATTCATGTGAGGTTCGTTTTCAGGTTTACCATCCTTTCGTAGGTTCGTTTTTACCCAGCAATTGATCTTCCCATAAGTTCACGATTTGCCAGCATATGTCATTAACAGTTTTTCTCTAGCTTTGGCATCAGCTTCGCCTGGCGCTTTCTTCGTGGAAGATTAGTCCATGGATTCTGATTCGTAATGAAAACAAAAAATTGCATCACCGGAAAAATTATTATGATTTTAGCTTTTTCTTTCTTAATTTCGGTGTTATTGGTTTTCGTATTTTGAATTGTGAAATGATTTTCCTGTATTTCGTTTATGTATTCCTGTAAAAGATGATCTCCTGTCAGTCAAATTCTCTGGATCAAACCGTGCGCACAGGCTGCCATCACCAAGCAACAGTGTAACTACAACTGGTGCTCATCTAACGGTATTCGACTAAAATATGTAGAGCGTTGTTTAGATTAGTTTTCACTCATTCTTGAGTTTTTTCACTCATTTTTGAGTGAAACAAAAATACCTCTACAAAAAACTTTTGCGTATAAATGCAAATCTGCAATTAGACTTTTGCATTTCCTATTTCTGTCTGAGAGAAGTCGGCCGATAGGGTTAATGCTTTATGTACTTACACTATGATCAAACGTTTTCTCTGAATAGCTAGCATTAATGTTCTTTACATGCTCCAAATTCTAGTCCCTTTTCTGGGGTCTCCGTGAGAAAGTGGAAAAATGAAGGAAACGCTGGAAACCAGACGAATCAACGAGGATAAAATTGCATTATGATTTGATCAAATTTAATTTGATATTTGATGAAATTTCTCCACATCGTTTCGGTCCATTTTTAAGCCCCATGTCCTCTCGTGCGCTCTGCCACAATGTACATAATTATCACAATCAACTTTGTATGTATTGTATTATATAGTTGTATAATATTATTGTTGTAAAATATTATCTATTTGATTATCTATTGTTATCCGTGTTTCAGTGAATGTTACAAAATATTTTCGGCTGTTGTTTTGTTCGTTGCTCCCTCTTGTACTAATGACGCAAACATACTTCAACTTCCTATGCAATAGTTCTTCATATAATGTACTGTATGTCAATTATAAACTTTTTGCTTGTTGTGGTAACAAGAAGATGAAGTACTAGGACCAAGGTTATTACTTTTTGATAGTCTTGACCCGAGAAGCTCAGCAACATCTTTGGCTAGGTTTTAGTTTCTCGTTAAGTTGTTCATTTTTGATTGTTTTACTTTGGACTTGGCCCAAATTCAGCATCAGATTGAGATATCTTTTGACAGCACTGTCACTGCCAGTGCAATAATAACAAACATGAGAGTGCAACGCTCTAGTCGCGATGCACAGTGAGTGTTACCCATTGCAATGTTGTATATACAAAGTCTTTTTTCAATAAAGTTTGTTTTTTTATTGCCGCAAGCCAACTTTTGGCCAAAATTTCTGCATGCAGAGAACGACATGAAGCTGGCTGCATACCACCAAAACACGGCCCCGACAACAACAAGACAGCAAATCCTAGCAGACTTCCAGAAGTCCTTTCCATTCAAATTCTAGTCGGTGGTGTTGCTGCAGTTAACACAGCAGACTTAAGTGTAATTCTAAGGCTCTCTCCATAAAACAGGTGACAGGAGATCAAAGGTATTATCCTTCTCTTTTGCTAACTTTCCCAGTTGACGAACGCATGTGTTACAAACTTTGTCTGGGACCCACTGTTTATCTTAATTGACGATTCCTAGGCCGAAATACATATAACATACCTTATTTGTGAGTGCGGTAATGTTGTTCTACTGTTTTGTCAGTATGAACTGTCAAAAATTGTCTGGAGAGTTTAAACACGTTCGCGACATTGACATTGACAAGGGAGAGTTACAAATTGCACTGATCTATAAAAACAATGATGGTACTATAACTAAAAATTGATCTAAAGATGGTACTCAAAATAAATTGAACTTCATTAACCCTCTTCTGACGATTTAAGCTAATTTAGAAAAAAAAAATATGAACCCTTTAAGAAATCTTTGATTTCTGATTTGACTTTTTTGTCATGAAATTTGACATGAAAACTTACCACTTTTTGAAGCGAGGGTATGTACCGCTGTTATATAAGTTATATTTAATTAATGATTTATGTGAACTTCTGAAATAATGTCGAATGCAACCATTCAGTGTGTTATTTGTTTAATAAGAAACGATTAAAATTAAATATTGATTAATAACTACGAAGGTCTTCGTAATTTTGGCAAAAGAAAACGCTGCTAAATGACTTTAATATCCTTAAATTATCGAATTTTTAAAATATTTCTTCCATAATCAGCGTCATGAAATCTATCTAAATCGATCATCATAACTGAGAGGTAAAAACCATTGCAGAACTTTATGATTAGTACCCAAAGTTTCTTTTTACTGACTAGATTACTTCTCCTTTGACACAGATTTCAGGACTTTGTCTTGCTGGAGACAGTGATATTTGAATTGGTGTTTCTGCTGTCATTGTATGAACACCTCGAGCTATAATAGTAACCATGATAGCGAAGCGTATCTGACCAGATCACCATTTCATGTGCCAGCGATTCTGAAATGAAGCTGCTCTAATCTGCGTAGAGATCCAAGCAGTAACCTGTCTCGACATAGCAACTACAGCAACACGTTTCCTTTTATGGACTCTTCCCACAAGGGACGTCTATACTATATTAGTATACTATATTAGGAACATCAAAGCAAGCCGGATATGCATATCCGGCTTTTGAAGCCGGATATGCGACATTTGTTCTATAAGATGGACAAAGGATACAATCAATTCTTCAGGTAAATCGACCATTTCGTTCAAAGGATACGTAGAAGTAGAAGAATCAAATTATTAAGAAATTATCTTAGACGTTTTTTTCGAAACAGGATGGTCATATGGATTCTGTCATGTGAATCTTCGCAGATTTAAACACATGCTCATAGAAACTCCTGAGTGTAATTATAATTTCGCATGAAATAAAGTACTTTCAGTTTAGTAGATTTCAAATGAACTCTTATGTCAATGTGACAGATCACAACTAAAAAAACGGCCTGGTTGACATAGTGAAATTCGCAGAATTTAATTTATATAAAATAAGCTTTGTTTTTGTATCTTTAGTCGTATAAAATTGCTAATCAATAAGATTTACTTTCTAGTTGTTGACATTACGTCTGCAATGTGAACCCATTTGTTGACGTATGAAGTTCGCAATGCCTTTTATTTTTCACTGTTTGAAAAGGACCTACGTTCCCTAAATTAATTCAATCTTAAAACGCTCCTAAGCAACATCCTTACCTACACACATTTTCCAATTCAATTTAGATCATTCCGCGAAAACGTCCAACGTCGGCGAAATAAAACCTTGGAAATATCCTGTAACTCAGACGAAGTGTTTATCTATCATTGTTTTGGAAACGGATAATCAGAGCTACTAAGCGGATACACTGATGACACAGGACGAAGGAGGATGACGGATTGTGAATGGATGGTTGCGAGGTATTTGCAAGCAGCATAATATTTCACTTAACTAAATGAGCTTATCGCACAAAGTTTTAATTAGATTGTAGTCTAGTTGAAAACATTTTGACATTGATATTCATGCATTGTGACAGTGGCAATACTTTCAGTCAACCAGGCTCTAAATGAAAACTACCAACGAGGACAAATGCCTGCGTCGAGCGCGCCGACGAGCAGCAGCAGGGGGATGAAGTCTCGTTCGCGTCACTTTTAATTAGGGAAAATTTGTCAGGGTGGAAACTTACCAACGCATTCTGTTCATATTTTGCAAATGCGGCATGTAGTATATTACAAAAACAACACTCAGCCGGTGTAGTAAGGATATGTCAGCTAACAGGAGGAAAATTATGGTATTCATATTTAAGGTTTCAACTTCATATTCGATTTGATTTATTCATATCGCAACGTAGCATTCCATTCCATGTATAAAGTTGTATCGTTAATTTATGCCACCGCAGGATAGTAACAATATATTAGGATTTTGTTTGGAATGAGTTACTTTTTGCATTGTTTACAATCAGGACAACTACGAAAATATGAGCAACTCATGATTATCAATGTTTTGGAATGGAATGAATAAGCGTAGATAAAATTTAACGAATTTATAATCGAGATATCAATTTTTTAAGCTACATTCGGTCACCCAATTGTCCTGCTAGACAGGAACTACAGTGTCTATCATTAACACCACTTTGTGTGCATAGTTAGTTATCTGGGTATACCTCGCAAAATCGCCCGCACGGGAACGTACGGACTGCTAAAAATAAGTTTTGATGATTGTCACTCGTAATAATCAGACTCAGTTCTTTGTCACATACATCTGTGTCAACAGTATCCAAGTGCTTGTAAATGTCAAGCGACCTCCACGTCAAACTCCATTTAGTGTATTCCTAGCAAAGAAAAGAAATACTGAGATGGGTCAACTGTCAAACATTAAGCTCTGCTACCACGTCCTACTTACCCCTCCTCGTTGTACTTTCACCAACTAGAAGTTAGACCATAGGCTGGCTCATAATCCCTGTCAAAATCTGTCTTCCAGAATTTCCTGAGAGCTTTTTCTAAAAGATTGTTAGCCTCGTTCAAACACAAAAAACTACACCATACTGGCCTTATATTCTAGCAGTGCCAAATCGTATTCAAGGTAAGAATGAGGTATTGGCGAAGCCCAAGAAGCACTGGTCGAACCCGACACATATACTAGAAAAATCGGTCGGTTGACCAAGACTGTTGGAGGAATCACATATAGACGTTGCTCGAAAAGGGTTGCAGCATTGCGATCAAAACAAAATCAGTGTTCTTTATATACCGTTGCTCCCCAGTGACCTATCTCAAGACCTCTTCCGAGTGGGCCGGAAGGCTTACTTTGATTGAAGGTGGAGGAATCTGTCTTTAATACTTATCTTTCTGGATACGATGAGAGGCGATATGGCGAAGAAAAGCCAGCAAGATTGCCCATGCTATGTTTTGTATGTCAAAGGTCATTCTATTGTCAAATGTGTGTCCTAAGTATCTGGTTGATAGTTTCCATGTGATTTGTTAATCCTCACAGTTTTCCTCGTCATTCCTTTTGATGAAAACTCCCTACATCTTTTCTATGTCAATCTGAATCGACATATACGAAAAGATTCAACCACGCCGATGATCGAACGTTGTGATTTTGAAGAATAGAATTTTGAAATTTATGTGAAAGAATATCGTTATTCTTGTTATATACCTTCAGTTTAATAGTTCAGTAAAGTGGGAGATTTAGGTAATCCTTCGAGAAACTTTAGCTTTGATTATGTGGATGGCTCAAACATTGTTGCCTATTTTTTCCTGAAAAAATTGCTCTCTACAAAATTAGTCCAAAGTGACATTCGAGATATTTGATGTTGACAACTAGGTGACGTCAATATTAAGATATGCCAAAAAATGCTTGTCGTTAGTCTTATCCTGAGAGGCGTTGCTAATTGTTGTAGTTTTCTACGTATATTGTTTGCTAGGTTTGCTGTAAAAAGCTGGCAAACAGACTTCAGAAACGCTTGAAGCTTTGTCAATAAACATTGTTAAATTTTATCGGTACTATGGTTAGATTTTCCCGCTACCATAGGTGTGGCCTCAGCATTTGGTAATATCATTTGCCGCAGTTATTTATGGATCTGGGACCGATTTTTGGTTCCCTCTTCCAAGTGCTTTGTTCAATGTCAACCGAAGGCACCTGCCAAGGGTGGCTTTATCCCTGGCTTAAATGATTGGCGGATCGGCTTCGATTTACATTGATTTGTCTGGGTTCCTTTAACTTCTTGGTCCTCGCTTTTGTGTAAGTGATTTCCTTTCACGTTTCCAGTCCCAGTGGAAGCTATAGGGACTATTCTGTTTTCTTACTTTCTTCCATTTTTCTCTAATTCTTTCTTTATTTTTTATTCTTTCTTCCTTCCTTTCTTTTGTCTTCCTTTTCTCCTTTATTTCTTCCTTCTCTTCTTCTTTCTTTCTTCTTTGTTGTCTCGAATGGTTGCAATCGCTCGTCTAATAATTGCCCTCCTCTTGCAGTGTGAACCACAGACCTAATCACTCCAGGTAATCAGTGCTTTATGTTGTCAAATAAGCTGTCGAGTGTTAGGAGATTTCTTCGACACGCCTGTCGGGTACTAAGGATAACATCATTGGTTTTAATATTAAAATTTCTTGTTAATAGTTTCTATGTAGCTTCGCTGCTAATTCTTAGAATAACTCCTGGATTAGACTCGTAGATTCTAGTGAGATGGTCCCATACTTACAGGCTTATAATCGAAAACTTATTTGATCCTTTGGTTTTCAGTTTGTCAAACAATTTTCAAAACATAAATATCTTCAACGAACATCCTTAACATAAGTATATTTAAAGTAGATGAGTCATATAGTCCACTAATGGTTGCCTTTATTTAAATGTCAGCATTTACATACAAAACAATGAACAGCGCTGACAACATGAAAATATATTTGTACGTTTTTCAAGCTGCAGGCACTTTTTTCTCACGAAATAGAATATCGTCCAGGATGGAAATGAAAAAAGAATGGAAAATACAATGTCATCATTTTCATAGGAGGAATGTGTACGTATACCTCAAACAAGATTGCTTAGGCAGGCCTTGGCTTTGGTGGTTTTCTTGATGCTGATGCTACATGCTAGGATTCTACACTTTACAACAGGATAATCCTCTCTTCAACGTTTGAAATTCCGTATGTTGTTGGTTTTGAACACAAGCAAAAAAATATTGTCAACATTGCTAACATTCTCTGCATAAAGATATAACTGTTGTTTTCGTCCTTATACATAGGGCAGTTCAGGGAAAATTAAATTTGTTTTGAGGAATCAGACTAAGTTCTGTTTTACGCTATAATAAATAGCGAGTGTAAGGAAGAAAAAAAAGTTCAGAATTCTGATAAAAAGACGCCAGTTACATGATGATTCATAACGTTTTTGTATTTATAAAAATCTATAAAATTATATAAAATTATAAAAAATCATATAAAATAAATATATAAAATTTATAAAAATTTATTAATTATATATAAATTTATAAATATATATAAATATATATAAATCATCCAAATTTGATTTTCAAGATTAGTTTTTGTCAATCAATAAAATGTCTTCCGTCTAGTTAAGGATCTCCCACTCTAGACCTTCACTTCCCTATCTTAATAAAAACAATGCATCTTGCTTATGTAACGGCCACCGATACTCTTCACATAGCTCACGGCTTGAATAACGATATCTGGTAATAGTAAGGATTCTCTGTATATGAAGGATGATGAGAAAAGTATACGAAAAGTGTGCTAGTTATTTTTTATTTGTCAACAATGATTTATGTGACACAACTGGAGAACTAGAGTAACACTCCCTTCCTCTATCACTTCCATTCTTTCTATCCGTACCCACTCACAACGCCGTTATAGTGTGTAAGCCATTCGTCCTGACATTAGCCATTATTGTCACACCCCTATGCAATCACTTTTCGTTTGCGTATTTATAATGATGGTTCCTTAAAACCATCAAAGAGGATGAGTTCATTATTCGGGGGTAACGTGAAGATCCCATAAGAGGAGAAATATATCCTGTCAAAAGGACACAAATTTAAGCTATAGAGTGTGAACAGTTTTCTTTTCAGAGAATTTACTTAGATTCCAATCCCTCTGGGAGAGATGACATTGTATATATTTTCGTTATCCCGAGTTCAAGAGGTGGAAAATTCAAGAATGACATGGAGTGGAAATCACCAGATAGCGATAGAAAAGAGAATGCAAGAGAGTCCAACACAATCAGCGAGCGAGCGGGAAAAGTCTGAATCACTTTCACTTCTGAGTTTGTCTTCTGGTCATTGGAATTTTAAAATTCAACCTCTTCCTGTTCTTCCGTCTGTTGTTGTTTAATAGTTCATAAAAATCAGGGGAAGTGAAAGTTTTACTTTGATAGCATACTCGTGAAATAAAGGAATTTGAAGTTGATGATACTTTGCGGATTATGATGTGATTTATGGTTTAATAATGTTTTCGTTTAAAGTTACTCTCTGTGATTTAGTTTCAAGTTAATCTTTCGCCGCGTATTTCAATGAGATTTATATATTATTTTGAGGATTATAGGAGGGTGGCTGAGTTTGTGGCACAGTACTTTTTTCGGGATTATCAGCTTTTATGGCGCAATTTAATAGAATTATTATTTGTGTTATCGGAAGTAATAAGCGCTTAAATTAATCAGCCGGATTAAAGCTCCCAATAATACATGTTAATTAAAAATATTTTGAATCTGTATAAACCACATTAAAAGAAGAAAAAGGATTCTCTGGTAAAAACAATTACAGATTATACTAATCTTATTTTAAGCCGAGGGTAGATGAAATTCCCATAAAAAGGTAATGCAAAAGAGTGAAACAAAAGTTTTGAGACCATGTAAGTTTCAGGTCCTTCTGCTGGAAAAGGAAAATGTTGGCCTTTGTTTTCTTGAAACGTGTGTTTGAAGATATAAAAGTAATTAACGTTCGGTTCAAGGAGAGAATATCATTAATTTTAGTTGGCAAATTTCAAAAAGCCTCTAAGAAAGATGTCTGACTCTAATCTGGTATCCTGCTATCAGATTTCGAAGTCTGTTAAACCACTTCAAATCTCCAAAACTGGATATCATATAGCCCGAAAGCGGTAATTCAAGGTCCTCATTACTGCTCAAATTATGAAAGTAGTTGTGCTGTCCTTTTGGAATTATCAAAGCTTGAGATAACATTTAGAGCCTCCCGGCAGAAAAGACCCTTAAATTTAGCGTGTGTAACACTCAAAACTTACGGAAATGGAGTCGGCCTTTTTTGAAAAGATAAGGACCAATATCTTTTTCAATGTAAATGCTACTCAAAACATAAAGGAAGCAATATTTTGTTTCTTAAATTGCAGTAAGGTTCTCCCAACAAAGGGAGAAGGCATTCAGCAGGCATAAATTGATCAGTGACTCGTACTTTCCAATCGAAATCCTTTAATCTCACCATCCAATGTCTTTGACATGAACTCAACAAGCTCTTTATTAGATTCTGTTGTGATGTTTTCCCATTCCGGGAGCAAAGATTGCTTAAGATCATTTTTGCAGCTAGTGATAGATTTGCGAATGTTTCTGTCTGGATCATCCCATAAATTCTTTATGGGGTTGAGGTCCGGTGAGGACGGATGACTTTCTAGGTCTCTGGTTGTACTAACAACCAGGAATGAAGTGGCCCAAATTTTGTGAGCTTTGTTGCAGAGTTCCCAGCAAAATTTTAAAGATATGTTCTTTTTTATCATGCCTTCAAAAAACATTTGTCTTGATTTGATATAATGTCTTAAATTAAAACCGGGTTTCCTATTCCTGAGGCTGCGCCCCCCAAATCGTCACGTAATTTTTTCCATTTTTAACGGTATTTAACAGGTTTTTTTTCTTACAAGGCGCAATTTTTCATCCTCGACATTTTAAGTGATTTCTGCTGTTTTATAATTTTAATTTCACGCTCCTCCGTTAATAACACGTTAGAGAGAAAGAAATCAATGCTTCCATATTTTGTTAGTGTAGAAATCCGTCCAAAACTTTTTTTTTTTGATTTTCAATATGAATAGCTTCTACTACGAAACTTTGCCAAAACAGCCACTTCAACTGCACTTTTGCACGGTTTTGTCGTTACCAGCTTCCCAAAAATCCTGACATCCAATTCACAAAGCTTTTTTGAAAGCCTTTTTAATCTGAAAAAACATGTAATCGCTGAAAATTCTATCGCTACAATTCTGAAAAATGAATTATTACCAACGCCTTCCTGTCATGATATCCGGAAGGAATCCCATCTAACGGTACATGTTCGCGAGTGTTTACTTTTGAATCGTCTGAGTTTAGCGTATGTTTTGTTTAAATGGCAATAAGCTTTTGAATAATATCCCTTTTGTTTAAGAATTATCAAAAAATAGCAAATAAAAATTTCTTACCTTTATAAATTTAAAGGAAATATCCTAAAACAGACAGTGTTGACTTTATTTTGACGTGTACGGTATAAACCAAAAACTGAATTCCTTGCATCTATTGTCGGGAATAGAAGAACTTTCACTTTCCACTGTAACGTCAGATTCAGTTGTAATTAAACATCGAAAGCTATAGTGAGTTTCTAATGAAATACTGTAGAAAACGATAAACAGTTGACATTAAAACGGAACCAGGGCAGTGATAAGCAGTAGATCAGTTATAAGTGAATCGATTAGCTACAGTAGTGAAATTATACTTGTTGAATTTTGTGCGATAATTATGATTAAACGAATGTCAAATACAAATTTTTTGACGGAAATTAAAGACTGCGCAAACTACGAAAATATTGTTGGATTTTAATTCTTACTTTACCATAAGCAACCGGGCATTAGTTACTCACATCGACATACCAATAACTTCTTTTACTTCCAGAAACTCACAACACTAAAAATGTGAGACTTTGAGGAGATTCTTATTTTTTTGTTCAACTCTACCGTGGTGTAAATTGATGTATGGCCTTCTTTACCGTTATAAGTCAGTGAGACTGACGCTAGAATATTCCGCTAATTTTCCAGTTAAACAAGAGAAAACAATAGCATTAATTTACTTAAGGGATATATAATACTTTTTGAATATACTGAATTTAACATTATTTAAGAAGAATTAAGCACCGATTAATAATGAAAAAGAGGTTTGAGCTGCTAGATTCCCATTCAATGGCGATTGCGCGAGTAAAAATGAGATAGAAGTCTACTAGGCACCGTTTAGAAATGGACTGATATATGATTCAGCGCTAACCTAGAATTAGTCTCGAAAAGGATCCACCCAAAACATCAGGGTAAAATTCGGCAGAGTATTTTTTCCATTGTAATAATCAAACCAATTACCAAACATTCGAGCCAACACATTCATCTGCTTTAACCTGAATCCAAATGGGAAAAGAACTAAAAGATTTGACGTCCAGATTTGCTCAAGAGGATTACTCCTTGGTCTCATATTATTTGCAGATTTAAGGAACAATTTTCGCCTAAATATTAAAGATATTTAGGATAATATTCAGGAGTAAAACTTTACCCCCAAATATTTTAGAATGAATAATGTTCTGCAGAAGATGACAATACGCACTGCAATGTCTCAGGTTTCACAAGTAAGGAAACTAAGAGAATCACGCCATCTTTCAAAGTCACTCCGAATTTATAGATTCTTTATAGAAATAGATTCAGGTAACTAGATATTACGTATACAGTCTTTGTTTGGATAACATGAGTGGCTAAGTAGAAAATCCGTTGATTTTCAATCCTGCTGAATCGAGCTTTATCCTGTTCTAAATCATTGCATCACCTGTCTAGTTTACGAAAACTCTAAACATGAAAAGTTAAGCTCATCAAAGTGTCACAACAGGATTCCAAGGATTTTTCACTTTAAAACATGCTTACTCATTACGTTAATAAATTAATCAAAGGATAAATTTAAAAAGTGTACTCAAGTGCGCGTTGCAAGTCAATGGTGGGAAACCTTATAAGTGTTTTGCCCTGATTCGAACAAAAATCCTGTTTTGATTTCTTGTCATTTTCTGAAAATTTTAATCCAATCCTAAACATAAATTCAATACCTTCAGTTCATATAAAATCACTTCTTATCACTCTTTCATCAAAATAACAATTACCCCCACTACCAGGTCCATGTTCAGCAAAGTCAATAATATTGACTTTCACACCAGCAATAAGAAAGCATCCATCAAAGCTGCATGAATTTCAATTCAGCACAGCAACGAAAACGTTGCCGCCTCTCTATACCGAAAAGAAAGTCCTGAAAACAAAAATTCACTTTATCAGAGCCTGTGGCAGCCCGGGAACACAACATACTCGTTTTTATTAGAAATTGACAGGTAATTTTTTACGTGATTTGTAAAATGCCATCATGCGCTCCCCAGTCAATCGCTGAGTGTACAAATATAAAGCAGCCTTAGTAGCTCTGGGCCTATGAATTGAACCTCAGCCACCGCAGGAAAGGATGACAAGAATTTGAAGTGCTTGAAGAGGATACTGACAGTTAGGCTAGAATGACGGGGAGACGGCCGCTCGGAGAAAGGTAGTTGGTATTTGCAGAATGAGTTTCAGCTTGGGTAGCACGGAATCCGTCTTGTCATAACTTTTTAGAGAATTTCCTCGGGGTCTGACGGTATCAGGTATTTTAGTTTCTTCGCAGGCTACTATTCGGTTCGACTCAGGCATGTTGGACCGAAGATTTTCAACATATAATTGACTGTCTAGACATTGTAATGGACTTGTGCCAGGAGTCTCATCCACCAGTTGCAAGCAAACATGAGGTATGAGGATAAAATATCAATTTCTTTACAATGAGATAAAGGATAAATTCGTAGTACTCGATGCTATAAATATGCATCTGGCTTGCTCCAATTTCTTTGAAAACAAAACGTCAAAGTGTCAAATTGCTGTGTTGATTCTAACTTTTCTAATTTCAATACTGTACAGCTCATGTACAGAAACTTCCTTTGCTAAGGACAATTACTGAGATGGCTTTAAGTATATGTGACTCCCATATCAACCATAATCGAATTTCATCAGTAGCTCAGGCATCGTCATCCTTTCATTGAACGAAACGAATGAAGCGAATATCAATAAGTCTTTCTTCAAGGCGAAAATGAAGAAGAATGGAATTGAAAGGCTGTAGGGTATGTTGGCGTCCCTAACCCGTGAATGTTCGTGACAAAATTCTGAATATGTAGTAGGGCCATTGCCTTGCAAATTGGCTGCGTAGAAGTGTCAGAAATCTCAAAGAAATTACATCGGGGTTTTGAAGGAATGTGTTCTCTTCTCAACAATGTTGATAATACTTGCATTTGTACTCGTATGCGGATGGATGTGTGCGTCTACCTTCGTCTCTCCTCCTTTCAATATGGTCGTAATCGCAAAGCTCATTTTCCTCGTGAAGCGGATATCAGTTTATCATCGTGAGAAAGTCGATAAAATTTTGAACGGTTTATTGAAATAATTTATGCTGACATTCTTTATGTGTATTGTGCGATTTATTTGATGCGACAAATTGGATAAGAATTTATATCCTTTCGCTGAGGATGCTTATTGAAATTGAGTGGGACATTTTGACAAATTGAACAGATTTAAACGAAATTAATTTATTCGGAGCATTTATGCCCGCAATTTGATTTTTTTTTCCCATTTTTAAAGGTCAAAGTTAAACTTTCCTCCTCTTTTCCAGAGAAGTGACAGAGGCAGAGACTTAACTGGAAGATTCACTGAATCACTGATCAATATTTTTTGCATGAATTATTTCCTTGAGACTGTGATTCCAGAGCCGTTAGTTCTACCGCCATTGAAAACATCATGAGAATAGCAGTTCCTCCCTTCAGGACATCGCGTCATCTAGTTTTCATAAACACATTCCATTGCACTAGATGGGTGGATAACCAGAAAGGAATCTTATCTAAGTACCAGAATAATATCTTATGTGTAGTTTAACAACCATTTAAACAACAACGAGCTGCTTCACAATACGAAAACAGATAGTTGAAGCATGAAAATTATATCAGAAGTCACTGAGGGTTGCATACCCTGCCCATACTCGAGATTTATCTCATATGACTGACTGCTGAGACTGGACTTGTTGTATGCTATGCTATGAGCTCTCGTTGGAAATACAGTCGAATATGCAAAATTGAGACCAGGCATATTGATTGTTTGGCGAGGGACAGGACTTGGATTGGGAAGTAAAACTGGCAAAAAATGTAAAAACCTCACATACTCATTCTGGTAGAGAAGAAAGCATCTAAGAGGTCAGAGTGTTTTTTGCGAAAAAAACGGAAAATACCCTAAAAACTGGAGATTTCCATTCTGGCAGAGAAGTAAACATCCAAAATGAGATCTACGAGGATTGGGAAAACACAGATTGAATTGAAACTGATATACCTGATGAGTTTTGACGAGCGAATCAAGACAACACTTAGGTAGACTGCAGTGCGTTTAATGGCATCAAGTTGATTAAGGATCAAATAGGGGGTCCAATCCCATCAAGGGAAACAGTTCTTGTTAGTGTCGAGCAATTTACGCCCTCAGCAAACAGTTTTACCCAGATCCATTAAAACAGCTGAAAAAGCAACGAGATCGCCTGACCGCCATATCGAATTGTTTTCGATCCGACAATTCGGGTTACCGCCAAAATATGACCAACCACTAACTTAGCTAGAGACCGTACAAAAGTCAACCCGTGCAAACGAAAACACAACAGGGAAAGGGTATCGCGGGTACACAAGGACTAGCATTTCAACAATTGGAAACATTGAACTCTACACTTGATCTCTAACCGAAGTCCAGAGCTCCATAAATGACATGATGAGACTTATTTCGGACTGAACATGTTTTTGAACAGGCAAAGATGTATACGGATATACTTGCATAAAACTAGGCCAACATAAAAGTGGGCCAATATAAATTTTTGCTGCAAACTAATGAAAAAGAGAAACAGAGCGATAACTTCTTCTGCATTATTGGAATGCTATCCTCAACAGCATTCCAATAACCAGAATATAACCGAAGTTATTCATAGAATGGTCCATAAGCACACGCTAGTCTGGAACTGTCAAAGTTGTTAGAAGCTTGATATCACTCTGTTAGAAACTTCAAAGACGGAGTGAACTTTTAAGATTTTCCTTTTAAGATCCTCATGCCATGGCCCTTCGATCCAAAGGAAAAAGAGATTCCAAGATCCTGCAGGCGCCTTTCGGCATGGGAAAAGTTATATACCTAATGGTTTAAGGCACTCAGATTGACATGTGAGGTGTTTAGAAGGATTGCACATTTGGAAGTCCCACACAGAGAACGTGAAGGGCCTTTAAACCGTAACAGAGCATGCATGAATCCTTGTGAATTTTTTGCTGGTAAAAATTCTTACATTCTTACGATTCTTTGGGGCGTGAATTTGTTATTTGTTTTTTGATTAGTGATACCAAAGTAATGAATATAAAGATAGAGAAACTTACTCAAAAATTATAGTGTCTGCAAGTGGAACTCTCTTCCAAAAAATTTGACAACATCCCTCCCAAGTGCAGTTTTCCAATGTCTCAATCTTATACTTATGTTTATAAAGTGCAAAAAGATAGTACTAAGAGGTGATCACATTGTGGACGCCCCTATACACCTTCATTGAAGCATGATGAAGGAAAAAATCAGCGCCAGTCTAATTTAGCGAAAAATTCAAGATGCTTACTCAAAAAGAAACACGTTTGCCTCCGTGTACATTTGCCTCAAGTGAGGGTGAAATTCGATTTGTATAAGACGCCGCATAAAATAGAGACATTCAACGATACTATCCCCCCCTTGATCCTTCCAGCTTTCTACTTCCTGACAACGGCCTTCAGCCCGTAACCGTTTCCTGTGTTATTTTCTCGCTTGAATGAACTGATTCGTCTCGCCTCTCAATGTCTAAGCCTTTTATTCTGTTTCACTTGAAAAACACACCTCGCCTGTTAAACAATTATTCAAATGATATTCTCACAGATTTACAGCATACGTTATCCGAGATATTGCTTGTGTTTCTAAATTGGATACACAAATACTGATGTGCACGTTAACGCAGCCACACATATGGCAGGATACAGGACTCAGATAAATGTTCAATTGGTGGCATATTGAGGCGCTCCTTTTATTCTGTCTCTCGTTGTATCTGTTTTTAGTTTTCTTTTTCTTTACTTTCCTGTACTTGCCCGTAACACTTCCACGTTCGGTTGCTTTTGATGTGTGTGAAGGTTTCCATTCATCGATAGGGCACATATTGTGTAAAACTTGGAAATTTCTTGGAATCGGAAGGGTATATAGTTATCGAAGCTCGTTTCAATAAAAACGCATGGATTCCAAGTACTTGCAAAGTAGGAAATTCAATTTGAAACAACGTTTTATATGTTTACCATATGTTTGTATGAGCGGAAGTATCTCATGAGCATAATGCTATTGAACTGAGGAAGCTCGAATCATTACGATACAGTTCGAGAATCTATTTGATTCCTTATCGATAAGGATGTGCCAATGTTTTCGCTCACGTTTGTGCAGGTGGTTTGCGGATATTGATGGTGCGTTATTAAATTTCTGCTTTGAAATTGATTCGTGTCAGATCCTTTGGAATTAGTTATGTGCTTCTTTTTCTAGACTTTGATGCTATTTCAATTACATTTTGTAAAAATAATTTTCTGAAAGTACATACAGCTAATTAATATAGGATAAAAGTATCAATAGAATTCCTAAGCATCACGTGGAAAAAGAGGTCTCCGCATCCCTCATATATGTAACAAAACTACAGCACAAGGAGTTCCGATGCAGCTGGGAAAAAGTAAGTGGTAATATTTTCTTTAAAATTTGTTCTGTCATAGCCGGAGGTCGAAGAAATACAGCATAAAATTTGCATCTATAAGAAGATACTGACGCCAGAACGACCTCTGAACGAGCTGGAGATAGCTGCATACAGACGAAACGCATCCTCGACAGTAAAAAAGGTGAGGCCCGGCGGACCCAATCAACAGCAAACAATATTTTCTTAATTTCCTGAAGGAACCAGACCCTTTTGGAAACTGCTGTACTGAGACCACTATTTTAACGCAGGGGGCTGATAAGTCTCAGCCACGGCTTAGTCTCTTCAGTCTTTGGAGGATACCGTCCCCACGTACCCGAGGTTGGAGGAAGCGCGATCAATCCCGTCTATCTGGAACAAAAAATGATAATTCTTCTCGGACTGTAGAGAAACGCTACTCGATTTGAGTTTCATCTGAACAATGGGTTGGAAGGACGCCTATGGCAGATTACTGTCAGCTCCACACAGAGGCCAGGAGTCTACCCTGTCTGAAACGTGGTGGTTTTGTTTCCGAAAGCATGTAAATATAGTGAACATGATCTATGTCTGTTCGAGAATCCAGATAGATTCACCAATAATGGGACCCAAGACTGGAACTTGTTTCAGATCATGGGGCTGCTTGTTGACACATTTTTTCAACCCATTCTGTGGAGCCCGTGGAATAATGCTTTGACGGCAGGTGTCTACGTTTGAAACTTCAACTTCATGAGACTACTGTTGCCAATGACTAGGATGCTCCTGTTTAGGATATTTTAATTCTACTCAAATCAATAATGACAAAGTGGGTGCCAGTGGATGAGTTTCTCCGCGACGTCTGAAAATTTCAACCTAACTCATTCGAGTTAGGTCATCGTCTGGCAAACGGTGAGAACTAATTTACCAGCAAATGATTTGATGGTAAATCACTCATTGAAAAAATTTGCTGCACTCCTGACACCGATTCTAACACTAATCAATCGATTCGCACTTCTGACACCAATTCGGACAACAATCAATCTATTCGAATCGAACGTATGGTCTATTGCAAAGTAAGAGGTATGAACATCCTTGAATAAATATCTAGAATAACTTGAAACTTGAACTTACTTGAAGAAATGATGTAAAATATGCGATATATTCAAATACAAATAAATGATGCAAAAGTGAGGCTACGTCTATAAATAACAAATGATGACGGTTCAGGATGCCATTTTGCGATCTCCTAAGCTAGGAAAGCATATTTTGCAGCACCGGCGTTTGACGTGGTGAACTTTCAGGTTCTAATAGCGCTCGGTATGGTATTCAAGTGAGTAAAACCAGAAGAAGAAAAAAACAACTTAAATATTTCTTCCTTTCAAGCTGTTTCCATACAAATCATGGTAACATAATAGCCATTCAACTGTGTCTCCCATTCATGAACATTTCGTTGCTACCCTTTTCAAATAAATTATTCCAAGTAGCGAGGACGAAAGGAATGAAATAACATTTTGATAAAATGTGTGTGAAAGCAGGCTTTCACACGCAAGAAGTCGCCTCTGTTCAACGATATCTTAATTGGTCGTTAGTAGCTTAATTGGTGCTAAGCAGAGCCGTTATTTCCAGCACATACGACTCCCCCAACGGTGAATGGCCGAAATGAATATTCCTTGCGATATATATATGAGGGCCATTTGGGATACGTTTATATTTCCGAGCTTCAATATGGGCAGTATTTATAATACAGCTGTAGGTAAAAGGATTTCCAAAGCAAATCGATTTCCGAATTATATCAAATACTCACTTCAATTCGATCAGATTCGCTTTCTACCCTTACAAATCGTAGCAATTACTTTCTGATTATATTTTCCGAGCCAGCCCGTAAATTTCCTTACGCTAGATATTATCGTTTATTTGAAAAATGAAATGTGAGTGTATAGAAGTTTCTTGATTTTAATTAAAAAAGATTCTGTCAGTAATTTGAATATTTCAATCAATACAACCAACACTGTAAGGACCCTGTTTCGGGCTCAAGGAAGCGGAGATAGTAACACTTCGCTTTCATTTCTTGATCTCAGATGTGATCAATCAATGAATATATCATTTAAGCAGAGCTGGTTTCATATCAGCTGAACATCCCATAGCAAAAATGATGGATACATTAAAAAGTAATCCAAAACCGACAAAATATAAATAATTTCCGAAAATCCACTTCTGAAAATCAGTAGATACAGCTCAAAAATCTTCTCTAGGAACAATAATATTATTTATTTGAATGTGCCATAAAAATTAAGCCATGACAAAGCCGATAAAAGTTAACTTATACTCCTTGCTCAAACCAGAAATGTTAGACAATCAAGTTAACATGTGTTTGTTTTTCTAAGAACATATTTAACAGTCCCCACGGTATTGCAGCATTGTTTGCAGGAATTACGGCTTGTTATATTTCCACTTCTTTTTTTTCAGGTCATGAGAGACAGAATAGCATACTGGCATACTTCATGTCAGTGGTCTGGATGTAGATAAATTAGTGCTCAAACCAATCCAAGATCACTCATATATTACTTCATGATTGTATTTTTTCAATATCAGTCACGACAACCTCAACCACAGTGTGCTCAGCCAAAACTTTACACATGAAAACAAGAATATCGGCAGAAATCTGTCCGTTACAGTCTAAAATCCTTTTCAATAAAACTACCCATGCATCCCAGAATCATTCCTTATAAAACATTGCTCCCATTGTCGAATACTTGCTGGTAACCTATTTTTTTATACATATAACCTTTTAATATCAAATCAAAGAAGTGCACTCTTGTCTTGCAAATAAAATGTATGTTGGATGAATCGTCCATTTCAGCTTGACAAAGGACATAAAGGCATATTTACCTTTCCACCTCTATGATGACATTCAAAGAAATATCGTAGCATTGCTTAAAATTGACAAAAGTGGAAATTCACTTCTCTTTTCTGGCTGAAGAAGTACAATGAGTCCAGCCATTGTTAAAAGTTCAAGGAGTCTTCATAGAATATCATTCGAAATCAAGGTAGTCTCGCGAGTCCTCTATTGAGTTATTTTAAAGCAAATAACAGCTCAAAAAAGTGACATATTTTTCACGCAACTGCTTATGATCCTTACCTTAACCGTCAACTTCTGACCCTCTGTGCGTCAGAAATCCTAACCGCCAAACCCCAATATACAGACGAGTGAATTCTTCCTTCTCAACGGCTAACCAATCAGTACAATAGAAGTCCTATCTTTCCTAATTGAAGTGAATGAATGGATACAGCTCGCTTTGAGACATCCTTATCAGTTCTGCTAACTTTGAAAGCCAGCTGAATACACAGAAAAACAAAGCTCCAAATATACAAAGTGTTGATCAGGCGTATTTTTCGCTTCAGTTGGGACTTATGAACCCCAATGCAATCAAAATAAATGAATTTGAAAGGCACGTCCTCAGGGCCATGAAGATGAAGACACGACTTGAGAAGCTCACTCGCGGATCAGGTTCCTTTGACGATGCTGAGCCTTCTAAGATTATAAAAACGAGCAAGGTAGCGGGCCAGACGACATAATACCTTAGAAGGTATTTGCCGGTAAGGCTTGTGGACTATTTCCGGAGCCAAAGACTTGCAAGTGCTAATTTTACATATATGATGATTAATTATTCAAGAAAGTGAATAGGAAGATGTCTTCGATGGACTAAAATGATTGTAAGGGGCTTATACCTTAATCCTTGGCCTAAGAAGGGTTGTAATACTTGAAGGAACATCATGATTTTCAAGTGTATAATGATGTTAACTGTCCCGAAAAAAATGTTGCGAGCCACTGAGTTGGGTGAGCAACAAAGCAAATATTCATAATGAAACAATGAAATGATCAGAAAAAAAAGAGAGAAGTCAATCAGAATTTTCTGATAATTTCTTGGCGACCAAAAAACGCTTTTCATAAGAAAATTAAAAAAGTGAAAAGCCAAGCGTTCTTTTAATATTAGCAGAATAGTGTCGAATGAATTTTTAGAAATGTTATCGATCGCTGAAACAAATATAATAAAGAAGTGATACGGCGAAACGGCGCAGAGTCGGTTCAAAATGGACGCGATTGATAGACCTCAATACAGCCGAAAGGTGGGGTAGCTCTAATGGGTTGAACTCAAGCGGAGGGGGGTGGTAGGGAGCGGAATTAGTAAAAAACTGACGCAGACGACAGTTTATGTTATATTGAAAGTTGAAAGCGATATATAATAAAAGTTCATTTGGCAAAAGTTCATTTACGAATCCATCAATTATTACTAAATCAAATGTTACAGGATTGCCACAAGATTCTATTTGAAAGCAATACCGAATGGAAGTTAACGATTGACCTTACTTTTTGTTTCATAAAATAAGAAGAGTAAAATTTCATTTCAACTTTCTGCGACTCCTTCTCCGGCCTTGAATTTGATAGTGTCCACATCAACCCAACCTTAAAATATTTTGTTAATTGCTTAAACACTCGACATTTGAAGGAGTATCGGGAATACCGCGCATCAGGATGAGAGTTCATGAATTCGAAATAATGAGATCTTCAAACTGTAGAACTACTAAACGTGGAGCCTTTTTAAGAATGAAGAATGTGGCGAATCCCTTCACCCTAGCCTGGAGACTGCATCAGACTTCTATAGAACTAATTAGTAACGCAAAGAAAGCTCATTACCCCTAAGAACGATTTGTTATTTTATTTAAATGTCATAGATATTATTATACCTATTTAGAAGCGAAAGTAAACCATGCCCTTTCGGCATCAACCTAAATCTTCACCGTTGATTATTATCTTTAGATGAATGAATACCAATCTTTATTTTACACTTACACAGAACCATTGACAAAGCGCTCTTGCAAAAGTAATACATCCGTAATGGTACGTAAACCCAAATATGCTTACAGGCAAAATCCAAATGTAATTCCCATATCGTCTTTGCGCATTCAACCCTCACGATCCTTATAGCGTTATGAATATAGATATGAATCTTAATGGTAAAAGTACACGAATGCAGTGTCAACAGTTTTCCCCATACAAAAACTTTTCAATGTAAAAATGATGCGTTTCTGTTGGACCCCATCTGCCACCCTTATGTCCATACATCTATATCCCTAGATTCCCACATTTCGTTTTGTAAACATTTGTCGCCATATTCGAAATGTAGCCAGCCCTACAATACGATGACATAAATTCGGGGCAAATCCACTCAAGATAAATGCAAAAACTTTTTCACATAGGTGAATAGATTGTGAGTACATACATGAATTTGCTTTCCACATTACATTACTTTACATTACGGTCTATGTTCTGTTGGAGTCAGGTGCCGTTCTACGTACACAGTCCCATATATGCTCCTTATTCATGTCATACGTTGCAACGTGATGTGATAAAAACGTGACCCGCATTTGAAAACCATGCATTCGCTACATTTATCTATTCTTATGACGATGACGGAGCCAATGCCAGGTACATAGATGCTTGCTTTTACCTATTGCGTTTGATATAAATATGAATTTTATCCTGCTGATCGCGACTGCGAATACGACGAGACGATATGCGACATTATGGTACACCTGTTCAACCTTAGTACCCGTGACGCCCACCAGCATGCATGAACGATTGCGAGCACATCCTTACTTGCATTCATGCCCATCGAATGCGTTTCCACTCACGTCCTCACGTCAGTACAAAAAAATTATTTTTAAAGAAATCCTCTCTGAACATGAGTATTGTCGATTTGATTAAAAACTGCATTTGGACCACCCCCACCCCCTTTTGAAGGCCGTGTTGCAAACCACAATAAATTCGAATTAATTAAAATTAAGGTTCATAAACAAGGAGTCTAGCATGCATACCTTGCACTATCAAGAAGGTTTTTGTAGAGAATTTTGTGTACATAAGACATATTTCCACACAACATTCAGCTTGGCTGACAATTGAAGCCACCCAACTCCCATCAACAACTTCAATCTGACATTTGTTTGATTGAAGACGAACCTGATTGAAGACGAACCCAAACTATGGCAGGTAATTCAGTTATATCACCCTCAGAAATACTCATATTCGTTTAGTTGTTAGAGTAATCACAAGATGCTCGTTCAGAATCATGTTGGTAACATGAAATCGCAAGAAATACCTGCTTGATCATGCCTAGCCTTACAGTTTCCTTAAACAAGAGTTGGAGATCGTCAACGGACACCCCCAATAAAATCATAATAAGGTTTCAGCTTACATTGATGATCTCCACATTTTATACTGGAATACAGGACCCCGTTATTTTTGACACTGTAAAGGACAACTCCTATCTACTGCACCACTACCCATCATGATACTACCGAAATGGGCGTAACCATCTATAAAGAGAACCCATCTATAAGGAGGCGAACTTATCAGCTACTCGTAGTACCTAAACATTCCTATAACCCATGGTTGAAGCTCACAAGAATACTCCATATGTATGGAGTAGAAGAATCTAGGAAACTTGGTCGTTGCACTTTGAAATTAGATCCTGGTTTTTATGGCTTTACTAAGCATCTAAGGACCAACAGAACGCCAACGCCTGACGGGTGCACTGATATCTGATTTTTGCAGAAGGAAACTCTTTTCAGCCAGATTCACCCACCCTGTGGGCTCGCGTTGATGACAATTAGTGATTTGATCTCGCCTTTAAATGGAGAATAACCCCTCCTCATTGTGTTACTTATTTTCGGTGAAATTATTAAACCCGCCGTTAGGCAATAATTCTGTACAGAAATATTACCCAAAAGCGAAGACTCCACCTGAGATCTTCAAAAAAAGAGATAATTTTGTATCGGAAGATACCCGCAAAAATGGTTAGACCATCAGAAACAACCATTTTAAAAATTCTTATTCAATATCGTGGATGTCATGAGCTGCTTGCCCTACCCTAACGCAATCGATTCGATTTTTTCTTTTAGTTTTAAAACCTCTGTCAAGAGTAAAAAGTAACGCGTGGATTTGTAGCCGACTCATCACCTTGCAACGAAATCAAAGCAGGACTCAATCTAGTGTCATGAAAATGTCACATCCGCTCCTGAAAATTCAAAACTTCTCGATCGACTGAAAAGATCATGATGACTATCTTCTCCATGATGACTAGTTTAGAGGTACCCTATTAGCCGACTATAACGAACGTGGAGTTTCTACAATAGTACTACCTTTCTCCATAAGCTAGATAAAAGTGATCGACCAAGGAGATAAGTGAGGAACTGAGAAACAAACTTCGCCTAGGCTATAAGGTGCCCGCAGCGGTCATTATTCGATGTGGGCTTGAACAGAAGCATTGCACAGACTTGACCTCAATTGGCTACTGCGCATTACCGAAAACTAAACCAACGGGTGCATGACACACTATTTCAACGGTGACGAAGAAATTACAGCAGGAATTTTGGACTATTTTGACACTAATGGTAAAGCCAATTCTTCAAAGATAGGAACAAATTGTAGGATTGATCCACAATATGTAGAAGAAGAAATAATTTCAGGTTTTATAAAGTTCTCTCCTTGTCATTCCACGAATTTTTTACCTTATTTCGTGTCTTTATTCGTTCTTACTTTTTAATTTTCGGTTTCAATTTGGATCTCTTCAACTACTTATTTCGTTATTCATAGTATCCAAAACACCTCGATACTTACTCATCCCTGATCCACAGGGGATGGAATGTATTTGGAGCATTAGCGTCTATTGTCGAAATGACGATTTCCAATACCAATATACCAGGCCAATTTTAATACTATCAATCGTCATTAAACGTTTGAACAAAGCTGGTGATGCAATGGCGACAATCGAGTACCTACAATACAAAAATAAGTCTACCAGGTAAATGCATAATTGTTTTTCGATTTGACTAACAGATGGCGCTAGTGAAAAGTAAGCAGCGTATGAATTTGACACACATTCTATTTCGATCATCTGACGTTTAGCGACCAACACACAGAAATTGAACGCGCCAAAACTAGCGTTTTTCTTTTATCGTGCGGATCAATCATGAGTTGTTTGCCTGAAAAAGAGCATTTGCGGCAGTCATTGCTGCTTTTCTTGTTTAACCAAAAGAAAACAGCTCAAGAAAGTCATCGTTTGCTGGTAAAACATATGGTGGATACGTTCTATCAATTAAACATGTCAGACATGGTATGATTCATTATTGGTTACATTATAAAGCAAGCGAATAAAAAATGAAAATATTCGATCACCTTTTCAGTAGCCAAACCAACTAAATTCGTATGTCATAAAAAATATGACCATTCGCTGCAAATACAACCGAAAAGTACAAATAATGTATAAGGTTTCGTGGTTAATTTGAACTAAACTTTCTGTTCTAACTACATTCCAGATGTTGCATTTATTAAATCAAGTATACTTACATGTCCGCGTATACGTCCAACGAAACAACGGAAAAATGCAATACTTCGACTGGCACCAAAAAGAACTATAACAAAATTGCATCGAATCGACGATAAAGAGTTGAAAATCTAATTTTCTATACTTTTTTCCTCCCCAAAGCATTCGTGAAACATGCATGTCTGTAGAAATTGCTTTGGCTGCAAGCAATGAACAACCAAGAAGAAATGGATTTTCTTCAGCTGTACGATAAAACATATCCTGGCAGTCAACCTATCAGACTTGGAGCGACCACTGCTAGACAGACGAACTTTTGTACAGACAGACGCATGGAAGGATCAATGTTACCCATGGCTGCTTCCTCTCTTTCTCTCTCTCTCTCTCTCTTTCTCACATTCACTCTCTATCGTTCTCGTCCTTGCTGCATGGATAAATACACCGGTCAAGAGGCAATAGACGACATGACCCTTACCGGTCGACCAAACGAAAACACATTGCAACCTTTGCAGTCATTTTTTCGCTTTCCTTTTTCGTTGTTTTTTGTTCTAATAACTGTTCGTTCCAAGAAATGTTCCCTGGAAAATAAGCAGGTAAAGAAGAATGAATGTGTGTGCGTGATTGATTGCAAGGAGAGAAATGGGATTGATTGAAAGGTGGAATTTGATTTGATATTGGAAATTTGTGATTGTGGCAGCACAGAAAGAATCCTTTATTTTGCATTCTATGCAGAATTCCTCAGAGGAAATCGTTTATAAATGTGTTGCTATGAAAAAAATGTATCGTATATGAGCTGTTTAGTTTAAAAAAGTAGATAAGGACATTTTTGTTTAATCAGAGATTTCGAAGTATTTAAATTCAGAAAATTTGATGACAATGTTTCAATATTTTTTTTTGTTTTATTTTTTATTTCATTTTTTAAGTCAAATTAATATTCCCCTATGTTCTGTATTGAGTTATAAACGATTCCGACGCTTAAAATTGTGATTCTCAATAAAGCAATAGAAGTGAAAACAATCTCCCGCACTAACCACTTAACCACGCTATGCGTCCGAACTATTGTTGCTCTTCTCCCGATACTGACAACGCTTTGAAAGTTTAGATGAAACACTCAAGAAGGTCCCCTGAATCCACCGAATCACCAGTTCCAGGAGTTTAATATTGAATTTCTTTCGAACCTTCAATTCTGGCCTCTATATTTCAGTCTTCCTGTCAAATACTCACCTCAGCAACCAAAAGCTAAAACTGATCAACGTCTTGTAATGCCAGCCTATTTTTTGGGAGAATTCTAGTTTATTTTCTCCTCCAATCAAGGACATTTAGTATTTATATGGATGATTACATCAGATCAAATTCTTCGCTACCCTAGACATAATACAAATCAATAAATACAGATACAGATCACTAGATTAGATATAGATAAGCAGATATTGATCTAGATATCGACACATGTAGCTTCTGTTTAATGTGTTCGCAGCTGCGTTTCGAAGTCTCCTAGACTACGGGATACAATGCCTTTTTAACGAACAGAATTGAATTTCTCGTTTCAACTCTTATGTTTCATTCATGCTTTACATCAATCGTGGGTCGAACCACAATTTAAGCACAGAGCAGCGAAAACTTTTACCACGTATAGCGTTAGGACATTCAGCGCTAATACTTCGAACAAACTTCATATCTAACGGCACTCGACCAAAATAAGTGCATTTATAATTGCACTGATTGACTTTTCCTCATTTTTGTTCAAACCATCCTTATCCCTCTCACAACTTTGCGCAAAATCAAAATATGGGTGTTTTTTTTTTTTGACGTATAGAAATTTATATTGGCAACACTTTTTAATGCTTCGTATGGTAGGACAGCTGTTATGTGTTTCATAGTTACTTTATTTTGACACTTTGTCGTGAATAGTTTTACGCCAGAAGAACGACTGTAAATTGTGCACATTTATGTAAAAAAACAGTTTCTGTACAAGAAATCATATATAGGGTGGGCCATATAACGTTTGCATTTTTAATCGGCTATAAAAAAAAGACTAATGGTTATTCTTCCAAACTTTTTTTTCATTGGAAAGCTTGAACTTTGTTATTTATGAATGAAAAACGATATCGTTCATGTGACTGCCACGACTGGCTTTACGGTACGCCATTCGGTCAACCCAATTTTCAAGCACTTTTTCGATTGATTCGGCTCGAATTTCATTAACGGCAACTTCGATTTCGTGTTTCAAGGCATCAATCGTCTCTGGATGATTAGCGTAACACTTGTTCTTGACAGCTCCCCACAAAAAATAGTCCAACGGGGTTAAATCGCAGCTCCGAGGCGGCCAATTGACTTCAGAATTTCGGCTGATTATTCGATTTTCGAAAACGGTGCGCAAAAGTTCGACTGTCATGTTGGCTGTGTGGCATGTTGCGTCATCCTGTTGAAACCAAATGTCGTGCATGTCATACTCTTCAACTTTTGGAAACAAAAATTCGTTGAGCATGGCACGGTAACGCTCGCCATTGACCGTAACGGCGGCTCCTTGCTCATTTTCGAAGAAAAATGGCCCAATGATGCCGCCGGACTAAAACCCACACCAAACCGTAACTCTTTGTGGGTGCATTGGCTTCTCAATGGTGACGTGTGGATTTTCCGACCCCCAAATGCGACTATTTTGCCTATTGACATAGCCTCCGAGGTGAAAATGGGCTTCATCTGAAAAGACGATTTTTCGGTGAAAATGCTCATCTTCGGCCAAACGATCTTCTGCCCATTGGGCGAACCGAAAACGCAACGGATGGTCATTATGCTTAAGTTCTTGGACTAATTGAACTTTGTAAGCCTTCATACCGAGGTCTTTATGCAAAATTCTCCTCAGGGAGGTGCGTGAAATGTTCAATTCGTGAGAACGATGACGAGTTGAAGTTGATGGATGTTCATGGACATTTTCGGCTACAGCAGCAATGTTTTCGGCTGTGCGCACTGCACGAGAACAGGAACGGGTTGTTTTGTCCACCAACGATCCAGTTTCTCGAACACGATTCACAAATTGATCCACAAACTGCCTTGAAGGCCACTCATTTTTATGGAATTTTTTTTTTCAAATTTCTTACAGTTTGCACTGAAGACTCATCACTTTGGAAGTAAGTTTTCAACATTTCCCGATTTTGTTCAAGCGTATAATATCTCATTTCGTAAATGTCAAACCTTTAACTAAATTATGAACACAAATTGAATGACATTTGAGCTGTCATTCTCTAAATAAACAGATGGCCCACCCTGTAAAAACAAAAGTGACATAGAATTGTCTTTCAAAAATCAAAACAATTTGTTCGTACTTTATTACATTTTAAAGTTCTATACCTTGATTAAAATTCTCTTTACAGGTACAATTCCATTTTTTTCCTATAATATGATTTTATTTTTATTTGTAATTGTATTTGTAAACCCAATTCATTTGCTCCTTATATCAGGTTTGGAAAAATTTCTCTCAAGAGTGCTTGTTTCTCTTACTATACAAAAGGCCTACCAGACACCCAGTGGCTAAACTCCTGCTAGGAGCATCACCGGATTGTGCTTCGAATTTGAAGCGTACTTGACTCGCCTTCATATTCAGCTATGACTACCGCCTGAGGATCTCAATGGTACCAAGTGAAGGTTGAAGGTAGCATTTGGTAACAAAGCTGTAGATGTTGCTTGTAGTATTTCACGGGGCTTAGTGCTCAGTGCTCCTGAGTGTTGATCTCTGCGCATGTTAAGCTCTTAAAACACTTCTAAAATATCTCAATGTTCTCGATTCCCATCTTGAAAAATGAAATAAATGTCTGGCACATGTCATCGTACTCCAACATTCAATAAACCAACTCATGAAAAATTCTGAAACTTTTGGTCAATACATATTTTATGTCCTTAAAAATTTCAAGCCTTATATACTTCAACTGCATTGCGATAGAAAGCCTAGATTCCCTAAACAATTTTCACCAGGACACATGTCCAACGTCATGTTCGCCCCGAACAATCAATTCGATCAAACGCAAATTGATTTCATATCCAAACACTGTGACGTATAAGACAAATCCCCATGTTATAATTTCCTGCTACTTTACGTCAAATCAATTTAAAATACTCACACATATGCCTACCAAAATCTGCATTTGCCTGCATATTGCATACTCTAATTAGATTATTCCATCATTCATGGGCAGCAACTGAAAATCATAATTATGTTTTGCTAGAACATCCCTGTCAATCTACAACTTCATTAGTGTCGAAAATTTTCAGTTACTCAATCTGAAGGGTTTCGTTTGGTTGCAAAGAGGGTGACTGATTCTCTACTTGGAATCTGTCAAGTGAAAATTATCACCCTAGGGACACAAATCTAACGATTACAATTATTTCCATAGAATGTCCACCCGCCCCAGTGGACAAACAGATGATTTGTTATTTACTCACCCACAGGATATATTGCCTTCGCGTTCATGTTTTTGTACACATGGTATAGGATATTGAAATTAGGGATATAGATAGTGAAAAATCAATACCAAGAAGAAAGAAGTCTGATGATTTTTCACATATGAGTACGAAAATTGAATAAATCATGCAAGCAAGTGCACTATGAATAAGACAAAAACAATATTATGGGCTGAAAAGTGTCTAGATTATTAATCAAATTAATAGTGTTTTTATCGAAAAAAGTACGCTCGATTCTGCTGCATCCACGCCAAATCGGCTGTTGAATCAGCAACGCGCTACTGATTTTGGTCGACGGTCAACAAACACGGCACACATCACATCGATAACTTTTTCACCTATAAAATATCATGCAAATTGTATCCTCCTCGTTCTTTTGAGATGATCACGGACTTACCTAACTCGCGCATATTCGCTTTACGATCATTCAAGACGATTCGATGCACTTGCTTTACAATTTCCGCATCAGAAGCCTCTTTTGGCCTTCCAGAGCGAGGTGCGTCTTCTGTGCTTTTACAGGCCATTTTAAATTCACTAAACCACCGACAAACCGATGTGGGATAACATTTCTGCAACCATTGCAATGATTGTTGAAAATTTTTTTTCCATCAAAAAACAATATTTGATCAAGACGCGGTACTCTTGTTTTTCCATTTTGATTAGGACAGCGAAAGTAGCGTCACTGAAATGTCGCTTGTAAACGAAAAAACGAAATGTCATGAAACTTCATGCATAAACTGTTGACAGATGAGCCTCTGGAAATGAGTCAAATTCATTTTCTAGTGGTGCCATCTATAGAAAAAGCCCGAGAACTTCGATTTAAATTGTCCTTTCTTTCCAAACCAACACCTAAACTTATTGCTGGTTTGAGATGGAGCCACTGCATTTTTCAGATATCCTTATAAAACTATCTTTTATTATCCTCAGTAGTGAAGTTGGAATAAACCAACTGAACGAATAGTTGCTCAAACTTCAGCCAAAGGCTCCGTAATAATTCAAGCCAAAAATTCAAGCCTCCTCCAGTTATGCATATGCAAATGACACAGATTTAGCGGACGCACAAGGTCTACAAATTGTCTATGCGCTTAATTAGTTCGTTCGTTGTGTTCGTTAGTCAATCATTTAAAACTGTATCGTAGTACCGAAGGATGTTCATCCTTTCTCCATTAAAGATCGCGTTTAAACGTAATTTACCAATCGTTAGTTCTCAAAACATAGAAGGCGATGCACCGCAATCTTCATTCGACTAAATGACAAAACTCTTTTGGCAGTAAGCCAATAATTTTAATTAGAGTATAACAATATATACATTGCTCACTACCCAAAAAATCCTTGCCGTATAATGTAACAGGGAAAACAGGATGTTTTAGAACTTAAGCAGATATTCGCTGCGCAATATGCTAATATTGCCAAATGAAATACCTTCAGACCTGCCATAATTCACACATAAAAATATGTTTCGATTCCTTCTATCCTTTAGAATGGTAATATTTGGCGACGTACGGATATCGATTTTCAAGATCTTATCAAGGAAGTCCGAACTTACTGAACTTACTTACGAAAGTTAGTTCTATAAACTTTCATGCAACGCTCTTAGATCTTCATTGTAAAATCTTTTTACTTTCCACATAGTTTTGATCCTTATTTTGATATTCGTGGAATAAATGAAATTTCATGCAATGCTTAGAACAGGAGCAAACTTGTCATGGCTTAATATTATGAAAATAGTTTTGCAAAATAGTAGGAAGCACTCTACTATTAAAGCAAAAGCTGCAGAGGCTACAAATCTATAAGCTTAAATGAATTTCCATTCAACAACAGGAAACCATAACGTGAGAAAGGCCATAAAAACTACAAATTTAATGAACACTATTCGTTTAGAGATGTTTCGAAACCATTTATTTTCACTACAATTTTCCTGCGATGCCGTTGAAACGGAAAAAAAATACGAGCATTTCCAACTCTACACTCAGACTTCAATATATTTCCATTTGCTATAACTTTTCTCACATATCCGCCAAAATATGTACATGAATAGATCGCAGACAAGGATAACAGATACGCAAACATTCGGTCCCATCCTAACAAAGATTTTATTTATGGTTGTGCAAAGTCTGATGCATTTTGCGAAATGTCCAGCTTGCAACTAGAAAGTTATGAATGGACTGACTAAATTCAATTTGTGTGACGTGTTAACGCAATTTTGCGAAGGGAAGGGGAAAAAGGATGCTATTATTTCCCATCGCGAGCGAACAAAGTCATTGGATGGCCGTTGGAATAGCTTTGTGAATGGCGGAAAACTAATTAAATTAACTTTTTGCTGCAGTGGAAAGGTGTAAAATAAGCTTTTATTATCAAAATTTTATTGCTGATATCAGCTCTCTGAATTTCCAATAATAATTGAAACTGGAATCAGAGAACTGAAGTTATGATTTTGAATAAGTGTTTAAAAGTTTTCTGTGAATCTCTTACAAAAGTAAATGAAATAATGTCCACAACACAACAAGAAGAATGTATAGTGCGGCAACTGGAATGGAAATCTCCTCCCTTCTCTGCCAAAAATTGCCGAAAGAGCAATCTCAATCAGACTGCATAAGATCATAAAAGAGAATAAAATATAATCCCCGATGAACATTTTGATCTTCAAAATGAATAGACTCCATATCCCATTTATTCATTTCTCTAATGCAGAACGTTCCGAATCAGAATGAAAAACGATATCTCCAATATGTTATCAATCGGAGCTGGAGTTCCACAAGGATCACCTATCTCATCATCTTATTCATTTTATACACTACGGAATCGCTTCATCTGCCAAACAACGTACACTTACCCCTTTACGCCTATGATGGGTGTATTTTCTATACGGCTCAACAAGCAGAAGTCGTCACTGCAAAGTTCTATTCATACTCTCCTAGGATACTCCACAAATGGTAAATGTTCTTACAAAAAATTGTGTATCATTCCACAAATGGTAAATGAAAATCAACAACGACGAAATCAAGGCAATCTTTTTCACGAGACGGAGATCCAACATCCTTAAACGCTACAAATGGTCGAAAAACCGATACCATGGAACGGAACTGCAAAATACCGAGGACCAACGTTTGGTCACCCTCTGACATGGAACGAACATATACGACAAAAACGATAGCACTGCTTAAGAGAGACTTCTTCTTTGCAGCTCATCCTTGAACCCAGCCGTGTTCACCTGACTAACAAAATTCTCATTTACAAACAAGTAATAAGGCCGACTTTATTCTACAACAGTAACGCATTTGATATTCATAGTATGCGCTTCATGGTATGTTAGCAACGTGAACATGCATAAGGACTTCAGAGTCGATACAGTAGACAAAAACATACGCGATCGAGCACTCAAACTCTTCAACCAAATAGATAAATTGTTAGGATTTCTAACCCAAAACATTATCAAATTAATCACCAGCATCAGCACCATATTAACTCACTTCTACCCTCTTGGGCTTTCTATCTTCTAGTTCTTCAAATTATCCACACATTCACTCTCTTAGAGACATTCACTTATATAACCTCTCCTAGACTGCTCAACAAAGGCGCCCGTCATACATGTCGAAAATGTGAATTGATATTTTTCAGTATTTTCCGGGAATCTTTATTGTCTGGTTCTGTAGGAAAGTAGAAGGTTCGATTTCCTTCTAAATAAATAACATCCGTGTCATTTAAATCATACATGAAAGTAATAAGCTGTCCTTTTCTACAACCAATACTTCTGGACTACGCACTAAACACCTCTTTCGTCAACCTGAGAACGTAGCCTGGAACCGTTTGACACATTACTTCGGGGTAGGCCTCGTGTTCCTTTGCCTTGAGGCGCCTTCAGATAACGGTGATCCCTTCTCCAACGGGAAGAAAAAGAGGACAAGAAAGTGCTAGAAAAAAGATCCCTCCATTCCCGACGCCTGGCAGCGCTCCAGTATGGCCTTTTTAAGTGTCAACACTGCCCGAAACAAATTGTGCCACGTGGTTCCATTTGTTAATCGTTTCAACATTTCCCCGACCGTAGTTTCTGGGCAGAGCTCTCCGAATTCGCTGATGAGGTCACCGCTGCGCTGCTTACTCTGTCTTTCGCAGTGCAAATCCTGCCAGCGAGTCCTTACCTAATTAGTTTTTCAAAAACATTTTAGGACATGTCTAGCATACACAGTGGGCGGTATACAGGAACTATACTATACTTATCAGCACAACGCTCGTCACGTTCCAGCACTCTGAGAACACCCCTTCGCGGAGGCATGCTGCTGTTGATGAGTCTGCGGAGACATTTTCTAGCTGACTTACCAGCTGCTGATCGAGTACATGCCCCCTCCTCAGGTCCGTACTCGCTGGACCTTTTGTCGTAGTTGGTGAAACTCACTTCGTTTTCTGGCAATATTAGGTGACCACCAGTATACTGGGGGCATGCCGTGTCTGGGTCTTCATAATGGCATGAAAGATCTGCAGGTGAGCGAAATAAGATTCACCTCAGACGAGCACATGACCCTCTGTACCCGAAACAACGTCCTCCAAAGCATTGAACCTAAGTTGAAAGGATGACAATGATTATTAGTTCGACGTTAAGAATATACTTAACTCCCGAACACACAACCCAACCGAAACCATCTTCTCGCCCCTGATGCTGCACTTGGAAGTGAGCACTGTTTCGTACTCAGATATCGGCCGTACCGAATTAATCAGAATACCATGTTGACAAGGTTCTGATGTGATGTTGCTCGTTGAGCAGCAAGTCGACTTGCCTGTCTCTCCCAAACTGTTTGAGCGGATTTTGGCCGATTATGCTTTGGTCTTGGCTAGGGCTTCTTGCAAGACCCGACACTTTCCTGCTCCTGTAATGTGTTTCAAATCATCTGGTCTCGGGTTATACTCACGGCAAATACTCACGGGCTATACTCTATTTCAGTTAAGTTCAGTAGCATACTTAAGGACAAAACCAAAAAAATCCCTTCTCATATCATTGAGCTGTGTCTTAAAGATTAATGGATAACTCGCCCTGTTACCAGTATACGTAGTATTGTGCCAAGAATAAAACGCTGAATTACTACTTCACCTACTTAATCATTAGCGTGCTTCTATGCATCATTTGGCTTCCTTCCTCAGTACGCCAGCCTTTTCATATGCCATGCTTTTACATATATGCTAAAAAGTTTTGAAAGATAATTACCCGGCCCTCAAACCGATCAGCTACGCCAGAAACCATATCAGGAATGGTTATTCCGCTCGGAGCACACGTCCCTGACCAAGTCAGGATGTCTCAAGTTCCGACATCTCGAGACCCACAACTCCTCGAAATATCCCTTCAAAACCATTTACATTATGATTGTAAAGTAAATAGAATAATTAATTAACATTAATTAGTAATCACTCAATGTTAGGATTTAATATATTTATTAAGTAGTTAATTAAAATTTTATTTTGGGGCCTTCAAAATAAAACGTGCTCGTCATTGAAACGGTCACACCCAAGCAAAAAAAAAGCGAAAATCAATAGAAGTTATTATTATTAAAACGTCAAGCAGGATAGCAGCAATAATTTAAAAAGAACTCCCAGAAAAGAATACTTTTTGTTAGGGTTAATTTATTCCAACGTTCACCGCTGCCAGTAAAAAATCCTTCAAGAACATTCCATCTAAACACAAAAAGTTTACGGCAAAACCCTTAATATTATTCTCTGCTTATCATTATCATTACATCAAGCACATCATCATCATTATCCTGACAAGGTCAAGACTCTCAAGGAAACAAACAAACTCTCATGTTAAAATAATGACAACTCATTGTTCAAATTATTCAAGACACCATCAAAGTGTAGTGGACTTAGTGTGGTAACAACAAAACTAACAAATGTCCTTTGCCTTAAAACAAATGCAAGTGCCAAGAAGATGGCCCAACATTCGTTCAACATAAAACTCCAAACCTCCAAGTCAACACACAAACTTTGGCAAGTGATCCACCCATACATGTAAAGTTTCCAGGATGTTGCAAATAAAAACCAAATAAAATTTGTACTAGACTCGAGTTACTCACTCAAATTAGAATAAATTGTTGGTAATTTTTCGCGAAACATAAAAACTACGCAAAGGATGTCCAAAAACATTCGAAATTTATGACTCGTCAGTCAACGTCCTTGCTCGTGTAGTTCTGATCAATTCCTTACGGCAACCGTTGGCCGGCTGCAAAGAATCAAGTTTTATATTACACTATTTGCCAAGTTGAGGTTTGTCATCTTGTCCACCTGTCTCCCTGCCGTACCCGCCCCTTTCACTATCTCCTTGTCAAATATAACCTTAAAATTATGTCACCTCTTCGTAGATGAAACTAAAGATAGTTATGCTGAAAGACATTTGAATAAGTTTTTCATGCGTTGTTCAAGTCTGTTTTCCTTTTCGGTGGAAAACCGACTGGATTTGTTTTGCAGAAAACGGTCTTGCGCGGATGAATGTGGAGACCTGAATAGTGAAAACAATTTCTCCTGATGATTGTTCCTGCGAAACAGATTTGCAGGAGAGCAACAGATGTGAATGCTTTTCGCCGCAATGGGTATACTATATCGATATGTTTCAGTCTATATGAGCGTAAATTTTATTCCTGCAAAGCTCAGAGCTTGCAGGTTACGAAGGATTCTCGGAGAAAATAACTTTTTGTAATGCAGAAGTTCACCACGAAAATCTTGTGAAGAGATAATTTACCTGAAAAATCACTATGAAAATGGAATTGAGCCAAAACTTCTTACAAAGTATATAACCTTTTCGTCCTGTAAGTACTATACAGGACGAAAGCTTGCATAAAATATTATAGAGCATGACTAAAATTATGAGAAATAGAGTTAAGTGATGGCTCGTTAAACGTTCTCATTAGTACTAGATGGAATATAGCAATTGGATGCAAACTTAAACGCAATGATAATTTTTTTTTTTATATTTTATCCTGTTGTGTGCGTTTGTAACCAAAAAGGGAATGGATTTCGGTCAAAATAAGGAATCCAAAATTAAACTAAAATTGTGCTCTTCACTATCATATAAATGATTGGACATTGTTGGATACTTAGACATTTTCATTGGAATACATTGGAATACAGATGCTGATTCAAACAGAGATCATGTTTGAATAGCTACAAAAGTTGCAAGGAGTTCGTTACAGTAAAAAAATCATACGTTAAAAAATCTTATATTAAATTTAGTTTAACATCAAACACAGTCCCAATATTAGGTAACCATTGTTAACGATTCTGGTAACGTCGTATGGCTTTTTTTTGTGGTGGGAAGGTGAAGGCTGCTCGCACCCTTAGTGTGAGGCAATGCTTCTGGACTACCTAACATGAGAACTTTGCCTTGTACTATATGACACATTACTTCAGGCTACGTCTGGTGTTGCTATACCTTCAGGCGTCTTCAGAATATAGAAGGCTCTTCTATAGCGAGAAGTAAAGAAGAGGAACGGAGTGTCAGAGACAAGATCCCCCATCACCGACGCCTTCAGCCGGTCTTTTTTAACTGTCAGGACTGCCCAAGCATATTGTACCACACAATTCCATTTATACATCGCTGTAAGCATATCTCCAACCGAAGTTTTTGGGAAGAGCTCTCACATTTGGCTGTAGAGGTCAGCACGCTGTTTGTACCATCTTTTGCACGCAAGAAATGTATAACACACGTCATCCACCTCCCCTATGAAAAACATGTAGTTGAAGGACCATGAACTACCAATCTAGGGCTGCCAAGTAGAAATTGGGCTACGGCTTCGGAATAGGGATGCGATGTGCAGTATGCGCTCCCTTGGTATCGCGCTCCGAAAATTGTTGCAAATCACCAGAAGAGGATTGTCTTTCTAACTTGGTGTCCTTTCATCAGTTGTCTTCACTTCTGCGTATGCAGGTATCTCCGCGCTCTCTAAAAAGAAGGGTGATGAGACTTTTTTGAACGAAGAACAACAGGGACCCTATATTTCGTTCAGGAGCTGCTGAAATCACTCTGTGTGTCACTGAAGGTGGTCCGGCCATTGTTTCGTCGCAGGTTCATGCCTGCAGACGCGAAATAATAAAAGACGGCTTGTGCAGAATCTTTAGGTAATCAGGTGAAAAGAAATTGGTATTGCACACCCTCAATCATTGTCCAACTAGCAACTTATAGAAACGTCACACACTCATTATGCAAGTGAACTTCATTAGATCTCTAAATGGGGTAAGAAGCAGATCCTAGAGTTCAGGATGTGAGTGACTGTTGAAATAACGAATACATTCCGTCGTTTATTTGAAAATAAAGTGGTATCACTTTGAATTCTGAAGATCTTACGATAATTAAATCAACTCGAATGAAATCCTTCAATCCTTCTTGTAGATACACTTGTCCTCCCCATCATCATCCTAACCAATCTCCTAGTAAATACTCAAACAAAGGATTACATACGACTAACCGAAACTTCACTCATTTTTGTTGCTTTATCATTAATCCTTTGAAGCTTTGTACGAAACCTTCGTAGAATTAGGATATTGAGTTTTTACAATGTTAACTTTCTAGGCAATGTGCTTTGATTGTCAAAACTCCCAGAACAGAACATAATTTCCAAGAAAAAACAACCCATTTTAACCAACAGCTTTCACCACGATAATTTATCTACCGCAGTCGTCAATCAACGAGAAAAAACGCGAACAGTCTGAAATTCATCAAAACTTGTCAGGCGAGTCCTTGAAGCCACTCCACATTGATTTACGACCAAAACTTTATCAAACCCTTAAATTCCATTATCTTAATATGTGTAATGGCCTATGACATGGAATATTTCTTTTCGAACGTACCCGACAACCAGTACATCAAGTGCGAACAGACGACCCGTGACCATGTACATGTGCGTAAGGATGTATGGTGGATGAGGAAATCTTAAGGAAGTAAATCATTAGAGTTGAAATCTTACTCGTACTCTGTCAATCTGTCGTAAAGTAAAGATTTTTTTTTATTTCTTCGAAACACACCAAACTTTCCCAGTCACCCGAAACAAAATGAATGAGAAAATGTTGAAAAAGCGTCGAATAATAAATCTCTGAATGATATAATATGGGAGGGAATGGAAGGAGGTCCTCGAATAGTTTGCAAAAAAAGCAAAGAATTAACAATAACAAAAATTGTCAGGAATGAAACATTCGGCATTTGTGTTTGGGCTCTACGTATAGAAAAAATACAATGGCAGCCAATCATTTGTATATTTTTATTTGTTAACAATGCTATGAACATACCTAACAGTTTATTTATCTGATAGTGGTCCTGCCTAGACATTTCCCATAAATCAACTTCACCCGGTTACAACGAAAGTTTAGCTCTTATCTGAGCCTGCGTTTCATGTAGTCCGTTGGTGGTACATATTAGACAGTGAAAAAAGCAATATGGATATACATATGCATACGATGATAGTGTTCACAAAAAAGGGACGTATAACCCTTGGGAATTTCACCTCTGAAAAAATTCTGAAAAGGTTGTTGCTATGATCCAGGAAAAATCTTCGTGAAATCAATTGAGTATTCCCTATACGCTATCTCGTATATCTCCTTATCTTAATCAGCGTTCACACTCAAAAAATGACCCTTTTCTTCACACTAATTTACTGAACATTATCATAACCATTAAAAGCTTTCCAAAGCTCTCCAGAAGCTCCTTCCGTAGAAAATTTACGTACATTTAGAATTCTACTGGTCAATACCCAATCAAATTCGTTTTTAAAGTATAATTAGGACATTTAAAGTTAAAATTTATTTAATAACTACACCAGCGGCCTACTTTCCACGATATATCCAATAGGGTTTCGAAAATTTTTGTTACAAACTGTTTCGCATTTATCATAAGGGTAGTAAAACGTGGTAAAGTGACAAGATTTTGTGATAAATGAGCTGGAGTCGTAGTAACCCAAAACCAATGGTTTTTCGTTGTAGGAGTCAGCCGTCAGGAGAGTACCATTTATTTTAACATACGCACTTTCATATGTTCATAGAAGTAACACTCTAACAAGTCAAGCAAAAGTGTGAGTTGAATTTCACTATATGCCAGATATTTTAGCTTAAGGATATGTGTAGGCTTTTGCTGTTCGACGTAGCTGCTGAATAAATTTAGAACGCTTGACCAGTCATTGAGTCTGAATGTATTTACAATCGGACATATTAGACGTACTTATATTGATGAATAGAATTGATACTGGGTTCATAGGAAATTGTTTTCGGTTGATAGGCGATTTAGATGTCAACGTTATACATCATTTATATTCGTTTAGCTCGGAGAAGTGTACTATTAGATACTTTTATGCAAGGAAATCATTTACATTTTATTCGCGAAGAGGCATTTCCAACGTATTATTTGAAAACTGAAATCACATTATACTCAGGGAAAGTGTAAAGCAAATCAAATAATCTTCTTCATAGATTGATTAAATCGTCATTTAGGATTGCGCACGCAACAACGTAAAGGACCTTATTTTAAATCTATGACTGGTTGAGCTTTTAGCTTTCACACGAGCAAACGCTAATCGTGAGAGATGTTGACTTGATTCCTATCGATTTCCTTATATTCATTTTACTGAGGATATCCTGAAACATCCTCACAAGTTAAGTTATATTGAGTACTTAGCCCTGCAGCGAACCCACCTTTCTGAAAGAATACGTTTTACCCAAATGATTATTATTGGTGATAAATTGAAACTAGTTTTAACCAGCGGTATCGAAAGGTGAGAAACAGAAATTGGAGATTTCTAGTTTTAATTTTGTAAAGAGTGGTCTAAAAATCCACAGGTAATATAGGATTGTAACTTGTACGTTGCAATCTATTCGGTTCAGATGAAATTCTCCTTTTTACCAGGTTCCTATTCCATTTCTATAGGAAAAACTGTTGATACCGTAAAGGACCTTTAGACCTGGACAAAATTACCCTTTGAATATCGGGGTCAATCTCTTTACGAACGATTCTTCTCCATGCTTTCTACTTTCTAACGTTCATAGCACACCGAGCAAAAAGACCAGATCATCTCAGTTTGATTCAACACAAATCATCCTCCAATAAATGACGAATGTTGAAAGTCTAATGGACGTCAAATGGATGATATCTATTATGGATTTACGAAATCCGCATCTCCGGAATGTTAATGCCGGTTTGGTGTATGTGTGTAAAATACCTGTAAAGTATCCTTGGACAACTCTTATGTTCTGCAAGCTTTTGCTTGAGATCATGCAGCAAGTTTGAGGACCCATTCGCAATCCTATCAATTCATTGGAGCTATCGACAACATACTACTTCACACGGTACATCGGGCATGGCCAGATTATTCTGCTCTCGAAAGCGACTCGGAGCACATCTCCAGCAGTTGGTGCTTTGGTTCCAACTATTTCAACTACAAATTTATCGCTTAGCCCGAAGACCTTATTTGCGCATAATTATCTCTAAACAGCTTCCAAATTCTACCCAATTCGTGGGATTGGACAGAAAACGTCTCTTCTTATTCATCTCTTGACCTTTTCCTGACGCATTATCCTTCAAGAAAAAGGAATTCTGAAGGGTGTTTTAGTGGTAGTGAATTTGAAGTTGGTAATACTTTTTAATGCTACGTGTGGTGTGACAGCTGTCACTCGTTTTATGGTTAGTTTAGATTTTCATTTTATCATGAAAAGGTTGATGCCTGAGCAACGTCTACAAATCGTGCAGATTTATTTCGAAAAAATCCAGTTCTTGTTGAAGAAATTCTTGCCCATTCCGTCAATTTTATGGCCGACATAATCGTCCATCAGAACACTTAATTTTCGGTTAAATATGAATCGTTTCTGCATCACCTTCACTCTCACTGAATATTTGCATCCAGGCATGGTGTTGATTCGGTGTATAGGCCCAAGAACAAATTGCTGCACATGCCGAATGTCAAGAGAAAATTTCGCTTAGCGGTACAGCTTGAATAGCTTGAATGACTTGAATTTCTGGTTGAATGGCTACTTCCATAAACAAAACTGCTGCATTTTTAGTGATGAGTAACTACAGGCCGTTATTTAAATACCATTACATCAGGTGAAAGTCACTGTTTGGTTTGCTATACAGAGCGATTTGATCATTAGCCCACATGACTTCAAAAATGCTGCTGGTATTAACAGTAGAGTCAATGGTGATCGCTGCAAAGCAATGACCCGGATTCGACTCGGAGTAATGCAAGGTTTCAACCCGATGGTGCGACATGCGATACAGGGCGTGCGACCATCAACTTATTGAAAAAAGGATTTGATGTTAGCATAATTTCTCGTTTTGGACCTATGAATTGACATTCAATAATTTGTGATTTGGCACCACTGGTCTATTTCAGTCGTCTACGCCGATAAATCCCAGACGCTTGACCACTTGAAATGCAATATTTTCCACGTTAGTGTCGAGATACGACCCCAATCATTGGTTAGAGTAGTTGGAATTTTAAGCTCTCGTTGAGAGTTCCTCCACGCTAGACGTGGCCCTCACATGCCCAAATTTTATTTCAATAAAGTTACTTAAAGTGTATTTTTCATTTTGAAATATTTTATCTCTAAAAAAAACTCTTTAACAATTGTCAATTTTCCGGCCCTGGAAGCTGTTCTGTTACGGTGAGCTACCAAAAACTAAGGAGTTCGACTTTGGGAACGAGGAGTCTCCCCTCGCTTAGATCGTTTATAGTGACAGTTGTTACATCTGGTATATTCAATTTGGTCTTACAAGGTCATCTAACGAGTTTCAATATCTTGAAACGAGGCATTTTTGTATTCTATTGCCAGTATCGCCTAATCACATTCATTCCCAATATTTATTTGATACAACTTTGTCTGCTTGATGTCACGTGTTGAAACTCGCATCCTGGAACTTTTTATTTAAGACTTTGCCATGTTCTTAAATATATCTTCATTCACTTTATGCGCACCTTCCTTTCTATTAGTGCATACTTTGTGCCAAATAAACCCACTATGTCCCTTATACCCTTACCTTAGTACTCAGCAGTAGCAGCTCCGGCAATAAGAGAGCTTTCACATCCTCGTATGATTCGAAGAAGGTTTTCTTTTAACTTGCATCTTATACACAGCTATATTTACCGATAGAAATGTAGTAAGGATGTTTTGTAACCAATTCCTCATCTTCGATATTACTTGAAAATTGCTATCTTTAATGTTTTTGTATTTTTTTTTTTCATAATTTTCTAACTTATTTAAATTTGAATATTGAAATTTTATCCTGGCGATAATACCCCGCCTACCGTCTCTTGCGTGACATGGTTTCATCTGAGGCTTAAGTTGTAATTCAGAGCTTTCAACTTAACCTGCAGAGGTAAAATAGTTTTAAAAACTACTCCGTATACTGAAATAAGTTTTTTTGAGTTCTTTATAAAACTGTCATCGGAATGGATATCTTCAACTGAGTTAAGTCTGCAATGTTACTACTATTTGTGTCTTGTTTTGTAAGATACAACCCACTAAATTCTTATTAAGATAGAATTGGATTTGGGAAAAGATACTAATAGAAGATTATATTGATAAAATGAAAAACCTGCTCTGCAGTGGACGTTAACTAAAGTAAGCATTCTATGATTATGCTCCTTTTTCTTAGGAACCTAACAACGTTCAAATTATCATCGTATCTTTTGTGATTCCTGATAAGTAAATGTCCCATCTGATTTTCGATTCAGTTTTTGATTAATTACCCAATATTTATTCTAATATGAAGGACGTTTGCTCTGATTCCTCTGATCCTTTCAACAGCGCTATAACAGAAACCAACTCTCATATGATGCATCTGCTCTTAGACGAGCTTTATCCGTTCTTGGACAACATACGCACGAAATATAATATTCAATATAGACTACAATAACGGTTTACCCATATGTACCCTTCATTCAGTCAGCTTCGAACCCATTCGAAAAGATTTCGAAATGAAAAAGCATTTCACTATGAATTATCCTTAGGGTTTATCTGAGCACACCCATTCAGTTAGTATGCAGTTTCGTTCGAATGAGCAGATGAAGTCGAGAATTTTCTGGAATTTATTAATTGGTTTCACTCGGAAAGTGCAAAGTGGAAAGTGTACACATACCGAACACGTATGTATGGATGTAGGTGCGGTTTTTCAACTTATGCATCCTTGCCGAAGGATTTCACCGACACTATCTTTGCGTATGCAAGCCGAATGCATTCAGTATTTCATGGTTGTAACGACCTTTAGCTATGGTACCCATGGTGAATATATTTTGGTACAGATCATCTCAAGTGATGAATATAAAACTTAAAACGTTGCCATTTATGGAAATGCAGCGGTCATGGAAATGTTTAAATTTTCGAATATTTACTATAACATGAACCAATTTTACTGAGAATTCGTCATTGATTTACGTTCGGAGTTAAATGTGGTAGATGTTTATCTAAAAACTTTATGAAAATTGAAAAGCGTTGGGAAAGGAAACCAAACGGAAATGAAGTTTGAATTTAGGTTCTTGGCACACAAATAGCTTATTTGGGTCGTAGATAGTATCTGGATATAAGTTACACTTTTTGAAAATGAATAAACTGTGGTAGTATCAGTAATTTAATGCAGCGAATAGAATCGGACATAGGACTATGTTTGATTTACTACGACACTCCCCTTGCTACGAAGACAACTTCTGACACCACTTTTTCAATTCATTCATTCATCACTAACACTTTAGATAGGTTTTAATCGAAGTTCCTTTTTAAGATACTCCAGTTCATAGATATTTGTGAGGGAAAAACGTCTGTATCTTCGAGCTGTGAAGATTTGTTGAACTTTAAATTGAATGCAATGAAGAACTTTATGGAGTTTTAATTCAATTGCATCGGATTATAAATCGAATATATTACACAAACAACTCTCTCCTCCCTCTTATCCCTCCTTAGATGCTTAGCTAAGATATTTAGATTCAAATGAAACTAATGGTCTTAAGTTTCATAGCAAAGCTTTAACAGCCACCTTGTAGCTTCAATTTCAGCAAATCTCCGATCGATAGGAGAATCAAGATGAGGCAAAGAAGATGGTGTCTGAAATGAAACAATTCTAAAATTTGGATATGGATAGAGTCGGAATACAATGACTTATGCTTCAAAAAGCACAGAGCATGTCGAATGGACTTAAGAAACGAAAGCATCTACATTTGATACACATAAAAATTCAATGTTACCCTGTCTATAATCAGCCTGATCCAAAAAAAAAACGATAAATATCTATCCATATTTTTGATAATAAATTAAATTTTTAAAAATTTAAAAAAAATTTTAAAAATAAATCCAAGGACGAAAAAGTCTGCTGAAGCAAAAGTCAACGTAATATAAAAAAAAAACCAAACTTTTCCCTCAAATTTGGAAATCATGGAAAAGACTCTTTCGCCGTTCTGAATTCTGAAAAAAATGGTAACAAAGGATAGTTAACGGAAAACATAACTCAACGGATGAACAATTGCAGAGCCACACTGTACATTGAACTATATCCTCCTCGAATGAGATATTTGCGCTGTAATAAATATAAGACAGCCAGTAAGCATCGTCAAGTTTAATGCAGCGGAAGGATTTCGCAAAGTCTATCAGCCAAGATGAATTTAAAAATTCATGGATTTTACATACTATTTCTTCTTCTGAAAGTCAAGACGGGACATTTTAGGTAATCATTGAAAAATAATGCCATCAATTTGAGAAGGAATCAAGGTAGAGTTCCACAAAGATTATTCTACTCAATGATGGTCTACATTTTATCTACCGCAAACTGACCTGGCTTGCCGTGAAATCGAAAGATTCTCAAGGTTTGTTTGCCAAAAGTATCTTTCTCGAAACAGGCAGAAGACATTTATATACCTTTGAAATTATTTTGCAAAATTATATATTCGCAACACCATTTAATGCTACATATGGAATGACAGTTCTCATGCGTTTTATGGTTAGTTTGGTTTGACATTTTACCACAAATAGGTTGACGTCTGGCCAACGTCTGTAAATCGTGCAGATTCATTTCGAAAATAACGGTTCTGTTGGAGAAAGTCATCAATTTCATGCCCGACACAATTATCAATCATAACAATTAATTCGAATAATCATAGATCGTTTCCGCCCTACGTTTACTCCCACTGATAATACTCATCCATTCAGACGTAGTAAAGTGCGTGATGAAAAAACCATAGAGGTGTAGAGCGTAACATCGATGAAGACCCAAGTGAGTCCATTCAACATAGTGCTCAACAATTAAACCTGCACCCATCTACATTATGGAAGATTTTACTGAAAGATTCTGATTTTTAGGGTTTTGAAATCTAACGCCAGCTGGAATTTATACCAAATTACGACTGGAAACTGCGTAGATTCGTTGTATAGGTCCAAAAACAAATTTCTGCACATTCCGAATTTCGTAAGAAATTTTTTAATGACGAGGCTCATTTGTGGTTTAATTGGTACGTCAATAAGCAAAACTGCCGCATTTTGGAATCAAGAGCACTCACAGGCGGTTGTCCAAACATCGTTTCATCCACGGAAAGTCACTGTTTGGTATTGGTTATGGGCTGATGAAGTCATTGGTCAATATTTCTTCAAAAATGCTGCTGGTAATAACATTACAGTCAATGTTGACTTGAATCATGACTTTAACGTCAACATTAACGGCCATGATTAATGACTTTCTCTTTCCGAAATTGACTCGGAATTGATGCAGAGAATCTCTGAAAAATGGCGAGACAGGCCATTTAGCTCGTGTAACCATCGACTTATTTAGCTCGTGTAACCATCGTTTTTGACCTGTGAACTGGTCTGAAATATCTAGTGATTGAACACCACTGGACTATTTCTTGTTGGGATACGTCAAATCACTCCTTGACGCGGATAAGCACGAGACGCTTCACCATTTCAAAACAACATTCGCCGCGTTATTGGCAAGTTACGGCCCCAATACGAAAGAAGTTGAAAATTGGACTTCTCGTTTTGGACTTCCTCTGCGCCAGCCGTATCGCTCACATGCGCAAAGTTAGCTTCAAATAAAAGTGGCAAAGAATTATCTTTCCAATAGAATCAATCTGATGGCAATCAAAACAATTTATCCTTATCTTATGTCATCCATATATCTTATAAAACACACTTTAATAAACAATGGCAATAATAGTAAAATCTGATTGCTCAGAGACCCTGTTGGAGGACAGCAACGTTACTCTTAGGCTCTGATCTATTATAGATTCGACATTACCTAGTGTTTTTCCTCATCTACTAGCTGAGTGCAGGATATGCTTACAGATAGGACAGGTTTGTATTTTCTTACTCGAATTGGCTCCATGAACATCTCACTTCGTTTCAAATTTTTCAAATAAAATCTCAGCGGGCATTGTAGACGAAGGACATTTTCTCTTTACATCAACAATATTTTTGTTGCATTTTCAACGCTATACAAGTATCGCGATTCAAGTATTAAATTGGTCCTTGGACCGAAAGAAGTGGAGCCAATTCGCGAATACCCTCAGTTCTATCCGTAGCCTACGCGAGTTTTGGGGTATTTTGAATTTTGATCACTCTCTTCAACGTATTCATTAGAAAATTTAGGATACCAATTACCGAGCTTAGCTTTCACCATGCTGAATATCACTAACACCATCATCGATTACAAAATGTCCTAGTTTCTCTCTACTGACGGGAAAAAAAATTGATCGCCACTTGCGATAATTTTCCATCGCCATCATTGCTAAAATTTTACAGTTATGATCCTGCGTGGGGCTCACTCATTTCATGAGGTAAATTTAAACGTCAACCAAATTCACTGAAAATCACTTTCTTAACCTTTAACGCAAAGTGTTTGATATCTAATATTCAACTTAAAAAAATTATTTATCTATCGATTTCCTATGTTTTATCCAAATTCTAGATTAGTCTTCATCTTTCTCGAGGGAGGAAATTCCTCCAAAAACAGCATAACAGAGTTTGCAAGGACTTTTCGAATGAAGTGAAAGATATGAATTTCATTTGATGAATGAATTTTCTCTTGAGAAAGTGCATTATCCTTAGTTGTTGCATGCTAATCCTTAGAAAGACGATTTTTATGATGTAATTTAAATATTAGTACCGACTTGCTTGTGCTCTTACTTAGAGAAACATCGGCCATGAACCTTGATTTTCTCAACCTTGCATACAACAGACTAACACTACACTGCTACTACACTGCAGTAACACTATTTCCAAAACTGAACAATGAAAGGATATTAAAAATAAATTTCCAAAAATCCTCTCTTAGGAACTCTTTTTCACCATACAAACTATTAAATTTTTCCATTCATTCTTCATCGCGGATAAAATCGCTCCTCGTTTTGCCAGCCTGAAATTCATTTCAGGGCGCTAAGAAAATTGCCAGGTAACGAGCCTTAATAAAGTACTGAGCGTAGTCCTCGTCGCGCTAAAAGCTCGTAAAATTGCCTAAGCGAATATAAATCGAAAATGTCTCGGCAGTGCAGCTAAGCTCCAACCAGCAGCCGTAATTCCTGAATTATAAACGTGCACGAAGGTAAATTCACTTGGATCGTAAACAGTTCACGCGGTACATACTTGCCCAGCATAACGACTTGCCTACGCTAAAAAGTCCTCGTCCTCCCTTTTAAATCGCATTTTATTTGTCGATGGAAGCTGTAATCGTCCCCGTAAAATATTTTATTGAGAGTCGCGGATTAAAAAAAATCGTACGGAGAACCCAACAGAGACTAGAGCTAAATCCACCCCAAACAATTTTCGCGTAGAATGTCCTTTGAATAAAAAAAGATACCTTGATTCTATTTTGCAGTTTTTCCTTCTCTTTCCTTTTGCAATTGGCAAAATTTCACGATGGGGAGGTGGAGGTGCAGACCGACTAGAAAAATAAACAAAGTTAGCTCCGGGAAAAAAGGAAGAGTGGCAAAGGACACGTTAGCCGTCGCACTTTGCGTGTGTTTTTGTTGCAAGTCGGTCACGTCTTCGTCTCATCAAAAAAAGCTTGCAAGCAGCAAAACACGTACTTTGAAACAGATTTTAAGCATTTTTGAAATTTTTTCTTCCTGCACTTTGCCTGCTTTTAATTTAATTTATTTACGGCAATTTGTCATCAGGCGCAAATTGCCAACACATTTGGCATTCAAATTGGATAAAACGGCGAACAACACGTAAATATGGAAATTTTCCAAATAAAAACAAAAGAGGTGGGTTCTCATAAGATGGTGCAAACTGCGACTTCTCGCTCGGCAAGGACATTCTTTCTGTTTTGCAAAATTGATGAGCCACGTGTTAAAGATCGCGTCAGGCAAACAATTGGTTAAGATTTGGCGATTTTCAATTTATTATCCCGTCACAAATTGATGCAAAACAGCCTTAATGTCGCCGAACGTTGCTATATATTTTCATATAATGAAATTTAGTTGATGAAAATCATAAATTAATAATGATAGTTGCCTTCCAACTCAAGCAATAACCATTGCCAAAATGGCACCAAACGTGACCATATTTCCAGCTTTTTTTTTGTTTTCTTTCTCTCTCTTTTTTTACAATTCATCGGACCATCATGCTAACGAGACGAATTTCATTACAACAAACGAGCACCCTAGTTCAAAGATTCTTCCTCAATAAATCAGGACTTATGGAGTCTACTTCGCTTACATAGACATAGCTAGCATATTTTTTTATGGATGATATTAAATATATTTTCGGGATTTAACGCATCTGTGGCCTTGGCATTAATCAATTTTATTTTCATCGAACGGAAGCGAGAGAAAAAAAGTAGCAGAAAATCTTAATAGGATCAGAGCAATGAAAAAGATGAAATAATAATTTATCTAGGATGGTTCATTGTTATCGAATTGGAAAGAGAAAAATGTTATCGCTATCAGAGATATTGAACGTATGTCTGGAACTCAATATTGGATTGTGAATAAATATTCTTGCGATATGCAACCTCAAACCATATGTTTGTGTTTTGGATAACTACTTAACCTTATCCTTTTCGTTAAAGCTCTCTTTTTGTGGCAACTTTACGGTTACGGGCTTATTTTGGTACTAAATTCACTCAACCTGAGTCAAAATCCTTGCAACAAACACAATTAATCAGATAAAAGATATAGTAGAGAAACACGAATGACTTACAAAAGGACATAACCTTTTTATTACATTGTTATAACTAGAAAACCGAAGCAATACGGGGTATTTTCCAAAATTATTTAATGAACTCGCAAATAATACTTTACGCTTAATGTGAAATTTCACGAAGGTTAGTCAGTTGTTTACAAACATTTCGCTTAAAGCGAAATCTTGAGGGTAGACTTTATCCAGATTTGGATTGAGTCTAGACCAAAGTAGGCTAACCAATGCCCATAGTTCCATGCTTTCGACATATTCTAATTACATTATGTGATTTTGACCCTCCTCCAACTCCAATTTTAAGCTCTTACCAGTCCTCCTCGAACAGTCCTCTTCACGGGAAGCTCGGCAAGTACCATCCGTGTATCAAAGCTAACGCATTTGCCAAATCGACTTGAAGACCGTGCTTCTTACCAATGTCAAAAAAGGTTTTACATCACTGCTTTTCTTTTGTAGAGGCTACCCTCTCATCCAAAGACTCGAAATCGTTCCTTTAGTCAAGAAAATTATTCGGTAGTCTTATTTAAAACTAATTCTACCACCCTACTGAATATCTCGTCCTATTATCTTTCGGCCGGTGCAGTGGGACTTCGATTGAGCTATCTCCTGTCAACTCTGTCGAAAACAAAAGTTCTCCTATATACATTTTATTCTATACACAAGGATACTGGGGTGCAAAAACACAAGTAAGTGGTTCATAAGAACTCTAACATTCAATGAGCTTCAATTCAAAAGATGATTCTTCAATTTACACAGAAACACAAGAAAGTCTGGAACTTCAGTACTTTGGCCATTAGAAGAGGAGGATTGTGCGATACTGCGGGATGGATATACAGTCGATGTAGAGCTTCGATGCACAAAGTAAAGTGAGTGATAACATTATGATCTATCAGAGACTATTTTAACGTGCAGGCACCGTTTGTAGAAATTGAACCCTCGATCATGAATAATGGTACCCAACGATGCTGAAAAAAGGAAAACGCCAACTTGGTGAGGAGGTTTATTGGATGAGATGGGATATGGGGATGATGCATGTGGGCTATTCATCTGCTGATACGGCCACATGCTACTCCAATTTTGCAATGCTCAAGAAAAAAAAGTGGGGGTTTATTTATTATTATAGTATTCGATAAATTCACAACATATGAGGGAATTCCAATTAAAACAAACATTATAACCGACAATCCTTCACGTTATGCAAGTTTTGGGATTCTGCCCATTACTCAAAAATATTTTTTAGATGATAAACAAAATATAATTAGGAATATCATTACGAAAAAATTTATATCCTGCCTCATGTGACCTTTATTTTATAACTGCATTGCGGACATTAAAAATTTTTTGACATTCACCTCTAATTAGCTACTTCCCGCGAAATCTTTGAATTAATATCCGCCTAGCTAATAACAAAAGCAGTGTCTCCTCAACGTTTGCTTGCTATTCCTTTATCACACAATCAACTACGCTGCAATATTATGACTTCCTTTCTCGTTACAATAACGATTATGGACGACCATTAACAAACTTTACGTCCTTGTTTGCTCTCCTCTTCACAAAAGCTGGCGTAAATCTGATCCGAATATAGAACGACCATTATTCTTTTAACATTTTAATCACAAAACGCTTTAGAAAAGATTCCCATTCTCAATTTCCACCATTTATCACCAATTCTTGTAATCTTAATGGCACGCGAAACTCTCTCGTCCCTCTCTCTCTCACTCTCTCGCTCTCTAGATATGTGTATTTGGTTGAATTTGTCTGAATTATCTTGTGGTTTTAGAAATCAAATTAACTTTCATTGTGGTTAATGAGCGAATTGTATTCAAATTTTTACGTTATTATGCCAAACGAACGTACCGACAAAATTTATTGTGGTAATTATGAGAAATGAGCAATTTCGCTCTCTTTGATCTCCAAGCGAAAATTTTTCAGAAAATTTCTACACGTATAATATATGGTACAAAACGGTGTACTTGGAGGCTTCAAATTGGAAAGGATAATATTCCTATTTAGCCTTTTGAGGTGTATTATATGAAATTGTTTAAAAAATAATTGCAATGTCGTAATTGTATTTGTAGACTTCATGATTTTCGTATTTGGCTTCTAAAAATATTTGGCGGGAACCAAATATATAAAATTCGAATCTACGTACGAGTGAAATGTGCGAGTAAAATGTGAATAAAGCGTAGAATCATCCAATTGATCTTTCAATAAAAGCTCATAAATTTCGCAGCCATTAAAATTTTTAACCAAATATATTGAGATGGTATTGCAACTATTTAACCCACTATTTAAATTGCCCACCACCCAATACTAAAGGGTGTTTTATTTTAGGCTTAGAACTTTAAGTTGGAAATACTTTTTGTATTGCGTATGGTGTGACAGCTGTCATGCGTTTTTCCCTGGATATTGTTCGCCATTTATCAAAAATAAGTTGACATTTGAACAATGTGTGCAAATTGTGCAGATTTATTTCGAAAAAAAACCGTTCTGTTCGAAAAGCTCATCGTGCACTCCATCAATTTAATGGCCGACATAACTATCCATCAGAACCATTAGTTCAGTTAAATATGAATCGTTTCTGATATACCTTTAGTCTTACTGATAATTCGCATCGATAATGAAGAAGAAACCATAACACCTGAGAGCGTAGTATCATTGCAGATCAAGTGAGTCCATTTCACATCATTGCTCAACAATTAAATCTATTCCCATCCACCTAATGAAACATTTTACGGAAGGGTCTCAGCTTGCGGGCTTACAAAATCTAACACGTGCAGGAATTGGAGGTGAACGACCACCGAACACGGAAAGATTCGATGTATGGGCCCAAGAACAAATTGCTGCACATCCCGAGCTCCATAAGAAAATTTTATTAAAAGACGAGGCTTATTTTTGGATGAAAAAATATGTCAATAAATAAAACTGCCGCATTTTGAGTGATGAGCAACCATAGGTTGTTGTCTTAATATCGTTACGGCCAGAAAAAGTAACTGTTTGATGTGCTTTTTGGGCCGGTGAGATCATTGGTGCATACGTCTTCAAAAAATTTGCTGCAAATAATATTACAGTCAATGTTGGCGGCTGTAGAACAGGCGGCTGGCGCATAACTTCTCGTTTTTAACCTGTGAACTGGGCTGCAAGAACCTGTGATTTAACACCAAAGGACTATTTCTTGTGGGTATACGTCAAATTACCATTAGAATACAACGTTTGCCACGTTATGGGTGAAATAGGGCTCCAATTATTGGTAAAAGTAGTAGGAAATTGGACATGTTGTTGGGACTACCTCCACGCCATTCAAAGTGCTCGCATACCTGTGGCACACATGCTCAAATCATTGGCAATTAATTTCAATAAAATTGGCAGAAAATTATCTTAACAATAAAACCAATTGTCAATCAAAACCACTATTCAGTATTTTATTTCATTTTAAAGTTCTATACCCCAAAAAACACCCTTTCTAAATCTCATCAAATGTCCTCAAACCTGGAGAGAGTTCTTAAATAGACACTTGAAGAGGACCATCCCCTTTCCGTTCCTTCGAGGACCCCGACAGAGACATCTAAATTTAAAACTGATTCGGAGTAAATAAGCAACTGCCTCAAATGTGCCAGAAATAGATCTTATAGAGGGCTTCGTAGGTTCAGTCCTCAAAAACAGATTGAGGATAAGTTGTTTAATCACACCAACCCTCAAATACGCTTACCCCAAACTCATAGTCAATAGTTTGCTTCAAAGATATAACCTTAACAGGTTCAATATTCTAATTTCATAGTGTTTGCTGTATGGTTTCAATGTGGTATTCCAAATTTCACCCTAACTTTTACACAAATTTCTTTGAATCTCACAAACAAGACAAACTCGTGAGTATCTAAGGATGTTTTCTACTTATTGCACAAGTACGTTTCAATGAATTACCCTAAAAACAACATTTGGACTAAACATAAAAATAAGTTCAGGAATTTCACTTCCTGTGGGAAATCAAAATCTCTTAATCATTTAATATAAACCAAGCCAGTAAATTGAGTTTATCTTAAATTTCGAATTATTTTATAAATCAACCAGCAAAGGTTAAAATAAATTCTCTCATTCACAACATTCAATTCGCATTTGTTTCCGTACTGAACGCTTCCTATACACCCCGAAGCATTCATTTTACTTGTGTACGAATTAACTTACCCTACCAATATAATTCCTCAAACAAAGGTCATTGTTTAGAAACTCATTCATCGAAACATAAACTGACAAAAAGGTAGATATTCCGAAAAGGTCACCAATTTCAGTTTATGTCAGACCCAAGCATCGATTAACTTCTCTTCAGTCAAAGGAGCTGCACAACTAAAGAGGAAAAGACAACAGACACGAACGCAACGCTGGAATAATGTTTGAACACGTTTGGGTAGGACTGGACAATTTCCTTTTTACGAAAGAAGATTCACCTTCAGGCTAGGACGATTTGAGTTTGATGTTGTTTTTAGGTGTAAATCATTGAAAGATATAGTTTAGCTATAAAATCCGAAATGGATACTGAATGGCTTGGCTTTTGGTACATTCAGTATTTGTAGTCTGATTGGCTTCGGCACAAGGACGAAGAAGTTTAAACACGCTTGGATGCCAGAGTTTCAAATCGTTTGTTTTATAAGTATGGCCGAAGAGATGATGTAAAGATAATCTTAAGTATATCCTTGAATTTTATTTCTTACTGGATAAGGATCTCACCATTGTCTATCAACATCAGTGAAACAGTAACAGTAACATCAGTGAAAAAACATTGCATTTAGCTCATGCTCATACAACATTAAAAGGTTTCCTAAATTTTATAGACTACTATTAACATGAACAGCAAACTTACAATCCTTTCGAAATTCACCACAACAGCATCTCCTTCAAAATCTAACGGCAACTCTTTAGAAAATATTGACCAGTTATTTCAGCTTCCATTTTATTCCGAAGACAATGCAACAATAAATTTCAGTTTCTGGTTAAACCTCTTTAGGTTTTGTATTGAGTTATAAATCGTTTGTTCTGTTTGCATCCAAATACGATTTGATGTAAATTGAATCCTTTTCATACGAACGAAACACCCTTATCGAATACACTACTCTTTTCTTGCTTTTTGCCCATCACATTTTCCTGAACGTCACAAAGTTATTTCAGCTGCATAGCATTTATCTAAGTCAAACAGTATAGAGGTTGGTAAAGTTTTTAAACAAACAAGTCTATTTCGGCCAGGACCCCGACCAGCACGGAAATTAGTTTTCTGTACAAAATGATGTATTACATAAGGGACAGAAAAAAAATATTGATTTTAGGGTATGACACTAATGAAGATGTAAACGAACGTGAAGTAAAGGGAACACCTATCATATATATTGCACACATCCTTTTCTGTATCCCACTCGTATTTTGATTTATTCAGACCCAATGATAAGAAAATTCTGTGAGATGCCAATTCTATGGAATTTATGGAAAAATATTCACTATGTACATAGAAAAGATTTTCATGATCGGAATATGTCCTTTGAGTGGGCAATCCAACATTAAGACATTATTCAAGGAACTTGGCTCATTGAAATGAAGAGAATGGATAGGTTTTTTTTTCTAAACGAATTCAATTTTCGTACTAAAACAATAAAAATTTATTTTTACTATTTATTTATTTTTGCGGTTTAGTAAGTAAAAGCAAATACATTATATGTATTACCTATGAAAAATTTAATATTATAAATAAACCTTTTTACGTATCAGTTTTTTTCATAAAATTTCTCAAAAATTTTCATTGGTTTATTCTTCCTACTCATTTTTTACAACACTTTTTCAATCTTGTAACGCTCGTTTTCCCTTATTTTATACTCCATTACTTATCAACATTTTTCTATGGAATTCACGTTGATGAGGATATTTCATGCTGCTCCTTCCTCAGAAATCTCTTTGTATTTCGCAGCATTTCCAGATCCTTTTTGAAAAACAATAAGCTCTAGAGATTACGCAGAATACATCCCAAAACCATCACCCAGGAAGAATGCTTAACCGTCGCTTGGATACGTTCACCCTATCATCGTTCACTTATTCTGTGTCTCACTCACAATATTCCATCTGGTACAACAAGTATGGTCCATCGGATGGTCCGAGAAAATCCTTCATTTCCAACCCACAAAGATCCAATTTTATCGTTCTTTGCACCATGCAAGATGAACTTGCTCCACTTTTCAAATCTTGTATCCTTCCGGGCTCCTTAATATAGTTCTGTTACTACAAGCCTTACTCATCGACTTTGACATCGGCTTCAATCGTAGTTTTGATGCCGTTTCGAATCGATTTGCCAGGGCCATGAACTGTAAATGGTCTTGCACACCTGATACTTCTTTTTTTTCCTCATACCTTCCAGTTTACCAGTTTTTTTAACCGAATTTTCAATTGCCCCCTCGCTGCATCCTTGTTGCTGATCATACAACTTAGGGTGTGAACTTAACTGACTGGAAAGAAGCTCGAGCCTCAGCGTTGTGTTCCACACTTATTTTGACATCTCTTTGTCAACTTTTCCCAACTGACTTGCAAAATCAAAGTGTTGTTTAAATTTAAAATTTTATATTTTGTATAGAATTGCAAGTTTCTACTTGCAAAATTTGGTTTGCATCTCGAACAGCTGATTTAATTATTTCTACAATTTCTTGGAAAATGTCTTTTTCAAAAAATAATTTTTCACCGGATACATTCTTAACGGTACATTGTGACAAGATATGGCCCTACTCAAAAAATTGTTGGAATGGATACCTATCCTTTTTAATGGTTCCCATAAATACCAAAAAAAAACATTACTGGTTAAACGTCAAACTCCACCAATTCGTAGCATTTTATCTTCATAGTACGCAATGTTTCTTGTCCTTGTGAGACGTAATATTCAATTCAAATGGAAATAAGATATTGCTCCGTTATCAAGACATATGACCTCCAATTTCTCTCCAGTTAAGTGAAAAACCAAGTTCAATAATCGAATTCATTTATATTTTTCTTATCGCTCGAAATCGTATTTATGCGAATTTACTATCTGCATTGATTTTATCATCTTTTTGTTGTTCTTTTGACAGGGAATTCAAAACTGTTTGCCAACAAGAACAGGTTTCCAAATTGTTCAGTTCTCAAGACGAGCTACGTTACTTGACAACTGATTATGTTCTGACAAGGAAGGGACGGCTTGACAGTTGAGATGTGCCGCAAATAGAACAGCGTGCAAAGCTGTCATGATGTCTAACAGATTAGAAAAAATTCACCAAAAACATTGACACATATAAAATGACATGTTTTTCGCACTCTACGCGATTTTTGAATTGAAATTTGCTAAACAATGGATCCAAAGAATAAATCAAAATTTTTAGTCTCAAAAATTTCAACTGTACGTGTTGATTTTTTCTGGCTGATTTGAAGAATACTTTCATTAATCTCAAGAAACAGATACAAAACAGATTTTTCTTTGTGTTTTTTTTTTTCAAATCATTTAATTAGCTCTTTATCCTCAAGCCGTAATAATTCACTTATCAAACATATTTGCCCCCCACATAATGGTTAATCGTCAAACCAAACGCTATGACCTCATCATAAAAATCACCCAAACAGCCTTAACTTGAATTTATTGCTTTTGCAGGATGTCGTGAAAACATTATGAAGTTGTGTGGTAAGCTTCTCTTACAAACACCTTATCGCCTTACGCTATCACTCCTACATCATTGTCGTGATAGAAAACCAATTTCCTGAACACGGCTCGGATATTATTTCCCATCAGGACACTCAATGTTGACAGTCAGCTTCACTGCAAAGGATACACACACATTCATAAAAGCTCCTTCCATCTACATGAACAACTAGCGATGTCCAGTCCATGCCCGTTGCGTAAAGACACATGGCCCAACATTAAAATATTAATGGAAGTGATTATTCTCTTGAACAGATTCTATCAAGAACATCTGGTGCATAAGTCCTTTTCTTTTTCTCCGTTCGACAGCATCGTTCTGTCCATGGAATATTAAAAACCATAATTCTCTAGTATAAGATGCCATGTTCGGAATTAATCAGAAAATTTTACGATGCATCGAAACTGAAAATATTCGAGAGCAACTGTACTGATTAATTTTAATAAAAATTTTCACTTTTAATTTTATGAGAACGTCTGGCTCAGTTTGTTTTGAAACGATATTTGTATAACTACAGCAGTAGACTTACAAACGTGATTTGTATATCGTTCGGTTTACGTGATGTGGTAGCGAAATGACAGGAGTTGTAATCTCGCTTGTAGAAACATATTTGATGTTTTATATCAATTCATGCGTGGTTAGAAAATAATTTGCATTGCGTCCTCCGAAGCCCCCATAAACGGCTTTTCTAAACCTTAACCCCTCTCTACAACATCAACTTTTCAAACCACGCAAAATGTTTAGTCACTTCATAAAATGAATTCAATGATTGAAAGTCTTTTTTAGTTTGTCTTCGGAACGGCTTTCCATCATTTCCCGTCATTTTTATTTTGTCTACAAACGCATTTCGGCGGCGTGTTATCTTCGTTGTGTTGGTTCAATGAGTAAAACGAAATAAATTGTCAATCTACTAACGGAACCCAACAACAACCATAGATTCAACTTCCTACAGAACTGGCAGTCAGGCGAGAGTGATTTCTGGAGAATGGCCAAACATTTCTTGTAACGGAACAAATCGGAATGACATTTGACAATGAAGAAAAGACCGAAACGTTAGAAAATGCTCTGAAGAAATAATTCAAAGAAAACAACAATCCCGAAGATGTTCGCACTGGGCAAGAATAAATCATCTTCAAAGCAAATGACTGTTTTGAGAGTAACGATGCATAATATGCACAATAAAGAGAACATGATTCACGGATTCAACGGACAAAAAAACACATCCATAACTATATTGTAACGAAGTGGTTCTCAGCTTGATTACTTGAAATATGTTGGAATCGCTGCAAGATAGTGTGGCGTGCAGTGATCAACTCAGGCAAATGAACCAAGACTCACCGTCCGCATAGCTTTTTTTTAATACTACAGACACGGCTGATGAAGTGCAGGAGAAATTCAAAAGGGAAAGAACCACTGGCGCCATCTACGTTCATGAAGAGCTTTTCATTCACGGTTCGTTTTCAGAGCAGAATCTCCCTTCATTAACGTGTTCACAGAAGAGGTGAATGTGGTCCAGTAAGCAACATTCGGCGAGGTCCCCGACATTTAATATTGCCGCCAATCTTTGACATTAAAAACGGGTTCAAATGCGCTAGGATAACGAATATTCTGAATGAACCGGAAAACTTTTAAGTTCTAAAGTTTCTGATATTGATCCTGAGAAACTTTCGACCGAAAATAAACTGTATTAAGGATAGTTAAATCCATTCCATCTTTCGCCCAAACGCATGAAACATCTTGTACGAAGCTTGAACTGCCGTACGAGTTATATTTACTCTGATTATTTAATCAGATATTTGACCAATATCGTGACACACTTATGACGATCAAAAAGCTCAAGATGACAACAAGATGACTCTTGATGTGCACCGCACAGTACCTATTACTATACAGATCAAAAACATGAATGTGAAGAAGAGGCATAAATCACAGCCCTATATTTTGAGAGAAACAACAATTTAGGGTGAAAGGAAAACCCTGATTCGTATACTAAAACGGTTCTACTAAAGTCCTATGTATATCATGATTGTCCACAGTAGCTTGAAAAGCGCTCCTCCAAGTGACGCACCTTGCCTAGTAAAACGTTTCCTAGCAAGTAAAGATACCAATTCCTTGATTGTGTTCTTGTTTTGGTTGTGTTCACTATTGAGATCCACTGTCTCATCGTTTCATTCAAATCAATAGCCCAAAACCTTCAACTACAGCCTCTGTCGTGAAATTATTAAAGACTCTCTTAACGTCTAGGAAAGTTGCCAATGTATATTCCATAAAACATTTATTTTATAGTTCACACATCCTTAGGATCGCTCATTCCATTGATTTGCCTTTGGCAAGCCGCGTATTTTTTTTTTTTTATTTTTTATTTTTCAAAGCTGTCTTTGATCGATGATCTTTGATGATGACGGCCTTTCTCAGTCTTTAGCATAAAAATCTCGAGATTGTTTTCTAGCCGTTGCTGCGTTGATGTTGACGACACTGATCTCCTCTCTCACAGGTCTCAATTCTCAATTGACTGTGACATCATAGTTATCCGTTCAATAGTCAGTATAAGCGCAGGCGAAGTAGCCTGTCAGTGCTGAAGGATACTCTGTTATAGTGTAAGTTCAAACAGCGATAACATTATCGGGTAGCTTCTCTCAGACAGCGATAGAAAAAGTACAAGTAAGTATATATTTGTATCGCATTTTTATGCGGAAAAACGGGATAACTTGAAACGGGAAACAGGAACTTGAACGGGATATTCTTTTTTACGGACCAATGAAAGAAAATTTACTCATCCAAAAAAAAATTCCAGCCATATTGATTGAATGCCGTCTGGTCGGTCTCAGGAGCTCGTTCGAAGTATTAGCGCTGTAGTCTATCCGTTTCGATTGATAATTGATTAGCTCTGCCCCGTGCAACGACTACTGATAGTTTCTAATTGCAGTATTATACCCTAATTTTTGGCCCATCGCAACAACTTGACTAGTATCACAGCTTCATCCGTGAACCCATCGTTGGAACCATAAAGTTGGAAATACATCCGAATTTGGGATTAACCCGTCCAGCTTGGCACGTTGTCTCGTGCACCGATTGTGACTTACAATAATCTGACCGGTGCATCATTCAGCTACATGATAAGTGGTCTTAGGTTTGTTTGGCTTCCTTTTATTTCATTTCATGTAACATTAAATTAAATTTAATAAATTAAATTTTTTTTCTGTTAATTATCATCTATAAACTAAGTACCCCGCACTACCTTCATCCAACGACTTTGGTATATGTTTGATGAAATCAAGGAGTTGCAAAGCATTCTGAAAGTCAATATTTTGTTGAATCAGTTCCAGGCTGGATTCTCAGTGTTACAGGGGAGGTGTTCGGAGTCTAGTAGCCTTCCGTTGCTGGAAGCTCCTCACTCCAGGCGTAAACAGGCTTCACCACCCAACTAAAAAAAAAATATTTTGTTTCATAACTTGTAATGTTTGTTTAGTTTTGGAGTTACGAAGTGACAGGGTTTTTCATTGAAAATGCACATAGTTTAAGTTTAAAAAATTTATTAAATATATTTATTCTGAATAAAATTTCTTTTTTTTGGATTTTCTAGAGTGAGATGCATTATGAGTACTATTTTGAATGCTCCAGCAATAATCAGTTCATTCCAGTACCCCTGATACCTCTCCTCCATAGTGCGAATATCCTGGTGAAAGCGCTCTCCTTGTTCCTCGCTCAGGTCACCGAGATTTTCAGGAAAATAGTCTAGATGGCTGTGAAGGTAGTGAAGCTTAATACTCATGTTGCATCCAAGCCGCTGGAAGTGTGTCAGCAACTGTTCAACGTGCTGAATGTAGCCGTCAGACTTCCTATTGCCCAAAAAATTTCTCACTACCCAAACAAACTCTTCCCATGCACATTTCTCGACAGCTGTCATATGGTTGATGAAATTTTTATCATCTATAATCTTCCTGATTTGTGGGCCATCGAAAATACCACCTTTGATTTTCTAACTACTCAATTTTGGAAACACTTTTTCAATGTATTTGAAACATTCGCCATCTTTGTTAAGAGCTTTTACGAACTGTTTTATCAACCCCAGTTTTATATGGAAAGGAGGCAATACAATTCGGTCTCTGGATACTTGTGGAGCATTAATTACATTTTGCTTACCGGGAATCAAAGCCTTCCTGGAAGGCCAGTCTCTTTTTGTCCAGTGCTCAGCTTTAGCTCGGCTGTCCCATAAGCATAGGAAACAGGGATATTTTGTGTAGCCGCTTTGTTGGCCCAGGAGAAAATTTACCATTTACAAATCAACACATACAACCCAGCTATATTCCTTGTACTTGATTTTGTCGAGAACTAAAGATATTGCAGGATGTTCTTCTTTAACATTTGTAGAATGAGCAATAGGTAAGGAACCAAGTTTGTTACCATTATGTAAAAGTACACATTTCAAACTTCGTTTTGACGAATCGATGAACAACCGCCACTGATTTGGATTATACTCTTTTAATCCCATTGCAGTCATTAGGCCCGGGATATCAGTACAAAACACAAAATTATCTTTTTTAGTAAAGATAGGAAGTAAATCCTTTTCCCTGTTACGGTAGTACGATATGTTCGTTTCTCTGGTCAACAAATTTCTTTCTTTCAATCGGGAAGCTAAAATTTCTGATGCCGTTTTAGACAGTCCAAGGTCCCTGATCAAGTCATTTAGATCATCTTGATTTAGTGGTCGGGGACTACCGTAGCAATCAAAATCACTATCGCTACCACTGCCGTCGTTTTCGGTTTGTCCGCTGCACTGGTCTGGATTTTCCGAAAATGTACAGGGCTGCTGTGATTTTGATGTGTCACTAATACTTAAGACTGGTCTTATGGCAGATTTTAACTTTGGATATATCCAATTAGAGCAATTTTTGTGGTTTATTCCTATGATATTCGTTACACAGAAATAACAGTCGTCATGATGGTTGGATGGTTCACGCCAAATCTTAGGAGCTTTGTACTTAAAAGTGGATCTTTTTTTGTTTGCCCACAGTCGCAAAGATTCAACACAACTTTTGCATACCAAACTTGGTATCCAATGTTTAGCGTTTGACGGCAATGGAAACCCAAAGTAGTCGAAGTATGCCTTTTTCACAAAGTCCGACACATTTAAACGAAATTTTTGGAACATATATTCTCCACAAAAACAAACAGGATTATTTAAACACGTCCTTCTTGAGGAAGACAATGAAATTATTAAGGAACTAGTTAAGTTACACCGCTATTGATAGAAACTACCGACTACTTATGTAAATCAAGACGGTACCTGTATCTCACTAACTAGAGCTGCTACAAAAAATCTGAGGGTAGATTTGAAATCAGCGCACCCAAATTAGTAAACAACAGTAGAAAAACTTAATGCAACGAAAAAAAGTTTGACTTTGTTTTTCTGTGTAATTATTCCTTTTAAATTCCTCTCGCCTAAAACACATTTGTCCAACTGACTTACAAGCTATTCTTACTTACTATCCTAATAACCTAATTCTGAACATATGCTTGTTATCTTTCTTTAATCATGTTAACATTTACTGTGTTTCAGCAACAATCATTTAACGTGAAATGAACATCCATATATACATAGTTGTTGCACAGATCCTACGAAATGCCGAATACACCACTTGATAGTAACTCAGATAGAATTCTTGTGGACTGCCGGCGATGCCTTAAAAGTATGAAGGAAAATAATGTTTGTAAACACGAGCGAGACTTGCGGAACTAAGGAGCCTTAACTCATTGCGGATAGATAAATTTTGACGCAAATCACTATGCAAAACTGTTGTTTTTACCTATCCACGGTATCCAATTTCCGAACTGCATAGCCATCACAGCTGTTTGTCCCTGATAACAAAACATATGTTCACGTCTGACAGTTAATTCTTAGCCTTTGAGTTTGATGTCTACGAAGTATTTCTCACCGAAATTTATTGTATTATAATACTGATACGATGTTCTGGTTAAAATTGTTGTCATTTCTCGCAGTTTGTAAGCACTATAACATCATTCGTTCTCGAACCAAAAAGTAAATTTCCTTTCAATTTCTCAGATTGCCAAGTCCAATCGCTGGAACTTAAAGGACTTCAACTCTTGGTAAGTTTTATCAGTGGCGAATTCCTGGAATCGAGAGTCAAGGAAGATGAATCCACTATTACACCTTTAAATGGTGGCAAGGGTTACACTAACTACACATTCTTGGACTTTATCACATTCCCTGGGAAGAAAATATGCGATCCCCAAGATCCTAATAAGAATCTTAACCAAGGACCGAAAATGGACGGCAGAAGGCCGCCAATCAAAGTGAAATGTTTGCAAGGCCGAGGAAATAATGCTGTGCATATTGTTGAATCGATGGGGGATGCTCTTACCTTGTTGGCTCCTCATGGCAATACAACGAAGCGAAGTTTAGAAGGAAATTGTATCCTGATGCTGTTCTATACAAAATCATGTCCTTCAAGTGCCGCCGTAGCTCCGCATTACAATGCTTTGGCACGACAATTCCCAGGCATAAAAATTGCAGCAATTGATGCATTCAAATTTTACTTATTTACCACTGAGACTGGAATCGTGGGGCTACCTACCATCATGCTATTCCATCAGGGACGTCCGATTGTTAAGTTCAACGATTCGGCTTCGACTGTCAACAATTTCGCAAATTTCATAACGAAACACACAGGTATAAAGCCAGCTTCGAGTTCGGCTTATGTGACTTCAGAGGACTTTCTGGGACCACTATCGAGCAAGGTGGAAAAAGAAATCGACTACTATTTGTACCTGGCGTGGGCGTTTATTGCTGTTTGCGCTGGATATTATTTCACCAAATCGAAACTGTACACGCAAATTATCGAAATGATCAAAAGGAATTGGCGCGAATCGGAAGCACAACACGAAGTCGCCAGTTAGATATTTAAATGTGTATCCTGTATAGCGCGAGTGTATTTATTTTACTATCCTGTAGATTTTAATTGCCTAAAGACTACTAGTAAGCATTTTGTTCAGCATTTTTAAGGGTATTCTAATTTAATAGATAAACTTTGGACAAACATGAAATTTGTGGAATTCTTATTTATTGAGCTCACATGAGGGCGTTATGTGAAATAATAAACAATAAGAAAACTTAAATAGCTTAGACGTAGGTAAACGATAAAATGGCCTGTTTTTATAGGGTTTGCGTTTGCCTTCGACTTCTTCGTATTTTTACTCCTACCAAACCAAGTTTAAAAAGTTCTATACGTAAAGTTTTTAAAGGATATTCTTCAGCAGATGTCATAAACAACATGACGAATTCTCCCATTGCAATATATAACATTTGTCCGGAATTAAATGAAAATTTCCCTGAATACCCATATAGCTCTGATTTCGACCAAAACTGCTTTCGGATGGATTCCTGTTTCGTAGTTTCGGTTTGTATTTTCTTAATTTTTTCAAGCGGCCTAAGGGACCGTTCAAGTATTACGTAACGCAATTTTTGAAGATTTCTGACCACTACCCCCCCCCCCCTGTGGAACGCGCCAAAACGTTTTTCTGTACCATAGTAATATAAGTATACCCCCTGTAACGCATCGTAACGTTTAACAAGACCCCCATCCCCCAAATTGCGTTACGTAATACTTGAACGCCCCCTAATCCAAAACGACAGCACAGCGAAACGAAATAGTATCCAACGTGCTCGATATTCCTCCGGGATATAATGTAGATAATTTGCTCTTATACTCACGCGGTTGAGTTAAGAATTCTTATGGCAAATAGAGCAAAACATTATTTGGTTATTTGACCATTACATTTTTTGACTTTCAGATGAAAACGAACTCCCATCAAAACGCTATTAAAGAATCAGTTCTTAATGAACTCCTGATGGAGTAACAACAAAGTCAGTAAAGTGAAGAAAACCGGCCATTTTGAGGTCGCAGAATAAACAAAATAACGGGATTCCTCGAATAACGTGGTGCAACTGCATGTAATTCATAATCAACAAAGAAAAACGATGAGCAAGTCTCACATAAAGTACTAGGTCCAACAGAGACCAAAAATCAAATCACTAGCCCAAAAGAGGTCTTGAACGAGAAGCGCTGGTCAATGCTATTTTAGGAATGACCAATAAATCCTCCTGAAAAGGAAAAGAAGGAAAAAAAATAAAGAATAAGAAGAGATATCTTGGATTGGATCAAATAAAGGCCAACGATGAATTCAGCGAAAAATGAGTCATGAACGAGAGGTATTGGCGAGCAAGAACCTAATGTCAACATTCTTACTATTCAAGAAACGCAAAAGCTTCGTAACAAAATAATTGACATACAGTTGCGCACCCTTCACAAGAGTAGAAAATTGTTGGCACGCCACGAGCTTGCAATGTCATTTATATTAGAAAAGAGTTTTACCTTAAAAACAGCAGATATAATTCTACGATCCGCAAAAAACCATAGCTCTTCAATATCGTCCTGGTAATTTGTCGTGAACCTTGGTCAGAACGAGCAGGCTATCATATTGGAATAGCAATTGGCTAGGTCAGGGCAAAAATCGTCCGACAGCTGACTCGGGAAAAAAAACCGGAAATCATATCCTTCACCCACAGTAACAAGTGAAAAAGGATAGCGCTTTAAGCGCGACCGGCTTTACCTGCCTTGACGCGCAGGAAGCACATTACCAGCTATGAATCTAGCTTTTATACTGCGAAGTTTCATGGGGCCAGAAATTAAAATTGCATCCTCAGCACCCGGCATACAATCGAGAGAAATATCCGGGGACCAGGAAAGGAAGCTGCGTGAGCAGGGCATGTATTAGAACAACGACTGCAACAGGAAAATAAGCGGAATATCAACACAAACAGACATGGGAGAAAATCAGACAGAACGCTTATAAAGATTTCTAAATATTGCCAACGTCTGAAGAAAAAGAATCCGCACTAAATTCATGAACCAGAAAAAAGCGAAAACCGGTCCAGATAAATCAAAAGCAAAAGTTGTTCCTGCCAATGGAGCTGATCGTTTTTGTCGCCATGCGAGCCAATCGTTGAAACGAGTGGTAAAGTCCGAACCAAAGAGATACGTTCGGACAACAGCGAATTAGATATGCAAAAAGTGAAAACGGTTAGCCGGCTACCCAATCCCCCGTACCCGAAGAGCAAGGTAGAACTTTCCTTACCGAGGCGTGGCGACCGATTCGCATACGATAGTGGTTAGATACACCGAATAAGCAATCGGTAAGACCTCAAAAGATCTGCTAACCAAGCTACAAGCGATCCTAAAAAAGAATCTTTTCGGGCATCTTCGCAATTAACTAAATCACTTGCTGGCGTCCAAGGGAAATAGATCTCTAGAATTACTCTAAGCCATCTGGATGCAAAGGGCAACGACGTAGTCTTTGGCGTATTTGAAGGTAGCCGTCGCCGAAATTCGCAAGCCCAAGAAATGAGGTACAAGCCAACCCTAGATACACAGTACCGCGATTATATCCCCTAAGCATATACTGACCTATTTTAACTTTTGCTGTTTGATAACCGCACTAGGAATCTGGCCCATTTTGGTAAAAACCTTGCTTGGGATTTTTATTTCGTAGAAGTTTGTCGAAAAAGATGCTCACACTACTTTTTTAATTGCTCTAAATCGACATTATTGCTTCCAATCATTAGAGCAATGTGGGCCTGTAGTTTGCCAGTTTCCTTACCTTTAAGCCTTCCCTTCAATTTCAAGCATATTTCATCTGAAAGCTTAGCAACCTCTTTTCTCAGTAATCTTCTGTCTAAATTTTCTATGTCATCGCCGACAACTTCAGTTCCATAAATTTAACATTTGATCCATAATATAAACCGTCTTACAAAACGTCTGGAATCACAACCCCCAAAACAATTCATGCTTCTGAGGCCTTATGACACTTTTGAATATCTCGAAAATTTTGACCATACCTGCCGCTTCCATTTCTTGAATTCAGAAGATGCTGGAGACGATTGTTCAAAACAATGAGCAATCGTCTCGCCCATCTTCTTCCAAAAAAGTGCATTTCTTCCTCCATTTGTCCTGAATCTATTGCTGTACAAATGATAAAATCATTGAGAGAAGTATATCCGAGTTTTTACCAAATACCGTCAAATGATCCTGCAATATCAGTCAGCCCATATAGCATTTGCCTTTCAAGTGCCACTTTCGTCATCTACTTTTTTGGATACAAAGTTTAAGAGAGCGTCATCGAAACCTCAAAAGTGGGGCTTGGGGTACGAAGTTCCATAAATGCATCTTATACTTTATTCAAACCCAACGTTGAAAATAAACGATTCACTATAAGTTAATAAGGCCCTACTCTTCAATATACAATATACATTCCATTTCAAATACACTTCTCTTTTTCAGCTTTTTCAACAATTGCAGAGCCGAAATCTTTTCGGCTCTGTCGAAAAGTTTTTCTCTTTCGAATGTTTTTTATGCAACCATTAACATCACACTGAACAAGTTTAGAATTTATTTGCCCAAGTGCAGGCAGAATATCTGGAGGTTGGACACGAGAAGGATAATTTCCTCCAAAATGCACTAACTGGTGTGGGATATTATGGATTCGATAATCCTGGCACCGGTGAGGCTACGTCCTGTGCTTACGAAATTGAAATCAGATAATAACTATATATTAACTATGTGATATTATTCCTACATTTGGTTATTCAATTTTTTACAATTTATAAAGTGTATAGTTTAATGGTGCAATTACAGTTAACCAACGGAAGGACTTAACATCCAGAATCGGATTCAAAATCAGTGTTGCGTGTTCTTGTGGTTGGAAATCGTTCCAGAGTATAGTCAAAACCATAATGAAATAAAGCGTCATGAGAGCTTTTAGCCTACGAAATAATGTAAAAACATTCTTGAGTTTAATGGCTCTCTTGAATTTTCCCACTAGGCTTTCATTCTCGTGCTAATCAACCCTAGCTAAATTTCTTGTTTTGATTGTGTTTGAAAATGTTTTGATTATATGAATCAAAAACAATCAAGGATGGCATCGTGTTAAACGAGGAGACTGGTAATGAAAAACGTTTGGTTGTATCAGAGGATGGCAGGTGGATGAAACGATTTTTCACCTTCTTCATGGAATTTACAAGTTAAACATGCAAAGGTAGTGGCTTGATGGTTAAATACCGTTTTTCCTGCTTGAAGTAAACAGACAGATCACATCGAAGTGAGGTAGAATTTCCCGTGTGGTACAAAAAGCACAAGGATAATCACATTGAGCTCGACAATCAAGAAGCAACTGCGGGAAATATAGAAACTATTTTCCTTTTTTTCTATTTTCTATTTGAGACAACAAAAATTATGTAATGAAAATCACATTGGTAATTGTAGCCGAAAAAAACTTGTTTAAACATAATATTGCCAATGCGCAAACGAAAGAAAAGATTTCCTCGCATAATGCGCCTTTATTCCTAACAAAATATAACATTGGATTGGCAACTCAGTGAGTGTCGATTTCCTTATATAAATCAAACACATTACTCTTAAATACAACAAACAATAATTTTATTCGATGACTTTTTGCCCTCGTTCAGGCAATTTTATAGTTGCGATTCCGTGCAACGTTGCGTATTCCGATATACGTGCGATTCCAATGCGTCTTCATCATTGGCATTAATACCATCCAGGTAGTTTGCAAAAATTCAAATAAATAGACATCTGAAAGAGCCAGCTCGAGGCTACATATAGATGTCGCATCATTTCCCAACCAAGCTCCATTAACTTTTGGACAGTGATCGAAGACTAATGTGATCTTGGTAGTTAAAAATACCTTTTCCAGGAACCCTTTTAAATCTAACGCCAAACTAGTGCCTTTAACAAAAACATGCGCACGTTGCTTTCAAAGCAAAGTAAGACTGATAGTTAGCATATATAAAAAGGAAATAAACATAAGCCATTAAAAATATGGCCAGAAAAATCGAGAAAATCACCCAAGAGAGATGATCACCAAATCGAGAGCATTTATCACGTAGGCAAGCGAATGTATGGTAGGACTAAAAAAACTTAAGCTTTGAAATTTGAACACCTTTAGAGACAAGAACCAAAAAAGCGTAAAGCAGGACAAGGAAGCATTTGGAAACAAGATATATAATAAGACAATATCATTGGCCCTGAAGCTTATTTGGGAAACGTCTATTAACTATGGATTCAGCCACATCCCGACTTCATCGAAAGCATACGAAGAAAGTTTTTCAAGTTTTCTATCCATTCAAAATCGCGCCAATCCCACCACCAGTACTGTAATGGGCAATGATGAGAGTCAGACAAAACAGGCGGCTTATACTTGTTTTTAAATTCATTCGGAATACGAGGGTGATTCGAAAAATCTTCGTACTGTGAAGACTTTTTATTCCTGAGTTTGAATGTAAATCCCTTATTATTGAGATGCAGCAAAAATTCTTACTCTCTTTTAAAACTAAAAATAAAGTCGCTTTCCATGGCCATTTTCACAACTTGCTTTGACGGCAGCTCCTTAAAACAATTGGAGGTAAAGTTTACCTTTAAGATAATCATACAACATATATTTTCCAATCAAGAACAAACAATGCCTCATACCAACTATTCATCCATATGCATTTATTTGAATTATTCGTATGTTTTTTTTTTCTCATTTAGATTACACGAACAAGAATCAAAAAATAACTCATTCGAAGCAATGAAAAAAAAAATTTTTAGATGAGATTAAAAGTAGGGAACATTATTTTCAGCAAATTGTTCCATAACGAATAAAAAATGTTTTAAGTCAAATTATTATCATCGTACGCGTCGTGTCAAATATCACTTTAAAAGTAAACATTTTCTTTTAATTTTCTTTTTTTTTTATCTTTGCCACCCGACTGTTTTTATGTGTAATTTTTCGTTTTTTTCTGCATATTATCGCCAAATTGGAAACCACAAAAAGGACAAATATATCAAGATAAAATGTGAATGTATATGTTACTGATCGCTTTGAGGAAGATTGGCTATTATTTCGATATTTGTGAAGAGAAGAATGTGCTTTATCTGCTTGTTTTTTTTTTTTTTGTTGTTGCTTTGATTTTTTATTTTTCATTATTCTTCATACTTCTTCAACTTTGAAATAGTCTTAAAGAGGTACATTAATCTTATTTCAAATATCTTATTTAACGCAATTCGCCTCCCTTTCTCTTAGTCATTAGTTGGTGCTGGATTATTGTTATAAGTATTTGTTTGGCTAGGAATACTCTTTGGACGATGGTTTCTACGATGCGCTGATGCTGGATAGGGATGTGTACGCACACTGAAATTGAATAAAAGAAAAGTATTTGTGATATTTATTTCGTGATTATTAAAAGTTTTGTTTTTTCAAAAAAAAAAAAAATAAATGATTAACTTCAATTCAATGAAACAGATCTGCTAAAAGCAAATATAACTTATAACTAAATGAAGGATTACAGAGAAAAATCAAATGAATATGTACAACATAACATCGAAAATTTAAGTAAAACTAGATTTAATGTCTCGTTTATGTCTTGATGGAAATTTTTCACCGATTAATAGTCAAATATGACGTCGTTAAAGTTGTTTCGCGGGCAAGCGCACTAAGATAACTTTTCAAAAGGTTACCGCAGTTTTATTGGCTAATGATATTGAATTCGGCGGAGATGACTCAAGAAGCGACTTGATAATCTGCTCGTTTAGTAGACTTTAACTCTTCAGGACCACTTTAAATTTGTACTTTCCTACCGATTATTGCACCACGTAATTGTTAGTACTCGCTTTGGATAATCTCAAAACTGTTCCTTTTTTTCTCGCCTCCCTCTTTCTCTCTGTCAAAAATCGTTTCAAATAAAATTCATTTTTTTTCTTAATTAGTGCTTTATCTTCTATAAGATCCTTTTTATAAGTCGAAAAAGTCAATATTTTGACAGCACCACAACTGAAAAACTTAGCTCGTTGAAATTCCATGAAATATACATTCAAATCCAGCTTTCAGTTTGTCGCACTGACAACTATTTTGCGAACTAGCTAAATAGTCATAATGTATTAGTTAGGAGCCGTGTATCAACGAAACGAGGTATTGACATCCTATTTCCGAAAGAAGAAAAACAAGAGGAAAAACTTCTGATTTTTTAAGATTTTTTGAAAGCCTCAAAATTTAATTTTGCGTTCAGACTGTTTATTTAACTCAGATCGGTCTCCAAATCGGTTTATCTAACTAAGATAAACGAAGTCCGTATAAAATTTTAGTCAGAGCTCGCCTTCAATGCAACAGTTCCCAATTTTACATACCATTGGCGACTGGAATCCTCGGATTTGTCATTTTAGTCATCGACTGACGGGCTGCAAACTTTTGTAAATGTCTTGAAAATAAATATCACGATCAAGCGTAACGATGAAACAAACAAAAACACCCTACTTGGGGTCCTTTGGACTCGAACTAATCAAAAGGTCTAAATTGCCTCAGGTCCGACATTAAAATATGATTTTTAGGTCAACGAGAATTATACGAGGTAAAGCAAATCATACTCTGCAATGATACGAAAGGACATTTTATACCCTCATGTATATTTGATCTTCCAGATTGAAATTTTTGGGTGAGGCCGAACATGCTTTACGATCTACATACGTAATCTACGAGGGGCGTTCGAAAAGACATGAGAACGGTATTCTTATTGAGGGTAACTTGACAAAATACTCAATAGTTAATATAGCTTGGATATTTGTGAGAAAACCTTCAAATAATTAGTTCGTCAGCGTAGTGCCGAGTAAAGTAATACGCAATTGCTTGTGTCTTGTGATTGAGTGTTGATAAAAATGTTTAATACTGAAAGTTGTGTAGTGCTAAAATATTTTTTTTTTGCCGAACAAGCTCTTCGAGAGTCAAGACGAAAATTATGAAAGAATGCTTCGCAATATTCTGCAGTGATAAGTTGGTGTGCAGAGTTCAAATGTGGAGAAACATCGAATCAAGATGACAATCGTTCGGGCCGCCCTTCGACGTCTGCTACCCCAAAAATAAATGACAAAATAGAATTTTATCGGATGACCATCATGTGGCAATACGTTTTATTTCTGGAGAGTTACAAATTTCGATAGAGAGTGCACATTATATTTGACATGATTTTTTGGGAATCAGAAAGGTCTTGATACATTGGATTCCCAAAATGCTTTCGGAACGCACAAAAGCAAATGCGACTCAAGACATCGAAGAGCTCATTGGAATTGTTTCAACAAGATCCTGATCTCTTTTTTGTTACAATTCAAAACAATAGATGAAACATGGCTCCGCTACGATCCTGGAACAAAACAACGATCGATGGCATGCAAAAGACCGTCGTCTCACACCCCAAAGAAATTCAAACAGAATCGTCTACCGGTAAGATAATGAACACTTTTTCTGGAACTGCCAAAGAGTGTACTGATTAAATACCTTGATTATGGAACATTTATACATTATTATATACATTATATTTACATTTAAGAACATTTATACATTATATTTATACCGAACAAATAAAAAAAAATTAGTCAGGAAATTGGCAAAAAAAAACGCAAACGTATTAACCTTAAGGGCGTTTATATCGAAAAATAAAATTATTTTGAACCTAACTTCTCGCTAAGATACTCATTCTCATTAATTTTTACAGTTAAACGGACATCATAATTTTTTGCACTGTACTTTGAATTGCTTTAATTGCGATCAAAAGATTTTTTTTCTAGTTATTTTGTTTCAAGACCCGAATGATCGAAGGAGATATCACTTATAGCTATAAATCTTTCAAAATAAAAAACAACTGTCTGAATCATCTTGATTCCTTTCAAGATTTGTCTTTGAAATGTCAACTCAATTGTTCTTTCGCTCGATAACTAACATACCACGCAGTACACTTGTTTATGTGAATTCCGTTGTTAATGATCCTTTGCGATAGCCTGCAAAGGAATCCTAAGACATCAACTAAATGTCTGATGAAGACTCTTTGGCAGATTTTTAATTTTTTCCCAATTTTTCCCAGTAACAGACGTGATCGACGACCGAATAGACGAACGATTTCTGGGATGTCCTGACCAGCTCAAAACCGTGCATATGGAAGGACAGAGTTACTCAGTGTTTCTACCAAATTGACATGTATGTCGTTAATAAACATTTATTTTTTTGGTTGTATCATAGAATTTTTAAATGGGTATCAAAACATTCAACTGCTGCAATAAGTAGACTGATGAAAAAGTGAAACTCGAAACTTTGTCAAAATTTGTCCTAGGAGTTGTTTGGCAAGTGATCATAGAAATCTGGATGATGCAACATCAGATTGAGTATTCAATTCGCTAGTCGTTTCGCGCATTGAGGGAAATCTCTGATCCACGTAATAAACCAATCAACTGTGCTCCATTTATTTCTTAATCAAAAGTTTTATGAAAGTGATCTTGTTACAAATGACAAGAAGGCCATAGACAACTGATTTAATTGGAAATGAGTCGTGCTCCGTGCACTTTCCAGCGGCTCGTCTAGGGGAGAATACACAGCCGGATGCCAGACTCCAGAGAATATTTAAAATGGAGATATAAACATGACGAGGAAAACTGTGGTGAGTCCGTGAAGATGTTCTTTAGATAAGAACAAATTCCTGCTGATGATCATAAAATTCTTAAAAGCGAATGTAAATATCAAGTCTAAAGGGGGGAACTCGAGCTCGTAATATTTGAAAACTTGAAAAGCTGGGTGGAATAAGAACACACAATTTTGTCTATCATTGAGCTAAGACCTCTGCGCTTATGATAGACTAGCGATTAGGCGAAAGAGTAAGGACGGCGACGTACTATCATATGACTTTCACAGATGATAACCTTCGACACGAGTAATGCCCAGAGGGAGAGGACAGCTGGTGTAAATAGCAAACACGAGCAGCCCATGGAATGGAACTTGAATCGCATCCGACTCCATTGTACCCAGATGTACACAAGGAAATGATACCATTGTATAAAGATTCATCGAAGGATAAATTACTGGAGATATGATTAGGAGGCCACACGCAAAATTCAAATGAATGTCTAAATTACAGTTTGGCGATTTGCTCCTCAAAATTTTCATTTCGGACTAAAGGATATAAGTGGCATCGTATTTAGCAGGGGCATTATTCCATGAAGGAAATTCATCCCTTCTGATGACAATGAATGAGACAGAAATTTAAGTAGGCACCCAAATCTTTAATTATTCCAAAAAATTGAAATTCAGCGCGTGGGCCAGCAGAATCCACTGAAGTGGTTGGAAACGAACAGCTGGAACTCGAAAAGCACTGCTGCAAGCACAAAACGAGGTCTACGAAGAAAAAAGGACTAATATATAGTGCTGGAATCACTGCTTCATCGGTCATCACTTTAAACGATTGTTCACCTACGTAAATTTCCATTGTGCAGGAATTTGTTTCAAATAAGTTTTTTTTTTTCAAAATGACTTTATACAGATTTGAGGGAAGTCTATCTCAAAAGGTTAAAAAGCAATTTTTATGAAAATTAAAACAAGGGTTCTTTACAGGAATGCGATATATATGAAATTTTGAGATATCATGATTTTAAGGCGAATTTTCATCTGAAATTTAAGTGAATTTAAGGGTACTGATAAAAATTGAAGAAAAGTTTTTCTAAAAATTTTAACATTTTCGCCCGCTTTTAGGTTCATATTCTTAATAAATAAATTATTAATGTTATATAATTATTTTTTGTTCTCGGATGAAATCTGGAATGGCTGCAAGTTCCGCAATTGAGAAACTCTAGTGAACACTGCGAACGGACAATTGATGGCCCAATCATTCAAAAAAAATCACAAAGATTGTTCAAAATATGAAAGTTAGATCAAAATTGAATGAATTTTCATTTTAACTACTCCTAAAGAAAATTCAATGGAATGAGTGAATATTATGTGGTACACTCCTTAATTCGCAAAGCAATGGATATAACTTTCTTATCTGTGGTTCGATATCCATGCAAATTATCCGAGTAGGCAATGATATTCTCGTACCTCGATAAAATGAGGTTCAAATTCTCATTTTTTAGTGCTTTTAAAATTGTAAAGTAAAGTAGAATTGAAAGTTTAGATTTATACTTCATAAAGTTGAATGAACTTCGAATTTTCAGATATTCATACCTTTTTGAAGATTCATAATTGAGTTCTTTTAATTAATACTTTCAGTAAAACCTTTTCTAGTGATCAAATATCCAATCGACTCATTACTTTGCTTTTGCGCTAACATTAATTAATGCGTTTGTTGTACAGTTGAGCTTGTGTATATGATTTCGAAACAATATTCGTTTCACTTACAAAGGAGCGAAGATCAATGGCGGGTTACCATAATCAAGATATTAAGTTAAATAAATAGTTAACCCCTTGCCTTACGACAGCGACACCAAGGTCGGTCACGCGTAGGGACATAGACAACTTGACTGAGCGTACGAAATTGTACAAAACGCAAACGTCTTATGATTTGTATATACACGTGCATGGTATAATTAACTCTGCAAGATGTTTGATAAATAATTACGATAAGTTGATTCCCACCATGTCTCTGAGACGTCTTGTTTATGTTTGGGCCTGTAGACTTACCACGTCTCTAAGACGTTCTGTTTATGTTTCGCCCCATAGAACTATCACGTCTCTCATACGTCATTGTAAGCTAAGGGGTTAATAGTTTAAATCGTTTTAAACAATTCATAAATAAGTCCATTAACCTACTAATTGTATTCGTACTCATTCTCGAACGTCTATTCTAATTTTTAAAATCGCCACTCACAATGATCATGAACATGGCAGACAAGAATGATTTGCGAAAGTGAATATTGTAAAAACTGATATGAAAGCAAAGTTAATAATAATACTTGACTAGTATATTAATAAAACAGCGAAAATATTAGTTGCACTCAAGATGCTTTCTGAACATGTTTTAGACTCGAAACTGTAACATTAGCAAAACGCACCCATTCTCAAAGTTAAACTAATTTGAAATAAGCTCTGTAGCGTTATTGATTAGATTGTTATGAATAAGATTAAAAGTATTGAAATCTTTTTGTTGAAATTTAAACAAAAATTAGTTTCAACATCAATAAATGTTCTTTTTTTTTTATTTTCTTACATACACGAGCAATTAAAATCGGGAAGAAATATGTGAATATTTGTCAGCAAGAAAGATTGATTTATCAACGGTCGTTGGTAGAGCAGTTATGGTTTGTAATATCGTGGATTGTACAAACGCCAATCTCTAAAAATGTGATAAATGTTTAGATAATTAAAAACGAATTAGTAAAATTATCATAACATTTATTTATTTTTATTTTGTGTTTCTGTTTCACTCGAAAAAAAAAATTTAGTTTATTTTGTCTTCATTAATAAGAAATCCTCACAATTCAATAAATGCAATTTCCTATAATTAATTCAATGTAAACCGAGAGTAAAAGGTTTTTATGAATATAGAAAAATTAGTATGATTTCATTTTCAAATTCTGCTATTTCCTTTTTAATGACTTTGTAATATTTTAAATATGTTTGCATTTACGAGTAAATGTTGATGTTGCTTGTAAATCATTCATTTTTATCTGTAGAGCACAAACCTTTTCGGTGATGAAGTAATATTTGTTCGTGATGAAGGAGGTAGGGCAAGCGGCGACGAAATAGGGGTACGCAGTGGTCTACGCGAAGTAACCTTTGGTATGTTTCTTAGCGGCCGTCGTGGTGATGTATCGTCGGAGCTATTGTCAAATGTAATTTTGATTTTTTTGGTTATTTTTTAATGTTATAAACATAAAACAAAATTAATTTTAAATAATATAAACAGACACAAAACTTATAACTATTAATTTAATTGCCATTCATTCAGTGACAAAATTAAGTGCAAGACAATGAGTTGACTTTTGAAGATAGGAAACATTTTTACAATAAACAAGAATTGATAAAATCGTATAGTTTGTTGTTTATCAAGCAAAAAATTGTTCCTCAAAAGTATTTCACTAGTAGCAAATACTAGATTCTCTCGAAGGATAGTTTTTCTACTGGGAATATATGACGGCGAAAATTACGAGAACTAAGGAAGTCGATATCACTCGATAGTATTATCTTTTGAGGTGATACGATAAAATTCATAAGGTACCGAACAATGAAAGGAAGTTCAACGGCAGAGAAGATTGCGATTTGCACAGAATTTAAAGATCGTCTGTTACCTCAGCAAAAAGAAGAAAGGAATCGTATCTGGGCAATACCATACACAGTGGTCGCTGCTTCGGTCTGCCTTTCGCAAACATGCATAGATGATAGCATTGGATTGAGATAGGATCTCAAGCTATTCCGATATTATTTTTACACAAAGAACCAGTCCTATATACGAAAAGTATGATTTTGACTTTCTAAAATTTCAAAAAAATCATGGGAACACTGCATGATTACATGCGAAAAGGAGCGGTTAAACGACTGCAAAGTAATGTGCGATTTTTGCTTTGAAAATGAAATCGAACATAACAATCGAGAGTAATGACCAGGTAAGTAAATCAATCACTGTGAAAGGACATTTCGACAATATTTGTCGGTTCTGAATCGTTTAGTGTAACTAGAAGAAGCTTCATTCGAAGGGGATGAGAAATTGCAAATAAGAAATGCCGTAAGCTCTGGATCAGACTTCCAGCACTTCAAACATCCAAACAAACAAGCTCCAGGGATCTCAACGAAAACGTATAGGGCTCAATGCAAAGACTGCCAGGGCTACTAGCAACGACTGCCAGCCAGCGCTCCAAGCAGAATGCGAGGGCTCCAAGCAAAGACAGTCAGAGCTGCAAGCAAAGACTCCAGTTGAAAAAAGATGCCGCGATTCATTACAGGGCTTGAACCTTGAGAACAGATGGGACGAAACATTGCTCCGATCATTTTTGAATCGAGTGTTTAAAGAAGATTCACAGCAATAAAACTAATCATTTATCGATATTATTAATCATCATTATTAATCAAACACGAGTCAATCCCTTTTCATATGGAAACTTTACGGAAAACAGGAACAGTTGAAACAATGAAAAGAAAAATAAGAATCTACAAAAAAGAGGTAGATGTTCACATTCTAGTATTTGCGAAGCCAGAATTGATGCGGGAAAACGTGATGCGTGTTTGGGAAATGGTGATGAGTGACCTAACCAGAAGCGAATGGCCCAAGAAACGCAACTTCAAGATGGACGACCGAGACTTTTTCTACTCTGTTGGAGACAGTTCAAAAGATTACGCTAGTCAATTGAAAGAGAGCGGCCGGGATTCAATAATAGGAAACGTATAGCCACCAATCATGTTGAAAAGTTTCGACGCCTCCATTGTATAATCTACATATAACAACATCCCATCTCTGCTGAATTCTGTCAATGATACAAAACTGTCTTCAAATGAAACCCATAATTGTCATTTAATTCTGTTTTTCAAAGATGGTACCATGGGTCGACCTGCAAAATGCCGATTAAATGAATAAAAATATTTCATTCTTCACTAACAAGAAATCCAGTTGAATATAACTTAAAAAAAAAACATGCTACAACGTGTTCTCAGCCCCAATTTTCTGTTGGCCCTGCAGCTTCGTGAACCTGCCAGGAATTGTTTCTTGGAATTGAAATATAAAATTGAACTAAAGGGACTCGGAAAAGCAGCCGAATCGACTTAATTTAGGCAATGATTTCGTTAACCGATCCAATTATTTCTGCACTGATTTGCAGTCCGATTTTAATGAATCAATATTAGAGTGTAATTGTAAAATTAGAGACTAATAAGTGATTGGGATAGAACACAAAACATTGAAAAAAGAACTGCAACGATATTTTATACGATAAATTGTTGCCTGCATAACTTAGTATACATCAAAGCTTCGACTTGTGCAAGCAGTTAACGATCATCGTTCACTCTATGTCAACGACAAACTAAAAATATTCACAAAATGAACTTTAGCTTTTTTCCATTATTTAACATTTGTTATACAACGCACAGACAAAATTTACATGCCAAATGTTGCGAGATAGTTTTTTCTAGTTTTAAATACGATATCAAGAAACAAATATTTATACTTTAACTACTAGCATGCAATTAATTTTGCCACCGAATGCATAACTTCACTTGCTAACAATATAGAGTAGATATATATATATCTATGTATGAGTACGATACTAAACAGAAATGTATGTTTGAGAAATATTTCGAAACAGGACTACCATCATGTACTCTAGAATGAAAATTCAAATCGAATAGCACAGGCAATTGTAGTGTATGATCAAATTTTATGTACATGAATTACTATCGAACATTTAATGTAGATTAAAGTTTGACCTTTTTTGCCAAGATTTGATTAAATTAATTTAAAAATGAAGGTTTTTTTTTTCGAATGTAATAAACAAGATTTAATTCAAATATCATACCCACTCTCTTCTTATTTTCTTTACAAATAATAATGTCTGAAAAAATATTTACATAATTTTATTTCAGAACGAATTTAGAGATTGTATTCTATTACTGTCTATATTTGCTTAAGTCTAAAACATAACCTTATTACGGAACGATTGATGATATCAAGATTGGAAGAAGAGTCAATGAATAGTCAACTTTTGGGTTATTTTTATTATGATATTAAACATAGCCTTATCAATACTGGTGATCTTCAACGTGCATAATTCCGAAAGTTGATGAACAAATACCCCTGTTTCTTTTTAGCAGCTGATTCTATCAAATGCTTTTCGTGTTTATGGATGGAAAAGAGTAATATAAGTCTGTAATTTTTGTTTTTTTTTTTTTCTAATTTTCGATAGAAAATTAGTATTAAGACCTTCATCATCAACGACCCCTATGAGAAATTGTTCTGCGAAGTTAAACATGGTTATACATTTGGTTCCTGACAAAATCTTTCAGCTAATCAACATTATTTTCGCTGACGACTGACAGAAGCACGTATACGTAACAACAACAAATACTTTACATGTTATACATCAAAACACCATCGACACAATTGACGTCGCAACTGCTCAATATTGAAAACAAGTGGGAACCAATAACATTCTTGGAGCTGAACGTGGAACTTAGGATGAGCGATAGAGTAGAGTTGAAGAGTTTGCGACGATTTTTCACTACTGATGAAATCTCGATAGATTATTAGACGCAAGAATACAAGCGACTGTCAAAAACAGGGATTTTCCGGCTCAATCTGCTCCGAAAATGATTAAAGCGATTGTACCGTCAATTCGATACGAATAATCTTTATTGGCATTTGGAGATACGAAGAACGATCAGATCGGTACCACTTGTCAATAATTTTGAAAAATAACTTGATTTCCCTAAGATGAGGCATCAGCATATTCACCCGGACTTTCAACTGCTCCCAGATCCACGGTACTCGCCTGGTGCGGCACGCGACGATATATCTTTGTGCTATAACATGGAAAATCCGGAGCAAATCAAATTCTCTTTTAACAAGATGGATTTAACAGAGGCATAAGAGTTTGGCAAATGATATTTTTACAAGGTTCAAAAAAGCAGAAGAATCGTTGGGAAAGGTGTTTTAACTTTAAGGGATAACACACGGAAACACAAATTTATTTGAAAGTTTGTTTTCATTTCCACCACTGTACTTATTGATTTACGCAGAATATGCCGAAAAGCAATGAGAACGGACAGATATATAAAAAAAGATTGAAATTAACCATCAAAAACAACAACCAACCGGCAAAGTGTCAACATCTAGGGAGTAGCAAAGATTTATATTTTTTTTATTAGGAAACAAGAAATTCAGATGAGAAAAAACAAATTGGTGACAACATTTAATAGACTGCTATTCGAAAATGTCCTGAAAACATTGCTGAACTTTTGACTTTGATATGACCCAAAGAACTTATATTAAATTAGCTTAGCAGGCGATTCATTTTAAAACCCTAATTCGAATCTTCCACCGACATTGCTAATGCTAATGTCAAAATTGCAAGGATCAGTTTATGTGTCTTTTTCAAGTCATATGTAACGACTTTCATTATTTCACTATTTTCACAATTCATATGTAAAAAGAAAATCTGCCCACACAAATTGAAATTACCAGAACGAAATATCTGGAAATATTTTAAGTAAATTTATGAGCTAGTTCGAAGACTCAAGCTTTACAAACAAATAGTTGACTTTCTCCTACTCCATAAAACAAACGAAAACAGAAACGATCAACAGCTGTAGATCAAACCTATACAAATCTACAGAATGATAGCAAAAGACATAATTATGACAAGGACAGCATGTCATCCTAGAACACTATACATTGTAATAAGGACAATATTCTATCCTGGAAAACTATAAGGTTTTAAGGATGCTGAAGATTTTACTTCAATACCAATGGGAGGGAATAAAATGAATTCAATCAATGTAGCAGCAAATTCAGGACATCATAGTTATTATTTAGAATGAACACAAAGGCGACAAAGATGCATAATAACAAGAACTTTCACACACTAGCAAGCATTTTTCTGCCAAAAAACCCACAGACAAACCATAGGATAACTAACCATAATTGACCCCTTTAAATCTACTTAGCATGTCTTTTCACCCGACTTAACGTCACTCAATGTGTGATTATCCCTAATATATGAAAACAAAATACAATTGCCACCGAATCTTTAGAATGTGCTGAAAGCGGAGGGTTCCGGTGTATTTCGAATAATCAACGTAAAGATCGACGATAAACCGACAACACGAAAAATGAGTTATTTGCTCAGAAGAATGTACAAAATAAAACTTTGTGTGATGAGTTTACACTTTTATTGAAAAGGCAAAAATGAGTGAAGTCATCATGACACAGTGTTTTCTTTCTTTAAATTCTACGATTGGTTTGAACGTACCCATGTATCCACAAAGGATGCAAATGTTTCGGGACACTTTGCGAAAGTCTTCTCCTCTACAATGATTGTCAAAATCCTCAATAAAATGATTTCCGGTGAATCAAAGTGGTTGATGTTGGTTAGGCACGAATATTGCAAGGTTCCGGATGGGTGTCATCAGTTGGAGGATTGATTTTTGGCAAGGGGCACTCAGCAACAGAAAAACATCAACAGAGTCGTCTAGGAGCTTTGGTCGAGTAGAGACATCGGTAATGTGTAGCGTGTTTTTTCTCGTTGTGATTGCACAAAAGGGTCGAAATCTCGAGCAGCGATATACGATAAATTTATGTAAAACTCTTAAAATTGGTTAGCAAGACCGTACAAATAGTTATACAGGGTTACCGGGATACTTCAATGTGTATGGTCTTTATATATTGAATGAATATAATCTTCTCTCTTCTTTAATCTGATTTCGACTGGCACAATCAACTCAAAGAAAGTAGTGAACTCGCTGAAGACGGTCATCGACCCGGACGGCCGTATTAAGGGAGAGAACTGCTAAAACAAGTGTCCAATTGTCAATCTACGACAGTGAGAAGCTAAATCACGACAATAAACCGTATCGCAGCGCGTTCATAGTTAGGCAACTATTTACCCGATTCAGCGTTGCCACATTGCCGAACTCCGTTGATTGTCCCGATCTGGCTCCACCTGGCATTGTTAAATTCCTACGGATTAAAAGACAGCTCAAGGGACATCAGTTTGACTCGATTCAGAACATTCAAGCAGTATCGACGAGGGCACAGAACATCATCCTTGAAGCTGACTTTTAGAGGGCTTACAGCGACTGGCAAAGGCGTTACTCTGAGTGCGTAATTTCTCAAGGGTGCTTTCGAACAATATTAAGGAAATGTACACATCTCTTCAACAAATGGTTTGACTTCAAAAGTCAGTCTTAGTACTTTTCGCATAGACCCATTCTAAGGATTTCTAGGGTTGTCAAATAAATGTGACTTATTTGAGTGACCAATGTGACCACGTTCATTTCCTGGGTATTTGCCGATGAAAAGAAAGCACTTCAGGAACGTAAAAGGCATCCAAACGGCATATTTGTACCGCTACCCTTAAGGACATCGCTCGATAATCTGAACCAATCATTCGACATGCTTTTAAGACTGAACAGCCCCTGAGTTCAAAAAAGAAAAAAATAAAGGACATCGGACGATGATCTAAACCGTTTATTCGGCATGCTTCAATGCCGGACATGTCGCTGAGCTGAGTGCAAAGAAGAAAATCGTTTAAAATTGAAATTAGTTTCACTAAAGGCGAGCCATTATGAAAATAGCAACAAAGAAAAATATCGATTAAAATTAGTTTCATAATGAGCCATTTTTTGCTCTCATTTCGCAAACAAAAATCCAGTTTACTTTAGCTCCTACCTCTAGCTCAAGAGCTTGATGTTCAATTACTCTTTTGAGCATAAACCCCATCCGACGTACGAAATAAACAAAAAATTGAATAAGTTCAAGCTGCAAAAAATTCACATGTAATGTTTGTTATTGCGGTAGAGGACTAAGTTCGTTATGATTGAATACGGTCAAGCCCCTATGAGAACACTCAAGTATTCAGACATGGAATTGTAAACGCAAGCTGAATCCTGCAAGCCTGTACATTGCATTTACGCAAAATTTCTAATCAATACTTTAAACGGGACAAAGTAGAAACAACACACATATCGAAATTTACCAGGAAATATATTAAAATAAAACACACAATCAAAAAAACACTACTTTGCACTGCATCTACTAATTCTGACAACATGCACTGGCAGGACATCGATGGCATTTATAAAATATTGAATCGGCGTACACGGAAATGAAGTATAGAATATGAGCAATCAACAAAACGCACTCTAGAAAAAACAGGTATGTGGGAAAACATAAATATATTTATTTGAAAAACGAGGCTCATTTATGTCATCCTGGAAAAATATCATCCGTCTACTTTTAAAGAAAATTCAAGAACAATACAATGGTAAATACCGTGTAGGAAAAGATGTCAGTTTATGAGGAAACACAGTTATTGGCATATGAAGTACCATCTACGGGTCAGCAGTGCAAAAATAGTCAGTAAACTAACATTTGGATCACCAAATTTGAACTTGAATGCCAAAGTTGAACTTTAAATGTAAGGGTAGAGAAATGAAAGAGATTTTCAAAAGATTCATTAAATTAGTGGTAAGGGCACTCGCTTTCTACACACCGCGCGCCCAGTTGGGATCGACGGATATCAGTGGGCTTGAGGTCCACTATTATACGTGATTCTAACCAAATATTATAATCCTTTTGTTTTTGCAATTTGGTTGCTCGAGAGCAAATTTAAACAAGGAATCCTTTACCTGCTGCCTGCCGGCTTCCTCAGTATGTGTGATCGAGTCGATCTGGTGTGTGTGTTCGAGTCGAGCTGGTGTTCGAGTCAAGCTGATGTTCGAGTCGAGGTAGTGTTCGAGTCGAGCTGGCGCTTGCCTCTAACGCCCCAGTTCCACAGCTAGATCAAAAGTTTAAACAGGCATCCAACCAACTAGACATGAATTAGAAAATACAGCTCACCGGAATGTATGGCAATCGTGATTTTCTAGACAGAGAAATTTAAAAGGAAACAAATCCGCGGTAGAGCCAAAATCCAGAAAAAAACAGTAGCTCGGAATACTGATGCATGCAAAACGGGCACGTTAATATTCACATGGATGAACGTCCATGCTAAAGGGGCACATTAAAGTCGTGTAAATAACAGCTTTCAAAGTTCGGATTGGATACAGATACGTTGCAGATAAGTTCTGGATACATCCAGGATCCCATGGTGAATGAATTATGGTGGGACTCGCCATCACCTACAAAGCGTTCGGTATGGAAAACGAAGCCTTAGAATGCAAAGCGAGGATTAGTTATTGTAACGCAATAAACAAGGTCGAGTGTCGTGGCAAGCAGAAATCGAGAATCCGATCATCCGATTAGTGAGAAAAGAATTTAGCGGGATTTATTAGTCCTAAACCTTTATTAGTCCTTATTTAGTGCAACTGAAAAGATTTTCATTCGAATGGTCCTAGAAAATTGAGCTATAGAAAATGCAAAAGGCTCTCGCAAAAATGCAATAGGGCTTGAAACACCAAAGTCCTTACTCTGCGTTTATCATGAGAAGCTTGTATCTGGAAGGACACGGAGAATATAAGCGATCTTCATAGGATTTTCATCACACCTCGAAGACATCTCAAGATTATGGAATTAAAACCGAACCTTGAGTATTAGTTCTGCAGCTGTTTTCAAAGAGACAACGTATATTATCATTCTATGGCGCATTGTCAGTTAGTAGGAGTATAACGGGTAGGTTCTTGCTAGTCAGAGAAGAATTGGGACCCCTGAAGCGAGAGCAAATCATTGCTTTCTATAAGGATTTGGATCTACCTGATAGTCTTCTGATGGTTGAAACTCATCGCTCCAGTTTGTGTAAGCTTAACAAACAATCGCTAATGGATTATGTCGCCGATAATTGATTTTATCAGGATAAAAAAAAATCTTGCATCTTAACGAAGATCCATAGGATCTAGCGTTGACAGCTCTGATCTATCTGCCGTTAGTTTTGAAAAGTAAATATGCAGAGAGACTATAAAAATGAACAGTTTGCAAATGATCTAAAATACAATTTAATAAACTGCCTAATCAAAAGGCTTCAATTGGATACAGCACGCGACTGAAAGTCTTCTTCCGTTCGTTCTTCAATTTACTGATAATGAAATATACTTTAACCAATATAAAAAAAAATGCATAAATCCTTCTACGAATCAATCGTTCCGTAACAATAACAAAACTAATAACTATTCATAGACAAGCCTAACTTACCTCGGAGGTGCTGGCAAAGCTGGTAGAGCTGGACGACTGGATGGAGCATCCGGAAGTGCTTGAATACTAACACCACCCGATGAACCACGAGCTTTAGTTGTAAATTCTCTGTCAAAATCTTCGGCCTCTTCTTCATCTAAATTTATAAAGTCTTGGCGTTCCTCTTCTGTTCCTTGTCGTAAATTCTTCTCACGTTCAACAATGTGAGCACGTTCACCAATATGATGGCCAATTGCCATTTTCTTGATACCCGTACGAGTATCTTGTACTGTTTTACGCGTTTCACGTATTCCACCCGGTCCTGTTTTAGTGCTACTTGTAGCCTGATAAACTTGTGGCCGTCCATCTGGGCCATGAGTCATTGATACAAAACTGCTTGAACAGAATGACGGGGCACCACTCGATTCGCCAAAATCTGGAAATTAATCAAGAAAAAGAAACAAAATTAAGATTTTCGTTAGAAACCATTCGTGACTGTGGTGGATTATGAGTTTTTCTAATACGGGCATGGTTCATAATTTAATCCTGGCTCTGAAATATTTGTTTATGTTTAATTTGTAGAACGCTTTGTATATGTATCTGTAGAACTAATTGTTTCATAGAGAATAGGAGCCATAAAATTGGGTTCGTGTCCGTCATTTTACTTTAAAGGGAGTAATAAAAGGCATACAAAAGATTGAGAGAAAAAGTTCTCATCTTGTGTCCCCTTTAGAAATTTAATTTTTGTTTGATGAAATAGAGACCCATCCGGGGCCGGTATTTGTGCCTCTAGTATTCTGTCTAATAAAGTAGAATATAGAAGTAAAAATAATGAAAGAGAAATATGCGAATATTTTAATATAAACCTTCGACAGCTTTTCCTTAGAATATTCTTCTTGACTGTCTTTAATGAGTTGAAAATGTGTTTTATGTCATTTCGTATCAAGGATTCTGATGTGTCCGCGTAACATTAATTTTATTTCGAAGAAGTAGATTTGTTCTTCTTGATCCATATAGCATTCTAGTCTGTTCTATGTATACTAAAGCTTTAGATAGTTAATTAAATTTTAATTGATTGGTTATGTCCTGGATAACGTTCATGCACGTTAATCTTCAAACGCTTTGTGCTCCCGTTTTCGGTTAATGTTCTGCTTTGATTCAGGCGTCCCAATTCCTACCCGACGAGCAAGTACTTTCCTAGGTTGTCTGTTTCTCTGTGGGATAGTGCGTCGTAGTGTGTTAGCCGATGCATAAGTACCTCTGACGAAATGGATCTCTGACTGATGGATCCAAGTAAGAACCTTTACAATTTTCACGCTCGTCATAAAAGTTGAGCAAAAGCATCAAATTCGAAGCCATGGAAGTCTATCCCGAGGTCTATCGTATTCGTTACCCACATTTTCACTTTCATCATTCGATTTTAGATGTCCCAAAACCTGTTCCAACAAGGAAGCAACTCCCCTTGTCTCTTCTTCTCATCTACGAGGTGTAACAATTAAGTAATGAGACTGATTTTATTGCCGCGCTTGTGTTAAACCTGCGTCCTAGATATTCCCTCCCCCTTCCCCGGCATCCTTCCCGTCTCCATTGATATATTCACCATCGCTCTAGCTTGCTTAGTTCGCCGGCTGTGTCGTGTTGAGTAGACGTGTGTTGGTTGTGTTGGAGAAACGAAATGAAGAGCAACGCGTCACGATAAAATTTTACGCCAGATTGGGCGAAACAGCTTCGGAAACTTACTCTAAAATTGCAAAAATGAATGGTGATAGTGCTCGCAGTTGTGCCCAGGTGTTTCGATGGCATAAAGAGTTTAAGGAGAGGCGTGAAAGACGAGACGTGGAGCGGGAGACCAGTCGAGGTGCGGACTGACGTGAATGCACAGCGTGTGCGCGCTCTAATCCGTGAAGATCGGCGTTCAACAGTTCGAATGTTGGCCTCGGAACTAGGTATGAACCGTGAAACAGTCAGACAAATTTTAACCGACGATTTTGGGATGAAAAAGTTGTGCGCGAAGATGGTTCCAAAGAACATTTCTCAGGAGCAAAAGCAACATCGAATGACCGCCGCAGAAGACTGTTTGGAACAAGTGGAAAACGTACCCACGTAGCTTGTTCGAGTTATTACAGGCGATAAGAGTTGGTTTTTCCAATACGACCCGGAAGCAAAACGCCAAAGCTTACAATGGTTGTCTCCGCATGCCGCCCGCCCGAAAAATGCTCGCATGAGCAAGTCGAAGGTGAAAACAATGATTATTGCCTTTTTTGATAGGCGTGGAATCGTCCACAAAGAATTTGTTCCATCGGGGCAAACCGTAAATCAAGTCTAATATCGCCAAGTACTCGAAAGATTGCGAAAACTAGTCAACAGGATGCGCCCAGACATCGCTTGTAACTGGATTCTTCATCACGACAACGCGCCGTGCCACACCGCCCTCAGCGTGGCCCAGTATTTGGCCTCTAAATGAATCGCCGTGTTGCAACAGCCGCCTTATTCGCCCGATATGTCACCCTGTGACTTTTTTGTTCCCTAGAAAAATTCGGTGGTCAAAGGAATCCATTATGAGTCCATTACGGACATCAAGGCGGCCGTGACGAGGGTACTCGCGGACATCCCAGTCGAAGCGTTCCAGAAATGTTACGAAGCATGGAAAACGCGCTGTTGTACAGCTGCCCAAGGGGACTACTTTGAAGGGGATGGCAGAGTTGTAGAATAATATTTAAATTTACGGTTTTTATGGAATCAGTCTCATTACTTAATTGTCACACATTGTATTTTGGTCTTGCTTTCAAACTCATTTTCTTGAGGTGTTCTATGAGCAATGCCTCTGTGGAGATCCTAGTAAAGACTTAGTTCCTCCTGTCAGTTCCAATACAAGCTCGACACTTCTCCTCAAAGACGACAAGGGAGTAATTCAATGTTGGAAGAAGTGGGAGGCTCTTCCAGAACCTATTGTACTACCTATATTATAATTTGGAAGCAAACTAACGTAGTCGATGCTCCTTTCTATTAAAATAGTCGTTTGTTCATTATCTTCGGTTCCTGCGTGTCCCTACACCGACTTTAGTGCTTAAAACCTATTTACAGTACTTAGCAGGTTGAGATACATCGAATAGGACACTTTACATCCACTCCATTGTGATTTTTCATTCCATTTAGAAACATTCCATTGTGATTACGAGGTTCAAGAGTGTTTTAAGCTACTTGGCAGGCTTGATCAGTTTGCAGACGTCGCTGATTATATCGATTAACATATAATGAATTATGACAGTCTTCCATAGTGTAGACGCAACATCAGAAACGGCAGTAGAGGGAACTCTTAATGAAATATCCTGCAGAGGTTACAAACTCTACAGTTTGTATTTAGATGGAATATAAAAATAAATCTAGTCCTAGAGTTTGTTGTACGTTCTTATGCTTAGTGGCTCTACTAGTAAAACTTCCAAAAAAATTTGTAAATAATCTATGAGGGAACGCTCCCCACCCCAAAAATTTCATGAGACCATTCCCGAACGTCTCTTCAAAATTAAATCCGTTGCGCCATAATCTTTGACGAATGCACCGACTCAATAGTAACTTATCCACTGCGCAACCTGTTTCCGTATTCCAATCTCGAGTTTTATCGTGGCAACAACGATCGAATCAAATTGAACGGCATTCAAACTACGACGACCTTCACCTAAAACTCTCGCGAACACAACAAGCGATGCAAATCGTTCACTTACCTCCACTGATCAAACTGTTGATATTTGGCATACTCTGGAATCCGAATGGCATTAAACTATTGCCCATTGCCGGACGATGATGTCCTGCACCTGTTAAAGCCGAATGTCTATTGCCTGCTGGGCCAAATCCATCGAAAGGACTCATCATTCCGAACGGGTCCGACATCAACGAACTCATAATACTGTTCATCTGTCGCATGGAGCGCATGTGATGTCTGCACCAAACAAATGAAAAAGACAAATGCATACATTACAAATTATATCACACATTCGATTGTTAGATGGAAGGTGGCGCCTAGGGGGCTATCGATTTTCCGAATGTTCGCGTAAACACAACTTGCAGAACTCGCTGCCCAACACGCACCACCATTGCCTGGTTCATTTTGCCCTCACTCGCCAGCAAACAACATCGTCAACTTACCCGAAAATAGGATCATCTTCAAAATCACCCAGTAGCGAACCGAAAAGAGACATTTTCGATCAATTTTTCGCAAACGTTTAGCGTGGAAATCGAAGATTCTAACGAGATATTTTCGTGACCACTTGGAGTAACGTCGAACAAAAAAATTTATCTGGTGCGTGATGAAGTTTAACGCAAGTCGAAGTCAGCCGTTTGGCTACGTTCGATTTTCGATAATCCAAACCTCGCTCGGATGCGTTCAGAAAATGAGAAATTAATGCAATCGTATGAATAAGTGAGCTTTACTTTATTTCTCGAATTTTCACATTTCTAGAACGAAATACAATGAAATACACTCACGAACTGCTCCGGAGTAATAGGACTAGTTCCCTTTTCACAATCTCGCCCCGATTTCATAATACCAAGCCAATGCCAAACAATATCGTACCGTCCGCTTAAAAATTGTGCGTATTAAGGAAACAAGAGGTATCCAGATCTCGGGACCTCTAAACAGAGACAGAGGTTAGATTTACTTAACTCCAATCAAATATTCAGCAAAATGGGTTGTTCTCACCCTGTAAGAGTGATTTTAGTGAATAAATAGAATAAATCTATTGGCAATCTATCTATATGGCAAAGACTTCATTTTAAACCTCACCTCAAGAGAAGGATCATATGACATATATATATTCAAGGATATGTCGAACAATCTCCATAAAAACTTCCATGCATAGAATGTTTTTTATTTGTGTGAATGAAAGTTCAGTAACATTTATGTTCAATAAAGTTTGCCTTTTCATCAAAAACCGTTTAACACTCAAAACACGTTTCCAAATTGCACAAACTTATTTTCAAAATCAAAGTTCAGTTCACGAATCTTATCAAGCTCGTCATTCATTTTATAGTACATGGGACATTATTTTATAGAACATAGTCGTTCTTTTGAGCAAGCAGTTTGTGCTGTTATTGATGAATTCCATGCCAGTTATCCATAATAAGGCTCCGAGTCACCAACACGAAAACGAAATGTACGTAGCGATTAAAAGATCGTTTCTGTAAGTGGAAGCCTTACCCAACAGTTAGTAAATTGCACTTATTCGACACTTCAAGAAATCTTCGGTCAAAAACTTCTAAATAGGTCTTTGGGTCTTATTCAGTGATGAAGCTAATTTATGGCTAAGTTTAGGTAAGTCAACAAATGAAATTGCCCTTTCGCGAGTGAGAACAATCCAAGACAAGAAACGCCAAGATTACGCCAAGAAATCAACATTCGAAGGATTTGAGGTCCAATTTGATCCTACGTTCCATTGATGGGAAGAGATAAGTTTTAGTTAAAACGTAAACAATTGCGGATAACTGTGTCATTATAGATTTTTGCACGTATCTCATGAGATTTCTATAGTTAGTGTTTGCTCATTTTTCAGGACGAAAATGTGCAATTTTCTCTCAGTTCTAAAAAATAAGAAAACACATTCCCCATCGCCCTTACTCTCTGTTCGGGTTTTATTGCAAGAAAAGGAAGTTGTAAGATCCAGCATCCTTCGGAATTTCGGCGTCTTGCGTCCTTTCTTCAATTAATTGTACTCCATCAAGAAGGGAATCTTCTTTCTCTCCTTTCTGTGCATTTTCTTCTTCTGCTTGTCTCATCAAAATCTATTTAGTATATAAAAAGTGTAAAAATTGTAGCCAATAATACCACGTGTACAGGACACCATTTACATACACTGTGTAAATTGCTTAAATTTTTGTATATTGTATATTTTCCTTTTCAAATATTTTATGGTTTCTTAGTAAAATTTTCCACATCGGTTATCGCCTTCCGACGCCTAAGGCAATAAGAACCATAAGGACTTCCGATCACAAAGATCGGTGTCGCCATCTCCTCGCTACTCCTTCACTTTCCTAACTTTTAAATGCTTTTAATGATCGGGATGCGCTGGAGACAGTACATATTTGTTATCTGGTAGTTTTCTAGTTTCTATCCGCATATCACTGCTGTCACTGCTTTCCTTCATAATATAACATCAGTAGAAAGACAAAACGATTAGCATTCTCGTCCTGACCTCATGATGTACAGAAAGTTCTTTCAATAAAGTTTCTGTTTTTTAAAACAATCGTTTGAGCATTAACACTTAAAAAATAAATGGCGAATTTTAGCAATCGATTTTTATTAAATCTAAGCATTGTATGAATTTTCCAAATTATACATTTCCGGCTTATTTGTGTCCTGCATGCCCATTCGCTTAACCATGTTTGGTGAAATACTCGACATCACAAGCATCCCGCCAAATTTAAATCTTTTCGTTCCCCCTATGCACAATTCTCTTATCAGAATTTCCCACTTGACCAGACACCGACTACAATCTGGTATCAATTTACACAACCATACAAATTTCCCCAAACAATGAGAGAGGTGCAGGCGTTGCTGAATAAGTGACAATTTCGCGTGTTTATTAAATAAAATCAGTTAAAAAATGTTCTAACTCAGTGCCAAAATACTAAGTGAATGTCGTAAACTCAAGTGCAATAGCGGCGTGCCAGTTCCAGTGCCGTGCAACATCATTTTTCCACGAAGAACGTGATGAATCAACAAGTTGTCAACAGGTTTCGAAGGCTCAGCACGCTAATCACTTCCTAGTTTGTTTCGCACAAAATTGTACTGTTAGTCGACATTCGTGCGTGCAGTCATCGGTTCCGCGCACCCCAAGTCGAGCGTATTTGATAATATTTCATGTAAATGATTGGAGCAAGAATATATAGCAGTACGTGTTAGTGGAGGCGCAATCTAGATGATTCGTGGTCGTTGTCTATAAATGATTCTTGTTTGCAGAAGTGTCTTAGCTACTTATGGGCGCGTGTCTCACGTTAGAGCGCGACGAGATAGAAGCGCGCAAACGGAGCCAAGAAATCGACAAGCAATTGGAGACATTGGCGAAGGAACGGCCGCGAAATTTGAAAATTTTATTGCTTGGCGCCGGGGAAAGTGGTATGTTAGCACGGCGTAGAAGCTTTGTTATGACATTCTCATTAAATCGTTTGTTCCAGGTAAAAGTACGCTCGTCAAGCAGATGAAAATTATCCATTCCGATGGATTTACACAAAGCGAATTGAGTGCCTTCCGTCCTACTGTCCTCGATAATCTTCTCTCGTCCATGAAGTATGTCCTCACCGGAATGGGTCTGCTACGCATTAATCTGGAACATCCGTCCAATAAAATCTACGCTGAGATAGTGTTAGCCAGTCCTAGTTGCTTTGATATGGAGTTTCGCGTGATCGATAAGGTCCGCACGGCATTGAAAGTTCTTTGGAAAGATCGTGGTGTACGTTTGGCTGTCGCCAGAGGCTATGATTATGAGCTGAATGACTCGGCTTTGTAGTAAGTATATTTTTGGGAAAATATGAAGTCTTCATGCACGCGAAATCGAAGTAGTTTGCTGTTCAAAAAATCATCGGATGCGGGGATTGGATTGAAATGCACTGTATGCGAATAAGAATACTCTTCTGCTCCTTTGACTCTCTTTATCAAAACAACTGATAAAAATCGGACGATCATTTGATCCGCTAGGCACGGCACGCCTTGCCTGGGTGTAACTGAGTGGAGAAGATCTCGGGCTCAGTTTACTCAAGGCAACTTCAGAAACACCGAAATGATTATCTTCGATTCAATATTAAGAAATTTCTGCGTCCATTTCAAAAGTATCTGGCAGAGATGTAGCAAGAGACTGCCATTCGCAGTTTGATGAGACCAATAGATTGCGTACAAAAGTCAAACCGCTTCCACAATAATCCAAATACCTTTATATATTACTGTACGTTTTTTCACGAGATGTAAACCGCCAAAAGGTGCTTCTTTTCCTTAATTTTGACGTGCTTGTATACAATTTGATGCAAATTCTGTCCAACGATACAATGAGGGAAACTTTAAGCGCGATTGCTTCTTCGTGAATTATCTGCATGCCGTGTAAGATCGGTATCCTCAAAATCTCTCCGAGTCGTGAGTTGTGCTGTTTTTTGTACTGACCCTACAAACTCCTGGTAGGACTCCTGGAATGTGGACTGTTATCGTCCTTACATTAGCAACTTCGATGCTGTTGTCTCGTTCCATGTCTGATTCGGTCGTTAATACGTATTGGCCAAAAATTAAGGGGTAGTATGTAATCAGCTAGGATAATGTCACTCATTCGTTACTCGCATGTTGCAAATTACCGCCTTCATCACTGCCGAAAGTGATCAGTAAGCGCTTGCCCTTGCGCATGGTTCCGTCTTTGGAACCTATCATGGTTCTTCTCTCTGATTCAAGCCAGGCAGAATTCTTAAAACTTCTTTTGGTTGTGTTGCGAGCTTGCTTGCCCGCAATACGACGCACACTCCGATTTCTACTAGTCGTTCCAACACGCTACCTTGGGTGAAGCTACCAGGAGCTATGTAGCGTCTTCCCATCCAGTGTAGTGTCCACCCGTTTGGAGCTGTGATGCTGATTTTCTGCAGTCTGCGCAATAAATGATTTTTTCTGACTTTACGTGATGTATCCTTGTGATAGATCAGTGAGCCTGACAGCCGACAGTTCACATGCGTTGCGTGCAGCTCGGCCCTTGAGGGGCTGCCGGGGCGATGCTAATGCTCTCGTTACAGCGGATGGCGGCCTGCCTCCGATTAAGACAACTGATAGTTCGCATGCGTCGCGTGCCGCGCGATCCTTGCAAGATGCCTGCATTACATTGGATGTTCCGTGAATAAGCCATGACTGAGTAAACTTGTCCGTCTTCCCAATAACTTCTGAACTTGCTGAGCACGTAGCGTCGTCTAGGACATATTCAATTGTTTTCTGAAAGATTTAGCAAATCGGCGAAGAATTCTCTTTCTTTCTCTCAGAAATTAGCTTGTTCTATGGAACGTTTCGACCCCAAAGGCTCTGTCGAGGGATCTTCGCTCCAATATACCACGACTGAACATTCGTAGTCGCAGGCAGATCGAACTGAGTGCCTCTTCTTTCGTAAATATCTGCGTTTCCATCAGTTCGTGCACCTCGGCTGGAACATGATTCATTGTTGTATTGAATCCCAGCTCATTTCGTTCAACGTTTCCGGAAACATGGGTTAGGATTTTGTTATCGGAACCTTCAGCCAATCGCGAAGAGTTGGTTGCGAGTAGTTTTGACGCCATGGCAAGTAGCACGCTCTTATTATTAGCACTCTTCTTGCGCTGTTTAATGCCGGAACCAAGGTAGTAGCGCCCAACTTGTTTCCATAATCGTTGAACCTCATGACTTGCGATGATTCCTAAATGGATTCATGTATAACATAGTGTGATGACTACAAAGGCAATTGCTTAGAACTGGGAATGCTTTTTATGTATTATAATTGCGGACATAATGCGCCATCAAGTCTGAGCTCTACACGCAGAATTGTCGCTCACACTAAAGCCTTTTGTTGTCGGGTTGAATGCGATGTCATGCTTACTGAGCTTGTTTGGGTAATGTATGGTGAACTCCAACTGCCATGCCACCCGATTTGCTTGCTGTCGTTTTTCTTTGTTGTCTTTATGACAATATTCCTGGCTCGTTGGTTGGTCTATCGGGAAGTGCGTGTCTACTCTTTCATGAAAGTGCTGGTGGTGCGCTCCACACGTTTCCATAGACTTCTACGATTCCTTGCATTAAACAACCTAATTTCCTTTTGGATTTACATTCAGTCGATTAACGATTTTTCAATCGACGTCAGCTTAGGATAATTTTTAATCATGAAAACCATAATTACCGTGAACAGTCGCTTTGTAAATAATTCGGTCTTGCATTGCATTTTCTTAAATCCAGCTAAATATCAAATCATCCGTACCTAATTCAGCTGATCGTCACATCGCTTGAACCCTCCGTTGAAAGTTTACTGAGCACTCAGGTGATTCACATCGAGGCTCATCTATACCACTCACCTATTGTTGCAACAATTTGCCTAATGTTAGTGCAACAGTTTGCATAATCGTTCTCTCACACGCGACTCTTCTGTCCCTAGTCCTTACGTTTCCTAACCGGCAGGCTTCCGCCGGCAAGACCGGCAGTCCATCAAAGAAAATCTCCACGGAGTAAGCTTGATCCTCTACATATTGCGATCCTCGATCTCGCATCCTGTCACGGTCGTTCGATTGTTGGCAGTTCAGCATAAACATTGGTCATTTATCGCAGGGTATTGCTTCAAATCCAGCTCAACGAACCAAAAATGTATGTCAAATTTAATGTATATAAAACCCGAAATTACTTTCAACACAACCAAATCGCAAACGACTTCATATTTTATTGTTTGTTTATTACCTAACTGGTAACACACTCCTGGACGCTATAGTACACGAGACTCATTCGTTTGCATTAATTTTCTGCATATATTTGAATACAATTTAATGTGAGTCCAGTCACGACGTGCGATGAAACGATAATCTATCGACTAATCATGTCCCAAGAAACGTCGAACGCTCTTTATAGTATGCGCGTTAACAGTCTCCTGTCGACGGATTACCGGGCAACCCCCGGTTACACCAACACAAATTAGACAATGGTGACAAAGCTACCGTTGATCGTGACGCAGAGCTTCCATCAGTTTAGTTGCTGTTAATTTGTGAATCTTCGACGTTATTGCAAAGAAATTTCAGCTATGGAAACTCTAAAATTCAATTTTATCGTCATTTGATTGACAATCGAATAATAGCAAACGGTTAATCTAGACCTTATTCTAAATGTAAGCTCAAAGGAAATGTAGAACCATCATGTCGTCGAAAGTATCGATAGCCCCTTGCACTTTTTTCACTAGTCTGACTTGTAATCGAGACTTGACTTGTAATCGACTTGAGTCTGGCTCGTAATCGACGTTTCGGGCCAAACATGAATATCACGTGCTCGTGGTCTTAATCTCGGGCCACCAGGAACGCCTGAATGAGGTCTTATCTCTTCTTTCCTTTGCTTTATATGAATGGGTATTTTATATCTTGTGGTTCAATGCAGTTTACGTGCTATTTAGGATACATTGTCGTATTCCAGATAACATTTGAAAACTAAGTAAACGTATACAAGAGCATCATCGCGTGAAGTCAACACGAACACGCTTATCTTGCACTCATTGTCAGTCGTAAGATATCGTATTCAAAGTTCCGGCACTCAGGCTTCGCCGCTTCGACTCTTTTCGGGAACACTCGGTCGGCGGAGTTTGGCACGGCTGATTGTGAATTTCGGCGTAGTGCAAGAGGATAGTCTGTCTTCGTAAGCTATATCAGCGACCAGCGTATCATGTGTTGAAATGCATCTTAGCTCTTTAAAAATCCTTCCGTTTGCGGTTGCGAAAAACGATGGCTTCATAACAGATCAGGCCCACAGTCCGTACCAAACAACGGCTCTTTGTGACTGCATTTATATTGCTTTATTTACTCGCAGGTTTTCAAATTCTGAATATCGATAGATTTACTTATCTACGTAGCCCCTTCTATAACTATGAGCTTCGTTAGGCAATACCATATTTTTCTAAGAAAAAAAAAAACAAATTACGTCTTATATTTTCCAACATCCAGTCAGAAATCTTACGGCGTTCGTACGGTACTCCATCAAGTGGCAATTCTTGTGTTAATTGAACCTTCTGCGCATGCATAGTCATATCTTTTGTCAATATCCACTGCAGTTTGGATCTTGAAATCTCAAAATCATCGACTCATTGTTGACTTAACATTTGGGTTGTGTTCAAAACTTTCGTTTGCTGTGTCGATAATTCTACACGGCAAGGGGCGAAGTGGTTTTGATATTTTCACATCTTGCACTGTGACAATCTCTTGAATTTTTTTAGATTAAATTATGCAAAAACGTTTCATGAATTTTCACGAAATTTTGCATTCTAACTACGATTGACGGCGAACTTCCGTAATAAACTTCATTGAATCCTATTATTTCTTTCAATGCTTTAAAGTGTCAAATGCCAAAAGTTGACAGTTGCCAAGCAATCGGTTTGGGAGATCTTATCGGGACATTGTATACTGTCCTAAAGTTCAAACAAGTTTGTATGAGCTTTATAAATAAACTTAACTGAAGCTTCTTTGTATGCTGTTATAAATCTTATATGAAGAATCAAATTTTTTTCTCAGTTATGAAATAAAAATGAAGGCAACAATCAAACATTCTGTTTGTTCTATCCTAACATGTTAGTTAAAATTTAAGAATATAGCCGTGTGATGCTAAAATAAGCTGCTATAACTAGTCCAAAGTTCCCTGCTGCAGTAATGAATCAGACATCGGGACAAAATAACATGAACTCATGTTATACTGATAAGATCTCGGAATGACGTGACCATATTCACCAATACTGCTCGCAACATTTTTTTCTGCAAATGTTTCATCATTGGAAGAGGTTTCCTATTTACTTCATATGGTATAAATTTTAAACATTTTGTGTCCTATGATATTAGAATCCACCGAGCCTTCTATCCGAATTTCTAGCGCTTTTCCTTCTTCTGCTGCCAATCGATCACCTCGATCATATGTGCAGAAAATGTTTCTACGGTTGTTTCCCTAGCTACATTTTTCGGAGGATAATCTTGCAATGGCTTCATTGTCCTTACAAGTTCCTCATTTGTACAGTACCGTTTCGCGGCGGATGTTTATGGCCTCACAAATTTCCAGGTTCTGGCTTTAGTGAAATGTTGACCTTTTCAGCTCATTTTTTTGTCTTCAAAACTAACACTCAAATACGTCCTGCAAATCGAGAGATGTGTATCAATTATTTCATCTACTTACCTTATAGAGTAGGCTTATCGTTTTGTGGATATGTTTCAACTCATCTGAGCGATCTGCGGATCCTTTTTTGATTGGAAACTACCAGACCACGATAACTGTACAACAGTTCAACATAATCGATAGATAATTAAATTTTCAACTTGTTTTTCAGTTTGTTTGAAAATATGGACAGAATTTGTGATGATAAATACACGCCATCGCCTACCGATGTGCTACGCGCTCGCGTTCGAACAAACGGAATAATTGAAACAAATTTTCGGGTTAACGATGTTATAATAAGGTAAACCGTCAACCCTATTTGCTTTGAAATCGTTTTCTTTAGTGTTAAATATTATTTCAGTATGTACGATGTTGGCGGGCAGCGCTCGCAACGTCGAAAATGGGTCTATTGCTTTGAGGACGTTCGAGCTGTTTTGTTTGTGGTCGCATTGAGTGGCTACGATATGACTCTCCTCGAAGATACGACTGTTAATCGATTGGAAGAAAGTCTAAATCTTTTTGAACAAATCGTAAACAATCGTTGGTTTAAGGAAGCCTCATTCGTGTTATTTCTGAACAAACTGGATTTGTTCCGCGAGAAAATTATGTGCACAAAACGACAACTTCGGATATTTTTCCCTGACTACAAAGGTTTGCGTTTGATGTTTCACACTTGGTTGATAAATATAATTTTTTTCTGCAGGACCTGATCGTAATATTGATCAAGCGGCTCTATTCATACAAAATGAGTTTCTCAAACGGAATCATAATGATCGACGCGTGATTTGCCCTCATTTTACAACAGCAACCGACACAGCCAATGTACAAACCGTCTTCCAAGTTGTAATGGAAACAGTAATCAAAGAGAATCTCGGCAACGTTACACTATTGTAATAGATAAAACCACGATGCTTTCAGTTGAAATCTATTGATTTCAAACGCTCGCATGTTGAGGCTGAATGGATTGGATCGAGTGAGAATTTGCACTTATTAACTTTTCAATTGATTTAGTACAGTACAGACGTCGCTTAAAACATTCACTTGAAATTTCTTATTGATAGTAAGTACAATGTTTAAATCAGTCTCCTCTGCCTCGTAAATTTATCCAAGTGAGTAACTGCAAAGCAACAATTTTAAATATATTTATTTTTAAGGTAGTGTTTCGCGAGAGGAATATTATTTTCCTTGTTAGATTCGTTCTTTCTCGACAGCTTGTGATCTTTTATGCCTTACATATTTTTAAATGTAACAAACTTAGACAATTAAGTATTTTAATTAGTTTTCTTCCATGAAGTTTTCCAGATGCTTTGCATCCATATTTTTTTTTTTTTTTTAATGAATAAATAAGTTTTAAGAAAGCCAACAACGAATTCACATGCACAAATACAACACAAATCTTATAATTGCCGTTTAGATCTCAAATGTTTTTTAACGCGTGTGATTTTTATATTTTTTTTATAATCAATTATGTGTAAAAAATGAAGTACATTGAAAAAGAAAACCATGAAATTTTTGATATGCTGAAAATACGTATATGAATAAACTGAATTTCAATATATGTGTAGTGTGTTTTCAACTTTTAAGGACATGCACAGTAGGGAAAAGTGAGAAAGTACGATTTGCATGCATTCTACAGGAAATTATGAAGATTAGAGTTTGCTGTTGCTTCGAATTAAAGAGTGTGGTAAACGCAGGTTTATACTTTGGTCAGTATAAACCTGCGTTACTCATGCGTGACACACTCTTTGATTGATTACTATCCCCGACAGTAATCAATCAAAGAGTGTGTCACGCATGAGTAACGCAGGTTTATACTGACCAAAACTCAAAGCGTGGTGTATTGGGAACTAAGAATTTGGGCAGCGTAAGACGTTTGGGAAGCGAGAAAGCATTGTGACGCATTCCCTCCGTAACCTTGTTACGACAGGACAGTAGTGACTACAAGCCAAGGCCCAAGGTGAGACTATTTTATATCGATTGTCCCGAATGGTTCTGATGATAAATCTAAACTAAGCTAAACATATGATGACGATGAAATTATCCAATTTCTGACATGTTTCAATCGATATTGTGTTATATGAGCGAAATCCCGGCTTAATAAATAACATCAAAGTATGAAATAAAGGATTAAGTATTCGTAGTGGTGCATGGTCCGGCATGTCTAACTAGTAATGAGTGCGTGCACAAGTGGTCGGCAAATGCGCCGGCATGAAGAATGCGTTGTAGTTAGATGTTTGTTTGTCATAGTAGATTAGAGCGCTCTAATATGTTCGCCTGTGCAATAAATAGACTATGGGTGGTCGGCTTTGCCTTCCAGGATTGTTGTTGGCTAAATGCAATAACTAACATACCGCCGCATGGAATGGTACACGTGTGTAATTAATGAAAGCAGAACGCTTGGGCATGCGAGGATATGTTGATGAAAGTGCTTATGAAAGTTAGTCTTGACCGGACAACGGGCGAATCACCAAGTTGATGTTATCTAAGGAGTTCTACTCAAGAATAACCGCCGAATTATATTCTAGTATTCTTTGGTGAACTAGCTTTGAGTGGAAGAGTGTTGTCTTATCGTTGAATATTTCGAGTTATCCTTTGTGAACGCTTCTTCAGTGTTAGAACAATTGATGGTTTTGATTATGTTTGAACTAAAGGAACTTTTCTTTTATTTAACTAAACCGAGCCTTGTCCCTCAAATTTCACAAAATAAATAGTGGAGTTTAAGAGAAACAGCTCGGTTTAATTAATTAAAAAGAAGTATCTTTAGTTTAAACATAATCTTAAATCCTTTTTTTTATTTTATAGTGATGGAGCTTGTCCCAACGCAAGTGTAGAAACAATGTTTTTTGTTGGTATGCATTTTATAGCCAGAACGCCAATTTTTTTTCAATTTATGTTTATTCAAATCAATTTCAATGAGTTGACTTCATTTCAGTTCATTTTTGCACATTAAATTAGACGAAATCACATGTTCACTCATTTCAACGAACGTAGATGTGTCCTGTTTTTTTTTTACAAAATGCAGAACGGTCCTGCCCTTCAATTTTGCTTTCCAGTCTTTCGGAAAATGTTTAAAAAAATATGAAATTTAATTTGTACAAACGAAGGGATTGTAGGATAGGAAACGGCTCTGTCACAAAGTTTGGCTCTATCCTGTGGATCGTGTTGTAAGAATTATGATATTTCGGATGTAAGGTTTTTTTTTTTTCAAAATTTCAAGTCGTCTTAGTTTTCAACTTTCTAACATAATTTTTCGTTTGGAGATGTCAAAGATTTTCATGTTATAGTGTAACTAATAATTGTGGGTGTTTCTTACATTTATATTGATGATTTTTTTTACCGATTACGAAACGTTTTTTACAGTGTACAACTAATAATAAATTTCAAAAAGTCGGATGGTATGTAGATTATTACAATGTAACATTTATATTCATAGAAGACTAGTTTGCAGAACAGACGACAGTCTGTGCATCAACACTGTTATTAATGCCTTTGGATTTTATCTAATTTTTTTAATGAGTTCAAAATCTCATGATTGAGTGTTAAACCCAATCACCATGTAGATTACCAGATCTGTTGTTAGCCTCCAAGCAAACTTTCACGTTGGATAGCCTCCAAGTAAACCATTCGATTTGCAAAATATACATACAAAGAATCTTCCCAAATTAAATGGTCTGCGTTAATAACTGCACGCCAGAACGTTCGAACAGCCAGTGCCAGGCATTATGTTATCTGTGATTCAAAACGAACTCGGCGACTGCCGTTATAATCCCTGGACAGATGACGCTCTTTGAACTAGTTCTTGACATCATCGTTCAGAAAAGAGTAGAAGCTATTCTTTCGCTGACGTCAAGAACTAGTTCTATCAGCGTCACTTGTCCAAGCATTACTAAAGCGCTTTGTTAGCGTGGATGTATTAAGTTTTTTGTTTATCGCTGGAACTAATGCAGGGATGAGGAATTCATCGAACCTCCTTAAACATGTTTGACAGGAACAACAAATTTTTACCGTCTTTTCGCAGCGTTCGTATAGTCTAGAAGCAATCTCATGCGAGATTTGTGGCTGTTAAACAGAATTCTAAACTGCACACGCAATAATTCAAACGACCGAAACTGCTTCAAGACGTTCAAGCATTGTTGCGGGCATATATTACTATCAAACATTTTGCATTACTTCTATCCTCGTTCTGCCTCAACCGCCGACTAAGCCTGGCTTTGTTGGATAATTTGTGCCCGCGAAACAAATACGTTATGTGAACATTTGAGGGTGCCAAGTGTAAATAAACACTGATAAACATACGATGTCAAGCACATTTACATTCTGGTTGATAATGTCCGTTTCTATTAAAGTGAGGCTTACTACATTTTCAATTTGGTTTGATTTCTTTGAATGTAGAAGAAGAACTTTATTTCTGGATATTGAATTGATATCATTGTTTGTGCACATAACAGTGAAAACAAGGATTGAAATCAAGGATTTTATTCCCAGTGGGAGAGTTGTCTATCTGAATATGGGTTGCAAATTTTGATTCTATCGAATTTTGACTCTATTAACTTATAGGCTATTATCGTTTGCCATTTTTAGTGCAACGGAAATCAGAGAAAGTGCTACTCTTGGACAAAAGGCGTCAAGTCCAACCCCGCCCCCCTCAAAAGCAATTCAGTAATATATATGGTTCATAAATCAATACGAGAAAGCAGCTTGTTAAATTTCAAAGGTTTAAGGAAAACAATTAAGGGTCATGATGACAATGACGATAAGTTTATGCACCCAAGCCCGAACCAAAGTCATGTGAATGTTATCTCAAAGGATCAAGCTTATTGCCTTATTTTGTACCCCGTTAGTAGCCTATACATTTTATAACCTATCCATAATCATTTAACTTGTGAGGAAGGAAAAGCTCGAAACATGAGTAAGGTTCTTTTTTATTTAGCATTGTCAGAGCTAACGTTATTACTGATGATGAGTTGTTTTCAAACGTATTGAATTATCGCGAATATATATGCAAAATGTCCATTTTCTCAGGCCGCATGTACAGCTAAAGATACGTCGACGATCAAGAAACTGTGACGATACCTTTGATAATGCGCATCATAAGGTATAACACCAAACATAGCTTTCATAAATGCTCTTAATGGAGTAAGTGAAGGTAGGATACTATAAATTCTGGAATATATACAAGCCTTATCGCAACATACTTCAAACGATTGGGGTTTGTTCAACACAAAAACTGGACCGGTTATAGGAGGCTTGAATTAAGTGAAGTCCAACGTGAAATCTGTTTTTATTTATGAGCTTTTTCATGGGATGCTGATATTGTGGTAGATCAAATCATAACACTGTCTTTGATCGCAATAATTAGCTCTAAAGCTTCGATAAACAAAAAAATCTCATTTTTATTGAAAACTTATTACAAAAACACTCCAATAATAACATTCAATGTTGAAACTTAAAGACAGACATGAAATATGTTTAGAACAAACTACTTAAAAACCGCTAATACTTGAATAAAGCATTCAATTTTGTTACATAAAATACAAATCAATTCCATTTCTTCTTCAATTTAAAAATCAATCTTAAATTTTCAAATAAGATTCACACTTGGATGTATTCTATAAGTTGGCAACTTTTATTTTAAGCGGTATTGCGTCTACCAAAATATTTAACGCCATCTTTAGACATTCTTCGTATGCATTCAACGACATACACGGATAAAATGATGTGTAAGTACTTAACATTTTTGTGTAAATACTGAAATTATCTTCGGCGAATGCTCGATTGAATTGCGATAAAGAGTCAATATGTTTGGTAAAGATTACCGGTACTTCAGGAGGATTTTTCAAATTTATGTAAAACGGGTAATTTTTTTCGCATGCTTCACAATTACATTGGAAATGGTATTGCGTTAAAAGCTTCTTAATCCGAATATCTTTGTGTTCATTCGCGAAATGATATCTGAAAGTAATACAAAGTAATGAAATTATTCTCTTCGTTGAATATTTATTTATTTCTAGCTGCCATAAAATCATTAGATATGTTTGAACACCTTAATTTAAACAAAAAAAAAATTGACAACGAACTTGTGCACAGTGAAACAGTGACAAAATAAACAAACCAAGCATTGAAATCAGAATCAATAGATGGATAAAATGGCCGCAAAAATCAATGCTATAACTTTAGTCAGAATTGAAAGATGAATTTGGAAATGTGAATTGGAACAGTAACATTTCACCGAAGGTATCAGTGCGAGATTAATCACTTGGTTAAACGAAGCGATCGCAGGGGAAGGAATGGATGTGGATTGAATGGATCGATTGAATTTCCCAATGCGGAAATTTACACTTGAAGAGAGTAAGAGAACAATTTTTGTCTGCAATAGGGTTGATGCGCATGTTGATGTTAAGACAAAATCTCTCGACTGACTTAAATCAGAAGCTCTGCCCACAAACAACAAAGTTTGAAAAAAAAATCAGCAGACTGAAAGGTAGATTTACAAATTACAATTCACAAAATTACCAATTACAAATAAAATTAATATATAAGTCACTGGAATTAGCAGCAACTAGCGGGTGCATTAGTTCTTGCCCTGCGAGGCCCGGCTGTTGGGATTCCTCAGACTATCTCCGTGGAATCACTCAACCGCTATCATGAATGCACTTGACGTGAGAAATGGAGATGATCAGCATGCGTTCCAGATCATTGAGAAGATGTGGCAACGGACACGTTATTAGCGCTATGCAGACAGGAAACTGCAACAATCTGCCCGCCTAACCGAAAAAACGTTCAATGGAGGACGCACTGGGCTATAGTTTAAATTTCAAAGCCGCGGAAATTACGGCTCGTAACACAGCCAGGGTTCGGAAGACTGCAACGGAAGGATGTACATATGAGCGCGTGGACATGATTAGGAAACTACAGGTGAATGATTCACCTATATGCTGAAATTGTGGTGAACGACGGCATCTGCAATGAGACTGCAGGCAGCTAAAGAAACCAAGAAGAAAAAGATCTTAAACTGAGTAGAGTGGGAAACATATATGAGCTGACTTCGTGGAACAGAGGTTGATCAGAAGGATTAAAAGACTCCAGTCATATGACTATGAACTCTTCCATCGAAAAAGTGTACCGTCAGTCCTGTCCAGGTAATTGTAATTAATGCCAACGTTCCGTGGAAAAGGGACTAGGTGTGGATGTGCGTCTAATAACGATGCAGCTTAAACTCCGGAACTCCTTAGCTAGCCGACGATGATATTGGACAATTGTTGGTATGGACAGAAGCAACAGGAAATCCGGAATTGGAGAACATACCAGCGCGGTACACTGTTAAAAAGCTATTGAGCTTAATGCAAGTCCTTTCATGTTGATAACGGAATCCTGGGAATGGAAATGGGAAACGACGGGCCACACATCATACAAGAGGCCAATTTTTTCCCAAAAATTTTCTTGGCGAAATTAGGGTTAAAGGAGTACTTAAAGAGATGCATAAAGGAACATCTGGCGGTCACCTTGGTGTGATGAAATGACATACTGGACTGGTGTTGTAGGTGCACAATTTGTGCTTCCGTTAGAGGCCCAAGTGGAAGACCGAGAGGACAAATGCTGACCTGAAATGAGAGAATAACCGTGGATATCGCAAAATTCTTTTCTGAGTCTGAATGGGAACACCGGTACACACAGTTCCGGCTGTTTACTTCAGTAAGTGGCCAAAGTGTAACTTCTACCGAACCAGGAGGCAACTACCGTAGCCGAGCAGATCGTGTCACAGTGGGTGAGCAGATGTGGCGTACACAGTGGACAGCGTTCAGACTAAGGCTGATACTTCGAGCCACAAGTTTTTGGGGAAATGTGTAAGCTGCTTGGAGTACAGAAAACAATGCAAACGTCCCTTCATCCCCAGTCAAATATATTGGTCGAACGGTTCAGTGACACGATCAATAAACATTTGGCCAAAATAGATGACGAAAATCAGAGAGATTGGGATCAACGTAATCCATTATTTTTGATGGCGTACCGAACTGCAGAACATGCATCGATAGGTCAAACCCCAGTTTGCATAGGTCGAACTTGATATGAAGTTCAGGCACCCCCAGAAAAGGCTCAAACCATTACGGAGTATACAAATGAGTTAAGGCAACAGATGAATCAAACAAACCAATTAGTGCGGAAGCAAATCGAGTCGGCTAATAAGCAAATGATGACCAGATATAACTAATTGGCAAAGTTATCCACATTCCAGCCGGATGACCTATCCTGGCTGTATAACTCTCGACGTCGAAAAGGCAGATCTCCACAGTTGAGTAATTGACAGTGTAAAGAAAATAAAGTGATAGATGTGAAACGACTTTAGAGGTTGGCAAGTCAGTAAGGTTTTTTTTTTGACATAAGTGAAGTGTTTTAAAACAAAATTGAAAGTAAATTTAAAATTAGCCATAAAAGAGTTGCTTCATTTGCAAGAAGTTTAGTGTTTAGTAAGTCAAAGGTGGCGCACCTGAATAAGCGCAACATTATGAAGGGTTGCAAAAGAAAATTGGAATAGGAAACATTAACAATCAAAGCAGCATTGAATAAATCACCAAACGAACGAGGAAGGGATATACATAGTTTATTGAGGGATATTCACTGAGGAAATAAATGTATGTTAAAAAGAAGCAATCATTGTCACTAAATGAAAATTTATTTCGCAATATTTATATTCCTGACAACGATTACGAAAGGAGTGAAAGCAGGAAGATTGAAAAAGCTCAACCATATACTATAAAATACTCACCCGTAGTTGTCATACAAGACACCTCCCGCTGGAATCGGGCGCGTAATAAACAAAAGTTGTCGAGTCCCTTGATATATGCGTACAGTGTTTGGTGCGCAGGAGTGGTTTAGCAAACTAGCAAATGGATAAGCAGCCGAACCAAACGTGAAATCATCATCATTACTTTGTTCAATCATGCTCATGCTATGCATATTCGACGGAGCTGTTTGCAAGTGTCGGAAAAGTAAATCCGTAAAGAAATTTACATGTTCCACCGTGTGCAGGACTTCTTTCAATGGTGTACGATTGAAAATAAATCGTTTTAGCACTGCCGCCATCACACCTCTCTGAAATAGATCGGCCGTTGAACGCTTCTCCTGGTTCGTAACGAGTCCGTGGACAGCACGATAACATTCCTTTTTTGTAAAATTTTCATAGTTCAGGTCAAAGGCACTTTTGTTCTGGTTGCACGGTTGTTCGCAGAATGCTTCTAAATCGTCAATACATTCGAATTGCGACATGGCTACTAAGCAAACTCTTAACGCGATTAAATGAATTTTGTTGAACAGGGCAAAGAGAAAATCAATGATGGGACACTCGTATTTGTGAAAGGTTTCCATGCCTTCTGCCAAGCATTTTTCCGTGCAAAACATCGCAGACGTGCAATCCGGGCATGGGATCAGCGTGAGAACATTTTCGCTGGTGCAGTTGGCACATCGTCGATACCGCGATTCGGGCAACAATAATGTGCAAAATGGATCCTCTGCAGCTACTAAGTCGCCGGGTTCAAGGTCCTTTTCGGTGTAAATAAAGCGACCTTCCTCCTCGTTCGACTTCATTTGCAGACAGTTAGAAATGTAAGGAATTTTTTCATGAGCGGGAAATGCTAACTTGAAATCATAGGGCGGAGTTTCTTGATAATCGTTTTCCAGCAGCTCCAAGCACTTCTTTTCTCGTTCATCCAACTTGTGCTTTAATCTTTCTGGATAATTCGCTTCGCGCGCCAATCGAATATTCTCAAGGCACTTTGTATAACGCTTCCATTCAAATAAAATTGCTGAACGGTTTGCATAGCCGATGGCTAAATTTTCCGAGCCCTCTTCCGCGAAACATATACTTTTGTTGTATAATTCGACGGCTTTGTAGTAGTCTTTGTTATTCAAACTAAAGAATTTATTACCTTCCTTCCTAAATTCCAACGATTTATTGTCGTTTTTGTTTGCTCGCAAATCTACTCGCAGCTCGAGCGCTAGTATCTGTTTATATTGCACCAGGAGATTTTCAATGTAGTTCACTTTGCCATGATTACTCGGTATGTCTTTGAATTCCTTTGAGTATTCCAAAATTTTGTTTGTTTTGCAAAGGACTTTGACCAAGCTTTCATTAACATCAAAGATATCCATTGATAATGTGTCGGATGTGCACCACTAACAAAAAATCACTTCCATTCTGACAACTAGAATCTTTGAGGTTAAGCCGGCATTTATTTGGATGTCGAATTTGACAGCGCAGGATGATATTAAGGACATTCCAGCTGCATTGTAGTTGATTTTATCAAATAACAAATAAATAAATTTTTTGAACGTTAAATGAATTACAAATTAAGAATCGACTGATCGGTTGTGTTAAAGTATAATTCCTGTTTTCCTTTTTTCCCGTATTTCTAGGAAAAAAAAAACACAATATCAATTTATTCTGTTGAAATTTCTATTGATTACGAAGCTACAGCACAAATTGAGTTGAAATTAGCGTAATTGATAATAAAAGTATTATAAAAAACGATAAAAAAGGCTTAACCGAAGATACTTCAATTACTATCAATTTATCGTAGAAAAACCAAAGTATTATCTAAAAACCATATGAATAATCTAGGATGCCGACAATGATTGATTGAAATCATTGATTGCTAAATACAAACAATATCACGAAGTTTCATGAATTGATAGGATGCTATAAGAGCCCAAAAATCTTGCAATGGTATAAGGACACGTATGACGATCCAAGAAAATTGTGCAATTTCCGTATGAATCGTGGAAATTGCGACTATGACATTCAAACAATTATTGTTGTACCATCGTTAAAGATAAGGACAATTATGATTTCAACTTCTAATCACAATCTTTCTCCTCTTTTGAGATATTTTGGTTTAGAAACAAAAGCTCTGAAGAAGGGAGTAAGTAGCACCCGCAATTCGGGCCATTAATGCGCCTAGTGAATTCACTGGGACTCAATTTAGAGTGTTTACTAGCGGTAGTCTGGAATTTAGAGCGTTACTATTTTAGAGATTCAACAGCAACTGCAGCAAACGACTAGGAGCAGGATATATCCAGATGAACGATAGATATAGTCACCGATCAGCTTAACGACCCATACGGATGGTGAAAAGATTAGAACAACAAGACCGACGAGTACTCCTTCCATACTGATCCAAGCCCAGAAGTGATCAGGAATAGTTCATCATTGAGAAGCTGGCAGGTAAGGTAAAAAGATGGTTCAAAGTTCAAACACACTTAATAGAATTTATTCAATTTATTTATAACGAGAAATAGTTCTGAATTTTTAGCACATTTGCATAACTTATTGAATTGTACAAGCGCACAAAAACCACTTATATCGACAATAACTCTTAGTGTTTCACGAAGTCTTTTTTGAAAAAGTCCTTACTCTATGCACCGGTTAATGACTCTTCTGTATTGGAATCGTTCGTTCAACAACAGGCTCATTTATACATTTCTTCAATGGTGCTTGAATCTCTAGTATTCCTTTTGTCGACAATGAAGACAGGACCTTTTCCGTGTCAAAGCATTCCGGTATTGTATATTTACGGACAAAATAACGTCTGATAACACCACCCTCATCTTCTTTCTCGCCATGCATACCCTCAATCACCAAAATGTTGCCAATAACTTTAATCTGCAGATCGTCCGGACTGAAATTTTCCACGTTGAAGCGCAAGTGAAAATTTGCTTTATCTGTGGTTACTTCATCTGAGGATTTCTCTTGTGCGGTTGAACAATAATTGTTATTAGTCATAATACTTGTATGAATACATGAACTACTCCGATTTAACAATGCGCGGATACCAAGACATTTATGTAGCGTATTCGAGGAGAGCAATCTTAGTGTCATATTTTTTTTTTAAATATTTGTAGTACAATGTTGGAATTGTGAAATAAATCTCTTTTCTCCGTACACTTTACGTGAATTTATTCGTACAAAATAAAAATCTCGAAACCTTAGCGTTGCAATAAATTTATGAACGGAAATATTTATTTTGATGTCAATTTTTGCATCGAAAGCGCGATTCAGTGCAAGGTGAAACTTAAAAATTTGATGGAAATGAAAAGGATTGCTGTGATTTGACTAGTAAGCTAATTTGTCCTGGGATATGTTAGAAAATTGGTAATAAACGCAGTGGGAGCAATTCTATTAAAGTTATATTACTAGGAACCCCGATTTTTTTTTTCAAAATTTTGTCTTCGTATCCCAGTCAGGTGAGAAACAAAATATTTTGTTGTTCTATGCTTTTTAAAGAACGGTGATTGCTGCCATTTTCGCCTCTGATAGGGTATAACTTCACTGTGCTTAGGATGGTTACACACTTTACTTATGTTGGTCCTTTTTTGATTTGATTAAGCTAAGTCTCATTGTTCAATCTTGTTTCGATCGGTTTTAGTTGTCTCTAGTGGTCCCGAAGGCTGGATCTGAGGAAGAATTCAATTTTTAACATTTTAATTAATTTTTATCGTTTGTTTAGGAATCCGCTTACATAGAAAGGAACACGGGTGTTTTTTTTTTAATTTTTAGCGATTGTAATTATAATTGCGTCCTGTGCTACTCCATGGTTTCTTTTATTTTTGTTTCAAGATCTCGGTCCTTTAACACCCCGAATATTATGTTTGATTGAATGTTCAGTTTTTCTGTCCAATCTTTCTTGCTTTTAAGTCAGAATGAAAACTGTATTCATTTCGATTATCTCGTGAGCAGATTTTATGAGAGGATAGCCCCTCATGCCTCTGGACGTCCAAACTAATTATTCGCACATTTGATATTAGTCACGGTATTTTTCGTAATCAGCTTGATATGCCGAATCAATGAAAAGCAGTTGAATCTCATGAAAATAAACACATGTGCTCATATCCTAAGTAATTGCCGACTTTATGCCGTTGAAAAATTAATGAATTACCAAAACTTTAATGAGAAATACGATAAACTTATTTTGAAACATAACAATGCTTCTGTCCTTCACCGTAGTGATGTTAAAAACAATGAATATGTGCCAAAATCGGAGGTCCTACCAAATTTAGCGAATTCAGATGCTAGTTCCTCCAGTCATTGCTTCCTCTTACAAAATCTAATTTGATCGGTAATACACAGCCTCTCTGAACATGCTGGGAACATTGAAGCAGTTCGACCGCAAGTACTAGCTTACTACGTTAGCACACATACTTCGCCCAAGACGACGTTGTTGCGAGTTTCATTATCAAACATTTTTTTTTCATCAGACGTAGATAACCCCCCCCCCCCCCGTCCTGTCCAACGACCAGACATGCGAACACGGCCAAAATTGCTACGAAATTATCAATAAAAATGACAGGAGAGGATATTCCTCTTTCTCTAGGCATGTTCTTTATAAATATTGTAGTATTTCTAGTGATGAAGGCCCTTGCGCTACACACAAAATACCAATGGATACCGAAAAGTTATATTATGCGCATTGTCATCACGCACTTCCTTTTTCGAAAAAAAATGAATGCTACGTACATCAAGCCATCAAGATCGCCGTGGAAGCCCTACAGCGCATTTTGCGCCTTGCCTTTGAGAATGTCGCGCTTTTCGAGTCCACAAACGTTTTAGAAATCGTCCCCCGAAACCGGGGATTTCGCCGACTTCCCAGGTTTCAATGCAATGAGCAATGCACGTTTTTCATTGACTGAAGCCTCCCAGTACTTTTGATATTAGTTACAGCCTGTGTTGTTTTCCAATTTAAATTCATCCTTGAGGTCTGGCAGCTTTTTTGTCAGTTTTCAACTTTCTCCTCGTTTACAACCTCACATATTGGTTTGAGTGTACTATTTGTTCAATGACTCCATTAAGTCACTAAGGTGGCTTCGTTATACCTGTTCCCAAAAATTCTAACACGGAAATTGCAGAAAATAGTTAGTCTGAGAAGAATTCAAAAAAGCATGTTTGACGCTATTATTTAGTATAACAATGTTTATTAAAACGATCAATGATTTTATTTCTAACAAAATTAGAAGCAAAATAAATTTCACGATGATAAAGGCATATAATTAAAACTAGAAATTATTCTAGACAATACATATATGTTAGATAGGAAAAACAAAAGTGCCTGAAATCCGATAAAGTTAAATGTATTCCAACATTTAAATTCTAACAGATATGCTGGAAGTAACCACAAGCCTTGTGTTAGAAGCCAAATGCTAGCATTCACCATAATGAATTTTGTTCTTACATGACGCAAATTTGGATAGCATAATGGCAATAAAAGTAAATACCACACAAAATACTGAGATGTAACGACTGTGTTAAATGTGACGAAAACAAATGTTTGCGCAAATATACAAAGCGACAATGTATTTCGGCGTCGACCGAACGTAATGCTTAAGTAAATCAATAGAATTATTCGCGGAAGAAGCATCAAAATCTTCAATATTTCATTTAGACCTGTGTTAATGCGCAAGTATTGCATCAAAAAATAAAGTGAAAAGTTATGACGTGTATCAATTCGATTCAAATGATACAGATATGATTCGTGAAGATACTCGAAACCGTATAAAGTGTACATCAAATAAGTAATTGAAATCAAACTAGCCAATGTAGAAATTGTAAGAATAATTTGCTTCCTGTTTGGCAGTAAAATTGAACGCCAAAGAGCATCGCGTTTGTTTGCTAGGATTAGATAGTAGGCAAAACTATAAATTATAGGATAAATTCTAAAATGTATCGATAACCCATGAAAAATTCCTGCACCAAAGCAATTACAAAAGGACACAGCAGAGTTTTGGATGAAATAATACGTAACGAGAATCAACAAATTAGACACTGTATCATTACTTCCACGTGACGAAATAGCTATTCCAATCGGATTATAAAGCATGAGGTAGGCAGCAATTTCTGCCCACTTGCGAAATTTCTCGAGCTTACTTTCAATGGCTTTTTTCTGCGATGGACTATTGGTTTTCTTTTTATCAAATGTTTCCAAATATGATGTTTTGAGTTGGTTATACACAATTTTCTTTATCAATATGCTTGATAGAATGTCGCATAAACAGAATATCACTTTCCCAAAGCATTCATGCAGGATTAAGTTCGGTAGCATTAAAAAGGCTAATAGAGGACTATATCGGTAAGTATGACGACGAAAGGGCGATTCATTGTTCCAAATGTGACGTGCGCCATCTGTGACCACTTTATAATCAATGTCTGTATAAGGTACTTCAGCAGTTTGATCATGCACAACACTGTAACCGATCAGACAAAGTCTGAACAGAAAATTAACCAATAAATGCGTATTAAATGTTAGTAATGTGAAATCCAATGATTTCAGTTTCTTTTGATTCAACGCAGGAGCCATTTTCATAACTCTATTCCAACACGATTCAAATATACAAAAAATCGTCTATTCTCTAGAAAACAAAACATACACTAGAGCACACAATTTCATTTAAATTTTACAATTTCGTGTTCATTTTACGGGCCACATCTTGCAAACATTTTTGAAACGCACTGAATTCTTTTTCACACGAATTCTGTTTAACATTGAAATCTCTTGTCACACAAACGGCATATGCGGTTGCTGGCTGAGAGCATTTTCCAAGTATTATTGGGTAGTTGCGAAGACGTTGATGGGCTTTCTTCACGGATTCCATCACGCGATCTTAAAATTTGCGACGGGTTCCCGATGGTGGCGGTGGATCAGCAATGAAACAGTCGTATAATGGTTTCGAAAAAAATATCAAAAGGGAAACTGTTGTTGAGCCAATTATAAAAAGTCTGGGATTCCGATGGATCCAATTGCGTTTCGGTACAGTATACGTGACACGTCTTCGTGGTATTTCTTCACTCATAATTTTATGTGTTTCTGAAAAGATAAAGAATGAATGAATTAAGTAATATTTATAGATGTTTGGAATCGAAATTATCAAAATTTTCATTAAATTATAGAAGCATTCGCTTCGTGAGTTTAATTGTTAGTAAACGCTTTCTTTGTTCACACTTCGTTTCAGTCTTATCGTTTCCCCCAAGTGTTTTGGGACATTTGGACGAAGCAGATTTCAATTGATGGATGCGTTCACAAGATTTTGGAACTGATTTAATGATGTAGATAGCCTGTAGAACCTGTGAGAAGTGATGTGAAGGAGAGGTTTCGAGGCAGTTGGGAAAGATGGAATGAAGCTAGTACCCAAGAAATCGCTATTTTTGGCTCAACCAGGCTGCGGTGTAACGAGGGAAAATGGAATGAAGTCTGACCGATCTGCGTTAGACGAGTTATTGACTGACGAATTGCTGAATGCTGAGCAGATGGACTGTTGCACTGAGGACTAGAAGAAATGATGACGCATGCTGAATTGAAGTAAACTAGATGGCAGTTGGGCTGGTTGAACTGAAACGAGTACTGTTGACGTCGCCAACCAAATGGGGTACTAAACGGTTGAGAACCTGGGCCGTACCGAGGCAAAGTTGAAGAAAGCCGAACCGATTTGCGATTGCTGCTAGGATGAGATAGCTGCGACGGCTAGAAGTTCTGATGCTGACTGAGTACAAGACTGACGTGAAGTATGGAGGGGTCGAACGAGAGAAGGAGTGAATGTGAACAGATGTGCAAGTGAATTGAAGAAAAAGTTGAGAATTTGATGAAAATTATGCATGTAAAAGTCGACATCTGTAGTGTATCGTTGCAAGACTGACAGATGCCTTGAGAAACTAAATGTGATGACTAAGATTTATGTGAAATGTAGACGAAGTGATGTTAAATGTATTCAGCAGATCGAAAAGCTCGCATTGCAAAATCATCTTGTTGATGGGATGGATACGAGACTAGTACACTTGTTGAAGGTTGATGTGAAAATGTAATAAACTGTGGTTTTAAATGTTGATTTCATGTTGTGACGATTATTAAACCAGATCCTATAGACTGGCTACGCCTAGAGGACTACGCAGGAGGCTGATGGTCTGAGCATTGAAGTCCATAGTCTTTGGGTGTGTCGTACCCACGTACCCGAGCTATTAAGGAAAGGTAATCAGTTCCGTGTTTCTGGAGCAAAAAATGCGCGTTTTTCTTGGACTGTAGAAAAGCGCAACCTGATCAAAGGCTTATCTGACGCACGGCTTGGGGGAACGCCAATGACAGGCTACTGTCAGCCCCTCATACGGTAAGGAGCCTACCTTTGGCTGAAACGTGGTGGTTGTGGTTTCGAAGGCTAGAGCGTACGGTAGCATTCACCTGTTGGGTTCGGGAATCCAGATAACTTAAACAAAATTGGGACCTGGGACTGGAACTTTTTTCAGATCTTGGGGGTGATGGTTGACACATTGTTCCAACTCCGTCTATGGAGACCGTTGAATTTGGCCAACACGGCAGGTGTCCACTTTAAACACTTTATATCATATTTCAACCGTGCTTTGTTGTAAGTTCGCATTGCGGTTTCATCATGACAGTCTCAAGCCCATGTAAAGTGGGGGAGAAGGGAAGGAGTTTGTAGTTGCCAATCAGGTCGAAATAAAGTAAAATAGGGTACCCGGAAGGTGGACTTGAAGCTGAGTAGCAAACATGCGTAGATTTGTGATCGATGGGACTTCTGTGGAATGTGAGCCCGTTGAACCGGAGACACACGAATTGAAGTACCGACGTATGTTGTAAGATGTCTGTCAACATTGATGAATTGGAGAGTGGAGAAATGAAGGAGATGAACATTAAGGATATTGCAGTTGAGAACGGCGACGGACAGAACTGAGTACCGAAAATATCGCCAATGAGGATTCTAAAACGTGTAGAAACAGAGGCGTACTGAGAAAAGTTGGAAAGAAGCCGGACCGATGTGTGATGATTCGATGCTGAGAAGGATTGATTATTAAAGAACTGACTGAGAACTACACGTAACCAGCATGAGAGATCTAAATAAAAGCCGGGCCGGATGTGCAAGTGAATGAAGAAAATGATGCATTGTGAATGTTGCTATTTGTTGGGAACTGTTGTAAGACAGGCAGCTGACTTGATTAACTAAATGTAACTGAGTGTTATGTTAGATGTAGACTTTGCGGTGTCAAATTGGGATAGCAAATAGACAAGCTCACATGGCACAATCACATATGATGATGGCTGGATGTGAGACTTGTACACTTGGTAACGGTGGTGCAAGAAATGTAATAAAATTTGCATATGTGTCCTAATTCATGTGACGATTGTTAACTCGGACCCTATATACTTGTGCTAAAGAAGTGCTAAAGGTGCCGTAGGGGGCTGATGTCTGATCTAAGGCTGTCTCTACAGTTCATATGTTAAAAGAACAACACCGTGAAATAAATATATTATTACAGATGAATATATAACAATCCGAATACCCTTCACACTTAACTCACTTTTCCGGGTTTATTTTCTCACGCTGCTTATTCGTCGCTTGCGTTAAATAGCTTCGCTCTAAACTAATTCCAGAACAACACAAAGACTGATCATGCCATTTGAGACAACATTGTCTCATTTCTTCCAAAACATCTAGGCAGGAACCTTCTTGATAGTTGTGCTCTGGAAAATAAACATTACATAAGGTTTGTATGCGACCATGATGTATTAATTTGGTACTCAAGCAAGTCATAAAACATTTACCTTTAAGACAAGCTTGAATTCGACAAGCGTTAGCTTTGCACGGATCTTTTCGAGATTTTGACATAAATTTTAAGCAATTTCTAGAATAATCTTTACGCAGCAACAAAGCCAACAAACCACTAGCCGTCGTTTGAAAAATTTGTTCTTCTAATCTTGGAATATAACCTTAGATTTGTAATTTGACGTTTCAGGGGTGTTTTGAATATTTTCGTGAACAATTTGATGGCGGTGGTTGTACAGGATTGAGTGAAAACGCTTCGCGAAAACTCAAATTGCTTTTGAGTGTATTTTAATTTCTTTCCAATCTAGATAATATTCGGCGGTTTTATTTTTTCTCTGTCCAAAATATATAATTTTATTTTAGATGTTAACGTGGATTATTAACATAATTTTGTATGACGTTCAAATATTTACGTTTTAATCCATAATAAAACTACGCAAATAATAACGGATGAGCCAAGTAGGTTCACAAAAGCTTCAAATTTGAAGAGAATACCGGAAACATTAAGTAGAAGACTCAGAAGATTCAGAGATCCCTGCTTCGAGTTACAAACTGGAGATGAAAGTCACTGTCGATGCGATTGTGAAACAACGAAAATTACGCGAGTTCCTTACTAATCCGTTTGAAACACAACTTTCATACTTTTTCTTAAAGCAAGATGAACACAGGGTGATATCAAACCAAACTTGACACTGTAGGGAATCAGACAAATCATATTTAATGAACCACTAGTCTGTGACTTGATCTTTGCCTAGAAATTCATTGATTGATAATTTGCTTTGCACTTAGCACATTTGTTTCGGAAACTTAACTATTCTAACTTAACAAGTATTGCCATCAACCCTTCAAAGAGTGGCTCATGTTTTCCACCGAAGATAAATAGGAAACTTATATCTGAGGAATGTTCTGGGACGGGAAATACAAAAACGGCTCCAGGAACTTTCAAAACACTACACAGGAATTACAAACAGGACCATAATCGTTTTGAAAGTGGCAATTTCTGCCCGATATTCGGTCACTGCATGTGGTTTGGGTAATACACCATTACGAAATCATATCTTCCACCAGAAACTTAACGTGAATCTCCTCTAAGTTGAGAAATATTTTCAATATAAGCAGAACATATCTTTTTTACTGGATTTCAAGAAACAGCAAGCAGACAGCATTCAAAGTCGCCAACAGAGCTGTTAAAAATCAAGAGCTGAGTGAGAACAGACCAATAACTACACGATTTGGGATGAGTACACATCAAATAGATTCAGAAAAAAGCCAGCAAAGAATGGCCCGTAGAGTAAGAGGGAAGTTTGATTTCCATTAAGTACTGCACATGGCTCAAAACCAATTTTGGCTAAGAAAAACTCTGTTTTCACTACATCGCACTAGACAGCAATGTAATAAAACATATTCAGGATACGAAAAAAACTACACTCGCCCATTGGAATTAGTGCAATAGCCTGGAACATCAGATCAGATTAGTGATGAACTGGAGTATCAGATTTTCAAATGTTTTAGACTAGCTGAGACTTAAATTTTCATAATTTAAAGATGCATGCTTCCTAGAAGAAATTTGCTATTCCGACAAGAATACCCACATCTGGCTACCAAATAAATACCTAGAGGAAGCTAAGGCAGAACCGTAGCCAACCTCAACCAACCGGGTGATCCTACTAACTAGTTAAACATCTACATTACTAATGGCCTAGCAAAGTATAGTTAGTCCAAATAAAGAACCGAAAAGAGTCCTTAATTTAGCCTCAGAGTATTCGGATCGTAGAACTTGCTAATGTGCACAACACCTTAGGCAATACCACCTACTTGTTAGTACAATGATGAAAAAAAACGATCTAGAACTCCGTGCTCTAACAGCATGACATCCGTTTCAAAAAAGAAAGAACATGGAAAGAGAGGAATTTGTTTTCGAGCATGCATCTTTGTTGATTCTCATCAGATGCCAACTGCTTGGCCGAAACGCATTGATTGGTACTACCAGCTTGATGAATTCTGCTTAGTTATTATCCTTGTGGCAGTTTTCAGTTTTCTCAGTACTTATTTCACGCTGCCAACTACTTTCGCAAATCGCAGAAATAAATTGGAAGCTATCGGGAAATTGCCACTATTCGCTTTCGATCAACCTCCTCGGAGTTTTATTGCGTCCAATTTCTTGCTACATGGCATATTTTATTATTCTTAGAATTTTCGATAACACGTTTACACAGGATAATTCAAAGGTTGATCATTTCTGATGTTTTATGTCGACTGGCTGTTTGTTGATTTGAAACACAAAGCACTCCCAACAAGCTTACCTTTGAGACGACTGGGACCTGAAATGTCATCATCACACAGTTCACACCACAGCTGCTCCACAGGAGCACCTTGAGGTCGATCATAAATCGATTTCATTTTAAAGAATTAGAATTATATTTAAAATTTAAGTTACGATCGATAGTCCTTTTAATCTTCTCCGCATCGATCAAGAAGTTTTGTGGAATATTCGATTGGTAGTGGATATAGTCAGTTTCTGTGGGCAAAACTACTGACTATAAAGTTGTTATCAATTTGTATCTTATAAATATGAAGAAGACGACACGATGTTGCGTGGAAATAGCCTTCAGAGAAGATGTAGCTGTTCGGATCCCATGAAAAATTATTGCTCCACACGATACGCTATTTGGCAACAATCATTAGGTTATCAAGCAACTAAAACTAATAGAGACAAGATCTCGACTAGGATTATAGCACCATCGATTATGATAATCCGGTTTCTGTTCAGCAATGCTCAACTGTAAAAGTAGAGTCCTGATTTGTACAAACGTTTATCTCATATTGTTCCAATCTTATGGGCTCATTCTCCAGTTTGCAACGGCTCGTAGAGTTGTCTATGATATCCTTTTGCCACGATTTTACTTGTGTCGTTTCGCAATCGGTTACGCAAGGTAGCATCTTGCATTCTTTCGACTTGGTCAGCCCACTTCATTACACGTAGTTGACGTGCAGCGACTTGAAATGGAAGTGGGGTTGAGGTGAAGCTTAGTCGTGTTGATTTCTTTACTTTGGTCGTAAGTTTTACGTAAGTAAGAACTTATGATATGACGGTGCGCCCTTATTTATGCGCATTTTGATTAAAGAATTGTACTTACGACTTATTAATTTGCGCTGTTGTTGTGCTCCGAGTTTTGAATATTAAGTTCTTTCCATAGCTTTGTATGATGACATTAATTTCAGACGAGTGATGGCCTGTTAAGCCTCAACCACGTCTAGACCACCAACCAAAGAAGAAACTTTAGGGTGTAATTAAGTGTTTTCTGTATAGTTATACACATCCTAGTAGACATAAGGAAAAGCTTAAGGGTTATTAAATAGCAAATTATTAGGCTACGGGCTGAAATCTTTTAAGAAATGTTTAAGGTTGACGAGCATGTAATTCAGCGGAATTGAAGCCTGCTAATAAGTTGATTCAATTTCAACAATAGCAGTAATAGGTAACCAAAGCTAGAAGAGAGACAGTCACTATCATGACAAGAGTCATTGATAGCATTGGCGATAGCAATCCTAATCACCATCATAGTTACGATTCGAACTCCATTAGCCTATGCAAAGTCTTTGTACTAGCAATGATGTTCATTCAAGCACTCATTGTCATAGTATCCATATGCAAATGGATAACTTTCAGTGCCAAACGATTGATTACAATCAGTATTGTTCAATTATCTCTAACACATTCATATCCATTCAGAAAATTACAAAATACATTCTTAGTTGTCCCTTATAGTTGTAAGACTCGAAGTCTTTATCCCGAAGTTACTGCATAATGAATTTCTTCCTGAAGTTATGAAACATGCTCTATTATGGCACGCTTCGCGCTGTATTACACAATTTATAAATAATAAAATGCGCACAAATATCAAGATAGATATTATATGATTTCGAAAAAAAAAGGATTTTCATTCTTTATTCGTTCACAACTGAATAATAATTATCCCAAAAGAAGGCAACACTGAACAAATCATCGCAATTGATTTGAGTTATACACATATTCTCACAAAACCATTATGATTACAATTAAAAATTCACATGCATAACAAAAACAAAAAAATTCTCTTTAACGATAAATAGTCAAAACAAAATGCTTTATTTGAAAATCTTTTCTTTTCCTTTTCGAATCATTAACTCAAAAGTTTTTATTACATAACTGACAAGGGGGGAAAATTGGGATTTGTTTTCTTTTTTGTTTTTATATCGTACGCTGTTCATACAATCGTACGTGGAATAATATTACTATATATAATTACAATTAAATTATTCATAGACTCCTTAACAAATACTATCAATATATTCTTTGATTTCTTCGAGAAAACGAAAAAATAAACAGAATACCCTATCTAATACAGGATGAAAGTAATAATAATAATAATAATAAACAAAAATTGAACATCTCTTTTTCATAAAGGCGTTAAGAACCTTTACAAAACAATTAGCAAATTTATAATTATCTCATAGCAAAAGCGCTACTCTGTTTTACATTACATGTCACCATTTTTAAATATTTCACTGTATTCATTGTTGGAGTATGTTAGCAATAAATCCTTGTAAAAACTAAATAAATTATTAAAAATTACTGTAGGGACCATTTAATAAAAAAGAAAGAAAAGATTAAATAAAATGACATGTGAAGATTTCTGTTTCATTTAAATAATAATTTTACGTTTCATCAGTCATCAATAAAAAGGGGAAAGGAAATAAACATACAGAGCAATAATAAAAATTATAGTTACCATCGTAGAGGAAACATTTCGGAAAATAAAACAGAATTGCATGACCCTTGCTATAAGACATATAAAAATTCTTATTCTAAGAAAGGACTTCTAACTCTTTTTGTAGGTGGTTCCATGTTTTCATCGGTGCCATCCAAACTACTATCCATATCATCCATGGACATTGATGTTGTCTGAAATTAAATAGAAGTATTTTGAATGTTGATTAATTGATTTTGTTAAGAAAGAAATAAAAGCATTTTGAGAGAGATCAAATAGTTCGAAAATCGTGCAATTCACTATTTGGTTGTTTCAATATTACTTGATCACATTGAAACAAGTAGCACTGTTGTTCCGAATGGTTATTATCATTCCTATATTCCGGTCGCAAACAGTATAGGCCCGTGACGGCTCTTGGAATCTCCATATGATTTCATGTTACAGATGGCCCACCTCGTTGGGTTACTGTGTCTCCCTTGCAAAAGGTTACTGTGTCTGCCCAAGGAAAGGACCTAGTTCTTCGGTCATCAGAACTTCCGACTATGTTGTGCGACTCAACTAAACGGAAAAATTTGAGGCACTGGATAACCTGAGAGTTAGGATCGAATAATTTTGAAGGATGTGAGGTTTCCTCTTCTTCGCAATAAGTTCGGCAGGTGCCAAGTGCTTGTATTTGCCTATTCAATTGGCGTGTTGGCCCAGAAAGCTGATGTCCCCAGGTTTCATGCATCATCATCATCATGTTTATTGACTTTTTTCTCGTAGTGAGACCGACAACTTTAGCTTCTCATGCAGTTTTTTATATTTCTTCCCGTGCCATATCCTATTGCGATATTTCGTTTAACTTCCTTTTTATGATTTCAAGTGGTTCGATTGAATTTAGGTTGATTTAATCTGCTCTTCCCGCATTTTGCCGCAAGACTTACCCTTGAATGCTAGTTTCTCTGCACTTTCATTTCTTTCGACGTCTTGTGTCTTGTAAACTACCTTAGTATTCATTTCCTTTGATAAGCTGTAGTTTAAATTTCCCCAATCTGTTTTCTGGTTTGTGAGGCGGGTCAATCTATAAATGCTTTTGTGTTTTATTTCTGGTCTCCTCTAGTTCACACACTAACTTGTACTCTTGTGTATTATGGCAGTAGTTGGGCACAAATCTTTGCCAAATCCGCTTTTCATGAATTGTGATGAAGAAATTACTTGTTCTGTACTGTGATGATATCAGTAGCCATTTTCAATTAGGTATACCAAAAACAGCTCATAGTTGCAGTGTACAAACGTCTGCTATCGGTATCATCACGCGAATAATTAGAGTTTGTTGTAATTTTCTCGAAACATCCTTTTCGAGACGGCCTGCAGTATTGTTAGCAGATAGCCCTTTTCAATTTTGTGGTCGATTTCTTTCGCTACTACAATTAGTGCATCGGTATCCCGATATGATCTCGTTTTTATTTTCTTTTTGTTCATTTTTTTGTAGCTTCGTGTTTGTCATCATCTGAACGCAATCGCTTAGATTGGTTTGGTGCAGACAGGTCTTCTTCCTTGGCAGCCATATTCGTTTACTTTGGATCGTGTTTTCGGGGCTAATCGTTGGTTTTTTCTAGTTCCATAGGTAGGTGCGAAATCCTTCTGCCTGGACTTCATGTAAACAGTTGCGACAGTTGCTCAAGGCTGATATGTTAATGAGATGGTATCATCTTTTAAGGACGCTGAAATTTTCTTTTTTCTCCTTTTTTAACGTAACTGTGGCTCGAGCCTGCCAAGTTAGTTGGGAAGTAACAATTTCACTTGTTTTACTGTTTATACAATCGTATCTGTATCACTTATTTCTGTTCTCAGTGTATCAAAGTAGCTTTATTATTATTATTATTAATTTCTAGCAAGTGGACCCCAGCACTTGCTGGAAATTAGCATAGGCCAGAAATCGGCCCTTAGCTCCCTATGTGTAGTACTATTGTTTACAGATGGTCCATCCTGTCGTCCTACAGAAGCCAAGGCGTTCCCCCAGTTCTGTGGTCGCCAAGTGTTCAAATTCTGTTACGCCAGTACACCTCAGCCAAGTAAGGCGTTTGATGGCCAGACTCGGGCAATCTAGGAGGAAATGTTCTGTACTTTTTTCCTCCTCGCCGCAAGCTCGGCAGGTGTCATCCGTTTGTATTCCTATTCGTTTGGCGTGTTGACCTAGAAGATTAGGCATTCCAAGTCGTATCTGTCTCTTTCCAGAGGATTTCGTCTAGTTCCCTTTTTACCGTTCGTGGCACTTTAATTGTGTCAATTCTAGTGGCATTTTGGTCGGCTGATCCAGCTCTCGCTAGCTCATCCGCTCTTTCGTTTCCCTCTACAACGCTGTGTCCAGGAACCCATGTCAGGTTTACATTTACTCGGGTTGTTGCGGTTTTGAGAGCCTGCCTAAAATCCTGCACCAGTTGTGAAACTACGCGGTTAGAGGCAAGCGCCTGCAGTGCCGACTTTAGTTTTAGGTAGCTTTATTTTAAATGACATTTTTTAATCTTCTTTTTCGGCAAGAAGAAAACTCACGCGACTACCAATCTTGAGTGTTCTGGTAACGATAACTGTGACGTATTAGTCGTTACGCTGTGCTTAAACACTTTTTTGTCTAACAAATCATTTAGTGAGCATTTGTTTAAAATTTCCATATTTAGATGAGTTTGATCTCACCAAGTCACGCGACTTCTACGGTTCCGTTGGAGAACATTAGCGTGTAATTAAATCATTTAAATGTAAAAAATGTCAAGAAGCCGCCGCCAGACAATGATTCTGTTGCCAAAGCCGTAAAGATCTTGGAGGCTGGACAATTGGCTTTCCAGTTGGGATACTTAGGAAACGGTATCCAAGATTCTTAGAACCAATAACATGAGACCAGTAGTTTACCCCAGGGTGGAGGCTTGGGAAAAGTTCCTGTGACTACCTCCCTGGAAGACCACTATGTATGACTTACTGCGTGGCGTGATCAGAATATTAGCGCGCGTGCATTATAAATCTTATTATTTCGGACAACTGGTATCCGTGTCAGCGACTAGAGTATCAGGAATCGTTCAAACAAAGACCAACGACTATCACGGAGGGCTCTACCAAGAACAAAACTGACCACTACCCATCGTGAATTGAAGTGAAGATTCTCACGTCAACATCTTCACAGGAGCATGGGTAAACGGCGTTAGGAGCATTTCACGGATGTTTGTGAAGTATTGTAATAACGACCGAACTGTAAGAGTATGGGGACGCATGGAGATGTTGTGAAAGATTTTGCAATCCTTTGTAATGCCTATTTTGATGATCTCAATGTGAAGGTTTGAAGTCGCATGAGTCTGCAAGAAAATCGACCTTCTTTTTTTCTGATTGAGGGTATTGTAACATCTCAGAGATACATCGAACGGATTGTCATGCCATTGGTCATCCTATTCTCACAATGTGTCTCATCCTCATGCAGGATAAGGCACGATCGCACTACGCCTGAGCAGTCTTCTCGGCTAATATTGAGGTAATGTCGTGGCTTGCCAACAGCCCGTTTGCTGTTAAACTTGTTAGTGAACTTTTAATGTTGAAACCATTACAATTATTTATATCAATAGTAATTCAAAGAGTCGGTGTGTACAAGAGTGTCAACTACTCGCAACGGGAGCAAATGTATTGCGACCCGTTGTTACCTCCAAACAAAATTAGTTAAAACTATTCGCCGCACTTCGCAAGGACTCCCGAGCAAACCCTTGTAATTCGAGTAATTAGCTACCCATTAATTTCTACGCAATTGTTAGACGTTTTTTTTCAACGAGAATTCGGGCCGTCTTGTATCCCTTCCATCAATATAAAACTGAGTACCCATTAATTAGCAATTAATCAAAAATTAAATAAAACAAAATTGTGTAATAAACAACCCTTACCTGCGCATTGTTCTGTTCTATACTACTCTCTGAGATTTTCCTTGGCGCTCGCTTTCGATCACCCAAATACGGTAGACCAACTTTCTTTGCTGCTGGCATTGGTACGTACATATCATGTGGTATATAAATTTTTGTATTTGAAAACGATTCTGGTTGCGCTTGGAAGTACATTGATGGTATCCTGGCATCAAGTGGAAATTCTCGCATGTCGTATGAGGTCGCTCGTTGATTAATTAGGTTCATAGCAATATCACAAATTGCCCACATTTTCTACACAAAAAAAAAAGGACAAGAAAAAAGACAGGGGCCGAAAAACAATAACCTTTGTTAGCGAGATAATATTTGCAATTAAACCTAAAAATTTCAGACTTACATTATTTATTGACTCGTCGTCCGGCATCAATGCGTCCTTATGATTTTTCATTCGATCAATAATATTTTTGTAAAATCCACAGCAGAAAAATTCTTTATTTGTTACTAATGGTTCTAAAATTAACCATAAACATTTCTCCACGGCTTTAAGCTGCGCCTTGTCTTCGTGATTTGTAAATTCAGGATCGTGTGTTAGAACTGGCACGGCAAAAACTAGCATGTAGTCGGGGAGAATGTGAGGTAATTGGCTCATAGCGCGTTCAACTGCGGACCAAACGAGATTTTTAATTAATTTTTATTCGTGATAAAATTGCAAGTGTAGCTATCTCTACGAATGTTACCTGTCGCAAATGTTTTAACATATTCTCGTCTTCTATTCACATCAGTCTCTATATATGTCTTTAGATATCGTGATAATCTAGATGGGTAATTCGCAATTATTTTTTTGTTAAGCATTTAAGATAATTTCAAATTAAACCTTTTATCAGGATCCCTCCCGCCCAGAGCGTAGTATCCCATGAAGTCCAAAGGTAAGCATTTGTGTGGTATTCCCTTATTTAAGCCTTTATGCAATTTCTTAGCGAAAAGTTCTCGCACTTCTGGCACCGAATCGGTCTGCAAAGTTTCATATGAAAGCACTGAATTGGTGAAATGTTCTCATCACTAACTTACCATTAAATTTGATAAATGATAGAATTGTTCGGCAGTGAATTGATCGCCTACACCTTTCTGTTCACATATTTTCAACATAGCCTTGCCCGCACTCAATCTCAGCCACGATGCTTCGGCAGGTGAAACATGACCCAATTGCAACAAATCACCTTTTTGTTTGAGAAACGCATCAACCATACGGAACGTCTTTTGCGCTGATAGAACATCGTTTTTCAGTCCGACTAGCCAACGTGCCATCGCTTTCATTCCTTCAACTTGGCATCGTGTGAGGAAAGGTAGTTGATCTTCAGCACACCAGTCACCAGCTGGCAAGTCCGGGCGATTCGGAGGTATATCTTTAACGAGTAGCTCCTTGACAATTCGCCTCGATATTAAACTTTTGATTTGTGTCATGAACCTCTCGGGCATGTTGTATGCTATGTGACCAAGACAGACAATTGCCGTTCGATAGTTATCACTCTCAATGTTCAATGTGTGCTTGAATGAATCTAGAATATCGGGAAATATATCGCACACGTTTGATTGTTCCGATGACTGTGTATTCACAAACATGCAACGCACCGCGTGTTTAGCTTGTTTAGGCGTTCCTGATATTGCAAATTCTTTGCATATTGGAGCAAGATCTTGCAGCACTTCCGGGTGTGAATCGATTAATGGTTTGTATCGACCCAAATATGTGAAAGCTTTCAGAATGTATGGTGCAGCGTAGTCAACTTCAAAACTGAGTAGAGCAATCATATGACGAAGAATTGTTTCGTGTTGAAAATGTGCAGAGAAAACATACGCCAATACCTGAAATGAGCTCGCAAATTAGCAAAAGGAATAACTGACAGAAAATTCGTCTCGTACACTTAGAAGTTTCAAGCCTCGTTCTCCAGCTGATTCAGGAGGCAATCCCACCTCCTTGACTACTCCACCGCCCTGCATACAATCTTCAATCAATCTGCGAACGATGTTAAATAGCATGAGATGAACAAAAACTTGTATTCTGAGTTCCATTTACCCGACAAGAATTTCAATCGAACTTTGATCAACCATTACCGACGCTATTCGCTCCAATAACATTTTCACCGTATTATAATACAGGTTCGTCATGATTGGATTCCCTAACTTTTTAAGTACGTTTGCCATCATGTCCGCGCACTCTTTGCAGGATACGTCTCGCTTTAAAATCGTTTCCATTCCACGCAGTAACGCCGGATCTTTCTTCATATTTGTACTGAATTTCGTTAAGAATTCTTGTGTCTTGATTGGCTCCGGTAATTGCCTATGCGTTTCGAAAATAATTTCAATGATAATAATGTTCAAGTCTCTTAAATCGTTAGCCCTACTTACTTTGAAATCATCAAGCATTTTGCGTTCATCTCCTTCTGCAATTTCGGCGTCACTTCTTTCGTTCGATGCAACTTAATCCAATCCGATACCATCTTCCTTACTTTCAATTGATTCTTCTGCAATTCGATGAAGGCTTTTGTTGCATTATCATCAATAGTGCCGAGTAGCTGATATAACTTTTTCATTCGGTTATCAGCTGGCAATTGGTAAGGAACTAAACATGTTATGAGTAAGCGTTCGACTAGCAGTCTATCTTCGATTCCAGTCATATAATAGCCATGCAGAATCTTATCTTTAATCCAATTAACAGCTTTTTTCGTCGCCTCTGGAACATTTGAATCACTTAAATATTTCTTATATATCATAGCGAGGCCATTCATTGCTTCCTTTCTTATTTTAAATCTCTTATCTAAGGTTCGTTCTTTGACGAAATCTAGTAAATCCTCGGATTCGGATACGATTTGAAAGTCACGCTTTGCTGTTTCAACAATAGCCATAACGACTTCATACCGTACTGTTTCGTCCGAATCGTGCTGACGCACTTTAAGCGTTTCTATTATTTCTTTCCGCAAGTGTGGCTGATTGAGCAAGAAGTGCATTGTACTTTGAACGCATTTAACACGTATCGGAACGGCTATATCGTAGAAACGTCCCAGAAATTGCCTCCATAGCGATGTATGGCGCTTCGAAAGATTTGAATTCTTCTCGGAGAACATTCGAGCCAGCAGCGCCACAGCTTCTGCACAAACAAATTACAAACGGATAAGAAATTTCTTCATTGAAATATCGATTAAAAATTGATCTTACTCAGTCTCTCTGTCTCATTTGCTGATTTCAATTTACATTCCAGTTGTGGTAGTACAGACAGAAGAATATTCGGACTAATTACATTTAACTCATAAATGAGGTCGTACACTTTGGATGTTATTGCGTAGTTTTTATCCATTTTGTCCATGATTAAAACTTGATTGAAAAACTAGAAGAAAAATGAGAATCACAGCTAAAGGAGTCTACCAAGATACAATAATGAAAGAGAAGTTCTAACCAATTGGATGTAGGTCTCCAAAGTATCACTTGTCTTCATTATCAATTCTTTGGCCAAGAAATAAGCGTGCTTTCGACTGGATTTGTTCGGCTCTACAATATTTATCAGAATAATATCCAACAATTCATTTGAAACATTATCTGACTCTGTTATGAGCGGGACAAATATGTCAAGGATGAACCCTTTTACTTTCCCACTGTGCTCATCACTGGAATTCAACACATATTATTTGTTTATTCTTAAACAGTAGGAATAGGACGAATTGGTCGATGTCTCCGACTCACCTTACGAGCTTAAACATTAACGAGAACAATTGACAAAAGATTTCTTGCGAATCTTCAATCTCAAAACACATATTGAACGATTTAACATAGGCAAGATTTTCCAATAGATAGAAGTAACGTTTGAATGCAGCATCCTTTGGATCTTTCAATCCGTTCAGTTGTCGAATCAAAAACATGAAAATCATTTTGATTTGTTCTTGATCTTTGTATGGAGCTTCTGGTGCATAAACGCGTAGTACATCGGCGATACAACATGCTATAAGCAATTGTACATCTCTGGATGGATGCGTTAGAAAATGTTCGTCTGCCAGATGGAGTGCCAATGGTATATAATGTTGATATATTCCATCGTCTTGTCCCATCGTTTGCAGAGTGTGTGTAAGGGTCTGCAGCATAAGAATGAGTGAAGATTTTGTGATTTGGGAATCATTTAACTTACCTTTAGCCGCCGAATCAATTCATCCGCACCGAGATCCTCTGTTAGAGGTTTACATCCAGGCGGATACGCTATGTCTGCCATGTTTTCTATTTAGAGACGTTATAATTTTATCTGTAAACAAAAATAAATAAAATAAATCTCGGAGTATCAATTAAATATAGCTTGAAATTGAAATTTAATTTTAAATTTTCATTGAATCAGCCGCCGATATACAAAATAAAACCGAAAGGAAGGGGAATGCTCGCCACATCTGCCGAAACCATTCATTTTGTTCATCAAAACCAAAACACGATAATTATTTCAATCAGCAGTAGACAAAGCGGTTGATCAATTGCGTACCCCGGAATTATTTCAAAATAAGTTCACATTTTTGTCAGTTCCTATGACCATAGGCAAAAACAACACTAATCATTTTTCTTCTTTTGTTACAGTAACCACTTTTCCGTTCATTCAACTAAGACTTATCCAGGCTGCAGATTTCTCAAAGGAATTGTCAAGTTGAATGATAAAAGGATCTGGTGACGTTGGAATAGATGGAAGCTCTCACGAGCTCCTAAATCACTTTTAACCGAGCGGGGCTCCTACTTTTTTCACTTCTTTGACTAGCCTGTTACCTATTTTGCTTCGCATTGTTGTTATGATATCTTTTGCTATATTCCCTCATTTTATGCTTTTGTTTGTGATAGTAATCTTGGCAGTGTTGTCCTGTCTATTCATTCAAGGAGAATTTGAACCTTTGCTGCAAAAAAAAAAAAAAAAAAAAAAAAAAACAGGTGTGGGGACGCGAATCTTGCCGAAAAGGCTTAATAGCTATTTGGAGGTCACTTCAATTGTGTCGGGTTTAACCCTCTGCGATGCATTCGGTCCGCCAACAGGCGCCAGCAAACTAATGGACAAAGCAGAAACCTCTACTTTCCGAGAACATTCGGTAACCGGCGGAATTTTTGAAACTATTTGAAAAACCTCGAATTTGCTGACGATAATACTCTTGGTAATAGGTTGCGTTCGAGCATCCTTTTTATGGACGAATCGTGGAATCAACTGTATCCAATTCCCAATCGACAGAATAGGATAGTGAGAACAAGCGATCCCGCCAATATTCCTGTAATAGTGATCAAAATTCGGCTCAAAAATTATGATAGTTGGCGGAATGAGCAGCCGTGAAGAAAGAAAATTTCACTTTGTTTCGCAAGGAGTATATGTTGATGGAGAATACTAAAGGGAAAATATTCCCCTTGTTTTTGTGCAATCCTTTGCACGATGGTGCCACGGCGCATACTACATTGAAAACAAATGAGGCGATTTATAAAAAAAATTTTCCAATGTTTGGATTGATTGGTTTGATAATTCCCCTGATATCAATCCCATCTTAAATGTGTGCGGAGATTAAATTAAAGGAGAGTGTCATTAGTGAACTCAGAAAAAAATAGGCAAAAATTGGCTGCTGCTACAATTTAAGTGGGATGGAATTATAGCAGACTACCTAATAGATTTATGTCAAAGTATCAGAAAGTGTATGTTTAAGAGTGTATAGACAACGAAGGACGACATACTTTATACTAATTTTTTATTATATTACGTCTCGATACGTAGTTACTTAGTTTATAATAATAAAAAAAACGCAATCTGGTTGCTTTCAAATTTTATACAAGAAATGCAGAACTCTGCACTTCTGCGCCACCCTGCACGTTGATAAATAGGTCAAAGTTGTTTGTGACAAGATTTTGGTTAGATCAGTTTTGACATTTCAGATCTGATACAATCAAAGTGTTAAGATAAAGGAAGATCTGGAAAGGGATTGTTCGGACATGTACTGAAAAATAGAAAAGAAAGTTTGAGACGGGCTGGAAGCATTATATATCGAACAAGTAAAAGTATTTATTGAAAGTATTTATGGAACTGCTAAAGTGACGAGAGTCAACATCTTTTTATTGAAACAACTTCGAAATCATATGATAAGGGCTGTAACTGTGAGTGAAAACCACTGAAGCCGCTGTTTGCAGCTGTTCCCTCGTGCAGATCGGTGTATTGAAACTTGCTTCATTAGTGGGTTCATTCCTTCAGAATCATTCGAATATTCGGACATGAATCGGTAGGTTTTTGATTCTGACGGCCTGAGGGATTACTGAGAGAGTGAGCCCTCTATCCTTTTGCGCCGACAAGCGATCGAGGATGCCCTTCTTCATAGTGAGAACCGCCCGAGCGTAGTGCGATACACAGTTCCATTTGTCCTTAGACACCAGCATCTTTTCCACCAGTGTATCTGGAAAGATCTCCTCTATTCTCTCCCTGAGATGAAAACGCTGTCTCACCCAACGTTCGCATGTGAAGAAGGTGTGGCAAGCATCATCCGTAATCCCTGGGCAAAACAGGCAGTCAGGAGACCGTGACTTTCCCATTTTGTGTAGGTAAGACTGAAAATACCCGCGTCCGCATACAGATATATTTAGTTGGGCCAACGATAACAAGACCAAATGTCCCCAGAACTAGAGATCCAGAGACCTAACGATTCCGATTTAGATACTCTGTTCGATGAGACTGGTCGTGTTACTATGACGGGTAACATGACATCTAAATTTTCGTTTTTTCATTTCATTTTTTCGGCACTTTGTTTTGATATCAAGCTCGTTATTGTTTTAGCAAAAAAATAACATCCTTAACGCATCACACTCACGACTTCTTTGTGGGGACGAAAGAGGGTGAAGGTACATATTCCGAGCCAGAGTACAGTGTTGTGCCGCCAAAGCGGACGTTGAGCAACGGGTTAACTCCCCGTCCCTGTAAACCCCATTGCAGCAGAGCCTCGGAATGCATTGTACCTACGGCATCGACCTGGCAACTGAAAAAAGCATTGGATCCTGGAATGTCAGATCACTGAATACCCTTGGCGCTGTTAAGAACCTTTTACAGCAGGTCGATCACTATAAATTGAAAATACAGGCAATCGAGGAAACGAACTAGACTGAAAGTAATATTCAAGAAATGATATCGCACACAATATTTAGAAGTGGGAAGCCCGCTGAAAAGCGAGGATTTCGAGTGGCAACAATTGTGCATCGGGAGTTCAAATCGCATGTTATTGCTTTAAAGGCTGTCAATGAACGGATATGTGCGATGCGTATAAAAGCGAAATACTTCTAAATTTGGCTGATAAAGACACACGACGCGACCGAAGAAACGAAGGAAACGTTGTACAATCATCTGGAAAAACTAGTCAACTCATTGCCCAAAACGCTTAAGTTTGCAATAAGCTTTCTCACAGGAGAACAACTGGACGATATAGCTTCCAGGATGAAACAAATGACAACGGCTAACGTCTGATTGACTTAGCATGTAGCAGAAATTTAGTCATACCTTCGACTTGCTTCAAACATTGACGCATGTATGAAATTACCATTGTATGACCGAAAAGCAACTAACAAAATCAGATCAACCATTTTCTGATCAGTTGCCGCATACAGTATCGAAAATGTGGGTAATATTTTTTGTATCTTGGCACTAAAATGATGAGAACCGCTAAGATAAGAGACGAAATATGCCGAAGAGTACAGCCCGCGAATTAAATCATTTATTCAGTTCTGACGATTATGAAGATCAGCAGGAACGCTAGAAAACAAAGCTGCAAGTATACAAATCTGTGAGAAAGATCTATCAGTATAGGTTCCCTCTTTCTTCCCAGTTGATAAAAATATATAATTTTAATTTGACTGTCATTTCTCTTGGTAATTTTGATTATCCTTATTGTATAAATTTAGGAAGTCATGTGCGTCATTCAGAATTTGGATTAGTTGATGATTTTTCGAATCCATAAAGCGCATTAGAATTGAGAAGGCAAGATAATGTCTGTCACACACTCTATGCGGAGTTCAAAGTGAGACTGTTAAAAATCTAAAACGAAATTGGAATGTTGTGAATTCCTTATTGCTAAACAAAAATTGGAAAACCTTGTGTTAGTTACGAGTAACCTGGTACGTGCTCATAAGTGTAAGCTTTCGTCTCACTGGAACCGACCTGACTAGAGTTAAAGTTCTAGGTTTCTAGGTATCAACAGAAGACCACCTAACGCCCAATGTTATCAATTTTAAGTAAGACTCGGAATCTGTAACCTGTAAACTGGAAGCACTCAAACGGTTATCCCATAGGGAATGCACTTAAATATTTACTACATACTAATCCCAAGCTCCATGGCGCACTGGTGATAGTGGTGGTGATATACTGAGAGGACTATCATGGTTTTGAACGTGGATTGAAAGAATAAAGCAAATGCTTTACATGGAGTAAACAAATCGTTCTTATTTTTGGTTACTAAATCATCGAGCGTAGACGATGTAAAGATTTAGATGTTAAAATATGACCTACAATGCAAATAATGAATTTATTGTTTCTAGGATTTGATTGGGCGTTTTTGGTATCAAGTTGCTTCCTTGCTGCAAAACATCATATTGCTTTGACAGTTCGTACAAACATATTAGCCTGAAATATTAAAACAGAAAATGCGCTTCAACCGTGCAAAGAAGACATGTGTCTATGTAATAAATGAGAACTGATATCAAATTGCTCGTTATCCTTTTTCGCCAAATCATAACATGATAACGATATTCACTACTCACTCCCAATAAGCTCTTCTACTTTAGGTTAAGTATCAAACATTTTGGCACAATTATTTTTTCTTTGTTTTTACTAGACTGCATCAAGCCAGTCTCGTGTCACAACAACTCCCAAAAGGACTCGTGCAGCTGCTTCCGATGCAGTCGTGCCAGCAAAGCAGAGTTCTTTGAACAATTGCCGCAAAGTCGCGAAGCACCAACTCAACTGACAGCTGCTGCTAACATTTGACAACAGCGCTTGGCTCGCGAGCAAAAAATCGTCTTTCGCTTTTTTCTACTCATTTCCATTCCTAGTTAGAATGAATAATTCCCTTTGCAGACAACTTTCCATTGCGCGGATTATCCGTGTCATCCATGGAACTAGCACGACGACACAACAGTTGAATAAACATAAACACACGGGCGAGGTGTAATGTTTGAACCAGGAAGCGAAAAAAAATTATCATGTCCAAAAATAAACAAACCAAACCTCTCTGCTGTGCACTTTTATCGCGAAATTCGCCTTTTTTCTTCATCAACTTCACTTGTAAACGCAACGATCGCGTCGCCCGTTTACTCGTGCGCGTCACGACATCAATATCAGCCCAAACAGATGCGAGACCACGACGTTTTCGCGAAATGCCGGCTACAACACACGAAAACTTATTATTTTCCTTTTAAACTTGGATCTACCAATGGCTGGCGTGGTAAACTCAATACGCCATCTTTTGAGGCGTCGTTCTTTCGTCGTTTTCATAAATTTCTTGCTTCCGGCTTAGATGGCGCCGAAGGCGTTTTAGTTTGCCAGCCAAGTAGTAGATAGCGCGATATTGAGTTCTGAGAATTGCAATGCATTTCCTAGAACTAAAAATGTCAGAATAGTTAGCGCGGATGAAATAATTGTTAACCGGAGAAATTCATCAACGTTTTGTGTATGGTTTTATTCGCGGGAAAGCATTGTTAGCAAATGTGTTATTAAAATTAGAGCATGCGTGCCACAAGTGAATTTATTTAAAGATACGAAAACGGAATACACTCGACTGACTTTGGTACATTCAAAAAAGGTAAATCTTTATTTGAACAAAAACCCTAAATTTGAATAAAATAGTGTAGAATATATAAAATTGCTTACATTTCCCGTTCCCACAACTTTATTAACGATTTCAAACGCGCCTGTGACAAAAGAAGAAATAACTTTGTTATTGGTACTGCCATATTCCACGTATAGTCATGGCACTCGCAGTTTTTATCAAATGTTTTTTTCAAATTTCAAATTATTGCTTGTGCCTTGAGAGTTGGATGAGACGTAGATGGGCCAGTAAACAATAAATTTGATCGAATTTCTCGAAAACTCAATCACATTGACGGAAATTCACTGCTATATACTTGAAAAATGTACTGAAGGGAAATAAATACAGGAGCAACAATTTCGATTATGGTATTTGGTTGCTATGATTTAAAATTAAAAAGTCGGATTAAACGACTTACCAATGAAAAATGGCGAAGGGGTAATTTGACTCCTTGTTTCTCAATTTTTTTTTTTAAATAATAATAAAACCTAAATCTGTTAAAAAATAATTGGTAACATTCAAACTTCACCCTGATCAAAAGGATAAAATTCTTCCTTTTGATTTGATAATTGCACGATTACGGTCGCAAATGAATTTCGTAAATCATAGAACCACAAAATGAACCCTTTGTGGTCGGAAGGCACCGTTCGGGTGCCAAGGCGATACGCGCGGTATGTCCGAAATTGCCTGATTGGCGAAAGTCGGTGTTTACTTTAAATTTTGTTATCACCAAAAGATAGGAACGCAGTATTGGTTCTTGACAAGGCACATTAGCTATTGATGTTCTTTTGTATGAAGTGTGAAATCACACAGCTTAACGGATATAAGATAAAATTAGTAAAATATCCTTCTAGGAGTGTAGCTCCGAAAATGTTTTCAACCTCAGTTGAAAATCGACGATTGCGACGAGAGTATCTGGGTAAGTATCGAAGAAAGTATCGAACCCTCAGAAAAGTGGATATTAGAAATGAAATTAGCTTTAGCGACGATGAATTCTGCTTTGAAATAGTCCAGGATGAAATCGATCGCATTTACAGAAAAACTAGTGTTAAAGAATGCGAAAGCAGTATGGAAGTTGTTAATGAGGTATAGGGTGCAAGTAGTCGAAGGATCAGCAAAATAAACTGTGATTCCGAAAGTTACAGTGATGCCCCACAACTCTCAGATCAATCGGAATTGACACCTTGTGACGAATAAATGGAATTACCACCAAGGATGAATTTCGTTCCCGACGAAAGACCTGCAAGGCTACGGCTACCCGCACGTGTCGTAGAGCTTCTGGATTTTGAGAAGTTTTTTTTTACCAAGGAGCTGGCGGATTAGATGTAGCAGATACAAACCGCCAATCTTTAAGAAAGTTAGAGGGAATGGTGCAAATAATGTTTTGTAAATTTCCGCACCTACAAACGCTACCTGCTCCGTGATTGCCTGTGACTTTAAAAAAATTTTTGCTTGCAACTTTGTAATTTGGCGTACGTCAAACATGTAAGGCATCGTCAAAGGCAAAAATATTAAATTTGGATTCGTCGGTGAATATAACCGCATTTCAAAATCCAGTATTCTTGTTCGAATGTTTCCTGGCAAAATTTAAACGACACATTTGGTTCTTAACGATAACAAACGCTTCTTGTTGTATTGTATGCTTGGTATTCTTCCGAAACCATGTTGTTGCATCACACGGCGAATATTTTCCGGGTGGCATAGTTTACTCAACTCAGCTTTTTCGAGCCGATAACCTCGGATTGTCCTGGAATTTTTGGAACAATATGGCACTCATCAATCGTGTTGAAAATCTTGTTGGGAGCCTTTCTGCCCTTATCGTGCATCCTCTTTACGTAAATAAATCTGTTTATGATGATCTGCACTGTACCGCCACTCAGCTTAATCATCTCACAAATTTGACGAATAGGCATTTTTGAAATGATTTAGGACATGTTCTCACTGTTGAATTGTCGTAGGTGGTTCCATTTCACAAAACATACGTCTCTATATATTCTTGGAAAAACAAGTAAGATTTATCTGGATCACGTTACAAATGTAATGATTAACGCAGCAAAGGAAATAACAGTTGCATTGCAACATAACGGTACATTGGAGCATGAGGGTACATTGCAACATAACGGTTCATCGCACAACAGCAAAGAATTTGGAGAAATTAAGTTGCGGCACTGTTTTTCATTGGGTTTTCCAATTTTGAATTGTTGTAAAGTATTTTAAAAAAATACTGAAAACATAAATCCAGTCATAACGTTAAAGTAAAGTCAGTCGTAAAATACATTTCGATTCCTACCGGTAGCGACACAAATACAATAAAACAGTCTCCTCAACTGTAAATGATATTTATCAGCAATGTATCACCACACACGATTTGTATGAGATTGCAGGACAACTCTACCTATCTCCACCCCACTTCTAGCGGAGTAGAAATTAGGGCAGTGCACACTCAACGAATCAGTGATGATTCTAAAGAATTTTGGTAAAGGAAATTCAGAGAAAGGAACTACCAAGTGAAAGAGAAAATATGAGAGCGACAAGGTATACTTGCCAACCAGGTTACAACTGCATGGTTGCGATAGAATCATATACCAAGAAATCGTTTCAAGGCTACACTTTGTTCATAGTATTACCTTTTCAAGCTAACAAAAGTCAAGTACATATTGCAGAGGGAGATTTCTGGATAGTTGGCATGAAAGGCAGATCTATTGCAAAGCTTTAGCTATCAGTGATTTGTTCCTGTTTTCCCTAACTACGAGGAAACGAGAGAAAAAGACTCGCCTGCGGCAAGCGGATGAAAGTAAACTGATACCAAGGTAGAACCTGCAAGACAGGTTTCTACAACAGATCCTGCCATGAAGTTTATTCTACATACACCAGATTTCGGTATACTCTGTTGGAATACAAACCTTACAAGCTCTGAGCTGAACACAATTTCTGGAAATCACTCTCTAAAACGCCAATTTATGAAATCATCTCAACATATATCTGCATTCTGTCAGTTGTGTTCCTCAGTCGTGCAGGGGCTTGAAATCCGTAGTGATACACCAGAGCGACAAGACTAGGCCTAACTGAAAACATTCTGCAAAAAATGGCATGGGCACCTATAAACTAACCTGGCGTGTCCATCGCTGTACTCCTCAAATATCATGGGCGTTCTAGCAAATGAAAAACTACATATCTTGGACAGCGTGAGACTAGGCTCACGATCCTATAATATAAGCTCCCTGCAGACGTTTAAAAAGTGCATGGCGTGTGAGCATATACCGAAAAAATTTATACAAATCCAAATTTTTCCAAACCAAATTCGCCTGCTTGAATAATATAAACTTCTTCATCGACACGACTTCTGGCAATGCTAAGGGCAGGAGTATCGCATTTCTGGCTTCAACGTACTAAATCATCTCCCGAATTGAATACAATTTCACTGTCTTCGACACTAGCCGGACTTCATTTGTCCGTAGGCGGTGGCCTGCAAAATATTGTTCGGTTCGTTTTATATCTCATGTTGTCTTGGTCAGGACGAACCCCCAAGCTATTCTATACACTTAAAATAGGACATGAGGTAACGAAATGAGAAACCGAGTCAATCTCAATGCAATATGCTCATTAATGGAAAATCATATGAACAAATCACCTCGCTTTAGTGATTTCCGATCAGTTTCATCTGGCTATACATTTTTTTAAGCGCAATCAGTGCTTGGACAACAAATCTTCAAATTTCCGTTTTTTGTACGGAAACTGTATCACGTGCATCTCACAATTATGCCTAAATAGCTCTTAAAGTTCATCAGCATTCCGACCACCACATCGTACTCTAGACATCTGCCTTTCTGGAACAGGGATCCTACTACCTCAAACATTAACTAGATCATATGTGGCCGGAGATTAATCATCTTTTGACGAGCTCTTCGACGTCGTTCGATCGTCCTCGATCTTTGTATATAGAAACCATGAAACAATGGAGTCATATCGTGCGTTTTTGAACCGTATTATAATGGCTGTGGATGCCTCGATCACACAGAAACTACTTAAACTGAAAATAATGTCCACATGCATGTCGAATAAGGACTATAAGGCTGTGGCGGTTAGAGAAAATCTGTCACAGAACCTTGAATCGCAAAAGAGCCTATTAAATTGCATTAAGGGTACAATTCAATTTCTTGTACACAAAGCTGAAAAGAACACACGTTTTTAAAGGTAGATTGATATCAATGAACTCTTTGCACCACATGTTCGGGATTATAAATACCCTTTCGGGGATGCGAACCGCAAACTTCTCCATAATGTGGATACTATGTAGGAGAATAAACTTTTGTTCATCAGATTGGAACAAGATTTCATAGCCTGACGTCTACTTGGTCGGACGTTCCTTTTGAAATCGGTATTCACTTCATATCTCCTCGATCGTATACCTATTTCATGCGGATTACTAATACTTTCTTTGTGCCACACCGCTATGCTTCTGTTGAGACTCATCAGTGTTGATTGTGCGTTTATTTCAATTTACTTAATTCAGGGTTCAAATAAACTTCATGTACGAACTTATTAGAGAAAGATTATGAGCCGAAAAGAAGGTACGTTTCACAGGTAGTTTAGTTTCAAGGAAATCCTTGCACCACGTGTTTCGGATTATGGAAATTTTGCCCACCTCCGCCGTGCAGACGAACCGCAAACTTCTCCACAAATAAAAATCCAATGCAGCAGCTCTAATTAGACTCGTTTACCTGGCAAAAGTTTCCTCACAAGTTTGGCACAGACCCTTCCTATGGATAACCTATGTGCTGGAATGTGAAAGAAATCCTCACTTGAAATAATTGTTGCCATCGTGACCCGTTCGCAAAAACATATCTTACCGTCTAAGTAATAATTCAAATTTGTTAAACAATAACAAGACACGATTGGAACTTTATTATACATATGCTATTGATTTTTCTCTTAAACATTTATAAAAACGCCATTCCTTAAAACAATAATTATATTGGAGCCTAGCTTAATTTAACTGTTTAAATATATTATGTTAAATACAGGCGATACTGTCTCTATTTAAGCTTAAGTTGTAAATTCCTTGAGCTATAATATATTTATCAAATATCTATCGATAAATATTTGAGTTATTTCTCATTGTTTAGTGTTTTACTGACACATAAATACAAAGTACAGATTCCTTTTCTCAACAAATCGTGATATAAATGCTGGATTTAATCATTTCTAAGATTATTGTACATATGTTTTTAGGCTTAGTTTACAAATGATGTTGATTTTGTGTTAATTGGAGTGTTATTCAGATAACAGATTCATTTATCCAATTAGTAATATTCATAAATGCGCAATTAACATATTGCTTAAATGCTATTGAGTTTTAAATATAGAAAAACATTTGGTATATTCTTAATCGGATACGAATCCTCAACAAAATAGACTTAACTAATTAATAAAAATTATATATATTAAAATCTCGCGAACGTAAATATAATTGATACAATATAAATAAACATAAAATTTTTGAAACAGAGGTTGCTTGAAGAATTTCGGGACAATAGTTTGTCAAACTATGAATATGTTGCCTGGTATTCTGAGTATGGTGTGGACGCAATCTTAATATCAAATAAAAAATAATTAAAAATCAGGTATCAGGGAAATTCTGTTGTAGTTCTTCCGTTTTAGTATTTTCGAAATGCATCTTCTCTTCAAATTTAAAATTATTATAATAAAAAATGCTATTATAATCCACAATAAGTACAACGATAAGAATATAAATCTGCCGAGTGTCCACAGTACTGTGTACTGTAAATTGTTCTCATTATCTGCGGAGACACAAACAAAAGGCAACAAGAATTTAAACTAGAGACATAAGACAATCATTAAAGCAGATAAACACTTACCTATAACAGCAAATCCATATCCAATCTTTGTTTTTCCCATTCGATATGATGATGTAGGCACGGCAATTTCTAAATATTCATTCTGAGCTTTGAGATCATTCAACGAAAAGTGTTGAATACGTTTCTCATAGAAATGACTAGTGCTTGGATTCGAGCTAGGATATACAAATACTCGTGAGTCATGCCAATGAGCGGAAAATATCACATGTGGGTCAATCTCTTTCAGTACACTTCGCAAAACTGGTCCTCCCGACCAGAGTATTGGCATATGTGAAACAACAATTCGTACACTATTCGGATTTGGTGCAATATTTGGATTTGTTAAGTCCATAAGCATGCGATTGACTTTGAAAAATCGCAAACGATTTTTATAGTCAAATATGTCGTTGTTCATAAATTCAATTTCGAAACGACGCACGTTTGAATTTGATATGTATTCACCATTTTCGCCACCAATATCGTTGTCGCCGGGAATGTGAACGTACTGAATTAAAATTGAATATGAATCAAATTGACCATCGCAATGCAAATGTAATAGAATGAATAATAAAATACCTTTATATTATCTTCTGCGTAGTAAATATTATCTTTTACGTCGGTTAAATGATTGTTTGAATGGAAAACTGAATTAAATCGTTTAACATATCTTGTAAATTGTTCACTTGATGCTACACTGCCTTCATCTAATAAGTCGCCTAAGAAGCAAACCACGTCCGGTGATGTAAACTTAACAGCGGTATTGTATGTCATTTTTACATATCTGCAATTAAAATGATATACGAATTGATGTCAACTTTTGTAAATATCGTAGCTCTTTACATTCTAATCTTTGTTATGTATCGGATCTATCGGTAATTAAAAATATACTCTAATTTGAGCGTTTCAACACTGCTTGACATTGTGATTGGTTTAAGATCGTGAATCAGGAGTCCTGAACCATCTACAGCTCATTCCCTTTCTCCATATTCGTATTGAAATATTTTTTCTTCGGAGAAAGTCCGACTTCTGCACAGAATTACTTGCAGAAGCAAACAAACAAGCCAAATACAATTGCAAATAAAATGAAGTACAAGGGCGGTCCGATAAGTTCTTAGTCTACAGAATTAAAAACGAATTTTGGATATTTGGCAACTGATTTTTCAACATAATCTCCTCTAAGCTCGATACACTTGATCCAGCGATGCTCTAATTTCTTTAACCGGTCTCAAAAATCCGTTTTCTCAAAGTCTGCAAAGTAAGCCTTCGTGTGTCCTTATTCGAGCCAAATTTTTGCCTGGCGAGTGATACTTTCAAGTTTAGAAACAAAACTAAGTCGCACGGGGCCAAATATGGTGGATGGTGTAGCAGTTCGTAGCCAAATTCAACAAATTTGACCGTGGCGACGGCTGAGGTGTGAGCCGGTGCATTGTCATGCCAGAAAAGTCCCAATTTTTCGCCAAATGGGGTCTTTTTCTGTAATTCAGCGTCGAATGGGACCAATACGGCATAGTAGAGCCCTGTGGCCACTATGTCTCCAGGTAAAGGTCACAGATGCAAATAAAACCTTGTGAATTTCAGAAAACCGTGGCTAACACCGATATGGCAGTCTTGGCCGTCTTACCAACTGTTTCGAGTGTTGCTTGGGCTCAGGTGTGTATCAGTGGACCCATGATTTGTCGACGGTACTCGAAAAGATACAGAAACTCCTTTAGATTGCGTTTAAACAACGTTAAACTATTCCGTGATTTGGTCGCACGGTTGCGCTTGTTGTCCGGATTGAGCAAACGCGGTACCCATCGCGATGATAGGTTTCTCATGCCGCAAGTTTTATGTAGAATATGACCCACGCGGGTTTTTGAGACGTGTACTACCTCAGCTATCTTGAATACCTTCTGTCGGCGGTCAGCCAATACGAGATCGTGAATTTTTGTCACGTTATCCTCCGTAGTAGCCGTTTTTGGGGCAACTGGGTGTAGCTTATCAGAAGCCTACGTGTGACCACGTGAAACTCGTTAAACAAATTTTTTAAGGTCACCATCGCAGCAGCAGGGTCACCGGACACAGAATCCAAGCGCTCTTTGATATTTCCCTTCTAAAAAACAAGAATCGAATCACCGACCGATATTGCTCTTTCTTTTGCTTTTTCTAAAATCCGCGAACTCGCCCAGTTTCACGCGCGGTCAAAACAAAGCTATGAGTCCGATTCAGGTGAAGTTTTGGTAGTAGCCGTCTTCGCGAATGTACTACACGATAAGGAATTTCTCTTGTGGTGGAGGCGTTATCTGGCGGTTAGGTTAAGTACATATCGAACCGCCTTCGTAACTGTACAAGTAGAATAGAGTCTGAACAATGTAAACATCAGCTTCGAAACAAATGTCTGCAGCTCTTCTAAATAAAATCGATGTACAAATGAATTTTTAAAAGAATTTTTCTAAAGTTGACTGTTGCATGGCGCTACAGCTTCAGTTGGCGCCAAGTATTTCTTTTCATATAAGAACTCTATCCAATTATCATGATTTTGCGAGATTTTTTATTTATATATTTTTTGCTTTTATTGTAATGGCTTTTATTTAAGGAAGTGAAAGAAAGAGAAGCACTTTCTCTAAAGAGAAACTGCACATTTTCGCCTCAAAACTAATAAATTAAGACCCAAAACTAAGTCTGACTGATTTACAAGGAGAGAATGAATTAGTCTCTGCCACAGTAAAATCATTGAATATATAAAAAAATCTATTATTTATTAAAAATACGTCTAACCTAGTCGCTATTAATGTGCGAATTTTTACTTACCGATCCGAATCAGCAATTTCAATCCATTTGTAAAATGATGAATCAAAATTTTCACCTAACAATTGAGGATCAGCTACTAACAATATTCGCGTACAGTTGCCTGAATTGTATGAGGATTATATAAGCTTAAAAACCTTATGTTAATATTCAATGATATTTACCTGAACTACATTCAATTGAATTCCAAAATAATCGATGCAACTCATAAACAAAAAACTCATTCCATGCTATTAAAACAATTGTCACAGTAATTAATAACCGGATAAGCGTCCTGTAATGATATGTTTAGTTTAAAACTTTAAAATTTGATTGAAAGTGGTTTATAAAGTGTGTTAGAACAAGAGAATAATGAAAAGAATATCCTTTTTTATCAATGCCACCAGCTTCGGTGATCTTGTGAAGGTGAATATTGAAAAAAGTTTTTAACGAACTGAACAGGAAAACACTATACTTAGAAGATAATAAAAGTTTCTTGTCTGCATTTATCCAATTTATCAATTTTAGGTATTGTAAACGCAGTAAACGCTGAATTTTTCATCTTAAATTTCGAATTTTTTAACTCTTTTTAAATTTTTCTTTGGTAGGTGCACTGAACTTTTTGTAAATCCTTTTCGCAATCAAGACTTATTTGCACCTGATTAGTTTTCCGTTTCATTTTAATCATTGTTAAAAACCAAACTTGGAGAATTTGAGATCTTTACGTGTCTTTACGTCAAACTTCAGATACATTCAATTTGAGTGGTTTAAAATTTCGTGAAACTCCTCCACAAGACGCGTAGTCCAACTTGCTTTGATAAGGACGCATGATACAAACCGATTAACGTTCACAAGAGAGCACTTCGATTGGGGCGCGAGTGATAAATAAACAATACTTGTACAACCAAGAGTCAAATAATTTTTTGTAAGAATCGTCATATAAGGGCGTGAAGACGTAGAAATGAGCGATTTTTTGGTGTTTGTACATATGAAACTACCAGATATCAAGGTTCAAATGTAATGATGGCGTAAGGATCAATATCCCCATCAGAAAAATCTGGGAGTGAAATTCTTAATCAAGGAAGGGTACCGACTTAAAATTTCGGAGTATAACATTAGACCAACCCCCCTATGTGGTTTCATTTCCAAAGAGGTAATACAAGGTTCACGTTTAGCCTGCCAAATCCTGTCCCTATAAACCCACATATACCAGAGCAGTCGTAGAGGAAGCTGGTATGCAAATATTACCGTTTCTCGTGCATTTAATATTAATATTAAATATCGTGGTATTTAATACAATTGATCACATTTGTGGTTTGTGAAAAAAAAATATTCTGAGTATAAACCAACCGGTGATTAACAGATGACAAATCATGTGTAGAGTCATATTGTCCTGGAAGTAAATTTCTCTCGAGCAACTGAGTGACGTTTGGTTGAAAAATGTGCTCTCCAGTCTTCAGAATCGGGTCCAAAATTTTTGAAGGATAACTGGAGGCAGCTACAAGAACATACCGAATTGGCCTTCAATTCAAACTTCAAAACAAGAAGCAGTTTGGGTTAAATACTAAACACAAGCAAAGAGCGCTCGCTGGACAAGCAGGGTATATATAAATGAACTTTTACATGCGAATTGAGCTTCATCGGTCAATCAGGACATAAAATAAGAAAAAAACTTAACGAACAAATAAGGGATTGCGACAAAAGAATACGATATACGTACGCAGCAATTGAATTCGTCTTTGCGAACCATATGATTAACACCAAATGTATAACAACTCTCATCAGGAAAACAGTGGAAGAATTACATCTAAAAGATGAAGAACAAAGTTTAAAAGTATTTGAAACCATGGGAGTACCGAAGCAAAGACCATTCCACGGACGAATCATAAACGAACAAACAAGCTCTGGTTCGAACATAATCTTCGGTCGCTAAAACAACTTTACAGACTTTACGAAACCATCAAAGGAGCGCGAGATCAAATCGAGGAATTCCATATAGAGGTAAAGAGAGTTTTCTCTCCTCAGTACTTGGAAAACGTGGGAAAGAAATTTCCGGGAACCAGATAGTTGGCGTCGGCGACAAAAACGAGCCGTCGAGAATGCTTGAGGTAGCAAGGTAACCGTTCGACAAGCGACCAACAAATGAAACAACAAAAGTGATGTTTGCTTGTCCTCTGAACGAAATTTCGTCGTGTCCTGTCTGTTTTATTGCAACATTCAGAAGCGCGTCTCGTCGGTGTGTAATCTGCATGGGGTTGAAGCCACACAAACAAGCGAGGAACAACAGAATTCTTATTGCAGAGCAAACAATCCGCATTTCCGTCCCTGTCGGACAAATCACAGATTACTGCGAAACAAGCAAGATGGTACCTAATGCATAAGGGGTCTTTGGAAGCATTAGCTATAGAGCTAAATAATAAAGAATAAAATGAAAGAAATTCAAGCGACACAAAAAGTTGCAGATGATCTCACCGAACTTATAAACTAGAAACGGAGAACTGGCTTATGAAAATAAGATGAAACGAGTTTGCAGCTGTCCCAAATCGATAGGGGTTATAGTTAATATTCGGCCTATATGGACGCATTCTCAGCTTACAGCGAGGAAAGAAATTGAAGGACAGTCCTTCACATGATAATCGAGAAAGGAGATCATATCGAAACACCAGGATCGATTCACGTACGGTAGCAGGCATAGACCTCGAATATGAAATAGTGCAAAAGCGGACCAGATGGTTATGACTTACATAGTCTAACAGTCTTTGTAACACCTGAAGCTGAATTCAATCGACACCAACAGGACCCTAAATGTATTGATAAGGGACCCCAACATCGTATTGTTGACAGATCACACTATTATGGGATAACATGTCGAGCAAAAAGGCATTCAAAGTAAATGCTTTGTTGCATTGTTAACAGTGCAAATCAGCCTGGGATAACATACCAAGCAAAAAGCATCCAAAACGATACACACTTGCCAAGACAAAGGAGAAAGCTTTGATACTTTTTTGGATAGTTTGAGTCTGCCGCACAAGCGCTTCAAATGATGAGAACTTAACGACGAATAGTTGGAATTCTTGTTGTTCGTGTTCTTGAAAAGAAGAAATGTCTTGATGTCTTGTTGCCTTTCAGGCAACTTGTGAAATTATAAAAAAAAACAAAAAATTTGCAGTTCCATTATTTTGTTCTTATAATCTGTTTGTGCATTTAATAATCAATCGTGCATCAATTAAGCGGGAATCAAAAAGAGCTTAGGTTAGATTCTATTCAGTTTTTATTTTAAATATTGTGGAACACAAATGTTATAAGGTATAAGGGGCAGAATACAGCAATTTCACCGACATAAGAAGCAACTGTTTGATCCGTTTGCAGTCTTGTGTGTTTGCTGATCAAAAATGCAATGACACCTACCACGGCCCAATTGCAGATCAGTAACCATTTGACAGCATAAGCTTTGGCACTAATGTGGTAAAACTGGAAGGTGATGGTTGTGCTCAGCAGTTCAACGATTCACGAACGAGCTATATTGAGGCGAACCAACTCGCTGCCTATGCAGACGACATCAAAATTCTTTCAAAATCTTCAAAATATTCCACGGAACTCAACATGAAGACAGAAACAATGAGGCTACAATTAAACCAGTCGCAATTGAAATGCAGAGGGCATCAGACAAAACTTTGCGCTTAACCAATACAGCATAGAAAACGACGGTAAATTGTTTAGGCGTCAAATTGTTGAATGATGAACAACAGTTGCATTAAGAGCTATTTGTGGGAAAACTGAGAGACTTAGAGCAAAGACAAACTGCAGAAAACGTTGGCCCAACTCAGTTGTGATTTTCGAAACCAGAAGACGCATTCAGTGATGCGAGATTTCTTATCGCATAAATTGATGGAAAGTCAAGAGCCGTAACAGTCTGAAGTGGTACAAAAACGATGACAAATTATTATACTAATGGACTTGCAAGTTTGGGAAGCCCAATAGAAAGAATAAAACAAAATTGCGCAAAAGACTCAAGAGTTGTGTGTGAGGGAAGGATGCATTATGTGGCCAGTTAAAATGATCTTATTCGACGTTTTTATTAAGGTACCAATTCGATATCGCAGACAACATTGTTTGTGTCTATATGAATTCCTCCTTTTTCGAATTGTAAAAGTCTGCTGATAAATAAATCCCCGCGAACTGGGCGATAACAGCTTGTAAAAGGTGTGATAGCTTTATCAGTAGGAAAAAGAGTTTTTTTTTGCGTTGAGTAGATTGACTAAAACATTGCGCAACGAACATTATTTTCCAAACAGGTGTAGGCTTTGTTGCTAAGTCCCAGAGATAAGAAACATTTTCTATCCATGTTATTTCGTTGAAATTTCATTAATAACAACTGACTGGATGAAAAATAACACTTGACCTCGACGCATTTTGAAATATTTCCACATTACTGAATGTGTTTAGTAGATGCGGGATAGAGTGCGGTGCAAATGTTTTGGTAGCTGCTAATTGATACATGTACATTCTCTACAATTATAACACTCGGACGCTTTAACGAATATTTTTTTAAATTAATAGTCATGCCCAAGACATATGGAGGTGCAGGATTCGGAAAGATTAGGGATTTTTATATTTGATTGGAAATTGTTAAGCGCGAGGTTGAGTTTCTTTCAAAAACTTTAATACCAAGCCTTGGATGTATTCATTTTTAACATGTCAAGCCGAAAATACTCAACTTTTGTGCGAAGGCTGTCTTCCTTTGAACAATAGAACTACAGTGTAGAACGCGAATATTATTATTGATTAAGATTTAGCATTAGAATCACAAATACGATTTCCATAAGCAAATACGTTGACCCGTTCCCCATGAATATGAATCCTTCGGCGTTTCCCACTGGCTCCATCACAAAATATCAATGTATTGATTCATCAATCAACATCCCATTGTCCGACTTATCAAGCATCATCGCCTCACCACTTGATACACTTTTTTCGATTCACATATGCCCATTTTATTTTTAGCGCAACGTTCTACAAACTCGTCCAATCATTTTGCATACCAACAATATACGGAGCACATACTTATCGACTTATTGTAATAATTACAACAAATAGTTTATGATTTGATTAATTTGTTGCGTACTAATGCATACACCTTAAATATAATTTAAAAATTTTACCTGTGCACAAAGCGTGTAGCGACCATCGTTTTGATCGGGCCGACGTTCTCAATTCCATTCTCATATGAATACAGCTGTTATTTTAAGATTCTAGCCGCGATGATCATAAATAATTCTGAGGCGATTAAACGTGTAAATAAAGAGAAAATCTATGTATAGTTGGTTGTTGTTGGGTTGAATGTGTTAACGAACTTACCATCGATAAGTACAAGCGCGCAAACGTAAGCATGCAAATTTGCGGAGAGACTGGAATGCAAATATTTCAGAGTGTATACATTACAGTGCAGCTGTCGATATAAGGCAGAAGAAAAAAAATCCACCCTTAATTAGATTTAATTCAATTATCATAGTCCCAATACACAACCACTATGTCTGCCACCCATGTCTCGTTGCGTTGCTAACAAGATTGTTTACAAATAAATAAATGTCAAATGTCGGCAAGGTGTAAGTTAGTTGGACTCATTGTTGTGTGGTGAAAAAGTTGCATGGGGGAAAATCAGTGTCAACATTTGGCGGGTATCAGTTGAAAATTGTTGTCACACATTGAGTTTTGAATTAATGTGCAGCCGTTTGAAATTGTTTTTTTTTTATATCGGTAAACCATTTAATTTAATATATTAATAGAAACAAGGCGGAAGGCAGTTAAAGTTTAAAAACAATAAAGTTAAAAGTTTGACGCATTTGCTGGCAGGTTTTTCTTCGTCTTCGAAAAAAGTCTTCGTCGTTAAGTGAAGATTCTCATAGAAAGGATTTTTGTCATTCTTTTTCTTCTAAATGTAGGATTTGGGATTTGGATCGGCTATAAAAAACAAACGAATATTTTCTCTAATGAATTCTTATATAATTTATAAGTTTAATGGAAAGATTGAACCGACTGATTATGTGATATTCGAAAGTAGTGTGCTAAAGATCGAATGTATATGGGATCTTCTTCAGTATTGGGAAACAAAAACCCTTTAGTATGGAAGTGCTTCAATTTAATGCAATAACATTTCCTTGCTTGTTTTCAACGAAAAGTTACCTAATAATGCCGCCAGATCAAACTCCATACCAGACAGTCAATTGTTGTGGATCCATTGGTTTCTTGACGAGGACGTGTAGATTTTCTGAGCCTTAGATATGACAGTTTTGATTATTGACCTATCCTCCGAGCTGGAAATGAGCTTCATCTAAAATGATGACTTATCGGGGAAAGAGCGAACATTGATCTATTGAGCGAATCGAAAACGCATCATATGATACGGCTTCAGCTCTTTTACAACTTGAACTTTGTACACATTCATACCGAGATCTTTATGCCAAATTCTTCGCAGAAAAGTGCTTGCAATGTTCAATTCTTGAGAACGATGACGTTGATGGCTGTTGAAGCCCACTCTGAGCGACTCGCACGATGTTTCCTTTTGAACGCACTAGACGAGTACGTACACGGATTGTTTTTTGCAGTAATGATGCAGTTTAACGAACTTATTTTAAAAATAATCCATAAACTGCAGTTTTGGCACATATTTTATGTCAATTTTCTTTTGTAAATTTTGTTGGTAGTTTAAGTAGAAGACTCACTATATTGGAAACGTGTTTATGATATTTTCCAACTCTGTTCAAGCAAAAAGCGACCCATTTCATTAATGTCAAACGTTAAACTAACTTTCTGTCACACTGAAAATGTCATCCAACTTTGCAACCACAAAATAACCTCTAGTTCCAATTCTAAACGTTAGTTGGCCCACCCTGTATAAAACAGTAGAAAAACTGGAAAACTTGGATTTAAAATAAGCTGAAAAGCAAAACACAGCCAGAAAAATGAAAACTAGGATTAGATACAGGACGCACGCATAGTTATTTAGTTTCAAACTTAAAAATAGGTACGTCGCTAAGAGCACTTGCCTTTTACGCTGCAAGTTCTTGGTTTAAGTGACGCTGGCAACAGTTGTACTTGTATATGTGAGTGCTGTGTATAACTATTAGTTAAAAAATTAGTTTATATATTTATTTTTAATTAGTTATACAAATAGCTGCGATGTGCAGGAAAGGAAATAATGAAGGTGTAGCATGGTTTTGACAAAATCACGCTGCCATATATCCTTGGTCTTGTGATATAGGTTTTCTACAAGTTAATCCCGTTCATTAATTGAAGATTTAATAAGCAATGCAAAAAATATTTGTTAATAATGAATATAATAAATAGTTCAGTTTCACTATCGTTAGAAAGTCAAAAACGAGGACAAGAACGATAGGATCATTTCACCCGCCTCTATAAACCTCATTATGGGTATACTTCTGCTGGTAACTGTTATACAACCTATCTTTCTCATTATACTTTGTTGACTTTTCTCGTTGGAAAGTCGGTCAACGATTACACTCCTCCACTAACCTTGTAGTGAGTTCAAATCCTTCAACGAAAATAATATAGCAGGTGAGATTCGAAGCATTTGCTGAGGACTGAACTGACAATGCTCCAGTGCAGTGAGTATGTAAAAGTAATTGACTACCGTTGTCATTTGTAGGACTCAACTCGGTTCATAGAGCTGTTCCTCACACATAAGGAAACATTGGGAAATGATTGTGGCGGATATGACAAAACTTTAATTCGCCATTACATACTATGTTGGTCGTCAATGTGGTGGCCTGAAAGGGCACTCCACTAACTTGAAGGCATACACCAACTATTTGGAACTTTTCGACATTCCACTTTGTTTTAGACCAGCCAGGATATTTGAAGCGAACATGGATACAGAATACACGGACGGACAAGTGAAATCAGCATACAATCTGCCGCGCTTCCTCCACTCGCTATATCCATTCCACTCGGGTGGAATTCAAGGAGCAAAGTTGTTGTACGTCTGGTTGGCAATGGTTAAAAGTATCCTTCTGTTGAGGTACAAACAAACGGAAGGTGAAATGGTCATTTCTAAGGTGTGATGTATTACAGGAAATGGAATGAATTTCAGGCGAGCTTAGTGGGAGACCTGGCAGCTCTTAGCCCAGTTGTCTGAATCTATTTTAAGTGTTTTACATGCGAATCAATATTGCATTTGCGTTTGAGAGATTATATGCTTCGGGGGTAAGTGGTTGCCGTGGATTCCATGAAGTTTCGGTGGCGAAGTTTGGTATACTGATGTGTAGATTTCGGTTTTAACGTTTAAATGCTCGCTTCGAAATGTTTCGCAAGGATATCAATTGGTGTGGGAATTTGTAGGTGGCTTGCATGTAGTCCACGCAATCTAAGCTGGCGACGGATTTGTTTCGAAAATGTTAGCCTGATTGAAGAGCCTTGTAAACAAAATATTAGCATTTGCGATAGATTTGGGATCAGTGGAGTATATTTATGAAAGAGCAGCAATTAAGCGATTGGAATTTCGGGCTCATAGTTTAACTGCCGAGAATGTTCCGTGAACATTATGTTTTGTTGTTATAGAATTTTTAACAGATCAATCTTAATCTATTAAAAATTAGTGCTTAAATAACTTTCATGTGCAATTTGATGCCGATTATTCGTGGCCATAAATGCATTTCCCAACAATTGTATCACTCAAGGAAACCTAATTTATGTAAATCAGATAACCTACAGATACTCATAGTTCATTTTCAACAATAAAAGAATGACTTTGTTGTATTCAGAATTTTAATTAATTTTGAGTGCTCAACTTGTGAATCATGAATTGTAAGTCTTTGAAGCTTACTCTTAGTATCGATGATTTGAAACATGAAAACTTTGATATGCTCCCTGCACTATTATTTTCTGAACTAGTATTTATTGCTTTGGAAAAGATAAAGTTTCCCCAATTCGACTATCCGGAGCAAATAAGGATGATTATGAGGGCTCAAATACGAATGCTTATGTTTTATATAGATTACCATCGTCATCATTACTTCGTCAGAAAAGATTAAATATGGTAATACGTAAAACGCCTAGGTTGGGTCTTAAAATATAATAAATAATTAGCACATAAATAATTATACCACAAAATTTATCAAATACAGAGAGCAAATATCAAAAAAAGAACATGGACATCGCGGTCTCTCCACTCATCTAAATTATTTCATGAAAAAGCTCTCTATTTTCCAAAGCTCGCTATATTTGCTATTAGAGGCAAATTAGTGTATGTGATAGCAAATTAGTGTGTAGAGGCAAATACTTTTATCTATTTCTTTGTGCAGCCGCTTCGATTTGTGAGCGCTTTGAAGTAGTTAGTAAGCTCGAGTAGGTTTGAGACTTTCAAATTCGAAGCAAATCATACTGTGCTTGATGTTCCTTTGTAGTGTTGTCTATAATTTCTCGTTCGACATTTACTACAAAATGTCGACTTTTGTGTTATTTATGGTGTCCATCAAGGCAAAAGATGGATTTCAAACAAAATCTTAATTTCGATATAGCAAAATTTACCAAATGAGTGTCCTATGACTTTTTAAACCAAATCCAACATTGAATCCAAGTAAGCATAGCTAGAAAAACGCCGCACCACTAAGAAAAAGGATAGATGTGTATGAAATGGTATGTCTTTCGTTTGTAAATTAAGTAGTGGCATATAAGAGGTTGCATTTATTTCCTGTAATGTGTAAGGCCATAGTCAAATTGGAACCGCTGACTGACTGAATGCTGACCAAAACATGCCGGATTGTAAACTTCTGTTGGATAATGTTCTCTCCTATAATGTGGATTGTCACAGGTTTAATAATTGAGCGTGATGTTGAATGGACTCACTTGGGACTCCATTGATTATCCTTTCTACAACTGCTATGGTTTCGTCGTTACGCACTGTCCGACTTGTGGATGGATGCGTATTATAAGTGAGAGTAAACGTAGTGCGCAAAAGATCCATAGTTAATTGAATTAATTGTTCTGATGGACGATTATGTCGGCTATAAAATTGACGGATTGCACAATGAGTTTCTCGAATAAAACTGTTCTTTTCCGAAATGAATTTGCACAATTTGCAGGCGTTGCTCAGCCGCCAACCCATTCATGATGAAATCACAAACGAAACTAACCATATAAAACAAGACAGCTGTCACACTTTATATAGCATTAAAAAGTGTTGCCAAATGAAAGTTCTATGCTTCTATAAAAGCACCTTTTACTATAAGTTATTAATAAGATCCGATTGAATCGCTCGAATTAAAAGAAATTTCATCGACTGCTGAACTGACCACTTCACAAAAAAGTTAGGATTTAAATTTCCCAGATTTCCATTCTCTCTCTCTTTTTCCTTCTAATTTTAAGTACCTGAAACATAAATGCTCTCAAGCATTATATTTTCCTAAATCTCTTTAGCAATATTCAAAAATTAAACCTTATTTTAAATTTGTAGCAGACCCGCAAATATCTTCATTGTATAGCCAACAAGGATCCATTAAAAACGATCCAAATTAGCAACTTGAAATAGTTTGCAGTCGACAGAAGATACAAAGACATATTTAATGTTCAAACAATGACACTGCTGAATTCAGCCATTCATGATGGCGTTGCCTGGGTGTTGTTCGGCGAAAACACCGTCGTCACTTCAAATTGATCCATTTATCTTTTCGATAACATCACTTCATGTTGAATTATAAAATTACTCGTATTTTATGATAAAATCTAATTAGGATTTAATTTTATGGATAGCTTGTCGGATAGGCACTTATCCGGGCTTAGTAGCTATTATGCTGTTGCGGAGTTGGATAACACTGTTACCTGTTATCCTCTCTGTATTCCTGTATCGAACCTTTACACTATCTCTCTTACTCTCGAGCAGGATATTTTACTAGATGGGAGAGTGTTGACGTGACATTGTGTCACATCTATTTATTTGCAATGAAATGAAGTTAAGATTTTATCAACTTATATAGTCAGTCGACTAGAATAGGTATGAAAGCATTTATGGGTGGAACCGTGACAGAAAACATGATTGGAACAATGTGATTTGAATGCGAATAGGATTCAACGAGAATTTCAGATAATACTCTCGCTTTAGGCAGAAGTATCCAATCACATTATCGCTTGATTTTGAACAAGAAATCGTTCTAAATGTATTAAGAGCGCGCCACTTGGCTATAAACGCTTCAAAAAGATTATAACGAATGAGGGAAAATCTTTTCATGGTTAAAACTTCATGTCATTGATATATTATTTTTACTCAAAAATTAGTTGAAGTTTCCCTCGGGCAACATTTTTAACTAGAAGAAGACAACATAAGTAGTTTGATCATAAATTTTTATAATTTTATTTTTTTTATATATTAAAATAATAAAATAAAGGAATAAATAAAAAAAGTAAGTATATAAATAATGAAATAAATTAATAAATTTAAAGAGATACCCGCGACTGCAAGGGTAACATAAACTCCTTGTCTCGCTTCACCAATGTATGCTTGCTTCTGTGCTTTCTAAACAGTGTACAAACTTCACAAAGAAAGAGATAAAAACAACTCATTGAACAATAGAGCGAGCTTTGCAAGATAGAGAGCTTTAAAATTGAACGGGATTGGAGTCTAGAGGGATATCAATTGCTATCTTTCTGAGTTTAGAATTTTGTGGGATTGATTTTTTCGTTGGGATAGGATATGTAAGTCATTGTGTATGAATACAAAATTTAAGAGAATGTTAATGCACTTTTCTCGACCTTTGTTCATTCAAAAGTCATTCAAAAATGAAAGGCGAATAGGATTTGATTTAAAAACATTCTTCGTTATGTTAGGGACTCTTTGTGGTTAGACTCTGGTTTTTGGGTTTCGTTCAATGTCCAATATTTGTTATGTACAGAAATTTGTCGGGTCACTTTTCTCTGAAGCTCTTTCTGACGTCGGAAAACACACTTTACGAGACGGTTCCTTAAATAGGGAGGGGAGAAGATTAAATTCAGGGGGGCCCTTATCGGGACTAAGTAATATGTAAAAAAGCCGGTCTGCGCCGTATTCTTTGAAAAATTTGATTTGGAATATTTCAGGATACAGACTAAAAACTGGATGCAAGATACTTTGAATAAGGAATTTTTAGTCCGTTTCATTGATAGTAATATTGTTTGGTACCCAAACTAGACAGCACTAGATAGAAATGATGGGTTTTTAACTTTTACCACTGATTAGAGGCAGGTAAAGAGTCAAAACATCATAGGAAATTATCAGAGAAGACTGAGGGCGTACACCAGTGAGAGAAACCAGGAAGTGCTACTTGCACTGGATTGACCGGAATAGTGAATCAATAATCGGATTTTTCAATTGAATGACGTAATCGATGCTGGAGGCATCAGATATGGGATGTTTGTTGTTTTGGTGATATTTTGCCTCAGATATCACGAAATATTTTTTTTTTCTGATATGATAGCAAGGAAACTGTGAATATTTGGTCGATAATGCATATAAGGACGAACAATCGATGAAAGGATGCCTACTTTGGAGTCAGATGCAATCATAAATATTCCGAAATCAAATACAGCATTGGAAAAATGCGCTTCGTAGATTGTTCAGCAAACGTTACCCATTCTGAATTATCCATATTTATAGAACATCCTTCGCAAATACACTTCGGACGAATTGAATAAAACGATTAGGCTAAGAGCCACATCTCTCTGAGTATTATTGTTCAATTCTCACGAGCAATGTCCTATATATGTATGCTTACAAACCTTTCAAGTCCACTGTTTCATACACAATATGAACACTACCGAAATGATTTCGAAGGATCCTTTTATGCAGTGGGAGAAGATAAAATACATGCCAGTTGGTGGAAATTGCCCTAAAAGCGGAGGAGCAATTTTCACATCAGCTGCATGTTTAATTCAAACGACAAAACGACATCTTTTTTGAAAGGCAAGGAGTGCAAATCCAGTCTAGTCTCCGGACACATTATACGTTGAAATGGAACGGCGATTACGTCGGAAACTACTCGCTGTTAACAATACCAAATTATGTTTAATACCATAATGAAATTGCACTCGAATTTTATCTTGAATAAACAATCTGAACAATTAGAACATAAATCCGAACTTAGAACATAAATGTCTCGATGGATTAGGATGTTACAAGGATGAAAGAGGGATAGAGAGAGGAAAGATGAGAGAGAGTGAGTTGAGTGAGTTCCAGTTGTTTTTAGGGGAGAAAACCTCCCTGTTGAATCATCTATTGTTCTTGCCGTAGAAATGGTAAACATGAATTAATACAGGGGGTTCGGATTTTCCTAGGAGGTGAGGTTTGTTTGTTCTTTAACGAGTCCTATAATAAAATATGATTTTTTGAATTCTAAATCAACTGAACGTGTGTTTGCCTCCTAAAATGAACAATTACATAACTAAAGTTTTGTTCAGATGTATTTCTCCGGGCAGGACGTTTTGTATTTACGATATAAACAGAATAAGGCTCACCAATATTTCATGAGCTCATTTTAATTTTAGTTCTACTTTAAGGATTTCAGGATTTAAATGTTGAATATGTCGTCTCGGAATTTTCTGAACCGAATCGAATTTTATCCTTGTTCATTTTATGATTGTAACTTTCTTACCTCGAGATATATTTCAAGTTCAAAGATTTTCTAATTATGTCTATGCGATGTAACTTGAATTACTTTAAAAGAAGAAAATAATAAGAAAAATTTTTTATTATCATTTATTGCTGCCCAGATAAGATTTTATTTGCTTTGGTCGTTGGTCGCTTTAAAAAGAATCAGCACGAAGACCAACTTGTAATGAAAAAGTGCGGAGGGTGGGAGAGCGGGCTAACGATGAAATAGCATCCTGAAATAATTTATTAAGGAAGAAAAAGTCCTTTCCGTTTCTGATTCCTTTTTGACTTTGGTATCTTCTTTATTTTTCGGTTTTCTCGTTTGGCAATTTTAATTTTCTGCTGAGTAATTTCGACTGGCCATTATTGCGCACTGTAGCAATTCTACAGCTACTGATGATGCTATCTGACACAGCAAGGAAAAAGAGATACATATAAGTGGTTGAATATACTCGGGAAGGGGATTAGAGTCGTATTTGACTCCATTATTTAATGTTTAATTATGGTAGGAACATGGATGACCTGACGTGAAATTAGAGTGTTGTTTTTTGGGGGCTTGTGAATTAGTTGGCTTGGGACATTGTGCTGGTAACTTGTGTATGATTGACTTTTAATTATTTTCGAAGCGTAGGAGATGGTTTCGAGATAGAGTATGTTTCAGAAAGGGATTCGAATAACCAAAAATCGTCTTGCATGATAATGCATTGGTTCTCCACTACATACCTTTAAAATTATTTGCGTTTGGGGATTTTCATGAAAAATACGCAGCTCCAAAAGGCTTGAGAAGCACCAACATTTGTATTTCGCATCAACATTTGTATTTGAATATTTATATATTTCAGAGAAGAAATGCAAATATTTCTATGGATTTATACTGAGAAATATAGAAAATAAATGCTCAACAGACGACTCATTCATAAAAATTCCAGAGATCTTCTTTTCAACGAATGTATCTTTCAAAGAATAGTCGGTCTTTTTAGCAGATACATAGAATAAAAATCGAGGACCGTAACCATGTGAGTACCCAATCGAGTTGAAATATTATCAAATTACCGCCACAAAGTATAATTGAACTTTTCGTGTCTGACCCAAAGTTGATGTGATTCTTTTGGAAAATGTGAGCATCTATTTGATACAATACAGAAAGTACTAAACCTTTGTAACCCAAAAAAAAAAACCTTATCGGTTGGTAGAATCGTGTTGAAGGGTTATTGAACGTTAGGAAGTCCTCACGGCAAAGGGAGAAATTCACAAAATTCACAAGCATAGACACGTTCCATTTCACCTTCATTTTTAACTTTCCTCTTTTCAAAATAAAAAAAAAATCGTTGTGAATAACGAATATGTTGTGAAAATTCCAAAATTTTCTGCTAGTTTGCCACAATTGTTGGGTTGAAACTCAAATAAAAGGTATTCAGATGAGAATATTTTGATGCCGGTATCCAGCCGCAACGTGTTCTCGAAAACAGAAAAGTAAGATCCGGCGGGCTTTGAAAACAAACATTTTTAATTGCACATAAAACGAAAATATTACAAAAAAAACAAAAATTTATATTTAGCAAAATAGAACAACAACCCAAGCGGTTGTCCAAGACGAGCCTTTTGACCATGATGAGTTCTAACATTCACGTTTAGCTTCTGCGTGCTGATTCGTATTAGTGGAACAGGGACAATAAGTCATGGCATATCTGTACACAAAATTAACCATGTGATGAAAATTCAAATGCAAATATTGTGTTTTTAGGGAGTCCTTCCGAGTCATTCAAATGGAAAATATATATTTCTACCGTAATAATGTTAACTAGTATTTGCGAAATGTTGTGAACCACTGGAGTGATACAGCAACAAAGCAACTAATCGTGATTAAAGTTGAGTTCTACCCGGCCAAATTATTACGGGTACAATTTTGACATGAATCGGGTTGAACATTAAATTAAGATTCCAATGGGTTTGAATTGGAACACTTACACCCTTATTTGTGGGGTAGCCCTACCGAAAACTTCGTTGTATGACTGAAGTTGAAGATTATGGTGCTTTGTAGGCATGATGGTTAAGTCAATTTTCGCTGCATGAATGCAAACCCGTTAAAGAACCTGAAGAACTTGCTGACTTGCCACCAATAGCCTTCAACTAAGTTGAGGTTATAAGTGAAATTCAGTTGAAAATTCACATTTAGGTAAAAAATAATTTAGTTTTAAGATATATGTGTTCAAAGGTTAGGTGGTTTCCTGAAGACTCTTGGTCTATTGCTGATGTTATGAGGTTTTAAAATATGTAGAGTAAGTATTGCGGATCAAATTGAATAATTTTATTGCTGATATAATTGTTAATAACGTTAGGTTCAAATTTTTAAACAATTAAATCGATTTTCTTAACATTTTATCAAGACAATCTGAATGCTCTTCGTTAAATAATTGCCTTTCCTGTAAGTTTAATTGCGCAATAAGCGAAATTCACGTTACATGTTCACACCGAAATTTAATCCATGGAAACCAGCAGTACTGAAAATTAAATCTAGCATTCGAAACTCGACAGAAGAGATGACGACACTTTCGTTTACAATTTTACACACATAATTTGAATGTAATAAATCTTCAAATGTATTGTACACAGCTTTAAGACTACTTATCTTTCACTTAATATTTGTAAAGTCATTGCTCCTAAGGATTCTATATTGCATATATGTAACGCAGAACTAGTCGTATGTAGTTGGTTATATGCATACATATCTTAATTCCCTAATACAAAAATGAAGAGGTTTAGCAACCTTAGAGGTTCTGTTTGTATGACACGTAATTAAAATAACTCACTACGCTGCTTTAATTAAATACCGTGATTAGATTACTTAGTAACAGAAGGAGCAGAAGCTGAATACGATGAAGTAATATATTTTATGAAAGTGTGTTAACATTAACGTTACGATCTTACGAGTAACAGGAAGCTTCTGAAAAGCTTCCTTTTGTTGGGACATCTACATATGAATATGATACATATGTGAGTGAGTGGTTCGGCAAGACAAAATTCCATATGAGCAAAAGATGAAATGTGAAATTTTGTGAAGAACTTCTCCTTAGTGTATTGTATAGAATTAGGGATAATAATTATGGGAACAGATATAACATAACTCATAGGGGCTTAATAGAATTATTCAAATTAGATTTGAGAGAAGGGTTTTGACTTTAGCAGTCATGTGATGAGTGATTAAACGCTTTTGTTTCAATTTTGTGAAATAAAATCATAGTATATTACATATTTGCATGTACGATGAAATCAATGGAAAAAATTGCGGAGGAGCTGGCAGGATCCAGGCGGTTTGAAATTGCTACATGCCAAATTATCTGCGCCATAGTTTTGGTCACTAGGATCAAAAAGTTAATAGGCCAAAAATCAGGAAAATGCCATTTAGTAGAAAAATTAAAGAAATAATGAGGAGCTGCTCCTTTCGTTATTTTCTGACTCGAAATGTTTGTAGCTATGAAATGAAAGTTGTTGATACATTTCTTTTGTTTAATTATTTATATTTCTTTAAGTATTTGTTATATTTTTATCCTAAAAAAAATAAAAAGAAAGTTTTGCTTTTAATTTTGCGTTTTTATTTTTGTTCGAATATTCAAAGTTGACTTTCGACCGTAATTGTTCGGTCTTCTTCCGCGTCAGCAACAGTCGCTAATATAAAAATATAAATAAAAACGCAAAATTAAAAGGAAAACTTTCTTCTTATTTTTTTAGGTTAAATATATTTTGCGAAGATGGAATCAGTCACAAATATTTCGAATGTTACATAAGAGAACAAGAGGACTTAAAATTCTATCTAAAACACGCAGCATATCACATGATCTAAGCTTGAAGGATATTTCGAACTATCTTATCAGAGAGCAAAGTAAATATTCATCAGAATATATTAATAAATTTAGTAGAATCGGGAGAGGGAAGGATGCGAGCACAGAATACTACAAATAAAGGCAACCGTCGAAACAATGAGTTAACCTTTAAAAATGTTCAGAATAAATTAGTAAATTTGGGTGAATCAAGTAAGGGAGAGAGAGAGGAGTGTGTGCACAGGATACTGAAAATAAAGGTAACCACTGAAGATTTGATTTAAAACGAAGATATTTCACCTTTAAAAAATATTCAGAATAATAGAATCTTCAGTAGCCGTTGAAGATTCTACCAAATTTTAAAAGTGGGTTTCATATCACACGATTTTTGGAAAATTCTTTCGAAAAGAATAAAATAGAGTGTGTAGAGAGTAGGGATCGAATAAAAATTATCAGGGATTTTTATTAAATTTTCCAAGGAGGATGGACATTTTCGTGATCGTTCTTTTTTCTTCATTGAAGACGAAATTCTGAAGCATTTTTACATACTACTTGTCGTGCAATTCTTTCGATTGACGGCATGTTTAAAGATGCGACCCATAATAACAGGATCCTACATCTAACGGAAGCTTGAATTGTAGTTGGAAAAGGATTTTTGAATCCGTTCATTCAATCTTCGAACAAATCTGACCTACAAATACGCCATAAAGTAATATTTTTCCTTGTTCAGGTAGGCTTTCTAGTAAGGTCGTGAGGTCCATAATGTATAAATACTGTCGATATTCCTTGGAGATATTGCTGCTCGTCTTTGGGTGTACTTTCCGTAAATTACCTGAAAATGGCTATCCTCGAAGGCAACCGGGCAATTTTCTTCGATGATTATTGGTTAGAGTTTTCCGTATAAGCGGACGACCCCGGCTTTCATAATTTATACTCGTCTCTGCTTTCGTTACATGGATGTTCCGTGATTCGGTTTTATATTGATTTCGATTCAGTTTCAGTTCTCGAAAAAACCTGCGGTTTTTCATCAAAACCCGATCACTTAAGGTGATTGCAATGGATTTTTGATATGATGTACTGCCCAGCGATTTTCGGACGTTCGATTGAACCTGCTTTAAAAGGGATGCATTACAAAACGTGTCTTGTTTATCTAATATCGTTAGAGGCAAAAATATTGAAAATCACGTGAAAAATCTGGGAAAAGTTGTAAAGATTATTGTGGGTACGACACTGCGCCTGAGCCCGAAGAAATGTTTATTGTTTCATTGTTTAAAAAAAAAACAATCGTAATATACGAGTGCGGTTCAACTATAAACCGGAATGTTCCGAGAAAGACGCGCGAAAAATTGTGTGGTGAAACGTGGTGAACAGCTGTAATCGCGTAGCCTCACTTTTAGTGAAGTTAACGAAAAATATATACCAGTGTTTGTTGCGCAACGCATTATTATTCTTTTTTTGGTAAAAGATAATCTAAAATCAGCGGAAATTTATCGAAAATTACTCGAGTAGTTCGGGGATGAGTGTCTCTCTTAGACCCAAATGGCTGAATCGTGTTCCGTTTTCCGAAAAGACCGAGAAGAGGTGGCGAACTTGCCACATGAGCGGCGACCTCGATCTAATGTCACCGATGAAAACGTAAGCGCTGTTGAAAAACTCATTTGGGTGACCGACGCAGTAGTCTTCGCGATATAGCTGAGGAATTGGACATCAGCGTAGGTAGTGTTGAGTTAATAATTCATGAACGGTTATGTTACCGCAAAATATCAGGCGTATGGGTGGCTAAACTTCCTAATTTTGAGCAGTGATTCATGCGTTGCAAAGTTTGTAGCCGTCTCCCGCAAAGGCTTGAAGAAGAAGAAGAGTTTGAAGCTTGAAGAGAAAAGAAGACAGGCGAGAGTAAACGCGCATATATGGAATGGAAGGACGAAAGACGAGGGAGCGCCAGTTAAAACGAAAGTCACGGCGTCAGCTGGGAAGGTGGTGTGTATCGTGTTTTGGGCCATGAGAGCCGTAATCGCGCTTGATTTTGTCACTGAAAAATCAGCTGAGAACGCGTAGTATTATAGTAGCCTTCTAAAAATCACTGTAAAGCCTGCCTCGACATTGAAACCACGCGATATTCCAATCCGTAGTGCGATGTTGCTGCAAGACAACGTCCGACCACATACACCTCGGGTTGTAATTGAAACATTAAACGATCTTGGATCGGGTTTACTGGAACACTCTCTATACAATCCAGACTAAATGCGAGCAGCTAGAGAGGAGCTTTCTTGGTAAATAAAAGGAAGCTATTTATTGGCTTTATTCATGGGCTTTTGACAACAGGTTGCAGCCCAATTTAAAGCGATCAAAAAGGATTATTGGCCATATCAGAAACTGGATAAAAATCGGATAAACCGAATCCAGTAGAGTTCTACTGAAAGTGCGAAAATGGAAGTGGTTAATTTCGACTGGAAACATTCAAGTGGTTGATGCAGATCAGAAACTTGTTTGCGATGAAGAAATCATAGAAAAAAGCTGTAATGATACAAAAAATCCCAGAGAATTGTTAAAGATGCATTATGTGCAGTGGATCAAATTTTTACTGTCAGAGAAAATTATTGAACTGGAAATTTTCAAACTGTCATCTTGTTCATGTTTTCCAAAATAAAAACCTCTGCCTGTTTTTGTGCCTGGTATCGAAAACCAAGAGTACTTGGAAATGATTATTGACTAGTAAAATATTATTTTAGCTAGAAAACGCATCTGCAAATCCAAACGAGCATGAATATCTATTATGAGATTCTTCAGAAACCGAGAAAATTTGTTTCTCTTTATTCTGATTACATGTGAAAATACTCCTGTAAGCATGTGAAATCATATGTGTGCGGGCTTAATTCAGAATATTGTGCGTTTCAAATTCTGTATTGCGAGAATATTTCTCTGTATATACTGAACAGCGGCACGAATTTAAGGAGCAAGTTGAAATTTAATATGATTCGAAGGCTAATTCCTGATTTTCATTGCTTCAGTGATAACAATGTGGATAAATATTGTGGCTGCTATTATAAACGTAACTCTGAATAAAAACGCCATACGTTAGTTGGTTCGGCAAAAATGTAAGTCGCTATCAATTGTAACTCCTTACTGAAAATCAATGCAAGCCAGAACTTTACGAATGTGCAAATATACATAAATTTTTCCCCCGAATCAGCGGAAAAAAGGAAAAGATTGTATCAAGATACGAATATCATATCACTTAAACGACACCATTCGATTATCATAATCTGAAGCGAAATCACATAAATTCCATCGTTGCTCCATATCTGCACACCCTCAAGTAAGTAAAAACTGGAATTCCACGTAATACAAATAAGACAAGGATACATATTTTATTAACATTTTCCCGGAACCGAAACGAGCTGTTCCGATTTCGGAAAAAGAAGGCAGGGACACTATAATTTGTTTCACTGTCGTTTGGAACGAATGCGATACATATATGTATATCTTTGGTATGTATGCAGAAACAGTATTGTATTGCCTGCTGATACTATCATCGAGTTTTCAGCAATGCTATAGCTTTAAGCAACTTGGGAATTAACATAAAAGCACAGTTACCACATCACACGTTAAGAGAAATTTGGAAATTTCGCGCGATAAAAGATATCTCATTGGGCAGGGAAAGATTTGCAATTTTAGAGCAATGGTAAAGGATGCATGCAATGGATTGTGTAATGTTGAGCTAGTTTCGTACATGCTTACAATATCAGGATAACGCTTGCAGTTATAAACCCCGAGTGTTACCATTGCTTTAAAGTGTAATGGCGAAATGTTGCAAGGATCAGGCCATCGAGTTTCAATTCGGGGCACGGGGTTTTTTTGAAATGCTGAAACATCACTTTTGATGCGATTTTTGATTCTTTTGTAATTGCACAAGATAAACTTAATGTTTCGTGTTCCAAGTGCTAGCGAAGCAAGGAATAAGGGAAATATTATGTGCATGTGTGTGTAACAGAGAGAGAGAGAGAGATAAAAAAACCAAGGATACGAAGAAACCTTTGCGTGCAAATGCCCGAATAATTTTGTAATGCACGTTTGAGAGAGTCGAAGGACATTTAAATTTTGTGAGGAGGCTTTTGCGCCACTGGCAAAATCCATAAAAATCTAAATGTCCTTCGATTTGCTTTTGAGGTGAAGAACTCTAATTTTTTTGCACCGCCATTTTGTACTAAAACATGATTGTATGGAATGTCTATGCTATATCAATTGAAATCACTAAAATCTTCGCGAGTGGGAGAACCATCGTTCGACACTCTCTTTTACATTAAGCAAGGAATAGGAACATAGCATATGACTAATTATACCATTATACAGAGGACATGAACATTAATTTGTTGAGCCTTCCTAGAAAATCGGATGACTTTTAGGTTTTTGTAGATTTTGTAGCGATTACTCAAAGTCACCGTTGCACGTTTCTCAACAACTATGTAATGACGCAAAATTATAGAAAACCCATTGTAGTACATTTTTCAGGATAAGAATATTAATTTCATACATCAGTCAAAAAGTTCGTTCAAATGTTAGTTTATTGCGGGTTTCATCATAGGAAAAATTCGGAAAAAAAATTTTTTCCAAAATTTTGAGTCTAAGAAGAAACTCCAAAATTGTTGATTGCAATTTTTTTTTTTAATTTACTACAATTATTATTGTAGGCAGCTTGGATTGTATTGAATTCATTTCTCTGTTGCCCAAGCTCAGATATCATCCATAATTTGAAATTTAGTGTATTCCAAGAACTACGTTTTCACCCTCCTTTAGAATTATCAGAAGTCATAAAATCGCCTAGAAAAGATGGCATCAAATTAGGGTCCTTTTTGTAATTTGACGGTTCACTGAAGTCTCAGTAAATTTGTGCAGGTTTTCATTGAATTAGGGAAGCCAAAGCTGAACTGCGTCAAAGTGTGAGTTTGCTCCTTGATTTTTATATTTAGTTTTACGTTAGGCCTTGACATGATTTTTTTTTTAATATTAACTCATGACTAAATTTCATTTTTTGCTATATAATAAATATTTTTTAAACAATATTTTAAATAATTTAGAAAAAAGTTGGGTCTTTTTGAAATTGAAATCCAGCTAACCAATCTTAATCATTGAAAGACTCACTAAGCCAACTATTAACGATTTGTCATATGAAAACTGTTATACTCTTCTATAAGTAGCAGCAAACTGCCCACCACTTCTCCCAAAACTATGGTCAAACCTCAGGTGTTAAGTGGGGAATATTTTAAATCTACCCAACAATGTTCATCCTACTCACACAATGTAGGTAAATAAGTTGACCTGATTTTCATAAAAGTGTCCTAAACAGTTGTGTTCTAGCAAAATGCTAGCCAAAAAAAGCCAACTAAAGTCTAAGACTGCTACCAGGAAAAGGACAAAATAAAATAGTGGTAGAATAGACAGACAACATGGGAAAGTACAATGGAACGCATAAGCTTTTAGAAAATTCAACCAAAATACAACAATGTTTAGATCTCCCAACTCTACTGACACGCTACATGGTTGGGTGAAAACGAGAAGAAAGGACATTGCTAAGACATATCCCTTGGCAATGTGCCATTTATTGAAGTTACGGTTACGTAAGATTTCAGATTGTAAAATATCTGGAACAGTTCGTTTTTGTTGCCTACGATTATAACTTTTGACTGTTTTTTTTTATTTTGTACATTTTCGGATGGTTGCCAAAAAAATTCTCTGTTTACTAGGAACTGATGGAAATGTTAGTTTGAAGAGTTGCGATATAAATTCGCTGTGTACAAGTGGGCATTTTGAGAGATAAGTAAAATTTTAAAGGACGAAGCGTGGTGATACGAAATAATTGTGAGAATTTACATGAAAATATTTAATTTGCATGAACATGTAACGTAGGTTAGTCATTTTGAAAATATGGGTGTGAAAAGGCTGATTTCTTCTCTAGGATCAGATTCTCTAAGCTTTCGATATAAATGCTTAGTAGATCTTTCCACTAATTTCCACTAATTTTCTCAACCAGTATGAAGTACTTTCATATAAACAATAATAATAATAGATAGCGAATAAACATATTCTTGAAATCAGAGCCGTCTCATTTTGAAATAGGAGCATTAGGATGACAGCCGTATGACAGACCTTTGACCTTAATTATTGTCTTGAAAATACTCACCATCAAAAATACTTTATGGAATTGAATTGGAACATGTTGCAGGGAATGTAAATACAGAAACTCCAACGCTATTCCATCTAGCCGTTGTATATCTATGAACCAAACTGAATGTTTGTCAACAGAGTCTTTTGGTTATTTCGTAGCTTTTGTTCCCTTTTATTTATTTCACCCCCATATTCATCCTTATTCCTTTGGTGAAAACAACAACTGTCCATAATTTTGACATAAAAGTCCATAATTTTGACATTTGATCTGTGTTTAGTTGGAAATTAGGGATTAGGAGAATAGAGAGAATTAGATTCGATTCTGCTCCTTATTCGAAATACGGTCGAAGCAAGCGAGTAATTGTATTCTTTCATAAGGTTGGCTGCCTAACAGCGGACGGGGCACATGAACTAAAATAATCCACTTTGTGAAATTATAGGAGACTGCCTTTCAAGGCTCTAAGGGTCTTCCCCAACAGATGCCTATACGAGGATCAGCGAAGCAAACAGGAATGAAATAAGGATAGAAAAAGCTGAAAGTATAACCGATAAAACAGGGGCAGATGGAATTCATTCCGGGACACGGCATCTTTTATGACTTCGACAAGAGCTAGCTGTCCACAACAATAGGGACATAAATAAACATAGCGAAGCGGAAGATAGGTTTGACATATATGACAGTTTCTTCACAAAGGCGTGAAGGAAGCAATACATGCCCAACATAAGTTGCATGGCCAAGTACTGAAGTGAGAGTTGATTCCCGGTTAAGCTGGTTCGGGTGCATGACATTGAAAAAAGCACTAAGAAAAAGCTAAGGGGGGTTATTCTAGAAACCGAAAACCATGGTAGGAGATTCTATCTAGTCACCACGAACGAAGCACTTTCCTTAGCTTTATCGTACGATGAACCTGAAACTAGTAAAATTCAGGAGGATTTGCTAAGCAGGGTAGAAGCGATTCGGATAAAGGAACTGCTTAAGGACTTTCGCAGCAAACAGCGAAACATACCAATATTTAGTGGCATGAGAGAACTGGTTTGTGTGTTCGAAAGACGAGTAGTCTTTGGCATATCTGAATCTTTCTGAATCTGAAGGTACAAGTTTGAACTGAAGCGTTTGAACTGCTTAAGCTGATACCCTCGGAACATCAAAATGGTTCAATCTCTAAATGCAAAGTGTAGTCACAGACAAAAAAATGGAATTCGTAAAAAAATAAGGTGGAGATGAGAGTGCGAGGGCGTAAAGGGGAGTTTTTTTCTACGTTGGTTGGCGATGTCATAAGAGGACATTGGTTAATATATTAGAAAGATTCTAAAGATTTCGTAGAATGTATGCAATAGTTCAAGCTGTATAAAATTTGAAACAAAAGCTGTAATTAAATTGGTTTTTTATCTTCGTCTCCTTGATATTATTAATCTTTGACCGGTTTTTCACTGGAATGTGCAATAACAACGAAAACTCGGCCAGCATCGAATAGCAATTAATGGAAACCACAAATGCCCATACATCGTTATGCAGTTAGAATTTAAAACGCTTTTCATTCAATTTAAATTGGATTTTTCTCATCTTCTACGCGTCGGTTGAGAACCCATTAATTTCCCTTTTCATCCCCTTCAAAATTTTAATCTTTCCCAAAAACATTATAAGCTTAGTAGATTCATATATCACATGAGCATGGGCTTAGTGAAATCGGCTATAACTGCATATTGCTCTCGCCTGGTGGTGATATTTCTTCATACATGCAAGGAAAATTATATGTATTATAGTATAGGGTCTGCATGCATGTGCTTGAAATGTATTTATATCCATTCGTAGATTCAAATGCGAATCTTCATATCATTGTATTGGCACATATTTGTAAACAAATCGTGTGATTCAACAATAATAGCTACAAAGCTATTTTACTCGAACCCCCATCGGGTAAATCACAGACCGATTCAATACTGATTAAAATCGGTTGGTTGATCTAATCGCTTAAATCCAGTCATGAGATTTAGTACTGCTCCTCTACTTCATTTGATGCATTTTTACTCCCTTTAAAAGGAGAGATTGGGGACAGGACGGATTGGTTTTTATATATCCCTATTTCTTTTTAGTAAATTTTACGCTTGCCGAACGTTTTGCGTTTAAATTGAAATCCTGCCGATAAGTTATAATTACTTGTTAACCATTCTAGAATATCCTTTTGGTACTATTCCAATACTTAAACTTAATGAACTTAAATTGTATCTCATCATTGGAAGGACTGTTAAAGCAAAGAATTTGCCCTCAAATATGCCTGGAAGCTAACCGTTAGGAGGGGAGACGCCCGGCTTTCTACATACCAACTCTATGGTCAAGAGCCCTCTCCATGCCGGAGACAAAGGTTTACACATTCCCTGTGTAAGGCATCATTAAAAAATTTAAAGAAAAAGAAGTCCAAACAACCGAGATCTTACAGATAATAATAGCACACCTTATTAAATATTTTTAAGCCCGCGAACCCAAGATTTAATTGTTGACCAAGATTTCGAATGGATTCACGTGGGTCGTCGTTGATACTGCGCTCTACAAGAGCTACGGTTTCTTCATTACATATTGTACGATGTCTGAATGTTCGCGTATTATGAGAGTAAACCTGGCGCGGAAACGATCCCTTGTTAATTCGATCCAGCCGTAAAATTAATGGAGCGCGTGATGTGTTTCTCAAACAAAATCTTTTTTTTTCGAAATAAATCTGCAAAATTTGAACATGACAAACGAAACTATAATTAAAACGTATGACAGCTGTCATACCTTAGTAGCATTAAAAAGTATTGCCAGCTAAAAGTTCTATGCTTAAAAAAAATACTTTTAAGCATAGAACGTGCATATCCGTTTCATAGAGCCTTGGACAGGCTCCATGAAACGGATACAGGCACGCATACGAATAACGAACAGCGCTATTGGATCTCGGGGTTCTTGTTAAAAATCTACTAGAAGACCACCTGGAACAAGAGTTGGCAAGCCAAGAAACAAGATGGAGAGGCTGTGAGACTACAGACATAAGTGCGCTAAGTAAATTTGAAAAGTGAGATGCCTTTGGGTACGAGAGTTTTGAATACAGTGGGTAGATGACTGAAGCAAAATATAATTGAATCCAAGTCGATCAATGAGCGATTATGTGCGATACGTATGAATATTAGTTTGGTAAATGTTTGATATGAGTAAGAAAGAACGACATGTAGGAGGTTTTGTGATTGTCTTGGAAGTCTAGTCAATTCCGCGTTCCGAAACGAAGTCAAGATTGTTTATTGTCCTTGAAAATTTAAATGCAACAGGCGAGAAAGGAGAAAGAGCTTCTCAAAACTTAGTACGTTTCAGTGGATTGATTACATTCTGACTTCATCGAAACGGTCCTTCTGCATTCTTGATAGAAGATCCTGTCATCATGCGAATTTGGATAGTGATCATTACCTGATAAAGTCTGTATAGCATGAATGATGCAAGCAATAAAACAACCTCAAGCGGTGAGATTGGGGTTTCAAGACTACGAATTGAGGAGTAACGACGTAAACAGGCAAAGGTTCAGGTAATTAGTACCGTTACTGCAGAGTATCTTGAACATAAGATCTGGAATGAGCTCAGAAACTAAATTAAGTTGGTTCATGGAGTGATCTGTAACCCTACGATCGCGAGAGCAGTAAACCGTTGGCTCATATTTCAGTTGGCAATCTTGAATTATACGAACCGCCCACAGGAAAAACAGGAAGCAAACAGACAATAAACAGAATGAAATGCAAGAAAGGAGCAACAAAATATGACAAGCGTAAGCGAGCAGTAAATTAAATTATAAAACGCTGGTAAAGGATATTTTGACACAAGTTGTAGAGAATTGATCTCTTTCGATGGTAACAACTCAGAGTATACCTGCACCTGTATTTTCAGTGGAGAATATCCCTCTGCAGACGATGGTATAAATTGAAAGGAACTTCATACAATGATTCAACAATGGTTCAAAAAACTTCAAAAATAAGCTTCACGGATGACATTGACACCATGTCGCACTCCTTTTTATCCGTCAAAAAAAACCTTCCCAAACCTCTTATCAGCAGCAAAGAAAGTTGACTGTAAAGATTAATAGAATTCCCCCCAAAAAAAAAAAAAAATATAGAAATAATTGAAAAACGAATGCTTGCAACAAAAATTATAGACAAATCAGGACATGTGAACAACTTTGTATACCTCGGTGTACAATTCACGAGCCACAGACACAAAATAGAAATCGTTTTATTTGACTGTAGTGATTTTGAGCTCTCATACATGAATTTAAAATATGAAACAGAAGTAAGATGAGTTGGGGACATATGACAAATAGGACACAATAATGAGTTATAAGAAAGACTAGCCAGGATTCTTCGAAATAAGATAGTTACAGATACCGAAGTACGCTTGCTAGTAGTAGGTTACTCGAAAGGGTATTTGAAAGGAACACCAAAAGGTGTAGGCTAGCAAGGGAAATGATCGGAAAACATTGAATCTGCTCTGATTGTATTCAGTGAATGAAACCAGTTAGAATGCAGCCAGTTAGCAGATGATGTGCTTCGGACTCGGAAATTGGAGGAGCGAAACATTATGCAGGTTAAGGTTAGAAACAGGTTGAAGAGCCTTAACCTAGAAGATCTTGTTTTCCAAGCAAGCGTTGCATCCGAAAATATTTATAAGGTTTGGAGGTTTCTTGTAGATTATTAAAGAGTGTGTAGAAATTGCAGAACAGCTCAAATTGAGTTAACGTAGCTTGCAGTTGGTCATAAGAAATTAGTCGTAGTTCCAGTGTGTGCCGAATGAGCTTAAAAACTTTTGACTGATAATTGAAGGCAATGGAACGTCTGGTGGAGGCTCAAACCAAATTTTGCCAAGAAAAAAGATGCATTTATTGCACGTGATGAGTTGATTCGCCTCGACATCCTCGAGTCTAAAGAATAAGTATGGAGCAGCGGGCGTAGTGAAAGCTAAGACTCCAATGGAAGCTCGTATGGCTCCTTTGACCGGTATCTTTGACCATCGAAGAATCTTGCTTATTTTTTCAATAGTGATTGACAATCAATATAACTTGTTTTCTCGATGTGTTGAACAAAGAGCGGGGGGAAGTTAAACAATTCCGTAAAAGACGTGAGCAGCTGATTTGATATGTCGTCTTCCTACACGATAATGCAAGACCTTATACTGTAGCTCCAAAGGATTCCAGACTATGTGATTTTCATTTGTTTCGACCGTTTTGAAAGGCTCGAGATGGGCAACGATTTCAAAGCGATGATAGCTTGGAGGAATTCGAACGCAATCTACTTCATTCTACGATGGTAGGATGACAACGATTCGTCCTTGATGGAAAAATATTGTTCTAAAGTCTTTTCCATGAAAAATCAAAAGAAGGGTTTATTGACATTTGGAATCATCCTCCAAGTTCCTCTACATTTTATTAACTTTCGGTCTGCCCTAAAACATGTACTCACCCTAAGGCTCATATATGCGTTAAAGTACCTTTGAACCACAATCCGAAGTAGATATTAATAGTATTTTGATAATCTGCACGTAGGTGAGTAGATGATATTAGTAGCGGCAATATAGATAGACGATATCCAATTGCCGATGACCTTCAATAAAGCATAGCAAATATCGAGAGATCCTTCGCAATATCATTGATTCGTAATGTCTGTCTGTTTGCATGCAATGCACATTTTATGTATACAGGATTAAGTTTATGCAAGTGATTGTATTATTAATCCTCGATCGTTACCATTCCCGTTTGTGTATGTAAACATTTAAAACCATACGATTTCATGTACTTTGGTATCATTAATTTAACGAGTTCATGATGACACTAAAATCTCCAATCCTTGGCAAATATATCGAGATATTATATTTTGCTATGGCATTAAGGATGAATTTGCCGAATAATCATTTGTATTTGCAATGCAACCAATGAATATGATAAGTTTTGTATGCAATACGAGTACTTGTACGTTAACGTTTATTGGTAATGAATTTGGATTGTTAGAATATGAAGAGCGATGACTGTGGTGGAAACATTAATTTGTTTTCTTTGAAATATTCGTACGGATATGCATTGCCAAAAATGAGATTAAGCAGGTTTTCTAGTGAGGGTTCTGTGTGAGAGCGTTTTTATTTAAATATTCCTAATTTATAAGGTATGAGTGTGCGAGAAAATGGCGGCAGTGAATCTTTTTTAAGGATGAACAATTCGTTTAAATATTTGTGGAGCTTGTAAATTTGTTGGGATTTTTCAGGACAGTTGTTATTTGATTATTATAGCGGAATGCTGGAAAAGGTTTGAATTTTGTTCATCCTATTCGTCCTCTAAGTAACTTTTAGTTTAGCATTGTACTGGTCACGACAATAAATTTAAGACTTCTTAAAATGAGGTTTCTATTCAGCAGGCGGATTTACTCCAAATAAGGAACCCTTGTCATTCAGCATCAGTTTTTTAAAAAGGTGAATTTGTCAACAGAAGAGTTGCCACAGAGTTTTCAAAAACTGACGCTTTGTCAATGTCTTATGGAAATTTTATGACTAATAACTTATGACTTTTTTTCGTTTAAGGCAGGTTCGGTTACAATCAGAAGGCATTTGGACGTTCCTTGGTAGTCTTGCTTGGAAGAGGTGTACCAGGACTTGACCATTGCGCATTTTGATAATGCGATAAACCACTGAACAGGCAATTGTGTTAAAACAATTGCCTGATATGAAATTACTGATACCAGTAATTTGATTGAATTTGCTATATCTCAGCAAATTGAGTGCTTGGAAGAGAACTAGTTTTAATTACTAGAACTATTTTGAACTAGTTCTTGCCGTCATAAAGACTCCAACGTTCAGAAAATATTAGAAGTTCTTATGAAGTCATTAGGACATCAAGAGCTAGTCCGAATGCCATCGTCTGTCCGGGGCATTAGGTTCAAACTAGATAGAATCGTGAAATATATTGAATCGATTGTAAGTTTACATGAAAAAGACGATTTCTCCGAAATGAGTTGTGAACGTTTCCGAATAACGATAAGTGTTGGAAACTCACAGAATAAATTGGAGTTAAGGCTCTAAATCCCATCAACCTGTGCGGTGTGCAAAATTCAATGGTTGCAGATGGATGTGGATTCATGAGAAATATTTTCATAATTTTATTTTCATTTTCAAGACTTGAAACATTAAAAAAAATTGCCCGTGGTGATAAAAAATGTGAAGCATACAGCATATTTCCTGTCTGAATTCAAATATAATTGAAAGTAATAAATTGACGTACTAAGTGCAAACAAAATGATGCATCATTTTACTGGAAGTTACCAGAGGAGATTCCTGATAAGACGTTAACAAGTATCTTTTCTAGTAAACATTGATGTTTGTATCCGTTGATCATTATCATTTAGATAAACTCCACATAAACTTGAAACAATATTAGGGTAATGTATTTCCTCGATGAAAAGTATTTTCATTTGTTTTTCCAACAGATTTTATTGCAATATTAAAACAAAGAAAAATAAAATAACAATCTCATTTAATTGATAGCTTCGATCAGAATTGTTAGAATAAAAAGAAATGACTTCGTTATGGATATAATTGATAAGATAAGAAATTGATAGCTCTTTTACTGCTTTCGAATGATATCAAAAGAATATTACATTCACGTAGTGTATTCTCGGTTGCTTAACGAAAGATATGGAAAAGCATTTTGTTTTGGCAATAGTTGGAATATCGTTCATTAAGTTTACATATAGTGCAACAGGTGGTTATTTAGTAAAAATTGCATCTGACTGAATATTGTTTGAATTTATCATTGACAATATATCCTTGTTAGAATCTCCTACACCCAGCAAACCCGATTATCTTGTCTACCCATATTGTTTTCGTTTCACGTGGCTAGGACCGAAATACGATGGCAACAGTATTATTGGCAATGCAACGTGCAGTACAATCCTGGAAGATGCAAAAGACATTCCTTGTAAATTACCCTTGATTGCAACAAGTAAGACATTCTGTTGGACTAGCGTCCTAAGAATAAGTTCAACGCATTTCTGATTTTCAGATAATAGCAATACCCCAGACACAGATTGGTTATGGGATCATTACAAATCAAAACCCACCGAAATTGCATGTCGTCTTTCCAGAGGGGATGTTTGTGTTAAATATTCTTATATTTATAATAAAGCAGGTTGGTGTTAGTGTGTGTTGTGTGTGTGTTTGTGTTGGATAGCTTTCTTGAGAGATTTAAAATTTTCTTAATTTTTTCATTTCAAGTTCAAAATATCACCTACATGTGTACAAAAGTTATTATCGATGGAGAGGGAGCAGCCAAAATAGGTACGTGTTACACTCAAATTGAAAATGGGAAAGAGGTGGAAGTGTGCGTGTGTGAGTCAACAGTGGGTTCGACACCGTGTAACGCTGCTAAAGGATTGTTTTCGTTAAATTCATGTGCCTTCATTATATTGTCTGTCATCTGGATTATTCGATGGAAATTAATTTCCAGTAGATTGAAATATAGACGCTAATGAAATACTTGTTTTGTGCTTTAAGTTCATCTAGTATTTCTTTACTTTTTACTTTCCAAAAAAAACAGGAGTAGAACAGGATTATTTCCGGATGTCGAAAGATGTTGAACTAAACTAGAAAAATTGTGTTTTGTGCCGAGGAAAAAGAAACGATGCTGAGATATAGTATTCGCACCGTTTTCATTAAATTCAATTTCATGGTATGAAAATTCAGTGTATTCTACGTATTTGAGAGTATGTGCAACTCATTACATACGAAAGTGATGTCAAAGAAATTGTCTCTACTTTATCTTAACATGACAAATCAACCCAATTTATAAATTTACTTCCGTTCTCATAATTTGACTATGTACTTCCGTGCTCATTCAACAATAAAAGAACGATGTTGACCCTATCACATCGATAAATTCGGGGATTCCTTGATGATTCATCTAGATAAATTCGGGGATTCCTTGATGATTCAATCAAAGGAGAACTTGAGCAGGTGTCTAACGATATGTTTTTGAAACCTTGTGATTTTTCATACCAAGTTCTAACATGGGTACAGCGAATAAGAACTTCAAACCGCAGCCATATTTTTTGTATACGCATGTGCATGTAGACTGACTACGTGTTGTATTTGGTTTTGACAGCTGATCCTGCCTAGACGTGATTCATTTTCAACTGGGCAAGGCGAGAAACTTTATGTTTATCCACATTGTGCAAGCGGTTTCAAGACCTGTTTTATTCTCAATATGCTCCCTCGAGCTTACTTCTAAAACGGAGAAAAAACAAAGATACTCTGTCAGGGTAACCGGATTTACTGTCATTTTTATCCTGAAACTGCTCTGTTTTTCATTGCACTGGCTTAAAATTCCGTTGATGCTTTAGAAGTCAAAACCTCTATTGTCATGCTTAAGGAATGGATAGTCTTTCGCGTAAGAGTCGTGGAAGGAAGCTCTATCACAAGCCTAGTGCGAAGAACCCGCTTCCTCAAACTTGTCTTGAACGGAGTAGTCTCGATCACAGCCGTTATAAGATGGCAAGCTCTCCGACAGTAATTACGAACAGGACAGTCGTCTTTACAACAGCTTTAGGAAAATCAGGCTTCCAAACATCAGTCGCGGGCAAAGCAGATTTCACTGTTACCGCTCTGGGAGGAAGAAGCTTCCTCGCCACAAAAGCAAAAAGAAATAAAATCTGCCTTACATCTGATCTCTATTTTTCACTCATTAGTGAACCCATACTAATCCTATTCCACCTGTATTGTTGGGAAGTATTTTAAGCGATAATTTATATCAAAAATTTAAATTTTAAAACTTTTTTTGAACTTTATTCCAGTTTCCGTGGTCAGGAGCTGACTTTTCCCTTCGAAGTAGATTCAGTACCATGGGTTTTGTTCGAGACTTAAAACGATTTGAGTAGAGCTCTTCAGTCCATTTTCGGGATATGGGTTTTGTAAGGTGATCCGTTTTGTCTTCTTCAAATACTGTTCGACCTACTCCTGAACAGTTGATTCCGCAATGGTTATTTCTGGCTAATTGATGGTATATCCATTTCAGTCACGGGTATTTTATTGTTTAAAACTGCTGACCGTTTCGGAACATTTATTCGCCTTTTCAGGTGAATTTTGGGATGAGTCCAGTTTCCAGCTTGTTTCCTCTTTTGGTTGGCCAAACAAAATAAAGGGCCTATCTACGAAGTTGCTAGTTGGCAAACCTAGGAAACAGTAGGACAATCCAATCGGGTACGGACTCCATTCGGATTTCATATTTTTAGAAACACAATGAAAAGACCGAGAATGTCAAAAATTGGTCGATGACCAAAATACGAAATGGGCTATGTAGCCATAAAAGCGACGATGTAGGACACATCGTCAAACCTTGAAATTCTCTACTTTCAAAGGCTAGTCTTAAATAAATTGATAAGTGCATATAATACATGAAACACAAGGACATTTGAGAAATAAATGTGTAAAATCGGAGATAAATTCATGCGTGTATATGGTGCAAAGGATACCTAAATCAAAACAAAAGAATCGTTTAGACAGGGCGTTTCAGAATATTAAGGTTACAAGGCCACAAATGACAAGAAGAAATTAAATGGACCAAATGATTTTTTCAAGAAATAAATTCAAACTAAAAAGAAAGATTTTGAAAACATAAAAACATTAAAGAAGAATAACAAATAAAGAAAATATATGTAGTTTCCGGGAATTTCCGTTTTGTTTTTTTTTGGAAAAAAAGATCTGATTAAGTTTTTTTCGTAATCAACTTTCATTTTGAAAAGCTGCGTATGCGAAAATATGCGACTTCAAGTTTTCAATTATCACTTGTAACTGAATCCACTGAAGATTAAAGCGGGAACTCTAGTGAGCGTGGTATATTCTCCTCTTTGAAAACGTTTTCCCCGACTATTCGCTTAATCATTTTAGATCTGCTTATTTCTGTTGATGTGGCGCAACAGCTCGTTTCAGTACGGTCTGACCAAACAAGTAGAGTATAGTGATCTAGACAGAATCATAATTGTCCTCGAAAATTTCCCACAAACTACCTACTCGTATGATAGCTGGTGGACTTATGTTCCGCGGCCAGAAACGCTAATCCAAATGTCACTGTCAGCATCTGGACATAAAAACTGTGTTTGCTGAATAGGGTATGCGTACCTGAACAACTACAACCTCCGGAGTTCTGTATTTTTCCATTGTTAAGTTTTTGTTACGTATGAACTGTAGTACATCCTACGAAGGATGACTTAAAAATGTCGAAATTTTTGGCTCGAATTTTCGCTAGATATAAACCGTAGAACATCCTATGAAGGATGACTTAAAAATGTCGAAAGATTTTCGATTTTGAGCCAAGTAATCGGAGAAAAGGATGGTTTTGAAAAATAAGATATTAGAAATTTACAAGGTCGGTACACTTGTTTTCATAAAAAGCAAAAGGTTTGGTTTTCAGAGGACAGTTTATGACGTTTTTAATAGCTGGGTTTCCAACCTCAAGTGATACAAATCTTTTTGTCAAGTTGATTATAAGGTGTCTTATATACTACATTCAGAGCCAAATCTTAATAAACAAAGATTGCTGCAATAAAATAAACTACTAAAAAGCAGGTTTTGACTCTCTTAATTATTTCTTCATACTTAAACTTGTGGGGAAAGCCATTGTTTCGCACTGATGAACATGTCTTCAGTAAAACGTGGTAAGTTTTTGAAAACCTCCCAAAAATATGTCGAGAAATTTATATGGGCTCAAATTGATGAGAAGTTTATGATCAGTGAATATGGCTCTAATATTATGTAACTCTTTTTCTTTCTAATGAAGGATAATCTTCATGGATTCTATGCTTCATGTGCGGCAATCAGCGCAATGATGCAATCGACCAAACTTGGTTTTTTCGACGTATTTTATTCAGTGATTTTAATTTTCCAACAAAGTTGCATAAATTAACGCTTCAGTTAAAAAAAGTCCTTTGTGTACGTTCAGCAATTTCAACGTAGGATAATACCATGCGGAGTGAGTTTAATGTTTCTTTGGCTACTTATGCTAATTTTTCAAAAAACAGCTTTCCAAATTATTACGTTTTTTAAACTTCGCACGGTTTCTAGTGCTGGATTTTTCCACCCTGGTGATAACTGCAATTGCACGAAATATTTCGTCAGGTTGGATACGATGGTGTGTGACTTCAAAAATTATGTGATGCTGTCCGCACATGTGTCATTCTCATTATACGTCACATCCTGCAAATAACTGAATTGGTAGCCTGCCAGACATACATATAACATGGCTAGTTAAATAGATAGAAATACTGTCCAGGATGTTAGCTAGCATTTCTAATTGTATATTCAGGTCCATGCTTTGTCGCCTTAATTAAAATTCCTTGGGAAGGCGTGAAGTGTCAAGTTTGTACTAATTTGCATATTTATACACATAGAGTGTGTCTTCACCGTAGCTCATGTCCCCGGCTCCTGCTCCTCCGCCATTATATAGCAGTGTTCGGTGCTACAAGCGTCATTTCGGGGGTATGAGTATTTTCTGTTTGCTTCAGCTGATAGCGATTCAATGTTCCCAATGTCGAACCTTATGATTGTAGCATGAAACATGTACAAACAACATAGTGGATATGTATTGTCTATCATACGTGTATGTACATTGTGCAGCATGTCTCAATTTCATATATTCTTACACAGATCAATGAGTGCTGTTCAACATCCTTGAAGAAACGAGTATTCATTTTAGGCATTGCCATGTCTTTTTCGGATTCTATTCAGTAGTACAGATTGGTTAACACATTGCTCTTAAACAAGCTCTTATCGGGTGTTGTTAAAAGGGATGAGATTGAATTATAGATTGTTGGATATCTGCAGTCGGTATTTATTTGTTTTTACTCGTAAGATCTTCAAGGGAGTTATACAAGGCGTCCAAAATTAAATAATGAACTTTTCAGGGTGGGAAGGAACAAATAATTCAGCTATTTGCTCTCTTCCTGAGATAAGATAGGCAGAAATTATAAGGTCTTAAACGTCTATAGTTTGAAGATTTCTTATGCTTGATTTAGCGTTAAAGAGACTAAATTTTTCCAGTTCCCTAGTATTCGCAGATTTTTGTAAGGTAGAAGCGAGTATCTGCGAGGACATCTTATTCTGAATTTATTTCTGGAATGGCTTATATCTTTCAGTAAATGTCGAATGATTTTGAGAAGGAAGTAAACAAATTAAACCGTTGTTTCCATCTTCTTAGATTTCGTTTTTTGAATTCCTACTTTGACCGATAATTAGCACGACGGTGGTGCGAATTCTGGCTGTTTTTGACAACCTTAGTTATGACGTTTATTAGTGAACGAGAATGATACGCGCGATTCACGTCCTTGCAGAAACATTTTCAAAGCCTGGCGGAGTTCAAACAAAGAGATGCGAATAGCGCTCATCTCCATGTGAAATGGAATTCTATTCTATCTTTATAAATTGCATCTGCAGAGTTATTTTACCTTACTGGATTGATTGGGATACGTTTTTTTAATTTCATCGTCGAGGAAAAATTCTCTATCCACTGATGAACTCTGTACGTCCACAATATAAATATATAAATCCAATTTTCTCCTTCTTCATTTTTCAGTTGAATGTTAAACATACGATCGATTTTACTATATGAAAATTGAAGCACGTTTTCTATTTCAACAAATATATGTCGTTTTATCCAGCATTCGCTGAATTATATTTTTAGCACATCTGCCATAAAAAAAAGATTACAATGTGTAATTGGATTTAAACATACGAAAAATATTCTACTAAACAAGTTGTTTCGGATCAGATGGCTCTATAATCAAATACGATATTGGATATTCTAAGGTTCGAATGAGGTTTGAACCTCATTCGAAACCTCAACCTTTTATAGTTGCTGGCCCACCTCAGTGGCTTGCAACATTGTCTCTCGAATCATGTATCGAAAAAAATGAAACATGGTATCAGCACTTAGGACGAATCAGTAAAGCTAGAAATGAAAGAGTTTTCTTTAATTTTGGGGAAATGTAATTAACAGCACATGCTGTTCGGTTTATAATATTTTTTTTTGTGTTGTGCGTCAGCTTTTTTCGCATTGACAACTAACTCTTCCTAGTTAGTCTTGCTAGGTATCGAGTTAGATTATTGCTATATTTTGGTCTTCTCGTATCGAATGTTTTAGAAAAAGAGTCAATGTTTGTTCGCATAGAGTTCACATTGTTCAACTAGAGCCACGTTGATGAGTCTTCCTTTTTTACGGCTCCCCACTTATTCCTTCGGAAACTGTTTGTACCTTGTATACCTGTAAAAGCCGCTGTTTATTTTTCGACAACTTCGTGTAAAAAAAACACGTTTTGGAACTTTCACCAAAACGTGTTTTTTTTGGGAAAAAATTGGAGCATTTTTCAGGAAGAGCATGTTATGAAGACTTCGCTCTTCAGCTTTTCAGCCGTTGTCGAAATGCTTGTCTAATAAGTTCTGACATTTCAGTTTAACGCGGTGGTGTTAGATGTCTGGGTATTTCGTAATATGGTTGCAGTTTTCCTCAGGATGGAGTGGATCCATTCCACGAAACAGTGCAATGTGGAGTATTGGGACATTGCAGGCTTGAAAAGATGTCGAGAAAAACTACATTGTCCACCTGTTGGAAGAAATTGAACATCGACATGCAGAATTTTCAGAAAACAATCATCGTTGAATGAAAGTACCATTTCATAGGTATTGCAAGGCAAGGCAAGGCAAGGATAACTTCAATTTCTGGTATAAATGCGTATCACTAATAAGGCCTTTGTTTGGTGTCAATTCGCGAACAAGGTTTTTTTTTTAGATGAAGCCTCACGAAGGTTTGTTATGAACATTTATTTGACATCCTTATTATAATGTCAGGATGTTTGATTTGCAGGCCTTTGCTTTGAATGGCATTCGTACCACAACTTTTTTCTGCATTTTTTTCCTGTTTTTACTTTCTTTCACCGTTCTACAACAAATAAACTCTGAAAGAAAGTATTCATCGCAAAAATTCATTAAATTCCCATCTCCTTAGATTCATTGCCACCTTTACCTCAAAGGCTCATGAAAAAAAGTGATCAAACTCAATGAGTTAATAACAAAATGCTAGACGAGAACGACGACAGGCACCACCAAGCCAAACTCATATCCCACATAAGTGAAAGCGTCAGGATGAAAGAAAGTAAGCATGAAGCACTGACCAAGGAAAAAAAGAAAGTACTGGCGGCATCAAAACAGAAAGAAAGAAAGAAATCAGCCAGAAGGCAATTTTCTCTAGGTAACGACACCCTGATAGTCGCCCGTAATGGCCGTAACGACTTCGATTCGCCACCACCGACAGAAATGGGTCAAATTAAACCCTTGAAGCAAAAGACATCCTATTAATGCTGCGTGAAACCAATTGCCCAGAAATTTATTGCCGGCCCAAGGATAAATGAATTCTTAAGTGGAAAAGGTCGTCAGCGAGCAAACGGGATGCTGTGCGGAACATTGACGGGTTTGTTCGTTCGTCCGTCGGTTCGGTCGATAAACTTTCAAACTTCTTCATAAAAGTGAGCGTGTATGAGTATGTGTGTGTGTTCGTGTGCGTGTTTGGACAAACCACGATAATTTTCATGGAAAAGCAACAAAATTGGTGGAATGTGTTGGAAAAACTGAACAAATAAGAACAAGTATGAAGTGAATGTTGTGCCTGTGGTGGAGATGAGTGTTTCAATGAATGTAAGGATGTTTCAACTTATTTCGTTTATCCGTTAATTAATAGACGGTTCCGATGAAAAGCAGCAATTCATACACGCTCAAGTAGGTTTTTGGGAAATCCATTCATTAGTGGTCTATTTGTAACACGATAAGTATTCTGGATGACTTAAAGATCGGACCTGTGAGGGACATGCTTTGATTCATGACGGATTTGATGTATAAAAACGAAAAGCTACAAGTAAGATTTCCTAGAAAAAGTTCTATTGGGCAAATGATTATAAATATTCGACCAAGGCAAATGGCGTCTTTTCTTCTAAAATAAATTTTGTATTAAATTAGTCTGGACATTATATGGGTTTTATATACATATACAATGTAATCAACTACATGGGAATTAGATTCAATATCTAATTAGCACAGTGACCGAGTTATTATCCTCAGACTATTGACGGAATAAATTAGAAACGCATGTTCATATTTTGGATGTCTATCCTGCGAATCTTCACACTGAGAAGGGTCATAGATAACATAAAATTTGAATGAAAGGACAAACAAACTGTCCAGAAGCATGTAAATTAGGTTACCTACTAGGTAACTCTATCAATCATCAATTATCAATCATCCTTCAGGAATCATCAATTATCAATAATCAATCATCGATTATTAATCAACAATCATCAATTAAAATACATCATTCATCAATCCTGAATTATCAATCTTCAATCATGAATCAATCATGATCATCACTCAGCAGTCATTAATCATCAGTCAACAATCCTGAATCATCAATCAGGAATCTATCACTTTGCAACACTTCAAATCTGCTTTGCGTGAAAAGGATACGAGGATATTATCGTCTATTAAGTTGCTGTTGAAGTCACCTCTTTTTGTGAAGCCTAGGATAGCGCTTAGCCAGCAACCGGGCTTCCCCCGACTGAGCGTGTTTAATGATGTGATATTTTGAATGTAAGGATCAATGCCAAGGCGATTGAGAAGTACACTTGGGTAGCCTTAAGATTGTTTGCAAAGTATACCTTACTCCTATGGCCACCGATCTTCCATGTTAGTGAAGATTTTGTTGTACTGAACTAGCGAGTATCACTTGTTCTGCCGTTGCGCGTATATTTGGAACATCATTTTCCACTGTAGGCCTCATTTTCTACCCAAAGTTTTGTTACACTTGGGAAAGGCAACGTTTTGACACAATATTCTTCTTTGAATCAAAGACAAGAAGAAGGCAAGAGGTAGGGGTTTTGGCTTTTCTGGTCTTCGTTTGCTTTACGTTCATGCTCAGGCGACAAGTTGCCGTCCAAGGACTTGATTTTTTCAGTACGCAGTTCGTGATTATTTTGATCGAGAAAGGTAACAAAGTTAACAGCAAAATAGGCAGGTAATCAGAAAAATTCCCCACCTTTATCCCTGCCAATTACTGGCAGAATAAAAAGTTCATCAATAGCATAGAAATAGGGCAATGGTTATATTTTTCCTGATATATGCTCCTATGTAGTTTCGGATTTCATTGCATGGAAGTTAGCGACGTCAGACTGGACGACTTAAGCTCGCAGCACTGACACTAACTAGTACCCGAGAATCGTTCCACCCCTCACTGGTGAAAAGAATCTTTTGGATGACTTTAGCTCCGACCATGCTTAGTAGCAGTAAAAAATCACCTATAAGGACTTCAAAACTATCTCCAGTTTTCCTTAAATGTAATTTCAGTATTTCAAAGCTATATTCTGAGTAGAAGGCATTATTTATCAAGAAAATGAAAAACAATTAATTTGTGCTAATTCGATTTCCATTAATCGGAGGGAGCTGATTATTAATCAATTCTTAATTCCCTTCATAAATGTTTAGACACGTTCTGTGTGTTCAAAGTGTTTCTGTTAGGGGTTGAAATTATACACTTGTGGTTCTCAATACAAATATTTGTTTGATTTTAGTTTTGCTGGAAACATCGTCCATTAAATGTTTATCTAAATAATATTGAATATTAGCTGCGCATTTGACAAAATTTAATGAATTTTATTGTTCTAGGGGCTTCGAAAGGATTCAAGTTGCAGTATTTTTAAAGGACTGTAGTTAACAGTAATATCGCTACCCTTATTATTGTTTATTTTATTTTGTACTTTTTAATCTCATAAGATTTAATGGAGTTGAATTTAATCAGCCAAATTCGGTTCGTTCGGGATTGAAAGGGTGTAAATCTATATCTTAAAATATCTTTTTTAAAAAGTGTAAGTCAAAAGACAAATTAGTTAAAACACAAAAAAAAAATGTACAAAAAAACAAACTTAGTTTCTTTCTTCATCCCATAAACTTTCATAACTTATTTAGCGTTATGTTTTATGTTGTTCAAAGGACAAAAAGGATTCATGATAAATTCCTGTATTATTGTTAAATAATTTTCCATAAATAATTCATTTAGATCGCATTTTTACTGGATTAATAGTGGAAATATATTTAAACAATAATTCCCAACCATAATAAATGCCTGAAGAGAGCATTGTTGAAGTGATGGTGGTGAATATTGATCACCATTTTCACTTTGCAATTAACACAAGCCACGATTATTGAATTTTATACATTAATGCGGGTAATGGTTTTTTTTTATTTTTGGCTGTGGTTGTAATATACCCTGAGAGGATTCCGGCTGGTTCAATTTTCGTTTATTATAAGGTGTTAATTATATTTGCAGGAGATAGGTGCATTAAGCGTGTAGGATGAATTTATAAATTTGGGTCATTGCATCAAAAAATACATAGAAAGGAAGGAAGGAAGCAAAAAAAGGATACTCCTACGGATTAAATCAACATTTTGAAAATGTTACACTGGCGTGGAGGAGGCTTAAACCAAACGTCCAATGGAGCCGAGTGGACTCATTTGGGAAAGTCCCAAATGAGTCCACTCGGCACTACGCTCTACAGCTACTATGATTTCTTCATTACGCAGTGTACGACGTCTGGATGGACGCGTATCATCAGTGAGATTTAACGTGGTGCGGAAATTATTCATGGTTAATAGAATTGATTGTTCTGATGGACGATTATGTTGTTTATATAATTAACAAAGTATACAAAGTGTTACTTGAACAGAACCGTTTTTTTGCGAAATAAAACCGCATAATTTGAAGACGTTGCGCAGGTGTCAACCTGTTCATGATAAAATTGCAAACCTAACTAACTATAAAACGCATGCGGCTGTCATGAAAAAGTGTTGCCAACTAAAAGTTCTAAGCCTCTTAAAAACACTCTTTTTTGCGGTTCCCGTCGCCCAAACTGTATACTTACCGTTATAAATGTACAGCGTGGGCTAGCGCGTGGTATAGGTAAAACAAACAGCTGACCAAGGCTTCGCTGTGGGGATTGAAGTTGATTTCGTAGGATATTTGGATTTGTTTGAAGAAAACATTCCAAAATTTCAAAAAAACAATGAAAGTTCGTCGTTGGATCAGATTTCAGTGCTCGAACAACCTACGTGTATTGGCATCGAAGTAGAGAAATGTTTATTAGAAAAATGGCTGAAATCGATGAATATCGACCTGGTTGTCAGATTAACAGAACGAAACGCTTTCGAATCTTCCGCACTAACAAAATAAAGTGGACACTTTGCGCTCTCCCAAGACATATATAGGTGTTAACACAGTTAATAAGTAGAAGGAGATTTCGTTTGAAATGTTGAACCAAAAAAATGAAATGTTGAAATGTTGCTGCCTTCTAACAACTACACTAGCGTCCTTATGCGATTCTTGCTCTGCCTTGTTTTTCCTTATTGTTAGTCAAAGGCCATAAATATCAAGTTATTCCAATTTTTTGATCATATTCCAAGAAGTTGATTTTTTGATTATATTCTGTTTTGATACACTTCGGCGTCCAGGGACGTGTATAAGATTTACCTTGTTTAGTTTGGCTACAGTTTTAGGTTTTCGCTATACTGTAGCTTTCATTTCAAACATTTATGATAAACAAAAAACAAAGTATGACTTTCTAACCTTTAGCATAAGTTCAGATTTAGACGTTGACCATCTATATGAAAGCCGTCGGTGTTTGTAGTGGCTCCCTACTCTCTAAAGGGTAAACTCTACAACTTTTCCTACAATTCTCTAATCATAGACTGACATTCAGGATAGTATTTTTATACTTCTGAACCTTTTGATTTTATCCAGCTCCACTTTTGCTTTCAATCTCATGGCTCTCTAAACGTCGGGATTTGTTGAGGATTCCTGCGAAGATTCGCAAACAGATCCTTGTTCTGATGTATTAATACTAATAATGATTTGTCTATCCCAATTTAGATACGGCGTCTAACGCTGTTCCTGTTGATGTATAGATTACTGTTTCTCAAAATACGAATCCTTTTTGTTCATTTTAAGCTTCAGGCCGCAAGTTCATTTTTTCAGTATTTAGTTCTTTGTCATCCGTACGTAGTCGCTTTTGCTGTGTTTTTGTCATTCACGTATATAGGTTGCTGGATATTGTTTTCATTAGTGACTCACGTTTTTAAGTGATAATTTCTTTTTCGCCAGGACCGGTTTGGTGGCAAGGTGATCTCTTCTAGGATTTTCGGCGTTTGCATTCTGGTCGTGCTTTTCTTTCTTTTGTCCTGGTCAATGCTCCCAATTGCTGACTGGAACTGGTTCCATTTGTTTTGCTGCAGCCTCTTGTCAAATGCATTACTTTCTTCACAGTTTTAATTCCTGATTCTAAATTCCTGGCACTAAACAATGACCACAATTATACTATCTCCCCACCATCTTGCTAAATACTTACAATGAAACCTTTTTTCCATCAACCGTTTGTTTTTTTGAAAACATCTTGTCTTCACTGTCGCGTCACATTTTACTTACCTCCTGATTTGGGGAAACTTACTTCTACCAATTGATAACATTGTGAGCTAAAAAAACAGGTCAAGTCCTACCCAGTTAGGATCATGCATATTCAATCATTGTGCTGGATCTGAGTCTCCACAAAGTTTGTGCAAAAGGTATTCTTCGGTTCGAAATGAATTATCGTAATCAAACCGGCAAAACGTCTTGATGCCTGGGCTGATTCATGTAACTAAAAAATAACTTTGACAGGATATACACTATGTGTTTAAACGTAGAAGCATTCTTTTATTCTAGAAGAGACGATTGCGTGGAATAAATGGTGAAAGAATGATGAATTTTTGAATGACGTCTGTCAGTTAAAAGCTCCTGAAGAGGTTTAAGCCGCATGCCGTAAAAATGAATGCGGGTAGTTAGTCCAGCTTGTGATTTTATTGAAGAACTTGACCATTTTTAACTTTCATACTGACTAGGTAAGCTGGTCCCCCCACTGGAAAACTGTTGAAAGTCCACTCTGCGAACCTGCCTTGCCTTCCTGTGACGTTCATTTGTTTGGGTTGATGAAAGAAGCACTAGGTGAACTGCGTTTTCATCACCATTAATGATTGGGACATCTATAATGAGAGACTGTCAACTCAACATGGTAAGGTTCAGTTGAGATAAGTATGTCATAAATTCCTGCAACTTGGCTCACCACACTCTTTTCAGGATAATACATTACTCTCGTTATTAGGTAACGGGACTATTCCTATGTGGTCTGCACACAGTTAGTACAAAGGATTTATAGGATGATTTTAACCCAAGAGCTGGTTTCGTTGAGCTTGTGAACATCAAGTTGTACTTTAAAGCCTAACATTCGTTCGTAGAGTCATTTGAAGTCCTTTAAAAAGTTGAACACATCCAAGGAATATTTGCTATTTATTTTAATTTTTAATTGATGCAACAGAATATTCGTTTTTCCAGAAAATTTTTTCCAATAAATGTGTCGAGGTCGTGAAGTGAATTCAAGCAACATTCGCTTGCCGCATTCACAATGAGTTCCTTGAAATTTGGGTCAACATGGTTAGATCCTGGTTAATTGGTACATTAAGCCAGTTGCTAAGGATTTAGATAAATATGATTTTTATGCAATGGTTGTATCCCATTAATAAAATAGGTGAGAAGAAGATTTCATTAGGGATAATGTCGTATCCTTATCCTTTGACCATCCACCTTCTACCTCTTTTCAATCGTTTGTGTGCATCTTCTGACAATATCCTTTTAACGTAACGCATTGAAAAGTTTATCTCGTCTTCGCCACTAAACTCTGATTCTATATCCTTCATCCCTTTTCCGTTGACACTTTTAATTGAAGCGAAAGTTACTTCTTGTGCGACACTTAATCCACTTTGTTCATGTTAACAACTTTAGACAGTGTTTTATGCCATCGACATGCTTTGTGGTTGGAAGTTTCTAAGTGTATGAGCGCGCGAATGTGTGTTTGTATGTATCAGGAGTCAATAGGAGATCAATCATTGCCGACATCGAGTATAAGGGTAAAATGTTTTAACACAAATCCCGATGATGGATGATGGGCATCACTTCTTAGACTTTCGCTCTTCTCTTTGTCATTTTGGGCAATATCCTTTTCAGTTTCCTTTTCAATGGCTGGGTGTAACGGTGCCAAGTTTTGTGTTGTTTGTATTTTATGTCGTGTGTTCTGCCTTCTGTAGTCGTTATTCTAAAGGCGGAGTTGATGGCATGAATGAAAGGCTCAATTAAGTCCTGGTATTTTGTAAAATGTCAAAAGAATGAAACCAATTTCGAGTCATAATAATCCAGGGGGTGGGAAGCAATGAAAGAACTTAAGAGGCAATACGTGTTTGCTCAATTGGGTTAACATGGCGAATTAAAGTGAATGAGGTGATGGGTTGTTAAACTTTGAAAGGGAAATTCATTAGACACACACGAGTGTGAGTAGCACGCCTGTATCCTTCTAAGCAGGTGTCTACAATTGAGGTATGTGTGTGTCAACATAATTTAGTGATAAACCTGCATATTTGAGTGAGCAATGCTGAGAATCTGAACGCAATAATGACGGAGGAGCAGGAAATTCTTAAGCTTATAACCTTTCAAGTATGGCTAATGAGGATTTCAACGGAGGTGATAGAAGTTGTGCAGTTAATCAATCTTGTCTGTCGTTCGATACAATGTGATGGCATCCACCATGATAAGGACAATTAGCGTATAGCATTGTATATTCGCTTGTTTGTATGTGCACGTTCATTGTGTTGTAGATTATGTTTATTGTAGCGTTGACATATTTAGAATGAGGACAGTCTTCGACATGATTGAAGTCCTCTGACCTTAGCTTAGGATGTTGCGGGTGATAGGATGTTATTATTTGTATTTATAGCCCTTAAGGGATGCGGGTGTGTATGAAGAATTTATTGTTAGAATGCCAAACAATAAATCAAAAGCTGAACATTCAATGTCAACTAATATTTATGAACAAGGAGGGAGTGATTAAATTTTAATGGAATTCATTCATGTTATCATGTATAAAAAAGGATCAATAATAATAGTTAAAGGATTTCTTGATTTCACTAAGTGTCTTTTATTGAGTGAGTTTGGAGTGTAAACATTTTGTTGCGTTGTTTTTGGGAAATTGATTACATTTCACCAATTTTATTGGTGTTTTGTTTTGCTTTCACTGAAGTAAAATGTAATATACAAATGAGGTTATTATTTATTGGGCCTGGCATGTGAAATTCTCTTGAACTTGATTACGTGTTTATTTAAACATAAGCTACTTTGGTTTTAATAAGAGGGCTTGTTTTCTAAGGACCCACATGGCAATTTGCCGATGGGAAATGAGATCAACAATTTTTTGCAGTCCCCAAAGGTAGGAAACTAAAATAATAACGCTGAACTGCTGAACAGATGAATGAAAAGCGGGAAATGGTTGATTTGAAAAAAAAAAAAGATTACTAATGGGGAAAATTAGGAAGCGCCGGATGAATTTCCAAACAGGGAACAAGATCTCTTGATCATTCATGGCCTTCTCGGGCTATGTGAATCACTCAGCCCACTAGGGGCGTCGCACGATGCTAAAGATACTTATCAACCTCAAAATTCAAAATATAAATCAAAAATAAAAATTTGTTCAATATTCGTTGAAATTTGAGCGTTAGAACTTTTAAAAACAGCATTGAAAATTGCAATAATGTTCGTTTATATCCCTTTAACATCTAAAAATTATCTTCTATTAGATTGCTGATAACAAACATATGCTAAATGTATTGCTTCACTCAGTACAATTCAGTTCTCCTCGGTATCTGTTCAAAGGTAATGCAAATAAATGCATTACAATGTGAGCCCTTACTCACATGCTGAGAATTAGTTTGCTCAGATGATGAGTTGTAGGCTTGCTAAATGCACTTTTGTTCCAAAGAGAATATGCAGACATACGTCTTCTGCGTGTGATCTTACAAGATAAAATATATTCAATTTGCGATCGGAAGAAAATAGAAAGCTTTTCTTTTATGAAGTCAGAATATTCTAAAAATAAATCTACGTTGAAGGTTTTTCGAGGTATAGAATTTCAATTTGGCACCACTTTTTCATGCTACATATGGTCTGACAGCTGTCATGCATTTGGTGGTTGATTAAGTTTGCCATTTTATTATGAATAGGTTGACGTCGGAGCAACGTTTGTATTGATTCGATTAACAACGTCGAACGTTTAAATTAATTCGATTAACAATGTATCGTTTCCGCAACATGTTTACTCTTACTGATAATACGCATCCATCTATATGTTGCACAGTGCGTAATAAAGAAACCGTAGCAGTTGTAGGGCATAGTTTCGATAAACACCAAAGTGAGTCCACTCAGCATCGTCCTCAATAATTAAATCTGTGCCTATTCACATCGTGCAAGTTTTAAGCATGAATCTTGCAGGCTTACAAAATTCAACTCATGCATAAATTGAAACCGAATCATCACCGGCCACGACGTAGATTCGATGTATGGGCCCAAGAACCAATTGCAACTGATCCCGAATTTCATAAAAAAAATTACATGAATGTCAATGAATGAATGATCAGTCAATGAATCGTCCTTTCGTTACCTATCCCAGTTCACAGGAATTCTCAGCATTCAAAGCTTTAAAAACACAGGAAGTCCTTAAATTTCTGACTAGTCGAATGGTTTGTAAAATTTCGCCTCTTTCACGGTTTTCTCTCTGTTTTTTGTGAAGGATCTTCTTTTTGAAGACGTTTAACGATTTTTTGATGATGTTCTGTTATGAGTCATGCTAGTATCATTTGATAGTTTCTGAAAGGAGCTGCAAGTATTATACGGTTAATCAATCAGGTGAACGAGCTGGAAACTGCTCAGAGATGCTAAAACGAGAAACAATGAAAGGAATCAATTTGTTCAAAACTATTGTTAGATGTGCCGGTTAGTTATTACCACACTATACACGGCGCCAAAGAATGATGACGAAGTCCAAATCCTTCTTATCATCGTAAATTCCCTTGAAAATTTTCAACAAAACTCCAGCTGGTATTCAGCTTTAATCCAGTAAAAACATCGAACAAGTGCTACTAAAGGCTCACTAGAGAGAAATTTCGTATCGTAAACTAGGAATTTTTCAGCACTTATTCGTTATATTGAACATGCGACCAGAATTCATGCATGTTACACGAAACTATTAAAATTCCTTGACTACACTAGCCGTAAACTGAATATTGCACCATACAATGTAGAAGCCGCGTCGACCACAAATACGCTCGTTACAGTTTTTATTCGTGCTCTTTAAGGACTCATTGCTATAAAACTTTTAATTACCACTTAAAGTACAAATAGCAACACTACACTCACAAGCAGAAAATCTGCTGTATTTCGTCCTATTTGTATTTTCCACAAGTCATCCCCTCCCCGCCAAATTACAGCTGTATACGCGATAAAAGCGCGCCCTGACGAATATTCGTTGAACTGTGGTAGTGGATAACTAGCGTCTGGATTTATTCCCTCTATAATTACAAGACCACAATGTAACAAAATTTTTAATGAAGTCATAATTTATGTTTTTCCCTTTCCCGGTATCTTGAGTAAATTCCAGGAGAGGTTTTCGTGTGCATCAACGAACGGATCCATTTCATCCCAACATAGTGACATAGTGATGTGAAGGATGCGTGCAATTGAAAGTCTGGTGAGATTGTAAAAATAATTGTAATTTTATGTTTACCACACCGCTCGTTCGTCCTGTTGCAGTTAAGCACGTTCAAGTTTGCTTGATTGACGTTGCGGTGAAAGGTAATTACTAATATTCAACGACAATATTTCCACATGCGTCGATGCAATAAGTCTGCACTTGGATGGTAATTAAAGGAAAATTATTTCAAGCTGATGATAAGATGATTAAAAGGTTTGGGATGTATAAGTGCTTTGCTCGCATGATGGATTGGTGGTGCATGCTTTACGCAATTCGAGGTTACATGCAAGTGGAAAGGATATTCAATGGTTTGTTTTTGTTTTTCACACGTACATATCAATGAATAAGTCCGTGTGGCCAGGAACAAAGTCCTGCCATCAGTCAGGCATTCATGGTATTCCGTTCGGTTTATACAGAGAACATATTTGCAAGTGTAGCCTCTAGCAACGAAATATGATTATTAATGAATGATGATGATTGCTTCACATGAAATAAAAGTCGGCAAATATTCAACACTGAATCTGTTTTCAATTTTATTTCAATTTTTTTGCTTCTCACAACTGCTAACCAATTTATTTAGTTACTGGATGGAAGACTTTTTCCTCTTAACCAACGCCATCCCACTGCAGCTTGAATACTTCTAAGATCCTTATTCAGTAACACACCACGATTGCGAAAAGCCAAGGGGCCACGAACAAGGGCTCCACGTGCTCCTGGGCTGTTGAAAACCTTTTGTGCTACTCCTGTATAAAGTTGCGCGTTCACAATTGGTATTGTAAATAAAACAAGGACTAAGAATATTTCGGAAATCTTCATCTTCAGTTTGGTGCCAACTTGTCACGTTAAGATACTTACTTATAATAATTAAAAATACTGATGTGACCGTCGCACTTACCGAAAAATCCAATACTAAGTTTTGTATCGGGTGTTGCAACCAGTTGGGTAAACAAATAAACAAACAATCAAAAAACTTGTACAAATTTTATTCCTTTTAGTTTATTCACCTGTTTGTTTCGTAGTTCAAAGTCAATGCAAGCAGATGAAAAATATTTAACGATGAAAACAATCACTTTGTCTGATAATTGGAGTGCATTCTCTTATCACATCTTTAAATTGTTTATCGTTTTAACTCAGAGTTTTCATTGGTCAAGGGGTAATGGTAGTTCGAAGTAGCATTCCGTCTTTTGAAAAGATTGATATGGACAAAAGATGGACGAAATAGCTCCAAGATATATTTGCTGTGTGTCTGTTTGTGTCTAATCCTTCTTTATTGACACTTTTTGAAAAAGGATCCTTACATTCTTAGGCGAGTGTAATTAATGCCTTTCGAGATATCTTGGCAATTTTCGGCGTTTGAATCTTGGTTGTTTTAAATGAAGGTCATGCCCTTCTATCTTGCACTAGTATATGAGATGTCTCTATGATCATATCATAACCTTGTAACATTGCAGAGTGGAAATCCTGTTGTCCAATTGAGAATAGAGAGAGAGAATAGGTTAGAGGGAGTTTTAGTTGCAACGAGTCTAGTGACTGTATTGCAAGAGACCGCTGAAATCGACATTACGATCCTAACACATCAGGTAAGTTCAGAAGTAGTGAGAAAGGCTAAGCGAGTACCAAAATTTAAAAAAAATGTGGAAGAAAATGAACAGTGTACCTTCAGTACCCGCGTATCCAGCGGGAAAAAATCTCAAAACAGAAAGCTCAAGTCACGTTACCATCTTTGAGCTGCCTAGAGTAATTGGCCCAGAAAAGTATGCTTAGGGATCAGGACATAATTTTAGATGAACCTCAAAAGCAAGAAAATAAGCGGAATGACACCTTACATTGCCTGTGAGCACATCCCTAATCAACTTTGACGCTAAAACAGCAGGCGGAGAGAATAGTTGAGCACCAGAGAAAACTTGACATGATGGCAATCCCACCGAAAAACCAAGCCTTGAAAAAAGTGATGACCGATCAGAAAAACCACAGAAAGTGTGTATTGCTGTCAAAAGAATAAGTCTACAAATAGAACAAGAAGCAAAACCTGTTTCAAATGATTCGATGACAGGAAACAAAAGCGGAATTAGGGGAAGAGAATAAGTTACTAGCCTCAGGCTAAAATTAAAAGTAGTTAGTGGATCTTACTGAGACACCATAGCCGACGTAATCACAGTAATCATAATAGATCCCGATCCTGAAACCACAGCATCTAAAAAGACCTCTTAAATAAATTGCCACGGATCCAGGAATAAGGTTCCTTCCGAACACCTCCAAAGCAAACAACTGGATATATCGAACTTTTTGGTTAGGAGTTTTAACGGCAAGCAATCTTTGGCATATCTAGGGGATGTTGTCGCAAAAGCCGCAAAATTGTTAAAGCCCAGGAAAATGAGGTGCAAGTCATCCGAAAAGAGTCCTCTCTATAATTCTTTGAGATACAACAAATGTAGGGAGAGCCCTTCGAGCTATTGAAGCTTCCACATACAGGACATCGAACAAAAGAATGCACATCTTTCCATTAAGGCCGCACTCACCATGAGAATACGAAACGTAATTAAGGAAGTATGGAAGTGAGTCAGTATCTTATTTTGGCTTCAGCCTGGTAGGGACAAGATTAAGGTGAGTGACAGCTGAATCACAGTTGAACCCTACAATAAAAGTATTGACAAGGATCCTACATAATCGGCGCTACAGTAGAGCAGAAAAAGTCAATCTGCTCAAACTTCTTGAAACTGATGTTTATGATCATGTATGAAAGATATTGAGAACTGTTCTCATGTAACGTTCGGCGATGTACCATATTCCTAAAAACTGAAACCACAAACTGAAGATGACACACCACCGTTCACGCGTAGGCGATGGTTACGAAAAAACAAAAGGAAGACCGACAAATCGGATAGCAAACACAATATCGTTCCGATGACAAACAAACAACATTTCTATCCTTATCGGGCAAAACATGAAGTAAAGCATAATATTGACAGCTTTCATCTTTATATGGGCATCTGTTGCGAAACTCCATGACCGTTGTTGCAAAAATTTATATGACAGTAATCTTGGTGCCTTCAAAATGACTTAGTGAAGATGATGAAAAACCAATGCTTATGCTGAGAAGGCGTAAACAGCCTTCACCTTCCTATCACAAGAGGAGAATCCTGTGGCTAATTTGAACGCTTGAAAGAAAACTAAATTTGGCCAGGATGCCTCAAAGTGGTGCTGGATTGTGGACAAGGAACAGAAAGGTACGTCTTAAAATCCTAAGACTAATGTTTTCTGGGATCAACGGACAAAAGATCGAACGAGAAACCAATCTGACTCGATATCGAAGGTCTTCCGTAGGAAATTGTAACCAAGGGAATCGAACGGGCAACCAATCCGACCCGTTCGTGAAAGTCTCCCGAAGGAAATTGTAGAGAAGAGAAAGGTCATATGGGTTCTTAACACATTCGGTCCATATAAATCACCTATATCCGATGGGACTTAAAAGAAATTGTGCAAAAAATAACTCAGCCTTTTTAACGGAGAGATTCATTCCGTTTAGTTGGATAGGGGAAAGAACCGTTTAATATATTGTATGAACATGAAGAAAACAATCACTCTTATGTCAATGGTTGCAGATGGATCAGCTTCAAGTCTAATTTATTGAAAATGTTGGAGTTTGTATCTAAAACTATTCGAGTCAAATAAATCTGCGTCCTAAACAATGCGCATACCTTCTAGGACGCTCAACAAAAACGGTATTATACGAACTAGCGAGCAGGACAGAGAGCAAAGTAGTGAGCAGGAATGAGATAAATATACCATAGTGTTCATTGCCATAATCGAATGTGCTTACAACACTTTTCAAAATAAGAAGCTCAGTATAAGCCTTGCAGTGACCGAAATGTCAACTGTATTTTATATGGTTGACCGATTTTCTTCAAAAGTCATAGCTGAGGATTACAAAATGACTCTATCGATACGTATGAACATAGAAAGTCTGCAGGGAGGATTTTATAGAGTTTAGACTATGCATGAATTACCACAGATAGTGGCCACTCATCTCCCAAAATCTCCTGAAAGGGAAATAAGAAGTTTTATAAAGGAGGTGCAATATCTGCGAACAAACTTGAATCATAGAGCAACTAATAGTTTACTGAAACCCGAACTCACCCACTGGTTCCACACTACTGTAATTAGTATACTCTGCATTCAAATCTATTGCCAGTAATGTGGTAAAAAAATCTACAGAGGGAAACATGCTAGGACGTTTGAGGAATACATCCACAAAGGACCAACAAAGGATCTTGTGGACTGCTCGTCTGGAAAGATCTGGTGGCCTGAGGGTTACACGTCCTAGTTGAAATCGATTTATTGCTCTCCCTGATATTTTCGGATAGGGATACCTCAAAAGAGACTTATTTGTCGAGGAGCAGGTTAATACTCAGAAAAGCAGTAATCACGTTCGAATGGTCCAAGCTCAAATTTGTAGGCAAAATGACCCGGTCAAGCAACAACTGTCAACTACTGTCAACTAGAACAACTCGGTCAACTAAGAAGGAGTGGCAAATTACGCATAGTTTGACATTCGAATGGAATGAAATTAAATCTGCGTAAAAAGCTTTGAAATGGACGAAAGCTATCAGCTAGAAAGTTATACAACAGTTCTAAAAAAATGGAAACCCAAATTTCTTTTGACATCACAGTTGTGCATGTACTTTCAAGAGGACACTCCAAATACTATCACCTGAAAATTGTCATAAGGAAGTGTGACTAGAATGTGTTCCTAGGAATAACCGATTCTAATGTAAACTAACAAATTTAAAAATAATAAATATCTAATAAAAATCCTACAAAAAAATGAAAAGAAAGTGAAACAAAACTTTTCGGAAGGAAACTGTCACAGCTTTGCAGGGTAGAAATGAGTAAAATACACGTCGAGGTATTTAGTTCGATTTTCATAAAATGAGGGTTTAATAACTTTAAGGGAAGATTAGAATTGGCTTAAGAATTCTAGTGATACTGTCACGAGAAACCTTTCAGGATCCAAGTCCTATTAGGTTTTTTAAATTATTCATGCCAACCGACAAGGCATGCAATTCAACAGGGCGTGTCAAGCGACAGGGCATGCGAACGAATACGAACAAGAATGGAGGACACCTTTTCGGGTAGTATTTTTACGTTTGAGAGCTTCTAGGTTTCATCATCTTGTAGCTCCAGTCCTTGATCTACTCGATCTATGAAAAGAGGAAAAATTTAGATAATTGGAGATGCTGCGTAGTAGTATATCAGGACAAATAATTTGCCAACGGCTCAAAAATTCAAAAGGGAGCTCGTTCTTAGTAGGGGTCGAGTCTTTTATGCTTTACTTTTGTATTTTGACAATACATGTAGATTCCTGAAAAGATTTTGTAGTTCTTTTTCCAAGAAACTTTTATCTTGATCCCTGAAATCATTTTCTCCCTTTCTGACAATAAGTGTCAGCTATTATATTAACCACAATACCAATCATTTTCACAATAAAAATTTCATTTTGAAAATAACCATGAATTCATGTCTAATCCAATTTTACAGAAAACACCACCATATATCTCTTGTCTGCGATTTCTGTGTTTCATTTTTACTAACCCGCAAAATTGACCTCTCCCTAGAGGTCAACATGTTGAAAAGAGGCAAAACAACTCTCGATAATTTTCTATATGAGACTCATTCAATTCAGGAGCAGCAGTAGCAAATGCAAAGCTCACGAGAGCACACAACAGGAGTCGAAGGAGTCGAAGAATAGAGTAATGATGACAAGAAATTACAATTGGATTCACAATATCTACGGTTGTCGATTTAGCGGGCAATAGTTCCTTTATACGAGGGGGTTCAATGGCTTGTTTCAGAGAAAAATCAAACTGGAGCCTTGGTAGGATTAGACCGAATTGAAAAGATAAGGTTTAAACCGGATCCCAATCAGTAAATACAATTCGCATTTAATTCCTGTTGTGATAATGCCGACGACAAAGTGGTGCGTGTGGTCCTTTTCATTTTCCCCTATTGTCATGTCTCTATCCCGACATTGTCCTAACAATGGGTGTTGGGTTCGGCGTGGCGTTCTGCATACCATGCCTCAAGCGCTTGTGTCCTGACGACACTCGACTGGGTGAGGCAGTCAGCCTGCCATAAACGGCATTATCATCGCACTGGAGAATTTGCGCGAGCGTGCTGGCAAAGGAACTGATAAAAACAAGGCAAAAAAAGGAGCACGAGCAACACTGACGATAACAATAGTGGAATCTAAGGATTTCTTTCATGAAATCAATGGCATTAATGTTACCGCTGCCAGAATCTCCTGGAGGTGTGAATATAATTATGTGGAAGTCAACTACCCTTACTTTAGACTTATTACGGAGATTGTCCTGTCGATGCCACATGTCACAACAAATCTCTCATCCTACCACATGTGCCCTCGTGTTTGCGAAATACTGATTTTTAACATTGTTATGCTGTCGTCAATTTGCGCAGCATCCTGATGTGGAGCAAGGAATATTTTGCTCTCTTTGCCGTTGTGGAGTGACTTTGCATTCTCTTAACGGTATCGTGGTTGTTTAAGGGATTTTTGTTTACTCTCTGGGTGGATAAAATAACAGCGCATTTATTTGTATGATAGAGGTGAGCAAAAAAAATTATTGTTTGATGGTGTTCGATGGTGAAATCATATGATTCGCGTAGAGTGGCCATCGCAAGGATATTTTACAGGGTTGCCTTGTTACCATATGAACGGAGATCCAAAATAGTAGCTATTTTGAAAGTCTGGAAAAAAGTCAAGAAATAAAACGTTAATAGGGTACAATTTAGATATTGAAGCGGAAGTTGAGGATTAGAAATAAATACAAACTAGGATCTTGAAAATATTATCTAGATATTTCCGATTATTATAGAGTTTCATTTGAAACGAAATAAACTTAAGATATGTGGTAACAGACATGATACTTAACTTTCCCGTAGTCATTTTCAAATTTTTCATGGTTTCTTAGGTGACAAAATCTTAGGTGACAAGTCTCGTACGACAAGAGAAAAACAAAGTCATTATGGAAAATCTAAAAAAAAACACTGTATTCAAACATGTAACAAACGGAGGTCGAAAATTCAGCTAAATGACAGAGAAGGATCAAATAAAAAATAAAGTAAAAAAAGTTGAAACCTTCTCAACATTCGTCCTGATCTTCGGTGAACCAAATTAACTTTGGGTATTTTTCCATCATGTTCACTTGCTTGCATACTTGCCCAAATCAGCGGCCCGTAACATTTTTGGGGCCATGCAAAAATATATGCTTCGTTTTCTCCTAATGTAATCATGAGATCAATCATACTTGTATCTTATCGTATAAAACGATGTTATTAATATTTATTTTCAACATTCGTTGAATTTCGCCGATTTTTTCACACAGTGAGGATATATGTTAGGACACAGTTCAAACTTGAGGACACATTTTCATGCGGTAGTCATCTAGTAGTATTTTTAAGTAGTAGTAGAGTAGTAGATTTTAAGAAGTAGAAGTTTTTTGGACCATTGTCATAATATGGATAATAACTTTTAGTTTTCTGATGTGCCTTAGGTTGAGGTCTGACAGAGACAAATGAAAGGACAATGTTGCTCATAACCTGAGTTGTTCGATACCTGAGTTGTTCGATACCTGAGTTGTTCACCACTTCTTCACCTGAGAGGACAAAGTTGTTCACCAGTCATTCGCTGATTGTTCGCATATGTGTTCTCGCTTTGTTTGCATATTTCTGGTTTTTGCAATATGATTTGGTCCTTGAAAATGTTTATTGTATCTTATTACCCGTTTACGTGTTTTTTGTGTTCATAGTTTTTGCATGTTACTTTGTATTTGCTGGTGTACTATTATGGCGTATTCGTTTATTTTCCTTTTCAGTGTTTTTTTTAATAATGCAGCCGGTTGTGAATGCTGTTTGAAACTTGTGTTTCTTCAAGAAATTTATCTAAACGTGTGTCTCCTCGCCAACGTTAATGTGGTCCATATCTGTCGGTCGTTGGATTATGTAGTCCTTTGTACGGTGAATTCATTTTCATCTTTTTAAATTCTGTCAATCTCGCGTTTTCGTATTCTTGTTTTTGCTGAAACACTTGAAAACTGAGTGAAGTATGTAGGTACCAGTGCTTCGAAGAGTCTATAGCGTGGTTCGTCATTGTCTGATATTTATTATATAGTGGATAATGCCAGGTAGTTGAGCTCTTTGATTATTTTTTTTCTAAAGTGAATTCAAGGAACAACCCTTGAAGAATGTGTTTTTTCTTCAAATTTTCTTCCAAGTCGATAATGGTGATGATAGTTTCCAGGCATCATTCTACCTCTACAGAATCAATAATGTATCAATCGATGTTTTGTCCACAAGGATATCTTTTTTCTTTTCGAGGAATAAATAACAGTAAATGGAGATGTGGACTGTCTCATTGTTGTGGTAGTTTCTGAAACCGCATTGGCAACTGACAGTCAACAATATATAACGGTACATGAGACACGACCAATGTTTTCGTGCTCACAAAACTCTCTCAATTTTGTAGCTCTGAGTTTTATCTTTTTTTAACATAAAAACTATCTTCTTCTCCTTGATTTATGTTTGAAAAAAGACACAAACAAAAAAAGAAATTCCAGACAAATCAAACTCGCACTAACCGGATGAAAATCCTGTTTTTTCCTGAAAATTCTGAACAAGCTGATTACTAGTCTCCTTTTCCAGCTTCGACAAAGAAAGCATGTTCGACTTAGTTTATATATTTTTATACGATTTTTGCGTAGAAGCTGAAGCCTGCGTGGTTATAGAATGGTTTTTTAGGGGCTTAGATATCTCAAACAGGACTAGGACAAGGTTAAGCACGCCCGCAGCTCTTCTTTAACTGATTTTTTTCGTTCCTAGATATTTATGTTCGGCATTGAAAATGGTTGTTTCTGATATTTCTTTGATTACTGCAAGCTGTTTGATTGTCAGATGGGCGTCTTCCAAAATGAGTTTTTCTGCGTTGCCATTGATTTCTGGGCGGTCTTCAATTAAGCAGCTTCATGGCTTAAAATGACTCATACATTCAGGTTTAATTCAGGACAGATGTGCTTTTCTTTGCTTGATGAAATTTATCAAAACTGTGAGGTTTCCAGTTTCCTCTATACTGGCTGATTTTTTCACGATTGGACTTGTCACTTATTGATAAATCAGAAGTCAGTGGTTCAACTGTCAAATGGAAAACTGTCAAGGCGCTGTCTACCGCTTACAAATTTTTCGTGGAAGATGAAAGTAATGCCGGTATAATATTTTTCCGGGAAAAGGCGATGGAATATCCAATGTGTTGGGGTAACATATGGGATACACTGAGCGATACTTCAGAGCGTTTGCTCTGAGTGATACTCAGTTCATACAATGAAACCTTGTGGCACGTTACATTCAGAAAGCAAAATTAGTGAAAAGTACATTTGATCGTCTAATGGCGGAGAGGGTCCTCCGTTCTTCATGCTGGAGAGAGTGCCAAATAGATTGAAGGTTGTACTGTAGGTTGATAGACGAAAGCTATATGTCAAGTGGTTGCGTTTTAAACTTAACAGAGCATGTATTTAGTAGTATTTCTAGAATTCTGGACTGCCGGCGTAAGTAAAAAGGCGAAGGTTGTCTTTGCCTTCCAAAAACTTTAAAAAACTAAAGCGAATGGAATGTAAATTTAAGAAGTTCAATAATATTTCTATATGATTGTCTCTCAAAAATGAACTCAATGCTTTGATATATGCACTGATGCGACTAGTACGCTGAGGATGCGACTAATACGGTGATGTTCTGATGTGACTAATAACATGAGGTTGATATAAGTATTTTTTGATTCCTAAAATTCTTTTTAAATGTCATAAAAGCATCTAGATTTGAAGTAAATCTCCTTGGAGGGGATGCAAAACCTTAAATGTGAGCTCAGGCAATATGTTTTGGCTGAAGCAACCAATTTAATAAGGTTGATATAATGTTAAAATTTCTTTTTGAAATTTTTCATACTTTCTTATTACGACTACAAATGTAAAAAGTCCTAGAAGCTCTATGGTCCTTTTTTTTTTAATTGAAGTTAGTTGTTGAACTAGGTGGGCAGTGTCAGATCTGCGGTTTAGAACCTCCGACAGACTTTGACCAAGTGATGTAGTAAAGTAGTAGTAAAGTGATGAATACTCTGAATCATACCACTAGTACTTGGTGAAGTCCTTGGTATAATTTTCTGACATTTATGGAAGCCGGTGGGATCAGGGTCCGTAGATAGTTGTATGTCTGTTTGATATTTCTATCAATAAGCTCTACATCAATTAAAATATAAAAGTAGAATGCCAGCTGCAATGACTTACCGATGTATGACTTAAAGTTTTATAATTTTCGCGTGATATCCTTGCAGTAGATTGTTTATTACAATATTTTCAAGAAACAAAACCATGTTTGAATAGTGAGATGATAAAGAACAAAAATGTTCAAGTTATTCCATGGCTCTGGCAATACATGACATAAAAAAGCGAGAAACTGCAAGGTCATGTATAAATAGCCTCGCAAATGTTCTTACTACCACAACCACACATTTCAAACATCTCAGAAAAAGACAATAAAAGAAAAATTTACAACAAATCTCACGAGTAAAATCACCATCACAAAATAATTCACAAACGAATTAAGTGTTGTTTTCATTACGACTGGCATAAAAAATCCTCACGATAATGAAACGATTCCAATGAAAATTGTTGTTTCATGCAATATTTGAAATCTCATCCTCATTGGGTTCACTAACCATCGCATGACAAGAGCAGAAATGACTCTTTGCGAATTTGTGTCAGTTCGTCTGCCCAGCAAAGCATCCTTGCCATCTCGATGACGGTTTCTATGGAGTTGCACAGAATACCAAAAGTGTGCTCACACGCGTGTACGGAAATCCCTTGCAAAAACACAGTTCTCATCGTCTCGCTGTTGTATATGAATGCAAGGATGAACCCCAGCGTGCAAGAGGGTGGATTAATCATGCTGTGCAAGGCGCTTTTTCCGCACGGCCTGTAGTATCTACTCTCCACGCAGAAGAGATTGGAAGACACGCTGTCGAAGAGAGATCTGTATAGTTCATTTGTTAGGTGAAATGGTGAGAGACAGCAAGGATCCAACAAGACTTCTGAACAGTATTTGTTCCATTAAGATTTCGTACAGCTACTCGCTACAGGATTCCAATTCAGTTTCGGAGTCGCGTTCACCCGAAAAGGAGCTGTTCGTGTGTGACCTCGCGCGTTTGTATTAGGAACTTTTGCGGCCGATCCTTTTTGTTGTTGAGCTTAGACAGTGTCCCCTCCCTTTTCTTGAGGAGAGGCAGAAGGTCGAACTCAAAACTACTATCGTATATAAAATTTTGATATGCCGTGGGAGATTTCATTTCCGGTTTAGAAATGTCCTGGTGGACAAGCAGAAGGACATTAGTGATAAGCGACTAATGAGGTGCTATGTCTTATTGAATCGGTATTCGGGATCGTGAATGGATTTATCAATCGTCATCGACGCGAGCGAAACATTTTCCGAAACACAACTTTGGCTGGCTGTCAAGTGAATCTCTCCCATCTTACATATAGCGGTAGTAAAATTTGGAAAATTTTGAGTGGTATTCGATGAATTAGAGAAATCCAGGAACGTGAACGGACAGTGAACGGTCTGTGGGTTTCACAAATGATGTCCTCCACGTGTTTGTGTCACTAATATAGTTACTCTCGAGTGCTTTTGACACGGCTCACGGTGTTGTCCCTATTGCATGCCAAACTTACGTTATGTCAAATAACGGCATTTGTAGTGCTAAAGAGTATCCTGTAGTGACCATTATTTTATATAAAAGCTAATTGCGAAATGAGTGCCATGACATAAATCCTTGCAGTGATTCAACTGCTCTTTATCTTCCTTTTTTCAATGTGATTTTCCATTAAGCTTTCAAGATTCTATTGTGTGTCCTTTATCTCAGCTGCGTCTTTGTATCACTTTTCATCGTATCTTGAACTTGTTTACACTCTCCCGCGTGTATACTTCGAATAGTTCCTGTCCAAGTGCTATCCTAAAGTTTTACCACAGTTTCGTCAAAGTGATGAAGTGAATGCACGTACACAATTGAAAATTTAAGTAAATAATCCTTAAACAATGAATACAATGTGTCATTCGACCAGGAGTTTTGGAGCTACTATCAACAAACTTGGCAGCGTAACACGTTGAAGAGGTATTTTGTCTTTTCGGTTCGAAGTCAATTTTTTTTCAGATCCTTTAATGTGTTCATGTTATATGATGAAATGTGAAGGCTTTTCTTTTATTGCTAGTTAATGTGTGATGACATATATGTGTATATTTTGTTTCATTTATATATTTTATTTAAATAATTAATTTAATGAAGTTATTTATTTAACCGAAAATTTATAAATGTTGTCAAAAATTGTTCTTCATTGTGTTTCATTTCTCAGAGGACTAAATGCGTTTCTTTGGTAGTGAATGCCATTATGAGCTAGTTCGAATCCTGGTTATCTTTGACATTTGAACGGTCGTCAGTGGAGCTGTTAAAATTATAATAATTTAAAAAAAATAAAAAAAATTTTCAAGGTAGAATTTCTCTTATTTATGAATTTTATTTTAAAGAAACGCTGTTTTTGAAATAAATCATACCACGAAAATAAAGTCAACAAGTTTTACTTGATGACTTGAGAAATATTAAGGTTTTATCAGAATGTCATGAATGATTGTTGCGGCTCAGTTTTCCTGTTTATTTGCATACCTGTGATACCCAAAGGACTTTCTTAAAGTAGGAAAACAAACCAAATAAAAACCCTGTTTTTAAGTTGGTGATTTGTCCTATCCTCTTAAATTCAATGCCATCGGATGATGTGGTTAGCAGTCCTTTATGTTCTTATTGGTATTTTGTATTTATTATCTTATCGTAGTTCAGCAGGGTTCCTTTTCAAACTATCGCTTTTAAACCGTATATTGGAAGATCTATTAGTGATTAAAATAAAAGTCATAGTGAGAGTTCTTCGAATTTTGCAAAAACTCCCTTGATAATTTGGAGATCTCTTCTCCTTATTTTGTTTCCAGTGTCTTCTATGAGAGAATCATAATCTGAAGATCGGATCTACGGTTCCAAGTACATACAGGTATTAAATTTTGGGGGATATTAGTTGCATAATTTCTGCTACCCCAACATTATAAGAAGAAACATTTTTTGTTGCCAAGCTGGAATAGTGTTTCAAACAATAAAAATTCGTATTTGATAAAAACTTAACAGGACGTACTGAAAATGCGGCTGTGATGTTGATGATTTTTTTTGAAATTTAATAATATATGTCGTTCTTTGAAATTTATTAAAAGAAGAATATTGCGATTCCGCTAAAAAATCAATTTCACGTTGTTTGCCTGGTTAATTTCACGGAAGAACTGAACTGTCAAACAATTGTCTACGTCAGATATTTTGAAGTCGCAGTCGATGAAAATCGCTACAGTACACTGAAGCTTCCTTTAGTTGATTTTGCTTTTAGCAAATAATAATGTGGATCGTTTTCTATTTTAAATGCTCTTATTTGAACAATCTTTGTTTCTAATTTAAAACTTTATAAAAAGGATACAAACCATTTTTTTCAGCATTGACATTTCATTTCATGGTAAGAGCCCTTTTTGACTTCTTACCGAGAATACTAAATTTCATCTCTGAAGCGTGAAATCTTCAGCTTCCCTTGTATCGTATATTGTCTGAAATTTGCTAAAAATATTTCAAGGACAATCGGTTGAAGACAGTTAAAAAGTTTGAAATATTTCGCAGCTTTGCTGGAAAGTTGTTAGATGATTCAAATGGAAATCTTCTCAGCCATGTTATCTGTTGGTAGAAACTATCTTCTAGAAATTCATGTGATGCAGATGCGTTCTCCCTTTAACTTTAGTAACTGGGTGAATATGGCAGAACCAAAAATAGAACCATCAAATATTTGATGGAACCTGAATATTCGTATAATATCTTTATAGAATATATTTAAAGTTGCAACAACTTTTTGTTGGCTATACCAAGTTGAAAAAGACGATTTGTAGATTCAGAGGTATCCTTGATTTATGTCAGTGGGAATAGAATAAAGGTGATCGTGATGGTAATGTTGTGAAATGAAAATTGTGAGGTCCTTAAGCTTAAGCATCAATCAACTTTTAACGGCGGAACAAAAAAGGCCTCTGAACCCCGGCAACCATTTTCTTCCAGATTAAGGTGCTAAATGACTGGAAGTTCAAAAAGGGTGGTCCTCTCTCTCACTCTCTCAAAAAGCGTTTTTCAAGACCATGCTGTATCACATCAAGCACAAGAACCGGAAAAAGTGGCGCTAGAGGTTTCGATGGCAGGATTCCACATGTCTTGGGTGTTGTATCCTTCGCTATAAGTGTCAAATGCAATTCAACATTTAATGCACAACTTCACTCTGTGTTTCAACGAGTAGTTGTTGAAGTTCCATCATTAGGTCCTTCATTCTGCTAATCTTTTAAAAGACGGGATTATGTGGAATCGCTGATATTGATAGGATTATTTTTGTTAGTTTCAGACCTATTTTCCTGAAGCTCCAAATAATACACTTCCTTCCGTTCTGATTTGCCCATTCCAAAGACGTCTCAACTCGAAAGACTCTCTAGCGGATCCAATAGAGGCAGGCAATCATTCATTCCCCTTCTATAGTATTCCGTTGATGATGCAAAAAATATCACAACGTTCTTCAGACAAGATTTTAACCTGTGAGACAGACATCTCTCCACGAAGGCCGTTCATATTGCTCCTTGATGACATTGCATGCGATCTTCAGAATTTGAATTTTCTCGATCGGGATGAAAGGCGGCAGTATCTCCGCATCAATGTTTTGTACTGCGTATTTGAATTTCATCTCGTCTTGGCTGTTGTTATGCGCGCGGAAAGTGTGTTTAAATCAGGTCTTCGAATTCCGATTATGAAATGTTGAAAATCACAGTCTCGGCGAGTCTGTATGTCTTGACTCGTTGTATGAATCATAGCATCTTTGGTCTTCTCGTCGGTTTTATTGTATACCTGACCTGCTAGTAGTTTTGAAAACAGCCTCGGTGTTACTTTTGCACTTTCTTTTTCTTAAGACACAAATTTATATATGTGATCGTCGGTGCAACGTATCGACTGGATTTTTCTTGCAACACAAATGGGCTCACGTCGGGGTCACCATTAACGATAAAGGGATCACATAGGGGTAACCATTCAACGAAATCCTTAAGGCTTTTGAAATGAATCAAATATTGATTGTATTTTGTATTTATAAGAATGAGATGCATAGAAAGTTTGACATTTTAGAATGTCAAATAATGATTTATTAATTATATAATGTTTATTTAAAAAAAAAGGACAAAGATTGAGATACTTTTTTGAAATTCATTTGAATCCAGCAATGGTAATCAGAATAGAAATTTATATAAAAATACAATTTCTACCATTGTAAAGGTTGAAAAATTGACATTCAAACCTACTTCCTTTTGATTTTTCTTCGGAAACTCCAAAGCGTTTAATCTGTTGAAATGGTTAACTGTCTGGTCTTATTTTATCTCTGAACTTGATCCGGAGCAAGGATTTTCTTCCTTCGCTCCGGTTTAACTACAACCTGCGAAGTTTGTGTTGGTGGTCGACCTTGTCATTCAATTATGCTTACTTTGACAGACTCCAAATCCAAACTTTCCTTTGAAAGGATATTTTTTGTTTGGTTTGAGCATCGTGTTGAATTTAAATGGGAAGTGGCACGAAGCCTTCATTTTCTTGATCCAATAAGAATTCTTTAGTAAGAAATTAGTGGACTTAATAAATCGGCTTTACCTATTCAGTGTACAATTTCATCAAACCAGGGCGTGTCTAAATCGAATTCATTTGCATTTTAATTCTATCGTCCAACAGGATATTTGGTTCAAACGAATCTAAAAACGGACCTGCATGTGATGGCTGTGTTGCCTTGGCATTTTGTTGAAATTGCCGTCATTGGTTGTTAATCGTTCGGAAGGACCTCTTCCAGCTGTCGCCTTATTCTGGAAAAGCTCGTACGCTATGAACCCATTTCCGTTTCCGAAGAAATTGCTTTCAACTTGACATTTCGTTTTATTGTCCTAAAATCGGTCATTTTTCATCACTTTAGAACTTCTTCCACCAGAAAGTGTCAAAAATTTGAAAACTCAGACCTCAAACAAAGGGTAAAAGGTTTTCTTTAGTTTTGAATGTCTTCTCACTTGGTTGTAAAACTTCTAATGATGTTTACCAACTTGCACTGTTGTCCTAAGAGCTGGTTTATCCTTGTGAAAATTATTGTTCTCAAACTGTGTAGACTGGTTCTCAAACTTTACGCGAGTCGAATTTTGGGCCCAAATTGGTTTAACTGAATTTGATGCGCGAGGGATTTAGTTTATCCAAAGCAAACCCGTGTAAAAATCGGGTCGTTAAAATCGAGGTACAGGAGCATCGGGCTTTTGTTGATAAAGTCACAGTAGTATTTCTTTGGAACAACTCACAGTTTAATGTTTTCCATAATTTCAAAAAAACCACTCGGAGTGAATTAGCGTAAAGAGCTTTATTTGAACTAACGAGTTAAATTCTTTCTATTTTAAAATAAAATCAATTATCGGAAAGATGAAATATAACCATAAATTGGAGGAAACATAATTGTAAGTGCTCAAAGCACAAAACTGAAAATCCTCTACGGCAAGTGAATCCTTAGAGCAAAGTTCCATTCAGCTTGTGGGAATTTTCAATTCCAAAATTGCATTTCAATCTCAAAATTTTACCTTAAATGTTGGATAGTAAAATACTTCAAGGCATTTAAATGCCTTACGAGCGCAAAGATTTCAAGTATTAATAAGCAACGAACGGTATTTACAATCAACAACGTCTCCTTACAAAATATCATCCTTAGAACATCAAACAAATGGAGGGAAATCTTATCATGTTGTTGACATGGTGATAATAGTTTGTTTGCTGGAAACTTAGGAGACTTGACTGCATGGAATGAAGAATTGAAGTAATTTTCAATAACTATAAGGCAATGATAATATCAAGGAATTGAAGATGAACGTAACAGGGTTAGTTTTGTAATAATCAGGAGATTAGTTATTTTGAGAATATAGAGCTCTAAGCTCTAAACTAATTATCAAGTTTTATGAGTATGTATACAAAGGGTGATTTCCAAGTAACGAGATCAGCTTACAAATGTTTGAAAAGGAGTTTAAATTAAACTTAAACCCTCTAAATTTCCTTTACACAATTTCATTCATATACTATTATCGAAATTCTACTTGAAAATTGAAAAATTCTTTCTGATGAGTCAACAACCGAGTCATAATGTCCTTTCCGATTATTTTGACCGGTAGAAATAAATAACTTATGAATCAAAAATTCGCATTTCGTTTGGCTGTTTCAAAAATCAAAACAACAACAAAATTTTTATTTTTGTTTGTCAAAATTATTAAAGTTTGATAGACACCAGGGAGGTGCTTAGAAGAGTGGAGAGTTACAACAACTTTTGTACGAAGCTTGCGAAGACTTGGGTTAAGGATCATTGGATCCAATAAGGATCATTGAAGATTGGTTAAGGATTGGGTTTCAAGGATCCGAAGCTCATCTCTGACATCGGCCTTCAACGTATCCTGTTGATATACATTTCAGTTTTTTTCCGCGAAGAACGTCTCGTGGGGGGGCCTATGGGTTTCCAATGTATTTTTCATTTTGAGCTTGGGTAGATTTGTCTTTACCTTAATCCTCCAGTTGCTCTCCGAGAAACAGAGCGGCCGCCAGATGTGACCTAAGTGAGGATTAGAAAGAAGAGTAGGAGATTTCAGTTGAACGTGAGTATTCCTCAGGACTGAGTCCTCCATTGGCTATCAAGAAAGATTGCAATCCACTTGGTAGCACCGCGAATAAAGCACGACAGGGTGTTCAATGTTGGATGGTAGCGGCCAATTACAGTCAAAGACGCTTCCGAAAGGTGCACCTAAACGTAGTCCATTAACCTAAACGTAGTCCTTAGTTCAACGTAGTCCTTTTCCCATCATTGACCTAATGCAACACTCATGGAACATGAAGTTGCATAGATATTTCTTCGAATACGGTAATTTGTGAACGGTGGCTCGTGGTCAGTGGTATATTGGTGTTAGTTTGCTGTTCAGCGGTACAGGCCGCTGATTCACCAGATAAGGATAATCAAGCAGTGGGTGTTACTGATTGCATCCAGGGAACAAATTTTCATTTGCTGGTCAGTTGAGGCTAGCAAACAAGCGAGTAGCAGTAGTTACCTTCCCGGGACCATAAGCTATAACGAGCTCTAACACTTCAAACAAGCTTCCAATCAAATGGCATTCAATGAAAATCAATTAAATTTGATTTAGATTGGTCAACTTTCTGTCAATTTGCGGAAATCCGCAGTACAAATCGTTGCATAGCAAGAAAAGCGCGCCAATACTTGAAACAAACTTCAATCTAACGATATTCTACGTCAATTTGTAATATTTACTGATGTTTGTAAGCAAAACTTATTGGAGATATGAGACGCTCATTGATATTTTCTTAAAGTTTGTTTCATACACAGAGTCATGTATATTATCACACTGGACGAACTATCCTCACATACATTTGAACTCAGAAAGCTAGCTATTGCGACCTCTGCACTGACTTACGTCGCTAAATTTCTAAGCTCTCTATCTTGTGAAGCTCGCTTAACTTGCTATATAGGGTGTTTGTATCTCTTTCATTATGATACGGGTCCTAAGTATGAGTGTTTTTCAAGTGGTTACGCTATGATATAATTACTAATCCTGTTTTTTCTATCTATATCTGGGAGAAGCCGCCCGTGAATAAAATTGCTGTTTGTAATTACGCTATGCTATGCACCACTGCCGGACGGGTAGTAGAACCTAGTGTAGCAACCGATAATCAAATTCGTTCTGCGACTTATACTACCCTGAAAAGAATTGGTGGAACTGGTAGACTGAATAAATTTAAGGAGAATCGATCACCCTTGTGTGGATAAATCCAAATAATGCACTCTATTTTAGTGGAAGAATATGCTTACATCGTATTCCTGTGAAACAGAACTCGGGTGAATTAAATTTTAGTATGCCTTTATGTTTTTTCAATATTTTACATAGTGAATGGGCCAAGAGCTGGATCAGGAAAAAGTCTTTGTATTGAAGAGGTGACTTTTGCATTGTTTCAAACGCAACATTCTCGAACCCTTTATCTGTTTGATTGATGTGGCTGATTGGATGGTCTAGTAGTGTCAAAGAAAGTCGAAATTGGGGAAAAAATAAAAATTGTCCTATTATCAATGATCACTTTCTGAATTTTGAAAAAGTCGAAACCGTGTCGTTGCGGAACAAATTTTAAACATCTCATTGAAGGGCAATTATGTTGGATCCCACAACTATCTAGATGACTATGTTAATTGATTTTCCTTTGGAGTAAAAATGTTTTTTTATGATGTTTTTTTTTTTCAGGCGAAAGCTTCTCATCTGTGGCTTTCCAAAACATAAAGGAAAAGTGCGTGCCTTATTAATATAAACTACCTTCTAGTCAAAGAAGCTTCCACTTCTGATATTATATACAATTTTTAAGAGAGTAATACGTTTTGATTTACACTTTTGAAGCTGACATAAGTTAGATGAAAGACGTTTAAACTTCCGTCTTCCGTCAAAATCCGTCCTCTAGTAAGAGAGAAAGAAGGAAGAGGGATTCCTAGACAAGATATCCCACAACTCCGACGCTTTCGGCTGCTGTGAGTCTCTTTTATCTTTAGGGAACATAATGCGCCGTATGGTTCCATTTGTCAGCTGATCCAAGCATTACAGCGATTAGACTATATGCGATGAGCCTTCATTTTTCCTTTTAGAAGTCCTGTCTCAGCTTGGCCCAACTTTTGGCATGCGAAAAACTGTGGCAAACGTCGTCTTCCTCTTCTGGGTAAAATCCAGGGTCAGGTAGTAGTCAGTCTCACGATTCCCTCGACAAAGGCACGGTTTCAGATCTGGAATCAATCGCGCAGTCTAAGTTTTGTTCGTGCAAAGCACAAACTGCTGCCAATTAAGGTGTCTGAAGTTTGCATCGTTGCAAACGAAACCCATTAAAATTTTCACTCTTTCTTTTGAAAAGTTGATTAAATTATGATATCTGTTAGTATAATTCAAATGACCGAATGAAATTTAACAAAATTTTAAGTCAAACTATCTAAAAAACATTGAAAAAGTTGAATAATTGGAGTCCGTTGCGATTGCAAAGATGCAAACTTCAGACGCCTTGCCAATCGTTAAGTGAGCGCTGTCTCTCCTTAATAGAAAATGTCCCTTGAATCTTCGGGTCGACGCAGGTATAAGACATGGCGCTCCTTAGCAAGCCATCACACCTGATCATCTCTGCTGAATCAGGGACTACCGGATATAATAATGCAGGTCACAGTGCTGCTCTTTCTCTGCAGCTGCGTTAAGTTTCGGTTCATAGCCTTATTGAGAGCGTTACCCTAGATTTCAGCTCACAGTAGCGCTAATTACGGCACACAGCAAGAGGCGTCTTTTTGATGGTCTGCGTACCCCTTCATTTGCCGTAAATAGACTTAGAGTCGATGCGCCAGAAGCAGCATTCCCAGTCGTTGTCCTGATTTGCTCAAAGAAGAAAGAAACTCATCTCTGAGTCGAACAGTAGCCCGAGATTTTTACTGCGGGCTTCGATTCAATTAGTGTGTCGGGATGTATGTTGGAAACCAACTTGAATTCTTTCTTATAAAACTTCGAACTATTTTTAATTCAATATTTAATATAAATAATTAAAGCGTTGAAGGCGATGTTTTGATGGAATTGAAATCGAAAATTCAATTAAGAGCAATATCAAAACATATAACGTGTCAATCAAATCGAAAAATTATCCTAACAAAAAAAACCTGCACCATGAATCTTTATATTTCTTCCGACTTTTTCTTTCATTTCATCCTTAATTTTCAACTAGCGCTGAACTTTGCCCAGCGTATATACGCACATAATTGCGCGTATTAACAGCTATCTTTTTTTGTGGTTCGTTGGGTAGAAAGCAAATCACAAAACGATTGTCGGTTCTCATTAAAAGTTATACAACGGGCAAATTTCATTCCCGTTTCACGGCGATAAATCAAAAATAAATGCTGGTCCGCAATTTTAAAAGTTCAGCCCCCAAGTTCACTTAATGGCAATCATAGTCATTTCATCCCTAACGAGTCATTGCAATTTCCCACCTCGGCGTTGTGCCCCTTAAATACGAAAAGTTATATTGGGTGGTGCTTGGACGTACAAGCCGCGATTTGGACAAAACAATGTTTTTCGACCCGGCCGTGGGGCAACAATAACCATCAACCCCATGTTAATGTTTTTCTTTGAGCACAATTCACATTAAAAACACGAGTGACCCACCGCCGACCCATTAATTCTTTTTATCGAAAATTTATGCTTTTGCCCTTGGCCTCGGTTGAATTTATGAAAAGTGCAGCAGGAATGCTCTGGCAATGTCCTTTCGATGCAGATGCAACATAGTTGCAGGAATTTTACGGTGAGCCACTGGGTGGATGTGGGTGGTATGTGTTGGGGTTGAGATTTAATGAATTTAACGTAGTGCAGCTACGAAGACAATTTTTGTGTATCTCTTGCAAGCGCTTAGGAAAGAAGTTGAGCAACTCTTTAAGACCGAAAATAGTAAGCGTAGCTTTAGAGGGTTGATTGATGGCATCAATGTCACCGAATGTAATCAATAAAATTGATTTCTGCCAAAGCAAATCAGTTTTTTCAACAAACCTGTCGAAGCCTTCGTCGCCAAGTAAATACTCAGGGAATTTCAATTTTAGATTGATCACTACTTTCTCCTCATTCAGAGGACAATGGTAGACCATTCCTCATCCGCTGTAATGCAGAAATACTCTGAATTACATTACTGCAACCGAAGCTCTGGTTGGGCAGGAGACAGAGAGTTCAGGGGTGAAATGTAATGCACAAAAAGGCATGAAGCGACCCAGAACCAACAAACGCTAGGACAATGTCCCTGGTATCTTCTCCTGGTCGTGGCTATTTTTTCCACTACAACTTTGATATTCATCGAATAGTGACCGACCAGTTGTTATTGAGCATGAAGTTTTGGTTTTTCCACCAAAAAATTGCCATTGTTAGTTGGCTTGGGGATGGACTTTTGTTGCGGAACGGAGAAATGAGAAATGGGTAACATCGATAAAAAAGACTCGGACATATTGGATAGTGATTGATGGTTAGTTTCTGTGTTCATTCATTTTTAGTTTCCTTTTTTTTCTGCTGCCTTTCTCTCCATGCTGAATACTAAAACCGAACAAACTCGTTCATATGTAAGGAAATAACGAATAACGAGTAAAGAGCAAAGAGTCCATTTTTGATATGTGAGAAATACCGTGATTGCGAAAGGTGAAGTTTACGATTTGTATCAATCATTTCGAAAGGTGTGTATATTGATAACTTCATAGAAATTTCCCATTTGATGGATGCCTTTTTGGATGGTAAGCCGAACTCGAAACGTTGGAAAGTCATGATGGGAATGGATTCAGGTGTGCGATAATTTTGGTCATAAGCAAGGATTTAGTCACTTTTAACGATCTGATGAGGATATGCATATTTGTTCGATGTATTCCTTTTGTCCAGAAACTCTGAATTTCGTTCATTTATTACGGTTGCATTGTATGGGGCTGATACTCGTGCCTGGGAATTTTCACACGTTGTTAATTTAAATGGAACGAAACAGCTTTGTTAATGCTTAACAAACATTGTGGCATTATTAGAGTTTTTGCTTGTTCTTACGTGACTGAGGACCTATGTCTCATGTTCTGCAAAAAACGATCATTTTTTCCCCAAAAATTTACGATAAAAGATCTCAGGTTCGTCGTCAGTGAGGCACTAAAGCTCATTTCGGGCATTGAGATCCTCTAAATCACGGCTCCAATTTTAACAATTTTTAAGATCACATACTCCGGTCTAGGATGCTAGGCAGCTTCATTCTGTCTGTGTTGATTGAAGCTGCAAAGCGTTTTCTAGGTCGGTCTTCTGGCCTTACCAGTCTGTCCTCTTGTAAACGCTTTTTTTTAAGCTAAGAGTTAATATAATAAGAGTTGTTCTTACCCTGTATGCGGTCAGCTACCATTTCGATTTCCCTGGCTTTATTAACTTCCATGAATTGGCTTGTTGAATATTTCGTACAACTCATTTATGTATCTGATTCACTTTTAGTTTACATCTTTTTTTACTCCAATGGTTTCGTTCAAGCTTTGCACCTATAGTATAACACAAGCTTTATAATAAGTTCGTATTTTCAAAGCATCGTTTTCATTTGTTTGCATCTGGATTTCACAACGATCTAGGCCGAATAAAATGTCCTATTCGTGAGCTGCATCTGTCGTTTAATTTAAATATGTAAATATGACGTTAATATGACGAAAACGTGATGTTTATGTCATTTGGTCCATTTAACGAAACTTGTAGACCGAAACTTGTGTCAACTGGGAGCTTGCGGATGACGTGCTGCAGTGTCAAATCGAATGGGAAAGAAGAATTCCGTTATCCTTTATCCGTTATCTTGCATCTGCCTAAGATTTCGTTTTCGATTGCTTACGTCAAGTTTTTGCTGCATATTACTTGCACTGTTGAATTTAACTTCACACTTGACTTGGACAATTTTTGCAGCGATCTGAAACAACAATAATTTTTATAAGTCATCTTTTGTGACGATTCTTTTTTTTGTAAATGTTATTTCGCATTAATTTATGCTTAGCAACTAATGTTTAGTCTAAGATGTTTATGGAAGGAAAAGGATCTCATGAGTATATGAATGCTCTAGAGGAAAGCCCGAAAAATCTCATTTTTGCTGGTAGTGAAACCAATGTATAAACTTAGTGCATATAACTAGTTATATAACAGACGTGTGATGAGTAAGTTTAGGGAAAAAAGAGGGCAGGGCTGGTTTTCGTTAAGTTGATTCTGTTGGAGTTACGTGTTGAGTTGCAGTGTAGGATTCTATTTTTGTATTCAAAGAGGTCGCAACTAAAGTGGAGCACTCTGAATTTTTGGCGGAAAAGGTGTCAACTTGATGCCAACATTTTTGGTGATTTTGAGGCTAGAGACAAAGGAATTCGGATGATCAATACATTTCGGTAGCATTTTGAGAACTTTTTGGGAAATTCGTCAATTCGATAAATTGCGGCATTATTGTAGATCAGTTGGTTGTTGATGAAGCGGTAGAAGCCTTCATAGCTGAATACGTTCACTGAATGGCTTTGAATCGCACGGTCTTTTACACAGAAGCGTTCCATTTGAGCTGGTAACAGATGATACCATAAAGGGAAAACCAAAACTCAGGGTAGGGCAGATGAGTGTAAAATAACATACGGTTTCTGCACGGGTGAGGGACGAACCTCTGCGCGTATGTGGAAAAAAGCTCTGAATGCGTTAGTTGCATTGTTTTTTTGCATGTTAGGACGTTAGAACAGTTCGTAATTAATGGGGACTCCAAGGTAGGTTTCCTGGTTTGAAGAAAGAATGATGGAGATTTTCAATTTTATGACCAGAAAACGGGTATAATTTGAAAATTGTTTCGGGAGCATGCATTGGATGAATTCGCATTTATTGAGATTTAGCTTAGTTCTATTTGCAGATTATGCTGAAAGAAATAGCCAGGGAGGCGGGAATTTGAGGGACAAAATTAATGACAATGCCATCGGCATATTGGATGGTATTCGCCGGGATCTCGATGTTCAGAGTGATTTTAAACAGTACATTTCCATTTATACTGTCTCTTCAAGTCAATAAATGAACGTCCATGTTGATATTTGCAGATTCTTGAAACAACTGCATCACCAAACTGTGTGTAGGTATCGGAAGCTGATTACAGGTACAAGTGCAACGTTCAAAAATTTGATGGTTTTTTTTGGTAATTTAGCTGAAATAATCGTTTTGTGGATAGAGTAGATGACAATAGATCTATAACCTATTTGTTGATAGGGTAGCTCCCATCTGGCTACCCAACTCATGTTTCACGTTTTTGAATATCGCGTCAATGGACTAAACTGACATTTCTTGAATGTATTCTTGACATTTAGCGTCAATAAAAGACGTCAAGAGGTAATTTTATCAGGGACATTGGTTTTCTCGATCATCGATCCGACTATGATAGCCTTGTTCGAAAGTTTTCATCTGCAGTGGCCCTTGTCCTTTTGTAAATGGGCTTATGGACAAAGTCTATGAGATGCAGGTGTTATAGTGTAATGTCTTATGGAATTTTCGCTCTTTAGTTGTCAGCTGCATTCAGAAAGGGTGGCTACAACGTCAGGTTTAACTGCGAAACCTTTCTGGATATTAACTTCACATTCAGCCGTTGTATATAAGCGAACTATTGCAGCTCCCTTAGCTTGATAACCTTGGAGACATTTAGCTTGTCAAAAATTTCATGCAGCTTGTGATTATACCTTAGTCGCCTTTTATAGGTTTCACGGTTTGGTCCTATTAAACGTCTTAGGGCTCGGCTATCTAATGTATTTCGGTTGCAAAAATCACCAAGTCCCACTTCCTATAACAGTGGCGTCAACATTCCTCAGTATATTTGAAGCATTGTTCTCCTGTATATGCTAAAAACTGAGAAGTATAAACTAAAAATATTGTCTTATATACGAGCTGTACTCACAGATTTTACGCTAAGATATAGGAGTATCTCTGGGTAGCTTGGGTCCGCCGGGCCTTGCTTTGTGGGTCTCGAGGACGCGTTTCGGCTGCATACAGCCATCTTCAGCTCGTTCTCAGCTCGCTCGAACGAGCTGAAGATGGCTGTATGCAGCCGAAACGCGTCCTCGAAACCCACAAAGCAAGGCCCGGCGGACCCAAGCTACCCAGAGTTAATTTTGGCCTGCGGCAACACCAGAACGAACTTCATATAGGAGTATGTCCAGGATTTCTACTCGCTTTAGGACAGTTCAAAATTTTATTAGACCAGTTTTATCCTTAATCCTTTACTTGTTTTGTTTCTGTGGGCATGATTAAAAGGATACCTTCATAGGATGTATAGGACCAAGTTAGTATGTTAATACCACAGTCCATAACATGGTTCGCATTACATTACAGTGTCTACTTTTTATCAGTAGGACGTTTTTTTATCACATATTCCAGAGTTGGGTCAAAGAACAATGCCACTCCTTGTCACTCCTGTAGATCTCGTCAATCTCAAGGCTAATCGTCGTAGGTATTTTTTCTGTTTTGATGATTGAAGTTTAAAGGTCTACTTGCATTCATACATTTGCTTGCTATCAGAGATATCCAAGAGTACGAACGATGTGATCTAAGCTCCTAAAATAAATGGTGTAGTCCGTTGATTCTTTGCGTGGCTACTTCCATGCAATCAGGACGATTCATCCTGTGCCTGTACAATTTATTTGTTGTTTTGTGCAGAAGATTAGTTTTGAGTCCATTCTATCATCAAGTTTGGGGACCAGTTTGACTGAGTTAGCGATATGAGACGTACCCGTCGGCACTCTTTCCAGGACCATCTGTTTTAAGCCTTATCGGCCGGCCACGTGGAGGCTGAAAGTAGGATTTATGTTCATTACTCTGGTTTGATTGCTTCATTCATATTTGGAATCCTTACACACGATTGATTACTACATCAACAGTTTTTTTGATTTTCCTTGGATTTTTTCAACGATGCAGAAGTATATATTGCCTGATTTTCTAAGGATATCCTTTCTACGTAATTCTCTTTCACTGTAATAAAAAAAATTACACAAAGTGCTGAGACAATAGCTGTTCCAGTTAATAAGAATACAGTAACACATGCAACGCCCATTAAGTTACAAGAGTCGAGAACACAAAGCTCGAACGTCACAATTCAAATCCTAAGAACGAAGGACCATTCGTTAAACCTTCCTTAGTTCGGAATTCAACTCCCAAAATTTGCCACCCAAAAATAAAAAACGATAACAAACAAAAATAAACGTCTAATAAAAAAAAGAAGCAACTTGAAAAATTTCTTCAGCGCTCTCCAGAGACCTGACAAAGGTGATTTATTCCGTTCATCGTCCTTCGAGTCACGAAAGGAAGGAGAAAATGAAAAGAATTTTCTTCATGTTAAGCAATACTTCTCTCAATTGATACTTATTTTGGCGGATAAAGTTATAAAGTCAATCGAAATAGCAAGACTGAGCTAGGAGTCAGCCTGTCAGTTCTTTTCGTTGGTTGCATTCAGAAAGGACTTTCAAGTGGTTTTCGTTTCGTAGCTCGAGCTATCAATGAGCTAAATCGGTCAAATTCTATATTGTTGTCTTGACCCGATCAATTCAAAAGGAAGCACATGACGAAGCTTAAGAAAAATACCAGAAGACCAAAGTGAGAAAATTTTGGGAGGACGATAGATAACGAATAAATTTCGTGGGAATCCATTAGGTATACTGATTGATGAATGATTTATGTGATGACAATTCCTTCGGTTGAAGTGGCGAAATCGATTATTTTGAAAGTGGGCGTACATATTGGTGGTTATTTCTTTTCCAGTTGCTTGTGGGTGCGTGGTGTGTTGATTGTGTTTGTGGACGAGTGAATTAGGTAATTGAACGTTTTTTTGGAGGCGGGTTTTATTCCGGAACTTTTGATCTGATACCCATTCAAACGGTGGTTGTTACCTGTCCATAAGATAAATGTTATTTGATTCTCTTAATAAAATAATGTTTTTGTAATGCTGTATTATTGATGGATATTAATTAGACTTGGAAGACATCTTGAATTTTGGATAAAATTGAATTTCTGAGAAGTTATTCTATCATATAAAGTTAAGGCTTTATTCCTTGGATTCCAATGAGTTCGAAAGACGTCAGAATCGTCCAAGGTTCGGCTGAAATAAAGATGCTAATTATACGGAACCTTATAGAGTATTAATTCATTCGGTTGCAACCAATAAATATATGGGGTCTGGGGTTGCTTGTGGACTGATTAGACTGTCATTGAACATTTCAAATAATATAAGCAGGGAGTGGTATGCAGTACTCATGTTTCATGCTACGTATGAACCTGGAGTAGTGAAAACAGCGTTAACCAGAATTAAGATTCTTGCAGGAATTAGCAACCTTGAATTTTAGATTTTCTCTCTAGTATGAATAACCTGAGTTCACATGATCAGGACGTTATAAGCATGACAAGGACGAGAATTCAAGGCTAAAAACCAATTATTCGACTCTATTAAATACCTGCTCATCATACTATCATGCAGATAAACCTAAAATCAAATCAACCGTGAAGTCAACCCTTGATTGCTTTTCTCAACCCGTTTTTCAGCTCATATCCAGCTGATGCCAGCTGTTCCCCATCACTAGTGGCTGCCTGATACTAATTAAAGCAAAAGGACACTTTGAGGCTAGAGATCTTAAGAAAACCCAAGATGTTACGTTTCTTAGTTTTTACTAATCAAGGGACGTGGAAATTCAGGAGATTTAATCCAGCAAATATCATTTATGTAGACGGCACCTACGTAAAGATTCCTAATCGATTCAAGCAGTAGTCCTCTGCTATGCATGAATTTGAAAGTGCTTTAAATGAAGAAAGCATAAAATAAGTAGTAACAGTTGTGGGTAGCAACCATTAGAAAGAGAAACAAATATTATTTACTGATATTCTGTCGATGTTTCAATGTAGCCTGAATTTTGTATGATTTTAGCAAACGAATCGCAAAGAATTTACAGCGTTATTGGGAGTTTGTGAATGATTCTACGTATTTAACGCAGAGAAAGTGATATCTGGGAAAATAAATCCGAATTTGTTAGTTGGAACCCAGCTACAAAATTTTATAAAGTCGAGTACAAGTAAAGTAACAATGTAAAGTGGCTGTTAGATGTCAGGAACAATTTTCTTTTGTTTCAGTGGAAGCTGAACAGCTGCTGGTATGAATTTCCTAAAAAAAAAGATATCACTCAAATGACTGCCTCCTGGGCAGATGGAAATTTGTGCCCGTTTTACGGAATTTATAATATTGCTTGCAAAATCTTGCTTCAGTTTCGTTAAACTTGCATTCAGAACTTACAATGATTGTGAAAATTCCTGTGTTAATAGATTAGAGAACAAAACACTACAGATTAGATAAAAAATAAGGGTCAGTTCCAGCGATCTGGCCGACAAATCCCAATCGCCAAAACTAAAGGGTTTTCGGTTTGAACCGTCATTTTTCGAACCGAATCAATAGACTTCGACTAGAAAAGTTCCTTTTACATATATGATGTGTATGGCATGCATCATATACGGTTGAGTGGTTACTAGCGTCTTGGAAAGAAAGTCAATGAATTATTAACTGCCACATATGCGACATAAAACAGTTTTTGTTTGACGATTTAAGGATATTTTCATGGATGTCTCCATCCATGATAGAAAATGTCCAAATACAGAAATGTGTATTTTATTTCCTTACATTATAACCTGTGGGACTTAATAACCTAAGACCAAAAAAGGATTTGGTCGTTGATTGGAATTGTGGTTCCAAACTCATCTTCATGAATTTGGACAGACTATAAGAGAGGGTTAACTTTATTTGATGATTAGCAGACTGTCTTTGATGAATAGTGGATCCGCTTTTAATGTTGAGTCCTTCATCGAAATTTGACCTAATTTTCACTGAGTTGAGTACATCCTTGTCGCCTTAATTTTTGTGGATTTTCTCGGATGTCCTTTGAGACGTCTATGTGAAACAAGCAATACGGTACAGACTTCGCTTGGATATATAGAGTGCATACAGTTTCGTGAAGTTGTTGAGTTAAACTCTGAATTATTTATGAGTATGAAGTAGAATATTGTGGGAAACCATGAAAAATTCACACTGCATTGAAAGAAAAGACGGGAGATTAGTAAAAATCAATACCGACTGTGTATCGCCACATTACTTGCTGTAAAATGTTTCTCTGACGGTCTAAAACTTACATGTCAAAGCCAATTGACATTCGGCGCAGTTTGTCAAATTCATGGCATACTCATGTGAAGATATTACGCATTTTTTCAGTTAGGAGGTGAATTCATTTTAGCATCGATTGTGGTTCTCTCATGCTCGTGCGTGACTGAACTCACCACTAAATTCGTCCCCTGTCAACCTGACAACCTAGCCAGATCACGTTATGTCTTCCGTTTTTGTCAGGTCTCGTGTTCAAGCTGAGGTATAAGTCCTTTAGTGAGAGAGGATTAGGTGTTACTAGACAAACAATGTTACATTTGCCTGACGAACGTTTGCTAACGTCATTTTGTACACATATAAGTTTAAAGGAAGAACTATTGCGCATCCAGTCGGACTTCCTTCTTTGAAACCTTGCTAATTACTTTTTTTTTATAATTCAAAATACACATCTAGGGCCGTCGGGCAAAAACGGTTGGATTGGAAGTTTGTTTTGTGCGAGCACTAGTTGTAGTCATACAATGACATGACTTTTTCAATAAACTTGGTAAGGACACTGTATTTGACTAAGATGAAAGCAGGCAAGAGATGTGCAGAAGTCTCATGTGGAATGATGTCTTTGGAATATAGAAGTACATTATGATAGGCAACCATCATTCAAATTGCACAACGCAAGCTGATATTGAAAAAAGTTGAAAAGTTGAAAGATATTCCAAGCTCCAAGAAAGCTTTTTCGAAGGTGATATATATCAAAATTTGGCCTTTTTAATATCATGATTGACAAAAAGGAAGAAATACCAGGCTAGAACACAATGTGCTTGGAATTTCCTCGTAATTTCAACAGTGTCGACCATTTTTTGAAATATGTAAGAAAAAACATCAGTGAAAGGCTCAATTTTGTGAAAAAGTTTGAAGTTTGATTGGAGGAAGTGATCCCTACCATTATATATTGGCTTTATAACAATGAATTTCATGCCGTGCTACTATGCACCTTTTTAGCAATATATTGTTTGTTTGCGATATCCGATTTATTTTTGGATGAAAATAGCCAAGGATTCTTCAAGCGATGAATGGACAACCAAATTAAATTGGAATTATTAGAGAAGTCATCAAATTGTATAGGGCTCAATCGGAAAATAAAAAAGGCTTTCGTCGTGATACTTTTGTAGAATATTTGTTTAGTTTTTGTGTTGTCCTGTTTAGGCTGTGTCCAAGGTAATTTTCTAATGATTTTTATATTTTGGCACTAAGACTGCTGCCCGTAATCAGGAGTCGTCCAACATGTGATGGAAATTTTAGCTCCAGAGCGTACTGTTACTAACGTTGAAATTGGAATCATTATCTGAACTCTGTAGTTATTACTTTTATTATATATTATCAGTTAGTGCTTGTGTCTACAAACAGATGGCGTTGTTTGTTTATCGGGTTGTGTCAAACGGCAACGTACCCAGCATGAGGCTGACTCGTAGGTTTTGTTAGGCAACAGATTCTATCATAAGCGTTTCTTGTTTTTCGATGGTTTTGAACATGAGATTTGAAGTTTTAAATTTTGAAGTGAATGGCTCTCGCTGTGTTTTGGTTGCAAAAGGAACCAAAAGAAATTCGATGTTTTTATGAGAAACCTTTCGCCGACACGAAAAAGGACAGAAAGTAGTCTGTATTTTATGAACACGGCCAAGCGTGCTGTCAGAAGTTGTTACCGAGGAATTGGCAGTCTCAGTCCAAGACATCACTCGCATTCATCCTTATATAGCGACACTGGCCGTGTTGCTGCAAAGGCGAGTCAATGTTTCATAGTAAGTTTACTCATAAGAAACCTGTTGTCTGGTTAGGTCCTGTGATTTTCCTCGATGATAACGAGGAGGAACTACTGATGACAGAGGTACTGAGCATATCTTTTTGATCTTAGACAGATCCTTAGAGAATCTTAAAAGATCTTAGATCTTTTTGAATAAATTTTCAAGGGTTTTTATATCGGGCGATCTCTTCTAATGAAACTTGGATACATTACCACAGTCAAGGCGGCAGTCTTAATAATGGATCGTCCCGGGTGTATAAGATGAAAAGAAAGACCGTCCTTGTGTGAGGATGTGAGGAAAATGTGAGGATTTTCCGCTTCACTGTTTTGAGTCATAATTGTGAAAAATTGGAAAAAGATTTTGGAAATTGGAAAATTGATCAAATGGCAGTGATGAGAGTTATTTCTTCGGATTGTTTCGTTTTAGGATTGAGGGAGACTCGCCTCCGCTTTGTTATTTGTTGCGATACTCACTCTCCTATTTTGGTCTGGCACACTATGAATTTGTTGTTGTTGACTTTGAAAGAATGTTTGGGAGAACAGCTAGGCTCTATTGAGGATATCTGTATTCAAATTATGCCAACGCAAGGTGTATCTTGAAGAGTTGTCAAAATCGTATTTATCGCAGAAGAAAAAAATGGCAAAAGAACTGCAGATCGTATGTTTCTATACTCCACGGACTGACCTTCGGTTTAGGGTCTGATATGAAAAGATGACAACAATCATTTAGTTCTTGGACATTGAATACTCTTAAGAAAGTAAGCCTTGAAGAAAAAGGTAGAGCTTGAAGATTTGAGAGTTTGCAGATAAGCGGGTGGATTTTTCAAGCGAATCTCTGAGGCCCTTGCATCAATTTTTCAGTCAGTTAGATGAGATGTAGAGTAAAAGTGAAAAAGTATTTGGATATTTTTCGAGGGAATGTAATAGAACCGACTCTCAGTTAGTGTAGAATTCAAGCCATCTATGGTCTGACTGGGCCAGGATACGACAAGTTTCTTGATTTCTAGTCAAAGTTGTTAGTAGTCATTTGTGTCAAAGGTTTCCCTCATAGCTAAAGTTCAAACATAGACTCTGTAGTTGCTTTTGCATTTATTTATGCTTTGCACTAGTCCTCCATGGGTGCTAGCATTGCACCTAGTTCATCACCTCGCTAGTGGGAACTGAAAATATTGGCATTATTTGGATTTATAAAAATTTTTTGCTATTTTTCTTTCGCCAAAAGATTGACAAAGATCCTCGTAGTTCTTTAGCCAGACCGATAAAATACCATTACCCTTTTCTAAAGGAAGAGCTCTTATACAAATTGCTGCAACATACTTGCAATTTAAATGTTTGATGTTACTAAATTTTTTGATTTAAATTCAAGCCACAGAGTACTGTCCAAAAACCATTCAATTCATTAACAAAATTTTCAATTTGCCAACCGTAAATCGAGTAAATACAAGTACTTTCAGCAGGACGGCAAACGTAAGGATTCATTACTTTTACAAATTGTCTCGGTTAAGCAAAATTTATACAGATACAAATTCCACTTGCTGCCCACACGCAAACATATCAAATCGCACACTTTTGCATGCGAGCACACATTCGGCTTTGTTTGTATGTTTGAGACAACATTTTCCACTCTGTGAAATCCAATAACTTTAATGTTACTCATATCAAGTGATCAATTTGTCAAGGACTGTAATCTGAACGGATTACATTACAGTAAACATTTATACGAGGGCTAAAACCAAAGTTCAATTTCAAGGAAGTAAGTCCTTGTAATTCCTGGACTCGAGTTTTGGTGTTGCTTGCGCTGCTGCTCCGATTGCTGCACAGCGGCTAAAGGAGAACTAGAAGGAAGCGGAAGGAGCATCTATCTTACGACATTAAACTAAGGTCGATAAATATTTGTTCATGTTCACTTGAACACATTTCGCAACGTATCATGCAAATGTCGGATGTATCTGTGTATCTCAGTCGCTTTGGAAAATCCTCGAAATCTATGACAGAGTAATTGTATTGCTTCCAGTCCAGATTTTTGTTGGTTGCGGACGAGTTGTTGGTGTGGCGTTTTGTCCTTTGGCTACAAAGGAGAAAGCAACGATTTGTTGATGGTCAGTGAGTGTTTGTGAATGTTAGTTTTGAAGCTTTGAATGGGATGAAATGATAGAGTTGCCATAGCCGTGATATGGGTGATTGGTTGCATCTTTGAGAGCATCCTGACGACTAGTTGCCAAGCGATTGAGTTGAGGAATTTCTGTATTAATACAATTCAGTGAAAGGTAGCATACTAGGACTTCAGAATATGAAGCATATGGCTGTGGCGCTACTTGATTTCTCCACTTTTGACAACTGATTGATTGCTAGTCAAGGAGCAAGGATATTGGCTTCGTACAAGTGGTAACACAACACAACACAACCAACCAGACAACGAAACCTTCCTTGGCTTCCATAGTACAGTGATGATGGCTCCTTTTCAAGAGCACTAACTTTGGTATATTCAATATTGAATGATGGCTTGATACATGAGTTTCCTTGCTTATTGTCGTATTTGTTCCTGTGCATTTTACAATGACTTATAACTCTTCTCGGCTGTTGTGTGTATGACATTCAAAAATTAATTCAAATTTTATTCTATTTCATTTCAGATATTTTTGCTGCTTCCTTCGTTCTCACCTTCACCTACATAGTGATCGTAACAACAGCATAAACTACTATTCAACAGATCGCCATCTTTGTTTGCTTCTATGGATTGAGGTGGATTGCCAGGGAGGCGAACTATAAAATCGTTATCACATACCATCTATTCTGAGATTTGGAAATAATAGAAACGTAAAATAGATAATTGAAACAAAGTCAAAAGGAAGAAAGAATTGCTGTGTTAGTTTTCCTGGTGTACGTTCGGTCTTTATACCGCATTCATAAAAGGATAACTTATTAGTTGGAAGTGATGACGTCATGAGACCGACATTTGATCGACGCCTTTGGATATTATTGCTGTATTGGTGCTTCATCCTTGCAAAATGTAAGTAATTCAAAATCATTTTTTTTCAAAAGAGTTATTTGCAATGATAACAAAAATGTCTAATTTTCTTATAAATGTCTGAATTTAGTGTTCACATTCACAAATACAACATGGCTTGAGAGACTTTTCGGTCCTCAATCGGGTATCAATTCATTCGTTCATTCATTTCTTTGATTTTTTCTCTAAATTATGATTTGTTGGCAATTTTGGTGAATAAAGGATTTGCCCAACGACTGATTTCAAAGCAGAAGATCAATATTACTATGCCTGGGTGTTTTTTTGTATCAGAAAGTCGATTCAAACTGCCCTCTATGATCCGTGGTCATATTGAGGTAAAATATAGGAAGACCTAGATATATCGTTTAAAATGTTCCCACTATTGCTTTGTCCTCGTCAGGATTTACTCTCTCAATGAGAGATGCATCTAAGGTATTGAAAACAGCGTGGACGATCCTCTGCAAAGTCGATTAATTTAGACCCAAATCACGCTTCTCGTCGGTTATGCTACGAAATCTACATACAGCGCTAACACTCTCGGATGGCTTCTGCTAGACAGAGAAAGAATAGAACGAGTAAAACAATAGGAATACTCCTGTAACTACAAAGAAGGTAAGGCAGGCTAAGTTAAGTATAGCATGGCTTTAAATTCCTTCTTAAGTTTCTTGCTATCGTTCTTAATCTTGACCATTTCTTGATCACTAAGTTGTTGAAATTATACATTCAAATCCTATAATTGATTTTGAAATTTTCAAAATGGTCAAAACGGACTTGCAAGTCAATTTCATCAATCAATATCACCTACCAATATCTACTCTTCGGGGAACCGAAGAGAAAGTAGCGAGCAATTGACGAAGTTTTTCTCTCCTTTGCGCTCAACGTAAGCATGGTCGCTTCGTATGTCATTCATCTTAGGCTTTTATCAAACTAAGAGTACGTTTCAACACCAAAGACGGATACGGCTGCAGTATAAATATTTAAAACATCCTTACCATGCTCAAATTTTTACTTTTTACTCGAAAAAGTCCCTTAAAAATTGGATGATTAAATTTTTGACAGTTGAATCCCCAATATTTTTCCAATCGTGAGACTTATATTCAAAAGAAATTTTCTTAACGGATGTAATGCAAAAATTTCTTTTAATTTTCCTTCATTTCAAATGCTCACGAAACCATCACCCCCATATCCTTTTCTACGAACGGCTTCTATTTATGGAGAGCTGTTGACGATAACTCATCTCCTGAAAATTTCCTCCGTTCTTTATAGTAGACGTAGAAATGCTGACATGATTATCACGACTTCAAAGAGTTCCTTTATGTTAAAATCCTATTATAACTTTCCTTACAACGCATTATACTTCCAAAAATTATCCCGAATGCAAGTACTTTTCACGATAATAACTTACTTAAAATGTTTTGCGAAAGAAAATCTTTTTCGCGCGTTCAATGTGCATGTGAAGATTAAAGAAATTTCGTTGGTAACATAAGATGAAAACACATTGTTCTAACCTAATTTCACGCCAATTTTTACCACTCTCTTTTGATTCCCTGTTTCTCTCCTCTCTCTCTCTTTCTCTCTCTGCTTTTCTGCCTCTCATTTCATGTGTATCTAACAATGTAACTTTACAGCTTTCACCAGACACTGGTTATTTTTTTGACGTATCAACAAGCCTATATACACCTAGTCCTTAGAAATTTTGAGTGGAAAGTTCATCCACTTTGGGATTTTTTTTAAAACTTATTTTTTGTTTTTCGCGCTTGAATCTTATGAATGAACACGAACGAACGAAGAAAATATACAGGACGAATATAGGACAACAAACAGTTTAAGTAGCAAAAGCTTGAAGCTGATGTTGTTGATACTGAAGAAGAAGGAAGAGGCAATAGTAGGACTAAAGAGCAGTTGAGCAATGACAATAATAGCATTAATATTTAAGTACCTGACGCACTTGGTGAGGAATACTAGCACAGAGTATCACAAGGACTATCGACAAAGACAACGATAAGAAAATCAGAGAAACAACGTGAAATCGTATGCATTACACCTAACTCGGAAAAGCTGTTTTGTGTCATAGACGATGGTAATGTTATTAAGTGAAAATGTTGAAAATGTCGATACGGTTGGGATTTGATAAAGGCGAAACGAAGAAACACGGGACTAGACTGCGAGTTTCAAAGGTATCAGTAAAGGTGGAATATGGCGTAGATAAAGTTTTCAGTTCAAGGAATGGAGAAAGTTGAATAAAGTTTGAAATAATGTGAGCAAAACGAATTTCAAAAGAATTCAAACGGGGAGAGCATATTCTCCAAATTTTTTAAAAATTGTCGCCCAGGAATATTTGTTTCTGCTTTATTTTTTTTTTAATATATATATTGACAAGAATCCTTGTGGGAAATGAATACTCTTAAACCGTAAAGTACATTTAAGTTGCACGGATGTTGATGGTTGATATACTTTTCTCTGAACTAGAGGAGGCTTAAAAACTGATTGTACATTTAGGTCCCTTTTCTCGCTTTTCCTGCCTTTACAACTAAAGCTTTTTTTGCATTGTTTTTCGCCTTCGAAATGCAACAGGACGAAAACGGCAGCTGTGCTCGGGTACCTAGGAATTTATTGTACAAGGACCAACTCCCTATAAACCAGAGTACAAGGAAGGACATGGAAATTATAAAACCCGGCTTGGCGTTTTTTGCATGCACTTATGCAGGAGATTGTCGTTTTTATGTTGTAATCTTACATTTTTTTAGTGTTTTTTTGAACACAGATTAACTATCAAAAAGCGCTTAGTGCGAAAGGGAACGAATAGATACAAATACTGTATGTAGGAAACATAGCGAGCTTTTCAACATAGAGAGCTTGCAAACTAAGTGAAACTTAGTCGTAGTCGCTAGTTCTCTGAGTTTGAATGTAATTGAGTATAATTTTTACGGCGAAGAAGTTTATGTGATTAAATGTGTTTGAAAAAATTGGAGGCCATATCATAAATCATTTCTCCGCACTTTTATGTTTCTTGTCGTATGTCCAAAAAGTTTTGATAACGAACTTGGTAAAATTTAGATCAAATAACGCTATATTGAGAGTTTAGTGTCAGCGTGTTAGCGCTTGTTAGATGTTACGTTATGTTTTCGAACTGTAAGCTTTTCCTTTTTCCTGATCATAAAAGCTTCGGGGTGAAACTGCTTTGTATTTAATTGAATCTAGAGAATTTTTTTATTGAGAACTGGCCATTTAATTAAGAGATTTACCATCATCTCAAATCCAATGGTATGAAAAGACACGGCAATTATTAAAACTGTTCACAAGCGAAACAAAGATAAAATCTTTCCGCAAAATTGGAGACCAGCCGTAATTTTCAAATTAGTCTTCGATCTATGCTCGCTATATCCTCAAAAAAAAAGCTGTAAAGTTTGTAAGATTGAAAAGTAAAAAGAAAACCCCTTTTCTAAATTTTTATTTTTCCGTAAGTGATTTTCAATCGTCATCGTTCGATCTTTCCTCGACGATGCTCAGTTTAAGGGTTTTATTTTCAATTTTGAGAATCATTTTGTGGAGATGAAAACAATGTTGAAATTTTCGTCCTACTATGGCTAGAGGCCTCATTCCGAGTATCGAATGTAGCATTTTATAGCATTTTATTTGACATTTTTGAATTTTTACATTGGCTACTTCAGAGGCGTACATTCTCTTATGAAGTGACCGCCAAAATACCCGGAGTTTAAGTTTTTGTTGTGTCCCTCCATTCGTTTCTATGTTGCAACTTGTTCAGATGTTTAGTCCACCATCTGTTCCAAATCTCTCTCTACAGAGCTGTCAGGAATTTCAACCCAGACTGACCATTTCGTGGAGAGAATCTACAAGAATTCTTGATAATTATCCGATCAGAAAGAAGTGAGGGCTATGCAGAAAGCATTCTTTAAAGTTCAAATTCGATCCAAACGAAAGGTGGACCGAGTGTTTGATCCGTGAACTGACGCCGACGTCTACTTGACCCAACTCTTAAGCGTGCATGGATGTTTTCGGTTTCACATGCCCAAGATTGACAGGTCACAGTCTCGTTGCTGCGTGATTTGTCCAGCAGAGGTGGGTGACGCCTGTTTCACTGTTTTCTGTTACAAAAGATTTTTCTGAAAACGATGGTAGCAGAAATGCTGAATGCGGTTGACAAATGCAATCGCATGTCATAATATGCTCGGACAGTTGTGACACGTAAAAAAGCCTACTGGAGCATCAGGAATGGAGGGATCTCTATTTTAGTACTTCCTTCCCCTCACTTGCTTCCCGCTGGAAGAGGGATTTCCATAATATGAAGGCGCATTTAGGCGTAGGAACACGAGATCTAGCCTGAAGTAATGTGATAAACGGTTCCGACTGCGTTTCAGGTTGACAAGGGAGGTGGTTACTTGGTATGAGAATCACAAAATCAGGGCGGAAACAGCCTTCACCTACCTACCACAAAGAAAAATCCCGATTTAGGAATTGACTCATTTATTATCAATTGTTAGAGAGGCTGGGAAAAGTGCTTTTTGCAGCGGTCCATTTGGCTTCTGCCTTTCATATACCACTGAAGTGATGTTCACTTGGTGGTGTGAAATGAAAGTATCCTCTATTTTCTCCGAAAGTCATCAGTTTTAAGTCCTTTGTATAGCTGTGAAATAATATAATTAATAATGTTTTATAAAATAATTCTTTGTGAAATAAAAGCACGCATAGTTCCTGCAATATCTTTTGATTCAGCTTTGTAATCCATCAGAAAAAAGAAAGAAAAAAAAAGCATTTGACAGCGGTCGATAGTAAAAATCGAGTTGGTTCTACCTTGGCTTGTGGTAGATCTTCTATCTTCGGTGTGTTCTTTTCTATTTTTCTTTCTTGAGTGACGAAGGTCTACACCCAGGACCTTTTATTTATTTCGTGATCATGCAGGGATATAAAATAAAATTTTTTTGCTAGGATTTTGTCGATTATTGCAAACGTCCAGAGCTTAAATGTGTCCTATCCATGTAATAATTTAGGAGTAATCGCAGTTTTAGGGATTTAACATTGTAGAAGTGTCGGGGTTTTAGCATCCTCCTGCTCAAATTTACGTTTGTTCAGCAATAACTGGAGACAGTATAACGGTATGACTTCGACTCTTTTCACTGACAGTTGAGCCTCCAGTTGAGCTTCCAGCTGAGGATTATATTGTTTAAGTACGGTCACTTTAGATTTGTCACTTGCTCCTAAATTATCCAACCTATTTCGAATTACCGATTTCCTTGATCATGGCATAAGTCGTCTTTCAGGGAGATGTCCCAATATGTCTGTAAGTTGTTAAGAAAAATGGTTCTTCCTACCAAAGCCTGCATAGCCGCCTACTATCGTAAACATAAAAAAACTCAAACATCCTTACGAATTCCTTTGCTTTTACCTCAAATTTGCTTCCAACAGCTGCTTGATTTCCTTGTTGATTTCCATTGACTTCCGGGGGTTGATCATTTAATGTGGATAACGTATTTAGTTAGTCATGAAATTGGGTCAACTCTCACTTGTCTTTCTCGTGAAGTGTTTTGAATTATCCTGTTTGACGTTTCCCGTGAGCAATGATTGACCAGTGCTGTTCGTAAACCGCTCACGTGTTTTCGTATCCGTTGGGGAAGCGGTATGCTTCCGTAGTTTCTGCATAATCTCCTGGAATTTAAAGGGACTTTTAAGCGGCCACAAATAGTTTGGGACTTAAGAGCACAAGGTTGATAATTATTCGGTATACAAAACGGGTTTTGTACAGGAGAGGCAAAAGATTATATTTTTGCAAAAGATGGAGTGAGCAGCATGCTGACTTCTTCAGTGAAATAACAGAAACACTCTTGGAAGCTATATTCGAAGAGACGCTTGGAACGGTTGAAAAATGTGATTATATGCTACAGTAATCTATGGAGGTCCTCCAAGCTGGAAAAACCTACATTGAAATATTCAGAAGCGTCGAGGATTAAGGAATATCTTTTCAAGGACTTCCTCCTTCTTGCTAGAGTTCGAAGAAAAAGTTTTTTTGCGCGGGAGAAGGCGTTGAAATATTTTGCATAGTCGGAAGTATTGGGTCAAATAGTTCGGGGCTAGGTTTTCAGATTGTGTGTCTGGGGGCCCTACATTAAAGGCCTGAATAGCTGACACTTCCTAAGCAAAAAATGTATTATGCATGCATGTGTCATTACAGTAATAAATACCGACAGCTCGTCCTTTTTCCTATCAGACAATTTGAGTAGTATCTTTCTTTTCAATTTCATTTGCCTGTGCTTAATTATTCCATGAGGTATTTCAGACATAGAAATAAAAGTACTACTATGAAAAGTACTTACTAATATCCTAGGTCTATGTGTGACAGTAAAGCACACTTCAAGAGGATACATAAAACCTCGAGTGAGTATATCGAAAGAGCCAAGTGAAGCGGCACCGGCCGAAGAAAATGGGTTGATATAAAAAGGATATTCATAAACTAAGTATTTATTTTTACCAAATTTTGATAAAACCTATTTCTCACGGATAATTTAATCCTTAGTATTCTTCTCTTCCTACTTCTCGTTTTCATGTTGTCCGTAAGCATTTCTGAAAACTTCCCTTGGATGTCGATCATAAATTTGCATGTCGTGTTTCCTGGTATATATCTATTTTCAAATAAAGCAGGAACGTGAAAAGTGTTGGTGAGCTTAGAATTCTTGGGAATTCATGAACAATTTAAAGAGGATAATCAGACTATTCAAATGATTTCGTGACGAACCACCAACGACAAATTGAATAAACAAAAGAAAAGCAGTATTTTAAAGATTTACATACTCCAGAATAATCGTCAAATATCGACGAATCTAAGGATGTTGAGATGCGTTTGGTTATGAAATTGTTTTATGTAAGGAGTTGACTAGTCGGTTTGAAAAATGAAAGCAGTAACAAGCGCTATTGAATTAGTTTATTTTCATGTGTGGTAACAAATAACTATTGTTGTCCTTTGCAGTAATTCCACCGTGGTTGCTTTGTGTGCTTTTAAATCCTGTAAATGATTGGTAAATTATTTATTTTTTTGAGGTACTCCGCTGAAAATCAAATCAACTAACAATAAAAAAACACAAAAAAACTTAACTCAAAATGTCAAAATGTACCTTAAACTAAGAAAGATTGAGCGGTCGCAACATATAATATTCGATAGAAACTTAGCATGAAAGGACAAAAACATCAAAAGATGTTGTCGTCTACATCCTCGTCATTACGAAATTGACGTAGCGAAGGTAGAGCTTGAGTTGCTGTGACGGCATCAAAAATGTCGAAAAATAAAGTTAAAAGAGTAGATGCGATGACTAGGACAAACAGAAAAACAACAAAAACAAGCTACCAACAAGGATGATGACTGTGACGAAAACAGCGGACACATCTTTCACCATTCAAAAAGTTTTAAAGTGAGTTAAGAATGACAAAAAGGACAAATTGCTTCTTATTGGACCAATTATAAAATAGAAGTTTCAAATGCTTGTTTTGTTCTTTCAGTTCATACTTTGGCTCTCTCTCTCTCTCTTTCTCTCATTCTGTATCTTTCTCTCAACGCTCAATGATTTTCCAAAATGAAATTGCAGACAAATTTTTATGTTTCACAAGTGCGGGCGGGCGAGCGAATGACGTGGCACCGTGAAAATTTCATTAGTGACAGCTTCAAATTCTTTGATCTGGAATAAGAATGGGCGCAAGTATATACACCAAAACAAAAAAAAACAAAAATTAAATTTTTTTTCATCTGAAAAATGTTTTGGGTAATTCAGTTTTCAGTGGAAAATTGTTCGCATTCAAAGACGTGTGGATTATTGTTTAGAAGGCTTAATTAAATTAAAGCGAACATCGACCGTAAGGACAGACAGAAGGACAGGTTTCCTGTGATGGACATACGAATAAGTTATTTCTGACTTCAGAAGGCGTTTGCCAGCCAAAAGTATTCTTAAAGAATTTAAAATTCATACGCAGATATATGCTGATGTCATAACTCCTCCAACGTATTGAACTGGAGAGATTGATTTGCGAGTAATTTATTTGCTCGTTGAATCCTTTAATATGTAGAAATTTTCGAAAGAAAGATGTCCTGGTTGAAAGAAATCATCTCTGAGCTAAGTACTCCCAAAGACCATAAAAATATGGCACGTGCGTATGAGCTGGTACTTAAATATTACTTTGATAAAATTTTATTGCTCGTCTACGCGAAAATAAATACCCATTCAAATATAAATAAATACGAAAGTCGGTTAAAGAAAGCGTGGAAAATGCAAATATTTCTTGGTAGAAATGCTATGCATCTATAATTTTCGTAAGCTTTATATATATTCTAGGTAAGATTATGAGATGCCCTGATCGTAAGCATGGAAAGAATCGAATTATAAGGTTTCAAATTGAATTTGAAAGGATTCTTATTGAAAAAGACAGCTTAAATAAATACGCATCTGTATCTTCCTTTTATTTGGTGAAGTTTAAGTTGGCAAAGGCGAAAATTTGTTCTAGGAAAGCATACGTAAGATCCTCAAATTTGTTTCATTCATTTTTCTCAGTTTGTGCTCATAAGGAAAAGCCTGTTCATTGGTTATTTTGAGAATCTCCTGGAACCCGATAGTGTTTTCCTGGTTTTTTGCTAGGAAACATTAGTAAAAGTAGTGTATAAGGAACTTCATCCATAAAATACTTGTGAAATTCAGACCTCTGTGGAACTTTATGCAAGATTGCAAGATCAAGACTTTGTCTCTTATGTTGATGGTTTTGTTTGTGTCCTTTCTATTTTTCTGGCAAGGAAAGAAAACTCCGCCCATCTTGATTGCAAAAACTGGCTTTCTTATGTTTAGTCCTTTGCTTGACAATTGGCCATGACAGATGACCACAAGCTGTTCTATGCTCAACAGTTGGCGTAAATCATCATCGACTTCTTACAGAAAGGTATCCGCTGCCTTTTCACGTAAGCGTTACCTGAACTTGTTACGAAAATCCTAGCTTATTTTCATGGCTCCAAGTTAGTTTAGAATTAGCCAAACACCAGTTATTTTGATATTTCCTGTAAGGTTAAGACAGTAATAAAGGATTCCCGAATAATCATACTATTTTATTTAGGATCACCAAAGTTTTCGTGATCTGTTTTTAGTGGTAGGGAAGTGAAGGCTTGTTATGGCCTCATTGGAGGTCTGGGAGCAGCATTAAATATCTAGACTACCTAGCAAACACCTCCTTTACCTAGCAGAGGACCAAGCCGCATACTATTCAACATATCATTCCAAACTAAATTTCTTTTGACAAGATGCGCCTAAGGAATTACCAAATTAGAAATTGTCGGAGCAAACCATAGCCATTCTTTCAAGGAGGCTACTACGTTTCCTAACTTATAGTTTGTGTAAGAAGAAAGTTTGAACGCATCTGCAGTTTCTGGTACCCAGAATGAGCAACCAAAAGACAGTGATATGTAAATCCTATACAGGGAACACTGCAATGTCCATGCTTGCTGAAAAGCTGAGTTAGATGCGAATCAGTCCTACGGTGGTGTTTATTCAGTCACAGTCTCAATTCTTTGAAAAGTCGGCTTTAATGCATAAGGGTGTTGAAATACACCTTTTCGCGCTCATCACTCCCTCCAACTCAGGTATTCTTTGGTATGGAATATGCAATCGCTGGCGGTCCAGAGATTTGCATCTAGTCTAACAATTTTTGATGCAGCTGCTTGTTGAGATAATCATTCCAGTAAGCTGAGCTGCTTAACCGTTAGCTTTAACTCAATTATCCTTTCCACGATGGTAAACGTTCTAATTCTAGATATTCTTTTCTCTGTGAGAATCACCACCTCGTTTCTCTTAACAGCTAGGCTGAAGCGACTAATGGGGTTCTAGTGTGTCATCCTGCGCATTATTTGCATTATCTTAGCTCCAACAGTTCAATTGTACGCCCAGCGATTCATCAGCATCTGCGTAGCCAAACAAGTGTGATTTATTGTGCAAACCAAAACTCTAGGATCCATTTTACGAGTTGTTCAACAATTATGGGCCTAGAATGGAGCCTTGTGTGACACCTGATGATGCTTTTATTTTACTTGGGCCTTTCTTCATCTAATACAGAAGTTGTTACACGATCTTAGAGTTTTTCAGAAGCTTTGTAAAATGTTCAGGATTTTCAGGATCTAGTTGGGTTCAACACGTTTAGACCCTTAAAAAATGCTCATCAACTGGTTCGGCTGTTTGCCAGTGGATCATCCTGATTACCTCTGTGTTTGGATCACCAGTGGGGCATCTGACTTTAATGTCATACTGTCATGAATATAGGAACCATGGAAGCAAATATCGGGAAAACGCTGCCCCATATTTTTCAACTCTTTCCCAGCTGTGTATAGCATACAAAAGTTTTGTAAGATTTTGATGTTATTTCTTTAGTGCTCGTTGATTTATAGAATACTTTGTGCGTAATTTTTCCAAGTGTTGTACTCATGAAGAACTTCGGGTAAATCCATCTGAATGTTTTCAACGTTTAGAATTTCTTCGATGCCGATTAAGTCTCAATCAGTACCGAGATTTACTGATTAGTAATCTGTGAAATCTTGACACAGTACGGGAATTTCTTGATTTTATATATTTATCATCAAAATATTCAAAGCATTTTTCGTTTATCCTTGCCAGAGTAGCACGTGTTTCTTTCAGTCTGGTGACAATATCGAATTGTTTTCAGTGAATATCTGATATTATTTGATTTATCCTCGTGCTCTATTATGATATATATCTGGGACAAACGATGGCACTTAAAGTAGTTCTTTACTTCACAATAACGCCAGAAAATATAAGGAATTCTTCTGACGTTCCCGTCAAGAACTCGTTCAAACAGTGTTGAATCCGTCACGGACAATCTTCAAAGCATCTGACTTTTGCTCAATCAAATTTCCCTATTTTTAAATATTTTGACTGTTTTGAACCAACTCTCACTAAGTCGAAAATATTTTGACATTGCAATGATATTTCATTTTGACGTTATTTTGGAATCTATTATTCAAAATTGATACATTTATAATCCAATAATAATACAATCAGGACGAGACTGCTGTCTCGAGTCCATTATGATCCTTTATTAGTGACGTGTAAATTAGTGGACAGGCTGACAAAATAGACAGAGAATGAAAAGACCAATAACGACCACGACATTCGTCTCCTTTACGTTTCACTAGAAAAAAAGGTTTGTTTCCAAGTTGATTAAAATTTAATCCCGAGGAAAGCGGGCTACACAAATGCTAATACAGCCTTAAGAGTGCTTTCCAGGATATCAAGCAAAATTTTCTTTATTTCTAAGCTGAAGGTAAAATGTGGTCCGAATCAAGTATAGTTTATCAATGCATGTATCACAATCAGGTGTAGTGAAAGTTTTGCTTTACAAAACTAGAAAACGCAAATCTTACTGGCAGATAAGGTGCTATCCCATAAGTAATGACAGATTAGTGCTTTAACTTTAGCAACATCTGGACTAGGTTAAGTAACTCAGATTTTATTATCATCCTTTTGCGTGTTCTAATCCAATATTTAGGATAAATGTAGTAAAAACGAGGCCTCAATGCGATACGAAGCCTGTCCTTCAAGACTTTTGACTTTGAGATATGCGTGAAGGATATAAGTGAATTCAATCTAAAAACTCTCCAATCAAATCAATAACTGTCCTCAATACTATCCTCTTTAGACCCAGGTCTACCATATCGTCTGCATATAAACTCATATACTTGAGAAAAATATTGAAATACCAATCATATCAAGTTTCCTAACATAAAAAAAAGAAAAACGACAAGAACGTTCACATTCCTCACAACTCCCATCCTTTCTTCATTCAACTCTCAATCTCATCGCTTGGAGAGCAAACAGCGAAATTCAAAATAAAACGGCTTTCTTCAACACAAGTCTGTCATTTTGTCACTCTGAAATGTCATTAAAAAAGTTTGACATCAATTAAAGTTTTAGAAAAGCTTTGTTATATTAAAAAGCTAAAAGAATAATAAAATAGAGAGGAAGAGAGAGAGAGAGAGAGAGAGAGGGAGAGAGAGATGGGAAAAAATCTGGAGTGGCGACGAACATGACAGAACAGGATGTTCACGTGACAGAGAAAAGTTAAATCGATTTTCGCCCCGGAAATTTGCATCTTGGTGCTAGTGATGCTGGCGGTGAAGTTGGTAAAAGGACAAAAGAGCAGAAATGAAAATGGAATAAAATAAATATGAAGAGGAACTACGGCACGCAGGTTTTCCTTCACTCTGGAAACTTGATTTTATTATCGTAGCCTCCAACCGACCCGCTTTAACTTCACAATCTTATATTAATGTTTGAATGGATGTTCATTGGCTTTTTATGTTTTTACTCGTGCCTTTCCTCCTACAAATTGTTCAATTCCTGCCCGTCTCGGGCATGGTGAAATTATAATGATAAAAAAATGGAGACCTGGTCTGACATAAATATCCCAGATTTGCCCTGCGGTTATCACAGCTGCATTCTTCGGTTCAAGAATCTATCCTTCGGTCTTCCTTGAAACTAACTTTCGCTTGGACAAGCAGAAGTGAAGAAGGCTGCAAGATTTCCAAAGTGAATTACTGTTTAAGAGACAATAGAAAATCTGGATCCTTGTTGCTGTTGTTTTTTTTTTTTTGCTTCCCTCTGCCCTTGTGTCTATCTCGGGGGCTGAAAGTAGGAGCGAAGTGTTCCATAAAACGACAATATAGTTGCTCACATTACAAACTATAGTGTCGCGTTATCTAGCTTTGGGTTCGTTAAATAAGCATGTATCCTATTTTTCCTTCCACCGCTCTTCTGCTATTCCTGGCATATTTCACTGGATTGCTTGATACCCGCTGCTGTCGTCCTTAAATGTTCGTTGCGTTCTCCGGGCCCGGTGTCATCTTCATCGCCACTAAGACATTTCATCCAAGTGGCTGGTAGGTTCTTCAGGATGGAAAAACGACATTAAAAAACAATTTTCCTTGAAAGTAGATAAGCTCCGAAGAAAATGTGCGGATGCTTGTGTATCATTGCTTCTTAAATGTCGACCGATTCCATGCTGCTTGTACATGTGTACACTCATTCCTCATCGTGCCTTAAATTCACTGAACTTTCCATCACATGGTTTTGGATAGCAAAATGTTTAGACAGTGTCGCTTAAAAGTAATTGTACAGAAAAAATTATGATTGTGAAATTATGATGCACTTGTGGATCTTTTTATCGGATTTGAACTTTTTTGGGCCCTCTGAGGGCCTTGGGAATTCCTTCATGGACTAATTACCCGGATGTAAAGGATAAGTATTACTCCTGGATTATTCCTGACGGCAGTGTAAAATTTTAATAAGGCTTGATGCTCATTTTAAGCTCACAATAGGTCCAAGTTGTGTTGGCGCGTCACCTAGATGGCATTGCTGGGAGGGCTTTCTTTTTTTCAAAGGGAAAACTTCTTTGTGCTTCGAAAATATTCACACGATGTCAGAATAATGATTATGTGGAGATTAGAAACAGCTCGAAGTTTGACCAGCATAATTTTAAACTTAAACTCAAAATAGTTTGTTTCTTTACCGAGTGAGTTAGACGTAAAAATCTGTCATTGAGTTCCTTGCGATGCCACGGGGACAGAATGTTTAAGATTTTCTAATGACATATAATTGTAATCGATGCAAAACTAATGGCTAGTAAGCTGCAAGTTTGTTATAGTCAAGGAACGCCCGACATCTTGAAGATTTCAAAATAGTTCCTGAAGAGAATCGAAAGAAAACGTTTACAGGCTCAGATGGGTAATGGGATAAGAGGTTTCAAGCCAATATACTGGCTTGATACCACTTGGACCAGTCAAATACTGTGTCCAAGTGGTACTCAACCTTAACTTCGGCCTTAACGTGACGTTTACGCGTGCTGTCAAGAGCTACTTATGGATGATAGCAGAGGCTGTGAACCCAAACTTCTAGACTTATAACCCGTCATGCTATGATCCATGTCCTGTGGGTTGAGTGCTGGAGTATCGAAAGCAGGATCGGCGAAAGAAAACTAGAATCTTCGATTGTTAATAAAATTAACAGAGCTGCTGCCATAAAAATCTCTTCCAGCATACTATCGGTTGCAAACTGAATGAGCAAGCGGCTCAAGACATAAAATCAAATCTCTGCGTGATTCAGAGAGTTTCTGTTGCTTTTCTCAACATATGTGCTGCAAGAAGGACTTCCTGCGATAGTAGAGTTGATAAAATATACATGCGTTGTGTTACTTTCAAGGTCCTACTTCAGAGATATTATTTGTCCTCTGTTCTTTGATCCTTTTCGACTGACTTATGAGACTAATTCCGACCTCGAATACTGAACATGTTTAATGAAAACTTCAATACTGTAGAATAATTCAAGAAAACGACCAGATTTATCGAAGTAATTGGCCACAGCAGAACTCATAAAAAAAGGCCGGAAGTTCAAAGTTAATATTTGAGTTGGCTTACAACATTTTAAATCAAGAACGAATGCTGTAGGAGTAATTAGAACGCGTTATTCCCCCTATCACATCCCATAGGATCGCAAATGAAAATTTCTTTAATTTCAAAAGAAAATTGTAAGAATCCTACAAAAAAAAAAAACATAAGAAACCTAAAAAAAAAATACTTTTGTTCAAAATAAAACTGAATGCTCCCACCATAATGGAGAACATCAAGGAGGTTTCAGAATTGGGCGATACACCAGTGATAAGCTTTTTATTATTTACCATAGTAGCATCGCTGTTATCGATATTTATCGAACGAGGTGTCGTAGATATGGACCTCCATTAAACATTTAAAGCTTGCTTACGGCAAAGTAGACTCAACAAAAATCTGAAAGAAAATCGGGTTGAAACAATGTGACATACTGGCCTTTCTACTGGTTAATTCAGTGTTGTTCCTATTTGACAGCTGACACAACTTGTGTGCAACCAACGAAGACTATGCAGCTGATATCAATGTCATGCCACGGTCCTTTTCATCTGGAAAAACTTTCTCTTAAACTAGCATCCAGTAGACCACCAGTCTATACATTAATAGAGAGAGAGAAAAGTTAAGGTTTATTTAATAAAATACCACTAAAACCGCAGAGAGAAACTAAGGATGACATGCAAGACATACAAGACAAAGGACTGGTGAGCATGGGAACGAAATTGTTCAGATTATAGTGAAAAATCCAGTTCGAAAGGAAACGCTTTATTTGGTCTTGGCGGTTTTGAAATTCAGTTGCATACACAGGAAGAACGAGGGTTACGGATATGCAGCCTTCTAGTGTGAGATGTATTATTCTTTGGGTATGAAAATGATTCTGACGTATGCTGTCAAAAATATGGTACATGATTTCAAAACGAGAGTTCTAACAAAATTTATAGAAGCATTTCAAAATGGTCACCAGATGTACCGTACATAATACTCGGCGTGCTAGAAATCTCCAAAATGGTAAAGTTTGGATGGTCCAATTGGTCACTCTCAGCGCAGGTTTTCGATATTTGGTTCCCGGATATCGAAAGCAGCATTCAGTCGGAGAATAGAAGGACAGAAAACTTTAATCTAGCCCGGCAAGTTCTGAGTGGATTCAAACACCCGGAGCATGGGATTAAAGAATGCAGCAATTAGGAGGTAAGACGACCTGAGACAAACGACCTACGAACGCTGTAGGGACGACATTTTCGTGCTGAGTATGGTGTATAGTAAATGACTTAAAAAAAATTTTGACATGTTTTGAAAGAAATGGGACTCCCTTCTAATCTGTTTCTAACCAGGAGAACCTTTCCCAGGCTCAGAAAATTCATTGTCCGTATGTTTCGATAATTTTTATAGGTTTCGGATCGAATTCGACGAATTCGGATCGAAAAATTTCGGTATTCCGGCAAACGAGTTTCTCATGTTAGCCTACTAAGGCTCGATTCAGTTCTCATGGCCTTATGTACGAAGCGTACCGAAAGGACACTTATCAGCCCTGACTCTTTGATGAGGCAAATATCGCATCATCGGGACAAACTTTTAAACTGACAGGTGTTTAGGTGGGGTGTACCTTATTTACACTGGAGGGACTAGGTTCCACAGTAAAAAAGAGGGCGTTCTTCAAAACTAAAAAGGCTGATATTGAGTAAACATTGCCTGATACCTAAGAAACAGTTTGGTTAAAAAACCATTCCTTGCTAACTTAGCCTCGTAATGAATATTGCTTACTTAAGCCAAACTTCCAGTAATCCAGAGATATTCTGAAAATATTGTTGTGTTCAAATTTAACGTGCATCACTCTTCATCAAAGTTTCTATCATCGTCAACCGTTTGCAAGCATGTCACTTATATGAAACGAGTGATATCTTTTTGGGACTAACATAAAAACAGGAAGAGGTCGTACATACAAACACATGCTTTACGGGGAAGACGTGCTTGCTCAACGTACTGCGTATAAAAGGAAATTCAAAAGAAAAAAACGTACCAAATTAACCATATCGCTTCAACATAAATGAGAACATTCATTTTAGTCAGAATTAGGTCATCATCTGGAATGGGAAATGAGAATCCGAGGAAAAACAAACTGAAACCCCGTGGATATAAGCTTTTTCAGCGATTTCTGCTACCGAATCCTGGCCACGTTTTCTAACTTTGAACTATATTTCGTTGAAAACTAGCATGGAACAAACGAGCAACACGCCTGGAGAGCAAGTAGCTGCGAAAGTAATTTTTAGTTTCTCAGCGAAATAACAACTTATCGCACTTTCAAGAATCATTGAAAAGATAAGAGATAAGAAGACAAGGAGCGAGAGATATTTCACAGAAATTTCCCAGTGGACGACTCGGCTCGCTTGACTGAGAGACTAGCTGAATCCTTGCAACACGACCTTGCTTTGCTCACTTTTGCTATTGCTGATATTAAAGCGTGTCCGGGTAGAATAATGCAATTTATACAAGAATGCGAGAGAGTGTGTGAGAGAACAAACGAGAGAGATATAGTCGAAGAGATGTTTTCGTTAAGGGAATTGTTTAAAGTTTTCCAAACATTTTCTTCTCATATAGATTTTGGAAAGTTTTGTGTCTCACACTTTAGTAGCTTGATTAGACAGACATTGTTGTTTGTTTGGTCTTATTTATAATTTTGACTTTGAACATTACTTTTCGGGGCCAGATGAGTTCAGGTGATTAATGAGATTTGTTGTCAGGGGTATCAAGTCCTGGAAATGCCTATTGTTGGTAGATGTTTTACAAGGCTTTAAGTCAATTCAAGAGCATAGAGAAGGAAATTCATAAGAATATTTTTAAAGTTTATTGATTCCAAGCTGTTTGTGACATGAACAAGCGAAAACTCGATAAACAAGGAACAAAAATGACAGGAAGCAAACCATCAGAAACATAATTTTTGCCAGATTTGACTTCCAAGAATCTTATTGCATGTCCTGTTTAATTTCCTTATAAAATAGTGCACAACATTTTTAAAAGTAGAAAACCTTGTATTCAACGTGTGAATGATAACCACCCTAGAATATTTGACGTTTACTCCTGGATCAACCCATCTTGGTGGTGTTTTCATAAAATTGAAACAAATTAAAAAAAAACTTCTTCTTCTTAGCATTACAATCCCTCTCGGCCTTCGCTTCCTACAACAAACGCTACCAATTGTCTCGGTCTATTGACAGCGTCCTCCCTTTTTGAAATCCGAGCAGTGTAAGTCATAACAAACTTAGAACCACCGAAACTCCTCTATAACGTAGCACAAGGTAATCTTCGCTAGATTCACACTCATCCATGTCCTTTGTGAATTGGTTAAAAAACTGTTAAAATGTTAAAATGAGAGTATATTCGATGTCATTTCAAAAAAGAGGCCTAATCTTCCCCAAACTTTTCGAAATTTTTTATTTCGATAGTGTTGGTAAAGACGGGATTTGCCCAGCTGTTGACGGTTATCTCCTCAAGAGATCTAAATTATGGAGTGGTGTTTCGTGCAATGCTACAAACAAGATCAAAAATCTAGCTCAACTCAGTAACTTTCAAGAGTGATCCTTGGTAATAATTTAGTTTATTTCACGATGAACGGTGTCGGAACCCGACGATTGGAAACCTTTTCTGCTTTCTTTTTCAGAGTCATCTAAATCTAAATCGAAAAGTTTTTCTTAAAATCTAAAACTTATTTTTTTAAGCACAATTTTTTCACATGGTGATGAGAAAACCGAGGGTATTTCTTCTGTAAAAAAAGGAGACCATGAGTAAAAGAATGCAGTGAAGTTCTTGGGGTTAATAATAAATTCTACGGTGAGCTGCCTCCATGATTTTTTGTCCTCCGACTAGTAAAGCTAGCGGCAAATATGGCTGCAGTGAGATTGTCAGGACTCAGCCGGCCCATTGCTGATTTAGGCGGACCGTCCTTAAGTTAAAGGCGCCTATCAATGAACACAATAGATTTCATAATTTTCAACGTATCCAAAGTCTGGAGCGAGGTCCTCAAGAACCTTCGAACCATATCGGCTTAAAGCAACGTCTCAGAACGCGCGGTAACGGTTATTGCGCGGGTAGCACCTGTCGCCCTGCTAACAGCAGATCGTATAAAGACCTGTTTACAGAGGGATGTACATGAGAGGATGGCTGTCGCACGTGAGGAGAGGCAACCTACTCCAGATCTGTGGCGGAACAACTGGGAACAAGAGACGCGGTGTCCTTGGACAACGTGACTCATTATCGACTAGACTATACTATTATGGTTGACTAGCTCAGTCAAGGAGATAGTAGAATCGCTTATTTACTTACTTAATCAGTTCCTCAGTGAACATGGGTATTTCCTGTCTTACCTGCACAAAACTGTGGGAAAACTTGTTCTATTATGGAAGCCCGGATGTCCATCTTTTGCACCTATTTCAGGTGCAGACAGTTGGCAATCAATCGCTCTTTTCTCCAATTCAAAAGAATTGATGATCTTTCTGCGGAAAATCTGGCAGTTGTGATTATATCCTCAGACGACAAATGGAACTGTCTGGCATATTATGCACGTGCGATTCTTCTGAAGAAGAACTGAGTTTTGGACGACTGATTATTACTGTAGAAAGAAGGATAGCTTTTAAAGTAAGGTAGCCCTGTAGCCTTCTGCTGTTGGAAGTCTCTCACTCAGGACATTAACAGCTTTCACCTTATTTTTCGTCAACATTTTTTTAAAGATGCTTTAAATACTGTAAAGATGTTTTATGTTTCATTTGGCTTTCGACTTTTTCGTTTTCGAAATTGAAATTAATCTCATTTAACTATCTTGGGTGGAACTTTTCAGGGCATACGCTCAATCTAAAACCCTCCACCTCCACAGATCTATTGCAATGCCTTTTCCCCAAATGGTCGCAGACTGAAAATAGTTCTATAAAATCAATTCAACAGAGATGTCATAAAGAGCGTAAACAAAAACCTCCTAAGTCCTGGAAAAACCCGCTAAGGCTTAGATAGTACTTAAATCATAACATTGCTTGTTGTTGTCCTGAAAACAGGTCACAACGTAAACAGCAATTGAATGATACTCGAATGATTGAATATGAATTTTTTATAAGGATGAGTCTCGTCTCCCTGCAGCTTAGTATTCCCTATTACCTACACAAAAACATCGACAACAATCATCTCCATTGGACTCCTTTAATTAATATTTCAAGATGAAAACGTTTTTGTTTGCCATCACCCGTAGATCCTTGTAGTTATCGTTTAGGTCATACCATTCTCAATCCCATTCCCATATTCGCCAACACCCAATCATCACGACACCAAGCCCCAGTACAACCGTGTTAAAGCTCTCGCATCATTCCTATCTAAATCCTGCCGGTGAGTGTTTTGTAATTTAATGGTCCTGTCCCGGGCTTTATATATCCTCCACCGATTTGCATTTTCCGAGGTGAAAACATTTGAAAAGGATCCCTTTTATTTCATCTCCACTTGGCGTACAATGGCAGAGGAAAAACATGGAAATGGAGGTATAACCAGGATCAGGAACTGAGTGGCGATGGAAAGATGATGGAACAAGGTAAGGAAAAAAATTGTTACGGCGACGTTTTGTCGTCGTATTCGCGTACAGGTAAGGACATCATGATGGGCTTCGTCTTCCTTTCGTGTAATGCTCCCGTTCTTTGGAAAAAGTACTAGCGACATGGATTCCTTTTGCAGATTCCTACAAGCAGGATGACAACGATGAGTATGATGACAACGACAACGACGATGATGATGATGACAATGATAATGGTAGTATTTGAATTTCATGGACTTTTAACGGAGGCATTTATAGAGACATTCACTGTGCAATCAGAATAGATGTCGTTTCATTGCGAATTATCCTGTAGTCCTTGTTTAGCGATAAAGTGATTGAAAAGGATGGAGTAGTAAAAGCGAGTTGACTATCGGTCATAATAAACATTGAATTTTCGCTTCGACGAAATCATTTTCAATTGAATTCGCCGCTTGATAATTGATCCTTAAGTGTGAGAATTTTAAGATGTAAATGCAGGTTTTTTTTTTATCTCCACTTGAATGTTTCCTGCTCTCGTTCAAAGAAACTCATCAAGTTCCTTCCGTTAACACTTATTCAGCCCATATTTACTCTGCTTACACATCCAACTCCATTAAAATTTCCAAATAAGCCTGAAATTTTCCGACATCAAACTCGTAATGTTTTCGCTGAAATGCTGTTCATTACACACCTGAATGGCCTAAGAAAGGAAAATCGTATTTAAGGTGTTACTGCGGCTCTAACCACGAAAGAAAGGATGTGTCATCGTTCGTGTTATCGCGAAACGTTACGCGTTTCGCTTGGAAACTTTGCATATAAAATCTCAGTTGGTGTTCGCTTATTGCCAACTCGAAAATGAATAGGTGTGACTGAACGATATAGCCCGCAAACCTTGATTCAGGATGAAATTGTTGCTACCTACCACCCGTGCAATTTCTACCGCCGAAAATTGTGAAGGAGTCGCGAGAACTTGTGAGTTGAATGTACCATGTTATGGCATTATCATAAAAGCTGTTAATGAGGTTATTTGAGGGTGAGCCGTAGATTGCTATAACTTCTCAAGGAGGTTTTTAAGCATCTTAATAATATGTCAATTAGAATCATGTCAGTAAAGGTGTACTGGAAGCATGGAATGGGTATTTCTATGCATAAAAACCGACCATGTATGTATCGAACAAATTAAGGATCAAAAACAGTAATTTATCGTCAGTTTGCCATCCATTTATATGTAAAGAAGGTTGCTAAATGTTTAGCGGTTTCATCCTTTCCCGAGAAATTTAATTTTTGGTTGTTATTGGAAAGTTGACTAGGGATTCGGGCTTTCCTAACACAGTAAGGCATTGCAACAGAAAGATCTAGCCGTTTAATGTTGCTCCCGATCGGAATATGATCTCACTTTATTTAGATTGTCAAACTGAAGTATACCACTGACGATTCAATCCGAAAATCACACTCTGAGAGGAGTGAAAATATGATTTCGCGTTTTTTTTACTAAACATTTGGCATTTATTGTTAACGATAGTCCATTATGTCATATTCAAAGTATTGTCCATCCTTCCTCACATTCCTGACTGGCTACGGATATCATACCAGAAAATCCTGAGTCCGTAATAATAGGCCTTGCAACGGCTGCTTTTGCTTAAATCGGTGACCCACCTTTACCATACGGGAGACAACATGGCACCGACCGAGATGTGTTCCTCGCGGAAATGTCATTACCAAAAATGCAATTTGCGCCATTTTTCTATAATTCTACATTTTTAATTTATCTTTTCCTATACAATCAGATTTGTAACCTGTTTGCGAGGAATTAAGGTGTTATTCAGCCGAACAGCTGAATGTTTTCCAATGTTACTTTGACGTTTTCCTCATGAGTACGAACGGAACGTCAACTAAACACTAAGTTTCCACTTCAAACACTTGCCATGAATTCATTGTTGCGACAACCACATCACGCTATAATTTGCACAAGTGTCCTATGTGCGTGGTTGGCAACTTGTTTTTTTTTTTAAATTTGCAATGTTTAATCAGGGTATACTATATGAATACTGTCAACACAGGCAGGATTATGGTAGCTTTCGAAGTTGCTCGGCCCAATTCGCTTTGATCTGTTGATACCCTGCTACAATTCGACATTGCAGGAGCTTCGTGATTTCCTCGCCGATTGAAGCAGTCCAATGTATTCAAGGTTTGTCTACAGGTTTTGGTTCTTCGGTCCTTTTGTCAAATACGGATTTCTGTGTCCAACAGTTGTCCAACGATTGAGTTGGTCCGACGGATTTTAGGCTTGTCTACTGGTTTTGATTTTTCGAACCTTGTTGTCTTTCGTGTCCAAAGCCACAGGAGTTTCTGCATTGAAGACTTCCGGCACCTCCAATATTTCGTACGATTTATTACAGACTAATAAATCGTATTATGTCTAATTCACTTCACTTCTTCGTATCTCCTGTCAAATCGGTAACCTTGGAGTGATGCAATCAACCAAACTTCTATGGATTTTGAATTTGATCTTGATTTGATAAAAATTGAAAAACAAAGATGTTGTTCTATTTTTGATCATGCCTGGCAGACGTAAGATGCTGCAGCCGGGAGAAAAGTCTGACCTAACAATAGATGTTATGTAAGAAACCTGATCGTAGTTATCTCCTAGACAGGTGACATCAGACATCTCCAAAGAAATCAGTCCAACAATATTATTCCCCCTAAAAGTGGTGATTAAGCTTTGGTTTCTGGTCTTTTACTCAATATTAATCGTTCATCAAAAAGCTTTTTCAAAAATTAATATATTTTTCCGTAGTACTGCATATACCGTTATAATATGTCAAAATTTAACTATCAGCTGTCAGATTCGTTGCTTCTAAAAACACTTACCTTTAGAAAATTACATCTTATATTGAAGTATTTCAAGAGAATTTTATTCTTTGTGGTCTAAGTAGATCAAAGTTGTATGGTTTCAGCTAGATATTGCTAGAATATTTCGATTCTTACCACATGTTTTATTTGCGAGAAATATATAAGACCCAGCCAAGAATAAGTCCAGGTTGTAAGAAGGACGTTCTTGAATTTCGAAGCCAATAGTTTGTACAGAAAGCACCGAAATTTGGACCCCATGAATGGTCGCATTGTCATGCAAAAGGAGCAACCCTTAGTCAATTTTTACTCTCTCTCTCCTTCACCGCAGCATCGTGCCAATAATTGCTGAACCCTTTTCGTTAGAGTCAGTTAGAGGGATCTTTGATCTGCATCCTGGTAGATCAAAAACCATTTGTTTGCTAGCTACTAAACATCTGCAGATGATAAGCCCTATTTGTAGTACTGTATGGTCGCCTGAATGGACTTGATTCTTTAAGTTTAAATTATGGACTTAAACCTCATTGCATATCAGGTTAAAATTTAGTTTTTGTTTTCAGTTTAGCAACCTGCCTTTGAAATGTCAGAATGATTGCCCAAGATATTCAATACAATTGTTGTAGACATTCTACCTCATTTCTATTCAGTAGGTCCTCTTTTAGTTTGACACCTTCTAAAATGATGTTGTCAAGTTTTTTGACGTTTTTGACAAAGGTGTTGTTGCAATCTACTTCTTTAGTTACTCTGTCCTCGGATCATCTTCATCCGAGGATCTTCATCTGCCTTATAGGAAGAGGTTGTGCCAGCGAGGCCTTACCAGCGTTGTTTTTCGGCATGTTTGATTACTATTTTCTCTATCTTCCAATCATGGTAATGTTTAACACTTGTTAGAAAACTAGAAGCGCCATCTTTTAATACTTGCAGCGACTACATAAGTAACATTAAATCTTGATCTCTGAAATCATTGAGGATATCATTTCTTGTCGAGTGAGAATACTTCCTTGGATATTCGGATCACTGGCTATACTGATTATGTACGTACCCGAATAATGATCAGAAGAATCATCGCATTGTCAAGCGTTATATTGGCCAAAGTGACCGTAGATAATCATCTAATGCATTCAATCCTTAACATTTGAACGGAAGTTGTAGATAACGGGTTGTCTTGATCCAATAAGGGTTCTTTCCAGTGATTAAAGAAAGGCTTCCTGTTGTTAAGAGAGCGTTTGTCTAACAGTTTAAGACTTGGTTTCAAACTCAAGTTTTATGCGAATTTCGTCAAATTTGAAGCAGATAAACAGCGGAGGAGTTTACTTCACTTTCTTTTGTGAAGTATAAAGTCTTTTCTCAGAGAAAGCTTTGACAGAGTTTATACTGAAGGACTTTACACTGATTTTACTCTGAACTTTTTGTAGTCCGTATGAGGCGGGATTCCCATGAATTCCCACACGAGTCTACATTTAGCATAGATTGTATCCATTTATAGTCACATGGTTTTGAAAAGTAAAATTTCTTCGAAATTCCATGAATAGAATATCAAAAATGTCCTTTCATTAACAATTTGCTTCATGCTGGCAACATTTAATTCAGTATTGTTTGGGACGAATTTAATTATGCTTAAACATTTTTTTCGTTAATATTGGTTCTGACTTTGAAGTTTTCATGCTTGGGCGGTTATGTAAAATTTTGATGTAATTACGTCTATGTCTGGAAATGTTCTGTAATTAATTACTTGCATGTATTATCCTTAACGCTTTGAGTTTTTATTAAATTCTTTCTTATCGCGTCAGATTTCTCTCTGTCTGAACTAAATAAATGATGTCCTTGCCACATATAGAAAGAAGTATAATTATGCTTCTCAGAAGCATTTCGCATTTTGTTTTTTTTTGCGCCATGATTTGATTCGATGTTAAACCCTGGAAATATTCATTTTTCCTGGAATTAAAACGTTGAATTAACGAGAATATCTTCCGTGAGACTCGTGACAAAGTCTCTGGGATGCAACTTGACATTGTTCCTCAATTTCTAATCTCCTTCAGTATCAGGATTCTATCGAAATATTAAAATTCCTTGATATTTATGAATGGTTTGAAATCCGAGCATGTTAACAGGATCCAAGTGCAAACAGGTACAAAAGAATATATTTTTCAAACATGTGTACGTGCCGTTATAGGAAGTAGAAACGCCCCAAGTGACGGTTGCATTCTGCTCCTTTTAAAATGCATGTTATCAGTACACAATCGACTAAATAGTGCTATTCAGTCGACTTTATGTTGGTCGTATGGCTTGGACTAATGCAATTTTATTTCCACTGACTGACGGAAAATTTAATAACATGTCGCATGGGAACATTTATGTGTATTTTGTAGCCGTCGGTGGAAACATGTCGCTGACAGAAAATCGTAGTATACACTTCCTTTTAACGTGTATTCCACTGTGGAATTGTACAACAAACATTCACATATGTGTCGTTTGCAAGCTCGTTCCAATCACATACGATCCGATAACCTTTGCCACTAAGCGCATGTAGAACGGGAATGAATATGAGAAATCCGTATTCCCGAGGAAAATCGATGAACTGCATGACAAGAAAATTTTCGGGCAAATCAGAAGAGAGAGAAAGCTGGTTGTCAAAAGTATCTTCCATAGCCAGTGAATTGTGTTGCTTTCTGCGGCTATAAAAACATTTTCATGGATGCTGAAAGAATTCTTATTTGATTTCTAGCGAATAATGTCCATGTGGGTGGCTTTGATCATCGCGAATACAAAAATATTCCAAATTTATCTTGAGGCGATCTATATATAAAGTAAAACGGAATGTGGTAAAGAAACATTGAATTTTCTTCATAAGGCCCATTGATTTCTCCCTTGTGAACATCTTCTTTCAACGTATTTTTTTAAGCGGCAAAGAACTTTAAGTTGGCAACACGTTTTAATGCTACATGTGTGACAGCTGTCATGCATTTAATGGTTAGTGTGGTTTTCGATTTGATCATGAATAGGTTGATGCCTTAGCAACGTCTGTAAGTTGTGCAGATTTATTCCGAAAAAACTGTTCTGTTCGAGAAACTCATGCTCACTGCGTCGATTTTATGGCCGACATAATGGTTGACAACAATTGATTTGATTAACCATGGATCGCTTCCAAACCAAAATTATTCTCACTGATAATACACATTCATTCAGACTTTGTACAGTGTGTAATGGAAAAACCATAGCAGCTGTAGAACGTTGTGTCGATGAAGATCCAAATGAGTCCATTCGACATAGCTCTCAACAATTAAGCCTGTATCTATCCCCATTATGGAAAATTTTATGGAAGAATCTTGGTTTACGGACATAAAAGATCAATTCGCGCAGGAATTGAAGCCGAACCTAATCAAGAACCTATTGCTGCAGATCTCGAATTTCATAAGAAAAATGAGAATTTGTTTAGCACTGAGGCCACATTTGGAATGATGAGAAACAAAAGGCGGTTGTCCAAACATCGTTACATCACTGTTTGGTGTGCTTTATGGGCCAGTGGACTCATTGGTTCATATGTCTTCAAAAATACTGTTGGAAATAAAATTTCAGTCAATGGTGACTACTATATAGCTATGATCAATGATTTTCTCATTCCGAAATCGACTCGCCGTAATACAGGAGATTTTGTTTCAACAGGGTAGCGTGACATGCTATGCAGCTCCTGCAACTGTCGATTTATTAATAGAAGCATTTGATGAACGCATAATCTTATGTTTTGAACGTTTGAATTGGCCTGCAAAGTCTTGTGATTTAACACCGCTGGCCTCCCGGGGAAACATTTTCAGGAGATTTTTCAACTACTGTGCCCAATCTACTACCTCAAGTCCTACTCCATTATCCAGCTCGGTTATCTGATACTACCCAGCAGTGCTTTATTGCCTTACAGAATACTTTATTGTACTTAGCACCATTTTCAGGTTACTTCCAGAGTCCGTTTTTGCAGCAGAATTGCGCATTTTCATCTTCAAATTCTAATGTCTAATGTACGTACATTACATACATGTGTGAACACTTAAATTGCAAAAAATATGTGAAGTAATATGCTGGTGTTAAATTCAAAAAATTACTGGACATTTTTTCTGTATGTTCTTCGAACGTAGTTAGCCATAAAAGGGAACCATTTTGGACGATTTTTTAACAATAGATGAAATGTTGATCAATCATTAAAATAACATAAAAATATTGTCAGAGTAAGGACATCTCTTTCATAAACGAGACACGACCGTCCAAATCCAAAGCTTGAGTCCACCGTCCACTTCCAAAGCCTCCTAGTACTGGTTACTGGCTTCTCTATTTTGTCAAAGTCAGGAAAAACATCTGTTACATCTCTTGTCAGGAAAGACATCTGTTACAACATAGGGGTGAACATTGTAGCATGACTTTCTGTTCACCATTTTGACTATCTTTTGATTAAGGAAACGTTTACGGGTGTATTGTTGATGGGCTTTCTTTAGGACGCACCCACCGCAATTGCTGTTAGAACAGCCTGCTCTTGCAAACTAGGCCTTAACTATGCCATGAGGAAGCTGGAGCGATAAGTAGTCGAGCATAGCCCCCAGCACTTGTCGAAAGACGAAAAACATAATACTGTCGGAGCAGAGGATATCAGCGGTTACGCTTATGAAATTTGGCTTCCTTGATACTCAGACTCAGTCGACGAGATACCTAAGCGTGATAACTGCCACAAACCTGTTCTTTTGGAAACAGAACCCTAAACAATGTGGCGAAGTAATTCGTTTAGTCTAGTCATTGAACAGTCGATAGGGAAGACATATGGCTGTGAAGAAACAATGTCAACGATGAAATATGACAAAGATTGACTATCCTACCCACGTGTGGTACCAGGACTTGGGATGACACCGAGAAAACCATGAAGTCTAGAAGAAAAACAATATGGGTATGACAGGGTGCATTGAGAATTGCGTGCCTCTCTGCAAATGAGGTCCTAGCTGGTAAGAGGAGTGGTTCTAATTGACTTGTTTGCACTTGAGTGGAAACGAAAGGATTCAATGATTTAGCTGAGGACTACCTAGTGGCAATTGGTCTCGTTAATGCCGAAACGATGTAGCAAAACTAGCAGTAACGTTGAGCCAAAAGTGATTTCCAAAGTGAAAAACATGGTCTTCGGTTACCATGTGATATCCATGTCGCATATGTTGATTGCGTCCAATATTCCGCACCAAAGAAGACTGTTCTGGTACTGTTCTCATTAAGTTATGAAAACGAAGCCAACAGGCTCTTCTATTATGATTTAAGTATAATTGAATGGTTTTCTCACCACCACTTACTTTCTGTAACATCAGTATAGTTCAATGTTAACATTTATTCGTGCAATGGATGCTACCATCCACCCGGGAATACTTCATTAGATAAAAATGCGATGCGAAGATACTTTCTCGACACATTATTTCCATTTCGAGCCAATCAACATGATATTATCAGTTTGCTTTTATCTTATCTTACTATTAGGTATATTTAGAATGTAAGGGTAGAAAAATGAAATGGTACTAAAACAACTACGCAATGCTCTCTATTTCTGGCTATTTTTGGAAATCTTTTAGATATAAAATGCTATTGCAGCCAATGTGTATATCCCACACGGATTGTGCAAGAAGATCCTGCAAGTCTTTCGTAAAACGGTTCCAGTAGGAAAACTCCCACGTCAACTTTCTTGCTGCTAATACAAGTGGAACCACCACAATTTGTCTACTATAGGTATATACCCGCTTGAACGAACCCTCATCTTTAGTCGGTGCCTATTTTCACCTGAAGATATTGCTCCCCTTAGCGCCATTACTTCCGCCGCCAGACGAATAGCTTCACGTTGAGACTTAATTAAATGTAAATTTATGGTTTTCGTGAGATTTACTCTAGAGAATAGTCTTGAGCAATCTTTAATGATAATTTCTTGATTTCCTTTGAAATTAATTCTTATGGTTCAATGTTCGCACCCGGGCGCCTAGAACTTTTCCAAAGGACTCTAACTCATCTGCTCGGGAATTAGAATATGCATTTCGAGAGAGTGCCTTTTGGGGTTGCTTTCGTTTCGACAATGCTTAGGGGAGAGTTTTTATTGCACAATATTTAATGTACTCTATCAACAGGAAACGAGCAGAATCCCTCACAGCCCCCCAAACTAATCGATATCGTCTTGGTCATTAAGTGTTGCAACAATCCGTCTATAACATCATCCTTCTTGTTCTTTTACTAGTCCGAGACGATTTTCATCAAAGTAATTTATTCCGTATCAAAAGCTTTCAATTTGTTCCTGTTCGTGTAGATATTGCAAGTTTTTGGAAAATTGCTTGAGAAACTTTCAATCAATCGTTTTGCATGTTCGAGTTGTAGCCGACCATCGAATATTTGAGGGATTATCGTAAAGTTTTCATTTACTTTTGAATGACCGCCATCATCATGCATCTAAAGAGAAAAGTTTGATATTGGTTCATCTTCATGCACATCTTCGTCCTGTGCATCTCGTGTCCCGCATCTCCGGGACTTTTTCAAAAACTTGACTACGATTTCCATGATGATGGAAATTTCGCTCAAGTGAAACTTTTCCATGCAAGCATGATGCATTTGATGTAGACGGAAGTTATTGCAGAGTATTTTCCTTCGGGAAGGAGACGAGTGACATGTATGCAATGAATTCATCAAGTTTACGAGTGATACGTTGAAATTTGTTAAATATCAATGGTGAAAATGTGTTTAGAAAATCAGATGAACGTAAAAGTTGCTTCATCAGTTTGGAGGGAATTTTCTTCTTTTCGTCGGACGTGAATTTCCACTCGGTACTTTGCAATTCCGAATTTGGCGCAATAACATGTTTATGTACTCTAAGGGGATCCATAGAAGTCTCATTTTATGCGTGGTTAATAATTTTCCAACCATTTTGGCTTAAATGATATTCGTTGTATCTACTAGATCCTCACATACATAGAATGAACAGTGATAGTCACATGTGGATCCTGCAAACCCATTTTTTTCATTTCACTGTTCACTGACTATTATATTTAAAAAGGTACAAAGGATAGAACTAATTATAATCACGGATAGCCATGTCTCGATTTATTTAATAAAAACGGAAAATTCAATCCGAAAATTCGTTACATAGAAGTTATATGATTCAATTCAATTGTTTTCCGTGAATTTATACTCTTCAATTCCTGCAAATTGTAGAATTACTACGTAAAGTCCTTCATACAATCTTAATTTTGTGTTCAGATGCCTCGATCAGTATAGTCAAAGGTATTAAATTCTCAAATATTTTCTTCAAATTCTTGGTGGACATCTACCAAATTGTCAGAAAAAAACTGTATCATTTTTGACAATGGCCAAATATTGTCAAAATTAACGCTCCATTCCAGACGTTTTTCTTGAGTGAAATTCATTAAAATCATAAAATAAAACTAATATTATTAAAATAAAATAAAAATCGATTGATTATAGACCCAGTCAACCTCATCCTTCTTTTTCCCTTCTGTACTCACTTTCCAATAAAAACAAAAAAAAAATCCTCGTTTTTTCGGTGTATTTGTGCTTTTACAAGTTCGTTTGCCATTTCTATAAATTTCCGTTAAAATAACGCAAATCTATCCTTGTTTTACGAAATATATGTTTTGGGAGTTAAAGCACTCCCTTCTTCCGTGTTTTTGCATATTGTATTTGAAAACACTGAAGAAGGGAGCACAATAAATCCCCAAAAATATAATTGGTAAAACAAAAGTAGTTTTACATTTTCTCCGAAAAATTAAAGAAATGTTTCATTGTCATTGTCGGATGTTTCATTGCAGGCCAGGACCATTTCAAAACGATCTGTCGTAGGCTAAGGATTTCAAAAATTCTCAAATATAAACTGTCAATTTCTGTAAATAAAATGTCCCTAGAGTTTTTTATCCAAGAAGTCAATATTCCGTGGTATGTCTGACGTGTGATACTGTCTTGAGGAAACTCATCATTCTTTACGTCAAAATTTTTGAATCAAAAGCGTCAAAAAATTTCAAGACACGATAATTTTCTAAGCAAAATCTAGTGTCGTTAGATATACATATATTTACAGTTACTTTGCTTTCATGTTCAGCTTCGCAAAAATAAGTTTCAATCGGGACATTATCCCAAAATCTTAGCCTGAAACGTGAAACGTTTCAGGTTCGATGATCACAAAATACGAACTTCGAAAAAGTTCGACGCGAACGATGATAGATAGGTTTGACCTTTTTTTTAACAGTTGAAAATGAAACTCCTGCGTTGAAATGAAATCCTGTGATCGTGATATACAGGGTGCGGCGCTTAAATCCGAACAAATTGTTTTTTCTGTTTTAAAACAAATTTATTTACTCATAACATGAAAAAAATTGAAAATTCATTTACAGAAATATATTTGTACCTGTTGAAAGTAAAATTACTCTATATAACCTCCTTCAGCCCTAATGACCGCTTCTATCCTGGTCCTGAAACGGTCGCATGCTCTCTTCAAAGCAGCGCTGTCCATATTGGTGAATGCTGCTTCGATAGCGGTGCGTAGAGATGCGACATTAGGGTGCCTGGACTTGTTAGTAACCCTTTCGACTACGCTCCAAACATAAAAATCCAGGGGGTTCAAATCCGGGCTATTCGGTGGCCAGAACTCTTTGCTCCAGAACATGTCCAGGTTATCCGATAGCCAGTTTTGGACTAAATTGCTCGTGTGAGCCGGTGCGCCGTCCTGCTGAAAGATGTATTGGCTCCCAGTGGCCACAGTTACTATCCAAGGTTTCACGACATTTGTCAAAACTTCCAGATAAACTTCTTTATTGATAGTTTGTCCTTTTTCGAAGAAATGTGGTGGCATGACATCACCCTCACTGGGACAACACCTAGGACGTGAACACTAGCTGGATGAGCCATGCGTTTTCTCGAATGAGTTTTCCTCACAGGGTTAGCAGAAGGTTCTCGAGACACTTCAGAAACATTGTACAATATCAGATACAATATCGTAGACAGTTAATCTTGGGTACTTGAAAAATCGAATTATTTCTGACGGTGAACGCCCAGCGCGAAGACTTTTGATAATCGCGACTCTTCGGTTGTACTCCGCACTTGTACGTAACATCCCAGCCATTTTTAGGTTATGACTATTTACTAGCTGCCCATGGCTTTTAAAAACGCCAATAGCGACCTCTGGCGGAATTACTATATGGCGGGAAATTTTAATTGAAATTTGTCCGGATTTAAGGGCCGCACCCTGTATACATACAAAAATAAAATCTGCATGTTTTCAAAGCCAGAGTACCATTAAACGACCCAGGGCAGAGATATGACGGATAGAGAAAGATAGTATCTTGATTATCAGTGATAGTGTCTTGACCATGAGGCGTTTGACCTAAGCGTCTAGCGACTATGAGTCCAGCGAAGGAGAAGAGTTTTATTACAACCAGATCAGCCCAGTCTGTGAGTAGCACATTTGACCATGAAGTCTTAGTGTTTTACGTAGACACCTGCCCTTAAGGACTAATTCCCTGGTATCCATAGACGGAGATGAGACAATGTGTCAACCATCACCACCAAGATCCGAAACAACTTTCAGTCTTGGGTCTCAATTATTATAGAAGCTATCTGGATTCCCGAACAACACTGGTTCGTGGTCAATATACTTTCCATCGTTCAAAACCACAACCATCACGTTCCAGCCAAGTTATACTCCTAGCTGTGAAAGGCGCTGACAGTAACCTGTCACGGGCGTTGCGCTGGACCGTGGTTCACATCAACTTTTCATCAGGTTGGGCTTTCCTACAGTCCAGGAGAAACCCTCAGTTTTTGCTCGAGACTCATGGGACTGATTACCCTTCCACAAGACCTCAGGTACGTGGGAGCACATAAGGTCAGGACGGAGCTGGAGCATGGTGCATTAACATTAGGCATAGCCGGTGTATTAGGCCCTATCAGGTGATCAGGTGGCCCCAATCCACCTCAACGTCGAAGTTGAATATTGAAATGTTTCACCACCATCAAAATAAGCAGCGCTCTGATTTTGAGCTGTTTAGCGATGACTTGATGTCGTAACATAAGCAGAGGATTTTTCATCTCATTCGCACTCCGTATACCCAGGATCACCATGATCTGAAATGATGAAATGCGATTTTATTGAGATGACAAGTGACCTCGGCAAAAAAGCGTGGGAACTGCTATAACAGCGGGTCGGTAAACAAGTTAGAAAGCGGAGGATAATTCAAGTTCAGGACATCTGTCGTCTTAATTGCGCAAATCTGCTTGTCCAACGCTCAGAGCTCGGGCTCAGGCACTCAGGGCTTAACACAGCAGCGAAGGTGTGGTCATCACTCACATTCCAAAAATGAAATTCGAAAAATTATTGAAGGAAAACAATTTTTTTAAGCAATATCCCTGCAGCAAACAGGCGAAACTAATATCAATACAAAAATGTGCAAGTGAGACTAGTGCTTATGTTCATGGATTCATATGATCACGTAGGATTTTTTTCCAGCTGTCCGAATTGTGTTAAGGTAATTCAAAACAGAAAACAATTTCCAAGTCCTGATGCATGCAGCAAGTCCTGTTAAATTTTCCACGTCGTATCGGATAATCCTTAAAATCCCATTCAAAGTGCCCGAGCAAATTTTATTCTGGAGCAAATCATGTTTCATTTCAGCGGCGCAAGTGATAAACTTAAATATTTAAATTTCCTTATATTTATCTGTCCAACTCAGACACTCGAAGCCAACAAGGACACTTGGTTGTGCTTGAATATGTGGATTTACCGTACCAAACCCGACATGATATCATGAGATTTGTATGTCCAAAATCTATCTAAGCATGGATTTATTTTTCAAACGATTAACAATGCACGTAGGCAAGCACGTTATTGGACGAAATACACGGATATACACGGATGTTGCTGGCCAAATTTCTACAGGATTAAAATACATTTATTCAAATATTAATCGAAGAATGCAATCTTAAGATTATCCCGAATCGAAATTGTTTGACTCCTGAAATGGAATGCTCAATGCATGTTTGCGAAATTATAAATCTCGTCGAAACGAGGTCAGACGCTCTCCAGCGGCACAAATTGTACAACGATACATGTCCTAGATACGGTGAAATATTACTTTAATCTTCCCACATCCATACACTATGGAACAGGAATGATATCTTCTGTCCATATTTCAATGAATTTCGTATTAAGGGGATGGGAAATCCATATCAAAACTGTATTTGCACGAAAATTGAATTCTTTCAATTTTTCACAGATAAAGACTTGGACTCGACTTAGTTATTTTTTTCGTATCTCGAATTCAAGTTTTTCCTTTTTGTGTACATGCAAGCTCTTCACTTCTTGTCCTTTCACCAGCTCGTGCCATTTTACCCCCTCGAAAAATGTTTTGCCGATTTTTTCTCCCCGCTGTTGCTTTCTTTAATTCTGATCCTTGCTATTTCAGCTTTCTACATAAATTTGAATGCGAAGACTGAACAAGGGTAGATATAAAGCTTCCTGCCAAAGATTTCGGGGGATGAATGCTGGCAAGAGCCGATGTTAGTTGTAGGGAAGTGGATATTCAATGAATGAAACGGCAGAAGTCAAAATCATGAGATCTCCAATAGCATATGCAGAATATACAAGGGCTTTATTAAATCTTGATCTAGATGATTTGAGGTCAAGGAGGATGGAAACATATACAAGCATACATTTAAAATACGTTCATTCAATATTGTGGTTTGATTCAATATTATTGTACATGGTGTGGCAGAAGCGGTGATTCGGGGGATACTATTTGCTCTCTAATATTGTATTTTGAGTGCGTTTCTTTTTTTGTGGATGAGGCTGCGGATGAAATCTTTAGAAAATATCTTGAAATTACCAAAAAAAGCAATAACAAGAAAATCATATTTGTCCTCTCTTGGCAAATATAAATTCGAGTGGGGCTTGAAGTGCTTCGATATGATAAGCTGCCGGAAATGAAATATGTGGAAAATTCTGCGGATTTGAGTCCACTTATTTTTTTGTAGGTAGGCGCTTACAGGACATTTTGAACTTGGAAAAAATCGGCTTAGGACCACTTGACCCGTTTTCATTTGTGCTAAATGTAATCAACTTTGAATTGTTAATTTTCAGTCCTAACCGTTTTTATTCTCTCCTGCCTTGTCCTATCTGGCAAACAATTGGAATATAAGTTAATTAAAATCAGAGAAAATCCAATCTCATCCTTCAATTTTATTCAATTCTCAAAATTTTATTATGAACAATTTTTTTTCCCAATAATTTTTGCCACAGAAAAGATGTAACTTTACATTCAAAACTGAAAATTTCAAAATTTCAAAATTTACAAACAGGGTAGGATCAAAAAATATATCCTTGCAGAGAAATATTACTAAATATTCTGTTATTCTCTCATATGAAACTCTGTTTTCTTGTCATATCTACATTTATTGAGTGACCCAATAAAATGTCCTTTCAGCATCTCAAAGCATCAATAAAACATTAATTTTAATTTTAAACGATTTATTTATTTTGTACTCTTATTTTTCACTTTGACATACAACCTTTTCCAAACCTTGAGGTATATTTCGTATTCTATACCAAGTTTTGATTTACATGGGCGAAGAACTTTTATAAGTGCATTTCGACCTCACCTACCGAACGACAGCGCAGCGCATTGAAAGGATTCCGCAGACACCAGAACAATGACATGCCCACAGGAAGAAATTCGGACCAATACTTACATGGTGGATATTTTGAAAACTTTTGAAGATAACCAGTGTTTAAATAAACACTGATGACACTGGTGCTAGATTTGCAAAAAATTAGGTGTCTAAAGTTTGAATGGTTGCAAACTCAACGGTCTCCAATTTTTTTTTTGATTTTTGAAGGTTTTTTTTGGATAAATTGTTTTGAAAGTTTGGTAATTTTATTCCAATTTTTCGATTTTTTTTGCATTTTATAAATTATTCGCGACGGTTGAATCAATATCTCAAAAAAAGTGAAAAAATTTGACAGCATTGCGTTTGTCACGATACAAATTTCAGGCATCTAAATAATGTGTTGTTTTGCCTTCTGGGTGAAACATGCACCCGTAGTGATGACAGTTCGTGATCACTTTTTCGCGTTTGTCCAGTTAGGTAAAATTTTAAGCATTATATCAACTCCAACACTTTCTTTAGACAAAACTAGACAAAACTATAGACAAAACTTTAGACAAAACTATAGAAATTAAGATACAATCTCTCCCAGTTTCTTTATGTTTGCTGTACATTATTGTGAACAATCTGTTTGAAAATGCACCGGTTTTTTGACGTTTTAACCAGATACAAATGCGTAGGGTCGGATTGGATCAATTAAATTCCTCGAAAATCCAAGCAATCCATACGCAATTTCTGACGACAAACTGACAACGAAAAGTCCAGTTTTTGCCACACTTCTGCAGAAATTTTATTGAATAGAATGAGAACAGGATCTTCTTGGCATCCTGTGTGTGAAATCTCTAGTTTGTTCGGTTAATTAACTGTATCTTCTGCTTACCCCCCCCCCTCCAAAAAAACACGTGGTGAGTGCTGATTCACTGACACCATCATATTTCCCGGGATTTCGTTGGTCTTCCGGTGTTGGCCTTTTCTGTCAAAACATTTCTAGGTATGAACTCCTCATTTTTCTTTTGAACAGGGGCAGCTCATTGAATCTTTTGCAATTTTAAAAAGAGGAAAACCTCCGGCTTGCTTAAAATTCGTCAAAATTGTGGCAGTTTCTTATTTTCAATCCTAATATGCGTCTCAGGACTGTCCTTTAAATTCGTTTATTCCGGGAAGTTAAAGTCTGAAATCCGTTAAAATATTGTATCTGTCTTATTATGTCAATAAAATATTATTTCTGTCTTATTATTTTTCTGTGAACAACAAATCTCAGCTATTTCGTTACCATTTTTCACTGATTTTACGACGAACTACGCGAGATCGTCCACGTTTTCTACTCTTTGATGAATTTTTCAACAGGAGTTCATGAAGGCTGTTACGATCATCTCCACAAACTACAATTTCTTTGGATTTATAGAACAACGCATCTCTAAACTTTAACTCCCCTATAAACTACCTCGAAACGTCGAATCCCCTGAGTTCCTGAAACTGGGTCAAATACAAAGAACAGTGTGGAACCCATTACCCGGCCTCATGCTTTAGTTATTTCTGTCTTAGTTTTAAGCCATCAGTCAGCTGGTTGTTTGTTGGGACTTGTGATGTTTTCGATGTTAATGTCATTTTGACAGCTGACAGTTTTGGGTCCTTCGGCTCTATAAGCGTGATAATGTCCAAAAAACTTTCTACGATAATGATGATGTTGCGGAAACCAGATCATTTGAATAATGCATCACCGGAGGTACTCAGATATTTTTCTCAGGTATGGGTTTTCAGATTAGGAATCAAATTTGACAGTTTTTGTGTCAAATTTGCCAAAAACCTGTTCGGCAGAAATAACCCTCAACTGTAACCTATTTAATTTTTGAAGCTGCCAAATATCCGTGAGATTTTGGCTGGAGAATGCTGTGTGGAGGTTGCTGGTAAGATTATTTGCGGATATTCATCACGGTAACCAAGAGCATCTGCAAACGAGGCTGCCTGTGATAGTATAATCCAATTTGGTGATCCGTGTGAGTTCCAATACGAAATTCCAAATTGCTTCTTAACTGTAGAAGTCTTCGAAAATCTGCAAATTGAGAGGGTGGTGAAGAGTGTCTACTTCGTAGGGCAGAGACTTACTGGAGGGATCGATGAGACATCGAGCACTATAATCACCGTGTCAGGATTATATCCTGTTGAAGAAGACTTGTTTTGAAGAGTGTAGGGTGCTTTCATGACAATCAACTGTGAAGAGAGCATTTAAAACATTGACTATCGTGCACCAAGACCAACTCAAAGTTAATATTTCGCAGACATTGTGAAGCTGATGCGCAGTTCTAATATAATCCTGTGGACTTGGTGTTTAGATTGGAAGATTAACTTATTTGACAAGTTGAAAATCAATTTCTGTGTTTTCATGTTTCTTTTTTCAAAGGTTTAATGTATAGTTATTCACTGCTGGTGAACTTGAATCTAAACCTGTGCACCGCTCTGGCCATTGACAGGGATTGCTACTACGTTATAATGAAAACCAACTACTTGCGATTTCTAGTACATGTCATAGTCGTTGAAACATGTGTCAAAATGACGTCTTGGCTTTGAACTTTTCAACAACATTTTTAGAGACATTTAAAATCATTGTCTGGTTGGAAAAAAAAATCGGTTAAGCTGTCTTGAGTATCTTTGAAGAAATATCCTTGAAGGCTTCTTAACTTTGCGCCTACACATTACTGGGTCTTGCATGCGCGCTCATTATTAAATCCATGAGATACAGAATAATTGCTCAAAGGGAAATATTTCAATTATAGACATAAATGTCCTTGTGCGTTATTCGTTGATCAAGGTTAAACTTAATCTTGCCGTCTGACAAATCAATGGATCTCAAACTGAGACCCTTTTCATCTCATTCCATCTGATGGAAAATACTGGCAAGTTCACGTTCTTTGTTTCCATCCTATCGTCTGAAGCCAGGATTAATTACAAGACGTATGCTCCCATACACAATCCAAAACGTATGAATGCAAGGACTTACACTAAGGCCAACAAGCTTATTCTTTCAGCTTTTACACGAGCTTAGCGGCTGAGGAGCAACGCAGTCAGTAAAATATGTGAGTAGACGCTAACAAGGATTTCTTGAGTATTTGCCCCCCATTATAATGAAGGTCTCCTTCAAACCACAGACTTGGCTGATTTATGCCAATGACAATGGGGAGTTCGAGTGGATTTCCGTTTCCATGATTACTTCGGCATATTCTTTCACATTTCCGGGAGTTTCTCGATGGCATCGTTGTTAGTGCAGTTGGTGTAGTTCTTGCTGGTCGTGATGGTGGAATCCATAATTGATATTAGCGAAGCCAACGGTGTATATTATTGACACATGTGTACGTACGAGGATGTTGTCTTGGAGTAGGTTTAGTGACTGGAACTTTGAACAGAATATGAGTTTTGTAAGTTGAGATGTGAATGCTTTTAGGGAAATGTATCGAATTGCTCGGGAGTTATGCTATTTTCGGGCGTTGCAAAAAGGAAGAATAAAAGGAAAATGAATCGGGCAGAAAAACAACATTGATGGAATTTTCGGTGGGGCGTAATGAGTTTTCATTGTGGGCTTTTGAAGAATAGATGTGTCTTTTGATGTAAACAAAATTATTGTGTAGGATTTCGAGGACTCATATATCCATCGGCTAAGAGATATCAAATATTTAGATTGCATTGAGAATGGTCGTTAAGAAGAGGACCTTAATTGTTTTGTTTTTTCAATCGGACATTAATCATTTGTTTAGCTCTTCTTGCTAAGACGTCAGTAAGACACATTAACTTTTGTTGACCCACAACCCCTAGAGTCAAAAAGCCTTTTGTTTGTCACCAAAGTTAGTTCGTATGGCCTCAGAATGTTGGTTTTGATTCCTTTTTGCAATGACCGATAGAAATTGAAATTAAACTCGAAGATACTACGTCTTTAGAGCAGGCAGATTTCTGGTGGAATTCCGTCTAGTAAGATTATGTGTAAGGACTCGGATTCTCCAACTGGAAATGCAACCCAGTCGGTTCAAACTCCATGCCTGGTAATTGAAGGAATAAAGTCGATGCTTATTAATCGAGATACTGTTCATTGAATGCATCATGGAATTGCAAATTATACTCACGGAATCCTTTTTCGAGTTTTCTTCCAGTTACGATTGTTTTCTGAAACAAAGTTCGGGAATGTTACATTCGCTGCAGACCAACCAAGGAGCACACCTTACCATTCTTCGTCGGTGAAATAAACTGCTAGCGAACTTTAAAGGTGAGAATTCAATCTGAACGCGGTAATCCTTAACAAAACAAACGAAATGAAGAAAAACCCAAGGTAGAGTCAACTCGGAGAAAACCTCTAAACCGAAAAACATAAAACACAAAGCACCAGGATTGCAACTATTCCAAAATCGTTGGAAAAATGCTTTTTCCTAACTTTCTATGTTTTGATATGTTTTCCCTCAATTTAATTCTCTTCCTGACATTTTACAAGGAAAACTTTTCCAACCCAACATTACGACCGAATGGACCACATAGTGTTCTAGTTTTAAAATGTTTCGCTGTACTTATGTCCTTATATGTTTGAATGGCTGGCAAGAACAGTGAATTGATTATATCCTTGAATATGTGTACACATTTATATGCTAGATATTTGTTTTTTTTTGTCTGCTCCACTACTAAACATTCTATTTGTACAAATGTAAGTGCAATGCAATGCACTCTCTGTCTGACTTCCTGTTGTTAATTTTACTTGTGTCGCGTGTGTATGGCCATAGTTGGTATTATGTGTCGCCGTTCGGGGAGTAAGGACTTTGTATGTGTTTGAATTTATGGGTTTCAACAATTTCGGTAGCTTGTGGACACTTGCATTGATTAAAAGTATTTTTGTTAAAACAATTTGTTATATGTGTTTAATGGTTTCCGCTTGTGTTCGAAATTAATATTGTAGAATGTCCTGGAGAGCGAACTCTTCATGTTTATTAGTAATTCGATGAATAGTGAAACTTTTGGAAATAGTTCCTTTATGGATTGGAAAGCAGCAGTAGTATTAATAGCACTTCCCACGCAGGAAGCACTTTAATTATGGTCCTTTTGACTATGGAGCGGATTCAAAATAAACGTTAATCATAGATTTATATAAAGGAACTCCCTGACATGCTTCCCCCCCACCCATATATCATAAAGCTTTTCCTGACTTAAATAATGTATGTATGGCTTTTCGCAACAAAACCCGTCACCTATCTCATTATACTTGCAGAACTTGAGTTTATGTAAAAAAGATGATAGTTCTTACCAATTATCTATCGTGAAAATCATCATCTGTTCAAATGAGGTGAAACGTGTACTAACTTCTAGATGGAAAATATGCGAAGACAAAAGTAGATTCCAAATTCAAGATTTTACACATCTTTTTACAGATCAGATGGTTCTCTCCAAAACCAACCAACTGAAATCACTTCTTCAGGACTCAATGGTCGAAGAGTATGCAAGAACCACAACACCAATGTGGTCTTTGCATCAGGGCAAAGAACTCTTACAGATTTCTTTAAGATTCCATTACAGGCCCTCTTACAGAAACAGGACGAATTGCGTGGCTTTCAATTTTTCGCATTGTCTGTAGGAATAAAGAGAGAGTTTTAGAAGCTCCTTCATCAGGATCACACCCTGTAGCCCACCTAAATATCTAATTTTATCATCTCCAAACATCCAAAATAGTCATCAATTCCGTCAAGTCGACAAATAGCAGTCAATATCTGTAATTGCTAGAAAAAAGTTATGCAGAAGCCATATTACTGTATCGGTTATTTAGCCAAAATTAAGTGATCATCGATTGTTCAGACTAAACCTAGCTGACATCTTTTGAGAGTCTCAGGGAGTATCGCTCTACAAACTGTTGACAGGTATGTTATACGTTATACAAATGGACAAGTATATGTTTACGTCATAAAGGCGCATCTCCTGTCAAGTGTATTCTTGGAAAAGCAACCATGCGGATTGTCTGCTCTGTCAAACTTGAAGTCTATGAGTTCTGAGGACACATAGACTGGTCCTGGGGAAACACTGGGGATACCTTATTTTGGAAAGAACGGATATAAAAAAATAGCGTCCTGTAAACGGTTTTGGCAGTTTTAAGGCTTTGAACTTAGTAACTTGATCAGGTATTGAGTGTAGAATTACCAGTGTTTTCAGTTCTTCTGAGTATTTGATCGAACTGTCAGAATGTTAAAATTTGCCATGGTGCAACAGTTCTCTCTTGGCAAGTATCTATTGATTGCATTGTCACAGACGCAAAAGTCTTCATTTATTTTTTCACATTTTTATTATTTTAGCGACGATCGGATTGTTTTCAATTACAAAAGACTACATAAAAGTCGAAATTGCGAAAGAAAAATTGGGCAAATATTTCAGTTCAATCATCCAAAACTTTTCAAAAGTTGAAAAGTCTCAGGTCGTTGCTTTTGAACCGACGGAATATTTAGAAATTTACTGCAGCCCTTTCTTCCCAGATATGACGCCTCCTATAGACTTAGTCCCGCAAGCGCATCCTGCGTCTATGCTTCATGAGTCGTCTTCAGCAGTCTTCTGGCTGAAAAAATAAAAGTGAAATCATTAAAGTTCTGCGCAGCAGGAACAGTAACAGCATTTAAAGAGTCACGTGTGGGTTAAGGCCAAGCAGCATTGTTGGTCAAGCTTATATGCTTAACTCGAGGAGCAATATTCTGTGATTCTTCAGACCTCATATTCGACGAGTGTTTTCAACAACTTTACTTGTTTCTTTAGACTTTGCTTCAGTGTGGCATTTCAGGAACATTCGTATAAATATTGAAATGGCAACAGGCGAAACAACTTGCGGTTTTCTCAAACCCAATCACAGTAGATGGAAGCAAAATATGCCACCAGCAATAGCGAGCTTTCAGCCGTTCTCGTGTCTATTTTTGACACCAAACGATATTCAATGGTCAAGATACTTTGAATTTCGTTTTTTTGACGAAACGCGCTCTCAAAAACAACAAAAAAGGAAAGCAAGGCGGACCCAGCAACAACAAAGACACTTTGATCATATTAGCAACGCTATCCGATGTATACCAATGGAAGAAAACATGGTTGCAAATACTCTCTCAGGATTCAAAAAAGGCTTGTCAAAATCAATATTCCACTTTTTTTATTTGAAATTTGCATTCTATTACATAGCTGTTGTTCTTTGCCACTGTATATGCAACAAAGACCAGCAGACCGTGCAAGGACTGACTGCAGGATAACTGCAGCCAAGAAGGCCAAAAGAGTTAGACCAGTTTCTAGGTATGATGGATCTACGAAAAGCTACATAAACGAAAAATCATGCCAACTGGTTTCTAAACACAAGATCCCTTCAAAAAAACATAACAATTTAAAGTATTTTTGAACTTCAGTACTAAAAACCAATATCAAAGACGGCACGGTAAGAAGTACTCGTGCAGGAGGTAAATTAAATAACGTAAGTGGTCTTCCTAGTGCATCCATTACCCAAAATCCCACCAGAAATTTTTTGTGATGTTTCAGTCCTCAGCTTCCCAGAAGCAACTCGTAGTCGAGTCGACAAAGTGAGTGTCGAGGTGATCCGTTCAGAGATACGTCCTTATAACGGGCGAGTCATGGGCTCAACTGAATCCAACATCCAGTCGACAAAATAAGACAACCTGGTGGATACTACCTCCTTGTGTTGCCCAGATTTATTTCAAAATTTAATCGAGTCCTTTTTTCGTAAGATGGTTGTTGAGGAACATGGTCGACTCACAAACTTCTTCTTTTGGAGAAGAGACTTTCCGAGAGTCTGCAGTTGGCCGTACGGATCTGTAGGAGCCTTTTTTCCAGTTTGATCTAGTTGCTTTAAAAGAAGAAGAAGACGTTTAATTTATCAAAGAAGAAGGACTTTAAATTTATTTATCAAGAAAGCTTAAAGACTAAGTTTAATTCAAAGAAGTTATTTATTAGCGTAATATTAATTATATTATTATTATTATACTAATTTTTATTAGATTTCTCAAGTAGCTGAAATATTTATCTTATGAAGGATATGCCTTATGGATAAGCAAGTACACCCGAGCTCTCAAACTTATGTAACGACCATTCTCGTTGTGTTCTGAAGTGACTTCAATGATTTGATCTATATATCATATCAGACGAATGTCCGTATTTGTTTCTGAGAGTTTTTTAGTTATTGCCGGGATCACGTAGTACCAATAGTGATTGGGGTTTCTTCCGTTGTTCAAACTGGTAGATTATGAACTCAGATATTCCTGACACTGTTGGGGACAACACTTCCTTCCACCTTGGGGACAACACTTCCAAACTTCCACCACAATACTGTCAAAAGGGCCGAAACCAAGAAACTGATCCATCCAAAGATGGATCTTATGATACTTGAATAAACTTACAGGATTGAGGGTCGCTGAGTGAGTCGCAATTATCGACCATACTGGGATAGGGATATCCCAGCAAGCTCGGTCCCTATGCTCTGAACGAAGAACCCAGTTTTCATATTTTTACTAAGTTCGGGGCCATGCCATTGCTTGAGCTCGTAGGGATCACTGATATCGTAACTTTAACCCAGCAATAGATGAAAAGGAAGAGAGGAGAAAAAAAAAAGAAACAAAGAAAAAAAGGAGGATAGAAAGACTGAGGGAAAGAAAGTTTCTTTCAAACAGATCATTCCCGCTCAGCGGGCGACGAAAATGGATAATAATAACTAGCGATCTTGTAAATATTCCCGTAATATACTCTGAAAATCGACTTGACAATCATTGAAGCTAGCGGAGCTAGCAGTGGCGGAATAACCAGACTCCAATTCGATCAGCAAGGCGTGGGATATAGGGAAAATATTCTTTCTGTTTTTTTTTTGCAATGCAAGAGAAGAAAAGAAAGGATATGATGTTGATGGAAAATGGCGCCAATGCGCATTCTGCTTTGAAAGCTGATGATGTGAGTTAGCATTTATCTAATGGGTGAAGTGTGTGGCATGATGCATCTTCAGATATAGGATCCATAGAAAATATGTGGTCCAATTTTGAGGAGAATGTCCTTAGAGATCCCACACCAAAAAACTCTCAGCCGTTGATTCGACGTGTACAATTTGAGTGGGACGCAATTTCTGCAGACTTCTTCTTTTGCTTAGCACTACATTCCACCCCCCCCCCTGGGCCTTCGCTTCCTATAATCTGACATTCCAGGATCCAGTGCTAAAGTCTTCTTTTTCAGTTGTGAGGTTGTTGTCGCAGGTCCAATCTATGCGGAGGCTCTAGGGCAGGTTTCGAAACTATTAAAGAGTTTAATAGGGACGGGGCGTGAACCCGCGGAGTTAAACTTTGATACCGTTATGAGACGAGGACTGCTTGCCTTCACCCTCTTCCGTCCTTACAAAGAAGGGTAAGTAGGATTTAGTAGCAGATATTTAGGTGTATTTACAGTTTAGGTGTATTTACGGTGTATTTACATTTCTCAGCATTTAATTTCCCATCATTTGGGTACCACGAAACCCAATATGCGACTCCGTGACCATATCTACCATTTATTCGTGAGATTTGGGATCGGGAACCATAGAAGCTGTGGGTTGGGGAAACTAGGACATCCCTCTTCCATTCTCATCCGGGATTGGGACCGTCTATGACGGAGATTTGTGCCAACTGCCTTGAAAAAATATGTGTATAAGTTTCAGTAAACGATGTTTTAGAGTGTGTAGAAAACGATGGATGACATACTTCATACTAATTATATATTGGAGTACCTAAAGTGTGTAGGTCAATGTGTAGGTAAAGTTTTAGGTCAGAGACTTTTCCCCACCCTGTTGATGCTTATGAAAGTGATTGCCTTCTACGTGATTGTAGTAGGACGTCGTTATAAGAGTAAGCATGTCTTTCAACCACATGGTTTGCAATCTTATAGTTTCTAGAATTGTCAAGAAAAAGAGTTCGATGAAAAGATACGAATTGCAGTAGCATCCCATTGCCAAAACCCAGCTCGTGAATTGGATTTCTAGATTTTGAGAAAAATTTTAAGGTTTCTGCTCCGCTACCTTCGGTCCTAAGGGTGTATCCTTTCCAGATCATGCTAATCCATTAACCTCCTTTGCCGGCTTTATGCCGTTTGTTGTAGTAACCAATTTTGTGATTGAAGGATTCGAATGTTGTAACGGTTTTCAGAGTTGTAAAATTTTTCTCTCCGAAAATTCTTAAGATACATTTCCGCGGTTTTACTTCCTCCGTTGATTGTTGCATGCATAAGGAATCTCCTACTTAAAGCCATAACATCACTCTTATTGCTAACACCTTATAAACACTTCAATTCGTCTACCACCCTATTAACAATTTATCATAATAATATGACACACTCCCTTGTAACGTACTTATCTTTCTCTGAATTTTCCCGTTTGTTGTAATGCGGAAAACTTATGCAGTGATTCGGTTGGGAAAACAAAAACCAAAAAAAAAAAACATTATTAACACGTGTCAAGCAATGATATATCATTAGTTCGAGAACATATGAAATGTACGTAATTCCCTTAAGGATCGACACGAGGATGATGACGGTGAAAGGCGAAATTTCCTCGCAGTAGGGAATACATACATACACGTACGTACTCGAATGCAATACTACCCTCGTTTGTGGTTGTTGTTCAATTTCGTACAAAAGATTCGATTTTCTATGCAAAAGCAGAAGAAGAAAAAAAAAAAGGAAAACAAGGTTGAGTCAAACTAAATTAAAATCGGGTGAACCGGCGACATTAGATTGAAGGGAAATTTAGATTTTTTCACTGGTCATACAGTGAATAGAAGAAGTTATGGTCCATTTAATGCGAATTTCCTTCATGGTAGGAATGAATGATGAAAATCTATTACTATTTAGTCCTTGCATGGGTTGACATTTTACGTAAGGAAGATTGATCGAGTCTCGTCAAGCGCAAATAATAGTTACAATCGTTTTAAACTTTACTGTCCTGTCCATTGACTTCTTTGCTAGACCATGTGTGATTGAATTGGAAAACATACTCTGGTTCTCATATCCTTCGCAGTGATATTTTCGTCCTTATCTGGTTAGTTGAAGTTCACCTTCATCGATAGATCTATGATAAATGGATAAAAGGAATCGGAAGGGCCATATCGGAACTTCACATTCAGCCACCCTTACACGAAGCACAGAACAATTCAGCAGAGCAAAAAGAATGAACTATTATCCTGTCATACCTCCGTTATTGTCACCATCGTAACAAACGAATCTGTATTGTATAAGTTCACCTCCTTGCTACAATATAACAAAACATGAAAAAAAAGGAAGAAATCTCGAAATGTGTGTGTGTGTGTGTGTTATATGATAGAGCTAAATAAGAAGTGAATAGGTCGGTTGATGACTACACTCGCTACGCTACAGTAGTATGTATGCGACCGCCGTTGGTAAGGATAACGAGTATGGTTTCATAGACAATTGAAGGAAAAGTGTGTCCGTTCAGTGTACGCTGGATAAAAGTTGTGTGTCCTCGAATGAACCCCATTATAAATCTTGGAGAGAGCATAGTGATTATCGCCTGCTGTGCAGTTTGAGAATTGACTTAATGAAAATGGGGAGTCCTCAATCGTTATTGGCACGTTGTTTAACGTCTCGTTTAACGAGACACAAGTATCGGCGAACAGGATTTTTCCAACAGACGTGATTGTGTGTAAATGTTGGAATAGATGTGTTGCACTTAACTTTTATTAACGACATGAAAATTTCATGAAATTATGGTTGAAATTGTTATGGGTTGCACTTAAGCTGCCTGAACATTAACATATATAGTTCAGCTGGATTATGAAATGGAATAAACCAGCTCAATGAATTAGTCTGTTGCTCCCTAGGGTAACATCAATGCATATTATGAAATGCTCTTGCAACGTGTTTTTGTATTTGAATATTCCCCTGCAATTATTTCAATAAAATAAATTACGGAAACTACTTATTTTCTGGATATATTGGAATATCCAAAAGTTCCAAACTGCAGTTGAATAAAAGGATACGGTCCAAATTTGATATAAGAACTCTTGCAAACGAATGCGTGAACTTGAAAGATTTTGAAAAAATGGTGTATTTTCGCCTTGAAGCACATAAAATATGCCAAAGTATACAAGGTGCATCCTCGCTGGTATATAAACATTAAATACGTGAGAACAACAGGCCTGTACTATTTTTAAGACATTTTTTCATTCAATTTGGTTCTTTGCAATTTATTTTGACTAGTTTTTGCATACAATAACAATTAAGTGGGCGGTTTTATCGGTCAAGGCAAAACGCACTCTTTTTGCTGCGTATTTAAAGCATCACAAACGGTGTAGGGACAAATATTTCCCCTGTTTAACAGTCAAGCATTGGAGACTCGGTGAAGTATATTTTGCTTTCAGAGCAATCCTACAAAAAGAGGGTTCCTACAAAGAAGGGTTCTGGTTCTTGAAATCTGGCCAGTCATCGTAGAATCCTTTTGATCCTTTTTGATTTGTTTAATTGCCAGTATGGTATTCCGGACTGTCTTGTTGGACCCAGGTATTATCAAGACCTTTTTTCACGCATTTCAGCACTTTTTTTCGCATTTTCAAAATCCACTGATATCGATTTCTATCAACTGTTTTGCTTTCTTTGAGAAGATAAATATCTAATAATGGTTTTGACGCATTGTTAGCCCAACGTAAATTTGTGCTCAAGCCATAACCTTCCACGAATCCCGTGTGGATTCTCCGATCCTAAAGTTCAAAAATTTTAATTTTTAATGTCACCAGAAAGAGGAAAATGGGACTTATCGGTTGTCAAAATTTACTTCTGAAAATCGGGTCTCGATTTTCTTCGTGAAAAATTGTGAAATAATTGTTTTGATGGATCTCGTGTGGATTTTTCTTTCTTCAGGTGCCAAAATTTCATTTGTTAATGGCACCAGTGAGTGCGAAATGGTTCTTATTCATTGTCAAAATTTACCCCCAAAAATCAGCTTCAGTGTCAACTATTCAAGCGACTGTTTGGCTGTATTACAAATAACGTGGATTGTCTGTCGAAAATATTGTTTTGTGTCAATTGTACTTTAAATGAAAACAAAGGCTAACCATCCTTTTAAATGCGCTGCACGGTAGCTTTGCTGACACTATAATGCTGAAATCTATTGATAAAAGTGATGTACCTCAAAATTGTTTCTACGAAATTTATCGGTTTAGGAAAATGTTCTTTTTCTGCGCTTGATTCAGTAAATTGGAATGTCTTGATCGTCATGAATAACATAATGAATATCACCTACTGTCCCGTGCTCAACATGCTTGGACAGCGAACGACGATTAGTGTTGTCAGATGGTATTTAACTGTAAACATAACCGAACGTACTATGTGTATCGTCCCGTGTTTAGCAATTCTAAAATAGATTTTATTTTTCGGTTTTCCATTCCAAAGTGCTATGTTTTTAGTTTTGACAGATGTATATTTCGGGAAAAAGTTGCTCCCTTTTTATATACGAAGAAAATATTTGACACTGAAGAAGGGAGCAACTTACACTTGAAATAAACAGTATTGGACAAAACTAAAGCACCCCTTTGCGAAATATCGGTTATCCTCTGATATTATCCGGTAAACTTGGCGAAAAAATTTGTTCTTAGTTTTTATTATTTATTTACATGTGTAATCCTTTTTTTGATCTAAGAATCATCTCTTCGTGTTGTTTTTCGAAGTCTTCCTCCAGAATGTACAGGAGATATGCGACCCGTGAGCTCATATTTTTTGATTAGTCGCGATATAATTGACCGATTTATCGAATATCTTTTACTAATATTATGACGAGATAATCCACTTTTATAAGCAAATATAATTTTTTTTTAATTTCACTACAGTACGTGTTTCTTGCCATTTTTAGTCTCTTAATGTCTTAATACAAAGAACAGAATGCGCACCACTATTCACGACAGAAATTTGGCACAAATGCTGAAGTAATGATGAAATTTTAATGATTCATATCAGACAAATGCATTTCTGATGCAATAACTATTTCCTTCTAACTGTTCGGCAGTAGCGGTACGAAAAAAGTGTGTATAGAAGAGGGGTGCGTTAGTTTTGTCCAGGGAAATTTTGAGTACTGAGAAATATTTTTGTTTTATTTTTTGTTGTTGAAAAGACTGAATTGTCATTGTTATGTTTTTTTATAATACACATGTAAATAAATAATAAAAACTAAGAACAAATTTTTTTCACCAAATTTTCCGGATAATATCAGAGGATAACTGATATTTCGCAAAGGGGTGCTTTAGTTTTGTCCAATACTGTATATCTGTCAAAATTTAAAACATAGCATTATGGAAAATCAAAAAATAAAATCTAATAACTGAACGATTTCTTTCACTAATTCAGCTGCTGATTCGATGTGTAGCGATTCATGGTGAAAATAATACTGGATTGACGTTTCAAAAAGTTATCTGGCAATAGACAAGCATTACAAAAATGTCAAAGATTTTCAATTTTTAGGTGTGTTGATTCCATGAATCATTTTGAAGTTGTTATCAATAATAATCATATATAAATAAATTATATTCAGGACTCCTGTTATAATTTTTTAATAATTTAATAACTTATGTCTGTTCTTATCCTTACAGGTAAGTACACGGAAAAATCAACCATGAAAGCGATAGTTACAGGTAAACTAAAGATTATTTCAAATCTCGCATTAAAGGTGCTTTCCACGATAAATACTTGCGTGAGACAACAAGAAAACAAATTTTCTATGTTAATTTTTCAAAAAAGTCGCCCTCTTCTTCCTCTGACACATCATATTTTCAATCATATTCAAAAAGAGTCCTTCTTTCCCTTTCAGACATTTATAACGACAATATTCCGAGTCAAAAATGTGATTTGAATTTATTCAATTAAATTCCAAAACAAATTGTCTCTATGTCTGCGAAGAACACCTTGTTTGATTTGTATCGTTCTGCCCCAAACAATTGTTTCATGTTTGGGATCAAGAAGATAATGTCAAGGCTGGTCAATAGGATAGAAGAGTAAGAAAAACCAAAGCTAAATTCATTCAAATTTTTTCGAAGATTCTAGATGACATATGTGATGCCTTGTAGTTTTATTTTTCCCTAAATTGGGCAGTTTTGTATCAATTCAGCTTCAAATCCAGTAAACCGCTAAATTAGAGCTTTGTTATTTGACTTCCTTTGGAAGGGGCTCGGAGAAATTATCTCGTAGCTTACTTCAATCTAAGCCGCCCCTATTCGCCTCAAACTGCTGTTATAACTTTCACAAGCTTTTTTTGAAGTTTTTCAAGGTCTAGATGCTTGACTTTGATTTCTTGTCACGAACCTCTGTAGGATCTTTTCCGTATTTTTGTAATGTTTTTTAATATCCTTTAGTTATCTTTAAGTGTCCTTAAACCATCCATCAATGTCCTTAATTGTCATGATGCTGAAGTTGTCAGGAGACTCTTTTTTCGGTACAGAGTGAACAAACATGGTACTCATGTTACTTAGTAGCTAGTTTAGTAGGTAGCTTTTTCAGCGTTAATTTTTCCTGCAAAATTTTCGTATACACAATTTGATATTCTTTTCGATCTGCTAAGCATATATAATGAATTATGAGTAGTATGTACTCTGCAAATCCCTAGACTTCACAGTGTAAGTAACTTGACAGTCTCAGTTACTTGGCAATCTAAATTTTCATATCTAAAACAGATTTTCCGGCAATATTTGATGGTAATCTACTCGACTTTGGTTCGTCCACTGATTGATCTTTCTCTTGAATACCTATGAAGTAGCAACAAGTATTACCTGGTAAGATTCAAAGGTCCTCTAAACAAAACTGGTTGCACAACTCGTCCTTATTTTTTGACACCTATTGATTGTTTGAAAGATCGTACACGATCATGGTATGAAGCTTTTACTGCAGTTATCCTGTCATTTGCTCAATACCAGTCCTTATTATTCAGACTCACCACTTTGTGCAATACTTCAGAGAAACCGTTTTTTAACACGGAAAAAGGTAAACACCTATAGATGCCTGTTGAATTTTTAGTTTTGTAAAATTTCATCTGATGGGATTTTGTAAAACGGAATTGGATTTTCCTGCCAAAAACTCAAATGCATCATAAACTTAATGGTTTGCTCATTCTGTTGACAACTTAGTACATTGAGAAATCGGTGCAATAGCAGTCGGAATCCTAGTACCCATTTGTCAAAAACGCATCATAAACGCTTGGATTCGTCCATTCTTCTCGAAGCGTTGAATCGAAAAACCTTTGTCATTGGCTATATTCCAGACGTAATAGGTACAAAAGAAATGCATGTGCCGTGCTGGAGTGGCAACAGGTCCTATAGGTATCATCCGATAACTTTGCTCCTGCTTAACTATTGCAGTGCGAATTTATGTGCTAGATCTATTCATAAAGGTCTGTGTTCAAGAAGTTCAAATACCTGAGCCATGATTTTGACGGCTGCGTTTTCCTTTCTTTTCAAATTCTTTCATCAAAATAAAATTCTTTCATCTTCTGCGATCTTTCGAAAAACTTGGTATTACCAACACAAATCAAGCAAAAAAATATGCACTAATGTCACTTAATCGTTTTTTGCTATCGCTGAGGCTGATGCAAAAATGTTCTTATAAGCTAACGTCTTTTATAGGTTTCTGGGCGTCTACCATCCGAAAATTTCATTTTGCAGTGCTAACTGGTAAGGGCAAGTGGTATGAAGCACCTAGAGCACTAATGCTTATTTTTGACACGTCTTTTCCTGTGTCAATAAAACGAAAAAAAAAAAATTGGCGCCAGAGACAAATTTACAGAGGGGAAATGGTTAAATGGCAATCACATCTAATTCCTATCGTTTCTATAATTTTAACGGCTAAAAATTACCCTCACCAGTGCTTTTGCCAAAATTTTGAGGGAAGATACATGTTTTTGACCGGTTGGCAATATTTTTAAAGAGCCTGTTATTATTTATACGAGCAGGCAATGCACCTTTTTCACTTTCAAATGGAACAACGCGATCGATTCCAATATTAACTTGTCTACTTTGTCAAACGTCCCAGATAATATCAATTTGACTCGATTGACGAGTTCCCAAAGCCAATCAAAGTCACTGCAATGACGTTCATTTTGTTAAAAAAATTTTATATTGTATAAGGAGCTCCCGTAGTGTTCCAGATAAAGGATTTAAAAGTATTTGGAGCACTTGCTCTGTACTGGTTTTTATTGACAATGTACACAGGGAGCCTTTAGCAGAAACGGTTTCTCCCCCAAAAAATCCACCATTAGAAACGTGTAAGAGATTTGCATCGTCCTCAGCATTAAATACTCAAAAAAATTTGTTTAAAGTTATTTTTAGCCAAACTTATTGTTCACTGGTGAGCTTAGAATTGCCTCCTTTAGGTATGGAAATACTTGAGGAGTCAGGTGAATTGTGATTCAGGTGAATAATGAATCTGAATCATGACAATCATGAGTCAATTTGCAGTTATCGCTGATATTGCTCAAGGTAGAGTTCCACTTGACCAATGCACTAAGCCAGATGATCCTTCCAGAAAGAACGTAATGAGTAGTAATGTAATGTAAAGAAATGAGTAGGAATCGTGTCTGTTTTGGCGTCGCCTTGCTATAGGACAACTCGGCATCCCTGATTACTATTGTAGGGAAGACGCTCGTGTGGTTAAATAATTGAAACTTGAAATGAAACATTGTATTGATTTTCCTTAATTTTGTTCAAAAAATAACAATGTAATTATTTAATGTCAGTGGGGAAACCGCAGAAACGCTACTCTGACTCTGTTGAATATGACAGTTTATCGATTCTCGAATTTCGAAATTGGAGGCCGCGGTCAATGGACCAAGAAAGTTGGAGACGCGGTTTGCAGGAAGCGAAAGCCCGAGAAGGACTGCAGTGCTAAGAAGAAGAAGACTTATTTCATATTTCCTTTGAGCCTATTGACGTACAAACGGATCATTGATACTTGAAACAAAGATTGAGACAGGATGTTATAATAGTGATTGGACCTTTTTTTCGTTGTTATTTCTCTCGCAGTTTTACAGGAAGCGAAAGCCCGAGAAGGACTGCAGTGCTAAGAAGAAGAAGACTTATTTCATATTTCCTTTGAGCCTATTGACATACAAACGGATCATTGATACTTGAAACAAAGATTGAGACAGGATGTTATAATAGTGATTGGACCTTTTTTTCGTTGTTATTTCTCTTGCAGTTGCACTGCTCCTGACGTAGCGAATGGGTGCTTCGCCAGTCACTGCACGTCATCTAACGCTGAAGCTATCTTTTGAAACAAGGACGAAACTGAAGTGAAACCATAATGAATGAGTAGTTGAACATAGTTGTACACATTTTTTCTATAATTGCTTTCATTGCTTCCTGCGAAACATTCATCGCAACTTTGGGAGGATAGTTCAAAGATTCATAAAGGATTTTATCAGCAGAACGAATAATCATCCAATGGCTCGACTTGGGGTGAACCGAGTGCTACCTGGAGATTCCAAAATCGTACAGAAATAATTGAGCAGTGTGAAAAAAGATGTTTGAAATTTCGCACTGTAAATAAAAAGGACGAAAATTACACCGGCAGTAAACAACAGTGCAGCAAGATTGCTATTGTGGTGTGCAGAATTAAAACTATGTTGCAACTATTTGCCTGCTACCAATGTGTTTTTTGCCGGCTCTCTATGTCCTTTTCAGTAGAAGGAGTGTTGTTCAGAAAAGAAAAACTGAAAACTGAATCGAATTACGTCCTGGTGTGGTAGTGTCGATATATTCCTACGAAAATTGGCAATCGCTATCGCAAAGCTCTCCGGTCTTTAGTCGAATACTTTATTCTCAACATTTCTAATAACTTCCGCGTAATTTCACTTCTAAACGAACGTTTTGCATACGAAATCATTCCGCGAATCGCTTTGGTAACTTCCATCAAGAATAATTGAATTATAATTAAACGACCTATTAACTTCTTTATACCTACTTTGGGGGCAGATTTACAATGAATGTTTAATGAACTTCCGCGCGTCCTGATCGGAATATTGAGCACAGTTGATTGAACTAATTTTCAGATGGAAGAGCAAAGAAGAAGAAAGAAGTAAGAAGCAAAAAAAAAGAAAAGAAAATAATTGACTTTTCGAAAGTATAATAACAAGAAGTTTCGACAATAAATTTTGGGACTCTTCCATGCGGTGCCAATGTCCAATATACTTTTATATATATATATTTTTTATATATATAAAAGAATGGACGAAGGCGGACGACAGGACAGGACAGGACAGGATAGGACAACACGAGACTACTACAGACGAATGCGACGACAGCAACGATAAGGACGAGTGCGACCATGACGAGAAGAAAATGGAATTTTTTAATGAAATTTTTTCACAAACTGTTTTGAACTGGAGTTTTCATTAATACAAAAATGTCTTTAAGATATTGCAGTCGAAGTAGCTTTGGATAGAGTGAAGGGAAATTAAGTAGGACGAGACTAAGTGGGCGCAGTTTAAATTGAAGACTATGGATGGGGTTGAAAGCAGGCAGACTAATGGATTGCAGATTAATTACGATCGAACTGTTGTGATTTTAGAAACAGTTCAAAGCATCCTTTGCATTCCCCGTCAAAGTTTTTCGTTTGACAAAAAGAAAATAAATCCAACTGAAATGAGTCTCTTCGACGGAATATTGCGAATGTCTATCAAAAAGACGGTGCAGAGTGATTGAAATGTGCTCTGTCATTCGTCAGGACATTTCGTTTTAATAAGTAATCCACAGTCCCCCTCGTGACAATACGATATGATAGTTTGACTCTTCTTTGCCGTGTCTAAGGGATTTCGTTCATTTTGTTGGCGTGGCGGAAGTAAACAACCTCGTAAGGGATCAAGCTGGAATAGGATTCAAATCCATCAAAAGTTACACAGACCGTTCACCCCATTTTACTTTTCACAGTGGATCGTGTTTGCCGAAGTGAAAAATATTTTTTGACAAATGATGATATTATCTGATTAAATTTGCGGAACCAGCTTTTGAATTCTATCTCGTCCTTGTTCTGACACATGAACGTCGTCACCGTTTGGAAAAGTTTTGAACAAGAAAAAAAAAACAGGAAAGTCATTCGTTCGTGCGTTTTTTTTTCTCAAATCACGAAAGGTTGGAAAATCAAGGAGCAATTTTTCTCTCGGTGAAGGTTAGATTGTCGGACTGCCAGAGTGACCTGCTTTGTGAAAATGTTCCTGAGAAATGAAGAAAAATCAAAAAGGATTTTAAAGGAGGGAAAACAGAATTTTAAAAAATGTTCCTGTGTGTGCACATATGATATCACGATGGGCGTTTGTTGTTTTTTTTTAAATCAATTTTAGTGTTCAAATTATGATAAAATTTTTTTTCGCAACTTTAAGATTGACAAAAGGTCGAAACTAAAAAAAAATTGGAAAAAATAAATTCCAATGTCAGTTTTTACTGAAAACAAAGGTCTTTTTGATTCAAACTTAATTTTTGATAAATTTCTTATTAAAAATTTTATAAATTTAAAACTAAAATTAAAAAATAATTAAAAATAGAATAAATAAATACAAAATATATGAAATAAAAATAAAGTATAAAATAAAAATTTCAATAAATTTTGATTGCAATTAACTATAGCTTATTCTTGTAAGCTATGCCTCCAAAAAAGAAACATTTATTTATCCTTGATTTTTTGATTTTCGACTCTGAAATGTTTTCTCGCTATGTTTTGTTTTAATTTTAACAGATATGTACCTCGGGAAAAGTTGCTCTCTTTTTCAGTTTCAATTATTTTCAATCAATTATCAATTTATGTTTTGTTTCAGTCAATAATGAAAATAATTGACACTTCCGAATAAATGACATTTTACTCCCGAAATATATATCTGTTAAAAATAAACAAAACATAGCATTTTGGAATGGAAAATCAAAAAATAAAGGAAAGTTTGGAAGTGCTAAACACGGGAAAATACAGAGAGTAAAACTTATTTCTCAAAAAAATTCATTGTGGAAAATCTTAAATGTCATTCAGTTACCTTCTGACTCCTTGGAACAATACATCCTTACCTAGCAAATGCTAACGTGCCTCATCCAATTCAACAAGGAAACAGTCCTTTATTTTAGTTTAGGTCCGTTGGTCACTTCTTTTTCACTTTTGATGACGCTTTTCGGTTGTATTCAGCTTTATTCAGCTCATGCTGAGGTCTCACTTCATTACGATGAATTTGGCAGCTGGAGTGCGTCCTTTAAAGTGAAAAAGGCTTAGTTTTTCGTTACCAAACAAAAACTAAGCAAACGTAGCGTCTGGGAACAAATAAACGAAGTTCAAGGTGTGGGTTATATGTCTCAAATTTTTATTAATTTTTTTTTTATTCTTTTTTTTATTTTTATTTATTCTTGTTTCAATTTAAATAATAATAATTCGATTTTCAAAATTTTTGTCATCTAAGTTGGCACAACGGTCTCTTATATTACAGCCAAACTTGAATATAATGTGTCTCACAGTTAGCTTACAGAGCTCGATTTTTTTCAGGTTAATTTCAACATTATTGTGCCATTTTGTTAATGAATACACTTATTTATGTTAATATTAATAATGTCAGGGACAAAAGAAACTTTTCAAATATAATTTCACAATGCAAAAAGCGAACGGTACATTGTCATAGGAAAGTGACTGAAAACGTCATTTGAATTTGACAGCGAAAGCCGCAGAACATTTTGTGTCTTAAAAATCACGACTTCTCGGTTTAGACAATTATTTGAACATAAAGCACGATTTCTCTCGGATAATTCTGAATGATTTCTATTTTTTCGAAAACCATAGGTGTCGCTGGAAATAAGTTAGAAGGCTAAGACCCCATATTTATAATGGCGCAGTATTACTGGTGATGAGTTATGGACATAGCAACAGACACTCATATTTGACATTCAAATCTGTCAAGGAATCTTAACTATATACAAGAGGACTTTCGGAGCGGAGGATCTGCGGAGCGGATTAAACAAAAAACAAATCGAATTGAAACAAAAAAACAAAACCAAACAAAAAACGTGACGTTTGACAAATGAAAATCATCAAAAAACCAAATTTGTGAATCCGAAACATTTGACTTTGGCGCTTGGGCAAAGACATCATTGCAAATGAATTTCTGTCCAATATCCAGCGTCAACCTTATTTACCTCATATTGCACTGGTTTACTTTAGTTCCAAAATTAAAACTACTGCTTCGAGGTATCCGATATAGACAGTGATCTACTAATCGATTTTTGTTTACAAAGTATGTATGAATTATTACCTTATTTTTTTTTTTGTAGAAATCTAGTATGAATAATTGCAGGAAACTTGTCAGATTTACAGTCCCCTTCTGTAAGAACCGTATTCATCTTTTTCAAGGCATGCAACGAAATTAATTACCAATAGAATAACTAATGAGAAAGTGTCTATATTTTCGTCTCTGTCAAATCTGATGTCTGATGTCAAAGTCACCACTTTTAAAACGACGGAGCCCAAACTTAGATGATTCTGTTGATAGAGTATGCTCTTCATATGCTTTATCTTTGTCTGAAAAATAAGCTGAAACTTCATCCTTCACTTCTTCACAGAAAGTTCTTTTTAAGCCCAGGGAACAGATAATAATGACTGAGTATCAAGTCAGGACTGTAGGGTGGATAAACCAGAATATCTAAGTTCACTATATGCAGGACGTCTGCAGCAATACGGGCCTTGTGAACAGGCACATTTTCGTGTAGAAGGAAGACTTCTTTGGTGAATTTTCCCTTTCATTTTTCTTACGTATATGCTTCCAACCTGTCTGTGATTGAAACGCAGTATTCCTAGGTTTGGAGCCACCTTTATCTTTGAAATCTGTCAACAGGTTCCCTTTTGAGTTCCTGAAAATTGTCGGCAAGGTTTTTCCAGTCAACTGTGACACCTTTAATCTTTTGGGTGGTAATGTGGCCTTTTTGTGCCACTGCATAGAGTCCTATTGAAATTCAGATTCATAATTGCAAACCAAAGTTTCACATACAGTCCCATTTCTCGTCTTCATTACAGAGGTTCAAAAGCATGCGGTTATCCAAAACCACTCTACACGGTATTCTTTCTGAGGTGACGTGAGCATTATGCTCACTATGATCGTCTCGTAGCGCTAACCTTTTTCATACCGAGATGGTTGTGAATAATTTTAAGAATTAGCGTTTCTTCTACTCGAACCATTTGATGCAACCTTTTTTTCTTCTTTATTCTAGTGTGTTCCAATATTTATTTTTCGACTTTTTGAAGCATTTCCGAAGTTGCCACTTCGATTGGCCGTCTTCAAGCCATTCCCTGCCTGTAGGAGACTAAGCCTCTAGTAAACATGGTTTAACTTGGGCAAAAATCCTGGGAAATGGACGCAAGGTCTTTCAAGTTTTCAACAGACATATCTTAGTTGTTAAGTAACTTGAAGACAGCACGATGCTCGATTTTTTTCACACTCACTTCTAAATTAAAATGTTTGATCGACGATAGTTCAAGAATTACTGACCCGACCAAGTTACTGAACGAATTACTCCTTTAACTACATTTAATAATGACCTACCCCTAAATTCCGCGCACTTAAAACCGCGCCCTCACAGCACCATCGTTTGCTGAAGTTTTTTTTAAGCAGTTTTATGAAATACTTAACACGACATTATATCCGCAGAAAATGACTCGTTTGCTAATATTTGAAGAAGAATTTCATGACTTTCTAAACAATACACGATGTACAAAAATAAGGACTTTGTTCTGTTGGTGTTTCGAATTTTTCCGAACGAAATCCATCAATTCCCAGAAACTCAATTCGTGCACGTACTCCTGATCCAGACTGCAACGAAATGTCCGGTTTTTTACATGGAAACTTTAAACGTTTTCAAAAGCCTTAAATTCAAACCCGAATGAAAACCACTGAAAGTCAAGTTGGTAACTCCCTGCAACAAAACAAAACCACTCACTCGGTCAATCAGTCAAAAGATATAAACCAAAAAAAAGGAAGCTAAAATGAATGATAAGAACAATGTTAGCAACAATGTAGCTATAAAGTCACTGTAAATTGGCTGTAGCCGTCAATTAGGAGCTTGAAAATTATAGGAGGATTTAGTTTTGACAGGTTACGATGAAAGAGCACGAATGATGAGAGCATGTGACGAGAGCGCACGCGAGAGAAAGAGAGAGAGAGAGACAGAGGAAAGAGCCGAGAAAAATTATGCTGCATATTCTCAGCAATTTAAAAATGTTAACTTGACTCATTGTCAGTAGATATATTGCTCTTGTCTTCCAACACTGTGGCTGATAGCAATGGCAAACGGCTGGGTATCCGCCTCCTTTTTTACAAGCGTCTGCCTACTAACTTGCCATATTTTCAGTTTGCTACAGGGAGGTGGCAGATAAAAATTTTTGAAGTTGTATTACGCTACAATGACGCCACTGTGACAGGGGATGAGTGGCAGGGATTTAGGGTCGATTTGCAATAATTTTGCGACGAGATAAATTACGCTAGATTTTTTACGGCTGCCTTTTTTACATGAAAATTAGTATGCAAAGTGAAGGCAAGATGAGATTGTAAATTTATGCGGCTCTGAAACATGAGAATAACTTTTTTCAATGCTGGTATATTCCCTTAGACTGGCATATTTTGTTGTTGCCAACAAAAAAAAAACAACACAACGAATGTTCCTCGTTCATAGGTATATAAAGGACGTTGCGAATGGACATACGAGTGAAGGCAAAAGTTTTTGCACAGCACGGCCGGGGTAGGATATGTTGTGGGGCTAAAGAGCCTAATGATAGTCGAATTAAAGTTTTCGGTCACCAACGTTTCCAAGGCACACGGATAAGCATTTATTGAGGGTTTTTTCGAGGGTATTTACGGATTTGCATAAAAATTGCCTGCGTCGACTTCATAATCAAGCACCAAAGACCTGTATAAAATTTGTTAGCTTCCAAGGAGGATTTTTCTTGCTACGGCTTATGTTATGTTATGAGTTCTAAAAGAATAGATTGGCTGTACGTCGTAAAAGTTAAATATTAAATTCATGAAGACGTCGTGGAATAGAAGACAAATATGCATCCACGTTTGGTTTATTAGGATCTCATTCATGGGCCGGATGAAATATTATGATTCTATAAAGGTTCCCATTCATTTTACGATAGAAAGTTAGAGATATGTTGTTTAGCAAGAAATATTACCTTTGAAGTAGGAAATATTTAAGGCATATATAATTCATAATCATTGAGGTTGAATGTGACACCTACAGATACTTATATTTGACTTTTCTCTCCTCGTGAATCATATAAAGTGGATTATTTTCGGTAATGAAGTGATCCGTGTAATCAAAACGTAGATTCAAATTTTGGTTGTTTAAACTTTCTTTTTTGAATTTCAAGAACATATAATTTATTTAATAGGTCCATTGCTGGTGACGATAAGAAGTTTAAAGGCAATCGACATAAATTTGTCAGTTGATAGGTGGAATCGTTTGCAATTTCTTCGGATTATGCAAGGATAATTTGATATATGGTTTCGTTTTTGTGGCTCTGTGTGTTGCGTTGTTCCTTGGTTCCAATTCATTAAATTGGAGATAGTAGTAGGTGGAAGGGAGTATAGGAGATTGGAGTACGTGCACATTAATGATTTGTGTTGACCTTATAGCAGTTGAAAACCATTACACCCCAGTTTTGGCCATAAATTTGCTAAAAACCTGATTATCTCTTACGATATCCGCACTTGAATTATATTAAGTTTATGAAAAATATGATTGCTCCGGCATATTCACAATAAAGTGCTATCAAAGCAAATAAAATTCAAACAATGTAAGCTGAAAAACTCCCTTAATATTCTCATCTGAATAAAATGTTTCCATCATCATAACTTCCTCAAACTAAAGTTGATCCTCAAGAAAACTTTCTCTCATGGCATCCTAGATTATTTATAACGTAACCAAAAACACCATATTTACAAGATACCAAGACAAAGTACCGCGAATGTTGTACTTGCATTATGATTACTGACTTAGTTGCTCACCCATCTCAGTGGCTGAGAACATTTTATTTTTGGACACATGATGATATTTCCTCTTATCGTGTTTTAATGTCTACCGGTCGCTCTGTGCTAGGGGATGTATTACCACTGCCCGTTGCATAATAAGCTCTTCCTCGTTTACTGATGATGTCTGAGCTAGTGATAACTTCAAAAAATTGAAAAGCGTCCTCACCAGAAGCATTGCAAGGCCCGGTGGACCTAAAACACAATATGATTTGAAAGAGATTAAAAAGAATTCCATAAACAATCAAATCGTATTTAACGCTCCTGAATCGGAAAAAAAAAATCCTTACACACCTGAAACGGACACTAACTAGTGTGAAAAGAGGTAGGTCGATCGATAGAATGTTGCTTGACGGATTAAAATTTGAGAGATATTTTAAAAGCCTTACTTGAAAACTGGGACAAATATGGTAGGTTTTAGCCTAAATAGGGTGGGAATCATTGGAAGTTTTTCAAAACCACAGCAAGTAATTTATCTCCCTCTATGTATGTATCATTCCATTAGATCGTGACAGATCGTGTAAGGTGAATGGATTCTTCTAAAATATTTGATGCAACTAGTCGATGCCTTTACTGCCTTGCCGGGCAATAATAATTGGTAAAATGCACAAATTTTTACTGCATGAACTTCTAGTTTAATACATTTTGCTTCTATCCCGTCTGATCCTTTCCATATGCACTCACATAGGTTCTTATCTCATCTTCATTCGCAGGCGTTCAATTTTTCCAACATAATCGAACTCAAATATAAAAAGAAAGAACACCCAAATATTGTGTCTGGTCCTTTTGGAGTTCTGCACATAATGAAATTGGCACTCTTGTTAAGGTATTTCCAAAAAGAGAGTTTTCAAGTATAGTTTCCATATAGTATAGCCGTAAAGTTTTTTTTTTCAATCTTTGCATAGAATGCGTATGGGAAGCATTTTCAGAAAGCCTCTTTTTCGCACCTATGAAAAAAACATTTGAATGACGTTTTAAGGTCTCTTTTTCAGCATCGCTCTCTCGCTCGAACTAATTTTGCCCAGGTGTTCGTATAGAGTTTTGTATTGTTCAATGGTCCTTGCATGCAGCCTGGACATTTATTTTTTATCTATCGTCATTGAAACTGCTTACAATTGTGCTTATACAGATTGCAAAAGTCAAAGACGAAGTGACTTTTTCCTATTGAAGATCGTATCGCTACCTAATTTGAGGAAAATTGTGAACTACCTTCTTTTGTGACTTTTGTGAAAATTGTGACTTTTATCTTCGATAGGGCCGAAAAATAGGACGACGCTTTCAGTAAGGAGTTACGCCGAAAGAGGTTGTCAAAACTGCAGTGAAAAAGAGCACCGAAATTTAAAAGTTACCGCCAAATAGGTTTTCAAAACAGCAGCGACAAGAATCGTTGTCTTTCGCAGGCACATATTGAACGGCCTCTGAAACTGCAGCATTGATAATCATCTACATCTTGCTGAAGAATGCTGAAGCATTTACCGGCGCAAAAAAGAAGATAGCATAGAAGAGATCACAAAGGAAGAGAGAGAACACTCTCTCAGCGATTGGCAAAAGTCCTGCAAACGCGACACAATGAGAGGGTTGAGTTTACGTCTGATCAAGAAGTTGAGGCTGTGGCTCAATCAAATATATGACGGGACTGATTTTTAATTGATCCAGGTCTTGATCTGGAATGGACGTTTCCAGATCAGGAGCTCTCTTTGACCCGGAAAAGAACGTTTAGAGTTGTAACTATACCGGATTGATAGCTCATGGTCCCCCAAATGCATTTTTTTGCGTCGGAGAGGTTCAATGACGCGCATTTTGCTAGCAAAAGATTGAGGAAGCAGCGTGCTGACATCTTGTCAGTTGAAAAAAGCGTACTGGATGATTATAAGGCATCGATTATAGTGAGGTTATTTGCTAGCTCTCGTGAGAGGAACGTTTCCATAGTACACAGGTGACTGTTGACATAGAAACGCGAGGCTCAGCCGAATATTTCAAGCGATTCCAGGTGGTGCTTAGTTAGGTATGGGAGGTGTTCAGTTGAAATGGAAGGTGCATCAACATTTACTTTGTTAATTTTGATTGGAAGGAACGCAAAAATGATACTCTAGAAGTGATTTATTCAGGCAGTGGGGGAGGGTTTTCAGAAGAATCAAGTCAGGTAGGTAGTCGACTAATTTTGGCCGCATCCCTAGATGATGTTTTTGTAGGACGATACGGTGACACTCACACTCTCTGGAAATTAACATCTGGCAATAACGCACTGTAAATTTGCTTCCATGTTATCGTCGAGTATCACCTCGTTTTTCACAGTCTTTGTCAAAGTAAATCGTTGGGATAGCAACTCTTCTATTCCTATATAGGTTGGTCTTTACGAAATGCTCCCATCCTCGGTCCTTACTTGTATTGGTAAGCACGTTAAAAACTATTTTCTACCCGAGCCATAGACATAATAGTCAATAAGTCCATCATGCCTTGACGTCTGGCAGAAAATAGGATCTTGTAGAAAAAATACATCTCTAGACATTATGGTTGTTTCCTCTTTCTTTCAGTGTGACCGCTAAGGTTCTTGTTGAAACTTGTGACACTAGTTTCGTTCTTCAACAATCACAGCTGTTGTGATTTCTCGTGTGCAAGTCTTCAAATGGAGCATGCAAGACTTATGACAAGACAATTAGACCAGACATGATTTAAAGTCATCCTGAAGACTCTTGAATCCTTGGAGAAATCACCATGTTTTGATCAAGAAATGTTTTTGACATCGGAAAGAACACTAGCTAAGGTGTGCGTCTAGCCAGCGAGCTAACGAAATTTTCTATTATTTTTAGTGTCGCAAAAAAATTCCCTCTTAGCGATTCCTTCAGGTTCGGGAGGAGAACCAAGTCGTCAAAACTCTTCGTATATTCTGCAGGAAGTCGTAAGACTGCTGTACTATCGCTGATCTCGAATGGTGTGTATCGACCAAGCAGTTCTTTGGAATCCCATGACATTCCCATTTCATATTTTTGGGACAAGAGGAAAAAATGTGACATTCAAAAAGATGGCTGTTGTCCCAACTGTTGAAAATGGGCATTTTAGCTATGTTCAAGACGAACCTAATCTCTTATCCAGAGGACATACGAGAGGATCTCATTGGAGTATGCTCCATTGCTACCCTTTGTCATTCAAAAAATCACTCTCTGATCTTCTGAAGCAATTTATATCTTCTGTGATTGATTGTACAGCTTGAGGCAAGCTTCAATTTAAAAAGTGACATTCACTGAGTTCTAGGCATGCACTTAAAGAATGATCTACCTGATCACTGATTTCACGTGAAAACACCTTTTCGTAGCTCGGTAATCTGAGTGGGAACTGTTCTAAATCTCGATTGTTAAAGCGCCATTTTCATCAGGATACCAAGATAAAGAAATTTTGGTTCAGCTGTTCCGGCAGCATCAGCATCTTCCAATGTTAGACGCTCAGGGTCTAAAAGAAATTTTTCAATACGATTCTGTAATCCATTTTTTTACCTGACGTCCTTGGAGAGCTGACGTTTCCCTTTTCACAGAAAATATTGCGGGTTGGCAGGTTAGATACTTTTCAGTTTGGCAGTTCTAAGGTCAGGGGGTCTGGGAGAGTCTCTCGGACCTCCTGGTCGGGAGTTCCTTCCCCGCCATATCTATTCATTGAAGCCACACTTCTGTGCAAAGAATAACAAGAAACTTCTACGAGTTCATTAAGAGCTTTATGTAGAACGGCCGTAGTATGTAGTAGTAGCGGTAATAGCAGCAGTAGTACTAGTAGAAGTAGTAGTAGTAGTATGGTAGTAGTAGTATAGTAGTAGTAGTATAGTAGTAGTATAAGCAGTAGTAGTGGCAGTAGTGGAGTTGTAGTACTCGCAGTATCAGTAGTAGCAGCAGTATCAGCAGTATCAGTAGTAGTAGTAGTAGTAGTAGTAGTAGTAGTAGTAGTAGTAGTAGTAGTAGGAGTAATAGTAGTAGTATGTAGTTGAGACGTTACGTAAGCATTTAAAATAGCGGAGAAAAACTTTATTGGCCGTATCCTGCAAACATCCAACTCATTTTTATTTAACTTTATTATTAAAATATAAAATATTAACTTAACAAAAAGTATAATTTTAAAATTCTTAGACTCAATTCTTAGCCAAGTTGACTGTAGACTGAAAAAAAATGTTGTACTCTATTATTTTCCGAGGTAAGTTCTATTGTCGACCTGTTTAAAGCGGCGAAATCCCAAAAATAATTATCTGATAATTTTGAAAAACAAAAAAAAAATTTCGAAGGTCACCCATCCAGTACTGAGAAAACGATACGGAATCCAAATCAGTAGGAAAGTACTATAATTTGCTGATAAATGGCCTGTTGCCTTTCTTACAGGATGAAACAAGATGTTAACAACATTGGCAAGCACTGTTGGTGATTATTACAAACAGGACGTTACGAGTCCTGAAGAATTTATAAAGGAGTTAGATTGAACTAGGAATAGAACCACGAATCGATTCGCACAGGAATAAGCAGCTGGTTGAGGTTTCGACAGAAAAGACACCGTGGAAGACATTAGAGCCCTGGAGCTGTCTGGATTGGTCATTCTGTCAAGGGAGTGCCCGTCGTCTTCCATGCTCGAGAAAAGGTGACTTTGCTTAAGCAGACACGGATATAGTAGAGATGTCGCTCAATTTGAGAGGTGATCCGATATTTCGAATGAAGAACAATGAGGATCATAGGAAGGTGTGGAGCAGGATGGATTGTGTACTTCATAAATAATCTGAGGACATGTTTTACATGTTCTGAGGCATCATGAAACGAATGCTCTCGGAGACGTCTTTTGTGCAGTCATCCGTGTTTCCGGAACAGGATTCATAATTCAGGGTCTGTTGGGATCATATCCTGAAAATCGGAGAAAGATAGAGATTCCAGCGTGGAAGAAATGAAGCAGTTCCTTCATAAAGGAACAGAAAAGATCTCTCCCCGGGTGGAGGACAGTTGGAAAAATTGTCAAACTGATTAATAAGTCCTGAAAATTAAGTGCGGTCGTGAAAATGATAGAAATAGCATATGTAGTCATTGGTAGGTGTTAAAGAGTGAACGTCTTTGAATTCTCAGCCACTTCGAAGAAGTGCTCATTCGAAAAACATTTCCGGAGATATTTGCTTTTCAACCTTATAAGATGTCACAGGGTTGACAAAACTCTTGTTGTCTCTTTTGAATCTTTTTTAGGTTCTAGACATACTAAGGTGAAATCTTCTGCATGAATAATTTTCAAATTTGAATAAAATTTTGAAGCCAACCATGTCCTTTTCGTTTATTCTTTTCCATGTGAAAGCGTATCAACAATGTAAAGTGAATGTTATTAAACGTAAAAGCATTTAAATTGCCAAACAAGTCAATTTTAATTGAACTCCTCTCTTCAAATTTCAATTTTATTGTAAAAAAAATTTCGCAATGCAACGTTTCATAAATTATGTTTGACTTTTCCTTTGACCTCACCTCTCAATGAGGAATCCTAGCGAATTTTTCATTTCCAAGCATTTTTCGGGCAGGTTCTGAAGAATGGCATATGCTGACTATGCTAGAGAGCACTCATGTATATGTATACGTGCACACATGTAGATGATCCACGACCGCAACTTGACTTGGAAGTAGTTCCACGAAATTCTGGCAAATGTTTGGTTTTCATTAGAACCCAGTTTTGCACTTGAACGCGAGCAGACCGTAAAGTTCAGAGAGATGCTTTTATGTTCACTTCCGATATATGGTCTACAATTTTAATATCATTAGTAGCATCCAGGATACATAGTGGTAGTTCTTCCGCTGCATGTAACCCCGAGGACCGGTTGAAGCGAAGCAGCAACATCATCACAAGTACAGTTCTATCCGCTTCGAGTAAGGGGTAATAGTGAGTTGATATGAAAATTCAGAACAGAAGTTCAAAGGATTCTATAGTACGTTCAAGGATATTTTGAGAAGTCATAGTGATTTAATGTTGTTTTTTTTACTAAAAAAAAAACGCGTTCAGGATACGTTGCTTAGTCACATTCTGTTACGTTTACTTTTATTCAATTGATTAACACGCCAGTATGAGTTTTTTGTCGCAACAGGACTAATCATCCACAATCTTCCTTTCAATTTCACTGAAAATGAAGACTTGTAGTATTTTCTTTTGTAGACTCTTTCTACATGCTTCAGTCACCTAAGGCCTGTAAGTTCTAAACAATATTAGCATGCATGGCGCATGTTGCTGGCGGTGATCCTTTCGTACTCTCAAATATATTCTTCAGTTTTTCATATACATATGCGAAGTTAAGCTTCGTCATGAAACTTTCCATATATCCTCCACCCTTACTCTACTACACACCGTGATATCAACATATCAAGTCCATTTTTTAGCGTTGCCTCCTCCGCGCAATGTTGAAATATATATTTATACCGGAATGACCAGCCTTGTACAAGCGGCAAAGGAGTGAGGAAACGTTTCACCGAAAAGGGATCAAATTTGGACTGGATGAATGCAGTATTAGTTCCCTTTGATGCAGAGACTGACACATTCATTAGGTTTTTTTTTCATTCTTTGTCTTGCATGCCATAAAGAACTTCAAAGTTGTGGGAGCAACATGTTATTTTTTGGGGAATGACGCTACAGTTAAAAAGTTTGACTTTTGTGTGAAATTTGAAATGGTATTCCTTTCGAGTGCTTTTCCTTTTCAACCATATGTGACTGTACAGCTTTTGTGTGGTACAACCGCAGAGGATCACGCAGTCACTGAGGTAAATTGCATCGTTTGAAATAGGCATACCTTGGTTTAATCAAACATTTCAAAGAAAAAGGACAGCATTCCTTGTCTGGGCAATTAGTAGAGCAAATTAAATCCTATTAGCATTATGTTATTCTCGTCTGGATGTACTGCAGTGTCGCGAAGCTTAAAAAAATTGTTCATAAATTTAAGGAACGATAGGCAGACATTCATTTCGTATAAAATTAGTCTCAGGGCTTCAGAATCATGTCGCGTGGTTTGGACTATCTAAAATGGGATTCGTAGAGTTAAGTATGTCGGAATATATGTAGCAGGACTTGGGAAAAAAATGGTGCTAATGCTCCTTGAAATACTTGTAATGATAAATTACGTGTACTTGTTATGAACGTATGTTTTTGCAAGTTTCAAAACATAAAAAATATTTTGAGATGGTATTCAAGGTTCAAATATTTCGAAGTATATCGGTTTATTGGAACTTGTTGCTATGCTTTGTTCCAGTTTTGATCAGGATCATATCCTGACCGGTTATGAGTCAATAGTTGTATGTATGATCGACTATTCTATGACAATTTTCCAGGAATTTTCGAAGATATTACGCATGCATCAGATAAAGTTACCACAGAACTTCAGAGACTCTGTCAAATCCCGGCGATCCTTAAAAAAGTTTTACCTGATTTTAAACAAAATATGAAATATTTACAAAGCTGCCAAAATTAGTGGATTTACATATTAATGAAAATATGGTTCGTATTTCAATAAACCTCCTACGACATTTTTATCGTTATACTGACATGAGCGAGACGTCGTTATCAGAGCGGCGCTACAGCCCATTTCGTGCCTCGACGCTCAAGATATTTTTCATCAATTTTTCGGAATTTTTGTCATGTCCTCCGCTATCGGAATCTGAGAAGTCAACTACAGTCTTCAACGATTAAATCCACTCTGAACATCCTAGGCATGCCTAGAGACCTAGATTTTTCTGAAGTCCTGTCAGGTGATTTCTCAGAATTTGAAGTCGTCCGTGCGCTGCAGTTGGCTGCCAAACAAGAGTTGTTGCTGATTACCTTTTTTGGTGCCTTATGCCTCATCAAATATTTCAGACAACTCAATGTTTTATCTGAGTTATTACTGTCTCCGCCAGACTTCGTTTCAAAGATTCTACTGTAGACCTTTCTTTGTAGACCTTTCAGAAGTAAAGTAATTTCTCGGATTCACATTCTTGGACTCAAACTTCATACTCATTGCACAACACATGCTATCACAGATACTTACGGATTTTTGTTTGAGAGCTTTGCTGAACTCTGCGAGTCCAACATTAAATTAGTCATATCCCCTTTTTTATCCTAAGAATGTCTGTTAATTTTTGTTGTATACCAAAGATATTTATAGTCCGCCAAGCGTTAAAATTTGTCTATAGCATCTTCCATAGGTGTCGAATTTTTTGCTGAATACATCACTTTGGATTTGTTTTCATTCATTTTTGACCAACATTCATTTATGAGGTTCCAGAAAATTTCTTATGCTGAAAAAGAGGAGCAAGACCGTGTTCACAGTCACGTTTATTATGTGCAATACGTTATCCTGATGCTGACATGACTTGTATCCCTGGCATTAAGCCTTTAAAGAATACATGCCTATATAATAAACTTTGCCACTGGAACACGTAACCGCAAAGGTGGTTGCTTCTTCCAGTGCCAAACCAACAGTGAAAGAAAAGTTGAAGCTTTGACATCCTGTTTCACTACAATTAATTCGTTTTAAAAAATTCTCTATGGTTGTTGTTGATCCTTCAGCTCGTCCTGTTCAGCCTAGCATAATCTTTCCTTTGAGTCAGTCAAATTTTGCTTGTGGCCGTATTTGTTTCAAACGTTTCTCTCGGATTTTCCTTGATTTTCTGGCCCTCAAAACAATCGTTTTCGAAAATCGGACCCATTTACTGTTGTCCTCAAGTCAAGGATTATGACACACATTTTAGCTTATGCTGAAAAGAGTTTCTTTGATTTTAAACATCTTTTAACTAACGGTATCGATTTTTGATGGTTTCTGCTGATATCCAATCATCAGTAGTTAGTCAATTGCTGATTATCCTGCTTTCCAATCCCTTGGTATTCACAAACCGTCAGTTCAACGTATATTTCAATTCAATATATTATGATTTTTATCAAAATTGTGTGGGCAATATATTTCTGCAGCTCTCCTTTTTGCGATATGTAATTTTTTTGTGAATAAGATAGGTTATGTTTTTAAACTACTCTTGCGATATCTGGTCGAGGTTCCGGGCGTCGTGAAAAAACAGCAACAAATTTAAGCTAAGGTCTATCGAGTCTATTAAGGTCCATCCAATTGACTTTGAACGGTTTTCCAGATGATTGTCCTGCTCTTTCTTATTTTTTGGTTAGAAAAGGGTTTATGGGTTCTTGCGAAAGATGAGTATGCTCTCATGGTCTTACTGGGATTTGAAATAAAGTCTTTTCTACGGAATATCTTTGAAATACCTTCCGTCATGCACTATGTCATGTTTGAATGTAGTGATCCATGTCCCCTTGTGGATATGTTCATGTGGGAGGCGGACTCCGGTTATCACTAGTTTTCTGCAAAACTCAAAGTCAAAGCCCGTACTCATTTGAAAATTCGTTGACACTTCGTCCCTCGATTATGACTCCAGTGGAACTGTATTCATGATTCAAGGTGCGAGTCGCTTTCGTTCCTAACCATTAGAAGCTCCTGTTAGCCTTAGTGGTCGGTAGGTTGCACTTAAATGAAAGGTCCGGTAGAAGGACTGCATATATAAAGGGCATATAAGTATTTCCCGCCACCCAGTGCCCCATTAGGAATTGGCGACTAACGAAGATTCAAAATCTAGAGTATCATCGACCATATTGCGATGGATCAGCAGAATTTGTACGATCCATATCCAGATACAAAATGCTGTTTTGCAGATATATTCGTAAAAGGTACCAGGTATGTGCTTATAGTTTTTTTTCCAGTTTTTCAAGGTTTAAAAATACGTAATTTTCATGGGGAAACTTTTTTAAATTCAAAATACTGACCATCGGCTTCTACATATTGCGCCCATCTTTCAGGAAAGTTATTAGTACCATTCCAGAAAAACTGCTTGTCTTTTGCGGAATACCATTCGTCGAGCCACATTCCGACTTCCTCGAAATCGCTGAAGTGCTGAAGAGATGAAAGTCAGATGCCGCCAAATCTAGGAAGCACGGTGGGTGCACTCTTACAAATAACTTTGGTATTTTCCATTTAACGTTCATTCCATTCATGCGGGGCAAATTTACCGAGTTTATTGCTCGTAAACATCTGCTGATCGTTTCCTGTCACAAATTCAATGCTTCTGCTAATTGGAGTTGAATTTGAGTTGGGTCATCATGCAATAACTCCTGCAATTCCTTCTCTTTGAATTTTCGTGGCCTATCAGACTGCTCACTGTCTTTCACATTAAAACTGCCACTTTTGATTTGTCAAAACCATGTATTACATATCCTAATTGATGGAACTTGTGCACCGTATGTTTTTCGAGCAAAAGATTATTTTGACCAGCTTTTTTCTTTTGGTTAAACAAGAAAACCAACGCGTACCGCAAATGTCATTTTTCAGGCACAAAGTTCGACATGATTGATCAACACGAAAAAACACTCACACTAGTTTTGGCGAACTGAACTTGTGTTTGTTTGTAGCTAAATGTCAGACGATCGAAATGGCGCATGTGTCAAAATAATATGCTGCGTACTTTTCATTGGCGCCATCTCTAAGTAAAACAAGAATAAACTTATGGCACCTACTTTTTGGAATAGAAATCTAGTGAATTCGCTTTATCTTTTGAGTTTCTTTTTTATCAAAAATTTTCAATTAAAGCGGGACAACTAAACGACAGTTTGAATCAACATATATTTAAAACGTACTTTTGTCCTTGCTTTTTGAATTTTCGTAAAAAATCTCTTTTATACTTTGAAATTTGAGGTTAATGCATGAGCTGTTAGGTTATGGTATGTTCTCCGAAAGTTTAATAAATAATCAAGTGACATTCAAGAGTAATCGCTACTAATTGCAACTTCTAACAATAAAGGAAAACTAAATAAATGGTCTTATTAAGATTTTTTTTCGTATTCTTTCTCTAAAACGGATTCTTAAGGACTAGATGATTTCTTCATAATGAAGCTTTAGCATTCAAGTAATTGAAAAAGTTTTTCCCTCAGGAAGTTGATCTTGTTCGTCTTTATTTAGATTATAAGTGAGGCGGAGTGAATAGAAAGTTTGTTAAGAAAAAGACCTGAGTAACTTCATTGGCCGTCGTCCTGGAGGATATATTATCGATTGTTATAAAAGATACTCCATTATTTATTGCTGCCGATCGATGATATCGTCATGTTGACTCCTACCGCATCTCTCGACTGTCCTAACTGAAATATTGTTCCACGCACTTGATATCCTTAAGAAATAAAAGTGGCAAGAAGGAAAAACTAGCTTTGGCAGGCAACAAAAAGTCAAAAAGTAAGCAAAAAATAAAGGCTCAGCTTTTCACTTTTCCGGTGAAGTGCTAGCCCATACATATTTTCATAATCTTTGCTATTGCAGTCCGTTAACTTCATCTTATCTCATAACAAATCAACAGCATCATTATCATTGCCACTCGCTGCTTCCGTAACGACGACTTGATATCCACTTGAAGGAGTAAGGAAAAGAAAGGAAAAGCTCGGGTGTGTAAGTCATGGAGAGTAGTGATGATGATGTTGACTATAGAAAGCAGGTTTTCTCAACGAGGCCATCGTTTCAAGTCTTAAGTGACGCGAAGAGGCTGAACAGGATTCTACTTATGTTTGTGCTAATGGCACAAAGCATCTTTGTGGCCATGCCACTGGCATAATCGCAAAACAAATAGCCCTTGAAAGGAGAAGATGAGCTTGAGGTTTGAAGTCAAGCCATCTTTGTCATCATCGTTGTCGTTGCGCCACTTTGTCTCGTCCATCGTGCAGTGTGTGTATTTATTTTTCTTCTTCGGGCCAGGACGAAAATGGAAAGTCTAATTCAACAATAAAAGATTCTCCGTGAAAGGCCATACGAAAAGGCTGCAAATGAATGCGATAAGCTGCCCTCGAAAGGTGAAAACATAAGCGGAAAAGGCAAAGTTTTCTAGCGGGGCGCAGCGACATGTGTGGATTCATGTGTGAAATGAAAGTGAAAAGTAACGAAAATTGAGCTATTCACACATACTAGATGTTATTAAACTGCAAAGTGTTGTCGGGTGAATGCTGTCATCAGAGAATTTCCAGAAAATGTTGGGATTTCAAAAGGATTCTCCGACTATAGACAGCCACGGCTCCGACAATTCCTGGAATGGGGCTTGCTCACGATTCAAGTCTTTGACGGGATACACAGCAACTTCAGCTCGCCGATAGAATAATTTGGTGAGCTATGAAATTTTCGAAATTGAAAATCGGTTGGAGTTTCATTTCTGCGTAAATATAACCTGAAAATATCCTTTGAATGTCCTAGCAGTGTCTGTGCTGCTATATTTGGGAAGTTTGTCACCTATAAAGCGAAACCAACGAGAGCATATTGTTATAAGTCCAAGCACGTTCCGACCTTTATGTAAGCAAAATTTCAAGGCAATTATGCCGGAGAAGTAGCAAGGACTAGCATATTAGACAACACTGACACGATAAGATGCTGCCTTTGGAAAGAACAGAAACGGCTTGCACAACCCACATAGGACATTCTCACCATCAGATTTTGTGTCGGCAATAAACATGTCAATTTAGGTCTTTCCATTTTTTTCCCTCTCGGCTCCTTTCATTTTCACGTGCTTTTTTTTCGTTCTCGTTCCACCGTTTGTTATTTAGGACAAATACAAACATACTTAGAAGCCAGAGAGGACATGTGTCAGAGACACATACGCCTTCAAGTATGATAAATAAATATTTTCCACTCCAAACACTGTTTCATACCACCCATTGTCAGCTCTATACGCGCTCGAGGCTTATGCTTTTGCCTCCACCTTTAGCAAACCTAATCTTTCTTCAAGATGAATCCTGATTGTGTTGCGTTCAATGTGAAGAAGGGCACATTCAGGAGAGATTGGAGATAGAAGAGACAGAGACGGAGGAGAACGAGCAGTACAAGAAAGAAAAATATTTTTTTTCGATGACGATAATATTTGATAAGTGTGTTTTCTGTTCGTCTTACATAGATAAAAGGAGATTCTATTCCTGTGTGGTAAAAGTTCGTTTCGGGGACGCTTTCTTTCCTTCTTCAAAGCTGTAAAATATTGTGCACATTCGAAGAAATTAGGTGTAGGCGGTGTAGAAGGTGAATGTCTCGAGGGATGTGTATCTTTGTCTTTAGACTGAATCCTGGCGCTGAATATACGTTTTGAAGAAACATTTATTGCTGAAGGATTTCGGTGTGATAAGTCTGGTTAGAAATGCATTGGAAATTATCCTGATATTTAAAAATTCCTTAAAATGCGAATCCAACTATTTAATTAATCCAATTTTCAACCTGAATTCAAGACAGAGTATTGTAGCGACATTAGGCGCCAGTCAAAGGCTGATTAAAAACAAAATAAATAAATAAATAAATATTTGATCATATAATCATTGCGTATAATATTCGAGTATAGTCGAATCCACACTTCAATAAACTTTACACAAACCGCTAAACTTCTAGTTTAAACCAGGACCTGAAGTAGAAGGTCCTGGTGCAATACAAGTCCTCATCCAAAATATAAATAAAGTTTTATTTTTATTTATATTTTGGTAATGTCATCCATTTTTATTTCGACGGAAAAAACTTTTTACAACAATGAATAAAATATCCAAAGTATTCAAAATATTTTGTTGAAAATATTCACAAGGACACTGAAAAAATCAAATTTGAAAAACAACAAAAGGACAAAGATCACCTGGTTGAAATATACAAATGTTGGATAAATGTTTTGCCTTTTTTTTGGATTTTTTTAGTGTTCTGTCAAACCTTGTATTCCAAAACAAACAGAAGACCGAAAGGATTAAAACGATTTGAAAGTCACTATTCAACATTCAAGAACTTGAATGTGAAAATCAGAGAACCCAAAAGCAACAACAGTGTAAAAATTAATGAGATACTTGAAGCTGTAGCTGACACAGTTCGTCCTTAAGCAATGTCATAATATCTCATCTTTTGTTTTTTAATAGAAGCAGTATCCTTGACATATTAATAAGGATATATATATAAAAGAAAGACGTGAAGTTCATTATTGGCTAAGAAGAAACGAGAAGATTTGCAATGATTAATTGTTTTCTGATAGTATGCTCCTTGTTCGTTCAGTTCAGTTGCTTCATCTACTCTTCCGTCTTCATTTCTGCATCGTAAACTTCCCTTATTGTCGGATGTTGATAAACTTACGAATAAATAATGAGGATGCAACATTATCTGATGTTTGGTGAATAGTTAGTTTATTTAGTCGTTTTGCTTCACGCGCATTGAAAAAAAGGATGAAAACAAAAACTGAACGAGAAGAACTAGAAGTTAGGGTGGCAAGAATATGATGGCAAGATGATGTTGATGAGTATAAGAAGGATACTTCGTTATCAAGACTATAAATAATAAAGGTTGAATATTTGCGAATTTCCGAGGAATATTGTCTGACGTGAAATATCGCAGGATGTTGTTTCGTAGTTAAAGGATCGGAAGTCGAGTAGACAGTTTTTTTGGGGGTTGGGGAAAAGCTCTGCCTAGTTTTCGGAATGTGTTGAACGTGAAAAATCGTTCGAGCAAAACAAGAAAGCATCCGATGCTTTGAACAGCATCTTATGTTTCTTGGGAGTGTTTTTTTTCAAGATGACACAGATTGAGAGGAAATAATCTTTTTATCACGTTTGTCATCAACTACTCTATGACAGATTTCAATAATATAAACCATTAATTTTGGGTACCACGGTTTGGTTTGTAACTGATGCAAAACTCTTAACGACAATGAATAGTGCGGGATTTATTGGTAAGGGACGAACAGTCGTGGGCGTTGTAAACGGTGTTGGTTAGGAGTCATAGAAATTTAAGTTGGCAACACTTTTTCATGATAAGTATGGTGTGACAGCTGTCATTCGTTTTATGGTCAGTATGATTTGCGATTTTATCATGAACAGGTTGAACAATTGAATCGTCCGAACAACGTCTGCAAATTGTGCAAATTTATTTCGACAAAAACGGTTCTGTCCGAGAAACTCAGTGTGCACTTCGTCGATTTTGTAGCCTTCATAATCGCCCAAAAGGACAATCAAATTTATCATTGAATCTTTCGGCACCACGTTCACTTTCACTGATAAAATGTATGCAATGACGAAACCGTAGCAGCTGTAGTGCGTAGTATCGATTTACGGAAGGATTTTGATTTCCGGGATTATAAAATCCAGGATGGATTACAAAATCCATCTTGCAGGATTTGAAGCCGATCGACCGCTAGACACGGCGTAAATTCGAATTCCTAGGCTCAGGAACGTATTTCTGCAGATCCCGAATGTCATATGAAAATTTTGTTTAGCGATGAAGCTCATTTCTGGTTGAATGGCTACGTTAATAAACAAAATTGTCGCATTTGGAGTGATGAGCATCCGCGGGCCATTGTACAAGTACCGTAACATCACAAGAAAGTCACTGTTTGGTGTACTCTCAGTGCCGTTGGAACCATTGGTCTATGTGCCTTCAAAACTGATGCTGGGAATAAAATTATAGTTCATGCTGGCCACGGTAGAGCCACGACCAACGACGTTTTGAAACTGACATGGGATTGTTGCAAAGGAGCCCATGGTTTCAAAAGGATTGCGCGACATGCCATACAGCTCATACGACCGCCAACTTATAAGTGCATAATTTCTCGTTTTTGACGTATGAACACGACTACAAGTTCTTGTCATTTGTCACCGCTGGACTACTTCCGGAAACGTCAAATCACTTGTCCACGCTGACAAGTCCGAGACGTTTGATCAAGTGGAAGACAATATTCACAAAGTTATAGGCGAAAAAGGGCCCCGAATTGTTGGTTAGGGTAGGCGAAAATTGAACCTGTTAATTAGACTTCTTGCGCGTCAATAATGGCGCTAATAAGCCAAAAATCATATTCAGATATAAACGCAGAGAAGTATCTTTCCGAAAAAATTCATGAGGTTTTAGTAAGTTCATGGCAATAAAAACAGTTGATCGGACCTTTTTCTCATTTTAAAGTTCTATACCTCTCAAAAATACCCTTTGCAAGGATAGGAGAATAATGGTATAAAGATAATTCTTTTAAAGAATCGAAAAAATCTATTTTTCGAATGAAGAATCTTCGTCTTACTTGCCTTAAACTGAGGTTTGACAACGTACGAGGAATAGATGTGTAGAAACAATAACAACCACCCTCTGAAAATTGGACATTTCTTTGTCATATGTTCTTTATTGTTCAATAGAGTTTGATATCGGTCAATTCTGGGTTTGGTATCCCGACAAACCAGAATATCGACAAACCGATTATGGAGGGATTATGAGTTGCTTTTAGGTGCACAACCTTATCTCAAATTTATGTGGACTTTTTTTTGTGTCAAAGAGTAGTTTTTCTGTGTCATCTTCAACAAGACACTTAAAAATTTCGAGGATGTGCTGCTTAAACACGCTGGTCTCCATATATTTTTCCATCTGAGCGATATTTCTTGCACAGCAGCCCCCGCAAGAACTCCATACAAAAGAATAAGCTTCATGAACATTTTTTAGATACAGAAGTAGATTCTAGATCTTAGGCCTCAGTTTCTGTCGGAATCATTCTTGCGAAAGCATTTATGATGTCTCCTTGATATCAAATTATTTTTGAAGTTTAATATCCAGGACCATACGTACATTTTTTGTATGCCTCTTTGGTATCACTTTTTTCTCAACTGCCAGTGACGAGGCACAGAAAAGTGGATGAAATTAGTGAACAGGACGAGCACCAGTTTTCTTCGAATCCTTACTGAGTTTCTTTTACTTATAGGCGATTGTCAGACAAATCTGAAAATTTTCAGTTTCGTTGAGCCAAAGTACTTTGATCGTAGTTGTCAACATTAGGAAATATCACGAGCCGCACGGAGATATGTCAAGATCACACGGATAGGCTGTTAATGTTGTTTTTCTCGAGTATTGTGATACCTTAACTCTTCATGGTGGCGATAATGACAATGAAGTCGAAGTGGTTAACGTGGACACCTGCCGTCAAGGCCTAATTCCACGGTGTCCACGGAAGGGTTTGAAATATTGTGTCAACCACCACTCTAATGATATGAAACAAGTTTCAATCTTGGGTCCCAGCTTGATTTAAGCTGTCTGGGTTCCTGAACAAGATATCTTGAATCAAGATACTTTGGGCAACATACTTTCAAGCCTTCGAAACCACAACCACAACATTTAAGTCAGGTTACGCTCCTTATCGTGTGGGGGCTGACAGTAACCAGTCATGGGCGTTCCCCGAACCCCTGGTAGTGATAAATTCTCTGATTGGGTTGCGTTTTTCTACAGTTTTTGCCCCAGTTATACGGGACTCATTGCCTTTCCTAACAGTCTCGTGGAGTAGGGTCGACAGTCCAAAGACTGAAGAGACTAAGCCGCAGTTCAGACTCATCAGCCCACCCCCTTCGTTAGGTGATAATGTCAATATTTCTTGCTTAGTTCTTTTCGAAGTTTCCAAATAAATTTCTTGTTGTTTCTCTGTCCTATGCCGGCCAATTTTTTTATGGTCCGCCAGTCCTTTATAACGCAAAAAACGAAGCAGCATCGCTCGATATTTTTTAGTAAAATCTCTACCACCTTTTCATTTATGTTTTACCCCCATCTTTTAATGGTTTTTCAATAGTTTTCCTACAAATTAGCTGCCAAATTTTCAAATTCCTTCTCCTCTAAAGGCTCTTAACCAGGCAACGGGTTCAAATGTAGAATCCTTTCCCTTGATAGAAGCCTTTTCCGTTCCCACCTTTTTTTGAATGTTTTTCTGTTCGTTCTCAATGCGCACGTAAGTAGTATAGTATAAAGTCCTATAATATTTTTTGTAAATATCTTTTAAATGATCAACACATCTGACTTCCAGGATAAACATTAAAGCCATTATTTACAATATACGACAGTAATTTAAGTGCTATTCCCTGTACCATTTCAAATAATTTTGCTCCCCTCACCAAATATGAATGATACTCATGAGTGCAAATAAAATAAAAAAGGAGTTCTAAAACAAGAACCCTTAGTTGTTTTTGTAACATTTACCACCTTTCAAATTCAACCCTATATTATTGGTAGGAGCAGTCTCACGGGAAAGGGAGCGGTTAGCTATTTCTCATTATAACGCAAAACTTTCAAAAGTACAGAATGCTACAAACGTTTGCATGAATTCGTTCGCTAAGAGAGTTCGCATTTATGTCCTTTAAATGTCAAGATTCTAACTTTTAACAGACAACAATCAAGAGCTAATAGAAATGAGGGTTGAAGTGTCTTTTTGAATTTTTGTACGAGTAACGAACATAAATTACTTATGAGGAAGCAAAAGAGAAATGAATTGAAGCAAAGCAGTTTTTTCCTGTCGTTGCAATTCGGTTTTCAAAAGGATTGAATTTCAAAGGTTGCCTGAGTGTTTTTTTGTTGTTGTTTGGTATAGCAACGTGAGCTCTGAACTTATTAAGCGGCCTGGACATGAAAAGATTGACCAAAGAAATCATTTCAGACGTGCTTGGAAAATGAACAGAAAAAAATTGACGTTATTTGCCGGGACATTATTACAGCTCCATGTTTCTTCATCCTTCGAAATTTGAAAGTCTATCCAAGTTTATGAATAGGTACTCACCACACCACAACTGCCTATTTGTGCAGGGAAGGTCTCATGCTACACACGATCATAATGCATGCACACATAAGGATTATTGTGCAGTAAAACGTTTAAGTTTGAATGTCCCTTAGACACACACGTGCCAATTAAATGTGATGCATTCAGAGTTCAAAGGAGCGGATATGAACTCTTTCGCTACAAACGCGAGTGAATGCTGTTGGGAAGGGTTGTTTGGCAATCGAAATAAATCACAATTTGGTAACATTACGCTCTATTACATGACGTTGCTATTATATGGACTGGTATTTCTGCTATCAACAATTTATCCTTTTTACATGTCCTCGTTGGACATGCTCTCACAGGGGGATTTCCATTGAAAAATGTTCTGTTTGATTTCTTTTGCGAGAATTTAAACGACACGTACGAACATTTATGCTTTAAAGTTGTATTACCCGTTCCGAGTTATGAAATTGAAATGCGTCGGGAAGCATAATACGAAAAGTCCTGATACGCGTATTGCTGAACGTTTAGAAAAAAAAACAATTAATTTTCAAACAGCGATTCGGATTGTTATAAGTTGAATCGTTGTCCGGTCGAATATGTTTGTTCAATTAATCCATTAGGAAAAGTTTCATTCCAGTTCTTCCATGCAGAAAACTTCGCAGCATTTTTCCAGATACAGGAATCAGATAAAAACGGAAACCATTCATTTTCGTCTATTCTGAATGAAGCAAATATCATGTAGTCCTCTTTAATTAAACCCTCTAATTAAATTTCTAAATCTGTTTTTAATCTTCTCTACAATCGTGGCCAAGATATTAACGTTACGCTCAACATTATACGCCAAATACATTCGCACACACTTTAATTCGGCTCAGTCAGTTGCAATCCTTATAAAGGGACTCGCAACACTCCGCATCGCCGAGCAAGAAGAATAGAACATACATTCATAATAATCATCGCGGGATTTATTCCATTTATGCTAGCGAGGCTATGCTAGCTGGCTGGCTAAAGGAGCGACTCGGTATTCTGGTCGTTGGCAGAGAACAGTCAGCAGATTCCATAAATTTATCTCTCGATAAAAGTCTGGATTCGCACCAAAGTTGGCATCCTTGCTTGCTTGCCCGCACACACACATATATCTGGTGCTCTATAGTTTGTCGAGTTCTGTGGCGGGAGGAAAAAAATCCCGGTTTTCCAGCTTTCCGTGCCAGGAGCCTTACCATACATTCAAACATACGCGCAGTCCTTTTTTTTTTGCATTCGGCATCATTGATGTAACTTAGGGCTGGAATTAAAGTCAGATAAAAGTTAATCCATAAAAATTCACTTAATGACTTTTTGTTCAATGGCCCCTTGGTAGAAGCGTGAGAATGATAGTGCGCTGGGATGTAAGTGACAATTTCGAGGGGTTTCAGTAGAATATATCACGAGAAATCATCGAAAGATAAAGGATATTATTTTAATTGCATGCTTAATGTTTTCAGGTTATTTTTCACCGATCTATGGGAATTGAATGCCGAATATGGTTTTATGAAGTAGATTAGCTGGTCATGTTTGAAAAGCAAGTTGGCTTAAAGTCCTTTTTTCCAGTCAGGATTTGAAGTTCACGGTTTCCTGCTTATATGATCTGCTTGTATGTAATGTGCTGAGCAGTGAAGAGAAAAAAAAACATGTTTGAATGAGAAGAGAGTGCGAAAAATGAGATAACCAGACTCAGACAAATCTTCAAAGGATTCCGGATTAGTAGAGTAGCTAAGCCAACTTATCTAATATTTACAAGAAATAAGAACCGACCTAAACGAAAATTTTTGATATTTCATGGTGATTCGAATAACAAGAATCCCTTCAACAGCGCAAAGGAAACCTAGGCGTTTCAAACCAGTTAAGTAAATATTTTTGTTTTTTATAATCTAATACCTATTTCCATTATTCAGCCCACAAGAACATCTCTTCACCTTAATTCTAAGGACATAACTCTGCTATTATTTTGGCATGCTCAGTGCGCTGTGTGTCCTGTTTTCTTCTTTTCATGAAAGCTATGCCTGTCAGGCGTCATTACTGCCTTTTCAAATGAAATATGTAGTGTCAAGACTTAGATTTTCAGATCTTCAGACTGATGACTTCTAAACCTCCTCAAAAGCTGGGTCAGCCTGGGCCCAGTCTTTTGATCCTTTCATCTGCTCCACAGTCTCAGATGGTTGAGTAGAGTTGTCTACCACCTCACTTTCCCTGAATTGTTGCCGTTCCTCAAGTATGTGTCCTGTTTCATCAATAACCATTGCTTATTTGTAAGTCTATTTACGTAAGAGGCAGATTCTGTGTCGCTCTCTAGCAACCAGGGCAGTAGGCAGTGGGCAGCGACTGTCCAGTATGTTGATGTCATCTGCAGCGCTCCAGTAGGCAGTGCTTGGGCCATCCGTTTTCAGTATATCTCCTAGCGAAACTGAGCTGAATACCTTTTGACAGTAGAAAAACGCAACCTGCATGCAACCATGTTCTTTAAAAAACACCTTAATTTTGGACTTATCCCTTGTACAATGGGCAACAATGTGATCGAAGGGCGTCCAAAATTTTTTCTGAAAACAACAAGTAAAAAAGGGCCCCTGTAGTATACTTTTTACCCGTAGTAATAATAAGGTGTAATTTCTGAATAGGGTGCTAACCGGGGATAAAACCTTCGATAATGTATGTCAGTCATGAGGTAGAGAAATCGTCAATCGTAATGACACATAAATAAATCGCTCAGTATATCAAGAAAAATTTTTCGCAGAAAACTTAAAGCTTCTTCTTCTTCTTCTTCTTGTTTTCCATAGCACTACAGCACCTCTTGGGCCTTCGTTACTGTCTTGTTCCATTGACGGTGACCACCGTTTCTTCGAGTCAGACCAGCATTTCCTCGGTTTCCCTACTGGTCTCCGCACTTCATTTCTCCCAACGAATACCTTTGAGGGTATCAATTATTCATCCATGTGATTCACATGACCATCCCATTGCAGCTTTCTCAGTCGTACAATCGTTTAGACTATCGGTTCGTCAAAAATTTCATAAAGCTCATGGATGTATCGTCTTCGCCATTGATCCTCGTCCTTATTTTGTTCCAACTATCCGCCTCAGAACCCGTCGTACAAAGTACAAGTCGTACAAAATTTTGAGTACAAAACAGGAAGAGCACTTCTAACTTCCCGATCTAACGGTACTCGGCAAAATTAAGTGGAACGTGGTTGGCTCTCGTTTCTTCGTAAAAACGCAAAAAAATATGAATCCTCTTTCTATCTGTGTCTGTCAGAAGGTGTTCTCGCTGTTTATGTATTTGTATTTGACTCAAATATTCCAAGCGCATTGTTATTTGTGAGCAAAACTGTTTTGGGGGATAGAACATTATAGTTGAGAATTACAGAAAAGTGCCAAGAGATGCGAATGAAAATTCTCTTAAATTTAGCATTCTTACACCATGACTATCTATAACACGAGAATAATTATTTTCACATGCAGTTGAGCTAGAGATCCATCACGATCCGTCCACTTACCGTTTAATTTATAAGCTCTCTCTCTTGCAAAGCTCCCTTTATCTGCTATACGAGGTATTCGTATTTTTATTTGTTTGACAGCCTTTCGGGCATTTGACACTTTTTAAGTGATTTAATTATGCTTTGGCTGTAGTATGTTGAGTTCGTTGATCCTCTCTCTGCTCAGCCAACCATCTAATTTTTGGGACAGCTTCAATAGCACGTATTCAATTATACAACTGACAGTGCTAATTTTGGTCTTAGCAAACTTTCAACATCTCGTTTTGCATATGGAGAAGTGGCTTGAATATCAGCGCTTTGGTGTTCATAGAAAGGTGATCAAGAACTCATAGGCTAGTTCAATGCATAGACGGATGAAGAAACGAGAGAACTTATTCACATGCCTAACATTATCAAACTGTTTTCCGGTAAAAGTTTGGAGCAAATTCAATCTCACTTTCATAGATGGGCTTTCTTCATACTTTCAGAAAAGACGGGAATAAGTGACTCCAATTTGGGAAAACTAAGTGTTTCAGTGATATTCAATACTACAGGCCATTTAATTAATCGCCATGTGCATACAAAATTTTTGAAAGTTTACAGGGGAAGGATGTTGAAAAATATAACTATTTTAGGTATGAATGAGACCTGTCAGTTTGTGCTTTGAAACTGACACCATTGGATAAGAATTGAAGTGAACTTCAAAACATTTCTGTATGAACTCAAAAAGACCCCGCTTTCCTTACAAGATGTTCTTGATGTACTGAAGGATGGTCCTTGATTATAACGTGCGCAAAATTCATCAGGCTTAAAATTAGAAGGGAAGGGCAACGAACTTATTCATGGAACCCCGACGGTCTTGTGTGAAGTCAATATGACATCAGTGACCCTCTAAAACTTTGTAGTATATGTATAGCTTGTATGGGATTTTTTGAAAGAAAATGTACGATACCTTGCACTGGGACGCAATGGAGACTGAAAACTATGGTTTTCCTTCGGTATTCTTATAGGTTATTTGGCAAGCAGTTGTTACTGTGTTCGGCACACCTAATAAGTAAATAGTAAATAAGTAAATTTTTCCTCGGTTTGATGGGAAGAATTATATCCTTTTCGTACGGTAAGCACTATGTAATATCAACAGGTGACACGAATACTGTGGTCATACGAACAGTAAGGACTGGAGGTTATATTGCAAACATTCTTTCCATATGCAACACAAAATGAAGGATCATTTGGCTACGGTGCGAAAGAGGAATATATGTAATGAAACATCTATAGGGTTTTTCAAAAGTATCGGAAATATTCGATCAATAACATGTCTGAAATTATTGCCCGCTTCAAATTTCCTGGCAAACTTTGGAATTTCTTTTTAATTTGGCTTACAATCTACGCATCTTTTACCAGCACAATTTAAAGAATTTAAAAAGCTTGCAGTTGACTAAGCTGAGATGCAATTACTTCTAGTCCAAAGTCAGGCGAAAAAAAAATCTGTCTCTATGACTCTATACCCTCAAATAGGTATTGCCTGCAGATATTTAGAGCATTTTTGATGCAAGAGGATCTGCTAATGAGGACTTTAAAACAATACGTTAAATTTCTTTGACATTATTGAGCTTGAGACCTTTAAAGTGAAAGGTTTTTGGAAAAGACAAATACTCACAATCGCATTTTTAAATAGTAGAATAAGGTTCTCAAAGTTCATATTTTGAAATAAGTTTTTTTATGAATGTCTTCCAAAAGTGTTCTAAATTGGATAAAAATGCAAATTCTCATCAAAAATCCATTCGTTGGGCTACGGTCTCGCTGAATCGTCAGAACTTTAAATGTCAAATAGAAATGAAGTTGTGATCAGAAAACGTCGTCAAAAACCACTTGGAATGGTTAGTTGGTCATTGCTAACTTCTATTTCTTCCAAGTACTACAGACACTCTCAGACCTTCGCTTCCCGCGGCAATTGCCTCCAACCGTCTGGGTCGATTGACCGCGTCCTCCAATTTTGAAATCTAAACAGCGATGAACTGGCTTTCTTAACATAGTCACACCAGCATTTCCTCGGCTTCCGCACTGGTCTATGTCCTTTAGTTCTTCCAACGAATTTTTGGATGTGTGTTCTGCGTCCATGCGATTCACATGGCCAACATTCTACAGCTTTCGGAGTCTTACAACCGTTGAGACCTCTGGCTCACTTCCTGTAGCAAGTGCGTCCAACTGTCTGCGTCGATTGACCACGTCCTCTAATTTAAAAATCCGAACAGCGATGAATTGTCTTCCTCAACAGAGTCAGGCCAGCGTTTCTTCGGCTTTCGCAGTGGTCATCGCCCTCAAATTTGTCGAACGAAATTTTGGGTATGTGTTCAGCGTCCATGCGATTCACATGGTCAGCCTACTCCAGCTTTCAGAGTCTTACAACCGTTGAGACGTCTGGGTTGTCAAAAATTTGGTACCGAATTTGCTTTAAGGCATAAAATGTATTTGCGGATGCGTGGACCATTTAATTATTAAAAGATTTTCAATGTCAAATTTTTCTTGAGGGCTGATCTTCTGCAAACACGCTTTGACATCTGACTTCGAAATATTAGTTTAATCAAATAGTGAGCTTAGTTACAATTGGCTCCTTAAAATGTGCGAACATCAAGTAAGGCCCGTTTTTGGCAGGTTTTTGGATTAGAACATGATCGATATGACTTGTCATCCGGTGACATCGAGGTCATTTTATGTATGCATCGATGTGGGCAGCAAATCGAACGTATGACTAAAATTCTGCTACATGCGAAGACAAAAAGGCTTTGGCCGTGGTCGTTTGTTTCATCGTGGAGGCTATATCCTTCAGTCCTGCCCTGATGGCATAGGTCATAGCCAACTTTAGCGTTAAAATCACCCAGAATGATTTTTGTGTCGTTTGTAGACAATGAGTCGACTAGTTTTTCAGGTGATTGTAGAACGTTTCCTACGTCTTTTTTCGGTCGGACTGTGTCAAATCAGTCAAGTTTTGAAGAAATTTTATACAGACCGCGCACAACTATTCATTGACTGTTTTGGAGGCATTAATATGCGATTTGAATTCCCTGTTCACAGTGAAGACCACTCTAAAGTCTTGCTTTGCGGTGGTCTTCCCACTTTCGAATTTCGTTTGCGAATATATATCTTTGATATCACTTTCAGATCAGTGGATCCATTCAGGCCAGTATGTTTAATTCATATTGGCTGGCCTGTTGTAAAAGTTCCTTAACAGCGTCAGGGTTATTCAGTGATCTGACATTCCTAGAACCAATGACATAATCCTTTTTCGGTTGTGAGGTGGTTGCCGTAGGCCCAATCCGTTCCGAGGCTCTGCTTTAGAGTTTGAAACAATCAAGAGGTTGTGCGGACGGGGATGGGGACTTAATCCGTCGATATATCTCAACTCCGGTGGCATGGCTATTGCTTTGATTACGTTATCAGGTGACGAATACTCGCCTTAACCCTCTTAGGTCTGTAAAAGGGAGGCGTTAATTGAATGTAGTAGCAGAGCTGTAGGCATATTTACAGTTATTGGCATTTTAGGCATTTCATGTGCCATCATTAGGGAACCAGCAAATTCTATAGGCTACATCGTGACCATTTGCTACCACTTATTCGTGGGATTTGGGATGAAAAATCATAGAAGCTGTGGGTTCCTCCTTTTTTCTCAACTGGACGTGAGACCGACTTTGGCGGGGTTCACGAATGCTAACTATTGAAAGAAAAATAAAGAGAAAAATAAAGAGATAAAAATAATGAGAAAAATTTTAGTACTTGACCCGTAAGTAAGTGGCTGAAAATTTCATCAGAAATGCTATAACAAAGGGAAAAAAATTTCAAAAATGTTAGTGCAACGATTTATCCGACAAACATCGAAAACTTTAAAGAATGGTTAAGATATTATCAACGTCTTAGGGAAGAAGGCTTTACGGATAGTATAGACCGTTGAAATACTCAGTCAGTATTTTGGTTAAGGAATAATCGTAGATAAATTTGCATCTAAAGTAAACTATTGACCACCCCTGCAATCCACGTTGGAGAATCTGAAAGTTATGGTATCTGGTGGTTGAACGTTAAAATTACGGAGAACGTTATTAGGGATAATATTCCCACTCCGATCGCAGAATGTCTAGAGGGTCAAGACTAATTTCCGATCAAAGAACAAGTTGTAGTGATACAAGATGAGCTTATACGAGCTTAAGACCTTTTGAACCGATATGAGAAAATTTTGGACAGCTGTGGCTTGACTGGTTAGGAAGATGTCAACCCAATTGAAAATGTGTGGCCCCTGTAGAAAATGAGCGTAGTCATGTATCCTCGTACCCTAAAACAGGCAGGACTTCATTCTAGGCTTTAAAAGCTGAGAATGATTCAGTCAACGCTCCAATAAAAACTAGAGAAGCATTGGCCAAACAGCTATAGGCTTGTACCTGCTGGCTATGGGGCTTTAGGTATGGCATCCTTAACATATATCCAATTATCTTAACCCATAGTAGCATACGAAATTGGGACCCGTTGCATAAAAGGTACAGCTCCAACGACAGGACTATCCGACACAGCATGGACTTAACACCTTTCGTCTCAAACATACACAATTATTTTTAAATACTCGATTATTCAAAACATTTTGCAAGGATCTTATTACAAGTCAACGTCCTGACTTTCGCCGAAACGCAATTCCATTTTAATGGAAAACGAGCTAAACGGCGAAAGTATTATTCAGCTATTGTCTAAGAGATGGGATATTAACATCTTAAGCCTTGGGCACATTTACATTCTGCACAGCCTCTGTTGCTAAATATTCACAGCCAGACACAAAAGCTGGAATAACGCCTAATATAATGCGCAAAAGGCCATATCGTTATCCAACTCTCATAAATATAAAAATTTTTCAAAAAAGAATGAAATCGAAGAGAAAAAAAACGAAGAAAATCATCATCCGAATCCATAGAAATTCAGTATCTTTGACTGGTTGGAAGTTTAAATGTCTTTTGCTCTCGGTGAATCTGTCGTTACCATTCTTGCTTTGCTAAGGAGCTTGCTTGTAACCAGGCTCCCTCCACGTGCTGCTGCTACTCCTACTGCTGCTGCTGCTGTTGGCTGGCAAAAAGAAATTATATCGACAGATGCGAAAGCGAAAAATCGTTCAGCGTAAATCTTTGCCAAAACCTATTATCGAAAGTCGTTAGATTTTATTGCTCTTTCGAAGAAGAACTTTTTGAACGTTTTACGACAGTTTCGGTTTGAGTCAGATGAGGGTTGAGCAGTATCTGTAGCAGACTGTCTTTTAGTATGTATTTAGTGGGCAATTTTATATGTGAAAAGTATGTTTGAGAGATTGATAGAAAGATGAGAAAGTTTTAGGCTATTTTGCATAATGAAAATTGTTGAATCAAATTTTCACGTAATGTATTTATATCAATGTTTCTAATATGTTATTTTATCTGTTCTCTCTTTGCAGGTAAGAAAACACATTTTTTCGAGGGAAATACTTTATTGGCGTACAGATAAGTAGAGGATCATTTTCATTGCAAATACGGGAAAATATGCTCCCAGAGCATTGGATCTTTTGACAAATATTAATTTAGGAATTTGGAAGCCATCAATTACGTTGATCTCGAAAAATTATACCCAAAACAAGATGTTTTGGATAAGGATAATGATTTGTATTTCACTTTGCACTCTTATTTGACAAGATTGACATGGTAATGTCATAATAACACTTAGCTGTCATACTGTGTCCTATAGCTGTCATATCATGTCGTACTGAATTTTGTTGTTGTTTGTCTCCGCCAAGCCATGTTTTTTTGTTGTTGGGGACCGATCTTGGCTGTATACAGCCAGATGTGCAAGGTCCAGCAAGGGGACGCAAGCAAGACCCAGCAACCAACAGAGAAATTTTTCGCCTGCGGCACCGAAAAAATCATCTTATTTCAGAAGCTTATTATTCTTATTATTGTTCCCGATCTAGTATGCTGGATACAGCATACGTTGGAATCAACATTTTCTCTCCATAGATGGCTTAGTCTTACAGTTTGTCTGACCAGGAGACTGTCAGATAGAGACCCCGGGGAGACCTCATAATTAAATGACCAGCAAGTATTCCGTCCTGTCCACGAGAACCCAATTTCAGCACAATCAATCTCATATAATTCCTCCATGTTTGTCTTCTCCATCTCCGCCGTCATCTTAGCCAGGTGTCTTTCGTTTGATTGCCTGACTTTTGACATGTTGTTCCAGGGAACTGTGACGCCTTAGTAACGCTACAGGGTCCTTCCGCTTGTTCTGCTCAAGCCAACGAGAAAAGTTGTCCTTATTTTCCTAGGCTATTCTAAACAGAAAGGCTTATCCTGTTTTTATTTCTCTGGTTTCACTATTACTGACAGTTTTTACATTTTGTTCACTCCAGCAGTATTTTACTTTGGGGCTCAACTTTTATTGGTCGTATGGTCTTGCGTTTCCCTCCAAGTTATGTGGGGTAGGGTCTATTTTATCTTCACTTGCTTCTTCCTTCACTTCCTTCTGTCAGATAAAGTGATTGCCTAATTCCTGGTCTTATCTTTAAAAGCTCCATATGCCGTGAGATTCCAAGCGAATATGTATTATTTTTTTGAGTCGTTTCCATGTTAACCTTAATAGCAACTATTTCTGACTGAGAGATCTTAGTCGGCTTCTTTAGCTTGTAACTATAGTTGAATTTGAGACAATCCCGATATAAAATTCAGCCATTGGTTTTCTTATTTATACAGGAGTGATTTGTGTCAATTGCAATAGCAATCTACCATCCTGTATCGGTTTTAATTCTTCCTTGGTCGGTAGATGGGTCCTGTTGGTTATATATTTTACGAAAATGTAAATCGTATCCATCTTATATAAACCATAAATCCTTTTCAATATAATCACGCTTTATTTTGACTCTATTATGTACCCTCTTACAGGACGGGACTACTTATCTCGCTGAATTTGTAAAAACTGTCGCGAAAGCAGGCTTTCAAAATAAGTTTGTTTTGTTTCTGATGATTTAAATTTGAATGTTGTTTCATAGAACTCGAAGCTTACAATTAGCCGAAAAAGCAAAACGATTACTTTTACATGTACAAAGGCTATCCGACAAGTACTTAGCCTACAAATAAAAAAAAAACTAATTTTGTGGAAAGTATGCAATTTATTTTGCAATATAATCTCCTTTTAGTTCGATACACTTGACCCAGTGATGCGTCAACTTGTCTAACATCATATTACAACAAAGTTTTCTCGAGGCCTGCAAAGTATGCCTCCGTGGCGGCGATTACTTCTTTATTTGAGGAAAATTTCTGCCCGGCGAGTAACTTTTTCAAGTTGAGAAACAAAAAGAAGTCGCATAGTATAAAATTTGGAGAATTGGGTGGATGTGGCAGCAGTCCGTAGCCCGATTTCATCAATTTAGCCTTGGCGAGCGCGAAGGTGTGAGCCGGTGCATTGTCGTGGTAGAAGAGCATTTTTTCTTCACCAAATGGGGCCTTTTTTTAATTCGGCGCCGAATCAGCCCAAAAATTCGACATAGTCCTGCCCTGTGACCGTTTTGGCCTTCTCCCGATAGTCAGTGTGTACAACGACCGATGGGACCGTCTCCGCCTTCTTCGGAGCAGGTTCATCGGATAAAGTCCAGTGTTTCGACTGTTCTTTGGTCTCTGGTGTGTACCATTGGAACCATGTTTCGTTGACAGTCATGTAACGATGCAAAAACTCCTTCGGTTTGCGCTTAAACTACGCCAATACTGCTTTGAAGTGGTCAGAGGGTTGCGCTTGTTATCCGGAGAGAGCAAGCGTGGCTCCCATATGGCCGATAGCTTTCTCATACAACAAATTTCATGTAGGATATGCGCCACGAAGTTTTTTGAGATGGCTACTATCTAAGCTATTTCGTACACTTTCAATCAGCCGTCTACCAAAACGAGACCGTGGATTTTTGTCACGTTATCGTCCGTGTTTGCTGTTCTCAGGGCACCTGGGCATGGCTTATCAAAAACGGAAGTGCGACCGCGGTGAAATTCGTTGAACCAGTTTTTGACGGTCGCCATCGAAAGAGACGCATCCAAGTGCTCTTTGATTTCGGTGCCACTTTCCCTTCCAAAAATAGGGATCTAATCACCGACCGATATTACTCCTTTTCCAGTTTTTTGAAATCAACGGACATGCTTGCTTTTACACCCCCTGAAAACAGAACTAGAAGTGCGATCCAACTGAAATTTCGTATGTAGCCGTCTACAGGAAAATACTACACTGTACTGTATTTCTCTTGCGATAGTGGCACCTTCGGCACTAAGGCTAAGTACTCATCGGACCGCCCTCGTAGATCATTTTCGAATTCCTGTGTATAACCATTTTATTATCTGTATTACAAGAAATTGGTTTATATGTCAATCCAAACCACCATCAAGTGGTATGAAATAACAGATCGATGGAATTATATTTCAGGAATCAACAGTTTTCGTTTGACACCTCTTTGAAGATAATCTGAAAGTAATTGAAATTTCACTAATTGACAGATTTCGTTTGACACCTATTTTAACGTATTTGATTGATTCATAAAATACATATAAGTTCAAAAAATTCTTTTTCAGAAAAATATATTTTTTTGGTTTTGATTTTTTTTCGCATGCGTAATCTTCAAAACTATAACGATAACGAGATAGCTCAGTACCGCGATCCCCTTTAAAATCGGGTTTTAATTGCTTTTAGGTAGTTGTTAGTGAAGTTAGTAGAAATTTTCTAAGTTTCTACCCTTATCACTGTTTGGACACGTACCGAACTCTCTATCACCTCTATCTCTATCACTAAACTCTTTGGATTTCTCTGACCCATTCACTTGTGCTACTGCAGACCTTCACATGCTGGGTCAGACTTCATAATTTTTGACGTATTTTCTATTAAAGGGACTTTAATTGAGTTAAAACCTTGCCTTATTCGACTCGATGTGTTTACTCGACTTTACAAGCAACCTTTTCGTGAAAACTCTTTCGATACTAGTTAGTTAGGCCTTTAAAGTTTCATTGGTTTCGTTGGTCTGTCAAAGGTGACTTCAGAACACAGTTTCTATGGGTTTGTAGATCAAATATTTTACTAAGCGTTAATCCTTGAACTTTGAATGAAAATTGTCCTTAGCTCTTGTTTTTAAGGTTCTTTGGCATATCCTGCAAGTTCTCGGGACGCAATCAAACTTGCGACAATCTTGATAAAATCAATCAGGTGATAATCATTACAGTTATGATCCGATCAGGCTTTTTTGACTTGGCTGGGTCGAAAAGCCTTGCAGTCCATCAGATATAGATGATCATAGAGAGAAAAGTCAGGATAATTTGCAGTCTCATTGTACTGAGAGCGACATGTATCCTGCGTCAGTAACATGTTGCCGTTTAAACGATAATCGGCAAACTCATTTTAAGCTGGCATTCTCACTTTAACCACTTGCATCTCATACCTTTGAACAAACATCCTGCTTCAAAGTATCAGAAGAGAGGAACCCATTTTGACTCTCCTCTACTTATACATATATGAAAGTTTCTAGCGTGGAAAATCAGTACTTTTAGGTTGATGTCTTCAGTGGGAAAATCGGAAGATTTTAAAGTCTTACCCATGAAAGCTTTTTTCTGCGAAATGAAATTGAAATTAAATTGTTTACGTTTTTCGTATTGTTGGGAATTTAAAAAAATTGCTAAGGACATTCAGCGTTATAATTGGCTTTCACATGTCATTTGACATATGGGCCGAAATTACTTCCTACAATATAACTGTTCTTTTAAACTTAAAAAGAATGTCAAATGGTGTTTTGAAAAGATTGTCAAATTGTGTAAAATCAAACTACGTTGACCAAGTGTTTTGACACAACGTTTGAGGTTAACAAAACCATGGAAATGCTTTGTTAATTGCATTGTCAGTGGTAAGCCTTTTTTTTCAAAGAAAAATCTCAAAAAAAATGTTTCCTGTCATTTGTCCAGAATGTCCTTACAAGTTTAAGCTTTTTTTAAATTTATTTTATCTGCAAGATAAGTTACTAAGTCTGATGGTCGTCTAGGTTCCTGCATATACTCAGCTTGGTATATTGCATAAACAATTTTATATTTGGCTTTTCTCGATGAAATTATTGAAACGTGTATCGAGTCACGACTCTAGCTTAGTGAGGCGTTTGAGTGAATTCAGGAACATCGAAAAAATCTGTTCGCCAGATATTCTGAGGAGAGAGGATGGTATGCTTCTTTCTTAAATTAGATACTTAGTCATTGAATTAGTCCTCAGTAATCAATAAAATCTGATATACTGTCCATCTCTAACTTTTGATTTGACTAAGTTTAATTTTTGTCCTTTGATCCCTTGATATTATTCTTACAGCGTAAAGGGGACATGATGAAACCGTGACCCCTCAGAACTTACCATATTCTAAGCGCCGTCCTCTTTAGGTATACTGGTATAGTAATCATCAGAAGAATCCACTGTTCAAAGTAACTCATTAGCGCGAATCCCGGAAAGAATATTATTGAAAACGTTTATTTAAATAAGGACACTTTGGATTCCCGAAATTCAGCGGAAGCAACAGAAACAATCGCCAATTGTACACCAAAATACAGAACGAGCCTGAAAACAGGGAGCTCAATGAGGAACTTTACTAGCTAATATGGTTGCATAATTCACTGTGGCCTCAGTGACGAAGCAATCGTGCCGTCCTTGGTCTAAGTTATTCAAAAAGAGATGTCAAAATCAAAATCACAAACCATTGAAGCCATCGTTGGAACAGCCTTGTTAGCAGCCTAGATCACAACGTACGAAAAAAAAATTGTGAATCATCGAAGTAATGAAACGCACATACTCTGAAAGACGGCAATGGTATCTAGATATATTCTTGTGAAGGAATTGAGTTCTTAGCTAGTAAATCCCACGAGTATCACTATTTCTCCCAAAAAATAAGCAACAATATCATAGAAATATTAGCAGCTTAGACCCAATCACCACCAATATAACTCCCGGAGCCCTTGTTAAAACAAAGGAGATAATTCTGAAAATTAAGAAACTAAAACACGCGGGTCCTTTGGCCTTGACGGAATAGAAAAAAGAAAAGCAAAAATGTACAGAAACCTTTTTCAATTGCTTCCTGTTACTTTGCCTGAAAACCAATGGCCTCAAGAAAATGTCTGACTTCTGGAATGTCTGGAAACACGCCAGCATAACACAAGAACATTTCTTCCTTGTTATTGCTAGTCCGCCAGCTGAAGTCAAAACAGTAGTAACTAATAGGAGGAACAAAATTGGAACCCTGCTTGGTTTCGAAAAAAAGGATAAAAAGCGTATTGACGTGTGCTAATCGTATATATAATCGCCCGTTAATAAAAAAAAAACTACATTGGACATTGGACCGATTCAAAAAACACATGAAAGGGGCGGAGTCATTTCGAAAAAACGATTAAAGCAGATTAAAGCTATAATAAACTTCAATGATTTAGTAGGTCAGTAATATTTGCAAATTGGATACGGTAGAAGGTATCGAAATCAGGAAAGTACCCGTGACAAAAAATACTCAATGAGGTTCCAGGAAACAATTGTTACTAACCAATAGATATGATTTTTCGGAGTAGGTAAAAATTTCTGTATATAAATAGGCAAAGACGTAAGAAGAAGGTGTTATGTCACCACCGAAATACGTATTTAATCCAAAATTATGTAAATTATAGTCGAATAGGAACAGGGTTTTGTTTTTCAAACGCCACGATAATACCTATGCTGAAGCGAGACAAACATCCGCAAGATCCTGAAAGCTTATCGCTGGTACTAGAAAAACAGTTTGGGAAGCTGTAGTTGAAAAAGTTGGTTAATTGAACCAAAAATAATATCCTTTCTAATTTTCACGTTACCTTTTGCGATAGTTACTTAACAGAATTCCAGCTTCTATGTATTTCTGAAGACATTAGAAAAGTAATGAATGCAAAACTTCTTACGATCCGTAGTACAAAAGCCTGTGCAATACCGATACTGGTGGCTATGGCGGTCTATTTCATTAGCTCCAAGGGTGTAGTACCCTACTTTACTTGTACAAACTGATTTCATCCTTTTTAAAACAAAGCACGTAACAGTTTAAAGTTCGAGAATGTACATTCACATCGAAAACTGTCTCTGCTGGTGTTCCGAAAGGCTCGTGTCTCTGTCCCAGACTTTTTAATGTATACGGGCCCGACTTATTTACAAGCGAAAACAGTCAACTTGTAGCGTTTGTGGACCACTTTTGCTTTTAGGCTCCTGACATTTACTCTAATTGATAATTTAAGGCGAGAAATCCCTTTAGAAGCGTGAAAAATAAGGTGTTTTTTTTCCGGAATATTTTTAGAAGGGATAAAATAACCTAATTATTTTCAAATTTTGATATAATTTTACAAAATTATAATTTTACTTACTCAAGTTTGTAACATATTTTTTGGGATTACCAAAAAAATGGCTGTTATACAAGTTATACCTCTGCTCGTCGCTATGTGCGATAACTCCACAAATATAGATCTGGTGTTATACTTTCAAAATATGTAAATAGGAAAAAATCAAATTTTTTGAAAATTCTAAAGTTTCTGGCCTTAAGCGACCTCAGATGAAATTAAGAATTAATGCATAATTCTGCAACTAAGCAAGAAATTCACCTGTTCAAAACTGCCTAAGCCAAATACCAACAAGTAAGAAGAAATATCACGTGTTTCGTTGTGCTTTCAAGGATCATGATGCTGCTTGATGAACTGAAGGTTGGAGCTCGAAATTATGTTTAAAAATTAATTAAAGTTACGCGTAAGGTAGGAAAATCTAAATAGTATGCATAGAATTGGGCAAAGATAAACGAATCCAATTAAAAATAAAAAAGAAAAATTGTTAGAGCCAAGTGACCACTTCGGAGATAAATTTTTCGTCAACATTAAATTTAATTGAAATTGCAACAGTCCTAATTGTATAATCCACTTGAAGCCTTAACTTATTGGTTATTCTTTCGTTAGTATACACAAAAAATCAGATAAGACCTCTTTTACATTCAACTCAAGAAAATAGATAACTAGTATCTTACTGACCATTAAAACGTCCCAATTTTATCCTTCCTTTTGAATATAAAATAGACTAGTCCCCAGGCGCCACATTCATTCACTCATTCTCGCCAACTGAATTCCCACGTTGGCTCGCGCGTTGTTAAGTAAATGGCATCCGATCAAGATTATTTCCACCTTTTTACCTTTCCATGTCTTAGAGGTAAGACGTTTGCATTCTCCCGACAAAGTAAATTCTATATAACATCTTCGGTTGCCATTCAATATGGCTTTTTCTTTCCATTTTTTTTTTTTATTTTAAGCTTGCAAAGATATCTACATCGAATCCTTGCCACAAAAGCACTGAAGTGTAAAAAGGTGTGTGTATGTTCGGTTGGTTGTTGTGTGGGTTAGGCTGTAAGATTTACTGAATGAGGTTATCGTAACAAGCAATCTGAATCTCTGAAGGAAGTTGGATATCTAAAGTAATGTTGTTATTTTCGTTATGTTGTTTTTTTTTTGTTCAAATGGTCAATGGAATCGAATGAATGTTTTCGCCGAAATGGAGGGAAGAAATGATTATTGTTTTTTCAGATTGAAATTGTCTGAGATATGAGATAACATCCCGGGGGAGGGGTTTCTTTTCAGAAAATTTAAATAGTTGGTTTTACAACAATGCAGTTAACGATATTTTTCGTTCAAAAATTTCAAGCGCGTTCTTAATCAGGTGAACTTTTCACTGGAAAAGTAATAACCTTTTGTATGTTTCGGGTGCCAAGTTTCAAGACTTTTTTTTGTAAGGATATTTTCTGTAAGCGCTGGCAAGAATTCAATATCAACTGATAACAATAAGAAACCCATTTGGCACGTTGACATTCCCCGGAGGTATTTCACTTCCTTTGCTTTTTCCTCGTGACACACTTTTATCGTGTATGAAGAATTGCTACAGACTGGGAAACTGCAATTCATTCAGATAAAGACTGCCATGACTTTTTCATATCATATTGCTATTGAAATCCGAAGATATACGCTTCACTTACACAGAAAACTTTGTGCTTCTGTCGTGGAAAAACTATGATATGGATGCCAAAATATGGTCATGTCAGGAGCAGTTTTTTTTCTTTATTCCAGTATGATTTATTTCAAAAACTGTTTGGAACACGTTAAAAAATGTGCCCGTGAAGGTGAGATAATCAGGTTCCTGGCTAAGATATATATTTTAATTGTGTTGATAATGCAATTAAGCATAGATAGGGGCTAACATCTTGCTGAAGAGAGAGACAGAGAGGACACACCACTGCTCCTTTAATTTCTTTTATGGCTCTAACATACAAAGGTGTGCTGAAGTTACATGATTTGAAGTTACAATCTACCTAAAACAAAAGATAATTCTGATCAAGTTTCATTGGAAATTTTCCAGGTTTGTTTTTCATGAAATTTATATTTGTTGAATGGGCTTGAGCCAATCTTGTCGAAAATATTGGAAAACCAAGAAACCTTAAGAAAGACTCGAATAGCGTGCACTTTTCTTGGGATACTGGAATTTCCAGTGTTTGGTTTATCTTTTAAAATGTGTAGCTTATTTCGTAGGGGTCTAAAGAGGGCTAGAAAGAGGAGGGTGTAGCAATCTCACCATTTTTTTGTTGCCTACGCGATGACTTAACTTTCAGAAGCCAACGACAAATTTTCACTGGACAGGTAAAGCAGTCCTATTCACTTTACTTTGGTCCCTCCAAAGCTCATTAACGTGAGGATCGGTTACTTTATATCTGCTATCAAACTTCGTATAGATTCTTACAGGTTGGGACAATGTAACGCGATTATTAGTTGTGTGTCGGAAGCATTGCACGTTAACTTTCAAAGGATTACTCTGCACAATTGTCCGGTTCTCTTAAAGCCCCTCAAGCAGATCGATTTTCTCAAGATATATAGCGATCCACAATGTCTTCAGGCATTTAAGTTTCTCTATGACAATTCTGTGTGTCTCTTTTCGTGCAGGACAATACTGTGCACCACGCTTGTAGAACTTCAAGAACTAAAGAACTATTAACACTTGTAATTGTTATCTTGAGATGTCTGCAGGTTGTGTAATACCCGGTGAAGAGCCTCGAATGAATTTTTAACTACTTGCGTCCAAAATCCTATACCGGTATCGATATCCTTTCTCTCTGCTTGAAAGTAGAGGAAAGACAAGAAGCTTGATCAGTCTCCATCACTACAAATTTTACTTGCTATCCTATCATTTTGTTAAGGCTTATGAGTGCCCCAGGAAGAATCCTAGCTTCCTTCAGTCCACTCCGATACACGCCAGAATCCCTCTCTCGTCGTTCTACTTATTTCAATTGCAGTTAAAGGTTCAAGTTCGATGAATCTTGCCGAAACTCCCTTTCTTTTGAGTTTACCTTTATTTATTCTACTCATTCCTCTCATTTCCTGCATGCCACAGAACTCAGATGTTGTTAATGTGTCGAAGCAGTTCACTAAAGAACTTTAGCATTGCCACATTGTATTAATAAAGCCACCTCACACAAAAAGTGCGCGAGAAGATCATCTTGTTAGAATCACCCTTTTCCTTGATAATTCTCTCTCGAAGAAGAATTCTCTTTCGTAGCTAGATGGGTTAATACAGCGACACGAGAAACGCAAATTGTCACCCACGCGAGTCAAACTCATCATCTTTTGCACAGAAGATGGGTCCTCAAACTACTTCATCATTCAGAGAATTCCCAGTATAGGGTAACGCTAATTCTCAACTTTTTGTATACCTTACGGCAACCTAGAATCATTCACAATAGAATGATCCTAGCAGTTTTTAAGCTTTTTTGCTGTCAGATCAAATAACACTACTGTTATTTTTTTTTATTTTCTGTGTTGCAGGCTGAAATACGGTTCCTTTTGACATCTAGATTTTGTCCGTACATCATCGAACCGTATTCTGTCTTATGAGGTTCATGTTGGATTTAACGCTCTTTGCAATAGGAAACTAAATTGAACGAGCTTTTCATGATAGAGAGCTTACCGATGAAATGATGAAGATGGACGACGGCTAGGTTTCTGATATTATTTTTAGTTTGTTTTAATTTTTTTAGTTTTATATTTTTTTAAGCTTTACTTAGATATATTTTAGATTTATCTTAGATTTTTCACGATACATTTCACAATCCCATTATATGACGCGACTGTGTATACAAGTCGCATGACAAAATAATGCGAATGGCAACACAGCGGGAGATCTGCCAGCGCTTTGTTTACCAGTCTGATTTCTTTTTCCATTCCACTTCGTTAGTCCGAGTTTTAACTCCATATATCTTACACATTTTTTTGACAGCGCCATCAGTGAAATTATGTTTTTTTTGTGCGTGTGCTACGAAAATGGAGCATCAGAGTGTAGGGCAACGTTATTCAATCAAGATTTGTAAACTTGGTGAGTCAGACATTTGTCAAAAGTTGGAATTGACTTTTTGGGGAAATGGCTCATCAAAAGTATAAGTTTCCATAGGTAAAAATGTTGTTTGGAATGACGGAAACACGTTGGAGATCAACTTGGCCCAAGGAGGCCTTGAACTTTCAAAACGGACGGAAACGTTGAACGCGTGACGGCTCTTGCGAGATCAGACCGTCGTTTGACAATAAAGATGATGAGTGAAGTGCTAGAGTAAACAATTCTACCAAAAATCCTACGGTGTTTGACCATTGACAGACGTTTTTACTGATGGTGTGGGCGATTTTTCACATGCCTACACCATCCAAAATGTATTTCTGTTGTAACCCATTTCTCGAATTCACCTGATTTGAGTTCTTCTGATTTTTTGCTTTTCTCAGTAGAATATTCAAAAGCCTGCGACCGGCCATGTTTGGTCCCGATTAAACAGTATACAAACATCGCAGGATCTCAGATCGTGACTGGACATGCCTGTAACACCATTAGAGGTAGTTTCTGTAGGAATTGTCTTGGTGTGATTGTTCTTCATGCGTGAGTCTGCCGTGAATGTGGATTCCGAGATTTTTCGGTTAATATTTGACTCCAGTCTTCCTCTCACTTCGAAGGTCACCCATATTTCGTCTTGTTTTGATCGGCAACAGAATTGTAGTTTCATCAGCATTGAAGAATCTTTTGTGCACATGAAAGGACCTAACCAATGTTGGATCAATCATTATATTGTTTTATTCAGCTAAATCTGTTTTGAAACTAGCTTTTATAATGAATTTTATCAGCCTATTCCCTGAAATCCTTGAAATTTCCTTGAAGGTTCCTTGAAATCTGAAGTTTCAAGGTCCTTAATCGTAAGTGAAATTTGATCGATGATGATACTAGAAACTAAAAGGGCCTCTATCGCTGGTTCCTCATCGATATTTTCTAGAAAATTTTTGGTTATAGCTCATGTCCATGCACATCCTGTCACCGAACTTTTGCCCACAACTATTATATTTTCAGGTCTCGTAAAAACGAAATTCTCCAAAAACTTCTCGCTAGCACGTCTCGCGTGTGGTTAAGATAATGCAATAGTCATGTTATTTTCGCAATAACTTTTTGTAAATTGTACTAAATGGATATCCTTGCGAAAGATCTCTTAAAAATCTCTAAATGGTATCTATCTTCCTTAAGTTCACGACGATGACGAACAATTTCGATGTACGTGCTTATCTCAGGCGGTTGAGTTTTCGTCAGCAATGAACTTGGTGAACGCAATAAATGCGGATATATATAAATAACTGTGATATGTATCGAGGCAATCCGACTTAATATCATAGCGAGTGGAAATAAGATATATTTATCCGCCTACCACAGAAAAAGGATTGTCCTGCGTCCTCTCTTTCTCTTGTATCGTTTACTTGTTATGTGTATGATGCTATCATCCGGCTTAGAAATATCTGAGAATTTCATTCGTCCTCGTCCTAACTACTGCCATCACCATCCTTCAAAACCGTTAGGCTACAAAATGAATCTGTCTCAGCTAAGCGAGATGAGTATATCTGTATCTTCCTGGCAAGTAAACAGTCCCATAAATTTGTCTCCACTAAGACTGCAGGATTGGCATTGTATTGAAAGGAGGGTAGCGTAATCAAATTAAGGATCCAACAAGAAAGAAAAAAACAGCAAAAAAAAGAGGAAAAAACTCTGAGAATTCTGCCGTTACTTTTGCTTTTGTTTCAAGTTCAATAAGAAGAAAGGAAGGAGAGAAAAAAATGAAAGGAAATAAAATGAAAACAAAATAAAGCGGAACGGACAAAATGAAGGAAATATCTGGATTGGATCCGGTGGAATAGGACAAAAGCATGTTGTCATTTTCGTTGGAGAATGTAAAATCGGGCAAACAATTTACTTTTGCTTGTTAGAAACTTGGTGAAAACTTTTTTTTTAATTGCTTCCTTTGTCAATTTAGTATAAAAAGTGGATTTTCAGGACTATCAACGTGGAATTTTCGGCAGCGGAATGATTTTTTTGTCATTTTGCAATCAGCTCACTGTTCCGTTTTCGTCCTTAGACAAAAAATTCATAAAGGGAATCGTGTACGATGCTGGAATCGAACTTTTTCAGGTTGAATTTGATTTCTTTTGCAAGACAGTTAGTCGAAATTGAGTTCGAGATAGTGCTAGGAAGTTTTAGATGGTCCTTTGAAAACTGAAAATATTGGAGAACTGGAAGACGTGGAAGTGGTGTTTACCACGACTACCGAAAGCAGTTCTGAATGCTGTTTTAGTAAATTTATCTGCCAAAAACTAGAATGAAGACAGTCAGTCGTTCCGCATATCTGATTGAAAATGGTAAACGATTATGTCCTTTAGCATCTTGATGGCTTTCGCAGGTTCGCCGCCATCTTAACTCCGTATCTCGTCCTGTCATGTCGTCGCTCGTATAGACCTTTCGTCTCAGCGAAATTGAATTTAAGGAATCGAAATGAGATCTTTCGATTTGGCTGAGTGAACAGAAAACTTGTTCGATGGAATGTTTACCACGAAGAAGAAGAAAAAGAAGAAGAATTCTACTCTTTTCAGATTCCTTCGCATTCATTCCGTTCAATCGTTTGCCCAACTTTCTCGTTGATATTATGCTGGCACTAACCCACGTAATTCCGTGGCTTGTTTGCGCAGTAACTACGAGATATACAAAGAGCACGAAAAAAAGAACGGTATCTGTGGATATGGTCTGGAAAGGATAAATGATATGGGTAGCAGTGACATAGTGGATATACTCCCGAGAATGTACACTAAACAAAGTATGCATAAACACTTTTGCGTAAATTGTACATTTCTCAAAATCTGCTTGTGATAAGACCCTAAAATCTATGCAAGGATTTGATTACATTTCAAGACGAAAGTAAACAGCTTTTATGAGGAAACCATTTTGAAAGACAGCAACGAAGCTGAATTCGTTCTTGTCATTGCACGCTTTATATGAGCATCCTTCGAATTTCAAGATTGGAGACTTGTGTACTTTAATACGGAAAAGTATCCAGCATGAGTAGAATAAGTTTTTCCTGCTTAAGCAGCACTTTTATCTATTTCCTATTTTTACGACTGTACTGAAGAATGTTTTTTATTTGGCTTTCTTTGGTAGCAAATTTTCATTCGATACACGACGAAAATTGTTTTCAGAGTCTACAGAGGAATGTTCACTGGCTGTTGTTATATTGCAAAATGAATGAAATTCTTCTGACAGTTAAATGAGTTTGTTTTTCTTTTAGGTAGATTGCTTTGGCAATAACAAAATATATTTACGATAACTACTCCATACCGCCTCCCGTAATAAAGTTAATTGCAGCTTCCTTATCCGTCGACTGTTCAAGAAAAATTATTTTGAAAATCTTCGAAGATTTGTAAATTTTTATATTTGGCATTTGTTTGACAGAAAATTTTGTAGTTGAACTCGTTCTTAGCTAGGAAAGGTATAAGCAATGACACATGTTGTTAAATAATTTTAGAAGAGTAATTTAGTTTGACAGGAAGAACTGGAGCTTTCCAGTTTTTCAAAGTTTTTTGACTTAAATTTTACTATGAAAGTTATCTTGTGATTCTTATTTTGTTCATAAAGGCAATGACTATATCAGCACATGCAGGACATCAATAGTATGGGAAATATGTATAAACATCCATACTCCCGAGTATTCTGTCGCTGCAACAACCAGCTCATACACTGCAGGTATTGCTTCAAACGTCGTAAAATCATTGAAATTGTCAATGAAAATCTCGTCCTTGAATCAACAATTGCTGCAGAATTACTCCCTACATCATATAAGACAATGGTTACAATAAATTCTTAACATTGTCAAGCAAAGTGATCCTGGCAGCCTTTTTAGGATGTGCAGTTTCCGTCTTTCGTTCCCTTTCCATGTTTTTTTGTTATTCTTGTTGAACAAGTTGTTGAACATCTGCATCTACGTTGACTCTTGGCATCCCCATCTCGTCAAAGGCTATCAAACTTACAATCAAAGTGTTTGTCCCTAAGTTCATAGGCTCATTCATATCCCGAGATTTCTACATGTCTTGGGATCCGATAAGGGCACTACCTTTCTTACTTGGATGAAGCTAATTTCTGCGCTTCGACTGTCAACTTCAAAGAGCGTATCAATTGGTTGCTAGTTGGTCGAACGTTGTTGTTCCATTTCAAACCGTCAAATCGTGAGTGACCGTTGCGCTAGAGTCATTTTGTAAATATCTCCGTATGGAAAACCTCAAAAAAGCCAGGCGGTCCTAAACATTTTGAACTGTCAGCGAGTTGACTGCTACGACCACGCTTATCATATTTAGGGATTGTCTGAGTGGACGGTTCTTGTGATTTCCAGGAAGTGAATGATGGAAGCATTGGCCGGATTCGGTCGACTCAAATAGAGTGAAGCTCCTCAAAATTCTAAAAAGGAGTACGATCAAATCATCACGGAAGCAGGAAGTGAGACATCTTGAAACCTCATGCTGAAAAAAAGCGGTAGAGCATCGACGAACAACATGATGTTAGTAGGTAGATAGCGTTGTCTAAATACCTTGCTGGTATTTGAACCGTAGTAGGAGAGGTTATCCCTTATAGTTACCCGTTTTAGATCGGTATTGAGTTTGAAGGATAATCAGATTTCACCTCTGTGATTCATGGCTTTGCTTCCGCAGATTCCATGATAGTAGCTATCGTCACTGACAATTTAAACGTTGTTTAACTCTTTCCAACATCTTGTACGAGAGTCCTGTCGTGAATCATATTGTTTTTCTTCAGGTAGAATTGTGGCCCAGTAAGATAGTTAGTAATACAATCTGATTTGAGATAGTTAGTAAGGGTTTTTCGATTAGATTCACTAGACTTTTTTGTGAGTTCTACTCATGAAATCATTTTATTTAAGGTTCGTTACAGCAGACCCTTTATACTTCCGTCATCAAATTATATTTTTTACATCGAAGGCATCCAAAGCATCCTCATTTCAAATGGCAAGTACTGAGATGTAACTCAAACAAACGATACTGCAAGTACGATGTCTTATATTTGGTTATTCTCATTCTTATGCCTGCTGATAGAGTTCTTGTAAGGTCCGGCGGTTCTTTTATGCTTATGATATTTTGGTCTCCTATTTTGTGGAGGATGTTCCCGTTTCAGTCTCTCAAAGTTCGTTTTTTTTTTTCAAGTGAAGATAAAAGAGTTAACAATTCCAGATCATATTGAAAAATTTAAACATAAGGAATGCCCTTAGCGGTCTTGTTGGTGTAGATCAAGGCGAATACCTAGGCAAATATACCATGGTAAATACCTGAACTCAACGTTCTGATAAATCTAGGTCTTTGTTTGTTGGCCTTTAGCGCCTTTCCTTTCGGTTTTGTCAGTACAGTAACCTTAGCGACTAAACCGGACTATGTTTTGACTGTATCACTACAGTAGCCTCTGACTCTAGTAGACTCCCGAACGACAAGTAATCTTCGCCGTCATGACCACTATGATTTTGGCTCTCAGCTCTACTGGCTGTCCTCGGAGTCACTATCGTATTCTTACATCAATTTGGTGTAAATTAGATCTTATGGTTAAACTTCTTGAAGCCTCCAAGTTACTTCACTTCGTCCTTAATAGAACCGGTCTGCTTGTAGATGTTCCACTGGTACCTTAGGTACCTTACCTGGTAATATTCACCTTAGGAGTCAGGTTTGGTCAGTTGACGTCTTGTGTGATGCATCTTAGACCTGCTTCAAAGTTCATCTGAGTCTCCCATCTGCGCTGAAAGTTGTAGAGCCAGTGGTCATGCCATTGGTACCCTCTTCTTTCTCCTGATATCGGTGTATCAGTAACAGTGTAACAGTGTTGACACAAAAACCCTAAGTGTTTTTGCGTAAAAGGAACACCAATCATGACAATCTCTTTAAGTTCCTGCGCTCTTGCTTTTACATTTTGAGCTAATAGTGTGACCATGAGAGCCACTTAGTCACGGCAATTGCGTGTTTATACGCTTAGTTTCTTCGCCTTTCAAACCTGTAAGGATCGCTAAACGATCTCACTTTGTGAGATCCTTGGGAACTGAAGGAGTTTTGACCAGCCCCGAGTGGGTATCGGCACTCGAGACGATTTTCGCAGACATTTTGGCAGATGTCTTCACTTCCATTGCTTCATCGTAGGTTTGGTTATGATGGCCTGGCTGCTTTCCGCGAGATGTCAGTTAAAAACTGAACGGTTAGCTGTAAACTGTAACGGATGGTTAACGGTAACCTGGTAAACTTAGAAATGCAAGAGTGGGGCGTTTCACTGACAAACTGACTTCTGGGCGTATATTCTTACCTGCATTGCTACACTTCGTATTTGTATCCTAGCTTTTTTTTCCGAGTCATCCGTTGAAAGAAGAAGGATGCTTGACTGTAACCAGATAGATCGAGAGTGCCGTGGTTTACTCTGTACCTGAAAATTTAGCTGTTGCTAAAATGTTAGTTAAATGTTTTTCCAGTATCTAATTGCCAAATGCTGTATACAACCGTGTGGCTGCTCAATTAAAGTATACCTTCCACGTATCAGCAAAATCATGAAGGATGAGGTTGACGTATGGAGTCTTGAAAAGTCGATCAAAACGTTGGTAAGTATTTTGGGATCGGCATAAAAAAGGGTCAAAAAACCTAAACATAGAGAAAAAAAGAGGCTTAACCGAGAAGAAGACCAAAGAAACATAGGTTTTAGCAAGAGTTTGTAAAACCAGCATTGTCATAAGTCAGAAAATTTTGATAAAGAGAAAAAGAGAGGCTTAATAGAGAATAAGGACGACGAAACATTAAGTTAAGAAAACTTTCGTAAAACCAGCACTGTCAAAAGTTAAAATTCTTAAAAAAAGAGAAAGAAAGTGGCTTATCAGAGAAGATGGACGGATGAATTGAGGGTTCGGCAAGCGTTGGCAAAAGGCGTATTGTCAAAAGTCAATAAACTTAGACAAAGAGAAGGAAAGAGGCTTATCAGAAGGACATAGAAACGGAGGCTTTGGCAAACGTTCGTAAAACGAGTATAGATTCACATAACTGAAAATTCTGCAAATCAATCGAGAACGGTTCATACAAACAAGATAAAGATATCGGAAACTATACACAATCAACTGGAAATGAAGTGAATAAAAAGCAACGCAGGAAGGACGAATGAAAACCAATCTTAGAGCTAATCAATGCAAATAAGAATCCAACAGAAACTTAGAAACGAATTTTGAAATTTCTGATGAAGCTTCGTTTTGCTGAGAGCCTCATTTCGTACAAGTAACCTTTGACCACAATTTTAGCCTTGGTGGGGCAGTACGGTTTCCAAGATTCTATTAGAAGGCTTCATCCACGATTTGAGAGCAGTGTTCACTAAATTTCAAACTTCTATCAACTTCTCAACTTAGGAAACTAAGTCCTAAGTCCTAAACTAAGTTTTACTCAGATGGATATGTTATTGATCTCGTGTTATGCAGCAGAAGACCGCAAATATCGATGAAGAAAGCCTTCTTCTGACCTTTATTGGATTTGGAAATTCGGCTCACTCGTTTTTACAATGTAGATATCCTGGAACAGACTTTTCAAGTGATATGAAATCTTAATGACGTTCATCTCAAATATCACCAAAATTAGCTTTCTATAAGTTAATATATAAGAGTTTCTTACAAATTAATTGAAAAACCTTGGAATTAAATCAAAAAGGACATCAGTTTCATCAGATAGTCGCCATTAAGAAATTTATATAATTAAAAATCCGGTAGGGTCTATGCATCATATGATTTCGCCTTTGGACTATGTGGTCTACAGGACGGCTGCATCCTTTGCTGATAAAGTAGTGGAACATAATTCTAGAAAAGGATTTTATCCATTTGGTCCTTCCTTGTTTCTTTAAATAAACTAATAGTCTGAACCCGATATCATTTGCGGGCGATTCCCTTTCTTAGCCGCATGTTTGCAACTTATCGCAATGAGATTCCTGATCCATTCACTGGGCTCGGGTGTATTTGAGGGCAGCAAGCTGACAGGGGTCCTTAACTTAGAACTTTGAATATTTTAGCGAAGCAATTGCTATTCAGCAAACTAATTTCAACATGGAATCCAAGCAATTGATTTAATTTTTCGAAGATGCGTACTCAAAGGTAGCCTGGCATGGATTTCACTGCTGACAAAACCAACGAAAAAAATTCAATGAACTCAGTATTACAGGTACATCCACGCCTTCTCAGCCGTATCAAACCAGGATATTGGTTTCGATAGTCAAACTACTTCGTCTTATTGATTTCCATCATAGCTTATTCGACTATTACGTCCTCAGGATTCCATAAACACTTAATCTTCGTCAAACTTCACGCTAAAAGGATATTTTCCATCTTAATTTCATACATTGCACGCCATTCATTCTTTGACTTTATAATAAAGTGATTTTGGCATGTAAATTTTGGGGTTGGAATAAATTTTCAATCTTTTTCTTGGAACTGTTTTTCACATTCACTCCTCCCATCTCATGCTCATTCTGACGGTTCGCTTGGAAAACATGTTTCAATATGCAAATGATGTCCATTTTGACTTTTTGCCACGAGTTTTCCTGTTTTTCCCTCAATACATAAATTATGCTATACATTCAAATTGTATAGCCTTGCACTGGCAAATATTGCACAGTTTCAAATCAAAAAAGCTAACAGCTCCTTTTCGTGAGATTATTTCCGATGATGATGATGACGGTGACGACTAAGAAGACGACGATCGAAAAAAAAAATGATAGAAGTAGACATAACGGGACGGCGGTGAGGAGGGATGGCCGGGGTTGGAAAGGAGCGCGTGCTTTTGTTACTAGAATTCCTGACTTATATCTGGCCTCGTGTGGCCCAGTTTTCTATCTTGGGTCTTTTCTTTTCGTCTATTGTTCGCTGTCGAATAGTGAAAACCGACTAAGCAAGTTTACAAATGACTCTCAAAGGACACTTCCACTTTACGACAATAGGATTGTTTCATTCATATATAGACCCGAGCATAAGAACAGTTGAAAAAAGGAAAAGCCGATTGAATGAAAGAAAAGCGAACAGTTGAAAGCAGGAAAAATGACTCTGAATAGACGAGTTTCAGTAGTATTTCTACGATTGTCACAACAATCGTTTGCTGGAGATAGAATAGATCTATTTATTAGTGTGTGTGATAAAAAAAGGAGTTTTGTGTGAAAATAAAGGATGATCTGGCATTTGATGTGAAAGCTGTTTTCAAAAACTAAAATGTATTACAGCAAAATATTTGTGTCGACACACTTCGTCTTGGGCACCACGACCAAACCTTTTTCAAGTTCAACATAAGTTGCGACGACATCCTTTTCCGTATGTAACTACGTCTACATTTTTGAACAAATTGTAGCCTCTCACATTCACACGAACGGGTAACAACAAGGCGCAGAACAATGGAAATTGTGATTTACTAACGAAGTGCTCAGAACAAAAGGTGTATAAATAAAAATAGTCCCTAATCCAGAAGTTCAACTCATCCTATGGCTTAGTTGATCCTTTTGTTTTCGTAACGAACATTTAACAGGGATTGAGTCCATCTCAGCTATGTTGACGCTGAACAACGACTTCCATTGATTGAGCAGCAGAGTGAAGCCTGAAGTAAACAATGTTTATGAGTAGCATTGTTGTGCTAATGCTCGGGAGGCGACCAATGACAGTAATTGTATGTCCTTTTTGTTTCAAATCTTAGTTGGCGCATCGTCTACCATTGGACCTTGACCAGCTAATTGATGCGACATCTAATACAACGTATTGATGACCATCTTATAATATCGGGCATGTTAGCACTTTTCTGTTATCTGACTCTCCGTCTGAAAACAGGAGAAAATGCTACAAAAGCAATATGGAGGCGGCAACAGGACCCAATCCATGAGCTCACGCTAGACAATGCGTGCTCTTTCACACGTCAGGTAGATAAAGTTAAATGGTCATGTGGGCCCACTGAAAGAAAATTGCTTGTTTGCAAGCTCCATCATTCCTCTGACATGTCCTTGGAGGATATTATAGTATGTTGAGGTAGCAGGTAGCTATGGCTACGAGTGGAGACTTGTGGTACATGTGGAGTGGAAACGTGAACAGTCGGCTATGCACGCAGGTGGTTAATTTGATGTTTTGCTTTGGGCTAGGCATCTGTTTGTTCTGTGAGATTAAGTACATATAAATCAAGTTGTATAGGATGTCTGGCGTTTATGCTTTCGGGTTTTGTTGTTCACGTGCAGGAGGAATTATGGAGTTGTCAACGTTTATTTCATACTTTCAAAGGATAGACCGATGTCATTAAATCTGACTTTATGAGGATTTGATGAGCACAGGTGGGGGCTTGGGCTTTTTCCTTGTCGTTCATATCCTTTCATGATAAGCAAACTCATGTTGGTATTGGTAAATTGTCCAAAAATTTGTTCAGGTTGTTGTGGTTATAAAACATTCGGTTTTTTATTGGCTTCCTGTTTCAAGTCATTTTTGATAGTATGTAGTTTGAATACACTGGTAAAATACTTCAAAAACATGCATTCATATCGAAATGTATGTCCGATATCCATCAACTATTTCCCAAAAAGAAAGAAAGAAAGAAAGAAAGAAAAAGTGGCAGGTGGATGTGTGGCTGTCGATTCATCCAGGCACTGCAAAAATTAAGGTAATAGTCCCGACGGAAAAACGCACACCCAGGGCTATCCGTTTCAAATAGGTGAAACAATTTTGGAACACAAGAACGCTGTTAAGTACTTGCTTATATAGATTTTGAAGTGTCTCCTTGGACGAATAAGAGTGTCAGCACAGTTGTCTGATGGTCAACGTAGGCGTTGGCATCCCCAAGCAAAGGACATTGAACTCGGAAACTTCGAAACGAAGTCTGAGCTGCCATCCTCGACGAACAAACGCTCCTGCATACCGCCCCGTGTCCAAACCAGCGGTGATGATTTTTTCGTGGGTAAAGCCTATCGGCCTTATAGCATCCCTTTGTAGGGAAACCCGTAGAGGAAGGCTTTCCCATATGAGGCAGCGAAAACTCACTATGTGTCATTACAACTGCAAACTTGAGACTTGAGTCTCTGACTATTTTGCGACTTGAAACCATGATGCTGAAGACATTGTGAGACAAGTTACTCTCAGCTGCTCAGCGCGGTTGAGTATTTCCTGTGTTACCTGCACAAGGTGAGAAGGACGCTGTCCGTGGACTGCTTGTCCTTAAGTGTAAACAAAACCAACGACAGTGCAAAAGCGCAACCGGTGGGAAAACGAGCGGTCTTTCCTTTGCGAGAGTATTGGCGAATACTCTTCGGGACGTCTGAAGGGTTTGATGGAGTTGTCATTTGACAAACAGAGCTTTGTAGTCCTTTATGTAAGGTTGGGTTTTATGATGAAAAAGAATTCTTCAACCAATGTTTAACGCAGAGGAAAGAGGGAAAATTCTTGCAGTACCTGGGGTAGAGTTTGTTGTAAAAGTCTATTCCGAGTAGCAGAAAAAGAGACTCTACTAATCGGAGACACCAAACGGCGAGAAAAAAGAGGTCGAGCTGGATGGTACGTTACAAACAGTTTTTGGCTTCGTTCTCAAGATTACAGATAAAGAGTTTCGACGGTACTCAAATAGCCTTCTGCTACTTTCAATTCCACACTCAGAGCGTGAATAGTTGAAGCAACAATCTGCTGCTTCAACAATCATCATTTCGAAGGTAACCTCACATTACCTCATTCTTTTAATCAGTTTTAGAAGCTGTTTGCGTTTTAGATATAAGAACGACACAAACGTTTAAAATTCTAATAATTTTGGCTATAGTTGTTTAATACTCGCCAGATTTCTCATTTCTTTACAGCCGAAAAAATCGATTAAACTAGTGATCCTCTCTGCCTTTATATAATGTTTTGGTAGAACAGATTTTGTTCTGCAAACGGCTGGCTTTGATTTTATTTTTAAGTTGGAGAACTGGCTGGAAGAGTGATATTATATTCCCTGTCTGTACACAACTTTCTGACAGGGCAGAAATTAATCGGCAAAACCTGTTTAACTTGAGATTCGAAAGAAAAATTTTTATCCTGATTTGGGACCCTGACTTTCAAAAAGACTGGGAAAACATTTTTGAATTCCTTAATTACTTTATAGGATTTTAAATTTCATTTGAAAATAATCATTAATTACGTTAAAAATAATAAATAATTAATTACGTTTGTAGCTAATTTTTAGCCCCTAAGGATTACAAATTAAGTCGAAATAGGGATGATTTTAGGAGAGAAATATAAGCTGAGCCCTTAGACTTTTTCTTATCGAAATCAGATTCAACACCTGGTCATCGAAGGCTATAAATGCCATGAAAAAAAATAATCTTATGCATTAGGCGTCATCGTTGAGTTTACCTTCTGTAATACGTAAGGCTGACTGCTGTCTCCGTTGCTTTTTACTTGATTCCCAAGTATAAGGGCACTGTAGAAATAAAGGTGTTCTATAACAGAATCATATTCTCTTTCAAGAAAAAGGTAACATTCCAACCTTGCAGAAGCCAGCTCAAGACTTCTAATTTTCTGAAGACATTGCCAGTGAAATTGAAACGAACATAATCAAACCCAAACCAGTCCGAAAGTCACTTTACGGGATCACTCTCCTGATTAAGGAAGAGTTAGAAAAAGGGCAAAAGAGCCCTCACCGCATCGTAAAATGGAGTAAGAATCTACATGGAATGCTCTGACGTGACGTGGCTCTGACGTGGGATCGGAGATTAAATCTTATCTTGTAACCTTCCACAGCTCCAATTTAGATACAAGCTAGATAATGAGAATTCCACAGTTTTATCGTCAATGGATTGTTTTTTAAAACAATGATCTCAAAAACGAAACGGCAATGAACAACCTCAACGACAAACTACAGATGGTCTCAGATAACGATTCAGCACTGCAGGACGCTTGATTCTGTCTTGTGCTGTACTGTAGGCAGTGACTCAAAACTACAGCCGATCTGAAGGAAGTGACAGTGGTTTAGTAACCTGAGGACAAAAGCATATAAGGAAGCAGAATAACTAGCAATAGATTCAGTCAACTCAAATACAATGTCACTGGCAACTGGCAAAATGGAATAAGATAAAAACATCAGGGAGGAAATTAATCCAGAGAGGAGAAATCATTTTTGACACGTCTCTTACGAGCCATAACCTTCTTCATAAACATGTCAAACGATTTGGAGGTCAAACAGATTTTGATTTGATTCTGTCCTAACCACTTCAAATGGATGTCTAAGGAAGTAAGAGTTCTTTTTTCCCCCCGTTAAAAACAAGGTAAGCTGTCTGCAAAAACTTCGATAATCATTTATATGTAGAGAACTTCGAGCCAAATTTGACATGTTCTGATTCGAAACCGAAAACGATAAAAATAAGTAGGTAAAGAGTACAAATTTTGTACATGGTGGATTCATGACTTGTTGGGTCACATCCATTCTTCCTTTAATCCACTTCCCAAATTTTTTATGGGATATTGACTAGCTGAAGCTCCAGGTCAGGTTAAAACCGTTGAAGAGTATGAGTTTGCTTTGGTAACACTTGAATTCATGGTCTGTCAGCGAACTTCAGCTTGAATCGTCATCGAAGTTATTCCTGTGCGGTATATCTTGGTACATATGTGGTAGTAGTTTGATAATACTAGATTCCGAATGACTTCACCGTCAAAATTGCGATTTTCTTGGATAATATCAGGCTCTGATTTTCTATATTAACTAGTCCCTTGAACATCCTAAGTATTAGCACCTATTTCATTCATTGCATTGCCTTCATTGACTTTGGAGCCAATGTTTTCCCTTGTTCCGATTTATTTTTGAATTGGATTCTCAAAAAAATCGACTGTGGAAGCTGTCAGTGCCAATGTTTTGCGCTCGTTCTCCGGAGGTATTCTAGTCCCCTGAGTAAGGAATTGAGGAACGCATCATGGTATCCTTAGCAAGGCCTTCATCCATCGTTGGTTGGAAATACTTTCCTTAACATTAACTAGCTTAGTTTTCTTTCCCGGAGCTTAAGGTCGTCATTGATAGTCCTCCATCGGAATATTTTCGGATTTTGTTGATTGAAAGTATTTTGAACTGGTTTTAAACTCCAAAATGGCAGCAAATGTACATGATATTGTTCCCGCTTTCATGTTGATTTGTAGATTTTCACGAGGATATCAGTGATAGCCCCATGCCATGTGATAGCATTGTTGTCATGTAGTCCTTGAAATAGTGATATATAAGTTCTCTTCAAGTCCTCTAAGCTATGTAAAAATTTTCCAAAGCCCCACTAAAGTCCAATAACAAACGATAGTTTCAGCAACCAATGAAAAGTGTGCTCTCCAAATAGTTAAAAGATCAGAGAGCTAAATAATTGTCTTCTAAAAAAAGGTGAAAAAGAACTTGACTTTTATTATTCTAGACCAAAATTTTGTAAATCAGAAATGTTCTTTCATGTGTAGAGGGAACGGAAAGCAGAGTAGGACTAATAAATTATTCGAATTTTGGTGTATCAAGTTGTCTTTCCTGGAGAGATGTTAGTTATCTGACACCAGATGGGAAGTTTGTCTGTACATCTACACATTCTTAAGATGATGCCCGTGTTCATTAAAGAACCTGAGCCATGAAGCGTGCTAAAATCACCTTTTTTTGAGACCAGAGGTATGCGAGAAAGTGACCTAGTTAGAATCCCATGTAAGACTCATAATTTCACTGAAGATATCTGTCAAAGCTAAGTAAGCATTTCTGACACCAGAAACGCATGTTCAAATATTATGCTCAAGAGAGGGTCTCGAACCTCTTATCTATAGCTCAGAGAATGAGCAGTCCAACTACTAATTTTTCGGAGAACAATCTATTAGTACCATGAAAAAAAACGAGGTATTGTCTTTGGTTTCAAATCAGTCTAAAATTTTCCTAATTGGATTCTTGACCGAGTGCTTCCTCCAGTTGAGTTTTGGACTTTAGAGTGCTTAATTCAACATTTCATTGTTCAGTTTTGGTGATGGTAGCCGTTGCAATATTTCTTGTATGTAAGGCTACGTTGCATTCAATTATATCATATAGTCTTAAAGTCTATACTGTCTTCTGACATGACTCTCTATCAACAGGATAGGAGCTTTATTAACAGGATAGCTCCTGTTGCTCAAAAATTATCATTCTTATTTTCAAAAATAATTCAAAAATAATTATTCTTCGAGTGAGGCCCTTTATACTTGTGAGGAAGAAATTTGCCCTTTTTCGAGCGACTTCATTCAATCTGTGACTGGAGTTCCAAGTGGTCAATCTGAGTCTCGTTTCCATCGCTGTAACTTCTGAATTTTCATACAGTGCTCCGAAATTGCTGGGAATGTTCAATGCGCTTGCGTTTTCGATTCAGAGATAGATAGTCCTGAGCGCATACTCCCAAACGTCAGCTCATTTTCAACATCGCAAAATGCTACAGGACGCTTCAATCTGTTTACTTTGGATGTTTTCATGTTTTCGCCTTTCAAAACGAATTTCTCTACTTCTGTAACAATTGGTGATATTGTTTCCCAAAATCGTCCATTCGGGTCGGGAGTCATCTTCAAATGCGAATTGGTGTTCGTGCTTCAGGTCATACCACATATACACTGTGGTTATAGCACATATGTGTATACCATTTAACTCTGAATGGGGTTTTCAAAAGCAGTTGGCGTCTCTTGAAAACGTTTTTGAGGTTGTTTTTTTGTATGATGGGGATCATAATTTGTTTTGGCCTGTAGTCTATTCTCCTTCTACCGAATTCCGTGAACGTTATTGACGTCCTGTCGGCTTGCGACAAAACAGGTGGAAGGCTTATACTTCTGGGGTGAGCATTTTTCTTGAATGGTGGTTTGGAACGCCAAAAATTCCACAAAACATGAAACTAGATTGACATTACTTTAAATGCTCCTTTCGCGCAAACGGAAAACCTACAAAAGAGGAAAATCCTTCCTGATTGCCATTTTAAATGTCATTTAGGATTTTTCATTAATTGAAAACAATATCCTTCAATTATTTCAATGAAATATTTACTAATAAAAACGAACCCTTTTTAAATGTTTACATATTGAGAAAGGAAGGAAACAGTTCCAATGAAATATTTGAGACTAATAAAGGGATCCTTTTTATAGATAAACATATTAAAGAAGGAAGGAAGGAAGGAAAACGTAACGCATGCCAAATAATTTACATTAATCATTTTTGCATGAAAAATTTGACTTTGTTTGAATTCATCCTTCGCGTCGCAAATTTTCAGATATGGACTCTTTTTTCAAGCCACTTCTGCTTTTTCTTTCCTTTATTATAATACTTTACTTTATTATATAGGCAAATGATGACAGTATCCTGTTTGTAACGAATCTCTCGTAGCAAAAGTAAAACCATAAAGTTTTATAATTCTTAAGTAAACAATTGAAAGTCTGAGGTTTAATTTCACCTTAAAGACGAAATTATTGCATTCCGTTTACCGGCAAATAATTATCAAGGAAGGACATTAAAGTAAACAACATGAATCTACTCAACTTCCATTTACACAAATTTAACCTGATACACAATTTTATTACATTTCTACATCATACCAGCAGCAACTATGCGAATAACTTCCGTCAAGGATTACAGCAATGAGACGATACGATAAACTTACGACTAAGGACTATCAAAGTCCTTCGAAATGTCGATTTTATCGAATTCCGACTGATGGCTCATCCAGTCGGCCGGTCCTCAACATATGAAAGAACTTGTAGGTCATGCGAAAAATTGTGTGAACACATGGAACTATTTACATTTTAACACGCAATAATCCACCGCCCATGGTCTCGTGGTCATTTCAAAAGCAATTCAGGACTCGCATCCGTAACCGTTCACATAGCCATTCAGTTCCATTTGAAGCGTTCAAGTGATGTTGCTGCTCCTTATGAATTCTGATCACGTCCTGTTTTAACCTTTCGCTTAACATTATCCCAATTACCGAGACTACTATTGATCCTTTTGTTAAAGGCCAACTTAACTACTTTGAGGATACTTGGAAGCCCTAATGATTTCATATTCAAATGGAATGGATGAATGAATGGCTTTGTATCGGCCATACAAAATTATTGGATATGAATTTCGGGGGGGAAGGTGATAGGGTGGAGCGGCTGCAAAGCTTACATGCCTGTCGAAATGGACTTTTGCTGAATGAGCTGCGGATACTTAACCCTCAATTGCTGAAATGTTCATTCAGCGAAATAAGAAATGAATGAATTTACTATCAACAGATCACTGATCCTCTGCTTATGGTTCTCTTGAAAAGTCTGTTCCGGTTGTTATTAGTCGAATTAAAAACTCTGGCGATTCGACTTAATTACACTAATTAAGCGGCCAAGGATTCATATGAAAAACTACGATTGGATGCGGCGAACAGGTCTCGTAATTTGCTATTATATTCAACAAATCTGAATATGGAAGCTCATCCAGGATACTCACAATAGAATAAGGGGTTAATTCCCTCTCTCGACACATACTTTTTCACTAAAATATTATATATAGCAATAGTCTGTATGTGTGTGTTTGTATCCTTGTCAGTGCATACTCCTTGCAATTTCAGTTCCTATTCACGAAAATTGGAGCAATTAGACTTTTGTGGCACAAGGTCGCTCCTAATACACATTCAAGCATCTCGAACCTCTTCCTTGCACAACACTACAACCATACATCAGCATGCATTCCACGTTGTTACCATGCCTTTGTGGATTCCTTTCATGCCACTCAGCTGGCGAAAATTGTTACCATTGCCATTATTAAAACGCTTGAGTCACAGAATACAGGCTCCACCTACCCAGATTTACCGATTAAGCAAGTTGCACGAAGCTACGTTAGCTGTTCCACTTCATTTACACCCGGCAAAATTCATTCCCGGCGGCCAAGGATTTGCGCTTTAAATAAATATGACTTGAATCATTAATGAAATGTTTGGCAATGGTAGATGACTGGAATGCGAACGAATGAATGAAGGAATTGGAGGCGAAATAGTTCAAATTGTAAATCCTGCCGTGTTAGATTTGGGATTCAATGGGGCTTCGAAGTGAAGGAATTTGCAGGATGTAAGCGGATGAATTCTAAGACAGAAGTTGAAACAGTTCGACTAAGGGTCGCATGGTAACAATTGCGATTAAAAATTCATGTTGCTCTTGAGAAGTTTTAAAAGATTTTCATTGATGCAGTGCAAAAGGGTGAATGGTTGGGGTGCATTATCTAGTTATTATGTAAATCACAATGAAACCTTTGTGAGCACATTGGGACTGTTTATTTGCATTTGGAGGTGCACGTTTGTTTCACATTCAATTATTTTATCAGCTTAAAATCAAATCTATTCGCAATGATTTAAATATAAGGATACTTAATGTTGCTTGTTCAGCAGAGGGAGAGCTTTTTGCATAAATCAAGAGCAACAGCGAAGCTACTAACCAGCTCCAACTCTTCGTACTAACTCCCGAACCGATGGTAGTTAACCAAAGTCAACCAGGTCCAACCAGAATTGATATATTGGTAATTCTAAAAAGTATTGAGCCTTTTTTTGTAATTTTTCAATTGAATATTTCTTTTATTTAAAATGGATTTTATTTCGGAACATTATTATCTATGACCTCTTGTCATTTTTTGGGTAGAGCCATTATTCCATCTGTGTAGAACTTCTGTGGTTTATCGGCGAAAATACTTGACCAAGTTTTTTGAAGTGATGGATAATAATTCCTTAGCAATGTCATGGCTGCTTATGTGTCGGTCTTCTTCAATTTTTTTGTAAGATTTCATCGACTTTTTTAAGTGCGAACCATCTCTTGGCTATGGCTTTTGGTAAATTATCTTGACGGTAGCCACCACAAATTTTTTTACGAGCCTACGATGCATTCTCACCTTGTTCGTAGTGATATTGTGAAATATAACGATTTTTTTCAGAAATTTCACTCATTTTTGAATGCAGACAACTTTTGACACGAATGACGAAATACAAAACTGTCCAGATAAAAATTGTAGACAGGAATGTCACCTTTCAAACGCATGTCAGTTTGACTCAATATGATTAGTATTGCCCGATATATGACAACGAACACCATTTCGTCACAAAAAAGGCTCTATACTTTTTAGACTATCCAATACTTTGTCTCACTTTTGCGCAAGCAAGAATCCTCTTCTCAATATTTTTGACTATGTACGCAATACAAGTACACGTGATTTAGTGCTTTTTCTATCTCTGTCTATGAGAGGCCCAGGCGGGTGTTATTGTTTATATTTTAACACCATGGACAGTTGCAATTCAACATTTGAAGCCGCTGTAGCTCAATATCTAGAGTGAAGACATTTCCAAATCTAACAATACCGTTGGAAGGTTTTCTAATATCGAAAATTATGTTATCAAATGACGCCCATCTCACTGCATTTCCTTAGTGTACCATAAAACTCACGAGTCCATAATTAATTTACATTTTGATAACATAAATTATGCATTTTTAGTATATATTATGCACTGAAAAGCAGCATGTAATCAATTATCTAGCAGTCAGTGACCAGCTTACGGAGAACGTTCGTCCTGTTTCACGCAACTCTGTAAATTAGTTGCAAACGGAACCGACAAGACCCAATTAACTGCGGCAACCGGAAAGGGCTACAGTGGTATAGAAAATGGAGACGTCTAAATTAAATTCCTAAGGCATCCTTCCAGCAATGCGAACAGCATCCTCCAAGCAACAAACCGTATTGAAGATTACACTTGACAAAAGTTTTGAAGAATTGTCAACAGGAATTGGTTTTGAACCAAAAAATTCCAGTAATTCTGTTTATTTATTATCAACTGGACATTCAAAGGCGTCTCATATTACAATAACGTCAAATTAGATTTACGGAAAATTATCTATTAGATGCGGCAAGTAGAGAAACAATTATTTTTGACAGCATCATATTGTATTTCTTGCGAACAACCGCATTTTTCAAAAACTTTTTACGAGAGTTTGCTGCATGTGAGAAACATGCTGCGAACCCCTATTTTTCAGCCGAAACTAGTCAGTGGTTGATGTAATTTTGCCAAGCTGCTATTGAGGGAACGTCCTGGTAATATGTTTCAGGCAAGAACCAGCTACACCTTATTTTCAATCCATTTTCGACTTTTTAGGTTAGACATGAAATCCTCATGTTACGCGGAAGCCTTGCCAGCCTCAAACCGATGATCATATAACGATTTATTCATTGCATCACTTTTTCCACTTCCTAAGCTATCTAAAGGCTATAGTGAGACCCATCAAATAGTAAAGCCATGTGCCAAAGTATTAGACTATTCGACTACCTGTAAGATTGAGAGGGAGATTGAGATGTGAGATTGATGATGTTTAGGTAATGACAAATAAGAACCAAGCCTAGAATTTTATTTCACGCCTAGGTTTAATTTAATTCATTTTTAGCATTGAATAGAAACGTTTCCAGGCTAGATATTCAGATTGACAGGGGGTATTCCAATTGACAGGGGGTCCAGTCCAGTAAGGCTAATCCCACGAGAAATCCGACACCCAGAGCGTTAGTAGTCTCTACACCCCCACCAAATCAAAAAATTAACAACATTTTACAAGAGTCCACCCTTCAACTTTAGGAAGCAATTTTTTAAGGCATTAATGCCACCAATCTTTCCTTATTTCCCTTTTTAAATAATGAGTACCACTGCATATTAGATTCTCTGCGTGTAGATGCTTTGTCTGAGTCTTTTTCATTTTCTGACATACTATTCACAATTTTCTTATCCTGCATACATCGAGATCAGCTATAGAAAAACATCTGTTTATCTCAACTTGCTCCCCTTCTGTTTCTGAAAAAGAGTGCCGCATTCTCCGAAGCAGATTTTTTTCCTATCTTTAAAGAAATGCATAATGAGTAATCGATCCTCGCGTTTTGTAGTGATGTTTCTTCAGTTCAATCTTGGTATTTTCTGAAGAACAGTAGTTTGCTGAGACCCTTTGAATGAGTCTCGGGTAGAACAACGCGAGCACTATACACCGCCTAGTGACATTTCTTATTACTGACAACTTAATATACAAACGCTTCTCAACACTCTGCAACTATTTCGCGGTGAATATTTTGTTCTTATTCACCACAGTGCTTGAGGATATACATCGAAAGGTATCACTTTGCTCGTGAAGAAGGACAATGTTCAGTGATTGTGGTAACAAGCTTGCGATCCTTACGCCATTCAAACATGGTATATTCAACAAGATGGTCGTAAGAGCTAGAATATATCTTCGTGATTAGAAGTAGTATCCTAGCTGTTTCGACCATCAGACAACCAAAAGCCCCGAGGTGGGACAAAATTCAATACACCATGAATTTGTCTCCAAGGAAATGTAAGGGTCAGAAAAGGATACGATCTGAAGCAGTCTTTCAAAATAAGTGATCTATTTTCTATAAAAATTATAGTATAAATAATTATAAATATATTATAATATAAAAAATTCAGTACGTTTGCTTAACTTCTGTTGCATGTTTCAATGTGTATAGAAAATAGGAGGAAATTAAAGGCTTATCCTAATGAAGCATCTTAAAATAATTAAAAGTATCCTGATGAAAACTACATAATACGCAAAGTAAGATTGTCGAATTGTGACTATAAGTGCATCAGCAATAGTTTAATTATTTTATTAAATTCAGCACGTTGGTAGCATCCGGCCATTGTTCGAGCATTAAATGAGTACTTTGACAGAAATATAGTTGCAAAAATTTATTAAAATCGAAGCGACAGATTAACTTTGCCGCTAAACGATCGAAATCACCTCAGATAATCTTGGAAATTTTTTCTTCCTGGAAGACGTCAAATTTACGAGGAAATGCCTTCTGAGATGAAAATCGTTTGATAATTTTGATTTGTTACAAATTTTGCTGTTTTAATCAATACTCAAAAATAATTTTTAATACACAATTTCATGTTCACAGTAAACAGGAACCAAAGATGTACTGCAATTCTTGACCATTTTTTCTATAAATTTCGTATTATTTTATCAATTGCATCTCGAGTATTTACCTTCGCTGTTTCTAACATTGTTGATTTGTTAGCATAAACACGCGACTGACGTTTGTCCGCTGAAAAAATTAGGTGGTGTCAAATCAAATGATCTTAGAGACCAATTGACTGGCGTAATGACACGATTTCTTCGGAAAATGTGGAATTATCATGTAATTCAATGTTTTCGATATTCATCTCATTAATTTTTTTGAATGAAAATTCATTGAGCATGGTCCGATAATGACCATCACTTACGGTAGCGGCAGCTCCTTCTACATTTCGAAAAAAATATAGATCATGATGGCACTAGCATATACATTGCATCCCACAACTTGTTTGAATGGATACAGTGGAACTTCAATGCATTGCCTTGGGTCACGGAAGTTTTGTGTGTTCATTTACATAGTTTACTAAAATGAACGTCATGAATGAAAAAAATAAATAAGTTGCTGGAGGAACGTGGGCCGATTTTCATTTGATTTGGAGCCCAATTTGAGAAACCCTCAATGAAATGGTAACGTTTGCTAAACAATTGTCAAAATTGTAAACGTTACTCAACGCAAATGCTACAGAACTGTCAATTTCGACATATGTCATAAGATGACAAATGCATCTTCGCTTTTTCTGACTATGAGACTCTTTATGTCTATGCTTCAGTCCTGAAAAATAATTTTCAAATTTTGATTTTTAAGTTATTGATAGTTTTCTTTTCACGAATATAAGTGGGCATCCAAGTCAACTGAAAAATAAATTCTAATCCTTACAAAAAGCATTAAGCTTTCTATAATAACTAAAACAACCGGTGAAAAAAAAACACATCCTTATGTTACCAAAGCAATTTTCCCTGTATTAAAATAAATATAGTTGATATATCTGCGTATTTGTGGATGTTTGCATATGTGCTAACTCATATGAACATCAACGACCACATATAGTTGTCTACCTTTCCACGTGACGTATCTGTACAAGATGTAGATACATCTTCCATGATAATGCACCCAAGCCTAAAATACTTATGTCCATAATCTGTTCTGTTCAAATACATGTACTTCATGTCTGAGAGTTTTTCTCCAGGATATGTATGATCAAGCAGGTGAGTCGTCCCTAAGACAAGTGAAAAGGTACATAGATAGGTAGCTAGGTAGGTAGATAGCTAGATGGATAGGAACGTACGGAAGATGTAGAAATCAATATAATATCTGTGCATACTTTATACATGAATTTATTTTGTGTAGAAAGCATGTAGAGTTGTACTAGGCAGGAAAATCATTTCGAATTTCCTGCGGATTTATCCATCAAAGCGTTGAGAGGTTATAATAAAATTACTTTGCCAATTACATTACCTTTTGTGTGATTGCCATTTATTTTTTCAAAAGATATTCTATTTTTTTTTCTGGATCTGCTTCGTTTTCCTTTTCTTTTTCCAGAAGGATTTCATATTTTTATCTGGTTTGTCCTTCTTTTTGCATTACATGAAGGATAATTAAATGTTGAATTTTTCATACAAATTCATTTAGAATGTTGAAGTATGTTTTATTTTAAAGAAACCATAGCTATGTATTTCACTTGTTTTTTTATGGAGCTATTCGTAGTAATGTTTGGTTGCAGTCATTGAATTTAGTTTTACTTCGTTTGTTGACATTTGTTGAGTTGCACTTGTCTCTAAAAATCGAAATCATATACTTAAAATGAAAATGTTTTAATGTTGATCTGCTGCATTCATATTCTTTTAATCAAGATAAAGAACGACATTTTAATTACCGAACCCAAATTCTGGGAAGATTGTTAGCGACTCTCATAGGAAACTTTAATTTTAGATCTGTCAAATCGTCCGGCCATTAGCTAAGCGTTGGTTATATTCCTTGTTAATAATAAATCGTAATTTATATTTGCGTTCAGACTAATGCGAAGAACCCGAGTAATTTCAAAATGGGTCACGTCTGTACGCCTTGAAGATAGGAACGAAATTAAGTATTTGAAAACCTGCTGAAATAGTTTGGGGAACTCTCTCTTGAAAACAGCCAAAAATGTTAAAAACGAGCTGAAGATGGCTGTATACACCCGAAACGCGTCCTCAAAACCAATCAAACTAGGCCCGGCGGACCCAAGCAACACTGAATTAATGTTGGCCTGCGGCAACATCCAAACGAACTTAAAAATGTTAAGAGTTTATGATTCTACTTTCGTTCCTTGAACTAAAGTATTATTATTGATCACGCTGAGGAATGATGTAGTAAAGACATCTTCGCATCGCTTCGGGAATATTTGTTCAGTTTTTCTCTACCGAAATTCTGCTCCCCTCTGTTATTGATCCTTTTGTGGAATCACTAGTAATCCGCTTTGTATCATATTTTTCTTTACCTATTGACTCTGGAACTAATGAACTGCATAACTGGCTCTCTGAACTCGAACATTTATCTTGGTCTTGATGGTTTTCCCAATATATGTGCAAAATCTACCGCCTTCTTAATGTGTTCTCCCTTTTCTTTCATTTTAAATTCAAGTTTGAGTTTTGGAAATTTCCTTTCTTGTTAGTAATTCGCGACCTATTGTGCCGGGATTAATATAAAATCTTTAAAATATATTAAAATAAATGAAAACTTATAAAAAATATATAAGCTAATATAAAAGCTAATCAATTTCCATTTCAAGTGTGGGGGATCCATTCTGTATATCCGAATCGAATGCTTTATCACCTTTACCTTTATTTTTTACGTTTGTTTCACTCAAATACCTGCTTTAGAGTCAGTTAGTGTTTGTATTGTTTCAGACCAGTATATATTTCGGAAGCGCTCTTCCACCATCACTTGTCTGACTGGATTTACTGATCGTATTTTGAAGGCTTTAAGTAAATAAATACAAGTCAATACAATCTTTACTAATGACTGAAAAGTCCTTGATGCTGTGAATCATTTCCATCTCTGCTTAAAACTAAAGTTGTATGGGTTTTCTTGTGCTCTTCACTCCTGCATATTATTGTATCTGTATGCACGTTCGTGTCACGCTACCCTCTATGGCACAACCACCATTCTTGCTCTACCGACATGCGGTGTCCTACAGCGATCTATTCTCGGTCCTCATGTTTTTCTTCTGTTTATTAATGATATTCGTTTTATGATCTGTGGAGTTTCTACATTATTTACAGATAATTTTAGGGTATTTTGGAGAAGAAAGTCTCTCTAGGGAGCCAGCGTCTTCGTACCAATTTTTTTGGACGAAAGGAAACGAAAGGAAGCAACGGAAATGAAAAAGACTGGATTACCCTAGGTAACTGCTGCCAGTTAAGTTTGCTCAGACTTAACATTGATAAATGTCATAAAGTAACCTGTACGCTCAAGCCTACTTTTCATGTTTTTTTATCTATATGGTGCATTCTTTTGATCCAAAAATAAAATTAGATATTCATGTCTTGCCTACAGTAGTTATAACGTTTAGAGTTTATAAACGGTTTATATACAGGGTTTTTAATCATATATACTATGTGGTTCATGCTTGGTTTTTCCGAGACTGTTGGAAAACAAGGAATGGACATGAGTAGACAAAGCTGAATCGGTCTACGATAGGATAACATAAGAGGTTAGTGTTAAATGTATGACTAAAGTTGCCAGTTTGTCGATCATGCTGCGAAATTCTGACTCATTACGACAGTTCCTGAAAGGAAAGCCAATCGTCTCGCCTGAAAAGCAAACCAGATTAATAAAAATTATTCGTCTAATGGCAGTCGTAACGAAAGTCTCTTTTCTTTTCTCGGCCGTCACTCCCTGGCAACTTTTTTTCTCTCCACCTTCTTTATTGCTGGGAGAAAGGTGACTGTAGCTTGATGAGTTGAAAAAAATCATTTTTGACATTTACATATCAAACTGTTTCAGGCTGAATTTTCAGGTTTCCACAGGTAAAAACCAAATAAATATCCCTGAAATTTTCCCCCCCTGGAAGTTATTACCTCTGAATGTCAATAGCTTACATCTCTTGACTGAAAAAATAAATTAGGTTCAAAATTAATTAGGTTGTTTGAAATTAGGGTCCTAAACACAGTGGCCGAGAAAACCAATAGAGAAATTATTCCATCGCATATTTCATTACATTACAGGTACATTTATTGGTATCCGATGTCCATTGAAAGCATATTCTAGGTTTTAAGCTTAACGGTTCTTACAAACGCTTTCAATACCAAACATACTGTGTCCTTGAGTGATTTTCATCCACCCACTCATTCACTCATCTTATGTTGTCTCAAGTTCCTTCTGGTTCCGTTGTATCAGGATACTTGTGCAATTATGTCCCAAAAATGTTCATACGGACTCAAGCCTGATCTGCGAGGTAGTCTACAGTTAAGGTACAAAAGTTTAATGCCGACCAGATAAAATACAAGCAATAGAAGCGCTCTTATACTACCACTAATCTGGCTCAATTTTTCGATCGTATTGTGAAGACGTGAGATCAATAACTACCAGTCGATGTAATCTTTACTGACTTCTTCAAAAGCCTTCGGTACTGGGATTAATTCCCGTTTTTGCTTCAAAAGTAAGGTTTTCTGGTGTTCTCCACTCCTATTTCCAATTCCGCTTATCGCGATGGTTCAACCTCTATTCTTTTTCGACCCACATCTGGTATCCCACAGGGATCTATACTAGATCCCCTTCTTTTCCTGCTGTTTATAAATGATTTTCCTTCTTTGCGGCTGCTCATTTTGCATTTGAACTGTGTGACACACCCCTTCACATGGTCCAGTCTTTTGGAATCCTTGGAGTAACCTTTGATCCAAAGTTGAAATTTGATGCTCATGTCCTTTATGCAGTATCTAAAATTTTTAGAGTTGCAGAGTTTATATTCATACACGTGAATAAATTCTTTAATTTTAAAGTCTACGCTTAAGGTCTAAAGACTTAATTTCGATAATTTCTTAAGTTCTATCGTTAGCCTAGCTGGCGTTAGCATGGAGCCTTGCTTTATGTAGGCATTTGCAAGAAGCACTTTCTCAAGTAAATTATGAAAAATCTGTCAGGCGTGTCCTGATCTGGACAGATAACGTTCTCATGTGTTTTTGGTCAAGACATGATATGGCTCATATCCAGCTCACGGGTTAAGTTTTGTTGTGAGCTGTAGCACCTCTGTGACAAATCCCAGAAAAGGTACCACTTAACTTTCTAGGACCTCTTTTATATATCCACGAGCGTGCAAAGTTCCGAAAAGGAAGCCAATTAATTTTGAAAACAAATGCACACTCAACCCATTAACAACCAGAATAAAGTTTTGAAATGATCCTTTCGTTTTCTTTAAAAATCAGGATCGTAGCTCCTTTTATACAGAAGTAAGCTTCCCTCACTATCTTTGGAGGATACTAGGACTGCTAAGGAAATACAGTAGATAAAACCACAACTGTAATGTTATTTTGCTGGCGGAAACTTAAAAAGAGTCCTTTTTGCAATTTCATTGTCACTTTTGGATATCTCAACAATGTTGTTGATAGCATGAATAGCCATCGACATCATGAATGTCATACACACTTAAATATAAAACAATAACAAAAAGTCCTTTAAATATCCTGCATTTATTTACGTGTGTGATCAAACCCAAGAGCGAAATCATACTCACTTTGAAATGCTATAAGCAAACCGCAAACCATCCACCATTATATCTTAACCACAATAGTCAATCCCGGACCATAATAAGAGTATGCAAATAAATTATTTATGACTTTGACCAACATCCAACCAACAACCGACATCACCAACTTTCAACCGCAATCATTCTTATCAATTGATGAAATCTTAATGGCTTCTGAATGATTCATTCAGGGGAAGACGGAGTTATGTAACCTTTAGATTTTTCCTGATTCGGATACTTGGTGGTCCTGCATGCTGGCGTGGTCACACATACAATGTAGTATGGGGCAGGAGTCGTTCGCCGTTTACAAATCGTTTAGGCCATAAAGTTGGTCATAAAGCGAGAATTGGGAAATAGCCAGTTTAATGATGAAGTCAACTTTGCATGTTAAAAATGTCCTGGCGGGATGGGAACTACAATTTTTGGGTGTAATTATTCAGGACAGGTGATGAGTTTTTTGTGTTCTAAATCAATAATTACCTTTGAAAAACAACAATTACAAATTGAATGTTGAACCTGATTGCCGTATACATTTTCTACCAGTCTCCCGCCCACATTGGGCAAGGACCATTGAGCAAGTGAATGTGAAATCCGATAAGTCCTATCTAAACAGGAAAAAAAAGTTGAAAATACCAAAGTGGTTAATAAGGTCAGAGTCTTGTTATTTATATCCTTAGCCGCAAGGCAATTGTTCGCCACGTTAGTCGTTCACGTATGCTCACGTGCATGTCCTGCAGCGACCACAGTTTAATAGCTGCGCAATTTCTACATTTACGTCTTGTTCCTTCGAATTATACAAGATGAAATTTGTCTCTCAAATTTTTTTGTGTGTTTGTGTTCATCACAAAGCCTAACAGACAGTGCAATGACTGCTCTATGAGTTATCCTTGATACGCCTCCTGCCTGGGTATGCCTGGAGGGATAAAACTGAAAATAGGGCGAAACTTTTGCCTATAAATAAAATCCGACCAACACACGCTCGCATCTGCATAGATATATCCTTACATGCATACAACTATATGATTTCACATTTGGATTTTGGCTAAAAGGAAATGGCTTTCAGGTCAGTTGGGTGTTTAATAAGCGCAGAGAGAAAACTAGCAACACTTAATCCCTTCAATTTTAAGCCCGGAAACCAAATGCAATTTCAGTTATTTGGGTTATATCCTGATTTAAATTGATGGCGAGAAATTTACAAGCTAAATTTTTTTTTTTTTTTTTTTTTTTGTGAAATTTATATTTATTTATTTTTTTGACACACAACTGTGTGATAAAGTTATGTACAAACATTGGAAAATGTTGTGAAAGTTTTAATGGCGATTGGACCGAATGTATGTCATTTATTATTTCAAAAATAAATTTGATTTTAACTACTTTTGATAAATTGATTTATGGTACGAGCTTAATTATATTGAAAATGACGTATTTCGTTAAATAAATTGACATGATTGCAACCCCATATGGCTCGGGGGCGCTGTGTGAAAAGCCATTAATATATTATGAAAGTCAGAGCGGCATTGAAAATTTGTTGTGAATGGACGCTAAATGCAATCATATTTGTGGTATTGTGTATTTACAATTGAAGAAGCGATTTGGCATTGAAGCCATATCCTTAATTTTATCAACGTGGTGAAGGGGATCACAATACACTAACCGAGATCGAAGATTGAAATCTCCCTATGCATATGACTTTATAGAAAATGGATCATGTCGACTGTTGTCTAAGTAAATTTATCAACAGAACAGTCAGGACATAATTCAAGTCAATGACAAAGAATGACGCTTGCCCCGCCCAGTTTGATTATTTTTCAATCGAAAAAAGCTTTATTTGACGGGCTGAATATTTGTAGGCTAAACACACATCATATTTCATCAATGTTTACTCCTTGCTGACATTATCAGTGTGTGCTGAAAACATTTTTTAACTTTTCAGTGCAAAGGATAATGATTTAGATGAATCCTATTTTTGAAAGTGGGACATTACTAACCATAGTTCCGTTATTACAAAAATGATATTCAAAACCTCTTTAAAGGTATTTTGTTTCTTAATTTTGACAGTTCAAATAATAAATTTGTAGTCAAACTTGCTTTGACATATGTCATTTTTTTCTTGAACCGTCTACGCACGTAATGCGTAGTAGTTCTTTCTTTTGTTTATGGTGGCAGAAAACCAAGAATTCGGACCGAAAGTGGTCCTTCTTTTTCATACATTTTTCTAAACCCGCACCGGGATCAGGCAAGATCTTGGTTGCCAATTCCTTTTACAATTTAATCTTTATCAATGCAAACCCTTTTGCAAACCCAACTGTCAGATTTTGGGCCGCATGGCCCATAAATTAGCTGCTGTTGTGCCCAAGTTCCTTGTAGACTTCGGTTTGGTAACGTAAGACAAACAAAGACCCTTAAAAATATTACAAGTGTCACTTACATGAGGTCGTGAATTGAATTAGGGCATGTTGTAAGAACCCCTTATTTATTGCTAAACCAGTCAATCATGGCAGTCGCCGTAGGGAAAACTGTTTCATATTATTGAAAATCAATCCCGACCCAAATCTTAGGTGGAAGTGCTTATGTATTCTTTCGCCAAAGTCCTTCACAATCATTTGTGATTTCAAAAAGCTCCGATTTCCAGTATGAAGTATGGTCTTAATTATAGTATAGTCTGCAGTCTGGAGTATGGTATGGTGTCTTAAGGTTTGTGTTGCAAATGATCTCGGTAAAAGCTTTCGATATAAGTTTTTCTGCATTTATTGTAGAGACGTCCAAATATCTTATGGTTTCACATCCTGATTGGAAATATCGTATCATTTTTAACTTTTTTCTGCTGAAACATCGATTCAATATCCTGTGGTAGTTGGTAACCCATCTCTTTAAGGTCATGGCATTTTCATGATCACCAGTCTTTTCGTTCATTACTAGCTCCTGTATTTGTTTGGATAACTATGAAGTTATCCTATATCCTTGACTGGCTACGACTATTCTCCGTTTTCAGATTGTTTAAGGCTTCTTGGAGGTCAAAGAGCCACCAGGATACACTCTTGCAGTTTTTTATGGGGTCGCTAATTTCTTCATACATTATCGTCGCTCTCCAGAAGCCGATTGTCGATTGTGACAAAAGTCCTCTCGATCTCCCCATCTATAAAGCAGGTGAGGTGCTTTGGTATAAAGAATGTCAAACTGTTGGATGGGTTGTTCTTTGCTTCATAGCTGGCAGATACTTTTTGCTTTCGCGTAAGCACTGTTTTTACCTCTTTCGTTGAGGTATGGAACTTCGTTGTTATAAATGGAACTTTTCCAGAACGTTCTCTTCTATTTTCAATGGCTTGTTTTTAGTTTTTCGTCGGTTTCAACACTTATTTTTGAATATCTTCAATGTAACATCAGTAGTAGTAGTAGTAGTAGTAGTAGTAGTAGTAGTTTTAAGCTTCTCATTTCTTCAATTTCAGCCTAGCACTAAGAACCGCCCAAGAACTCTTTCCGTTCTTCAAACTCTCGTTCCGTTCTTCTTCCGTTGGCTTAAAATCAGCGTTTCCTCCCCGCATGATACCTCAATTGCGCTAACGTATACTTGTAAGCCATACAATATTTATTTTGAATTAATTTAGGAGATAGGGCTCTCGGAACCAAAACAGGGTTTTGCCAGAGGCAACTCGGGTGGCCATAGGACGGACATGCCCGCGATTCGCTTTTGATAGTGAGCTTTAAGCAAGGACTTCTCCTGGGGATAGAATTACCTATTAAAAAGAAACCAATAATAGACTAACTTCAACCGCTAAATATAAAAAGTTCCCACATCTAAACCACTGGGAACTTCCTCCTCACTGAACAAACTTAGAAAACATCTTAATTCCACGCGGAGATAAAAAAATAAATGATTTGAATCGCTGATCAACCTGCAAACGCATCATTTATTTTTGCAGCTTCTGATCTTGTTTATTGCTAAAATGTGACAAAACTGTATTGATTGATTTGTGACTAAATAATATTATGTGAATTCGGCGAAAGTTCTTACAACGTATGCCATTAACTTTCAGTCGCACTAGTTGTGAAATGTCCTATGTCCTGCTGCTCCACGTTCTATTGTCACTGGCGCTTTTCTCATTTCGGACTCTGCTTACAAGATGCTTTCGTCTTCACTAACATTTCCACTTCTCTCGTTTCTGGCACTCCTACTGAGATCACCAGGATCTCTTTTCAGGTGCTCCTACCAGAATTTCTTACCAAGATCAAGTGTTCCTGCTCTTCTGCACACAAACGAGACGTTCTCCATTTGTCCCGAAAAACAGCCCCCCCCCTTGAATCGCTGACCCTTTAATTTTTTTGTTTGCCTTGACCGATCACCGTCTATTGAAAAGTTGAGGACTGTTCTTCGGTATGCTTCCTTCCCTCTTGGCTGGAAACCTCTTCCTGAAGGGCTGCTTTGTCTGATTTTAGAGATATTTTACTATCCAAAATTTAAGGATGCAAGAGGCGAAACAGCTTACTGACATTGAATTTCTTCGTTTCTTTACCATTACGTTTAAAATTCTTTGTTTTGTAACTGAATCCTGCCTGCTTTTCTCTGATTTCCTAACAGTCAAGTACATGACTAAACGTTAAAACTTGAAAGAAATACGATTTGAGTTGTTTCTTAACCATGGGAAATATAAAGGGAAAACCATATCATTGCAAAACCGGCTCAAGCGTAGAAACACGAGTACCATGAAGTAGATGTCGCAAAAGAAATTAGTAGTAAAAGAAATTTTTAAGGAAATGCCTAAATTCTAACCTATCGAACGTACTCCCGAATTTCAGGATGTCTTACCAAAAAATTATTATAAAATACAAATACAATGGACTGGTAAATTTCTTCAAATTATTGTTTAAAACAATACTATCCCTCTGAATGCTTTTGCGTAAAATCGCAACACTAATCACAGCGTAATCACTGAAAAGCTCTAGAAGTCTTGAGAAGCATAACAAAAAAAGAGTGTCGAACACATCATAAAGCGAATAAAGCGAGCTTTACTAAATAGAGAGCTTCCAACTTAAATGACTTAGGTGCGTGGAAAGCTCGCGATGACTAGCTTTCTGACCTTAGGCGCATGTGAGAATATTTGTTTCAATAGAATGGTATACTGTCTATAGATGTGAACCCTAAAAAAATGTTAACTCGATCCTTTGTCGCCGTCATGATTAATTTTCAACAAGTTTTGCTTACAAACACTGGTACATCTGGAAGATGTCCTTCGGATAACATTAAATAGGGAGTTTATCTGAAGTTTAAACGGTTATGAATCCCCAGACTATGTGTAAAATGTGACTACTCTGCTCAAAGCTTTTGCATTAAATTGCAATACAAATATAAGTCGACTTATGATTTTTCTATCTTTGTCTAAAAGACGTCGCTCGAGAGTGTCAGCGCTGTTTTATTCTTTTGTCAGCGCTGTTTTATTCTGTTTTATTCTCATTCGGAACGTATTAACGCTGAATGCATGCACGAAAACAAAAGAAAAAGCAGCTGAAACGCCCATAGGCCAGACGGGAGCATTTGCCTAAATTTGAAATGGAAAACGTTTTTAAAGTTCCTGTACCAAAGATTCATTCACAAGAAATGGCGCTCGACGAGCCATTGCCCAAGGAACAAAATGACAACCAACTCAGTGGATGCTAAGAGTTCGTATAGTATAGCTGATGCTTAAGTTTCATCCAGGTGACTGTCCATATTGCCAATATTAAGACTGTCTAAAAATCCCAACGGTGCATCGAATCCCTACCTCAAAGAAGTTTATCCGGGAAGCCAGCGATCATTTTGACACCAAGGAGGGTCATGAAACTTCAGGCAGTTACTCCAATACAGAGGGCAACCTTTATTAATTCACTGCAAACACAACCAAGGCACTGAGTGACTAAGAAGATTCAAAAGTCTGAGACACACCCGACCTGTCAGATGGCAGATTACTAGTGGAATAAGCTTGGTGGGGAAAAAATGGGGAAGACACTATCGGTCCGTCGCTATTCGAAGAAAATGTTTTTGTTTTTCGGAACTGGAGCTGATTATTGGATGGCATTTAGCGAAAAGCAGGTTTTCACACTGCGAATAAACTTTTATACAATGCCACGAATTCATTTGTAAGGAATTGAAAATTGTCATAAAGAATCTAGTCGATAGCTTAAAGGAAGCTTACTCAACCACTGCAATAAGACACATTAAGGTAAGCTGGTATAGGAATAAACTCATTAGACTGTTTTCTTTGTCAATGCTTTCCTTGGTTTGATTCGGCCTTGCTCTCACATGAAGTTCTCTTTTACTCTCCTACAGCCAAGCTTTGTCAGTTGACACAACAGTTTGCGCGGATTTTGACACGATTACTCGAAATTACAATGTTGGATGTGATTGTGAGACAGCTGTGACAGGATGAGCCCTACTCGTTTTTTTCCGCATATATTCAGGGTCGATTGCTATGTGTTGATGTTTACGGAACTGCCAGGAAAAAAAGGTTGTTGCAGCGTGTCTCATCGACGTAGAGAAAGCCTTTGATTCAGTTTGGATCGACGGACTTATCTACAAACTTATCCAACTGGACTTTCCGGTGAATATTATTAAAATTGTTTGCAGCTTCATGAGGGGACGAACTGCCTTTGCGGTGTCTGGTGGAGCTAGCTCTGAACCCTTTTTCATTAATTCGGGGGTCCCACAGGGGTCCATTCTTGGACCCACTCTCTTCAATATATTTACTTCTGACATCTCAGGGATCAGGGATGAATTTAAACCTGGAATCGAGGTGAATCTCTTTGCTGACGACTTACTGGTGTGGTCTTCTGAGTACAATCTCCGCTTTGCAAGGTTGAGACTCCAAAGGTACCTGGACTCGTTAACATCATACTATGGAAAGTGGGGGATGAGGGTTAACGCCAAGAAAAGCGAGCTGATTGTGTTCAAGAACCCACACCAAAAATTTGGACGTCGCACAAGGAGTATCTGTGACCCAAGAATAAAGCTAAACGGACAGGTGGTGCACTGTTCGAAGCAAACCAAGTATTTGGGGGTAATTTTTGATAGGAACAACAACTTTAGTGCCCACGTAGACGCAGTATTGAAGAAAACAAGATACGCATACCATCTCCTTTTACCTCTTTTCAGGAAACAGTCATCAGCTAGCAAGCGGGTGAAGCTACTCGCGTACAAATCACTGATCAGGCCCATACTATTATATGCGGTGCTGATCTGGCAGGCTACAGCGACATACAAATGGAGCAACATAGGGTTACTGGAACGCAGAATCCTTCGAGCTTGCACTGGGTTTTATAAACGGGAGGACGGACGGCCCTACCCCAACCGACAACTGTACCGGGATGCAGCCTTGGAACCAATCAACCTCTACGCCAAGAGGTTGATCGAGCGAGCGGCGAAACGAATGGTGGAGCATGAGACCACCACGATCAGCAATGCGGCAGACAATCGAGCGATGGAAGCAGCCAACAGTTAGCAATAAGTAGTATATAAGGAATTTAAAAATAAAAAAAAAATAAAACAAAATCATTATAGAGTATAAGGAATTAGAATATATATATATTTTGTTACGTTAAGCTAAAATAAGGAATATTCAAGGCCACACTTAGGGTGTAAGTGTAGAAATTAAGAAGAAATTTAATATATAACAGCTTAGGTCGAAGAACAATTAAATTCTAGTTAGTGCTGAATTCTGGGTACAGCCATTAGGCAAAACCCGTAGGTTAAGTGATAGGTTAACACTTATTGTAAATAATTGTATATAACACATAAAATCACCCAATAAATTATTGAAACTTGAAACTTGAAATGTGTTGATGTTTCTGGTGCTGGAGATACTTGAATAATGACATACGGGTATGACCTATAAAAATTCCAAGAACTCGAGTGCCTGTTTTAGATGATATTCATTTCGGGAAACAATTTGTTCTGAAGTCTCTTAGATGGGAGCGTATTATTATGCGTCCGACGCATGGGATGGTAGAGTGCCCTTGAATATAGCCAATCTACTTCGTAGAAATGCCCAAAAACGCCTCTCGATTTTAAAATAATTCGTTAATCTCGTCCCTTACCCCGATATCTCTATAAAAGATAAATGTAAATATAAATTTATGATAAATGTTAAATGAATATTTGCTTTGGTGGTTTTTCATTTCCGATTAATTGAAATATTTGGCTCAGTTTTCTACCAAACTAATTAAATTAGTTTTTTTTTCAGAGGTGCTTAGAAATTGGCTGCTGATTAATATTTTCGCGATGCATGAGTTCAATGATTTTCCCTCCTGCTTTTGTCCCTTTTCAATATTGCAGACATTCACATGCTGACATGATGATTTAAATAAAATCATATTAAAAACATTTAAAGCCAAAGCTATTTGGTACCAACGCAAAACAAATGAGTAGCAAAAAAGGAAGAAAAACTAAACGAAAAAAGAAAAAACATAAATCTAATTAAATTCCGTCATACATCTAATGAAATTCAACTTCAAAGTTCTTAACGGTCGAAGGATTCTTTCATCTGTCTGGTGACTAAATAAAATTGGATAATCGCATTACCCTTAATCTCGCATCGATATTCAGGCAGTTGTAGTGGTATCGCAGTCGGTCGCAGCGTATCAGGAAGCGGTGGACCGAAGCTTTGAAAAGTAGCTATCTGTATCTAGTTTTTCGCCATTCGTCGCCGATATTACATCTGTGCCCTGTTATGTCCTGGCTGCTGCTCCTATTGACGACAAGCATGTGTGCAAGCTATAATTTTACTGCTGAAATTTCACCACTATTCGACACAAAATCCACGTCCCAGTCATTTATTTTGTGAACGACCCCATAAGCTGGATATATCCAGCGACATATTTCATAGCACAGATTCAGTCGAGACAGATCCTGGTAAAGTAAAAGTGTTCATAAGTGTTGGGCTTGCGATTGTGTTGGTAAGGGTAGGTGTGGTTGTCTGCGAGTTTACACAGTGCAGGAGACACATGTAAATTTATCGTTCTGCCGCAATTTCTGGCCTAAATATTTGCTGTAAAATTTTTTAATAGGCTTTTCAACACATGCGAGAGTCCTAGACATAATTAATCAACGGAATATAGACAAGGATATATTCCTTGAGCGCGAAAAATGTGATACGAAAGCTCATGCAAGCACCGCGGACTGTAAAAGATTGAGCTGCACAAACGCCAGGAAATCCGGACAGCAAGGTGCCATCCATGTTCAGGTCTCCGAGGCGTGCAATACGTGCTGAAAGTAAAGTTTCGATGATGCGCTTAGTTTGCGAAATTCAGCAAGGAAATATCAAGTGCATTCGGATTATGAAGGACGCGATGGTGAAACGTTGTAAAGCTTTCATGCAACATCTCCGTTCTAGACCCTGGTGCTCACGTTTATGACGAAAATTGAATGCAAACGCCATTTGGCTGGCTTTAACGCTCCACTCAATCCCTCGGCCAGGATCTAGCCATCCACTAGTGATTGCAAGGTGCAAATGTTTGAGTTAGAGGACAATGCAACTGAATGGCTTATATGGTCTCGCCAATGAATCATAGTATTGACCAAATCCTAGATAATAGTCTCTTAGGCTACTTTCCCAAGACGGTGCAGGGTCCTGGCGTTAGCAGTTTCCGGGGCTGAAACTAGCGCTTTGCCCGGTCCTTTGCCTATTCCTAGACGTGGCTTTTCTGCTCTGTGCATATGAATGATATTTCCGGATATCCATTTGTTATACAGTTTGCCATTCACTAATGAACCTGATTTTCAAAGTCTTTGACAATATTGATTTTGTCTCCCTTTTTTGTGTCGCAACTGTATGAATTTCGCTGCGAATTGTGAGTAGACTCGGGGAAAAAGGACACATTTTTATTGAAGACTTTGTTCAGCATTCGAATTGTGAAGCTTATAATTAGATTGAAACTTGTTAGCTGTAGTTTGTCGACCGTCTGAGTTGACTTTTAATGTTTTTCCTCGTTATGTGGGTGAAAGTTCGAAAGACTTTCAGTTATGAAATATTTTCAACTCGTGTCGGGACTATTATATCACATATCGGATACGTATAAGCAATGTTTTGAATCCAAATGTGCCTCTGAAATGTGAGTAACATTGAAGTTAGGGATGATGATGCAAAGATAAAACTAATTAATGGAAGCATATCATATTCATGATTCAGTCAACGTCAAATATGAGAAGTTGTGGTGCACACATTTCAAGTCGGTCATTTTTTGCGTTTAAGGCAACCTAGTTTATGTCTTCCGGGACTAGTTAAGGATACATTGCATTTCCAGGTATACATGAGTATCAAGTAACTCTTTAAAGATTCAATATGCTACTGAAGTTTAACATTTTGAGTGAAAAGAGAGTGGTCCATAATTCAAAAATACTTTTTGAGTCCAGTGAAAGATGGTATAAATATTTAAAATTAAATAATAAAAAATAAAATGCAAAATATTCTACTTATACTCCGAATGCAATTTCACGTTTTAACATCTTAATTCTTCGAATCTAAGTTGCTGGAAGTTTGTATGAGTGAGTATCTTCGTTCGAATTCTATCTTTGTGCATCCAGTACTCACCATTCTTCACTAGCATAAACGATTCATTTTAATTTTTACTTTATATTAAGTTTGAGTTCGAACAACTGGAAGGTGGCTTGGATACATTTCAGGATCTTTTTATGCCAAAGAAGATCCTGAGATTTAAACTACATAATTTAAACATTCATACACTATAAGGGTAACTTCTTTTATATTCTGAGCCTTCTTTGAAATCCTCTTTAGATCTTCTCAAAAGTCTTCTTAAAATTATCCAAGATCTTCTAAGTCAAAAAGTTATGTTGTTGGCACATTTACTGAGCATCAGCTTGAAATTTCAATGTCTTGAATATGTTCGTGTTCAAGTCTTCATCAAGAGTCAACGTCCAGGAATCCTTATTTATTAGTCTTCTGAGAAATTTCCTATTGGTTCCCATCTCTTTTTACGATTTCCTTCGCATTCTTGATAGTTTGTATCACTGGATAGTCTCGAATTATTTTGAAATCTTATAGTGTGCTTGTCAAAAATTTGACTTAAATAATATTGGTCTTTTATTTGATTCCAGTTTTCTAGAATTCAAACCAATAAAACTTTAGAATGTAACAAAAATTTTAGTTATTTCGTTACATGAAAACGATTCAAAAAAAGACAAAATTCGAGACCAAGTCATTTGCGAGGATTCAAACTTGAGGCACCTCATTTTTTGTTAGTCACTTCATTTTCAAGTGGAAAGTTGAACTACAACTGACATAAGCTAATGTCAGTTGTAGTATTATTATTTTATTATTATTGTACTGGGGTCCACTTGCTGGAAATTAGCATAGGCCAGAAATCGGCCCTTAGCTCCCCATGTGTAGTACTATTGTTTACAGATGGTCTATCCTGTCGTCCTACCGAAGCCAAGGAGTTCCCCCAGTTCTGTGGTCGCCAAGTGTTCTAATTCTGTTACACCAGTACACCTCAGCCAAGTAAGGCGTTTGTTGGCCAGACTCGGGCAATCGAGGAGGAAGTGTTCTGTACTTTCTTCCTCCTCGCCGCAAGCTCGGCAGGTGTCATCCGTTCGGATTCCTATTCGTTTGGCGTGTTGACCTAGAAGATTATGGCCCGTTAATAGTGCCACCAATATTCTAACGCAATTTCGGTTTTTTCCTAGGAGTGGTTTTGTCCTAATTTGCAGTCGTTCATGTCATGTTGTCAGTTGTATGTATATATATATCAATGTCAGTTGTAGTAAATACGTAGTGCATTCAACTGTTAACGAGCCTTTTTCAAACAAAAATAGGAAGAAAATATACTTTATAGTTACTTGCCTACATTGCGCCCCTCCTTAGTAAGCCATTTTCCGGCATTCTTTGTAAGCCAGTAAGCCGGCTTAAAAAAGCCGTTTTCGAAGAACGACTTTGGGTTCGTATCCAACCAATCTATCCCAACTTGTTCAACTCCTTTGATTGTTTGCAAAACGCTCTCGTCCAAGTATTCCCTTGAAAGGCCTAAACATATAAACATCACACGGTGAAAGGTTGGGGCTGTAGGGATGATGTTCAAGCGCAGCTCATTCCATTTCAGCCAATTTATGGGTTTTTAGGGCTGCAGTGAGCTATCTTGCATTGCCATGGAGAAGCAAGATGACTCAGATGGGGTTGATGGCGTCTTTTTGACCGATGAGTGGATCAAACCTGGTCAAGATGTCCAAAACAGTAGGCTGCGTTTATCGCGCAACAATCTTGAAGAAAATCATTGAGTGATACTCCTTGAAAGTTCCAAAAAGCCGTCACCATAACCTTCCTACCTGACAAGCGTGTTTGGGTTTTTAATGGTCCTGGCTCCCTCCTTCTCCATGCTAGATCTTTTCTATTCAGGAGTGTAGTGCTAAACCAACGTTTTGCCGTATGTCAAAAAAAACCCTGCCAAATAACCTTCCCTTCATCTTGGTTTGTCAAGAAGTTTCTGACACACTTCAACTCTTGCATGTTTGTGTTCTTGGGGAAGCAGACGTAGGATCCTACTCAGTGAGATATTTTGAAATTTAAGGAGATCTCGGACGATAATTTGTACACTTCCAATACTGAACTTATGTCCGAATTGATTTATATTACAGGAGTGCGATGATTTCTTTCAATAAGTTCGCGAACAACTGCAATGTTGTCACGCGTTAAGCTGGAATTGGGCCGTCTTCGGTGACTCACATTATCCACTTTTTCAAGCGATTCTTTGAATTCGGCAAAATAGGCTTTGATTTGTGGCCTTGGAAGCATATTCTCCCCAAACTGCACCCTCAATCAATCCCGAATTTCAACTCACTTAACGCCTTCCTTCGTAAAAAAAAAACTTTATTATGATGCGTGGCACGGTTGAAGGATAAACTTATCTGTCGTTATTTTTACTTACGAAGCCCGTGGTGCCGTCGGTTTGGCTTTGAGTTATCTAAAAAACCTCCCTTCACACTCTCCCCGAGGCTTGGCCTATCTTTATCACGCTTTTTAAGCCATCAGAACCAAAAAGCTCGTTTGTGAATGCATGAATGAACTTCACTTCATATGCTAACCATCCTGGATTTAGCGAACGAGTGTGATAACCATACTACGATTATGTTCCTGATTGATGCGTTCAAAATCTGTTTGAATTTAGTCAAAACTGTCAAAAGTAAGTCCTAAGTATTTTGCACTTCATTTCTATGGAATTTCAGCATTTGACTGTTAAGTACGTTCAGTGTTTGTCGTTTTCAAATGAGGAAAACTACGTAGGTCTTTTCTGAAGTCTCATCACCAACGAAAATATTAAAAAAAGACATTGATGTAGGTTGAAATTACAAAAAGATTAACTCTGAATTTAGTCCAGTAATAATGTTCAAGTGCCGGCTCGTTCAGGACTATTTAGAGACAAGGAGAAACATGAAAATATCTGAAATAATCAAGTCCAGTGGTCCTTGACTGCCTCTTCAGTTCATTGCATGGCTTAAGAGATTACCACTGGTTCGTTCACAGTTTGTAGTGCTCTCTAATTTAAATGAGCAAACTTGATTCTTGTAAAGTCAGCCTTCGTTTTTTCTTGACTTTTTTTCTTTTCTTGGCTTTCCATGTTTGTTTGTTACATAATTCACCCATATTTCTTTTTATGTGGTGCTCTCAAATGTGTAAATGCTTGTTGGTGCTTTCGAAAAACGACTATTACGGGCTACCAATAACAAAATTTTCATTCTAACATCATAATTTTGGTATCTTTTGACGGGATTTTATAAAAGGACACTTTTTGACGAAGCTTTTTTTGAGAAAAAATTTGCTGAATTCTCACTTCTACGAGGAGATAATCACATTGGAAAATGCTAGTTACGGTCTTCAAAGCTTGATTATTAAATTTAGCAACTCATAGAATTTCCACCACAAGATGTTTCGCTGTCAAATCCCAAACCATTTTTGACCGAACTTTTGGCCAAGAACAAAACTCGGCGCTCGTCCACCGCGAACGAGGAAACTTAGCTAGCAGTGACTTGTTCGTGTTCTTGAAAAATAAATACTTGTTGCGAAAAGCAAGATTGGTGTTATGGAAAAAAATTCGCGCAAAAGTCTAAGTATGCCTAAGGATGCCGAAATGTCTAACAAGTGAATGGTCGAATCAGTCTTTGCTAAATTTGAGAATTGTATTAATCTTGTAATGAGTGTTCTAAGAGGTATAGAACTTCAAAATGGAACAAAATACGGATAAATTTTGTCCGTTGATTGAAAAGTAAATCCTCTGCCAATTTCATTCAAGTATAATTTGAGATAGGTGAGCGCCATGACTGGCGCGGTTGAAGTCCACATGACAGCTCCCATTTCGACTACTTTAACAGACAATTGGGGCCGTATATCGCGAATAACGTGGCCAACCTTGACTTTCGAATGGTCCAGCGTCTCGGGCTCGTCAGACATGTCGTCTGGCGTAACCCAACGTCAATTTCTCAAAGTCCAGCGTTGTCAAATCACAAGATTTTGTAGGCCAGAATACATGTCCGAAACGAAAAATAATGCGCTTATCAAATACTTTTTTCAATAAATCGAAAGCTGTACGAGCTGATGCATGATGCGCCGTATTGTTGAACCTACAGATCCTTAGTATAATGGCGAGTTAATTTCGAAACGAGTAAGTTATTGATCATGGCCTTATAGCTTATTATTAGAAGAGTAAGAGAGCTATTCCTTGCCGAATTTCCGAAGAATTTCGAAATTTTTGCCAATGATTCTAACGGCCGATAAAGCACATCAAACAGTGACGTTCTCTGAATGTAACGATGATTTGACAACTGCCTGTGATCGCTCATCATTCGAAATGCGACAGTTTTGTTTATTGACCTAGCAATTGAAACAGAAACGAGTTTCATCCCTAAAAAAAAATTTTCTGAGGTAGTTCGAGATCTGCAACAGTTTGTTCTTGGGTCCACAAATCGAATCTACGCCTTGTCTGGTGGTCATTCGGCTCCATTTCCTATCTCAGTTGGATTTTGTAAGCCCATAAGGCAAGATCCTTCGTTCAAATCTTCCATAATGTAGGTGGACACAGGGTTAATTTTTTTAGCACGATGTCGAATGAAGGAACTTAGATCTTCATCATAACTGCGCTTCATAGTTGCTATGGTTCCGTTATTAGGCAGTTTGCGACGCCTGAACGGATGCGTATTATCAGTGCGAGTAAACATGGTGCGAATACGTATTTTGAATTAATTGTTCTGATGGACGATCATCTCGGCCATAAAATTGATAGAGTGTGCGATGAATTTTTCGAACAGAACCGTTTTTTTTTTTTAAAAATCTGCACGATTTGCAGACGTTCTTCAGGCGTCCACCTGTTCATGCTAGCAAATTAAACTAAAAGTAAAACTCATGACAGCTGTCACACCATACGCAGCATTTAGAAGTGATGCCAGCTGGAAGTTCTATACCTCTAATAAACACCCTTTGTAAAAATGTTGTTTTTAACCCATTCTAAATCAAATTCGATATCATATTGAGCAATTTTCACAAACAACATCGTATCCTTACAAGATACGGTCTATATACGTTAGTGGAAGGAAGAAAAAGCGTGTCTTTTCAAACAAAAACACTTGTACAATTCCAAACAGGGTATGTGCTTATTTTAAATTACAAAACCATTAAGCGGATACACGGACCGCCCACTCCACTTTTCCATTTGCTAATTAACTTAGTTCGAATAATAACCAAGCACAGTTTTTTCGAATATCGAGCATGGCCAACAAAGACATTATCCTTTTTATTCCAATTAGAAAGCACACTTGAAACAGAAAACGAGGAGAAATAAAGGAGTTCTGTGGAAGAAATGTCGACCACTCTACACTGAAACACAGAAATGTTCAAGATGTAGCAACTTCTATGCAAATAATAGCAATTCAAGGATAAGAACTCTGTGTGTATGCATGGCTTAGGGTAAAGTTCCATTGTAGTTGTCTGTTCAATTCGCTTAAGTGTTTGGCTTGGTCTTTTCGTGCCTAGGATGTGCGTAAATCCGCTAATACTCGGACCAAACTCATTTGATTTTAATTTCATTTCTTATACGATTTATTCTTTGATCCTTTTTGTTTCCATTTCCTTTATCTAGCCATGAAAGTTAATCGTACGTTGCTTTTGCCGTTCCATAGCATCACTACAAATACGAATGGAAAACTGTTAAGCTTGGGCTTTTCATTGATGGAATAGAGTCTATTGGCTTAACCATCTTGTTGGCCTCCTAACGATGGCCAAATGGTAATTTGAGGAAAATACATGTCAGTTGGTACTGCACAAACACTGAACAAACACAAAACGGACAAGGCAAAAATGGAAATGATTTGAAAGAAAACTTTTTAAGTCCAGTTTTAGCGAAAGCACGGGAAAATCCTCGCCTTTTTTATGAGAGCGAGAGTAATTTTGCAGTTTTAACAGAGTACAACTGTTACGTGGTGGTGGAAAAGAAGAAAAACTTCTTCGCTGTACAAGTGACGGGTGATTAGGATCTTAAGCCAAAAGTTTTCCGGTGAAATATTTTTAAGTCAGAAGTTGAGCCTTTTTTTAGTGTTGAATTCGCTGGGAGGGAATTTCGGCTACTGAAAGTTATCACAATTATATCATGAAAGTATGATGGGTTTTCTTGACATAGCTCGGGAAATGTTTGCTGTCGGACATTGTCTGCTAATTATCTGTTTTTCCATTCAAACGCAGTAATTGCTCCATAATGTTTAAGTGCTTCTGCGAATTGGATGAAATATGCTGAAATCTAAAGGAATTTCAGGCTGATGTTAATGAAAGCAGCGTATTTGGTGTTTTTCGTTTCTTATTTAAAAGGAACATTTAATTGGATTTGTTGAGAAATTCGGAAAAGAAAGAATTCAAGGAAATTCAGTTTGTAGAACTCGCCCAACGAAGCATAAGTGTCTCAATAGGAAAATAGATCAACAAGTTTTTCTGATGAAAAGAAATTGAGCCATAAAATCATAGTTTTCACTAGTTGGTTTGATTGAAATGTGCTTACCTGTCCAGCTTTGATCCACAAAACAATAATCAACAGAGGGCAAAAAGTGAAGGTAATCATTGATAAACACAAAACACGAAGCTACCTAAGATCTCTATCTCTTTCATAATTGCTATTCTCAATGTTAAGTGAAAATCGAGCTTCAATAATTCAAATAATTTATTTTGCAGCATTTTAAATGTTATTTCACGTTTCAATCTCACCACCGATGCTTTGTCGCTGTCATTGGCTGGTTTACTAATCATTTATCGCTGGCTTATCTAATTTACTGGTGCGTTTCTCCTAACTAACGGTTTCCATTAACTTTCAGCTATCGACCTTTAACTAAACTCTAAAGTGTCGACGCCGTCAGTTGAAGACATACTTTCGCATTTTGATCGGTGTTTTGGCATTTGTTCCCGCTCTCAAGAGCCTTTCAAAATATCGTTTTGATATTATTACCGTTGTGGCAAATATATCTTACTAAGAATTTAAGAATAATTGGTTGTTTTCTCGGTTTTTTTTTATCATTTCTTTGGATTGCTGCGAATCAGTATTTAATGTCTAGTTGACGACATGAGTCGCTTAACGCTTTAGCAAAAGTCGAAACGATGAGTTGGATTAGTCGCAAAGGAGCTGGGACTTGAAGCTTTTGTTGAGTTTTAATTGCGCGGTTTCGTGAAAGACAAGTGTTATATGATTAATTCACAAACAAGTGACCATTTGGAAGCCAATATTGAAACAGCCATTGCCGAATCATTATCAAACAGAATTCGAAACGTTTCCAGAATTGGATCGATTCAATTGAAGTATACCAAACCCAGACGCCGCTTTCATTTGAATCAAATAATTTTCCATAAATTAACAGAAGGGTCGTTTTTTAAGTCAAAAAATTAATTTGCAAAATTAATAATTAATTAAATTTGAAAAAATTCTAAGCTGAGTTTGTTTTATAAAATTTTTCAATCTGAACCTGTTATTGGGGCACAATATATATTTGCTAACAGCCGCTTTGTTTGGCTCCTTTGCCAAAGAAAGAAAAGCCGATGATCCTAATGTACTATAAAAATTGAAAAGACCTTCTTTATTCTTCAAGTCTATAAGAGCAAACGGATTTTCATTTTCAAATTCAGTTTCTAATTCTGAAATGTTGTTTTATTTCTTAGCATTCTAAAGAAGATTAGTGAGCTCTTCGTAACAGCGTCTTTTTTTGTTGTGCAGGTGGTCGATGATAGTCTATTGTGAGCTGTGACTTCTTAATACTCGGCTATTTCTTTTGACATCAGTACCGCACCAGCTTCGAACTATCTGGAACAGAACCACTACTTTTTGAGTAAAAAAATAAATTTACTTAACTTTCACATATCAAAAGGTTGCGGGGGACTTTTTTTGCCCTGAAACAAAAGATACACTGATTAGCCTGTGACATTTCGAATCTAGTGCAAGTACGCCATAAAATTTCCCTGCTCGGGGGCAAAGATAACGATCATGACTTTCCAGTTTTGGCTAGTGATAATTATGGTCTTGTTATACTATCATATGAATCCTGACTCCAGATCATTAATGAGCCACACTCTGCGTCTACTTTGTGTCTGATTTTCCCACTTTTCATGACACATTGAACAATTGTCCTTTAACTTCAGTCACGTGGAGAAGCCTTTCTATATCCTTTTTGCTTCTAAGAGAGATCATCCTCCATTCTATTTCAAGGACTCTAATGGATATCGTTCTCATGAGGATCGAAATCATCGAAATAATCGTATTATGAAAATGCAACTCGTACAATTTCTTGATTTAACATTCGCATTGTTTTTACATAAAGCCCTAACACTCTCGCGTGACTTCTTTCAAAAAGGGATAGAAATAAAGGCATCTCGATTTTATGAAAAAGCTTCAATGGAGCTTGTTTTGTACAGAAGCAGTAAGAAATTTGTCAATCCAATGTAATATAATTTATTTTGGTGGATCGGAGGTTTGTTTGCAAATTTCGCGCTGTTTCTATTTAGCGAATTAGCTAAATATATAATATTTAGCAAATTTAGTGCTATGTTCTACTTTATGCAGGACTTTATAGGAATAAAATGGTCAGTTTAAGTTCTTGAGCCAACCAAGAGAACTGCTTCGATTGTATTCATCTGCAGACTCTCGATCATCAGCCATAATTGGACCAGCTTTTGTAGGAGTAAGTACAACATACTAACATGATAGCAAGCACACTGTTGAAGGACTTCTATCAGAACGAAATAGAACAAGCGCTTGTAGCTTTAACGTTGTATGGGTAATTTGTTGTGTGCATGTTGAGCCTCTGAAAAAATATGCGGGTTTAGTTAATCAATGAGGAGAAATTTATCCATCCAAATATTATTTTAATTATTTTGGTCGCATACCATTAGGTCGGGAGTTTATAGGAAATGTTAGCGCTGTATGTACTCTCGCTATGCTCTCGATAGGACTTGGCAGCTCTTAAAACGTCAGTTGAGGCTCCCAGAGCTACACAGGAGTTCTCAACAGTAGGGTTTCCCTTTGCTTGATAGGGGTATACTGCTGTTTGTAGAATCGTAGCATGACAACATCACAGCTAACACACTACTGAAGGTTTTCTATCAGAAAGAGATGAAACATGCGCTGGTAGATTTATGGTTGTATGGGTAATTTATTGTGTTCTTACTGAAGTGTTTTGTTTGTTTCTTGCTGAAAAAGTGAGATCCGAATGAAAGGAAATAATATTGACGATTACACCAATGAAACTAGTTGGGTCGGGAGTTTGCGAGGATCGTGATCACTGTATTTTTAAAACATTATGGTAACAGTTTCATTACTCCTTGCCTGCACTAGTCATTTTGGGTAAAATGCCTTATTTAGATCGCTAGCCTTAGCCTAGAAACTGGTCAAGAACACTGTCTCGACAGGTCTCATCATTAGGCATTTTTCGCTCGTGATGAGCCGCGTATTAAATGTATTGAATGAGTACCAATACTCTCATTATAATTTTAGAACAAATTTCAACTTAACATCAACACTCTCGGAGAGGCATTTTAAAGAACGAGATAGAGCAAGAAGTAGTGGCAGTAGTTGTGTTGCATTTCTACTTTTTGTTTTGTGATTGTTTTTCTTGAGTCAATAAAATAATGACAATCAAATGTCAAACTACATAGCATTTTTTTTAGAAGTAGAGAAAAAACTACCTTTATTGGTTCATACCAATAATTTTTACCCTATTCAGCCAAACCCCGTCGGCCAGGAGTTCATTTAGTGATTATTATCACCGTTTTGTTATTACGATATGGTCTAGTCAAGGTTTGATATTGTTTTCTTTGACTCCATGATCACTTCTTAGATCTGGATGACACGTATGGGTCCCATTTTTTAGTCAACATGTCTAAGAAAGTTTTGTTTTGCGATATGTTGAACGCATGGTCTGTCATCTGGTCAACTCATCACCATATTTAGCTAGAGTTGCACCTATTTCGTGTTACGCCTGCTGCTTAATAAGGCTAGACGTTTTACGAAACATCTCCTCTGGTAGTTGCAAAATCAAATGCTCCTCACATGAAGTATCTCAGAATATCGAGCCATAGAGTAAGCAAATACAGCAATATCACTCTCGAGCGACTTATCTCCGAAAGAGATAGAAACAATGCAAACAGATCTATTATTGTTTCGCACTTTTACGAAAAAATTTTGAGGGGGTGAATGTTGTCAAACACAAAAATGGAGGGACATTTACTAGACCAAATTTAGGACCACTTATTTTCGTTGAACACCTTTAGATCAGAAGTTTTTGCGAAGTTTAAGCTTCGCCATGTATTCTAGATCTGCGCTAAGAATGGGGTGACTTACAATTTCAGATCCCTTATCCTTGCCTTTGTTTTTCCCTTCTACTCCCTTTCAACTCCCTGTAAACATCTTTGGGTATCGTCAACTTCGTTCAACTTTATGACAGCGTCGATGAATGAATCCCCTTTGGCACAAATTGCCTTGGAGTGTCTCTAACTAACAAGTCTTTCGCGCACCTTTGAAGTATCAACGAGTATCTATAAGGTCCCATATGAGAAATAAGCGCATAAGTTGCACGTCCTTTCAAAACTCTAAACCTATATTTAAACAGGCGTTGAAGCAAGATAATGTGCTACATATGAAGGCTCAATCGTAGCTCTTAGATTCGGGGTCCGTTTGGTCCTGTGGCTTTTTATTTCTTCATGTATGGAGGCTCAATTGTAGCTCTTAGGTTGTAATTCCATTTGGTCCTGTGGCTTCTTTTTCCTTCATTGTCTGCATCGTTGCGTCTATTCCTTTAGCATGGAAGAGCGGTCGAAAATTTCAGGTGTAGTATAAAAACGGATGAGGAATGCAGCTGAAAGAAGTATTATAAATGTAATAATAGTGATATGATGTAAAATAGTTGTAATCCTTCATCTGCAGTTACCACTCTTGTGAATACTCTTGTCAATGTCATACCTAAAGCTTAACAAGGATTAAACATGCGGAATGAACACATGAAAATCACAATGATGATACCTGTTTTTGAGATTTTTAAGGATGGAACTTTTTTTAGTGTTTCAACCGATTTGAATTGTTGGCCATAGTTCTCCTTGCAGCTTTCCAAACTCTCATTTAAAAGTCAGATGAAACAAATCATTTCAAATATGCTGTTGTAAAAAATCAGAAAAAATAAGCCTGGAGTGATCGAAAATTGTTGAGTTTGTATTTTCCGCAAGTTCTCTTGAAATAGTCCTTGACAATGATCTCCCAACTGCGCCGATTGCATCACAACAAAGAAAAGTACACTAGCCGATGCCAACATTCACCAAGATGGGTTAGTATTTAAGCAACACCAACAGTTTCAATCACTATGTCCTGGACAAATTGAAGAAATCACTCTTTCATTCCACCATCTTTAACACGACCATCTACAATTCTTCTCCCATCCATGTCAGCGCTAACGCGAGCCCAGCAGTTGCTATGGCAATGTTTTGCAGATGGATGGGAATTGTCTTCAGCGTCAGCCCGTATTTTATTGTTATTGCCTAAAGGAATTTTATAAGAGTTATAGCAGGGTTTATTCGCAGAAAATTTCCAGATCTTCTATTTGAACGCCTTAGTGTGCTATTGCAAGTGGAAGCAATGCTTCGTCCTCCTGGCATGCCACGCTTCGTTTGCATTTATTATTTTAATTTTAGTGTTCCACCCTAGCATCTATAGTTTCTTTGCGGACCAGTCCTTTCGGTATACTTAAATTAAGGAAAATTATTTTGCCACCATATCTTCCGCATCTACTGTTTATTTTCATTTTATTTCACGAGGGAAAATTCCAAACGTGGGAGGAAAGGATACTGCAATGTGGTATTAAACTCTTGTGTACGTTATATATATATATAGATACATATAATTTTTTTGAATGAGACTATTTCTGACTGTCTGTCTAAGAGCCTGAGGATAGAATTCAGTATGGATCATCGCCAAAGATTGCAGAGTTCCTGCGACATGGATAAGGGATGTGTAGAGTAAGTTGCTTTTGTGTAAACGAACTGATGAAAATGTGATATAGAATGAAAGTGAAATTTTTCCACTGAAGTACAGACGTTCTCTGTGTTTTACTGAATTTAATTTGAAATTAATTTTTCAAGAATATTCTTGCTACCTGACTGCAGAAATTCATTTCATCAATTGGCTTTATCTCCTTTCAAAGTCGCATTTTGTGCGCTTCGGGTTAATTTTGGGTGAAAGTATTTTTCGTTCAGAATCTGCAAACCAAACAAAGTCAGATAAAGGATAAGATAAATTCGAGGTTTTGCAAAGTCCATGCTAGCAGATAATTTCTCTTTGGTCGTGGTTCAAACATCACATCAACATTTCAAAAGGAGATTATTCCTGGTGAATAGAATAATTTGTCGCAGTCCTGTTTATTTTCAAAGGCACGGAATTGACTTTTATCTGCTTTTCAGGTCCCTTTTATAGTGAAAGTTTATGCTTAAGATAGATTCAATCCAAATAAAGATAGAAACAAAAGCAAATCGTAAATGTTCTGCCTTCATGACAATGAAGGCATCAGATAAGTCATACAAAAGTGCAAGCAGACCAAATATAGGACTTATATAAGTGTGCGCTAAAGGATTTCCGTTTCGTTGATAGTGTGAGGTTGTTGAGTTCACTCGCTTCGTGGAATAATGAAAGTAAACGATCTAAATCAGATAAGACAGCCATTCTGTTGTTGTCCTTCAGAATGATTGCAGACGGAATAAGAATCCAAGCAAAACGGAATTCAAAAGAAAAATGCTTTTTTTTGAAGGCTTGCTATATTTGCTAGTTTTTATATTTGAAAAAATAAACATTTTTAAATAAGGACGACTTGCATGCGAATAGGAACTAAGTGCGAACGTAAACTCATTCAATTTATTTTTCAAATGAATAAAACCAAGTGAGATATTATGCATGCTGAAAGTATAAAGGATAACATGGAGAGAAGTTTTTCCCGAGAATGAGTGTCAATACTTTGGCAATACGAGGGACATTCAAATATAAACGAACCTTTTCCAAAACTAAATTTATTTTACATTTAAGAAGAAAATACACTTTTTTGTTATTACTATACACCACAATAGTAGACGACGTCTATGGAGCGACGATCTTGAAGGAAATCAAAGTTTAACACTTTGTGAGAGCCCAAAAACCAGCGTGATAACCTTGCGTGTTTTGGTTTTTGATGGTCCTGGCTGTCTTTATCTTTGGGTTTGCATACTAGCTTTTTTCGAATTAGAAGTGTAGTGTTGAACCCACGTTTCTTCGGACATCATCATTGCGTTGCGAGTAAGGCTACCTTTCATCGTGACAACAAGCATGAAGCCTCTGACAAACTTCAACTCTCGCATTTTTGTACTTTTGTCTAAACAGACGAAGAATCCACATCGCCGAGACTTTTCGAAATTCAAGGTGGTCCTGGACGGTAGTCTGTATACTTGCAACACTGATTCGTGTTTCCTTATTCATTTGGGCAACAGTAGCGCGACAATTTCTTACAATAAGTTCGCCAACAGCTGCAATGTTTCCAGCCGAAATGCTGGAGCGTCTTCGGTGACTCACGTTTTGCACTTTACACGCCCTTCTTGGAATTCTACACACAAGGTTTTCATTCGTGGCCTTTATAGTGTATTCTCTCCAAACTGCGCACGCAATCGCTCCCGAATTTCAGTTGGTACAAAGTCGCCTTCCTTCGTTAAAAACTTTATTATGATGCGTTGTGCAACCAATAGATGAACTTCTCTTGCGCTCAGTTTCAGTATAATTTAAGAAACTGGGCTACCCGTCGGGTTGGCCCCGAGTCGTCTAGAAGGGATCGTTTCTAACCCTTTGGAACGTTTTGCCTACCTAAAACCATGGTTTCAAGTCCTCAGAAGCAAAAGGTTCCTTCATATTTGAATGTCCCTTATAGATATTTTGACAGCAATCTGACAGGAGTATAGCATCAAACTAGTGGTCTAATCATCGTCCTTTGTAGACCAAAAATGAAAAAAATATAAAATAGATTTCTGAGTGTAAAATACACAGCAAATACTGTGTATATATCAATTCATGTTTTTCGGGAAAAAAAGTAAAAGTGAAAACCTAAATTTTCAATCTCCAAGCATACAAATCTGTGATAAGACCTTTGCTATGCTGTGAGTGTGAAACATGCACCCTTACCAGAGCATCTAAAAATACGAGGACGGTTCAATAAGTTCCCTTGCAAGAAATAAAGAAAAACTGTTTTATATTTTTCAACAAAGTCTCCTTTTAAAAAGATACACTTCTCCCAACGTTCCTGTAATGTTTTAACTCCTCCAAAAACTAGGATCTGTCGGCGATGACACCCTCGTTTGAGCTAATTTTTTCCCGCGTGCCATTGCGCCTTTTAGACTTTTTAAATGATTTCCTTGGTGACCACGTCCACCGGGCGTTCTGGTCGCTCCACATCAAAAACGGATGTTCACCCATGTTTACATTCGTTGAACCAATATCCGACTGTGATCATTGATGGCGAAGTGTCCCGATAGAAAGCGTCTAACTTTGCGTTTATCTCCTCTCATTTCTTTCTTCCAAAAACAAAAAGCAAATTACCAACCGATACTGCGCTTTTTCCATTTTAGCGAAAATCACGATACACTTCTTACTCGAATGGCCACCAAATCCAAACTAGCCTATCAATTAGGCTGAAGTTTGTTTTATCGTCGACTGATAGATGGTAGCACACGATGATAATACCAGCTTCCTCGCGAACGTCCACTGTCGTCAAACACGGATGCTTACTGAATCGACGTCGTATATTGAACGCCTTTGAGCGACGGGTTCTGAGGCGGATAATTAGGAAGCAGCTAGGCGGGGACCAATGCCGATTTCAATACAACCAAGAGCTGTATGCAATTTTGGAAGCCCGGGGGTCTGAACGATTGTAAGACGACGGAAGCTTCAATGGGTTGGTCAAAAAGGTTTTCCTTGGGTGAACTAAAACGCAGAGACCAGTAGTAGAACCAAGGAAACGATGGTCTAACTCTTTTGATGGAGATAGTTTATCGCTCCTCGGATTTCGATACTGGAGGACACGGTCAATGGATCGAGACAGCCTGGAGGCGCTTGTTGCAGGAGTGCTATGAAGAAGACGAATGCTTGAATACCTTTGAATAATCTTTGTTTTTTCAATTCAATTTGCACATGCAAATTTATATGTCCTTGGGGTAGAAAAATACTTTTTTAAAAATTATACAATACAATTTTTAATTTTGACTGGTTTTGTGTGTTATTGTGGCTTACCTTCCCACCTCAGTAATATTTTCGATTTCTGTACATGAAGGGAGATTTTGATTGTCCTCAAATGTTTATCGTGATATTACTTCTATTTTTCGCATGTATAATTTTCAATAATGTTATGTGAGTATGTCCTCGTTGATTGTTGCTTTATTGAAACTATTGCAATAATTCAAACCTCCTTGTTTTTCGAATTTCCTGTTCCAAGTTACTTGACTTGAGCATTTAACCTTGTTTTTCGATTGGGACAGTGTCTATTGGAAGCAATCGACTTGATTCAATTGGAAAGAATGTTTGTTAGTTGTATTAAGACATAGAATATATACAACGCCCATATATCTTCGGCTATAGGCATGATACATGATACATGAAAAAGATATCTGCTATCTTTCCAGTTGACCTATCAATTGGAAAATGTTGGTAGTTGTCAGTATAGTTCGCGCTAGGTTCAAGCTTTCTACTATCCATTTATTAAGGATAGATAACACATGGGTTTTGCACAAGCCTAATCAGAGCCTAAAATATAATTGGATTACATACCACTGTTTTATTTTCGATATCCGCTGGGCTGAAGGAGTGCATCATTTGTCCTTTTCATATCCTATTTGCGAAGAAATATTTCTTCTCACTGCGAAATAACAACATTAATGAAAATTCCTCGTACGCGTTTCATCAAGACATCCTTGCACACGCAGCGATGGCAATGGCCTTGCATACTACTAACCCTCAGTCGAACTTACACATAACCAGTGCTATTTCCTTTTCTCCTTTTTTTCCTGAAGTAAACATGTGATTTCATTACGAGGTAAAAGTCTAGAAAATTGATTTTAAAGATATACAAAGATACATCTCACTATCTCGTCAAATTTACTCAAAGCGTGGACACAGCAAACGTTCGTCTGATGAAAACCCCTCGTGAATGGTCCTTGCTACCACCCTACGACCAAGGATCCAGTCGGCCAATTCAGCTAATGGAAATGGAGCACAAAAACGACATCACTCCATCATCCAGTCACATTGCGTTTCCTCAACGAGTCATCTTCTGGGTCGCTCAGTGACAGCCTTCCGTAAATCTCTTTAAGCGCTGCCAATTCGCATAAAGTCAATTTGATAGATTCAAATCGGGCGATGTCCTTGTGGCAAGCGCTTTTATTCTCGAGAAAATTACTTTTGGATTTTCTAGAGTTGGACGCTACAACGCTGCATGGCGTGGATCCCATAGTATGCATGGTTGTCGGTTTCGCAATGGGTGGGTTGAAGTTCGTTTCCATCGGAGCTCCGCTAATGCATCCTTTTCTCGTATTCCAGCGCTGGGGCACATACTCATGTGTGTGTGTGTGTGTACATAAGTAAAAGCATGCTCTACGCCAAGTGTTTGGCGCGTTGCTTTCCATAATAATATCCAATCAGTCATTGTGTCAGCACATCCATTCGCAAAGGCGAATTGCTGCCGACGCCCTAGGCATGCCACAATGGAGACTTTGATATATTTTTCGTTTAGTTTGATGCAGCGTTTTGCAAATCGCATACCATCGAAAAGGTAATTTGAATTTCGAAGAAGTAAACTTCGTTAATATATCGCCGTGGCGAATGCTGGCTCTTCCTTGAATGAACCCCATTCAGTAAATTTCATAATTCAACGCAAATATCTTTTCCCTCGCTTTCACTTCTGCTTCTAATCAGATCATGTTGAATTTTTTGAATTCACAAAAAAAAATCCAGCTTATAGCCACTTCATTTTCTCGCCAGGACGTCTTAACAGGGTACTCATCCACTTCAATTAGATCCACATATCGCGTCGGTCTTACAAAAATCAAGCATATGCAGAGGAGCAACAGTGAGCCCATAAATAATCTTTTAACTTGGACAAAATATTAAATTCCTTCGGTGAACAGGTCAAAATTCTAAAGCATCCTTGAAACAAAAACTCAAAAAAACACCAACGTTGTTGATGTTGATTATAACGCTGATAGTATGATTCAGACGAAAAGAGGAGCCAAGTCGGAAGATGCCAAGAGTTTTTGAGTTAATGGGCGCAGACAGGTATGTAGGTGGCATACATACATGGTTTGAGTTCCAGCATTCATAATACTCAACATATCCTTGAAGATGTTCTTAATTTTCAAACTGGAGTTAATTTCACATTCTGCTGCTTTTGTTGTCATCGTTGCTTTTAATGTTGCTCCATTTCCCCTTTCTTTTGTTTTTTTGAAGGATTCTCTCTGTTTTAATGGTGTAAATAAATTCACTTCCTTTATTGTTTGCGGACATGTTTTTGTTGAACATGAAAGTTATTAATGATGATATTTGTGTAGGTGTGATGAGTCCTTCAGCTCCTTTGCTAATTCGAAAATGGTTTAATTGGCTTCTTTTGTTCTGAGAACATGCAACGTATGGGTAGAGATTGAGGAGCGATCTTGACTGACTTGAAAATTTGGTATCCAAATGTTATACTGCATTTGTATAGGATTAAACTTTTTTAAATTTTAGGACGACTGTGTGGGGTTGAAATGCTGGAGGTGACTGTCATGTTTAAATTAGTTGAGTTTGATGAAAGCTGTATCCTTTGGTGTTTCGAAAACTAGAACTAGCTTTGGTTTATTGTCAAAACTTAACTCTGAAATCAATTAAAAATTTCGTATCCTGTGGTATAGTCGGGTGAGCCTGAAACCTTCCAAGCTTACCGAATAATGTTCAAAAAGTATATACAGATAAACGGAGAAGTAATCTGTAGAGAATCATTAGACAAGGAGCCACAGGAGCAGGGTAACATGTATACAATTAATGGAAAAGACTAGATCATAGCCCTGTTGAATTGAAGGTTCATATTAGACTACCAACGAGTTACCGCAGCATGTGGAGTAGAGTGTATTGCTTTATAAAAGAACAGGACACTAAATGGCGAGAAGATGAATAGTTTTAGGGGTTCACTTCTATAAAAAGAAAACCGAAATGTTCAATAGGACCACTGACTTTTGAAACACGGACGTTAAAGTTTGATTTGGTCAGTATCACGCTTGGTCTTGACTTTTCATCCAAATCAATTGATCACTCGATGTATGTTACCAGTCCAGCACACTAATAATGATCACTGCAACTGTATCAATTCCTTTCAAAAATCGTAAAACTCTTCTTGTGGAATTTTATTGTCGATTTTTTTTGTCCATTTTCGAATTTTATAATGGTTATTTTCATGTGGATATGATCATAAAATTACAAAACAGAAACCAATTAAAAAAAATTTCATAAATATTTTTTCATTTTTGACCAACGGGCTTTGCCTTTGAAGGCAAGTCTCCCAGGATTTCCAGAATTCCCAGGAATTGTGATCTTATTCAAATGCTAAAGCTGATAGTTTGAAATAACTAGTTTCTGAACCTAGTTCCATTAGTGTATTCATTCGGGTCCTCGTTTCGGAATGTCAATAGAGCACGATTCCATAGAAATCTTTCCTGTTTTTGCACAGCAGGTCGTATTGCTTGATTCCGCTTGGCGTTGTTGCGATCTGCAGACGTTAGAAAACCTGTTTTTGTAGAATCTCTTGTCCTTCCACTTTTATTGGTACCTTCTTCAAAACTGCTGACCGTCTACGATATTCCTCCTAAAATTTCAAAACCTCAAAGCTCTCGGATGAATATCAGTTTGGATTTCCCAAATGTTGGATGGACGGATGATGAGTCTCCATCGTTGATAGTAACAATGTAGTCAGGATACGTAATGTTGCAGTTAATTACAGTTATAATAGTTAGTTGCAGGGCTATAAATCGTTGATAATGCTCAGATTGGTAAAAAATCAGGTTATCGGCATACTGATTAGCCCCAGTGCTGGTTGCTGTTTTTCCTATATTAGCAATATTAGCAGTGAAAATGTTGAAAAGAGAAGGAACCAGTATGAAACCCTGTGGTATGCCGGAGTTAATCTGAAATTTCTAGGAGTGTCTTGTTGATTTTAAGGGACATTAGTTGACTCATATCTTCAAACACGGAAGTATCAAAGGGAAGCTTGATCATAAGGCTAAGTACCGCAATTTATCAATAAATTCCAAGCATTGGACATCGATGATGCTTAAAGATAAAAGCCTTCCAAAAGAAATTTTTTCGAATTGTCGGAGATTTTTAGGCGGGAAAGATTTAGATATTATGCCCAGTGACTAGAAACATGTTTCTTTGCTGTTGCTCGATATGATTTCACTGGTGTGCCACTAAAAACTTCAAAGTTGTTATGCCAAGCAGCAAATATTGCTGTAGTCAGCAAACCACACTCGCGGAAAAGGCCACCAGATCAAAATGCATCATTTAACTTCAGTAGTAAAGAAACCTATTCGTGTTTAATGATCACTAGCGCGTGAGTATAATTTCACGGTTCTTATCGTTTATCTTTCACCGAAAATTGTGGATCCGAAATGCCTTCCAACTCTTTTCGCTTAAATCTTGGATAAGATTTTTGAGCCGATTGAAATAGCTCTGCTATCCCAATTAAGGATTTTATCAGACATCAACTTATTCTGACGTATACATTACAACCTGCCTGATGACATGTGTGAACTTCTAAAAGTACTTTAAATTTGTTTAGGTTGCATGTAGAATTAAATACTTCTGAATGAATGGAGCTTATTATTTTTCGCTGAAAACCTGCATCCTAGCCCTTGAGGCCGTTTTGAAAATCTCCAAAGCCGAAAAACCTAATAGTGAACATTCCAAGTTTAAATTGTATGTGCGAAACATTCCATTTTTCAGCGGCGAAAATAATTTACAGGCATCGGAATATTAACAGGATGAATTCAAAACCCAAAATTAGCCTAGGTGTAGTCATGCACTTGGTTGCGCTGATTATTAGCGCTAGGAATTAGAATTGGAGAACAAATGGCATCAGAGCTTACACGCCATTAGAAGACACAGAGCAAAAGGATAATCATATATCCGGGTAGTCAGTTAGCAATTAAGGCACTGCTACACTTTTGGACCAAAAATGATACAAAACTGTCGTATGTCACTTCGAAATCCTGAGGAGGGTACAGTTTCACTGGAATCCAGGAAACGTAAGAGCTCCAGTGAATAAACGAACCAATGAGGACCGAGGATCGGATGATAGAAATACCGTTACTTCAACAAGTGTCAGACCTCTAAAATAAAAAGCTGAAAACGCCAGATAAAATTAAATAAAGGTGTTTGTCATTTTAGAGAGGTTCAATGTTGAAAAAAAGCATAGGCCAGTATCACTCCTTGGCTCTCAGCTATGTTTGGGGTTTTACATAAATGGTCCATCCGGTAGCCCTAACGAGATCAAGAAGGACCCTCTAGCACTGTGATCGCTATATGCCCAATTCTATTGAGTTAGTAAGCAGTAGCGAAGTGAGGCATTTACTGGCCAAGCTTGGAAACTTAGGGGAAAGCTACGGGAAATCAAGGCTAAGGAAAATGACATGAGTTAGCCGATTTGAAAGGTTCTCAGGTAACCATCGACCCATGTGGAGCAAAGAAAAAGTACACACAAAAACATAGAGAAAGAAGAGGAGACCTCTTTGGATGCCATCCCGCTCGCATTGCCACAATTCAAGGTTTCAGATGGTGGAAATCCGCAAGGTTCCATCTGAATTCGCATTTAATAACATGTTTGTTAGAAGAGTTATGTCGTGTCTTATGTCTCTAGATACGTATGTATTGTTAGATTTATAAGTTTAAAATTTTATGAAGTTCGTTTTGATGTTGCCGCAGGCCAAAATTAACTCTGGGTAGCTTGAAACCCACGAAGCAAGGCCCGGCGGACCCAAGCTACTCATAGTTAAAATTTTATGCTTCGTTGCACTCCGTGTTTTTTCCTGAAGGAATAGAAATGCTTGTTTATTTGTTCTCCGAACGAAATTCGAAATTTGAGTATCTCTCGATATCCTTCTATTTACCAACAAAATCATTCCGTTGTGGTTTTCCTGACGCATTGAAACGATGTCTCTTGCTAAACAAAATCTGTATCATATATGTATGTGGAAAAATATACAAAATCATATGTAGCATCTCCAATATATGGAATTCATAAGAAGCTCCATACTAGTGATAGTAAAAGGCATTATTTAAGTCATGAGTGTATCATTTTCACGATGAATCAATGAATAAGAAAAAGTTCCAAAAAACCATTTTTCAAAATGTCTTCAACAGGAAATGTTCGATTTTATAGTCGAGTGATATGAATTGAGTGCCATGTGCAAGGACTCTTATAATATTAGAACGTGAATGGTGAAAGACATCCTCGGCTATATTATATTCGGTTTCATGCACTCGATAATGAAAAAGGTATAACAGCATATAGAAATGCAAAAACAATATCCTTAATATACATATTTGAGATGCAAATACGGTTTCTAGGTTTCATAGCTCCGATTTTCAATTCTAATAGCAGTCATGTTTGTTTGCAAACAGTTGGATTGCATTGCATGAGCATATTGTAAGACTACAATAAGCTATTTATGTATATATTCTGTTTCTCCATTTCCTGGTCTGGTACAAGCAACAATACATGAACAAAATGAAAGAATTCCTAAATCCCCGCGGGATTGTTTACTTGTTTTCGCTTTAATGCACATTTCTCCACCATTCTGACTAAACTACATTTCAGAAGTTCGTCCTCGTACCAACAACTGACTCCTCTCTAATCGTTGCAGTGGGTAAAAACTTTCCATAGTTAATACATAAAACATGGTACATGTGCCAACCTAACGTACGTGTTGTATTCTTTATACTGAACTGATGACCCTACTACTGGTACTACACCAACTACTACTACTGTTGTACTATCGCTACTACTTCAACTCGATTTCTCTATGTATTCGTGGATGAGTGTGGCCTGTAGTCAGTAACCCTTATCTGATGATAGCAAGGCACAGAATACGATATTTTGTATTCATAGGAGCATAAAAGTGGGATAAAGGAGGTATTTGCAGAAAATAAATACCTTCACTTTTCGTCCTTTTGTTTTTCGTTCGACGGATAGCATGGCAAATAGTTTGTCTTTCTACAGGATCTTCTCTAGCTATTACATCAGATTGAATGGCGATGTTTTCATATTCTCTGAATGTTTCTTGTAAATGGTTTTTTATACAAAGCCAATAAGCATTCATTGGGTTCACTGTGAAAATACTGATTTCAGTCAATAGAAAAAAAAAAAAAAAACATAAACAAATTTCCTGTAATATCAGACTTAGCTTTTTAATTTCTGTAATGAATTTTCAAGTATATTGCCCTACCCCTTGTACAAAATCATTATTCAACCGCACTCAATCCAGGCTTTCTTCCAGTACATTGAAATAAAATGATCGCTGATAGGTTCGAAACTTGGGATCGCAGTGGTGCCATCTGTTTTTGGAATTAAGTTTTGTGTCTGATATTTAGTTTGAGGCGATGGCAAGCAGAGTTGACCTTGCTTTTTGTATAAAAGTTGCTTGTAACTGAAAACCAGCGATGGGATTACAAGCATGTGTATCTTTGCTATCACTGGCACTTGAACACAGGACTTGCTGTCTAGAAGGCGAGAATTATACAATCAGAAGTGTTGGGTATTCCCTAAGCTGACTAATATATAAGCCGATATATATACAGACGCCGACCACAAAGTTAAAGATCCAGAAAGAAATAAAAATCAACCAAATATTTGATTTGATAAAAAACCAATAAAATGAACACTAACCTTTGTAAAAACCAAATGAAAGTAAAATCTCTTATAATGTCACCTCATTAGAACCACCAAAAAGCAAATTAATATGAAAATCAAAAATCGAATCATGTAAGTTTAGTCCTATTAGCCCTGGAATTCTTTATATACTGTATATATATAGAAGTGACAACTAATTAATGCTAGCCGTGTCAAACTGGGGAACTATGCACTTAAGTTAAAAAAAACCTTAAAAAAATCCTTAATTTGTTAGATGCCTTTATTATATATCCATCTAAACGTTTTTACTTCAATTCAGGACTTGAATGTTGTCTGAAGTTGAAGCGCAGTCCTTGCTTCAATTAATAACATTATTGTACATAACACTGTCAAAGGTCCTCCTTATAATTAATGAGAATGTTTCATGTTTTTAAGAACTCTGAAATTCCTCGTATTCCATAAAAGTATGTAGGAATCCAAAATGATTTTGTTGTTAAGTCAAAAATTTGTGAAATAATTCGGTAAGATTTAATGTGTGTACATTTTCTTTCCCTTCCTTTTTCCCCTCTCCCTTTCCCTTCCCCCTCTTCTTTCTTAGATTTTTTGATGATGCTACAGGATGCCACCTACCTATCTCATCAAAACTGGATAAGTTTCATATTGCTTGGCTTGTCCTTAGGTAGAAACTGAAGCCATAGGGAGGCTTAATATGAATGTCCTTCAGTATATCCTTTCTAAAAAGATGATGCTTAAATAGTGTGTCTACCCAATCCTGGCCGCAGTTACCCTGTTATTCAGCCAACAGAGTCAGTTCTGTTCTCTGAAAGATCTGTCAAGCTACCTGTTCTGTGCAATGGTCTTACTCTAGTCCAAAACTTGGTAATCCTTCTATTTTTTCGCCCTTACAAAACATCACACAATAGTAAATTGTGTATCTGGAGTTGTGTGTATAGGCAAATTCTCCTATAGTGCAGATCCAAATGGTCTTCTTACGAGTTTGACAGTGTTCAAGGTGCCGTCCACACAGCAGCATTCGTTTTGACTCACATCCAAGGTTTCCTTTAAGGTACGACACTTCCTGCAAATTTTTTATAGTATTCTTTGTGTGAATAATGTGGTGAAAGAGATGTTAGTAATCAAGGTATCAAGAGGCGTCTGAAGTATGTATCCATGTAAATTAAACCTTGAAATACAAAAGCATATTGAAAATGGATTTTCACTCCAAATACTCCTATTCTTTATTTTCTTGCACACGTAGAATTTATCGAAACTTCCTAGACAACTATTTGTATTTCTTTGGAATATTCAAGAATTAGGTTGGGATTCGGTTTTTATAACACATTTAAAGGAGAAATGGTTTCAAATCTTTGCACTGTTCCCGCCGGGATTGTCTTCCTTGCACGTTTTTCCGAAATTCGAAATAGTCTTTTTCGACTGCTGACCGTGAAGAACGGACGTTTCAGCCAACGGTTTGGAGCTTCAAAAATTTGGCTTCTTAAGAGAAATCCGGAATCTCCACGACTTTTATCTACGCAAGATGAAGTTTTTTAGATTTATTTTATCAACCAGAATCCTTGCTGTAAGTTGTTAAACAGGGTTGCAACCCTGCATTTTTCTGTATGTGCAGCTCGTTGAACGCGATCCATCATATAAGGTAAATCGTTTAATCTTAAGTTTTTCAGATACCGAAAGATTATTTTTTCTCTTGAAAGCGACCACGTCGGGGTCACCAAAAAGTTTGTATAATGAGCAGTGCAATATATTTTACTATTGACCTGTTCATTGAAACTAAAGTTGATTACAAAACCCTGCTTGAGAGACGATACTTCTGAGATGCTTCCTGCGATAAGGTTCATAGGTAAAATAAATCCTTTTTTTTTAATCCAACCGGATTTGCTGTAGATAGGATGATTCTTTTATTTCATCAGTCATTTTCACAACCCAACTCCTTTCCATCGTGACAGGACTCGTTTGTGCAGAATTCGGACTTGTTGTTTGAATATGACATATATATAAAATGTAGATATAAGTATAAGTTTAAGTGACAAAGCTTATAAAAAAAGAGAGGGGGTGTGGGCTTAAGGATTTTGAGTACCCAATCTCTGCGCAACAGAGGTATGAGTCCCAGTGGGGGCTTTAGTTGGCATTTCTGGTTTTGGAGTACCAGACCACCTACCTGTGATAGGTACCTTCGAGATAATTATCAAGGCTAAGCGTGATTCTGACCAAAACACCTTGCCGTATACTTTTTGTTCTAAAATGAGGTGGCCTTAGCCCATCCCAAGGCAAAAGTCGTGAATTGGTGCCTCACAATGCAACAATAAGGTAAAGCCATGATGCTGGAGATATATCTGAAACAAATTTGAAATTGGTATATCTCGATCCTTTAGTATTCATGACCACTCGATAGGCAACGAAGTGAGGCAAGAATAAGCTCATAAATTTTTTGATTCTGAAAAAGAAATAGGATCTGACAGGACTCATAGTCTTAAGTAAAAGAGTCTGTTTATTGAACTCAGATTGGTAGGTTATGTGAAATAAGTTTAAGGTTTAAGTTTAAGGTAGATCTGACCTAAACGCTTTGTTGAACACAGGGAGCACGTCTTGAGCAAACTCAAGAAAACCCTGAAGAATGATGTCGAACAAACTGCGCAGCCAAGGACTAATGTTAAGGAAACAATAGAAAACTAAACTGATTTGACTAAGCGATTCGGAGCGGTGGTGAAAAATTCAAGCACACATATTGCGACTTCATATTAAAATAAATAGATTAGCTTTAGGTATTTTTCAATTTTTTTTGCGAAATTTGTCGTCACAATATTTAGCAAGACATGGCGTTTAATATCCTTTTGTAAATGGGAAACAATTAAAACGACAAATTATTCATTCGACTTTCAACACAAAGCGATACGTCCCTAGCAGTTTTGTAACTACAACAAAAGTCCGTTCCTCTATTATTCTCGCGCTAATGATATTGTAAACAATATAACAATTGCAAAAGGAGAACTACCGTCAATTAAATTTCGCTTAACACAAGTGACAAGGACACAATAGCAGATTCTATAATTTCTATTACAATGTAATTGTGATAAGTTCATTTCCCGAACGCGTATCTTTACACCCAACCGAGAACAAACCAGTCGACGACAACGATGTTGAAGACGACAAGGACAATTGCTCTTGTTCGTTTGCTTCACAATCCTATCACTTTATTAATCATCTTTTGATAGTCTGCGGAATTGGAGTGAGAGATGGTGTTCAAGCCAGATAATAGATGTCAACGGTCGACCGAAATATAAATCATTCATGAGCTCCGACAAGGCATAGCGAAATGATGGCGGGAGTAACAATTGTAGCACATGTTTCGCGATGAGTCCTTTCCGATGTAATGAATGGATCGCAATAGTGTAGGAAGCAACTTGAAGGCAGTCAGGTAGATCATGCAGCAAGGGTGGCAGTTGAAGGGAATGTCAGGCTTGAAGTTTCCAAGTTCCCGCTCCTCCTGTCACGGAATTCCATCCACGAAGCATGTGAAATAGACATGTGTATAAGGTTCAGTATGTTGTCATCCACATGGCTTGCCTGCGTTTGAAGTTGAAAAATGACGGTATGAGGTGAGGCGTTTCAACTGGTGGCTCTCAAGTCACAAGACTTCATCCATGTTCGCACAATGTAACACTTTATCTCCATTTGATCTCTGAAACAGCATTTAAAGGATCTGAAATTTATTTTTCCAGCAACCAACAGAGAACAAACCAGAAAAGTGTACAAAAACTGAGAACCCGATACTCATTACATCCACATATGGAGTATTAGGTCTGTTGTGTCGGCTATCCCGAAAGGATACCATGCGAACGCACTTGGGCTTGAAGCAAATGTGGGTTGCGTGGTTGCGTGCAATCACATTTCAACTTGTTCGCGACATCAAAGTTTCATGTTGTTGATATTCCTGCAAAAGCCAGCTGTAATGCCGTTTCCGAGTTGCATTGGTACACACTGTGATTGAGTACTATATCGACCTAGATGCACAATGGAGACTCCCATGTGCATTATCGTCCACTCGTTACATCGATGGTCATCATCATCTTCATCATCATCATCGTCGTCCTGAGTTTCGTCGGCACTACGGGCAGCTTCATGCTCCTATGAACTTCTCAATAGTTAGCCACCTGCATCGCCACCACTTCCACATGATGTGTTCATGTTGGCAATCGACGATTAAATAGTCCTTTCGATACGATGCCACCTATAATCCATAATACAGGACACTAGACAATAACCTCGTTTCGTGAATGAGCTCGGAGGACTATGATATGCTGTTTGGCAACATTATGTAAGTGTGGTGTGATCAATAAATTCTCATCAAAACCAAACATCCTGTGCGACAGTCTCTTCAAGTGTAATTAATTTTCGGTCATGTTGTTCATGATGTTGTTATCAAGATTTTGTAATAGTTCACTTTAAGGAGGTACGGGTGTGACGATGATTGTTACAGAAATGTTTTCAACATCATTATTAACATTTTCGGAAAGCGATTCGTAATGAATTCAGTATCAGAACCGGAAATGAGGCATATAAAACTATTCTTGGTAAAAATTATGTCCTTCCAAAATTTTTGAAACATTCCGAGTGAAAAATGTGAATTATATCACAAGATGTCAAAGTAACGGTAAAACTGCTAGAAGACCTATTCAATTCCTACAACTTCACACTTGCATCCAGTTACAAAAATGTAACATATCCTTCAAGATGGATTGTGTCCTGTAACAAACTCAATGTAAGACCCGAAAGTGTTGGAGAACGAGAGAGCATTTACTTCCTTTCCATTGTTCAATAAAATATTTTTTAATGAAAAAAAGGAAAAACTTTCAAAGGATTTACACGTCCTTTCTTAAATTCGTTCTTAACAGCAGCTATTATTTGCTCTTAAGATGCGTGCAGCCTTAACCAACTATTTTCTTGCCAGTTAATATAATAGAACTCGGATTGGATGTAATGATACTATTCCTATCCTGTCGAAACGTACGGAAAACAAGGTATTTAATTTTTCGTATTATTATTCCTTATCGAAAAACGTACTTGTATTCCGGGTCACGGTTTCAAAAAATGGTTGTTATCAGTAAGGCCAAGGCTTATATCCTTCGAACTGTGCTTGTCGAGTCGAATTTTTTTGTGAATATCTACAAAATTCCCCAAGTTTATTCCTGCGATATAGCTTCCTCATATATTAGGCGTTTTTTAGTGGTAACACCTACGTTTGTTCAAATGGTGTGTATCAGAAGCCTGTTAGGAGAGTCCAAGGATAAATTTGACAGCAGAAAATGATGATATACTCTATTTTTTTGAGCCCACGAGAGCTAGAGAGTGTACATCACACCATATCAGGGTAGTCCTGACAACTAACCTATGATGAGAAGGTTACATTACGTGGAGATTCTCGTGGTCTGAGAAATGCTGACTCCTCCTACGATTCGATCAAGATATTACGTCAAAAATATATTGGGAAGGAAAAAAATGATCAGACTATCAGAAAAGGACTATCCAATGAGAAGACGACTATTTTTTGGATTTTCAAGTCCAGCATTCATCACCAAAGATGACGGAATATATTCTGCGAATATTTGTTGACCTGACCGGCCTTCAATCAGGACCTTACTCGAGAAGCTTGGCGTACAAATTAGAACGTGAGAGTAAATAGAAGTGTTTAATAGAAAAGAACACAATAACTTCATACACCAATATAACTTAAGCAATAAGTAGCACAATATCCAATATTAATCAATAATTCGGCCGGCAAGAGTCATTGATGCAAATGCGGCCACTTTTTTATCCATTCTTCGTATGTCTTAAATATTTTGTTTTAAATTTTTCGAAAAAATATTCAGCTAAGCTGATATAAAAACGACCAGAAGAAAAGTAGTTCATGCTTATGTCATAGCGTAAGCATAAAAAAGCAAGAACACTCTCAAACATTCGTTTCAGAAAGAGAAAGAGACAGACAGAGAGAGAGAAAGCAGAAGTAGATGGATATTTGTATTTGGTTATTATTCAAAAATGTTGAGAGTATTATTCATGTTGAAATATCAATCATTCAAATATAAATAATGAAATAATAAGAAAAAATAATAAACAATAGAAATAAAATTTTATTTATTTCGGTTGAATTCATTTGGATAAGGAGTTTGTAGTGTTTGCGGTTTTCGGCGCTTCCAGTATGGCTAGGCAATCTGTAAAAAGAAAAAAAATTTCGTGATACTGGTCTTATATAATTAATAAAATTATTTTACACGAAATGGTATCCAATCCTTTGAATCACTCTACGAAAAAGAGATCAAGATCATAGATCAAGATCTTTCTTTGATGAGATGTTTTCTTTGATATAAGATACTTCCTTCATCTTCTCTCGCCAAAGGTTTCAAGATAAGTTTTGTATGAAACGAACCAACTACTATTGATGTATAGTAATATTTTTTTAAATTTTAAACAGCTAGGATACGACACAAGAGGGTGGAACGGCCCAAGTTTCATAGAAAAACCAGCATAATCTGCCTCACGTTTCTTATGTACTATGTACAGAAATGTCTTTATATTATTTCCCGTCAATGGAGAAATTTGCTTTCGAGATAGCAACCACGGTAAGGACCATCCATATTCGATTTGCAGCTACAAAAGCTTGGCCTGATAATGCGAACGTTTATTCCTGAGTCTAACTTCTTGTCAATTGATATATATGATATGATATGATCTGATCCGATTTTGGCAGACCCAATATCAGGCCGAGATAAGATCAATTAGATCAAGAAAGAAGAACAATTCATTCCAACACAATTATTAATTGAGAAGAACCATTCAAAAGCCCTTCTGTCAATATTGACGAACCATGTAATGACCACTCACGTACGTCATAATGCAGGGTTAACACTTCGATCCATAGCTTACTCCCTGACAAGCGATAACGCTTAGTGCCAACTCCTCATATAATGGAATTTTGCAATTCAGTACAATTACGATTCAACTACAAAATGCTTCTGGACACTGGTATTTGCACGCAAACTCGAACAAAGGGGAAAAACACAAACGCACAAGAATATGCGCATTAATATTCTGTTCAATTTTGTCCTCATAAACAATGACTAACATATACTTTAACATCGGAAAAATCATTCTTACAAACATTTAGATTTGGAAACCTCACCTCACCTACTTCAATCAATTTCTAAGCTCTCTATCCTACAAAGCTCATTTTATTGGCTATATGGGGTATTCGTATCTCTTTCTGTGTGATGATTCATCGGGCTATCAGCGCTTAATAATGGTTAAGCTTTTATCCAAAATACGGAAAATTTCATTTGGATTGGTAATATTCCTCTAATTAAACAAGATTACCTCATTCAAAGCTTCTCCATTGATTCACGATGTTAATATAAATGGACTTGTGGTTTTTCAATCGCTTCAAAGGAAAATTACTCGAGAGTGTTAGCGCTGTATGTAGCTACGCTGTGTCTACGTCGTCTTATCTCCCAAATCCTAAGCTCTCTATCTTGCAAAGCTCGCTATATTTTTAAGGACAAACTTTTTCTTCGTGATGCCCTTGTGGAGTTTGTGGATATTTTAGTAATTGTATAAATGCCTGTTGAAGAAGATTAAAGTTCTGTAGATTTAAACCTGGGCTGTCAAGGATAATGAACACGAAAAAAAGGATCAACGCACACTTCAGTCAATATTCACAAGAAGAGGCTTGAAAATAAACGATAAGTTCAAGTTTTGTTCTTAAGACATTCTAGGCCATCTGCAAGGATACTGCAGAATACTATACCGCAAGAAGAAGGAGAATTTGGACAGTTTCCTTTCCGTCGAAATTGATTCGTATTGCTTGAAGCCGAAGCAGATAATTGATCGGATCTTCTTAGGGAGAGTGATCACTTTTGTGATTTGATAGTTAATGTGCCTAGTTTGATTTTGGGAGCTCAAGTTCTCAAAAGTGTGAAGATCAGCACATTTTTGTGACCCAAAACCCCGAAAATGGTACCGGTCATGTTTTATTCACCATTTAGGGCTTAGTATTCCAGAACCCTCAAAATTGACTGCAAATTATGTCCATACATTGTACTTGATCTCAAGATAAAATGCAAAAAAGGATGTCTTTATGTGTCTCTAACTCGGGTACTCGGGTACTTTCATGTACATTTCTAACTTACTTTTATCCGCCTTACTGGACGCATCATTAACTAAACTCTGCTGATATCCTTTTCGTATTTGTTTTGAGGACCAGTAAGTCAGCGTGGAAATTAATCGAAGCGGATTAAATATAGACCCGAAAACATATTTTCTGTAGCGTAACTTTCGCGTTTAACGAGGTCTTCATACTCACAAATTGCACTTTTCTTTGTTGCACTATTTTCTTAAAATTTTCAGTGATAAAATTCTTAATGAATAGTAACTACAGTCCCTGGTCTCAATTTAAATTGAATATCTTTGGAATTAAAAATACAAATTGACGTACGATTGCCGATAACCAATTCAGGGCTGACTGTAAGCAGGCCCGCAGAGCCGCAACAACCCGAGTAAATGTAAAACAAAAATGGGTCCCTGGACTCAGTGGGGTAGACGGTACTAAACGAGTGGATCTAGCAAGAGCAGGATCAAAAGCCGGGTTATAGGCAACTAGTATAGACGCGACCAAAGTGCAATTAGCAATTTTTTAGTGAGCGAACCAGGGAACTACGAAAAAGCCCTTTTGAAAGAGATGTATCCTGGTTGGTATGACAGCAATGAGTACAAAAACACTCCTACGGTAGAACATGCGTAAGAACAATTGTAGAAACACTAACAGGCTAAAATCTTCTAACTCAACACTCCAAACGAAAAGGAATCCTTTCGGAAGACATGCCGAGTTGATGCCTTAGAAGAAGAAAGCACTGAAGGGATCCTTTTAGATTGTCTCAACATTGCCAACAAACGCCTCACACTTTCTTTGGGCTAGTAACGTTACAGTTTTTGGACTCTTGGCTGCAACCAGAGAGCAGGGAGAATTCCTTGCTTACTCTAGGACGACAAGATGGACCATCCTCAAAAAAAAAAAGTCACTTACGCAGGGACCTCAGTACAGATACTAGGCAATGCTTTTATCCAACAGCTGACCCCAAGTAAATTATAAAAATCATAAAAAGAAATCCTTTTGGTAGTTTGGATGTAGATAAATACGCAAAATAAATCACAATTGAAGTATAATGCATAAAATTTTTTTGTGTTTTACGACTTGAAGACTTAATATATGCAGCCTATCATTTCCAAAATAAGATTATTCCAAGTGAAATAAAATATAGAAAGGACAAAAAGATCTGACTGCCTCCATTCTGATAGTTCTATTTTTTTCAAACAATAAAATTTTCTGAATGCCAATTTAGGTTAAAATGCCTGCAGATAATATCTTTTAAAATTTCCTTAGCGTATCATTTAAATTGCTTTTGTTCACAAAAGATACTCCGGATACGAATGTACGTATCTTTTTGGCGGAGTGTCGTCAAAGCAAATATCAGCAAGAGCTCCGTGAAACGTTCCAACACTGCTGATGATGATGGTGGCAGTGGTATGCACGAAAAACAGTAGCAAAAAGATCCAAAAGAAATAACATTAAGTGCCGAAGAAAATGAGAATCCGTAAAGGAGTTTTGTCCCTATTATTTGGTATAGTCCTTGAACGTCGCAATATCTCTGAAGGAGTACTTGATAGTCCCACACATTTCAAGTGTCTCTATTTGAATCGTGTGCACAAGTGTTGGTGTATGTGTGCGTGTCCCTTTTTCATCAAGTCCTCCGGGGAATAATAAAATCCAGAAATAATTCGTTGATAAGATCTCTTTTATGCCTCTCCATTAAGTCGAGTTGTCAAGGATAAGTCTTTCGCTCTGCTCCCATCGTTTTTGGTGAAATGGAATTTTTACCATCGCTCACGGCTCAATACTTGCTTGCTTCGTGGTGCCAAGAATTTCGCCGTTTTCTTTATTGGTGGATGGGGGTCAGTTAGTTGGAGCTTAACCCATTGACGGGATGATATCTAATGTCCTTGATTTTTGAACCCAAGGGCATATAGGATTGATATGTATGCAGAAAAATGAGAATAATGAAAGCTTTTGTTGAAAAAAAACGTATCAATGTAAAAACGTGGTTTCAAACGAATCAGTTCGTTGCCTGCACCTTCCCATGAAAAGCACCGGACTAACATATTTCTTTGTAAATCAGCAGAGGAACGTTCACATTTCAGTGAACAAAACCCACAAAGGATAACATAATTATATTCATCATAATTCCCCTTGCCATACGTACTTCCTAAACCATCGCCGCAACTCTAAAAATCGTCTTGTGACGAAAATACAATATCCTAATTGGACGTCAACAATCTATTCAAGCTGTCATTTCACGGTTTTCGGACCCATGCTTCCTAAGCTCGAATGGTGTAATTTAATCATACGAATCCTAAGTCGTCAGTCAGTTTGTTCAACCAAAATATAATGAGTGGTAGTCTTGCTTCTCGTTTGATTGTATCTATCCAAATCCTATAGCATAGGTTCGCTAACAGTATGCTTGTCGTATTGTTCTTCTTCTATTTTGGGAGAGTATCCTTTCGGTTTTGTTGAAAGTCACCTGACGGAAAATTCAGTGTCAACAATCAGAAAGTTCTGACAGGATGTGATAAATGGTCTTTCTGCGGTTAAGCAATTATCCGTTTCTGCATGACAAGTGATTAAAGTCACACTACAATTGAAGTTGGTTTGAATATGATGTACAAGGATGTTTTGTGATGATTGATAATAATTTACATGCTGAGGTGTAGCAATGACATTCGCCTTATTAGAAGAGCTTTGCACAGTTTCTGGAAAATGGTGAGTGTATCACTCAAAACTGTCAGCAAGATATAAGTTTAGGTCTATGGTACCTGTGTGTTGGAAATTAGAATATCAGTATGTCCTTTTTGAATACGATGAATTCTGTCAGAAATTTCCCCAGAGCGACACAAATCCAGAAGAACAGCTAATAGTTTTCAATGGAAGTGTTCCATTTCGCATTCATAGTAAGTCCTTTGTCGTACCGGAGCATTTACCTACGGTTGTACTGGACGAAGTAATTCTATTGGGTTTGTCTTGTAATTTTTAATATTTTTCATTATCGTCTATGATTATTAGTTTTTGCATACTTGTAGAACTTGTGACAATTAGAAATTGAATGTTATTTTGCAACTCAAGGACTTCGTTGTTTTGGATGACTGTAAGAGGTTTGAAAACAAAATTTCCGTGACATGAGAGAACACACTGGAAAGCATGAAAAACTTAATGAGGGACTTGTTTGCTACTGAAATAAATACAGGGCGGGCCACCTAACGTTCGAAACTGGAACTATGAATGACATTTCCAATCTGATAGAAGCTAGTTTTGTATTTAGCATTTATTAAATTGGTCGCTTTTCGCTTGAACAAAGTTGGGAAATATTAAAAACTTGTTTCCAAAGTGGTGAGTCATATATTCATGAACTGACTCAATTAGAAAGCCTAAAAAAAACGGCAAATCACAAGAAAAACAAGCCTTAAACTTACACATATAAAAGCTGCTGTTAGAAAAAGTAAATTTTGAAAAAAATTTTGGAAGACGAGAAGTTATTAAATTTATCAAAAACAGTTAAGGGCCTGAAGAACGACAAAAAGTGACTAGAATTAATAAATAAAGAAAAGTCCCAAAAACTCTATAGCCTTTCCTTGAACATTTTTAATCTCCGGACGGGATTTAAGGCATCAAAACTTTCTGCGGAAAAGTTAACATGTAGGGCGCTTAACTCTTAGGAATCCTTAAAATCAATAGGAAGGTTCGATAAAAAAAGAAAGTGAAAAGTTGCTACGATTTTTAAATTGAAAGGTGCGATCAAAAGATTGAAAAATTTTGAGAAAAGAATGACCAACAAGGGCAACGCTTGCAAAGGGCTATTGAGCCTTAATGATGACAAATGAAGCTTATACTTCGTTGCGCAACAGCAGCTGCCACTTTTGCAGGCATTTGCTTAGGAGTGATGGGCAGTGGTAGACCATACCATAGCGTCAGAACAAGTGGTGCTTACACTTTGAATAAACTAAATAAATATAAATTATAAATGGGCATTCGGCCGAAATAAGTAGAATTTAATTTGGATTGAAAAATTTCCTCTCATTTTTTCCCGACCCAGCATCACATCTCCCATTTTTTTTTCTTTCTGTCTCTAAGAAAAGTTCCCTACGAGTGTGATTTCTATATGTTGTAACACTTTGGACTAGACAAAGAAGGATGAAAAAGCTTCGGGGTCCAAAATATCAACGCTACATGACTGATTTCGACTGAACTAACTGACAGAATCTTGTACATTGAGGTCCGCGTTGTTTCTTCTGCACTGTAAGAAAAGCGTTTGGGGCTTTTATCATTTTGAAAGGACTTGAAAGGTGACTAAAATATTTGGATTAAAGGGCATTCACGTGGTGGTGTCATTAGGCGTAGAATAGGAGGTTTAGCCTGAAGTTGTGTGTCAAAGGATTCCAGGCAAGGTTTGGAATGTTTGAAGGAGAGGTGTTAAGCCTTTTGTCCTGTAGGATTTTTGAAAACAACGGCGTAAATATTTCACGTATCTTCTCTTCCTCCTCTCCTACAACTAAAAAAAACATATCAATCAATTCAAGGTTCCTCTAATCATCCTGTTGCAGACTATACTCTCACTCTCTTTCATGTAGGTAGAAAATTGAAAAATTAGATACAAGTCTAGTGAACAAGGTGAAATACCCAGGAGTTAAATTAGAGTAAGAAAGCAGGCTAACATGGACTCTACAGCTAGAAGAAAACAGACTGAGGGAAACAGTGGCGCTCTTCACCAAATCCTGGGTGAGACTTGGTGGTAAATCTGCAATCCTTGGCCGAATCTTGGAGCTTGATATCAAATAATTTTATACTCGGTTTACAAAAGAGAAAATCTATAAGAAGAAATAATCCAGCGAATGGGCTGCCATTGGGTCTACAGAAGCTGCAATATAAGTGAAGCTCAACTAAATGTCACTCCACAATTTCATCTTCAGCGAGCGTCTGTCTCATCACCAGCATAACGTCAAGCGTCAAATCTTAAAGCAGATAACAGCACGGAAATGGGGTACTTCTTGCAAATGAAAGAAAATGCAGAGAAAATTCTCATCAAAAAATAAGGACCTGAATAAAATAGTTTGATAAGAAGTGACATTTCTGTTGTGCAAAGCTTAGTGACAAAATTCTACTCTGAACTTATTTGGTTAGTCTGAGAATGTTGGTAGAGCCTAGATTCGATTAAAATTGATAGTAACAAGGATTCAGAATTTTATTATTTCTCTGGACTTTTGAAAACGTTCCCTTTAGGTTCTCATTGTTGGCTCATTAGAGGCAAAATACTATTTTTCCATTTGTTTTCCACAATGGTTCTAGTTGTATCCTTACGCCTCCTTTTCCATAGTCTTGTTTTCATAGATTTTTGTTGTTGAAAAGTTTCCCGAGTACCTCATTTAACAACGCCAACATCGATCAACATCTATCCATCCTGAAAGCAATAGATAAAGTTAAGATTAAATAATCGAGAGGCGATGCAGCGCGAGAGAGCGAGAGAGAGAAAGGGGAGAGGGAGAGCAGTGGGATGGGTGTGTTTCAACGTTTACGCCGGCTGGCTACTATGAAAGTTGAATCTCTCATTTATACTTCAAGGTGTTGAAAGTTTTCCATTATGAGCGGCATTTTGTTTAAAATATTTGCCTTATTTGCTTGTTCCAGGTGTGAGCGTGGGATGTACTCAGAATGAGTTGATGCTGAAGGTTGTTGGTCCAACACGCCCAGCAGGAAGCAATGACTTTGGGATCTAGTTGTATTTAGAATGATTTGAAATTTTTGAATGACGAATCTATTTTTAGTATCGTCCTTAGAAGTGAGAGATGTCAATTGTGTTTAAGCCATAGGCGTGTAAACAGAAGATGATAATATTAAAGGCTACCGGAGGCTGTAGGCTGGAATTGTATTTCGTGAACTTTGTTTCTATGTGAAAAACTTTTTAAGTGTAGTTTAGACTTGAAAATTGGCAATGATCTAATTTCTTATATCTCACCTAAGAATAAACTTTGTATTTGAATTTTTTCAGTTTCCTCCGACACTTTAAAGTTTTATCGACCGGAGAATTGGTGTGCGTAAAATTCGATTTAAATTATAGAAGCAATACGATTTTTTATTGGATTTTTGTCTTGAAAATGCTTTACATTCTCTTCAAAATTACAGGACTCTTTAAGCTCCTTTAACTCCAAGCTATAATCGATGAAACTACTGTTCGTTTTGTGACGTTTTTCAAATGCAAACTTCTTGTCAGCTTTTTACATTGCGCTATTCCTATAACCAACCAAGCATGACTTCTGTGATGAATATTATCGGTAAAGAAAAGATATTCCCTTGAATTGTCAACATTATTTGAGTTAGCTTTAATAATTCCTTTGATACTTAAAAAAAAAAACAAAATAAGGGAGGAAGGAAGGAAGTAAGAACTTTTGAGCACGGTGAAGCGCAGTATGTAAATATGCAATCTCTTCGCCGCGGTAATGTTGGGAAATATTTTCGGTAGAAGAAAAGTGAAGGTTATTTGCATGAATTCCAACAGAACAAGGATTCCGGACTTTCCGCTAAACACCTTCTCTAACAACCTGAAAGTCATGACTGGAACTGATTCAAAACGCGCTTGAAATGAGGATTAATTTTCCTAATGCTGATTAGGAACAACAAGATTGAAACCACCAACAACCATTGTCAGCAGGCAAACACATATTCTTTTCATTGTTAGAATCCTCCAAACAAAATCTGATATCATCTAAAAATTTTCAAATAAACTTAACTTTTAATCTGTATAATTAGGAGACCATGACATGCTAATCGTGTGTGGCTGAGACTGAAAATAGCTGCCCAAAAGCTGAATCAAACAGTAATGCACAAGACTATGTTCTAAATTGAAGCACGCTTTATTACTATTGCTAAGACTCCCAACCTATCAACTTAGGACCACTACCACTCTTTGAATGTATGTTTCCCCACTTGTGAGTTACATAAAGTAGAAGGGTTTAACGTGAGTGGGACGAACAGGTCTAACCTCACGGGTTGAAACAATGTATCAATAAATTCCCCCAAGATTTGAAATAAGTTTCAGTCCTGTGTCCCAATCTTATTGAAGCTATCTGGATTCCCGAACACAACTGTTGCATGCTCCCCGTACATTGAAGCCTTCAAAACCACAACCACCACGTTTTAGCCCAGGATAGACTCCTCACCGTGTGGGGTGCTAAAAGTAACCTGTCATGACTTGTGAGTGACAGCTTCCAATTCATCGATCGCAAATGTCACTTCTGTGGTCTTTAGCAAACAGAGTGATAGGGAGCAGTCTTACCATCATAGAAAGCACTTTCCGTCACTGCACCGAAACAAGTTTTTGCAGAGCGTATTTCGACATTATTATAGTCTCATATTTCTGATCCACATGGTGTCGTGTATGGTTTATTGCCAATCAAATATACCCTGTTGTGGCGCTGTTCATCCCAGCTCAGCAAGCTAGTCTATCAACAGCTGATGGGTGATACTACAAACGAAGAGTTTTGGCTGTTGTCTTAGTTGTCTTTGATAAATTCAGCTTTGAACGTCGATGCATCTAATATTCATATTTTGAAGATAAGGTCCTTGACTATGTAACGAGAACTTTTAATGAAGTGGCTTAAGTCAAAATATATTGGTAACACTCTTCCATTTTGATTCATTTCGACTATGTATTTTGAACATTCATAGTCGATCGAACAAAACATCAAATAAAAAAAAATACAATACAAAAATCCACCGCAATTCAGACGACTGATCCTGTGAGCAATACCGAGAATTCAAAATTTCAAGCAAGGGCCATTAAATTTGTAGCTATGAGTGCGTAAGAATTCCTTATAAGCTCTTCACTTCATCCGATCATTTTTTTCTGACGTCTAAATTTTTCTATGGTCAAAATTATGTTAAACTCACCCGCCTAACTAGGGGTAGAAACAAAGTAACATTTTCAATATTTTTTAGGTAGTTTGACAAGAGACTTTTACTTATGTATCAACACCCTCTTTTGAAATTGACTGACGGTAGAATCAAACTGTCAGGCTTTATATGCCTTAAAGATCATCAAAACTCATTTTGATGTTCAAAAAGTCACGATTTTTCTGCTCACAGAGCAAGTCTCGCAAAGACGATAGGTTTTTGTTTGAGATTGAGTAAGAGTTGTTAATTTGACATGATGCTTTTTTTATTCTCGTTTTTTATCCTTACATGTAGCTCAAATCACGCCTTAACTTTCTTCTTTCTTATATACAGTAAGGTCAAATTTCTATTGACTTTTCCTTCTCGATCATTACGATCATTAGACTTGAGAAATAAAACCTAAAGTTATCTTAAGGCTCAAAATAAAGAGTAACAAACGTGTAGCTCGGTAACCTAGTCCTTAACTCAGTCATGTCGCCCGTCTGTTGTTCTTGAAAAACTTAAAAATGAATTACCAAGAAAATCTTACCCTTTTGACTTTGCTAAGCTGATTGTTGATCCATTTCTTTGATTATCAAGTTTACCGCTTGCAAGGATGGCATCCCTCCAGCATCTTTCATTAGCAAACTTTGTTATAGGTGTTCTCTTCTTGTGATTCGTTTTGGTTGACCCAATGGGTTGTTCAGTTTTTAATTCAATTTAAAAAAAAACTTGCAAAGCGCTTATAATAGAAAACCTAAAAGTTTCTCTATCTGCTGTGTAAGCCACATGAGTCGCATTTCAGTGTTTAAGCCGGTAATACCACATTAAGACAATAAGATATCCTGATTGTTGTGGAAAAATGCAAAATATATGTTTTTGATTCTCTCCAAACGAATACGTCTACATCCTTTGGAAATGTTCAACTCCCAAAAAACTGTCCCTATGTGATCACAAAAACCGCTCAATAATTTTGTGGCCAATGTATTTCAGTTTCATTAGTTGTTCTCACAATTACAAGTTTTGCAAAAACCCAACAGGTTTTCGTGAAAATTAATGAGAATTTTAGAGATTTTTGAAAAATAAGAAAGATATGTCAAATGTATCATAGAGCATTGCTGATCCCGAACGTATTTTGAGAGCCAGAGAAATTCAATACTTCGTAATTTACCTAAGTTCACTAAAGTATGCTTTATGTCAAAAGGAGTTCACATCCCTTCAAAGCATTCTTTTTCCTGATGCATTTCCATTACATCTGGTCTTACTTCGCCAATGAAACATCAAATATTTCCCTCTGATGCTAATGAAATGATATGCTTACAAAGTAATACAATCCCCAAATGTTATATCCTTATCTTTACGGTGAATCGAGTGCACCATATTTTTTATTCAGAGAAATGGATTTCATAAGATTTTATGAAAATTCAATTTTTTTTTGAAGGATTCATAAATTTTTTTTGTCCTATAAATAAAGAAACCTTCCTTTTAATTTGATCGTGATCGTTCGGTCTTCATCAGCGAAGACCGAACGATCACGGTCGAAAATCGATTCCGCAAGGTAAAGAAAAAAACATAAAATTAAAAGGAACTTAGTTTTAAATGGCAGAAATGAATCGATTGTTTCGCCATATAGCATCATTTTGTGAGACACAAATGTTTGCACAATTCTTCCCGTTTGCTTTTGGAGACAAAGATTCATCGAGCGTGATGCCACGACTTCCACAATTTGCTGTAACGGTAGCCGCTTGCCTATTTCGAGAGAATTCATCGAAAAATATTCATCGATGACAGATGATGTACATCAGCGTGTACACAGCACTATCAGCTTTATCAGATGCAATTTAGCCACAAGATTCGATCGATCGATTTCTTATTGGCTCTGAGCCAAACCTAACAAATTCAAAGGACGAAACGTACTCAAAACAAATCTCACAGAATTGTCAATTTTGACATGTGTCAAACACAATTTATCTCTACTGAAATGTTTCATGCTCCTTAAACAAAATAGGATTTTAGTGTATTGAATGTGTATGATAGTCTCAAAATCAAAATTTTCACTCACATTAAATGCCTCTATCAGTATACAATTCACACGCTCATTAACTTGGCTAATTTTCGCGTGAATCGTTTTTTATTCTCTTTTTGCTTTAATTATTTGCCCTTCATAAATTTCAGTAGCTCATTTGTATCCTTATTTCCTTCACAGGCATAAAACCGACAGATCAACAAATCACTGCACAAACGCTCTACGGTATTGGACAAAAAACTCTGGGATTAGCTGATATAAACCCAGCACGAAGCCAGGATAAAAATGCAAACCCATCGGAGAGTCATTATCAAGGTAGAAAATTGGGTAGAGATGCTGGCGGACGATATTCGGCTAGCTATGAATCAGTAAATCATGCCGCACTTTACGACCAGTACGAGGACGATGACAACGAGGACGATGATAAAAAGGAGTCATACGAACAGCAAGTAGAGATGCCACATCAGCAGCAATGTTGTCAACACAACAATTTGCCCGACAAGCCACAGGTAAACAACGTAGCGGGCAAACAGGAGTCCAGCCGCAGGACAAACGCTCAAACTGACAGTGATTCATTGAATGAGTCCCCAAATGCTCATCATCGTAGTGGCAGGCACTATTTTGTAACAAAGTCCCCATTGCAAGCGCCCGCCACTCCTTACGCCCCAGTCCAGGATATTGTCCCCTTTCCAGTGTCGCCTGCCATGGTTGTCGATGGAGTTGATGGCGATGTCGTGCCTCGCACAATATCTGTGGCATCAGAAAAAAGCCAGCAAAGTGTCGAGGCAATAATCAGTGATTCTTATGGGAGCTCTTCATCCGAGCTCGGGTTGTTTGAGGACCCTGAAAGCAGCAACGAGGACGACGAAGTAAACCGTGTTAGGCGAAGCGTTACCTCAGACGCGTCTGGCTACGACACTGCCGTCGTGAAACTCTCATCAGCGTCATTATCACAAACTAAATTTAATAGCATTAAAACAATGACGGCTGTGAATGAAACTTTTCCTCATGTTGTCGAAGCACATCCTAGTAACGATGTTAGCAAAGACAAAGACCAAAGTGTCGTGTTTAGTTCAGGTGATATTAGCAAAAGTGATATTAGATATAACAACAATAACAGAACACTCTTATCTAACTCTCACTACTCGAAAACTTCCTCTGTTCCTTCTCAGTCTCAATCTCAAACTTCATCCTTAGCGTCGTCCTCGCTGCAGTTGGAGGGCCTCATGTCACCATTGTCACCCTCACAAAATAGCGGTGATATCGCGCTAGTTAGTTCAGTATCCTCCTCGACGTTGTCGCTGTCGCAAATTGCATTGCAGCCGCAACCTCGAACCATGTCAGAGACCATGTCAAATGTAAATTATCGCAAAAGTCGAGACAAAGTTGAAATTAATGATTCGAAATTGATGTCAGACGAGCAAATTATTATCATCGATGAAGGCGGCGAGGAGTTCCAGAGCAACCGATTGGAGACTGATAGTAGTGACATGGATAACGCCAACAGCAATGATTATATTCATGATGAGCCACGAGCGCTACCACTTCGACCAATAATCCGAGGTCCTTACGATGATGAGAGCGGCGAGGAAATGACCATCCAATATGCCGAGCAACATTCTGAGATCAAGTTAATGTGTGAAGTGGATTTAGATACGGTGGCCAGTGTGTGGTATAAGAACGGACAGGTAAGTTTTGAACTTATTCATTAAGTGCGAAAATGAAATCTTAAAGGACATGCATCTTAAATGACATGAACATTTTTGCTTTATGCTCTCTTCAGAATTTTCCACTGTACTATTATTAATTAACTGATATTTTAATATGGTCTGTAAATGTCGGTGTACTAACTCCGATTGCGCAACTTCGGAGTACTTCCTCGGGGTACCAAATAATGGTTGAATGCTGTTTTATTAAGAAAAGTTCTCTTCGGAAATAAGGATAAGTTTTTTTAGACAATCAGTAACGGAATTGCATCATAGGAATTATTCAATAAGCAATCCTCGATCGTAAAGTACTTAGTGCACTTACCTTCTGTGCAGCGGATCCCGGGTTCGAGTTCCACTGGTGGCAATCATATTTGAATTTATGTTTCTATTGTCAGAATACCAGCCCTATTGGCAGTGTTATGATTGGAATTAAGGATTAAGTATTGATGCAGAGCGTGAATGTGACCAGATCGCCACCTCGTGTACGTCCGGTCTTAATATTAGAATCTCCTAACCCGTCTCAAGGACCAAGATCTCTAGTGACAAGCACTCAATAGAGCTCGCAAAAAGCGAAAACTTTTGAGAACCCTTAGGACAGCAAGTTAATTGCATAAACCTATCCCTCCTAGGTTTTAGTCGTATGAAAATTTACTGAAAAAGATTTAAAGGATTGATACCTACCTGTTTGTCCAAATGCCCACCACTATTTCCTTTTACAATTTACCCAGGATGTTCGGTGATATACGCGTGATGTAGTAAAATCACAACGGTCAAGTTTCTGGTCAAGCGGAGGAGCATGGGAGCTTTTTCACTACGATATTGTATCAGGATATTCATCGGAACTTGTGCAGGAATATTTGCCATATTATCAAGTCGAAAATTGTCGCCAGCCTCCGTATAGTTCTCCGTAGTCTTGCCTATTTCCGACATTAAAAACGCCCTTCAAAGGACATCAATACTTGGCAAAGATGGCGGCTGAAACGGGTGTGGCGAACTGAAGGCTATTTGGAAAACTGATTTCTGAGACTGGTTCAAAAAGTTCAAAGTGCGCTGCTGGCATTTTCTTCAATCGAGGAATACTTTCAAGGATGTCATTCAGTGAATGGGAAATGTTTGATATTTATATAAAAAATCTCGTACGTCAAGTGGATCGGTCAGAAATATTTGCTTTTCGCGTGGTTGCCATTCATTACCAGTAACAACCAAAGGGTTACCTGCACTTTTGAAGTTATTTCAAGGACCCATATGTGATTCACTTTTGCAGATACTTTCGAAAGTAAACGTTAAACGTAGTAAAAAAGTTAGAATTTTCCGTGGGTGTAAAGCGAAACATAACAAAAAACGGACAGTATTATGGTTTTTGTTAAAGAGATGAAAGATATGTTCACCCTGAGTGTGGGGCTCAAAGGCGCACAAGGCTGTTGACTACCCGTTAAACTGCTCCAATGTAAGCCTGAGAATCTAGCCTTGAACTATTTGATACACTATTTCGAGGTTAGCCTCATGTTCCTTTGCCATTAAGTTTAGATTCTGGAGATCTCTTCTCTCGCGGAAAGGAAGAGAGGCGAAGGGAGTGATAGAAAAGAGATTCCTCCATCACCAGCATCTCATGCCACTCCAGTTTCTCATTTTTGTTTGTTATGACTAACCGAAGGACTACCGGTGGACTTTTGACTAACCGAGGACTATGCGTCAGTTGTTTTCATTTGTTAATCGTTATTAGCATTGCTCCGACTACGATTCCCGGAGGTCACAATGCTGCTTCCTTCATCTTGTGCCGGCAGAAAATGTGTGACACGCGTTACCCACCTCTTCTATGTAAAGCACACAGTTGAGGGACCTGAACTTAACCTAACTTAACTTGTGCCGGTAAGACTGAAAATATCCATGCCCACTCAAAAGCTTGGTAATGTAGAAATCAGTCTCATCGAGTATTGTCTTTCGTCCTCGATGACTTCTTCTGAATTATCTTCTCTTCTGTTGGGGTTAAAGTTTGTCTGAATTCTAACACGTAGGGCGATGACTTACAACCCTAACATTCGTCCAGAGACTGATCGATATGCGGCTGCAATTGTGTCTGCACAGTTTTCAACGGCTTGTAATTCCTGATTCAGAGAATTATTCAATATTTCTGCCCCCTGAAGCAGAACAGAATGCACAGCGCCCATTAGAAGTCGTCTTCTTGATTCGGCAGGTCCTCGAATGTTTGACGACATCCGAGTGAGTGCCGTTACACTTGCTAAAGCCTTGTTAGATGTGGACCTAATTCGCTCGGAAAAACTCGAAAAAATTGGAAACATATGTTATGTATTTTCAAAGGGAAATTGATAAAATAATATATATATATATAATTAATAATAAAATAATAATTGGGCAACCGATAGGTCGCACCTGCAGCGAAAGAAAGGAACAAGATTATAGGGTTAGCTGAAAATACAAAGGCCGCATAATGGCGGCCGAAGAAAGTTAATTTTCCACCGACTAGTTCACCGCGTGGGCGTGGGGGTTAGGACTTCATTTAGGCCCTGATCCTTCCATGCAACTCACACACACACACACACAGGGAAAGAGCTTAGTTCCTCATATTATATAAAATAAAAATTATAAAAAAAATCAAACAACCTGTGAATTGTGCTGCGCTCAATGGTGCTGCGCTGACTGTGAACACCTCCTCCTTTACTGGTTGTGTATCTTCAACTGATTGAGTGTCTTCTATGGTTGAATGTCCTCAACTGGTTGGTGGTTGGTGTTCCTTGGCAGAATGTTCTCTGTGGTTGAGTGTCATCCACTGGCAGATTGGCCTCTACTGGTTGGCGATTAGTGCTCCTGGGCAGAATGTCCTCTGTGGTTGAGTGTCATCCACTGGCAGATTGGCTTCTACTGGTTGGCGATTAGTGCTCCTTGGCAGAATGTCCTCTGTGGTTGAGTGTCATCCACTGGCAGATTGGCTTCTACTGGTTGGCGATTAGTGCCCCTTGGCAGAATGTCCTCTGTGGTTGAGTGTCATCCACTGGCAGATTGGCCTCTACTGGTTGGTGGTCCTCGGCAGAATGGCTCTACTGGCTTCAACTGGTTGAGACTGGTTGAGTGTCCTCTACTGGTTGCAACAGGTTGAGACTGGTTGAGTGTCCTCTACTGGCTGCAACTGGTATCATCGGCTAATCGGCTGAATGTCTTCACTTGTTAAGTATCTTCTATCGGCTGTCGTCTATCGGCTGAATCTCCCCTTCCTCACAATTTCCACTCCTTTTATATCGATACGAACACAACAACCCAGTGAATCGTATCGATCGTAAATAACTTCCAAGAATTTCTTTTTTTTATTGTGGGGTTTTTTTTTCTTTTTTTTTTTCTTTCTTTTTTTTGGGGTTTTTTTTTTGCTACTTGGAATTTTTTTTTCTGTGATGTTTTTTTTTTTTTTTTAATAACTAATTATTATTTTGCTAAATCTAACTTTACATATTTTTATTTTAATTTCTTAATTTATTTATTTACATATATATATTTTTGTTTGTTTGTGCAATGTCGCCTACACATGGAAATACGTAACACATATTCGAGTTCCTCCATTCGCGCAGGTTATTTATTGCTAATTTTGATTCCGACAGCGCTTTTTCAATATAAAACAATCTCAGTGTGGCTTCTTTGTTAGGATGACTTCTTCGATTTTCTGATCTGACGTGCAGTCCAACTAGCGACAAGTCTCAGATGTTCCAATGTTCCACTTTGTCTCTTGCGATTAGCGCCGCGACATCGTCAGCATAGCCTGTCAAGCTTTGCTCATCTACCAGATCAGTATTCATCAAAGGAGATGTTAAACGGGTCCGAATTGAGGGTGGGGTCCTGCGCAACACCGTTGTCCTGTTACGTCTCGCAGAGAAGGCTGTTTTCTTGCAGATAGTCCCTCGGAATCTGCATCAGATAAGCTATTATTTCAAAAGGATTGTCAACCGCTGCCCAGTTATCTCTCATTTAGCTCAGAGATAGTGCAGAGTAACCAGCAGGACAACACGTTGTACGAAAATGGTGTTAATCTCTGCATGCTGGAGGGCGCTCAACACTTCTGCGTACAACCCGCTCTAAGCTTGTACTGCCGCGGACATAGATCCCCAGTATCATGAAATGCCTCAGCAAGTTTTCGCTTTATGAGTTTTTCGAGAACTTTTTTGGCCGTGTCTGGTATGCACAGTAGGCGTCATGCAGATTACAACCTGAGATTCCACTTCCTTTTGTTGATCAGGACGAGTTGCGTCACCTGCTGGAACTCTGTGTACTCCCTTTCGCGAAGGCAAGGGTTGAAAGTGCTGCCCGGCAGGTCATGACAAAATTAGGAGAATGTTTGTAACATAGCAGTCCTGGAACCTTCCTGGGCTTCATTGAAGAAGGCGCTTCCTCCAGTTCTCTCTTTGTAAAAAGTTGACTACCCACCGGCATATCACAGTGAATGGTCTCAACGGCGGCAGCATGGGTAAGGACACCGGTTCGCATAGTTTCTTCCATCTTTCTTACGTCATATATGCGTGGTGAAATTTTGGGCGTCAAGCTTCCGAATCGCTAGTTTTCAGTGCGTCAAATTTACTAGTATCAAGTCTTGTTAAAGAAATGTCCGTATATCCACTGAGTGAACAGCAATGTTTTGTATTTAGGGATTAATCGCTCTGCCTAAGTTTTTTGGAAACTGAAGGAAGGGTTAAGAGAATCGAAAAGAAAAGAAGACTTAAAAGAATTATCGAGGACTTTGAATTAGAAAATAAGGCTTTATTCTTTTCTTCTTGAATTAGAAAATAAGGCTTTATTCTTTATTCTTTATTCTTATAACGTCAGGATTAAAGAAAATTTTAGAATTTGAAAAAATTAAATCAGAGGATTCAAAGGTGTTAACCGGGACGGTAATTTTTTGCGAAAAAAGAATGCTGATATTCAAATTACAATTGGGTTGCATTTACCAGAGTTTTTTTGTGATTTTCAACTGCTCAACAACTCAATTTTTGATTTAGAGTTGATAGTGGTCATGTTAAGTTGTAGATGCTTGCTTTGATTTTTTTTTGGATCAAGTTCTTTATTCGATTTTTCTTATCGAAAGTGTAGCCATTGAAAACAAAGAATTCTCAACCAAATTTGGATTAAGAACTTAAGATCAATGCCTGGTAATCGAGTTAAAAAAAATGAAAAAAAAATATCTCTGCTCTCTTGAAAAAAATTTCCAAAATTCAGAAAACATTGTCGAAACTTTGCTTCAATTGAGAAAGTAAATTTAATAATTTGAAACCATTTGAAAATTTGAAACTAAGAGAGACACAACACTTTATGATCAAAAAGGACTCAGTGTCGAGCAGTGTATTCCAAGTTTCCACTGCTAGGTTAAACGTCTTTTGCAACTCTTCATGCCTTGATTACTTTCCGTGTGAAAAAGCAAGGATATACCAAGTCATTGGTCATACATTTGCGAATTCATTGCAAACAAATGCAGTCAAAAGATCATACTTGTCCCTTCGCTCGTTATTGCAAATTAAGTGAACTTTTTGTATCCTTATTTGTGGTCCTTCAAAAAGCACTTATTTTCAAGAATCATATGGAGCTAGTTAATACTAATAACAATCATATTTTTATATCTATGGACTCGATTGTCCAAACCCAGAATGACTAAATCTAATTAGAGAATTAATTAAAGTCAATTAAACAAACGAAAAGAGAGAGGAAGAAAAAATTCATTCAGAGAAAATCGCATACAGAAATAACACTCACATCCAAGACGCCGAAGAAAGTCTTATTGTAAAATAAGAAACAGTGCAAGCACAAAAGGCTCTGGTAAAGAAAGTACACGTTAAGGACTAATTACATTATTCTTTCAAAGTAATTTGAATACTTCTTGTTTGTATACAGGATTGTCGTCATCGTCTTCGTCATCATCATCATTATCATCATCAGGAGTAAAAGCAAAGCTTTACCTTTTGTTGCTAATCCGTTTTAAGTTTCCAATCGATTTGCTTCGGTAGTTTCGTTGTCGGTTTCTTCGATCTATCTACGAATTCGTCCCTTCTTTAGGTTGGGACACGAAAAAGTTCCTGATATTATTTATTTCTTCATTCATTTTCTCGGTCTATCTTTCAGGAGTCGTTTTATTATTTCTATTGAAATGAATTCTACTTATAATTGGTTTCTGTCGTCTGGAGCTGACTGGAATGAGTTGAGAATATTTCACAGGATAATTAGTGATGTAAACTTCTTGCTCGGTCATCCAATAATGTACATGTTTATATTGTTGTGTGATTCTTTTCTTTGACAAATTCATTTAAATCCAACTGAAACGACTGTGATAATTGCCTTTCAGGCTTTCAGGGGAGTTTCGAGGACATATCCTTAACAGTTATTTCGAACTATTCTCCGAGAAAGTTCTGCAGAATGCAATAATTTCACTACAGTACCGACGAAATACAAAAGATCTGTATTGGTTGGCAGCATCTCGACAATTTTTCATAAATCCCATATTCAGTTTCAATTTTATCGTCCTTACCTGTGCTCCTGTTCATAAAACAGAACCGTCCGCATCCGGAATATTGCATCGCTACGATGGCAGCGAACAATTTCAACAGAAAACTCGACATTTTTAATATCTCAACTTTGTATCTGGGACTCCCTCATTTTAATTAAAATCTTTTGATTATTATTCATGGCGACTAAAAATTATAAAGTTTTAATTGCAACTGAATTCCCAGAGTTAGAATTCAAATTCAACGTCGGAATTTCGAATTGACAGGAACTACGGTCCACTAATTATTGTAAAGTGTTTGCTAGGGGATGTTGTCGTTGTAGCAATTCATGGGTAACTTGGTAAGCTTTTGGGGCGTTAGAAAGAGCATAATGCAAAATGGAATTCAGTCGTTGTGATATGCTAAAATAAATGCCGTCTATTTCGACCCCGTACCCTACCCCCGTATTCAACGGCAAAGCAATCCTGGCCCGATCGTTTAGGCCACCACGTTATGGCCATGTCAAATGACCCTTAATTATGTACGTGCTGGGGAAAAATGGCACGAACAAGAAAATTAAAATGGAGAAAAATCGTTAACAAGGCGAATTCATAATTAGACGGTGACTGCTTTCCGTCTCGGAAGTTTTCCACCGGTAAAAACAATTGTTTCAAAATTATACACATTATTATTATACACATTCATTGAAATGTTCAAGTTTCGCCATCTTCTGGCTATAAGTTTTCGGCTATCCCTAAGGGAGTTGTTAAGCGCGAAGCGTATAAACGGCTGGATGAGTCAGTCCCTTTATGGGAATCGGTGAAAGTTTCGTCGCTCCTAGTTTGTTATATCGATTGAAAACATTCCTTTTGTTTACATAACGCGCGAAGAGCCTGAAAGTTTTGCAATGAGATGACAATCGTCTGCATTTGTTTATACAGTGTTCCGCTTACTTCTGAAATCCTGCCATTCTAAAGCAAGAATAAGGATAGAAAGTTCTCTTCAGACCGAATTTACAACGGGAGGAAATTAAGGAGTTTGCCGCATTACGAGCTTTACTTTGAAAACCAATTTTGAAAGTGATAACGTTTTGTGTTTTCTCAGTGTCGAAGTTGATTGCTGCAGGTTGCCGAAATAGTTGAAATCATTTAATTTTGTGAAATTCCATACATTAGAAACATTCATTTCACAATGTTTTTAAATTGTAAAATATGGCTAATATATCCTTGGTGTGAAAAAAATTCTCTGCTTCAAGTAACAACTTAAATGAGAAGCCTAAGAATTGTCAGAAAAGTTGCCGACCTTAACATGAAGATGACAAAAGTTATCAACAAAAGTTGGGTAGTCTGCTAGTGCATGTGGTGAAAAAAAATCATTCAAACTTGATGTCATTTTGCATGGTCAGTTGTGTTTTGACAATCACTGGATTAAGTCAATGTGGTAGTTTTCGCAAAACAGGCAAAAGTTGAGTGCCGAGCTGTCATTAAATATTTGTCCATGCCGACGAGATAGACGCTATTTATATAGAGACTATATCACTCACCACCGTAAAAATAACTGGTTTTAATAACTGAACTCGAACGTATCAGCTTGGCTGATGATTGTTGAGGATGGCCAAAAAACGACGAGAATCAGCGATAATTTTGAAAGTTGGACTTGGACCAATTTTTTTAAGGAAGATGGCAGATAATCTAGGTGTATTTGAAGAAAGATGTTGTCAAATATTGAGTAAAGACAGGAATGTGTACGCGACCTTCGTAATGGGTACCGCGTGTGCTCACTTTGAATCAAAATCAAATCCAAATTAACATTTTGAAAGCTTTTCTCGAGCGGATTCAGCGGATAGAGTCGGATATTAGCGTCGGTTCGCACCGTAGGATGAAACTAGCAACGATTGCATTCGAGAGAAAAAAAGAAGTGCTTTTGCATTTGAAGAACGCACAAGGCCACAATTCAACTGTCATCATGCCTAAAATTCACGAATTGCACTTTAAACTCTATACATTGGTTGACAATGCATAACTTTTTCCAGATCCTGCTCGTAGTGATATTTCCTAATTTTTTTAAACTAAAAATTTGACTTAAGGGGCAGATATTTTGTCAAGGAACAAGGAAGTGGAAGTTGTAGCATACGTGAATGGCTTTTCGACAGAAAACGACAGAAACTATTACCCGGAAGGGTTCAAAAGTTAGAGCGACGCTCATTGAAATGTGCTGACTCATAAGGAGACATTGTTGAAAAATAAAATAAAATATTCTCGTTTATTTGTTCGATCGGAAACTTTTCATACATTCAAAGTAGATATTTGGAAAGAATTCTGCTGACTGAGGATCACTTTGAATTTTTTGATTGTTTGACAAGGACTCTTACAATTTTCTATGAATGATTGTTCCAATCGCGACAGCACTTTCTAGATGGTCCTTCACTCTTTTGGCAAGAAATTGCATAAGTCACAGCTATCTTTTATACGCAACTTTGCCCAAACATGAGAATTGATCCTGTAAATGTGAATATGATAATCACTACGTCTCTGTATGGACTTTTTGGTGGATGTATTATTATCTAGGTTCTTATCTCTCATCCAACTTCTCGGAGATTCTAATGAGCCAAAATAAATATGCGTTGTGTGGCTTTCTATTTCGTGACACAATTCTCTTCCTTTTGACCAGTTTAAGCTACTTTTGACTATGAGCAAATTGACATACCATCTGATAGTACCTGAACGCCAAACATGATTTATTTCTTATTTCAGCAATCACACTGCAACTTTTTCCGTACCTTTGATTCCGACTTTCGAATCGTATAGAAACACTTGACCATGATCTATGAAACTTTCATTTCCTAATAGAACTGATTTTCATCATCTGTAAGCATTCGTTTCAGAAGTGGGTCTTTTTTGTCGAACATCATCGCAAAATATACCTCTTTCGATATTTGACATGTGAAGAGCGATTCCTGGATGGAAAATTCGTCCATTGTGTTCTTTTACAAAAGTTTGTCTGACTCAAAAATGTTAAGGATTTAACTCATTCCAGCCTTCTAAATATATTCCAAGACGGGCTGTGGGTGCTATTTAACTCCTGAGCAAAGCTAAGGCTACTATCATGGCCTATTCAGTGATTCTCATAAAAAGATTAAAATTTTTGACACTAGGTCTTAACTAGCGAACTGTATTCTCGCTGAAACCATTGTTGTATCACTCCAATACATACATAACGTCCGCAAAATGGACAACTTTTGGATTCCTTCCGTCGTTTTTTTATTTCGAGCGTGTAGAAAATGTAGACCATAGTGAATCTTTCGACGCTTTTATCTTTAATGCGTTATAACATACAATATGTTTCATCAGGAACGCAGCTGTCAAAGTGACGTTTTCAATACATTTTATATCTTACCGACGAATCAAGGCATGCACGGTTGTGCTGACGGGTTGTGCTGTGTAATATAAAAATTTACTGAATTCGTATGAAATTTCAAAAGATGATGTCTTGGTGGACATAAAATCACATAATCATATTGGACCATATATAAAGATATCACCAGGACCATAGGACCATATCACCAGATCAAGCGTAAGACTTTGGAACGGCAATTTAACTGAATGACCCATACAATTCATTCAAATATTGGGTTCGTAAACAAGTTTTTTTCAGTTTTTCAGATGGGTTGGTTGGATTGAACATGGATTTTATGAATTGAATATGGATTTTTGTTGAATTCTCAGTCATAAATCCTTGATTTCATTTTGGCAGCTGATAGCATTTACGGAATCTCATTATTGCAACGATAAAAAGACGATGATTGAAAATTAATAATAGTTTCCTAGCAAAACAGATAAGATATACATGGAAGCTGATAAACTACAATGTAAGAGTTTGTTCTTGGACACTGTGCACCGCTTGGTCATCGAGGTTCATCGGAATATAAGTAGGATGAGGACGGAGAAAACACGCAAACAGAGAAAGCATGTCAACAGTGGTTTCAGCATTTTCGTAATGAGGAATGACAGTTTGAAGATCGAATACTATCAGGACGACCCAATGAGGTGAGTCATATAAGGGGGCGATAATATATCCATCCCAAAATTATCAGCAAGGCTCCAGGTCCACAGAATCTTTATAGAAAGCGAAGATTTCATGTGCTAAGATGCGTGGTAAAGTGGAACTTTTTTGTTTGCCGAGAATTCCCGTAAGTAAACAAAAAGATAACATGATCTGCGTAGTTTCCAATCTTGCTCATCAAACTGATGAAGGATTTGTCAGACGGATGTTTACTGGACATGAAAAATGGAGAAGCACCGGAAAATTTCACAAAAAAGAGCTGCATTAACTGCATTCACTTTAAAACCAGACTTCTCTCCACGGAAGGTCTGATTATGAGTTTGATGCGACTCCGGAATAGTCGTTCATTGGGAGCTTCTGGAACATAATTAAACGTTAAATGCGGACTTGTACTGACAAGCTTGGAGTAGCTCCAATAAGGAAAGCGTGATTGATGTCCTGCATAGATCAATCATCGTGGAGTCATCTTTCAGGACCACAATGCTGCAGTTACCCAGCGCAAATCAACTGATATCTGAGAACCTTAACCCAGTCCACTGTATTCTCCCGATGTTGTCCCAACGGACAACCTTGCATTCCCTGGACAACTATCTGAAGAAAAGCGAAAAAACCACTGAAGAGGATCTTCTTACAGGACTAGCCAACTTTTATAAGGGTTTTACAGGAGAAAGATATTGGAACTTCCAGTTGGAGATTATAATTTTTAATATATATTAAATTAATTTCAAATAAACTCATGTTTTAAAGAACTATTCAAATTGAAACCAAAAAAGCTTCTGCACATACCCAAAAAACCAAACAAATCAAAGAATATTTCGCGGCATATGGCATTCAAAAACTTTCCGAACCTTTCCGATTCGACACTTATATTTCAAAATGACGATATCATTGTTGATGTATTACAAACGCAATATTTTCATGAATAATATTCTGTCAGTGTAACCATTATTAAAAATGAAACTTCTTTTGTTTGTAAGAGCAATTGGAATCGTTGCGCTGACACTGAAAACCTACCAAAGAAAAAATAAAATAAAACTTCCAAAACTCAATCGAGTTTGCTTTGCCATTTTTCTTCATTTCCATCAATTTCAAAGCTCTCCCTTTTCCAGTTGGAACGATTCAATCCAATCATATTCTGCAAAGCCAGTGAGTAGTCAAATATACACTCTTTGGTAAACTGTCCTTGAAATTTTACGTAGGTCTCCCTCGCCCCAAAAATTGCTACAAACTCAATATCTAAACCACCAATCATCCTTCGAATCCTAGCTGACACTTGGAATGAGTCGTTTTGATTTGTTTACTGCAGAACCTTTTCCGTTTAACTTTTGGAAGGGAAGGTCATATGGTATAGTATATATGAGTATACTCATATTACCTTATGTAAATTGGCATCAGGGTAGTTCGGATAGCATTTGGGGTTGATACGATATGAAAAATGGTTAGAGAAAATCGTTATGACTAACTCGATTAAAATGATTTGTTTTATTTTAGGCCATACGTAATGTGTTGTCCAAAATGGTGGATGTCTGTCACTTCGAAGGATAAAAAAGGATGCCGGATGAATATAATTCGAAGAATATACTCACAATCCCTACATTTGTCCGTTTCTTAGCGGTATTATTATCATTTATGAGCCTCATAATATTCATAAAGGTGATTGACGTAGAAATACTCATGATCCTTATACGTTTTCAACGAAAAAAAAAGGAAATAAAAATGATAAACGAAGAGGACACAATGTTGCAAGTTTTATTGAGAAAATATTAAATAAAGTCGTCATAAGGAACAGGCTGGTAGATCCAAAATTCGGAACGAAATATTCTGCACTCCGCCCTTGTTGCAATTCGACAAACGAAATTCCCTTTCAACGATTTATTCGATCAACTTTTACTCCCCATATAAATCCAAATCAAACGTCAAGTAACACCGTATCTTATCGTCAAATATCCCTGAGGAGCGATTTCTCAAAAATTGTTGTTTTGCGTTGGCTCAGATACTCAAATGCTATCACGGGAACAATATATCTACATGACGAAAAGGACAACTGACAATACCCGTTGTCGAAGACGACATTGCCAATTCTCAATAAAATGGCCTCGTAAGGACTCGTTCACATCTCCTTGGTGTACAATTCCGATTCAGGATTTTTATCCCTTTCGTAAGGAAGTCGATTCTATTTTGAAAGTTGCATTGAATCTATCGATCGATCTACTTGTGAGTATCTTTCCATCTATTTATTTTGCATTGCCCAGTAGCTTTTGTTGGTTCACTGTGCAAATAAGAAAATACGATTAAGAAGTGTCCTGTCTGAAGTTTCGATCATTAACTAACGAATGAACGAACGAAGGAACGAACGAATCGGACAGGATACATTTAATTGGATTGAGTGGCTGATATGTATGTTCATTTGATAGTTTTCTGTGGTTATTATCTGAGAAGTTTCAGTAGAGTTTCCGTCGCACTTAATCCTGTTTAGAGTATAATGTAATAAGAATATATGTGCGATAGTGTGAAAGCGTCCTTTGCCTGAATCGATACATGAACTAAGCGATGCTAATAGTGAGTTAAGATGAAGTTACGTTGATTTAGAACAGAAATAATTAATACAAATGATTTATTTGGATTAGTCATCAGTGTGGTCTTCCTTCGAAATATTCATTTTTTTTTACTATAGATCCTATAAATGGACGAATGTCATCGTGAAAATTATGTTTTGTGTCATTTTTAAACGAAAACGTATAATAATGACACAATTAATTTGACAATGTGAAAATTTATAAAGCTGTTGGTAGTTTCAGTTTCAGCTGAGACTCAGGGAGATTCAAAAAGACTAAGTCCCAAATAATTTGACAACCTGTCATATACCAGACTCTCGGTGTTTCAAGAGTCTTAATGCCTGGTTCACAGAGTCTTTAGAATACTAAGAGTCTGAGACTAATAGATAAATTGCCTTCACATCACTACAGAAACATATTTGGGGTGAACTCTGATCAAGTCGATCGATATCCACAACTCTTACTGCCACAAGTATTGCTCCTTCCTAAACGAGGCTTTTTGTCGTTAGACACTTATAATATTTGGCTGATTATCCTTTATTCGTCTTTTGAATAAGTTTGAAAACGGTCGCCTTTTGGAGAACAGTTGGTTTCAATCTAATCCTTAAAGTTAGTCTTGGAAGCATCCGTATGAACTACATGTACACATGCTACAATTTAGTTTGAGGGGTGAGAATGCTCCAGGAAATCTAGTGATTATGCTGGTAGACGTATCCTCAGTCCAACCAGTCAGGAACGTGTTTAATGGCGTTCAATTACACAATTGAATATCATATCTTGCATTACTAAGATTTAGTATCTTGCATTACTAAGATTCCCTTTAAAGGACCTACTCACAGCTTGTTCACTGGTTGATTTGAGTTCCAACCGATCGCTGGTCGTTTACTCAAACTGATAAGCCTTGAAAGGAGCTTTAGGTATTCCGAACATTCACTGAATTGTATATCCAGGTTAATTTCGCCGAATTGCGTGACTTATAGTCACATCCTGCAATATCTTTAAACAAAATGACAGCATCGATAGTTCTCTGAGCGAGTTTTGAACCGGAAGACAAAGGACGAATTCGAAGCGAGACTTCCATTGGTACACGGTACTCACGAGAAAGGCTTGAACGTGAAGTAACGGAGCCTCAGTGGAGTCTCCCCCTTTTTCACCCTTTTTCAAACAAAAAGGATTTCTTCATGGCGTGAACGAAGGACATGCACTATCAAACGTGTTATATGTATGTATAGTGACGCAGCTGAGATTTCCTCAAAACCAGTTCTGTTTCATCAGTTCATATTAAATACAGCTTCAGCCTGGTCTCTTATTGTCAAAACGGCAATCTCGCCGTGCTCTATTGTAGATTGTCATTCTACCTTCTTGTGTGAGATGGGAAGAAATGCTTCATCCATACTCATGATTTTTGCTGAATCCATTTCACTGAGCGTTCATAAAAAGCCGATAATATGAGTCCCAATTGTGGCCACTAGCAGGTCCTTTTTGACAGCTCTGTAGATTAAAGTCGGGCTTGAAACTTGGGCATATCTTATGTAAAATAATGCCCTGTGATGGAAGCTTTTATTTGCTCATTCCACTTGCATGCTTACCATCTTTTACGATATGTTATATGCAAATTTTCGACAAGAAATTGGCGTACAACGAATCGGCAAGGATCAAAGCACTCGTAAAGGATTCCCAGTTAAAGTGTTTTTTATGAACTGCACCGAAGATTTTTTGGTGGGTGCACCGCTCAGGTTTTTTAAATATGGAAGATGAGCGTGCTGTGGAACCCCTCTTGACCAGTCCCGATCAGAAGCCATTTGATAGCCTGAATGCTGTTTTATGCTTCCGCTATAGTCATGAAACTTACACTTTAAGCTAATTCCCTTTCGAACTGAACTTATCTCGAGACTGTTCTTTTGTGTCACTCAACACTAAAGGCAGTTAACATACGAGGTCTTTTGAAAAGGTATTGCAAATATTAAATTTTTTTCTCAAAAAATATTTCATATTTTGTCTCCTTCAACGACATTTGTTTTTCAATCGTAGAAGCAGTTCGAAAAATCTTTTCTTGTATTCTTCATCAGCTACTCCTTCGATGCCGTCTTTATCTCCCCAATCGTATGGCTAAGCGACGTCCTTTCATTGGCCTCTTCCAATTCGGGAACACAGTAGTCCAAGCCTGAAGAAGATGGTGGCTGCGGCATAATTAATGTGTCGTTTTTGGCAAAAAATTTATGCCCAAACAACGATGTTTAGCAAGTACGTTGTCATGATGGAAAAGTCAATTTTCATTCTTCCACAAATCTGGACATTTCCCGTGGAAAATGTTCCTTTTTGATCATTCTCCCTCGTGACAAGAACTTATGATGCCCTCCGCCCCTGTAACGACGAGAACTGTAAGCAATTCTTTCCCTGTTCGACCGAGCTTAGTGCCCTTTGTTTGGTCCTGGCTCATACAGTAACTTCCATTGGGATGATTGAGCACTAGTTTCCACGTCATAGCCATAAACTCATAATTCATCATGGGTTTATGTACCAATAATGACCATCTAAAGGAAATTTGGGTCGTCACTGACAGAGTCCAACAGCTGGTTAGGAATATTATTTAGTCGAAATAGAGCAATTATGGTTCGAATTTCGCAGCAATCCATCTCAAGCCAAATCCAACCAAATCATTGGTAAAAATCTGAATGAGAAGAGCCAATCGATATATTTAGGATTTCAGCAACTTCTCTAACGGTTATTCAACGATTAAACAATACTATTTTCTTCACTTTATCAATGTTTTTGACTGTTTTCGACGTGATTGAGGGTTGGGCATACTGTTTGTCGTTCACATCTTCTCGGTATTCTGAGAGAAATTGTTTTACTCTGATAAACTTTGATCCAAGATAGCTTCACCATATCAACAGCAACATTAGCTAGCTACAACAGTCAAAATTCGGAAAGCGTCCACGTACTTAATATTGTTTTTCATACAACATTTAATACAGATTTATTGACTCATTTTAGAATAGACAAAAATCAAAGACTAGCCAAAATACGTCCAAACACAAAAGCTGTCAAAAGTTAACTGAAGATTCAAAATGGCCGAACTTGTCAGCACAAGTAAGGGCAGCAATGAGTACCAACATAATGCCACAAAATTATCAAAAATCGAATATGTGAGCCAGCGAGGATTTAAAATGATACTTTGTGAACAGACCTTGTATATCGCACTCCGACGCTCGTCGCACGGTTGGCCAGGGCTACGACGGTGCCCTGGCTGATTGCTGATTGGCTATTTGACGATTGAGTTATGACTTCTCTGGGTTTGATTTGTCTTTCTGTAGGGTAAACTAACGATCAGTATCTGGATTTACTTCGTAACTAATTCAAATTTAGTTGCCAAGTAGATTCTAAATATTTGTATATTGTATAAAGTTATGTAAATTCTATTTGTATACTATCTTGATGGTACTAATTGGCTGCAGTTTTCATAACAGACTGCAGTATTTTTTCGTTGCCTAAAAAGTCCCGCTCGCATTTTGGTAGTTCTTCATTGCTGAAACATCCTTAGTATGATTCCGATTATTTTTTTCGTAAACCATGTCTGTATATAGGTTCACTGGTGTAGTTAAAATAGTCTTTTCAGATTCCCAGCAGTCTGTACTGTAGATAAGCATTGGAAATCGCACCACGTCCAATTTCCTAATCGTAATAGGGGTTGAAGCTAATGTATAGGTACATAGCATCATAAAGCTTCAATCCATTTTTCAACTCTTGCATAAGTTCAACACGTTGGGAGCCTTATACCTGATTAAGCTCAGCTATGATGGTCCGCTTTTTGCTGAAGTCAAGAAGGACTCGTTCTTAGAGTCACATCGGGCTTGTTGTCAGCTCGTTTCAGGGCGTCTTCCGCCTCGTTGAAAAACTTGAGACCTTGTGGTTTCATTTATGGAGTCTACTTCGAAGTTTTTTTCATAATATCTGTCAAAAATTAACTAAGGATCGAAAATGGCCAAACTGATCGAATCAGGATTTTCTGTTGAAACACTCTTTAAAGCCCATTTCACGTAAGTAAAGTGAAAAAAAGTACAGAAGACTTTTTCAAGCCCTTGAGTTTAAAAAGAATGTCGGTGGAAAATGGAAAATGTCGGTGTTTCTTTATCTGTTCAAATTCGAAATGCCAGAACTAGTGACAAAATTTTGTCTTGATTTTGATTGGCCCATAGTTGAAGGTTGTTTACTTTTAAGCCTTTTTCACTTGAGACTTGTTTTTGTTGCCGATTAGTTGGCGTTTCATATATTATAAAGAAAGTATATATAAAGAGAGCGCTGGTGGTTTTTTTATCTTTTGTCTTTTTTTGAAGAAAGTTACCGGCTCTGCAAAGCTTACAATGAGGTTCAGAGTTCCCTAGAGCAGGGAACGCATCTCTTCATGAATATGAGAGGCATTGGGTTGGGAGATTTCATTATTTATTTTGACATTTATTGGTATAAATTTTATCACTCCTTCTCTCTTTTCCAACCATTTCTACATAAGAAATGCTCTTCTAATGCCGGAAGTGTCACCAGGCGAAACATTAGAGGTTTTGCTGTATGTAACGTAGGATATAGTCCAGAGGTAGGTTGTCAGTGAACCAGGGGAGGTGTTTAGTCAGTAGACTATTTGCTGCATGCAATTTCAGGGCATACATAGCCTTTCCGTCCCAACCACAGAGTAAACAAAACAATATTATTGTAAATATTAATGTCTTAGCCGAATGTCAGTATATCGGGATCGCAGATTAGTTGAGGATATGATGAGACCACTTATAACTTGATGTAGTGCTGCCTAAGACAAAAAATCATGATTCCTTTCTTGCTTGTTCTGCCTGGAGATTAGAAATGACGTTTGCCACACCTTTTTTCAATGTGACAGATAGTCCTGATTTCAATTTGCAATGTTTCAAGAGAGTAGGCGTGCTCTCTTCAGACTGTTTATTGAGTAAGGTTTGAGTTCGCTTAGTTCCCTCCGGATAGTTTAACGGGTAACATTTTGAGTTTGCAGGACGAATGAAACAGCGGTTTTACATCACGCGCCGGTGTTTTTTCTAATAAAAAAAGGCATCTCTGATAACTTGCCGGTACAATGAGAGGAGAGGTTGATTTCCGTGAGTGGTTGCTTTACCATTATTCTCCTTACTTTCATCTTCCCAACCCGGAAGTGTCGCTTGGTGAGAGGCCTGAACAAAACAGTGTGTCAAAGCGCTAGGCTGAGTTCTCTGTAGGACAGGGAAGGGATTTAGTTGCTAGTTGTTAGTTTTTTTTTGAGAGGGATGTTTTGTTGGTAGATAAGACTATTTTTTTATTAGAAATCGAAAACTCAGGGGGTGAAGAGAAAGAGAAAGGTGTAGAAAGGAAATTTTCACATCCAAGTTAGTAATTCTTGACAAAAAGAGATTTTGTAGTCGGGAACTCCGTCAGTTTTCTATACCCTTCACCTCCCAAACAAAAAATTGTTAAATTAAAAAAATTCTTGTTAGATTCCATTTTTAGGTTGATATTTTTATTTTTATTTTGCAACAGACAGCTATTGGAATAGTGTTATGTCTATAGACATAACACTGAAGAAGGGACCATATCGGCCTCGAAACAGCTGTCTGTTGCAAAATAAAAATATCAACCTAAAAATGGAATATAACAAGAATTTTTTTAATTTTTTAGAAGGTTGCAAACATCCGAACCAACAATTGGAAAAAAAATTGTTGTTAATATCGCTAATATTATAGCTCATTTTCCCTTTATTTTAAGTATTGCTAAATTAATTATCTTATTTTACATGCATAGGCCCTTACATGTGCATGGTTCGGTGGTGGTTCAATCCTTGAATGATATCCTTTCTATTTTACGTTCTTAACCCACATTTAAAATTTACGATTTACGTTGTTCGAAATTTCCACAGGAAGTGGTCCATGGATTGTTCTATTACTGAAATGTGGCTCACAATTTGTCGCAGACAACTCACAGGAACCTTCCAGGAAAAGAAGACGGAAAACTGAATAAATGGACATTTAATTGCGCTGGTTACTTATATTATATATTGCTTTTTTTTTCTAAAGTTTGCTATATTCAGCATGCACGGCCTGCTGTCTCCAGCCTTATCTTTCTTTCTGTTCAAGAACAACTGAGTCCAAGTTTATTTTATGAAAAAAAAAGTGAGGGACGATTTTTAAATGTCAAAAAAGGATGAATAGCGCGTAAGATTTCATCTGATGTCAAAATGATTTCCAGATTGAGTTTGTTGTGCAAGAAATCACTGAAAAAACATTATTTTTAATATTTTAGTCCACAATTTCCTGTTGAAACACTCTTTAATGTCCGTCTAAAGTGCAAAAGTGCAAAAAAGTACTGAAGAATTTTCCAAGCCCTTGAGGTTAAAAAGGAATGTTTAAAATGTCGGTGTTTGTTGCGAAGGTAATCGTTTCTACGGACTACCACGCAATTATGCCTAAGAAGTTTTCTTGTTTTATGGAAGTTGAAGTTAACTTTGCTAACACCCTAAGGACATGGATTTAATGACAATTATTTCAGGTCCATTTACGAGTTTTTAAGCATTGTGTTGAACATTAGAGCAAGTAAATCGCGAAATTTTAATGAATACATGAAAATAATGAGTAAATTTTCGTATAATTTTTGAAAATTATGCATTTTCTACGCAAATTTCATGGTAAAATGTTTGCATAAAACGAGGCCAGCTCTTTTGCGACGCAACGATTTCATATCACGATGATGTCCTGGATGATGAATTCTAAAACGATAAATATCCAAATCAAGCCATCATGGCCGAATAACTATCTCCTAACTGGAAATTAATGCGCTCCTGGCTACATTTTTGCATAGCACACATAGTATCACTTTGTCAACATTACGAAGGTGTCTGTCGTCACTTTAAGATAAGAGCAAATGGCTCCATACGTGACTGGTGCCGATATTAAACTTGGCTATAACATAAATTGTCACAGGAGCAGTGCTGTGACTTGGTATATGGGTAGCAAGGATAAGCCACACAGAGCTGGCGAGACTGTCTTCGTAATGGTCTTTGCACGCTTGAAACGAAAACTTGCTCTCGTAAACACTTCCTGCCAAGGTGAAATATTCAGATAAAAGTGCCAGGTACACATTTTTATGAGCACATTATCCTGGCTATAACAAGCCTAATAAAGTGACCACACACTAAACTAATAGAACATTTCGACTTAAACGGAGCCATTCTCACTTAGCTAATTACTTCATATGTGGACATAGGTGGCAGCGCACTGTCCAATAAAAACGATAACAGGGCGTTGGATAGGGATATTAAACTGGAAAACTATGATCCAGCTAAATATAACTTGGCTGCCTGACAGGAAGATGCAAATAGTGTTCAGTCTTGCGTAGGCTTGACGTTATCCGACATTATGTCCACCTCAATTGGCAAAATTTGAGGCAAGCACCGAAATTATAAACATTTTAGTGAGTATTAACAAGTTTAACTTATTTTCTTTTCACGTTTCTCACCCCCACCCCTCTGTCTCTCTCTTTCTCTCAGCGAAGGACCATATACTCAGTAAAAGTTAAATTGCTTTGCAATCTAATTCTATGAAAACACGAACTTCTCGTTTTGAATCAGTGTCTGATCCACCTCAATCCCAAAGGATAATTCGGGGATTGAGTTTTTGACTCTCTTCATGCATCTCACTAGATCCTTGCTGACCGGTAGCCGCCGCATCAAATTTCGTTATGTCTAAACGATTTCCGCTCACTGAGCAACGATGCAACCAACATGCGATAGATACTGAGACAAAATGCTACGAAATTTCGTTATATCTATAATCCTTTGGTGAAGATGGATTTTACGAACAAGTTTAGAGACTTTGTTTTCCACTCTTCGATACACTCCAATGGGAGACAAGTCAAGGGCAACTTATGTGGAGATAGTTGAATCCTGGAGACCAGGATGAAAAGGAGCCCGAAACAAGGGTAACACTACGAATGCAAGAGTGTGTCTAGTAGAAGATGAGTGGTCGATTGGAAAACTTTTGTCTTGCATACAAAGTGGCAAAATGCATGAAATGCATGTGAGTACGTGCTTTAGCTTCTACAGCGAAAGTTATGCAACGTTGAAAGAGTGCAAAGTGTTGAAATTAGTTGACATGAAATTTGTTACGATTTTACGAGCCCATTTCCCGTATTTTCTCATCCGGCACTGGGAAAACTTCTGGATTGCACTTTTATTCGGGAGGAACAAGCGGGCAACAGTTGAGGAAGGATGCAAACGTAAATACTTGGAAAAATATCAGCCATAAAAGCGGAAGCGATAGTAGCATATGGGAGCTTATTGGATTAGTTCATGGCGCGTTTTGGGTACTTACAATGGACAGGCCATAAAATGCAGTTCGATGGTTAGTTCATGGGCGAGCTCTCCACTCTTTTGGTTAAATTTTAACACTCAATCGGGTTTGAAGCTTCGGTTGGGTTTCGTGATTGGTCAAAGCCTCAAGCAAAGGATCCGCTGATATTTATTTGATTTCCAATTGAGTCTGCCACACCAATGAATTTTTATAATTTTTATGGCACTTCAGAAATTCTACAGATTTAATTAGAGCCTAAATCCACAGTTGCCTCATTCCAACCTAACACCTATTCGTCGATATACAAACCCTAATTTTATGCTTCCAATGGTTTAGTGGTAACGCGACCCAGATGCGATGTTCATACACTATTTCAATTCGGAGCCCCCAATATATGTAGTCCTGGTCGTACATATGTCCCATTCCTAACCAACCCTAAATAATGCAGAATGTGAAAACCTGAATGTCACACCGTATAGTTTCCTAGTTTAGTGTGTTGTTGTGCTATTTCAATCTGAAACGAACGAGCAACCATCACTGCTCGTACAACTACCGTGCAAAATTACCAACAGCAATTAAAATAGAGCCAAGAGAAATGAAGCGTATGAATTTAGGGATAGAGGGTGGTATGGCAGGGAGTTGTTGCCCCCGGGGCAGACATGATATGGTTCGGGCAGGGTTCCATGAAACCAACCCCAAACCAAATCAGAGGCTATTTGTTATTACATTCCCAGTCCCAGTTCCAGTTCCAGTCCTAGTCCACGTCCCCTCCTCGCTCGCCCGACCGTACATGTCCTGCCTAGCAATTAATGTATACGTTTGTGTGGTCTACGTGTATGTGAGTATGTGAAAGAGTCAGATTGCAGTGAGAATGGTTTAACGATTGGTCGTTAAATTTGAAAATTCGCCGAAGGAAACATGAAATGAGAAACGAGCCAATGTCACTACTGGGCTGTTTAGGAAATTGTGTTTATATCGTGTTTGAGGGTTGAAAAGAATTAATGAAGAATGCGAAAGCAATGGAAGGTTGATGAGTCGTTAAAATAAGGATAAAAATTAATGGAAGTGTCTATTGTGGGCGGAATTTATTTATAGAACAAATTAAGTTGGTATCCTGTCATTGTTGAAAGACCATCAAGATTATCAAGGACCGCAGCAATGACGTTCCGGGGACATGACAGTAAAATAAAATTTTGTTTTATAAAATTGCTATTTTGATAACGTCGTTTGCTAAAGCCCCAAACTCCTTTAGAGAAAATGTGTCCTTTTCTCCAGCACCAAACTGGCGATTGACCCTGATGCTGATTTCGGGGAATGGAAGAAGGCACCCATTACTTTCATAAATTTTACGATCCTTAAAAACTGTTTGCATTTGGCGCAGAATCGTGTCCTTAATTTTATTCGAGATTCCAAAATCTTTATTGGAATTTAATTTTTCATCTCTTTTCAAAACCAAAATCATGAAAATACTTGTTATTGGCTTATCAAAAATTAATAAATCTAAATTTGACCCACCCTGTATACCACCCTGAATTGCTTGAAGAACAAATACTTCCGGCCTTCATCTTTTGCAATACTGTTATATCCCTCCGTCTTTCTCGTTGGCCCGGACTTGTGGAACATCTCCTAAGATGCTCCTGCAGCTTGAACTGCCGGAAGAGTCACATTTGATCAGCTATGCGGATGATGTCGCGGCGCTGGTCGCTGGACGCATAGTAGACCATGCGCACTTCAGACTCAATACGTTAATGCGGAGGGTAATGGACTGGATGACCGCTCACGGATTAAAGCTGGCACTGGAAAAAACGGAAGTGGTCATCCTAACGAAGAAGAGAATCCCCAGAATACGGCCTATCAGTATAGGGGACGAGCTGTTCGAATCGAAATCAGCAGTAAAGTTCCTGGGCGTCCTGATAGACTCGAGGATGAGTTTTTCCCAGCAAATTTGGGCAGTAGCTGGCAAGGCTGCAGCGCATGTGACGGCACTCACCCGATTAATGGCCAACATAAGGGTGCCCAATACATCAAGGAGATGGCTCTTAATGAGCGTTGTGCAGTCGCTCCTACTCTACGGATCAGAACTGTGGGGCGACGCTCTCAGCAAGGGGTTACACCGGAAGCGGTTGGCACAGGTGCAGAGACAAGGAGCATTGCGAATCACATGCGCATACCGAACGGTCTCCGGGGCGGCAGTGCTGATAATCGCAGGGGTGATACACATCACCCTCCTTGCGAGAGAGTGCAGAAGTATTTACCTGCGCGGAGCCGAAGATCGAAGAGAGGAGATCACGAAGGAAGAGAGATGTCGCTCTCTCAGCGACTGGCAACAGTCCTGGGAGCAAAAAACAACGGGAAGGTGGACTGGACGTCTGATCCCTGACTTGAAGCCGTGGTTCAGTCGAGTGCATGGTGAGACCGATTTCTACTTGACCCAGCTCTTAAGTTGGCACGGTTTTTTTTGATCCTACCTGTACAAAATTCACAAAGCACGGTCTCCTAACTGAATGCTTTGTGCAGGAGAATCAGATGGTGCCTGTCACACATTCTTCTACTGCAAAAGGTGGAACTAGCAGCGATGGGTCCTACTCAGCGAAATCGGAGAGCTCTATTCGGAAACTATCGTCGGAGTAATGCTGAAAACAGTTGACAATTGGAATCGCGTGGCGCAATATGCTCGGGCAGTGCTTACATTAAAAAAAGCTTTATTAGAACGCTTGGAGGCATCGGGGATGGATGGATCTCTTTTGTAGCACTTCCTTCCTCTCCCGTCATTCCCGTTAGAGAAGAGATACCCATAATGCGAAGGCGCCTCTAGACGGAGGAGCACGAGGCCTAGCCCGAAGTAATGTGTCAAACGGTTCCAGGCTAGGTTCTCAGGTTGACAGGGGAGGTGTTTAGTGGGTAGTCCTAAAGCATTTTGCGTCTGGGAGTCCCACACTCCGGGCGTAAACCACCTTCACCTCCCTCCCACAAAAAAAAGTATCTTCTGTTTACGCTGAATGATGCTGTTGCAGCGATGTCAAAGATCTCAGCCAAAAAGTCACTTGTCATACTCCCGTCGATTGAGAATATTAGGTGTCAGACTGAATCAATACAATTCCTGTTTTCTCGCATTTCATAGAACCATCCGTATGCAATAGTAACGCCTTTTGTTGAATGAAGTTGCATATAAAGTTCCACGCTTGATTAGGTCCTGTATGTAAGCAAATCCGAGGATGCACATATGAGTAGGGAAGTATTGATTGATTTCACTTATTCCTTGTGCTCGATTTGAAGGTAATTTTTTCTTTCTTCACAGATGATTTTTGAAATTTTAACTACTTTATGTTACTGTGTCCTTACCCAACTCCTGAGAATTTGCTCCGTATGGGATGGTTGGTGTCACCATCTCAAGTGGTGATGTTGATTCATCTCAAGACTTCCCTGTCTACTTTGTGCACACCACCAAAAGTTCGGTAAATCCTAAAATTTGGGTCTGAAACCATACAACATGAATAGTCACAAAGAAAAGTACAGGTAAAATTTCAATTTTTCCCTCAGCTCACATTTTCTCTCAGACTCACATCAGTACCAAAATTCGGGAACCTCCAAATAAAGTTAATGGCTCTACCCGAAAAGCAAGGTTTCCAATTATTCCTTGGTAATACTCTACCAAGGATGAACACAAATGGAGGATTTTATTCAAAGTTTCAGTTCAGTATTTTTGTTTGAAAGACGCAAAGAACATGAAGGTGCCATGCAATTTATCTCAATCTAAGATTACTCGATTTCCTAACATAACATTTATATGTAAGAAAATCGCGTTTCGAGTGGAGATATGTCAATTTTGATTCCTGAACACATCTGCAAATGATCTCAGTTTGAATTCGATTCGCGCTACTGTCTTGAAGTTTTTCAGCTGCAGGCCGCAGATTTCAAACCAGTTCCAATTATTGTATTTCAAAACTGGTTTTAAGTAAGTCTGACGGGCCAATAAGTACTCTGCCTCACCGTCTAATGTCGCCACTATAGTGAGAGAAATTCATTCTTGTGCATTACATTCTTGTAGGCGACAACTGTCAAAATTTCGGTCGAATCGAACTCGTCGTTTTATTTCGTCCGCATTTGAAAGCGGACTTGTCTGCGGATTTTTGAAAAATTAAGAATTGACAATATAAGTTGGGGCTTTCGTTCTTGATTTTGGAAGGGAAATCGCGCAGCGTAATCAAAGAGCTCTGTTCTTGCTGTGGCGAATGTCAAAAATTGGTTTAACGAGCTTCAACGTGGTCGCACGTCGTTTTTCGATGAACTATGGCCAGGTGCCCCGAAAATTGCTTTCACGGGGGATAACGTAACAAAAATCCAAGATCTTGTGTTGACAGATAGTCAATTGAAGTTGCCGAAGATAGCTAAGACATGAGGCGTCTCAAAAGTCCGCATGGGTCATATCCTGTACGAAATTATGGGCATAAGGAAGTTGTCGACACAATGAGTGCTGCGTTTCCACACTTCAGACAACAAGCATAACCCTGTGATCACTCTCGAGCAATTTTTGACGTTGTTGAAGCGCAATTCGAAGGAGTTTCTGCGTCGTTTCGTGACCGTTGACGAAATTAGGGTCCAGTCGTATAGACCGGAGAGTAGGACTAGCGAAACAGTAAACTTCACCCGGCGAAGGTTGTCGTATCTGCCGAAAAAGTGAAGGCTACTGTTTTCTGGGATTCACAGGGTATGATCAGCATCGACTCTCTACTGCTTGCGTGGGAAATTCGTGTAGAGTAGTGAGAAAATTGATCATAGAATTAGAGCAGACAAGGCAATACACTGTTTTCTGACGTGTTTAAAATCCTTTTTTAACGCATATATGTTAAAGCTAACAATTCGGTCTGGGATATTTTTCATTAATATTAAACGAAGTTCCATTTATCAACTGAAAATTTTGTCCTTTGTTGTAGTGAGTAAATTGTATGAGTATTTATGCATGAATCATATGAGTTACTATAAGTTGTGTTAACACGATCCCTTCGTCCTTGCAGATTGTTGAGACAGTCGATAAAAATTCAAGGCCAACTGATTATCGCTTCATCCGGGAGCCGCTTGGTGGACTAACCATTCGAAATGTTATGCTCGAAGATGATGGTAAATGGCAATGCCGAGCGTCAAATGCCAATGGATATGAAGAGGACGCGCGGCCAGTTAAGCTGATTATTTTGGGTAAGTGCGAACATTTGAGTCTTAGTTTTAACATAAATTTTAGGATGTTAGAAAATTTTCTAGGAACACGTTCAAAATCGTTTCGTGTTCATATTATTCTCTACAATTTTGACGATTTGTCATAGCGAAATTTTTACTTTTGCGTGATGTCAAAAGTCTCCCACTATTATTTTACTACACTATGCCCTGTCGTAGATGGCTGGTGCTAACAACTCCACTTGAACTTTGCACAGCTTTGGAACAAGAGTAAAAGTCAATGAGAGAATAACACAAAGCAGGACTCGGAGACGTGGTAATTGCAGCAACTCCTAGCGTTACTTATTTTCTAACAACTTCTTGCGCTCTCTCAGCCATCATCCAAGCATCCAGTCAGTCAGAGAGTCAGTTCTTGAGTCACCCAGCCAGAAGCAATGGAAAAGAAGGACTCAGACCACTAGCCCTTTCAAGTGGAAAACAGTGTAGAAATTCAAAAGGGAAGAAATGGATTTCGTGTTCCTTTAACTTTACTATTTCAAGTGTCTACAACTTGAGAAACTTACGTAGAAACGACTAGGACAAATGAAAGAAAAACTGTAATGTATACATCTATAACTTTTGTCGACGATTTTGTTTTATTTTGTTTTTGTGTTGGTTGCTTTGAGTATCTTATTGCAATGTTTATCAAATAGAAAGGCGGTATGATGGGAAAAGGCTATTAGATTACGAGGAATTGCTTCTCTACTAGAGGACGAAGACACGAGGTCGTTTGTGATGCCTTGTTCGTTATGTTCGTGGCATTTTTTTAGTAAGCTAGTTATAAACTTTAAGCTTTTTTATCTCCAGTCACCATTTACGGGGACATAGTCGCGGAAGGAGAAGAACGTGCACCGTCTGTCACAATATATAACTTATCTCCACTGATTTATCGCTCGTTTATCTAAAGAAAAATACTGAACATGTCTTTGGTCCTCAATTTTTCAAGTTGGAACTCAAGAAACTAGATTCCATCATTTTTTTTTCCTCTCTTCGCTTTCGCATCAACCGGAGCCTTGCAACCATCGAGACTTCTGGTGTCTCTTAAGACCAACAAGGATTTTTATCATACAATCACACCTTAACACTGTGAACGACGAGACTTCCAAAAAAAAAAGGCTGATTGAACTTTTTCTTTCCTGGCTTTCTTAAATAGATTGCACCAACAATGACAACTTGTTCATTCCCTGCTTTGACATTGCGTCTATAGGGACGGGAAGGAGACCAAGAGAAAAAAAGTTTCAACTAGAAAATTTGCATATTTATTAAGTTGAACTTCTACTGATGAAGTGATTCCTTCACATCTACCCTCTTCACATGAGTCCTTGTTGCCCATCCAAATGAAATCAACTCGATTCCATTGAAAACTGTCGAATGGTGATGCTTTTTAGCGAACGTAATCCACCAGCTTGCAAATTTTATCGATTCATTGAACGAAGTTGAGTTGAGTTTAGTTTAGTTATCCTTGTCGTCCGACTTGAGTTTTGGATGACACATAGGAAAAAGATCTCATCAAAAGTTTCATCTGATCAAAGTTTCAAATTTTCGCTATTGATATTCGAAAAGGTATTCTGATTCTGTGGTCCTCGCCGGAATGTTTTACGTGACTCAGAATATTGTTGGCGCTTCCTATTGTGTAGTGGAATTCAGTTCAGGGTGTGGTCAGGGTTAAAATAGAAAGGCTGTTAAGATAGGTTATTTATAAAATTGTGTTAAGGAAGGAGTATCTATTTTGGTAAATTGGTTGTACTTCAAGTAACGATAGAAATTGTTATTATTCATGGAAAGATAAAAGGGGCCGATTGTCAGAATGAAAATCTGAAAATCTAGTTCTGCTACTTCCACTCTATCAAAGTGCCCGTTGAATGAAATCATCCATATTTTACAACCATACTTTGAGATATTATGCTATTGTATAGCATATTGAATCGCTACCATTAGGATTCATGAAAAAAATTAGACTATAGGTTTTGCGGTCCTTTCGGTTCCATGCTATTTGGAAAGAATCTGGGACTTAAATATGAAGTCTTTATTCGGTGAACATGCAGTTTTTCATGTATGCATGCTTGAGATAATACACCAGTTATTAAATCCCGATTAAACTTCGTTATCAAAAGAGCAGGCTAAGCTTAAGAGATTGTCAGTGGGTCTACATATTTCTGTCTGTTGTCTACATGTTTTCCAGTTGCTTTTCGATATCCAGAATTCCCGTGGCGAAATTTGAAATCGTTTTTCCCTCCTTAGCCTCAGGTCTCTTGGACCTAAGAACACAGATCAAAAGAGCGACAATTAAGGACGGTATCTGTTAACTTAAACGGAGTTAACACTCTGCGAAAACTACAGAATTTCCTCACTTTTGAGAGTCAAAGTAAAAAAGTTGCCAAGTAACAATTGCCAAGTAAAATAAGAGGTTACCATGTGAGAATAAACATTTCCCGATTATTCCTGTGGTTTATGCTTATCTTAAACTTCAGAAACTATATCTACAGAACCAACACGAGTTGAGGACTCAAATTAGTTGAGTCCTCAACTCGTGTCAGAAAGCAGCAATCGGCGATAGGCTTGTCTACTCCTGTCGATAAATCAATCCTCTGTGTCTGAAAGCAGCAATCGGCGATAGGCTTGTCTACTCCTGTCGATAAATCAATCCTCTGTTAGGGTTTTCGTGACTCTAATACAATTTTTAATTCCCGATTTGTACCTGTTAGGAAGTGTTGGTATCCCTATCTAAACCTCTGAGAGAGGGATAATGTGTGTCGACTTCCCAACCCAATACACAAAGCAACGCTGAATACAGGGCAGAAATCATGTCATAGAAAAGAATGGAATCCGATATCGTCTATCAACGACTAGCCGAGCGTAAACATTAACTTAATAGACTCAGTCCCATTCGCAGATTATTACATCTGTGAATCAAATTTGAGGTCTACTAGCCTTCTCGTCGGTCCTCTTCTTACTAGACACTAGATACACACAATCAAATAGCAAAATGTTCCAGTTTCCGTCAATATGTTCACAAATAAGAGACACTATCCCGTATTTAAGGACATTCAACTAATTATCATGTTCAGCCATATGTAATCAGGATAAAAGTCAGAGCACATCTTTCATACCAAAAAGCATAGCATACCAACACTAATACTTCAAATAAACTTCCAATGTAGCGATATTCAAACGTATTCGCGTAAAAGCCAGAATACACCTCACAAAGCTATTGTATAAAGATACAATACAAATATAAATCTAATGGCAGTTTTTCTGTCTCTGTCTGATAGAAAATCGTTGTATGTACTAATGCTATGAATCAAAATTTAGGCAAGTATTTATAGCCAAGTCATTTATTATGCATTTCTGTTGGGCCTTCGCTTTATATATTCACTTTATTTATAAATAAAACGGTCAAGCGAGAGAAAAGAAAATCATATATTCACTAATACAAATTAAATTCTATTTCTTTCGGTTGAATTTCGTTAAAAAAAAGACGTTTGTTGGAAGTATTGTCACCGTATTGTTTCACGCTGTATCGCTCGATCTGAACACTGCTCTGACTAGGACTTGAAAGTTCGTATCCTAGGAAAGACGACAACGGTGGTATCGTTCATCAGAATTGTTTTCTTCTTTGTGATTGTATGGCTTCCCTGTTACAAAATCTGGATATTAATCCACTAATCTATTGTCGGAATGCTTGTTTATGTGAAAGTGAGAAGTATTATGATTTTGATTAAGGCTGATATATTGTAGGCAACTCTCAATGTTTCAAGGTGGGTTCAGTCTCCTTCGATTAAGTCGTATTTTTCATCTTGGTCTGAAGGCAAATAGAGCAAAAGGTGTTAGTTGGTGTGATTAATTTGATTCCGTTTTCCCTACAAAATGGTGCAAATATGAGGCATATATTTCTTGTACTAGAAAGGTCCTTTGCCTTGGAGAATCGCGTGAAAATGGCTTACAATACTATTTTTTTATTTTTTTTTTGGTTGGGGGTGAAGGCAATTTACGCCCGGAGTGTGGGACTTCAAGGAGCGCATGCTACCAGACTACCCACTAAACACCTCCCCTGTCAAGAGACCTTAGCCTGGAACTGTTTGACACATTACTTCGGGCGAGGCCTCGTTTTACTTCGTCCAAGGGCGCATCGCCAGCGGGGGCAGGATGGAGAAGGACAGCTGGAAAAGAGACCCCCCTAATCCCCGCGCCCAAGGTTATGCATGCTCACTTTTTTTGCTGTAAGTATTGCCCGAGAATAATGTACCACACAGGTCGATTTGTCGAAAGTATTCAGCATTTCTCCGACTAGATTGTCTGGCGAAAGCTCTCCCATTACCTCCCACAAGTCCTGCCGCATCCTGTTCCACCTTCTACAGTAGAAGAAGGTGTGACATACGTCGTTCATTTCCCCTGGGCAGAAAATGCAGTCTTAGGACCGTGATTTACCAATCTTGTGCAGATAAGACTGGAAATACACATGCCCACTAAGAAGCTAGGTAAGGTAATAATCAGTCTCACTGTGCCTTCGATTTAGCCACGATCTCACGTCCACTGTCATGCCGTCACCGTAACGCCCACTGACACAAACCGTACCGACTAAATATCTTCCCCGCAAACTGGAGTACTTGGCCTGGAACCGTTTGACACATTATTTCAAATTATTATTCTAGTGGGAAGGAAACGCGGAGATCAGGCTTCGAAGGAAGTTCTCGGTCTTTTTCGGAAACATGGTTCATTTTCTATTTGTAAAGACAGTATGGCAGGCATCTCATTGCTCACGTAAAGTATACAATCTCTAGACAGTGACAAATCAATACTGTGCAGAAAAAACTGAAAACAATCGTGTCCGTTCAAAGCTGGTTCAGGCAGAGGTCAGTCTGATCATGCTTCCGACTGGACCACGATCTTGAATTTTGATGAGCCGCGCGGAAAATCTTTTTCCGTGGCTCACACTCCCAAGATTATTGCCACGCGTTGAAAGTTTTTCGTCCAGCTTTGCTAGCGATTCTTTCTTACTCTTGTGTCTTCGAAGAATATTCTCTTACGCTCTCTAGCAAACTCAGAAACCGATGCGATAAGCAAAACTAAAAACGCACGAAAAGTTGTCTTTTTGTTGGATATGGTCCCGCAAAAATTGCCTTTATTCGATTGAGCCTTTGTAGAGGACTCAGTTCTTCTATGTTGCCTACCTCAAAGAGTTTAAGATGGGCAGAATACTACCTGAGGACAAGTATCGCAAAGAACTTCCGTCAATATCGTTGACCGGAGATAACGTGAAAAAGTTGAAAATGAAAAATTGGTAGACCAAAAAATGCCCATCAGGCATGTGACTGAGCTCACACAGGTCTGAAAGGTGAGTTTTCGAAAAACCCTTCCGAACAAATTGCACGTAAAAAAGGTCTGTGTGCGTTCTGTACAGAGAATACAAACCAGTAAACCAAAAGAAGGGACTTAACCGACATTGGCTCATAGGTCCACAGTTGAGACTGCTACCAAACAAGAAGCGGGGCTCAAAATGTTCGAAAAACCACGTTGTTTCGTAAGCTGGTAAGCCGGCTTAGTCCACATCCTTTGTCAATTCAAGGACAACGGCAAAGGCAAATTGGCTTGAGGTAAAAAATTTGACGATTGTAACAAAATGGCCACTGTTTAGAGGTTGTGGAAGACCCACACAAAAGGAATTTTGTTGCAGGAAGTTGTGAGTTTGGAAAAAACACAGACTTAGGGGTTTCAATTATTAGGAAAATTCGTAGCAAAATTCAATTTTTTCGGCTATTTTCATTTAGAACTGAGCATATATCATTACAACAGAATAAATGTGTTAGTGATAAATCTTACATTGACAAATTTTACATTAATATTCGTCCTTACTCAAAGGTACACAAAGAAAGCTCTCCTTGAAGTTGTACATTACTCTTTGAGAATTTCAAATTAAAGATTTAAACTTCAAACCAATACAATATCGAACGTATTATAACTAAAATATTTGCATTGGAACTGTAGAATTGTTGTTCTTTTCCTAAAGTCAGCATAAGTCTAACGGCCAGGAATACCAAAAACCCTCAATACTATATAGCATGATAACGATACCACAGATGGGAACTTATGATAGCCAAGAAACTTTCGTTTCTCCTAATGATAGCTGAAGCATTCCAAGAGTTTTGATGAAGTTGATGAAAATAGTATCTTCTATGGCTGCCCACAGTTCTTCGGAAAGTTCCTTGCTATAAGGAGTTTTAGTTTTCTGGTAGGGACAGGATAAACATTGCAACCAAGGAGTACTAGCAGAAAATTGGGTCAATTCAATTACAAGCCTTGAATCGTGACCACATGAAACTTAAATTAATAAATGCAATTGTTTAAGAAAGGACTGTATTGAAATTGTCTACAACCTAAATAAAAAATTTCACTAAGCCGGAGGAATCGGCATGGAGATGCTTGAAATAAAAAAACGGCAAAGCCGTGTGGTAGAATGCCAGTTAATAGTAAAATCATAATTTCGTCCTTGTAACTATGAGAGTAAACTTTATTAGATTTGAATGGTTGAAATTAAGTTAGTTAGGCATAATTAATCCAAATCATAAATACAGAACCCATGCTCAAAATTCGTGTTGACTTGGGTAATTAGAAAGCTTAAAATTTCAGACCACAGTGATAGTAACGCTGCAAACTTAAAATCCTCTTTCCAGCACTGCAATTGACTATGAGCATCTCGAAGGGCAGGTGCTTTTCCGGTTACCTTTGCCCACCTTTAAGCCGGTGTCCAGCATTCACTGACTCCTTCTCGTCGGCAAGAATTCTTCCACAGCTATCGCCACTAATTCTATCTACCGTCCTTGATCCAACACTTCTGTCATTAACTCCACAGTCACTAGACTCTGTTTAGCTTGGAAAAATTAGTATAATATTCTGTCGTTTTATTCTTTATATTGATTTTCAAAGGATTTATCAGGCAGTTTTATCTGTATTTGTTCCGAGCTATTCGGGTAGGTATTGCAGGATTTGCGTTCACATCCCTACGCGTCATCGCTAGCGTTCCAGTAAAACTTGGCGATCGGGATCGTGCGTCCTCAGCCAGGCCGCAAATATTCAAGGTGTATGCATAAGTTTTTCCGGTTTTTTGGTAAGCTAATACGAAATTTTCCAGGGAAACAATTTTTTTGTAACTCAAAATACTGACCATCGATTTCTATACATTTCGCCTATCTCCCAGGTAATTTATGAATACCATACCAGAAAATTGCTTGTCTTTTGCGCAAACTATATGCCGGGCCACTTTCTGACTGCCAATAAATTACTGAAGTGCTACTTTGCGCACGCGTGCCCCCATTGATGCGAAGAGATGATAGTCAGGAAGCGCCTCAAGTCTGGAGAGTACGGCGTCCTTGAGAAGCATGTTCTATTCAAGCGAAATAAATCCATTTTTCATCACCCGTCACAATTCGATGCAAAAATAATATGCTTTCCTGGTGCCGAAGCTGCATTTCACAAGTGACCATTCGACATGATTGATCAATACGACAAAACAAACACGCTAGTTTTGGCGGACTCAAGTGACCAGGAGATTTTTCATTTGAAGTTCCTGTAAATCGGATGGCGCCCATGTGCCAAATTAATTGATCTCATTCCTTGCACGTAAACGTCTTCAAGTAATTTCTTGTAACACATTTATTGCTTCTGTTAATTACCGTTGAGTTTTAGTTGGGTCCTCATCAAAGAATTCTTCCGATTCCTCTTCTTTTCCGATTCCTCTTCATTTTTGTGGTCTACCAGAGCGCTCACTGTCTTTCACAATGAAATTATCACTAATGAATTTTCGACAACGTGTCTCATATGTCCTAATTGAAAAAGCATACGCACTGTATATTTTAACAACCAAACCATGACTTCCAGCAGCTTTTATCTTTTGGTTGAACAAAAAAAAGCACTGCGTCTGGCAAATGCACTTTTTTAGGCACAAAATTCGACATGATTGATCAGTACGACAAAACAAACACACAATTTTGGCGGACTCAACTTGTGTGCGCTTGTAGCTAAATGTCAAACGATCGAAATGGCGCATGCGTCAAATGCGTGTGTACTTTTTCTGGTGCCATCTCTTAGCGAAACCGGGGAAAAACCTATGCATACACCTTGCAAACACACAGCATACAACGAGTTCTTGCAGATCTAATCAATAGAGTCAGTTGATAGTTGGTTACAATTCAAGGATGCGACCATATTTCATGAAATGCCTTGGGCGACGTCTTCGAGGCTCAGAAATATATTTTGAATATAATATATCCAGCAATTGCGACGCGTAACTTCCTAAACGTTTCTGGTTCGTTTTAAATGCTTAAATTAACTTTCTGCAAGAACGAACATTTACCGAGCCATCATTATCCACATAAACCCTCATAAATGCATTTAATTCAAAAACTTATAACCTCATAACACTCTACATCTAATTTTTCATGTTCTTTTCCTTTGTTTCAGACCGCCCAAAAGCTCCCTATTTATTAATAGACTCACGTCGCCTTGATGCCGGCAATATCTTTGTACCTGTTAAAGAGAACTCGGAGCTGAATTTAGCATGTATTAGTGAAGGTGGTAATCCAAAGCCGACATTAACGTGGGAAGTGCTCCTTAGTCCAGGTGTAGATCGTCATGCACAAAAAGTAGCGGCGGAAGTTCTCGAATTAGAGGAAGTTAAAAACGACAAGGTAAGAAAAGGATATTACGTTGCATGAATACTTTTAGAAATTAACATTTTGCTAGTTGGGCGTTTGAACGATTTAAAGGATAACACGTTGGAGCGGAAAAATATATTTTACAGGAAAATTTCCGAGATTTTTAAATTGTGTCGTTGAGCCAAGAGTATGAACTGGCTAAATACACAGCAATGGGTTGTACTCTTCCAAAGACATCCTTTTTTTTCTGAATACTAAACAGAACTCAAATTTGTTGCATTTTTGAAAAATAAAAATGCATTCAGCGAAAGTCAAGCAAGCAATTTAGAACTTGTATCTGCTCAACCATCATAACTGCATTTGCATACGCAGCTGAATTCGTAACTTGAACGTGTAAGAAAAAGTATCCTTGCTGTTTCATCTCAAAAGAAAATGTTACAATCAACTTTTAACTAGGTTGCTATTAAACTAGTGCAAATTGAGTTGCAATTGAAAACTACTTCTAAAGTCAAACATAAGAACGGCGAAGAAAGATGTTCGTGCTGGAAGTTTCTCCTTGTATAATTGAAAATTTAATATGGTAGACTTGCGTATTTAAATGAATTTCGTTGCACTAGCGTGAATTTACGCAGCATTCCAATGAAAAGGAAAACTTTTCCATCCGATTTATGTTCAGTTCTACTCGACAAGCACCTAATGGATCCGTGTAATTTTCAATTCGAATGATAACAAACTCAAGTTGATGGAAATATAAAAACTGCCCGACTCTAAAACTTTTTTAAAAGTTTTAAGAGTGGACGAAGTCCTCTTTAGACGCAAAAATCTAAAAAAAAAAATGAATTAGTATCCACTCAAACGCATGCATGCATGTGAATTCTAGTCTGTATAGTAGTAGTCAATTTTTTTTTGTAGAGCATATCAGTGGAAATCGATACGCTTTCAATTGCATTTCCTCTTGTACAAAGTTGTTGGAAATATTTCAAGGATCCATTGCTAATATGAATTCGTGCATGTGAAGTGGTAATCGACTAGCAGAACCAATCGGACAGTGAATTACTAACATTCCGTGATTGAATAGACTCGCTTGGTGATTATCCTTCGATTTTTCTGCTACACATACCGAATTGCTTCTTGAAACGCATATATCGGCGTAATCGAGTCAATAGTGCACCAATGTTGAACGTAGAATGCAAGACATGCACTTAAGTTCAATTGGAAAATTTCAAATGCATTTCCATCTATTGGTCAAGTGTTAACCTGTTTGAAAGACTTATACAGGGTGGCTGAGACCAAGTGTTACCTAATGAAAACGCTGTATTTTTTTTAATTTTGATTATTTTTTATTGAAATTTCGTGGAATATGTTGAAAACATATTACATTTTATGAAAAACATGTTATTGCTCGATATGACCTCCTTTGGCTCTGATTATTTGATACAGTCTTCCGTAGAAAGCATTGCATGCTGACCGAACGTAGTCTTGCGGAATTTTAATCCATTCTCGAACAAGAGCTGACTTCAATGCTTCAACACTTTCGTATTTTTTAGTGGACACCTTACTCTCCAAAATGGACCATATGGAGAAATCCATGGGATTCAAGTCCGGTGAATATATAATAATATAAAAATTACTGTGTCGCTCGAGCTTTGTGTGACGGTGCTGAGTCTTGTTGGAATGTCCAATGGTTCGTACCAAAGTATTTACGTGTCCAAGTTAGCAAAGCATCGTATAGGATCTTTTGGCGCTACACCCTTTTGTTTATCTTGACTCCCTGTTCGATGAAAATCAGAGGAGTGCGTCCATCCGCAGTCACTGCAGCCCAAACCATAATAGTAGCTGGTGATTGCTTGCGCATGACAACTCTTGCGTCCAAATTATCGTTGGACTTGTGCTCTAACCAAACACGATCATTTTGTTTATTCACATACTGTTGAATGGTGAAAATTTTCTCACCAGAAAAGACATTTTTTGGAATCTCATCACGTTCGGCCAAGGCCTTCAATGCTCGTGTTCTTTCAAGCCTAACTTTTTTTTGTGCCTCCGTAAGATCTTGAACTTTTTATATCTTGTTGGGCGTCAAGTGGAGTTCATTTTTCAATATGGTTTGAATGCTGTATCGTGAAACATGCAGACGTGCTGCTGATTGATTGGCACTTTAACGAGGATTTTTTTTGGATTCGTTTCTTCACTTTTCGAATCATTTCTTTTGATGTTGCTGTCTTTTTAGGACCGCCTCTGTTGCGTTTAGCGATGCTACCAGTTTTGTTGTCTCGAGTTATGGTTCGATACACAAACATTTTATTCACATTCAAATGCTGGAGCTGACGAACTATTGCTGTTTGTGAATTTCCAGCCAAATACAGTACAATTACACAATTACGTTTGAATTCCATTACGATTTTTTTATGAAGATATTAATTTAGAATACTTCTTTTTTGATCACATGTAAACAACTAACCAAACTTCAATCTGTCAAAAAATCGACCCGCAAAAATGACAATTACACAAATTACAGCAGAGTGAAGTTAGTAACGTTTAGTCTCAGCCACCCTGTATTTGAACATTATTGTCTTCCCTGATATTGATTTTTACAAGTTATTCACGATGATGATGGTAGTTCCACATAAGGATTTCACATATGAATGACGCTCCAACAATATGCCGCGTTCAAAAACTTTGACTTTGATAATTTACAACAAAGTTTTCATATATTCTTCAAATATAGATAGTTAGAACTAATTGAAATTGATTGACAATTTGTTTAATATTTTATTATTGTTTTTCATAATTTTTTTAAATGATTATCATCAAAACTCGCAAAGTTCGAATCTATTCTTCGTGGACGTCCATCGTCGCAATCTCTCATTGCATGTTGCAGGCCACTTTTTTAACCCGGAAGCATGTCAAGTAAATTTTTCATATTATCTATTTAAAAGACTTCTCGATGAATCAAATGTTCAGTGAAAATATGCAGTTGAAAAGAATTGGAAATTTTGTAACTTTTTTCGTGCTTTTGTCATAAAAAAAATCCTTTGAATCAATAACTGTTATCCCGATTTGGTTCATTTATACGTAATATTAAAAAGGATCCAGAAAATCTTTAGTCATTGAAATCGATTATAAATTTGCTAATATTCAATGCGCAGAAGTCAGAAAAATGCATTTAAAAAAATTACCAAAAATTGAGTGTTAAGTTATGTACAAAGACTAACGCATTAATCAACTATTCCGCCACCGTAAAGCAATCCTTTTCTTTTATTTCATTCATAAGCCTCATTTTACATCCTCATCTCCTCCTTTCTCGCTATTTTCGCTTCCTTCGTCTCGAGACCGCTATGTTAATTTTGTCACTTGATGCGGTGCTGAACCATTTTTTGAGTATAATCGAGTCTCCATGATCCAACTTCGACCTCCAATTCGATCATAAGCACTCATAAGGCTAAATTACCGTCGTTGAATAAGGCAGCAGCTATATTTGATGTCCGTACGATGACTTGCAAACCGTAATGAAAGTGCTTTGGAGCCGAATGATAAAGCGTCGAGTTAGAATGTTCGTTTCCATTCTGACTATGACTTACAACCCCTCTGTGACAAATCTTCATTAGTTGGTAACATTTCCTTCTGCACGCTGGGGTGCAAAGGACTAGGATGACGTTCAGGCCAAGTTTCAACTACCAAAGTTTTTTTTTTGCCACGCGGACCAGCTGTCATCGTCCGTTGAAAAGTTCTCGTGTTGAGGATCAATTCACCTTTTCCACCCTTTATTTATAGTCTTCTACACATTCAAGGCATAGTACCCATTCTTTTTTGAAAATGACCTACTCACTCACTATTGACAACTCCTATTGACACTCACTATTAACAGCATGACCCATTCACTCACTATTGACAACTCCTGGATCATAATTTTAAGGATTACTATTCAGAAGAGCTTTGAAGGTTTGTGAATCATCATCAAGCTAAATGTTCTCTGAAATCTTTAGATTCATTTTTCCTTAAAGCTCATAAATGACAGTAACTAATTTTCATTACGAGATCTACAATGTTCCCCGTGCAATAAGCACTGATTAACAACGAATTACTAACCCCTTATTTTGTGGTGAAATTCAACAGTTTTTTGGCAGAAGCGCTCTGGTCAGCACTTTCACATTCATCTGTAACTTGAAAACGTTTATTGCCGCGAAACGATCTTTAACGCGGCCAAAATTGACAGGCCTACCCGTCAAAACCCGTCCTATTTTCTCGTTTTACTTTAACTTTAGACGTCTACTAGTAGAAGTTAACTGAGGTCTTTCCTTTATTTTAAATTTGTATTTTTATCACTTCTATATACACAGGGATACCAGGATAAATAAATATTCATGTTGGTTATACCAGCCCCAACACACTACAAAGTGAGATACCTTCATAGAAATAACGTTCATAAAAGACAGGTTGCGTGATTCCGCCCAGTTTGTCTGTGATCGCCCCGTTCAATAGGGACCTCCCGCCCTTTCGGTTTACTCAACTGCGCTAGGCTTCGTGCCCAGCAAATATAAGAAGGACTTCAAACATAGGGCTGAACATTTCGATTATGCTATTTGCAAAAAAAAGTCGATTTTTTGGATTGACTTATTATATTTCCCCACCTCAAGTTCATTTTCTTTTCTATCGTAGGACTTGATTAGTCCTCGCTTTAATGCACGACCAAAAAGCCCGACTTATCCTGCACACATTCCTGTTATTTTGCAACGAGTTGGAATCAATTTGGAAAATTTCTCCTAGTTTATTTTTATTTTAGGAAAGCATTTTACCGTCGTTCTGTCTTTTTTTTTATTTTGTTACGCGTTTGGGCGCTGAACTATCTTCAGTATGTGGTTTCGTCCTTACTTGCCCCTCCTTTCCATGCGTGGCGTCCCTTTGATTGAGCCTAATCTTACTGCGATTTGAACTGTGAAACCGGCTCATGAACTAGTTTGCCGCCTCAGGAGAATTTTATAGCCCTTTTTTTGGGTTACCACATTAATACTTTTGATTTTCATAATGAAATTCCTTTTTGATTCTTTTGATTGTCATAATGAAAACATCACGTCTTGCGTTTCAACTACATATTTAATACAGGGTATAGTTTCAGCTTTGTTTTGGAACTCTCTCTTACTATCCTTTTGATAGATTTAAAATTAAATCTTGGAAGAAACCCTGATTATTCTAGGCAAAAAACTTCCGTAGGTACATTCTGATCTGTTCTTTCAAACTGGATCGCACTTCATTTAGTTCATTATTCAATCAGAACGAGTGAAATAATGAAGGATTATAATCAGGCAAATAGAATGAATGATCTGAAACACCTCTATGAGCGTCAGTAACTTGTTCCGGATTTATGGCGGAGGAAGAATATGTCCATTGCGGTGGTAAAAGACTGCCTCCTTGAGGATACCCAGGTTGGGCTGCTTTGTTATGTTCCAATGCCTTAATTTATCAGTGGACTGCGGTGGCTTTTTGAACTAAACGTTTGATTTCAAAACTTGAGCTCGCCATAGATAACAATCTTCTTCTTTCAATCTCCTTTTCGCTCCCTCTTTTAATTCTCGATAATATCTTTTAATTCCACCGGATTTGGAGTATTGCCTCTTAAGGTAAATCCCTGCTTTATAAGTTTACTTAGGCGGTTCTTCTATTTTCACACACTTCTTTTCTACTTTTTGATACATTTTCCTCTCAATATTATTATCAACGATCGCTTTTTTTATCTTCTGTTGCTCAAATTTCCAAGATTTGAAGGTTCTTTGAAGTTAGAGCAGGTAAAATTCAATACATCTCGGCAAAGTCAATTATACTTCTTACGTCACAAAATCAAGCATTGAAGCTGTTTGAGTCGTATGTCATGATTGCTGTCGGTTGACATTACTAGCTTCAGTAAAAGGATACAAAGCTTCATTTTCAATTTGTGACTCTTTTGTTTTCAAAATCGATTTTCGACTGTAATCGTTCGGTCTTCTTCAGCGAGTCAATTTCAAAAAATTCTCAATTCCTTAAAATTTCTGCTTAAGTAATAGCAGCTATGAAGATATTTAATCTAGAACATTCAATAAAATGTAATTATCATAGGCTAATTACTGAAGTCATAAAAAATAAGAACAAAATGTCCTAAATATTTTAAATGGATATTGCTTAACTAGTGGGAATGACCATGATCTACAGTTTCCTCAACCCTGGTTTCATCGTGATGAGGCCTTCCGTGGCATCCAATTCATAAGTAACTCTAGTTTTTTTTTTTGTTCATCATCCCTCATTGTTATCTCATGTCCTTTCGTAACGATATGTCCCACTACGGCCGATTTGAAGTCTGAAGTTCTTTCCTCTTTCTTGATGTTTCTGCTTTGCCTAAATGCTTTTTAATACTTTTACCAATGAGTATCCTCGTTTTTATTCATTTTTATACAAAAAAAATCGAAAATTCTTATGAGAGATACATAGTTTTGATTCGAAGTTAGAAATGACACTAGCGTTCAAATAACAGTAAAACAATAGTTCAGGGTCAAATTTCTCTAATAAAATTTTATAGATCAGACTCTCACATGCGTATTTATGTAATATAGTAGCAGCTGCGTTTTTATGCAAGGTTGAGAGTAAAGGAGATGGGAAGAGGAGTTGAACGCCATGTAACTGTTAAATTTTTGCGCTGAAATGAAATAAAAAACAAAAAATATTTGGATAGGCCGGATGATAATTAAATTTTAACACAATGCTTTTGATGGCATTTACTTTCGAATGACTTTAAAATCATTTTTTCAAGTTTATAAAGTAGAATAGACTCTTAAGCTAGTCACCCTGTGTGCTATCCCGTATTTTTCACTTTTTTTCAGATTTTGTTTTCGACGAAAAATTATAAATTGCAATTTGAAATTTTTTAACATATTTTCATTGATATTCCAACAATAATTCAAAAATTTTTCCAACTAAAATTTTCATCTCGATTAATTCCACATGAATTTTGCGCGCCTTTCTGTTTTTCACACTCGCACGGTTGAATCAATTTAAAACGTCTGTTGATCATTTTCTGTGACATATTTAATGTTTCTGCGCATCACCGTTGCATTTGAGTTGTGTCACCAGTCAATAACCCTCGCAATTCCTCGTCTACGCATTTTTGTTGTCTACCTGAACGTTTACTGTTTTTCACATTGAAATTTCTATTTCTTAATTGTCGAAACCATGTCTCACATGTCCTAATTGAAACAGCGTATTCACTGTATGTTTTTTAATTAGCAAACGATGACTTTCAACAGCTTTTATCGTTTGGGTAGACAAGAAAAGGACTGCTTGCCGCAAACGCACTTTTCTAGGCACAAAATTTGACATGATTGATCAACACGATAAAACAAAACGTTTCTTTCGGCGGACTAAACTTGAGTGCGTTTGCAGCTAAATGTCAGAATGACAAATTGTCAGTAGCGAAATGGCGTATGTGTCAAATTAATACGCTGCATACTTTTTGCTGGTGCCATCTCTTTGTAAAACCGGAAAAAACTTATGCATACACTTGATATGAGCTTAAGTGTGGTTTGTATTGTTTTAGATATTAATGAAAAGTATCATAATCGTTTTTGAATCCGTGTCACTGTGTATTTAATAAAGCGCTCCGAACAGCTCAACTTGTAACGGCTGTAACTTTTCAACGACTTCGAATATTGGAAAATCATTTATGGATTATTTTCTTCATAGGTTTGGAAATAAATTTATACAAAAAAAGTTTTTCCAACATAACACACGGGGTGACTGTCTTAAGAAGAACAGGAAGTTTTATCATTCCTTCGATTTGAAAAGTGGTTGCCTCTTTCTTACGAAAATAAAATTAACTAAAATTGCTAAAAATACAAAAACTTTTAATTGCTTCGAATCGAAGTGAAATGATAAAATTTATGGGCCAAGGTTTTTAATATTGAACAGACCTTCTGCAAACTTTATAATATCTCCTTAAAAATGCATTGAACCGTTTTGAATAGCGATGTTAGAGGCTTCATGTGGGCTGCATTAGCCAATCAACAAAAGTTCAATGTTTCCTGTCCTAATTCCTATTTTGGCTCCGTTCGTTTTTTGAATAAATGATAAGCACAAAAGTTTGTAGCAAACATTCGCTCAGAACAACTGACACAGATAACCACACTATCGATTCTCCATATCCGTCTTCACACACACACACACACCCAGGCCCATTGACTCATTCGTTTGCGCTGCTATATATGTATGTGCTCGTATCTTGAAGAGTATCCTGACTGAACAGGATGAGAGTTTCGAGTTTTGCAACAACGCTTGACGACGACATCAGCTGCACCAGCCGTTGCCAATAAAACCGGGAACAGTCCTAATTGGAATCGTTTACGAGAGAGGTACTGGGTCAATGGGATGCCAAGATTGTACTGAATGTAACTTTAATTGTAGCCTTTAATGAATATTCCGGGTTGGTATTGGCAGGACATGAACGGATGCTGGCATGGCACAGTAATTTACTAAGTTAGTTGCCAACCGCAAATTGCTACTTGAGGTGCAACATTAAAACGATTGATTGGAGTGAATCTTTGATGCTTGCTAATGGTCTATCATTGACACCACGCATTAATTAATATGCCCGCAAAAGTGCAGCATTCCGAGAACTACACAAATTAGTTGGAAAAGGGGCCGTGATGGATTTGATTTTGGTGTTTTGTTTTGAGATTGAGGTTTACAAATTAGATTTAGTGCATAGGCGATGAGAAATCATGCTTGTCAGGACTCAATTAAATATTTAATCCGCAATTCTAGTTGAGTTTTGCTAAGCGTTCTTTGCAAGGCTTAACCATAAAAAGTGATATGTAATTCGGCTTTTCGTTTCAGGATAAGAACTCATACAAAATAAACAGCGGTGCGAAAAGCGAAGCTCGTCTGCCAGCTGTCTATCGAGCCCACCACAACGCAAGGATACTCTGCGTGATGGAGCACCCGACGCTGAAGATGCGCCAAAATGCATCGCTGCTCCTAGATGTCCAATGTAAGTATGATTGTCTGTTGCGACAGCTTAAGTTTCTAGTCCTGATTAAAGAACAGTCACACAGAAACAACACAAACACAGAATCAAAGAAAATCTATGCCCTGACCTCCAGCAAATCGGGTTAGAAGTCCTAAACGGATACCATTACATAACATTCAACCATTATAGTTTTATTTTCTGATTGAATATCCTCATACCAGCCATTGTACAACAATTGGAGCATGAAAAATCTCTCTAGTATAGTGATGTAGACTTTTAAGTTTATCCGCTATAGATTGGAAATGACATGGACGCAACGTGGAAAAAATATAACTACAGTGGAAAATGAAAATGAGGAAAAAAGTGCATGTTGTATAGAACAAAAGCCACTCGATTTATAGCATTCCGCTTGTGTCATTCGATGGACAATGGTCTATTGTGTTTTGCTCTTCGGACAGCAACAACACCAACAACGACAACATCAACATGATTTTCAACAGTGGAGTGCAGCACCAGGAGCAAGCCTCACTGACAAATGCAAAAGTTTTTATTGCTCAGGCAAAATTGAATTTTCCCGCGTCTCAGGGTGAAATCATGCTGAATCCTGTGAAACCGCCTGCCTGTTCGGTTGGGATTGCAAATGCATGCAAGCTAAATACACATTTTTCCTCTGATGCTACTAACAACAGGATCAGACTATTGTTACTGTGCGAATGTGATTGTATGCGGCTGTTCTCTGTATACTTCGAGCGTTTTTCAGGTCACTTAAAATGCATTTTTTTTTTCTTCGCCCGCCGAAAAAAAAACCTTTCATCTGCAATTTAATATTTTCTTAATACCTGACTTTATTGTGAGTTTAAATAACGATGCTAATCTGCGTGGAATAGTTTAAATATTATGCTCTTTTGTTCTCAGTTAAACTGCATGCCCCTATTGTGGAAACCTGTGGAAATGCTGCAGTCGGACTCCAGGCAAACTTCATTTTATACACATAGCGTTTGTTTTTGGGTAGCGAAACATGTTTATAATGAAGGAGCATTGATTTCCACAATGATCCTTCCCGCGTTGTATGTTTTAAAATCAATATTTAGCGAATCAGGGATTAGAAGGAATTTTATTCTAGAGTAAATTGCGGTCTAATAAGGTCCTGTTTACTGTTCATGCATTCAAACACATTCTATCAACCAAATAGCAAATTCATCCTTTTTATTAATATTATTCCGTAATTTTCCCGTCTGCGAATCGGGTACAAGTATATAAATTAGAAAAAGCCACCTCGAAGTCAGAATGCTAAAATAATTAAAAATTAAACAAAGGCCTTACAAATCCTGATTATAACAAGGACTAGGCATGTGAAAAGAAGGGCAACTAACCTCAACAACCTTATACGCAACGATCTATGCTGGGCGGCCTTCAATGCCAAAGACCAAAAAACCTGTAGAAGGTGGAACAGGAGTGGCAGAACTTGTGGGATGTAATGGGAGAGCTTTCTCCAGACAATCTAGTCGAAGAAATGCTAAAAACGTTCGACAAATCGACCTGTGTGGTACATTACTCTCGGGCAATACTTACTGCCAAAAAATGTACAATGGATAACCTTGGGCGCGGGGTCTAGGAGGGTCTCCTTTCCAGCATTCCTCCTCCATCCTGCCCCCTCCCGCTGGGGGGAGATTTCTCTAGGCTGACGGCCTTGACGGCGAAGTAAAAAGAGGCCTAGCCCGAAGTAGTGTGTCAAACAGTTCCAGGCTAGGGTCTCTTGACAGGGGGGTGTTTAGTGGATAATCTGGTAGCATGCGCTCCTAGGAGTCATACTCCGGGCGTAAACTGCCTTCACCCCCCAACCCAAAAAAAGCCAAAAATTATCGCTTAGCACTAGTGCAGGGTCAACAGCCACCGGTAGCAAGGTTTCAGTTAAGATATCCATGGAGCCAGATTTTACAAGTTCAGGTTTTTCTGGTGGGCTTAGTATCAACAATCAGTTGGTGTTATTATGTGACATCGGTTAATATAAAAAGCATTTATCGTTATAAGTGACAACATGACGTTGATACCCTCCAATGGGGCAACACTTTCATATCCAAATCTGTCAAATGAACACATGTTTGAGAGATGACATTTCAGTTTACATATTCGGTGATTCCAGGCCTTAAAAACACATTGATTTGAATATGTGTGCAGTGTTTGAGGATGGGGTACTACGCTATGTTATACTGCATTACTATAGAACAAGTTAAACCTACTGCGAACAAAATTCCGAACAAATTGATTCAACGCTAGACCGAAGAAGCATTTAATTTCCGTTCCAAAAATTTCGAAGTCAAAGATGCACCTTTCTGAAACGCAGATAAAATTTTGCTACTGAAGGAGCAAGGTCTACACATAAACTGTCAAAAGATAGCGCGCGAACTAATTGTAAGCCACATGACAGTTTGGAATCATTCAAGAAGAGAGAGCACAAATATCTTTGGGTATCATAGTCGTTGTTACTCTCTACAAACAATTTTCCGGCATTTCTAGCGATGATAGCGGACAGCTTGCTGGAGTTTCAACGACTTTACGCCTTACTGGAAAGAAACAGCATTGGCCGAATTTCTCTTTGTGAAACGCTACTCAATTGAAACAAAATCGAACAGGTTGTTAGGCGTGTCAGTGTGAGCGATGAATCCTGGATTCACCATTAGGATTTCTAATGTAAGTTATCATGATCAAAGAACAAACTATGCAGTCTATCCTTCCGAAACGATTTCAAAGCTTGGTTTGACAGGAAACGGTTTGATATTGTTGAGTGTTTTGTGAGATTGGCCGGGAATCATCAACGGGTGCAGAGGTGTTTTGATCCTCTACTTCACTCAAATCAATCGTTTGAGAAAAGCAGTTTTGCTATTGTTGTGCGGTTGCTGCGATTGGAAAGGTATTATTAGTGGTTGCGAAGGTTATTTTGTTCTCTAACGCCCCCAAATCAATCGCTCATGCAAACCAGTTAAGGAATAGCCAAAAGAATTGATCAACCAGAAAGGAGTTCTGTCCTATTATGATAACACTTGGTCACAGACTTCTTTGATGTATCAAAGTAAATCGACGGTGCAAATTGTAATGCAGTCATGTTTTGCCTAGTCCATATTTTGCCTGACTCTTACTTGCTTGGTTCTCTGTACTACTGTCTTAATGGTATAAAAATTGAGCCACGAAGGATGCGCTTAAGATCACCAAGTTTCCGCCGGTAAACAAATGAAATTCTACCGGCTGGACAATGAAGCATCACTAGAAGGCGAAAGACCACAAATAATAGAGGACACCAGCCTGATTAAAACGAATCAACAAACTTGAATATAAATAAGTCAAGACAGGCGCGAAGCAGGATAAGTTTAGAGTTATATCAAACTGTCATTTCCAAAACATGGCTTGGGATTTCAGTTCTCTTAACTAGCTCTCACTAGAAAAGCTTACTCAACAACTTGTTTTCAAACAATTCTGACTTAGTCCTTAGTTCAAAACTTTGGGTTAAAACCTTTCGAAATCTGTAAGCTCTCGGTTTGTAATCGATTTTTAAGCTGCTTAAAATATAGGAGAGTTATTCTTCGTAAGTCGACAAGAAGTCTCGTGGAGGGAAACGAAAATATTAAATAAAACCTTTTATTGAAGGAACGTGTTGTTTCAATTCAAAAATTCAAAAATCTTTGAAACCGATTTAAACACCATAAAAAGCCTTATTTTTTTCGAAAGAACATGTTCAGACGAAATCTTTTGAGAGAATGGCCAGAAACATAAACAACAGGAAGCAGTTCTGTTGTATAGGTCAATTGAAGTCCAAGCAAACGATCACATTTGCAGTTGAATTTTGGGTTGGGGGGACCCGGTGGGTATTTTCTGTCTACTTTTGATTTAATCCTAAAATTAAACGTTAAATGAGTTTGACCGACAATTCGCCTTTCTACAGAATCATTAACGTCGATTTCCCAATTGAAGGAAGATTTGATTTTCGAATCAACTCTAGAAGTGAGAGGAGTAAGAGTACGTGAAATAAGACGAATTGTACGTCGTCCTCGCCATCAAGGATCTGAAAACAATCTAGGCCTTCTGCATGATTAACTACCAACTTTTTTGATCGATTTTGCCGTATCACGGTGGACTTCAGAATCCGAGGAACTTGTATTGCGGCAATTGAATTTGACCAGTGTTTCGTGGTTGCTACTAAAGAAACCTCCAACGAAGAGAAACTTTCGTTTGTCGTTTCATTCTTCAAACATTTTTTCGGCATTCGAAACAGTTTCCTGTGTACCAGTTGACATCTCACCGGAGTTTCTAGTGCTTCATTATTTTGGACACTTCTGTCTGGTTGAATATTTTTGACGACTTATTATTAGTCATAATTGTTCATTTGAATCCGTCTTGCTTTCCACTGGAAGTCTCGATGGAGTCTTAATTTTTAAATTCTTTCTCTTATACTCCCGCATTAGAGTCTGCTTCCATTCTAATTCAGTCCATATTCAACAGATGGCGCTGGCTGTAATGAGTGCTTTATTATGACAGCTGATGTGCATTGTTTCAGACATCAGACATCTGTCAATGAAATTCAATTTATATTGCTTTGAGTTTTGTGAAATTAAATCTGGTCTGTAACTCTTTCTTTGTGTTGATTAAGCATCGTTCGCGAGAAGTGTGGTTTTCTCCTTCGATGTGAAGAAAAGTGCATGTGATGCAGAAGAAGGAATGACAAAATTTTGAGCTTGTAAACAACCGTGACAAACGATGGGCAATACTTTGAATACTTTTTTTCTTGCTCATTACTGCAGAATGAAGTTGATTTTATACATTAAAAAAAGGGATTAGAATCGCCAATACGAAAATTTGTTGAAAGCTTGGGTTGCTGCTGATTCAAAGCCTAGAAAAATTTCGTATGGTGTGATGTTATCAGAAGAACTACATAAGTGATGATATGAGCTACCCAATCCAGGACATGGTGGTACTATAAGATGCTGATGAAGTTTTCCTGCAATCTTTTTTGACAAGCTAAGGATAGGGTCCAGTGCTCTCATATATTCCTTAATACTTTGGACACGTACAAACCTTCCTTGTATCGCATTCCTTTAAGGCTTTTATAGACATTTTTGGGTGTTTTGCGTTTTTGGGCTTATTGCGTTTTTGGATTTATTGCGTTTACATGCGTTCTAAATTGAAAGAGGTTATAAGGAAATTGAAATTGGTTCAAAAATGAACAACATTTTGAGACTGGGTTCCATCCTTTGTTTTGCATACTAAATTGTATCTCTCTTGGAAGCTCTTTTTGACAAAAATTGTCAAAAAATATATGACTCAAATTACTCACATATGTCAAGCTAGACCCAGTCAGTTGCGTTTGGGTTAATTTATCAGTCATGCCGCCAGGGAGTATCGAAGCGTACTTTTTGACTGGATTTATAAAGCACTCTGCCTCTAGGATCAGCAAAATGTTTTCTGGTAACGTATTAAAGGGCTAAATTAAACAGAGGGGAGACCAACCCATTACTCTGGTTCATTTCAGCTTTATTCCAATTTACGTTCCAAACGTTTATAGTATGTTCCGCTTAGAAAGGAGTAAATATTTGGGATATTACAATAAAAGGGCAATTATACGATGCGGGTTGAACCAAGAATTCGGGAATTCTTGGGAATTCTTGGTTCTTGGAAAACGAACATCTATATGTAAGTCTGTGGGAAGAAAATATGGAAGTTGAAGAAAATTTTACTGCGTATGTTCGGAATGGATTCTGTAGCCACTTCTATGAAACCGTACTTCCATTCAAGCGTCATAAATAACCTTTTTTACTAGAAGAGTCTAGTAGTGGTTTACAAACGTTGACTTCCTACAATCGATGAGAATACAAGCCCATAGAAGGACAATGATGACAAATATCATAGAAACTGTATGTTATGAAGTTGTTGACCAAAAAAATATTAAAAGTATTGAAAATTTGATGACAGATTTGTCCCGGAAACGTCACAGAATAATCAGTCCAGGAAAAATGGCACAGCTTATTGATACACGAGCCACTGCATAAAATGATCTTTAAAATTGGTTATAAAAATATCAAATGCATTTTTTTCAAATTTTCTCTATTCCTTCAAGCACATTTCAAGCAAATAAGTGCAGTAATGAAGTTGTTCACTTTGACCTGTTATTTCAACAAGGACATAAGTTTCTAGTAAATCTCACTAGGCATTCTGTTTCCATGAACCTCTTGTTGACGCCGTAAAACATAATGGTCTAAAAAGAAAGAACTACTTTTGCGCTCATTGTATTGAAAGAAATCACTCCTGGCCGCTGGCACTATTCCTCCCTATCATTGATAGGGAAGAATAGTGTTAGCCACCATTTGATAGCAATCGCAATCTCAAGAATCCAATACGAAGAGTGTTAGGTTGTCCAGTTTTTGACTGTTTTTACGGAATTTTTCTAACATGGCCTTTAATTCAACCCCGGATGTGTGGATGATTTACTTAATTTCAAGCCCCTCAAATTTGGCTGTCGCGCCACTGCAATCAATGGAAGTTTTTGAGAAAGTTCTACCAGCCTTGTTGGTGTCATGTAGACATTCTGTAGCCTCACTGCATTTGTGCTCGAACTCTACCATAACATGCATCTAAGATAAAAGATACTTAATTTCGTAGAATTGGATTAATTTCCTTGAGCTCAGTAAGAGTTTGAGACGAGCGCTCGTTCGCTCCTATAATGTAACTATTAAAGGATGTGACTTCTGTTGTAAGTATGATTTAGTCACGGCTCTATATCTGGGCAAAATATATCAAAATGGTTGATGCCCTCGCAAAAACCATATGCCAGGACATTCATACGTGAAATGAATTTCTATTCAGTGTCGTGTAGCTTGATTGCCGACATGCAATCCTTTAAGATCACCTAAACCACGTGAACCAGGATGTTTGGGGAGATTTCCAGCAAAGCGGAACTAACGATTCACTGTATTCACGTGAAAGGACCTAGTATTAGTTTAAGCGCTGTAAACTTTTTTCAACATTTACACTCGCCTGTTTCCACGACCGAAACACTTTCAACATGCATACAAAACGCTCAACGATTTTTACTTTGGTAGTGAAACGCTGAGGATGTGAAGACTTCGCTGTTGGCTCAGCAAAATGCAGATATCGTTGCAAAAGAGGTGTAAACAGTATGGCGAACGTCAAGTCTCGCTAATGTTAGGCAACTGCCATCGCACTATCGGTTGTGAAAAGGCTCTATGAAAAATCGACAAGAGGAAAAGTTTTTTGCATGGATTATGTGCTAAACAAACTGCACGTTGTGCATTGAATAATAAAGTTCAAGTCTAACGTTGCTTCCACATGAAATTTTTCCGTATGCCTCCTGCTATTCTGCTCGTAACAAAAGAGCAAGTGTTATCCTTCAGTATGCGACTATAATATGCAATTGAGGACGGTCAAAGAGTTTGGTACTGTTAAGGACTTACAGCTTGTGACTATGGTAATCCGCTGCGTTATTTTTTTTGTTTTGTTTCTCCCAGTCAAAAACTTAGCGACAAACTTTTCGAATTTCTTTTCTCTTGTTTTCAAACTCTTGGCTGATATGATTTTCCTAGGAAAACTGCTTTTCTTTCGTGTTTTTTGTGGTCAAATAAGGCAATGCAAATTGTTCCAGAAGAACGTGATATTTTGTTCCGAGTTGTGCTAAGCAAACCCTCAAACTTCGAGCTAGTTCTTGAACTGTTTAAGTGGTTTGATTGGACATTTGCAAGGATCCGATTTTGAATCGGTCGAAAAAATGAATGTTATGCAAAATTCAAACCCAAGTGACTTTAACTGAATCAAAAAGTCTTTGGAAATTAATTTTACAACTTCAAAAGATGCTGAAAAATACTTCAGGATTCATAAATTTGTATTTTCCCTAATTAAATGCATTAATCCTTGCTTCGAATTTCCTCTATTGTTCGTACGTATTAATTTACTATCGGACCAACGCAATTTGCCAAGTTCGAAATCTAAGTCAATTATTTTCTCTGGAGTAATTATTTTCGAATTGTCTTTGCTAGGTAATAAATTTTCAAGGATCTTCATCTTCTTCGAATCCTCCCCCCAAATACTTCTTTTCCACCTTATTCTTCTGCCTGAATAGATGTCGTTATATTGGCATTCGTTTTGATTCTTGTCTCCTAACGAGATACAACTGCACCATTGCGTCCCATCATACGCTTTTCCTTCCTCCTCGCCCTCTCTCCCTCATATCTAACCTTGTCTTCAATCCCGTCTCCATCTTGAACTTCACCACTGCGCTGAATTTTCTTTTTCCAACTAATGAAAACATTTCATTTTGCATTGATTTTTCAAGCATGAAATTGAAAAACGAAATATTAACCTTTGCTTGTTGTAGACGGCAAGGAGTTTGGAGTAGTCTGTGTAAAGGAATGTTTTGTATGGATGGATGGATGGCTGGTATATATTTTCCATTGTATTTCGATTCGAAGATGAAAAGCGAACCAATTTGTTTGTACATTTATTTTTCTGTTTTTTCTCGAAAACGTACGTATAAAGGTTCAAAGGAACAACGTGAAGTTGTAGCCAATCTTGTGTTTAAATTGTAATATTGTATTCATAAGTAGAATGACTGCTGCATTAGTATTTGTTAATCGTCCGGTATTACCTTCCTGTTTGTGCGCGTCGGGACTCGTATGAGTTTTACTTTAATTCACAGGATATTGATTTATATATTAATTATTGAGTTGTGCATTGGAACAACATGAAGACTGAAATTTTCGCCATGAATGCATGCATGAGCTAGAAAAAATGGAGCGCGCAAAAAGATCCTCACAAAGTTAAGACGCGCGGTAGTTAATTGTTCGAGTTTTAGCAACGATTCAGTAACAGCTCGTATACTCCCTTGCTTCCTTTATAAATTATTAAAGATGCAATCATTTGCCAACAACCCCGGCGCCGTCATAAGGCAGACTACAGGCAAACCTAACAAAATTCCGAATACCGTCAATACATTCTAAAACACGGTTTTCTCATTTAATAAAGGATCTCCCCATCCCCCATTTTTACAGCCGAAATTGATTAGTCGCAGCTGGACGCACAAAATATCTGTGTGGATGCTAAGTTAAATTCTAACATGAAAAAAGTCAAGCGAATTGGACCTCAATATTCAACCAACCTGAAATTATCCTTTTTCAGGCAAATTTCATTTCAGTTATATTATAACCATACTGGCATGCTTTTCTAGCTCGAATTTGTAAAGCTAAGGAGACCCTGAATTGTATTTACACGCAATCCTGAACATCTCCAACAAGCTGAGAATTCCATCCCTAATTTGTAAAATTTCTTCTGGAGAAATAAGCGAGTAGTGTGTCTTTAATTCTGAGTGCACACTTTTGGGTTGATTATTTCACAAAACAGCGTGGAAGCCGGCCAAGAACTAGAAATGAAGTCAAAGAAGCCATTCAGGAACTAAAAATGAAGTTCAACCTAATGAATAAGGAGCGTTTAAACATGACAAAAAACTTAAAAGTTAATATTTTATGTTACAATTCAGTCTCATTACAATTTCTTGCAAAAATTTTTGTTCGTTACAAAAGTTATTCATGCAACGGCCGAACATTTGGCCAACAATTTTCAAGCTCGAAGGGTTGAATTGTTTGCAGTGTTGATACATGGGAATGCTACTTCGTATTCTACTTGCCATGAATTTTGACTCTAAGATGTTCCAAATTTTCCTTGTAGCAATTTTGGTTCGCCGTATAACACGTTGCGGCAACTACCCTCTTTTAAGGACAACGATCAACATCACCTTGATATTTGCTCGAATTATCCCAGCGTTCGGATGTCGAGAAGGTTTCGCCCCATCCCTTGGATGATTCTACCAGCGTGTTGATGTCAAAATCATTAATCAATGATTCATTATCTGTTGTAATCTTCGAAAAAAGGTTTTGAACTTCTCCTGATCAGTTATTCACTCTGAGTTAAAAACTGGATAAGGTACGATACGAGTTTCAAGAAAGATGTCGTCCCCAAATTCTTCAAAGGCTAAGATAAGCATTTTTGTACTCAAATGTTGATCGGCTCGTGTCAGAAGATTAAATTTTTCGGGATGCAAGTTGATATTTTGAATGTCAGATTTTCTTGAAATGTCAGTTGAAAAGAAAAAAATTGTTCATGTTCATGTTCATCCCATAGAAATTATGATGTTCTCTTCAAAAAAAAACTCACTTTAGTCCGTTTTGATCAAAGCAAATTCTTCATTTGTAACAAATGTTGTTCATTTGCTTTCCAAGTTTAATACAAAATTTCACAACCAGCCGATACTCCGTCGCCTGATTCATTCTGAAATCCTTCAAACAAGTAAATGACATTCCATTTCGCAACAGATAGATTTATTGCTTTATTGAGACTTTATTGTGCATAGCTTTACATTTAACGTCACTGTTTGACAGCTACTATTTTACTGATTTAAAATTCTAACGGTACTTGTCAATGAAATTCACTATTCGTAAAACGTTTGCAATCTTAGTATAGCCCTGAAAATCGAAAGAGTTTTCTTATAATGCGATTTTCTGAAAGCGCTTGGAAGCTTATAATAGAGATTTGGTATTCACACAAAAATTCTGCCTTTTGCTTAGGTGTGTGGATATATGCAAAGAAGCTGCTTAGATCATAGGTAGTTTAAACGGTTGAAAACATATAACCACATATTCATTTACAACGGATGCACATACTGTTACAGACTTAAGATGTTCAGACAACTTTTTTAATCATGTGCCTCTATAAAAGAGGAAGCTCCTGAAGCATTGTTTTTTTTCTTTGGGTCTTCTTATTTTTTACGCGTTTTCCTTCCGCATCTTAGTGCATTTTCTCGAAAAGAAGAATATTTTCTAATTAGAGTAAATCCATCACCAAACTCAATTAGAATTTTGTGCATGAGAATCTTTCAAAACAAGGAGGCCTATGGGCTTGAAAATCTATTTTCAAGTTGGTTTACAACAATAGAAATCAAGAAGGGCTGCCACAACTGTGTAAAAAGAGTGATCTGTCTCATCCTCAAAAAAGGAAATCCACAGTAGTAAATGTGAGAACTACAGAGGTACATTCTTACTTTGAACACTCTACAAAATCTAGCTAATATATTAGACAGTAAAATTTAAATTTATCCTGACATAACGATTAGTGAAGATCAAGAAAACTTAAGCCCTGGCTATCGATAATTTTTTGACCAAATATTTTACGCAAAAAGGATTCATTTTGAACATGCTGACTGCAATCAATCATATGTTCTTTTGTAAATTATCTACACCATGCTTGACTTCAGGGTTCCAACAAAAGTTGTCCAAAACGCTGCAACAACTGTTGAATGACTTAAAACAGAATGTGATCGAAAAATTTAAAACAAAAGTGAGACCGATGCAGCTAAGGTAGGGGAGTCTTTTTTCATTTTTTATTTGGCACTTGAGTCTGTCATATCCCATAATTCCGGGCTTACACCCGATACACGTTGCTCTGCAAGTCAGACGAAATAGTTGTCTATTCAGATGATACCAACACTAATCCTTTTAAAACTGCTAATAGAATTTTCCTAGCCCTCCAAAATTCACTGCAGATAAGTTAGAATAGTAACTAATAAAATTCAAACATAAATAATGATTCCATTCTACAAAAAAAGAACAATGTTTGCGGGGAATACATAAGATAAATGAGATCCTTTTGATCGAGTGAAGCGGTTGCACTTTTTTGACACCCGAAAGAGAAGATTGAGGAGAGACAGGAATGAAACTGTCAAACGTAATAGACAACTCCCGTGCAGTCGTGGGGTCCTGCGGTCATGTCGACCTGATGATGAACCGGAAAAATGAAGATCCGTACAGATAGCATGTAGCCGGAATCATGAACCCTAAGGGCAAATTCCGAGGAATAAGGAACTACCTTCGAAAGGAGGGGCTTAAGTGAAAGGGCTGAAGCTAAACGAAAAGGACGCAAGTGGAAAATTCAATACAGCGATGAGTTGTTAGTAATATTTCGCAAGCCAGGAGTCTTCAAAATAATGAGGTTGCAGAACCAGCAGTGGGCTGGTCACTTATAGCACTTGGACAACTCTTAGATACTAAAAAATGTAATTGGCGGGAGGACTGACTGACTAGGAGGTCCTTCATATGCAGAATAAACCAGTTTATATCAACAATGACCTAACTAAGCTGCTTCGATTTCTAAAATTGAAGATGCGATAAACATGTCAAAAAGTTAAAAGCATGATATCCTAGTCAGTCAGCTAAAACAGCCTATTTAGCCTGGCTAATGATAATGATAATGATTAAGTTACCGGACATCACAGCAATTTCACTGCAACCAATGTTCTTGTGGCTTTTTGAGGGATTTATAGGAATGAGTGTTGAATTTGACCCGACGATGGTAATCGTCATGATAATACATTTAAAAATTTATCCTTTTTCGTAAATTTATCTCTGAAGCCCATTTTGCGTTGTAGGAACGGAGAGAGAGTTGTTGTGGAGGATGTGTCCAAGTAAAGTTAAAGGACAAGGATACCTAAAGCGAATGGAGTCGCTGTTTTATACACCCGTAGTTAAACTAGCGTTGAAACTTGTTGATAAACAACCTTACGCAACGGTCGTGCTCTTTGATTTGTAGAAACCATTCACATGAGCTTTTGAGAATGTTGCGAAAGAAAAAATTGAATAGTAGTGGTCCAAGAATCGAGCCTTGCGACACTCCGGATCCCAACCGGCTAATAATACAATCATGTAGAAATAAAGCTGTTAATTAAACAGAAATTCTTCTTTACTGAATTTTTCGCACAGTATAAAAGGTGTTGCAAGGCTGATTTCTCATGTGGGTAACTGATCTTGCTAATTAGCTTGCATACCATTGGAGGTATGTGAACTAAAGCATATATCTGTCTTCCCTATTTTCCCACCTGCTGACATGAAACTTCCCATACTTTCAATACAGGAAAGCATTAGAAGAACCAAGAACCAAGAAAGTTGTGATCTCGCTGTGGAAATCGTCCTCTATTCTGTTTGAAATTTTAACAGTATCGGCAAGTAAAACAAACTGCCCTCTTCTAATTTTTCGTTTTTGGTCAGCGGTTGCCATGTTTCAGCTGCACCGGTAGTAAATTAATCGCGAAGAAAGTTTAAAAGTAAAATCAAAACCCTTTTTTCCGTAAAAGCCGTTGAAATACCAGTCAACAACAAGGAAAAGGAAACACACAGCAAAAACATTTTAAAGGCGTTGATGAGTTTAATTAGAAGTGGAGACAAGGAGAAATGATATCGTTTTCCGCGAATCGTGAATTAGAGTCGATTGATCAGTAGTTTTGATTCAAAAATTTTTTTGGTGAAAGGAGCTAATGAACTGAGTATAGAAAAGTGTCCAATTTTTTATGCCTCCCTCTGTTATTGCGCGTTAGTAAGTAAGAAGTGAGATTTATGCTCCAAAGAGCAGTGATAAACCACCTTTACATTAAAAGCATAATGAAATTTTAACATCGGAGTAATAGAAACGTTTCCTGTGGGTAAAGAGGGGTCCTATGGGTCTGCTTCCCTCGTTTCGTCCAATGGAGCGAATTCACTCTTCGCCTGTCATTTGTGACTGGTGCCATATGTGGTGCCCTTCACGATTAACTGCGGTAGACTAACCAGAACCGAATGCTTCAAAATGAACCTTTTTTACATACTACTACAACGAATACGACGAGCACTTCTACTTTTACTACTACACTGAAGTCTGGAAACTGAGCTTAAATTTAGTTTTTGGTATAGCTGACAATATGCTCGTCATGCTTTACCGTTTCGTTCCTGAAACATATGCCATCGAAGCATCCTTATAGCAATAATAAAGAACGTTGTTTCAAAGGACGATTATGTCGGCCATAAAAAAAGTTGACTTTCTCAAACCGAACCGTTTTTTTTTCCGCAAAAACAACCTGCACAACTTGTAGACGTTGCTCAGGCGTCAACATATTCATGATAAAATGTCAAACCAAACTAACCATAAAACGCATGACAGCTGTCATACAATACGTATCACTAAAAAGTGTTTTCAACTTAGTGGTCTGTACCTCTACAAAACCCTTTTCAGTAAGATTTTTACACTCTGCAGAAATCAATGAGAGCAGTATGTTGATAAAAATAACTTGTCTGGATTAACAACGCCCCGGAGTGCATATGCGAGAAATTCCCGAGCAAATCACACAGTAAATTACGAATTAAGTCTTTTTCAATAAACCAAGTTCGACGTGGCTTAGCTGAATCAACACGTATCCTCGAAATAATGAAAGAGTTGATTATTTTCTCTGATAAGTTCTACAAGACACAGGATCCATTTCTGCGAATCTTTTTGGAAATTCAAACGAAATTGCTATTGAAAGAAAAGCCAGCTTAAATCCAAGAGAAAATTCTGAATTATGTCGGTTGAAGCTGATGAAAAAAAAAAGTCTATTAAAATTCTAAATAACTTCTTTTTCCCAAAATTTCCATTGACATCCTGATCATTTTAGCCTTAAGGCAAACGCAAATTTTCTTCTTCCTTAATTTCGGTCTTATGTAGCTTCGGTGTCCTTCCTTGCACGGTTCGATGAGTCAAACGATTTCCACCCCCGAAAATGTCCCCTCGCTGTCATCACGAAAAGCGAAATCGGGCGCGCAAATTTCGATTAACGAAATTCTTATGCACTGACAGTTAAACGACAGGAAGGGTGGAATATCACAACAACAATCCAAAATAACGATAAGATAAGCTGTCCTTACAACGAAATAAAAAAAAAATTGTATATACTGATATGAACATAGCGCGCTGTATTGAACGGATAAGACCGACAAATAAAATTTAGGGCGCAATGAATAGGATATGCCAAATCAATTGACTCATCAATCCCATAATACTCCAATATTTCTTCATTGGAAGTATTTATCCGCTATTTTATTCCTTCCTGCCAGCCAACCACCCACTCGTGAATACTTATTTCCTAGCTTTTGTTGTCTTGCCGTGTCTCTTGCCTTCAATTTTGTATTTTTCAAGTTGAACGAGTCCTTTAATTCGTCGAGAATGAACGGCGGCTGAAATTGGAAGGATACCTTTTTTGCTCGTCCCACAATATAATCATTCAATTTAAATTTGTCCGCTCCCCCGACTTGTCTCAGTAACCCTTCATTCTCTTCTTGACAATCGTCATCATAATCGGTTAAGGACGAAACAGAGTTTGCTCGTTAAAGTGTCGACATGAGTGATGTGTTCAAGTGATAATGGTGGAAAATAAGGGGAAGTGGCACTTATTGTATAATTGGAAGAATTGTGACATGTAGGATGCAACAATTTGCACAAAGTGCACTTGAGTCAATGCTGTTGCTGCTACTCGAGTCAAACATAACTGGATTAAAGAGGACGTAAGCAGTATTATACAATCTTCTGTTTGGAAACATTTTATCGATTGACTGGAACTTTTATCCTTTTGGGGCAAATCATTTTTTTCTAAAGGCTTAGCTTTGTTGGAAGAAAACTGAGCTATGCTAATTACTTAGATTGCCTTTTCATTTCTGGCCCGATTGAAATTTTCAAGTCTAGGACGGTAGCCGGATTAGCTTCCCCTGGAAGGAGCGAAAAAGCACTAATCAAGAAGCACATAGTGCCTTCCGGAAAATTTGCACCTGTTCTTGGTTCTAATCGTATTGTTCTTCAAAGCTATTTCGTAAGACATCCTTCCGCATTCCTTCGAAACAATTTGTCGGGCTTGCTTTGCCTCTTTACGATCCTTAACCATGCTTTGGGCAAAAAAGGATGTTAGACACATACTTTTAAATGCGAAATGTCACCTCGTCAATTATTAATCAAAATATCATAACCTGACAAATATCCTGCGGCCACTATGTGAAAAGGGAGGTTTGCCATAAAAAAGGAGTTAAAGGGCTTGATAAAAATAATGAAAGACTTATTACTCATTGTCGGGTTTGACTGAAAATCAAAAAAAAAGGAAGCACAGGATGAAAGCTAATATTAAAACTTAGTTGGAACACTGTAAACATCATCACTGCCATGTTTCGCCTTTGTTTTGCGCAAGCTACCACATACACAAAAGAACATGACCCAAGGCTCGAGCACGTAAAGGTTCGTTAGAGGGGCGTTGAAGACACCAAAGGAAGGATTCTAATGAAAAAATCATCGGTGAAAATAAACATTGGGTAATTGCCTCCCTTCATCATAAAATCAGCAAAGAGCAAGATAAGATAAAAGGTCATCTATCCTGAAGAGTGCCAAGCATTGAACGAAAACGAGGCCACCAAGTGAAATTGAAAACCACCCGAGTTTTATAAGTTTAAAAAAAAAACACTTAGGATAGATTTTTCTGAGATCCTCGATGAGGGTGTCTGCTTCGTTGTGGAGATTTTATCCTGTTTGCTGTTCCGCTACAATGAATTGTACAAAAATTCAATAGAAATCCTGATTGTTAAATGAGCGAACGGAATATGAGGTAGATTTCAAAAACAAAAAAAAAAGGCTAGATACCAAGTTGGCGTGAACTATGAAAGCAACTCCTTGCCTCGGAAAAGAATGCAAACCACTTGAAACTTTGATAAAAGTTGTAATGAGTTGGTTGTTATTAAACTTTAGTTAACAAGTAATGAAGTTATTTCTTATCTTAAGTTTTCAAGTAAGTACGTCAATTGTACGATTCTTCCGGCTCTGGCAGCAAACATTGGATATCTCGAGAAAGAACTTTGAGATTCTTCGGGGATGCATTTTAAATAAGCGGTTTGTTTGAATTTTTGTGTGAGAAGGCACATAAGGACAGTAATATGTTATAAGGAAGTTACATTCGGTATTTTCTTCACAGATTCTTATCAAAATTATTTTGAGAGCATATTTAGGCTCATTTGAACTAGTTTCAGCTTGTTCAGAAAGGCCAGTGGAGTTGAATGCTTTTTGTCGATTGAGGAGTGATCGATCAGGACTGAATAAGGGTTGAAATATATATATGTATATTAATTTTTGACAGATTTGAAGTGTAGAACTTTGTAAAACAATGAATCAGAGTTCTCTGTAATCATGCTTGAAATTTTCGAAATTTATTCGTGTCTGGTTTATATATTTCGAACAATATGCAAACAGAAAAACGTATTGTATTACAACTGTAGCAGACAAGCATGTCGCAGAAAAAAATTTTTCAGATAAGGATTACTAGAAGCCTTATTTAGGCGTTCAGCACCTTGTTGGGACATCTAAAAGGCGTAGCTAAGATGCAGCCAATTTTGAAAGCAATTTTCAAAGGCAAAAATCACTAGAAATATGATTTCAAGTCGAATTAATTCCTATGAAAGAGAAGATAGAAATGTTTGATTTTCTCCATACTTCTTTCAGTACATATGGAAACATTGAAACGTACGAGAGTGGTCCGACCAGCACTTTGCCTCACCACGTTTTAACACAGTACATGCCTGTAGACGACTAATGTCAAAATTTCAACCGAATCGCACACGCAGTTTCGTTTTGATCAGGTGTGGAAGTGCATATTGTCCGCGAATTTTAGAATAATTTCGAAAGAGCAATATCGGTCGATGATTCAGATTCTATGTTTCGGAAGGAAAATCGGGCAGCAAAATCCAAGCGTGCTTACATGCTGTGTACTGTGACACTGCTCCTGTCGTGGCGACCGTCAAATTTGGTTTGACAAATTTCAACGCGGTCGCACATCGGTTTTGATGAGCAATACCCTTGTGATCCAAAACGGCTATCATGGAAGATAACGTGACAAAAATCTACGATCTCGTGTTGGCATCACAAAAGTCTTCCCGCGTTCAACGTTCGCAACACGTTCTAAAATTATAAGTCCCCCTAAGCGAGGTTGATTTTGTTCGCAGCCTTCCAAAACTCATTTGCACCAGTCGAAACCTTGAGCTCGGACTGGAGCCCAAGACTCGTAACACTTTCCAAAATTCATATCCACGAATTAACCAACTTTAACACAAAACTTGAACCTACAACTATGCTTTAAATTCCGGTATTTCATTTTTCTGACAAACAACCAAAACACGAGTTCACCGATAGAGCTGTCAAAAATAATGGGATTGCGCCACGGAGTTGAAACTCAGATTGAAAAAGTGCAAGGGACAAACAAACCGGTCTAGCACAGACTGATAGACAAAATGTTGCCAAATCGCGCGCAGCGTTGCCAGTTTCTTTATTTGACTCACAGACCTCGTAGATGACTGGAAAACGTAATAACATAACAGGCAAAAAGCCCAAAATTTTCAAAAAATTGGCCTGCAAGGATTCATCGAATCACAGAACTAGTGCAGAAAAACTGTCTTTTTTCACTGACCGCTTCTGGTTTTTTATCAAATTTGCAATGCGGCTAGTTGTGAGTCAGCAACAGAAGGGTTTTTCTGCTGTTTTCTTATTTCTTCTCCATTGGGTTTTCCCGAGCTTGGGTCCTGGTGAAGTCTAATATTAATAACCTTTTAATTTTCCTGTTTTCCTTCTCTGCTTTTCATTTCTCATTTCTCTGCAAGTCACGAAAGCGAATTTTGTAAGGAATGTGGTTCTTGCGCAAGTTAAGCTTTCGCCTCAAAAACAATTCCAGAAACTATAGCGCAACCTTGTGCGTTGAAAATTGAGGAATTTTCAGAGAATTTGAAGACAATTTCACAGGCTTAAATTTTGTTTATTTCGGTTCTCATAAACTTGAAAGGATATATCTAGTTTGCTTCACCAAAATTCCAAAATCCTTAATAGTAATTTCTTCGCGGAAGAACCAAAGCTATGTCCTAAATAGAGTAAGGTCCTTTTGGAGTAAGGTCCTTTTGGAGTAAGGTCCTCACTTTTTCACTAGTTGCTACAGTTAACTTGCGCTATTTTCCATTTTTCTTGTGTTAAACACTTGTGGTACATCCGGTGAGTGTACAAGCCTGAACCCAAAGATTGTTTGATGATTACATATAATAAACACGAAAGTTACGAAAATGAAACAAGATTTTCTAGGAAATTTAGTCACCGCGGGTCAGTATTTCCTGGACTCCTTGTACGAATACAATAGCTCAAAAACTAACTGAATTTGAACCAATTAACTAAAGCTTTATGCAAACGAGTGAATCCTTGACTATATGCACATGCACTATTTGAATATTATAACTCAATTTACTCTAAATAGTCCTGATATCTTTGTAAACTTCCACATCATCTGATTTGAGCATTAAAATTTCATTTGGCTTGAACCCTTACACGTGTGCACGCCACATTTGGGGTGAAATAAGATTTAATACTAATTACATTATTTTCATGCTCCCACGAGCTTTCGAACACTCCAAACGTTCAGCGCGAGTAAATAAAATAAAATTTAATTAAATACACTGAACTAGATAGTATAGATATAAATAAACACCTACACACACACACACACAGAGAAACACCCAAAACAGGCACTTACCCTATCAAACTGTAGAGAATTTATTTCCAATTTATAGTAATACTAACTTAGACATAGGACTGTATTGGCAATAAATCTCATTACGAAGATAATTATATGTGCTTTCGGTCTTTACCTATTTACTTACAGATACACCGTCTTTCGCCATTTCCCGCATTCCAGGATTCGGTTACCCATTACGTGAAGGAATTGAAGTTTCTTTGAAGTGCGATGTCGATTCGAATCCTCCAAGTACGCCGCTCTGGCAAAAAGATGATGGTGATACGCCGGTAAGTGAATATTACAAGCATTTGAATGATTATTTTAATACATACATACATACATGCATACGCACACATGCACACATGCAATCTAATATATGTACTTACTGACAATCCAATATGAGCTTGTTGAAATGATACTTTGTGCGGTAGATTTCCCATGAATAATGTACCCGCTGTTATATGACGCTGATTGATGGAGAGAAAGGAGATTCAGGACCAAATTCAGCGAACATAGGTTGGCTAGCGAGGAAATGTACTTTGAACGCTCAATTATAGGAAATTGTAAATCAAGGAGTATGAAACTGTGCATGGATTACATCGGTGATGGATATTAACCCTTTTAGTTTTGATTTACCTGAAATTCATTATGAAAAAATGTCCTTGTCGAGTGGCCTGTAGCCGCGAAGAGATTCGAACTAGGATAATGTTGGATGCAGGGCGTGAGTTCAAAGTTCAGCGTGTTCATTTTTAAGTAAGCTCTACTGATTTCTTCATTTTGCGAAAGGACTTTTTTCAACAAAACCAGCTGCAATCGTATCGACACAAATTTGTCAATTTTCGAGAAGCGTCAGGAGGAAATCAGTTGAGACCTTCTGTGGCTTACTGCTGAACTGAATCGGGTAATGTTCATCGGTTTGTATTGAAAGCAGTTTAATTCTATTGAAGGAATCCTGCGGGGCGGGAAAAAGGAATGTTAAGAGGTTATTTCGTCCAAAATATACGTTGTCGTCTCAAATATATTACGAATGGCGTAATAGTAAGAGCACTCATTCCCAGTGTATCTGCAGCTAGTTTTACGTTTCACCAGTCGAAATAGTTTTTGAATTTATGTTTCTGTTGTCACTGCATCATCCCACCTAGCTCCGAGAGACACCTTCAGAGAAATAATCATGATCAAGCATTAGACTGAGCAGATCGTTCTTTCCGTGTAGGCTTACGTCTTTGGGTAAATATGGCCTCGACTCATGGTCTAAGCTCTGAAGTGAGCAGTTGCGCCACAACAGCTATATCATCACTTGCCAAATATCTTCTCATAAGTTTTGACGAGTTTTCAATATGTCAAAAATATGTCCTCGGTCTTTGTCATGGTGGAAGGAAACACATTTCCCAATATTATTATTAGACCGTTTACATTCAACTACCGAGCATTATCTCTTCAGTTGTCTACATTAAGGTTATGAATGAATCGTTTCACCAACTGGATTGGTCTCGTGATGAAAAACTCCTTTTTAGTTTGGCTACGTTGAAACACAGAACAATCTTTTTCAGCGCCAATCCAGACATGAAAAGCACGGCTCCTGATCCATCGTCTTCAATCTTCGGCAATTTCCAACTTTCGTATCACTCACGTATCACTCACGAATCCTTACACTTTTCAAAAATGGGTCGATTTTGTAGCGTTTCAGCAGTAAATCATAGTTTTTACTTCTGCCTTACACGTTATCAATGTTCAGTTCCTGAGGAATCATGCTAATCGAGCTTCATTTTCTGCGCAGCTTTCTGTGAATAATTGAAAACAGTTATCAGGACACTGGGTTGCCCAATTTCAGTATTGATACTGCTGATATATTAATACTGCTGATGTATTAATACTGCAGGACTATTTCGTGTGTTTTTTCAGCTCTGTCAGTGATTAGACGATCTGATCGTGACTTGCCTTTTATATCAAAATGGCCAAAAACGTAGCAGGGAAAGATTTTTTGTCAAGCATGTTTTGATAAGTTACCTTCTTTATTACATATAAAGAAGGTAGCTTTTTAGAAATGTTTCTTTATGGAAAAATGTTTTTTTTTTCAAAAACATATGTTTTTCTGTGTGTGGAGAAACACAAGGCTGCATTCTGTCCTCTTTAGTTCCATAATAACTTAAAATAAAGTGCTGTTTTTCAATCCTCTCTCCGCATTTAAACGCAAACAATTTTCGAATCGTTATCGCAATACCAATGTTTGGTTACAAAGGATCATCTGGGTTGCTGCGTTTTTCAATCGATCAATAAAATAATCAATTTTTAATCGTGTTTCGTCAAATTGTAACCTAGAAGTTATAGCCTCAACATTGTAACGAAAAAAAATTAACGGTATTCGAAAGAAATAGTGCTTGTGAGTGTCACACTAGCTCACAAACCGCGGTGAACCTCAGTTCTACATATATAAGGAAAAAGTTGTCCGTCAAAATGGTTGTACCTTCAAATGAATGAAGTATTTTTTCTCTATAATCTCGGCATTAATCAAGGGAAATGCAGTTTTTGAAGTATAGCCGCCACTTTATAAGTGACAAACGCCATCTATCGGGAAAATTCCATGAACTATTTTACAAGTCTAATATCAGTCATAATACTACATACAGCAGTCCATGAGCTAGCTTTGCTAGTGTTTCCTCAAATTGTTGTCATCTTAGTACCCAGAATTTCCTGATACAATTCATCAAAATTTTCGAGCAATTTCTTGCTTCAAAAGTACGCAACCTTCAAAAAGGTAAAAAAAATCCTATGAGTTCTGTTTTCAGAATGAGTTTAATTTCAGAACAGGCAAACGTTTTGGAGCTGATATAATAATTTTTTCAGTGTTTTGACATTTGAAGAGTCAAAAGTGTCGATATGGAAACAATCATCAGACATAAAACTAGAGAAAAAATCATGTTGGTCCTGAAATAGCTTTGTTCAAAAATAAAACCTAACCTAAAATAAGACTCAACCTAAAAATGGAAGCTGTTTTCAATTAAAAGTTAAAAAATTATTTTATAAATCTTCTTCTTGCCGCTAGGTCTTGCCAAGAATGACGTCAACTTGAAATATTCACAGTCGATGCCTCCTTTTTACTGTACAACATTTTAAATTGACCGGAAATTTGTCAAAACTTCGAAAACTACTGAGCTTGGAAAAGAAGCTTTGAGTGGCTTAAGAAATTGATGGTATTCGCTATTGTTAGGAACGGGGAACTGTATAATGTTAACTATATAGTATAACTACATAACTAAACAGGAGCTGTAGTAAATTTATGATTCAATATTAAGTAATATTGTCTTCTAACCTAACTTATCCCTGTGAAGCTTGGCTTGACAATTGGTTTTGGTCTGCCCGAAAAACAATCTGTCAGTTTTATAGCATAAACACCCTTAATATGATTCTCTTGTTGAAGGCGGTGTAGCTGGTTACCCGTATCACCTTGGCACTGATAAAATCTTTTATATTTTTTTGACATTCGTCCTAAACCACAAAATAATAAAAGCAGAAAATTGACAGTTATAAACTGGCGGTTTTGAGTAAGACCCCGGTCTTCTTATGCGAGCCTTTGGATAAAAATTTGTCTTTCTTTTCCTCTTTTTTGAACTTTCTTTCTTGCGTCAAAATTGCGCATGGCGGTATTACCGAAAATGGTTTTGATATAAAACCAGAGCGTGGTGTTACTAGTGGACCAACAAACATCCAATTTTCATACCCAACAACATTAGACACCTCCCTGCTGGCCAAACTGTTGAACTTGAAGGCTCAATTCGTTGTTATTCCCGGAGGACGTGCGTTGGCAATCTGTTGGGCGGTCAGGTTTCTATAGAAGATGCTACATGCGAGCCTCAATCCTTTGAAATTAATCCTAGATGTGTGATGCATTTTTCGTGTTCCTTCCCTTCAGTTGTTGACACGCGTAGCTATATAAAAGTTCGCCTTAATCCTGTCTACCATTTTAGTTAGCGTGTCTGTCCATGCGGAAAGTGGCTCATGAGCTGACAAACACCGAAGCCGATTTTTCCAGTAAGTGTCTTTAGACAATTGACTCCTTCGATAAATATTATTTACAATTGTCCTGAGACCGATTTTTTATCACCTAGTCCTATTACGATTGGAATAACTCACAATTTGTTGTCTATTGATTATGAGAACCACAAAATCACAATATTTGAGACCATCGTAAACGTATCCAGTCCAAATAAGATATTGTATTACAATTGCCATTTTGTCAAGTATTTAGTAGTCCAGTGATAAAATATTTGGGTGAAACTCGGTTTCTTCTGAGGTCATGCGGCTATACATAATTTCGGATATCTTATAAATTACCTTAAAACCTGTGCCGACCGGTATATAAAAAAAGGCGGCTATTTGACGTTTAAAATCATATTGAATGTTCTCAAATGAGTTTTGACACTGATGGTAAGTGAATTTTTTGGAATAAGCAATTCCTCCTTGACTATTTACTTTCTGATAAATGAGTTGCATTCCAGTATTATTTTCCTTATTTATTTACTTTTCTATCATTTACTTTTCAGGTTTTTATGCACCATCCGCACGAGGAAAAGAACTAACATATCCAAGTTTTGAATACATGCACAAATATTTATTTTTGAAAAATATTTATGGTAAACCGACCGATTCACTTGGGCACTTATATACCACCTGCATGCAAGCTCAACAAATTTCATCCATATCCTTGAGTTTATTATGCAAGGATACTGTACCAGCTGGCTAAGATGTTTGCACTTGTCTTATCAAATCACGGATAACAACTATTAAATTCTCTGTACTTAATTTTCGTTGATCCCGCATGCATGCATGGTGGAGAATTTCGTCCTGAATGAAGTTATGACTGATATTAGGCGATGACCTAGATTTTATCCGGCTCTAACAATCTTCTCTATCTTCCATGTGGATTCTTGGCATGGTGTTACGAAACGTTTGTCAATTTTCTCTAACAAAATCATATTTTCGTTGGCTCTCTTTACGAGCAGTTCTCTCAGAATTCTCTAGGGATGTGTTTTTGAAATGGGTTACTGGTCTGTAAATTTTTAAAGCAATAAAAATTCTTGTAGCATAGAATAGTTTTATAAACGAGGCGTTATCCTCTTTTGTTCGCGTTTTATTTTTCTCTCTTGGCTTTCAGTTCAAATCCTGATTTTGCATCGGCCAATATGGTTTATAATGATTTGAATGAAATAAAACCTGACAATTGTTACCTGCATGAGCTGAAAACGGATATGGATTCTTTGGTTTTTGATTTAAGGACGAATAAACTACCACCTATCGCATCAGAAAACAAATCAGCATTGCCGGCTATTTTAGAGGTCATGCGGCTTTTGGTTAAAACTTGGCGTACAGATAGGGTTGTGTGAGTAGGGCTGTTATCGTGGCGGAAAATCCAATCGACCACCTGCCATAAATCAGGTTTCTACCGCCGGAAACTGTTTAGGAATCTTTTCAAAACTTCTAGATAGCATAGTTATCAGTTTGATCCTGTAGAAGTATCAGCATTGTTTTTTTTTTGATGCGAGGCTAAGTCACAATTTCAGCTGTCGTGATTGTTGCTTCCTTTCAGGGTCGTAACGATAGCATAATGATCCGTCACCTGTGAAAACCTTGCTTAAAAAGATTTCGAAATTCGATTTTGCACGCGAAGTTGATTTTGTTCAGCAGTTATGGCACGATCTCGGCAGACACCATCTTATCCCACAAATCTTCCGATAAAATCTACGGAAATAATCTCCAAGTCACTCCTCGCAGTTCAACAATTTTTTCAATAGTCCCTCTTCGGTGTTCTGGAATGACTTTGTAACATTTTTCAACATTTTCGTCAGTTCAGGCGGTGGACGAATTACGAGAGCGAGGTCATCAACTGACATTTCATCATTTTTCGAACAATAAAACCGTTAAACACATGTGCTTCCATATAATATCATCCTTTTCGGCCGTTATAAACGTTTCAAAAGGTGTTGTGCCAGTTTTTCCGTTCAAAAAGCAACAATTTAAGGACGCTTGCCGTTCAAGAGCATCACTCCTTGCAAAAACGACGAGCACACACAACAACTGTCAGTAAAGAATTCACATAAACTGAACGGAACATGTTGAAGCGACGATGCTTAAGTTACGTTAGGTTACCGCCTCTGGCGGCAGAACTCGGTACCAGAATATCTCTTTCCACTAAAACATCAGTTTAGTTGCTTTTGGGTGTTCCCTCGTATTTCGAACAGCGCCAACTAAGTTCCCTGGCCCGACGATCAAATGGAGAGCACTGGAGTAGGCTCGATATATTTCTGGGTGTAGTAATTCCAAGATTCTTCCAAGATGGAATCAATGATTTTTTCAAGGATATAAAAGAAGCAAACAGAGTTACGTGATTTCTCAAAGCAAACGTATCTGCGTTCTATGAAATATGTTTCAAATAAAATGAATAAATTTTCGTAATGAAATCCTAATTGTTACCAAATATTTGACACGAAAAAGGCACCGAAACGAAATCCTGTACACAATGAATCAAGTTCAGAAAGTAAATTATAAATAAATATAGGAAAAATGTGGAAAATAAGAAGATGCTATCAAAAGTTCAAGTAGTTTTGACTTTATTGAGTCACATAGAAACGAAAACTAGACTACTAGTCACTATTTCTGAGAAATTCATACTTCCAGTTTGCCTTTCCGAGGAAAACCATCTCATGCTAAACTATCGATTGACTCATACAAAGCATGATTTTTTTTGATACTTCAACAAGGAGGTATTTTTAAGCTCAAAAGAAATATTAGGTGCCTAACAGGTATAAAGAACCTACATTTAATGTAAAAGGTGTTATTTTAAAAGGCAAAGAAACTCAAGTTGGCAACACTTTTTAATGTTACGTATGGTTTGACAGCTGTCATGTGTTGTATGGCTACGATTGGCTTTATGGTTTTGTTTGCCATTAGTTCATCAAAAGGGCAAGGCCTGAGCAACGTCTGCAAATTGTGCAGAATTATTTCTTAAAAAACGGTTCTTTTCGAGAAACTCATCACGCAATTTGTCAAATTTATGGGCGATATAATCGTTGATCCGAACAATCAATTCGATTAACAATGGATCGTTTCGCCACCACGATTACTCTCACGGATAATACGCAGCCATACAGAGGCCGTGCAGTGTGTAATGTGAAGCATAGCAGCACTAGAGCGTAGTATCGATGAAGACTTCAACAATTAAATCTTTGCTCATCCACATTTTGGAAGATTTTACGGGATCAAAATGGCAAAGAATAATTTTTTCAATAAGCCCAATTTAATGGCCGTCAAAGAAATTTATTTATATTTTATTTCATTTTATAGTTTTATACCTGTAAAAAAATATCCTTTACTTTACTGATGTAAAGGATATAAAGCTCCATGCGCTAGAATTGTCTTTAAGTATATATGTAAATACTTTGCACCCAATATGTGGCTCCAATATAGGCCGTATATTGGAGCCATTCACACGACTTTGTTACCAAATAATCGATGGATTATTTTTCTACACGTGGCAGCAATGGCACTGTTATCCTTGATTGAAAATAAGCTGATGTACACTTTTATTTAAACGAATCTTTATTATACATTCAAAAATTGCGAATAAATTAAGATTGATTTTGGAATCACAGCAAGGATCAACACATAATATTGCGTACAAAACCTGTCCTTATTGAATTTTACTTGAATTGTTGAAGCCTTATTCAACCTTCAATGGAAGAAATGCCTATAAAAACGTTGCCTTAACTTAACAGGACTAAAATACATGATTGAATACACAAATGGAATCATCAAAAGAGAAACAATTCATTTTATTAATGATTCAATAAAGAGATTATATCAGTCGTTTCTGTTGAATAGACAGCCAATGAAAGTCGAGTCCTTGAAAATTCATTGTGAAAGTGTAAAATTTTAAAAAATTTCTACAATGCCAAAACTGTCTTTTGATAAAAAAAAACTCTATGTGGCCATAAATTCGTAATACTTGTCGGAATCTGGATAGGGATAACGACAGCCCTTCCTCCCTTACCCCGCGTTCAAAACCAAGTATCCTTTTCTGGACCACTCACGGCAACATTACACCTGAAATATCAGGAATATCACGTAAAATGATGTTTGTTTAAACTGTTCAAGATTTCGTCTTGAATCCTTTAACAATTCTCGGCGTACATCAAAAAGTTAACAAGTTCTCAAGAGATCCACTTGTCCAGAAAATTGCATATGACGTGTGGAAATGCTTCCCTTTCAGATTGGATATGAGAACGTTTCCGTCAGGCCACTTAACCCTTTTCATCGAAACTAAACACACAAATCACAATAAGAAGAAAGATCGAATCCTGTACTCCTGGCCGACGGAAACGACGTTGCAATCTTTACCTGTCGGAAAGTTCCTTCCGTGTATGCTCGCCACTCACAAACATACAGACACGCGGTAAATGTTAAATCCTCTCGCACATTCCATTATAGCAAGCATACGAGTATATTCATGTTGTTTTAGATTGTTATGTGAACATTATTTCAAATGCCATCAACAATTATTTATACATGTATTCAAATCTACTTTCAGGTGCCACAAACGGGCGATGGGTTTCTAAACTTCACGTCAATCCGAAGGGAGCACTCGGGCTGGTATAAGTGCTCTTCACGTCATTTGAACTTCCAGTACTCGAGCATTGGTTACTACCTCAGTGTCAGATGTAAGTATTAGTTAAACGAGTGTTTGGGGTATGTTTTGCCTGATACCTTTGTCGGGCGGTTAAAATACTTGCTCAAATTCATTTTATGGGAAACCTCGTCCTGAGGAACACATGTATTGAAGCATATAGCGAAGGCCGTTGCGTTTACGAGGTTTCCAAAGCAAATCCTTCCCTTAGCAGGGAGTGTTTAGCCATTCAACTGTCCATTCGCATCTCTTGCCACTTAAGTTTACCTACAACGTCGAAGAACAGGACGATGGCTGAGCTGTCGCCATCAGCGTCATCGTTTCAGGATTTCGTTGGCTCGACGAGCCGGCAACAAAGCCAACAGGGAAGGAGCAAAATGATTTCATACGAATTCATGTGGTTCATTCACGTGCTGTTGCTGAACGAACGAGGAAACCCTTAAGCCCGAATTCATTTTTATCCTGCGAGAGACGAAATGAATGGTGGAATTTTATTAAATTACGTTGCTGCTGGTTGTACGGTGTGTACGTGCAAAGGCGCTCCATCTTAGCCAATTTCCGACCCCGAAAATTTCGTCATCTCCAGAAAATGTTAATGGTATCCTTGGGGGCAACAAGCAAAATGGTGGATAATTCGGTTGAGGTTTTCTTTTGCAGCTCCGTTGATGAAGCTCTGTTTGCATTTAAAGCGAATGAACGACAGGAAAAAAAAAAATAAATAAATAAAATGCAAACGAATATTTAGAGAGCAAAATTTGCACGTTCATATGTGCTTGTTACACATGTGAAGTTAAAGCACATTTAGCATATTGACAAGTTCAAAATGGAAGCGTTTGTGTAAATTTGGGTAGGTCTCCTTATATTCAGAGCTGACGGCTTTGGTTTGAAGTACGTGACTGCAGATATTGCTTTTTCTGAACTTCAATATTTAAATTTTTAACCTAGGCATGGAAATATTTGGAATTAAAGCTTGTATTGCAGATGCGGACTAAAGTTCAATATCTATTAAAAAAACTTTTTACTATATTACAGTAAAAGCTCTTTATTCGCGGGGTATATGTTCCATAAATATGCCGCGAATACAGAAACCGCGAATACGGAATGGTAATTTATATGAGATTATAGGGGATACGTTCCTAGGTGACAAAATAAAAATAAAATATATATAAAAAATGAATTTAATAAAAGTTTTTGAACATTTTAATTAATTATCTTAAGGCTTAGGCAATGGTTTGAAGAATTTTGTAATTTTTTCTTGCTTGGCTGTTTTCAAAAGCTCCTTCAATTCAGACTGATACACAGCAGTCGCATTAGCAATTTGCCGCTTAAAAATAAGACTTCGTTCCATAGACGGATCAATGTCCATAAAGAAATCGCAAAGCTCATTTGCCATTCTTAAACCTGCACTAAGATTTTTCAAATTAAATGTCACTTTTCCAGTGCTTGTTGAAGCCTCTTCTTCAATGGGCTGTGAATTTAACATTTCCTCCAAGTCGGTTTCAGTCAAATCTTCATCTTGCGATTCAAGCAATTCCTGAATGTCACTTGATTCTATCTGTTCGAACCCATCTCGTCCTATTCCATTCGCGATTTCGGCTATGTTTGCTGTCAAAATTTGAGCTTGCATAGATTCTTCGACATTTTCCGCAGTCAGAGCAGGCCACAGTTTTTTCCAGCATGACTTCAATGTGTGTGGCTTCAGTTCTTCCAACGATTCTTTTATGTTTGCGATGCATTTTGCTTCCCTATTATCCAATATTATTCTGAAGGTTCGTCTAATGTAATAGAGCTTAAAGGCCTGGATTATTCCTTGGTCCATAGGTTGAAGCAAAGCCGTCGTGCTCGGAGGTAAAAATGTCACTTTTATATTTGGATGCATAGTTTCAAGTTCGCGAGGATGACCTGGTCCATTGTCCAAAACTAGGAGCGCTTTAAAGTCTAAATTCTGTTTTTTTAAATAAGTTTCGACTTCAGAAACAAAACAATTTCGGAACCAGTCACAAAAAATTGCGCTTGTAACCCACGCTTTCTTATTAGCACGCCAAAACACTGGCAGGTTGTCCTTGTTTTGATTTTTTAAAGCCCGAGGATTAAGCGATCTGTAAAGCATCAGTGGCTTAATGACACAATCTCCAGATGCATTAGAACATAGCAGCAGTGTAATTCTATCCTTTGCTGCCTTAAATCCAGGAGCAGACTTTTCGCTTTTAGAAATGAATGTTTTGTTTGGCATTCTCTTCCAAAACAGTGCAGTTTCGTCTGCATTAAATACTTGCTCAGGTTTGTATCCTCCATCAGCTACTAGGTTTGCAAATTCTTCTGGATATCGTCCGGCTGCAGCAGTGTCTGCAGATGCTGCTTCTCCAATGATTTTGATGTTATGCAATGATTGTCTCACCTTAAATTTATTGAACCAACCTTCCGATGTTTGAAATCCTCCATCTGTACATTCACCACTAAAACTACCATCAGGTTCTTTAAAATGAACGTAGAGACGCTTTGCCTTCTCCCGGATCATTGGGCCACTTAGGGGCACCCTTTTTTGGTTGCGGTCTTCGATCCATAATGACAACGCCACTTCCATTTTTTCTATTGCTGGATCACGAACAATTTTCGCTGACAGTGAAGTTGAAGCTACAGACGACCTTATTTTATCTTCGGTTTTTTTTATCGATCGTACAGTTGATTCGTTGACATTGAATGAGCGTGATATGGATGCAAATGACTCTCCAAGGCGTAAACGATCAAGCATTTCTATTTTCACTTTAAGCGGTAACACGGATTTTTTTCGTGTCGAAACTCGTTTCTCATTTTTTCTAGTCGACATTATAAACTAGGAAGATTGCAGTAGAGACGTGTTACTCGATCACAATTTTTGTAACGAATGCGAAAAACGAAACAATAAAACACGCAAAGCGGCATTTACTATAAACGGAACAACAACATTTGAAAATATACTTTATTCATTGAGTTATAAGGTTGTTTTCAGTCTGTTTGTTTACAATCTCACACCGATCGCGGCGAAGGCGGCTTGTGTCAAAGTCCTCGGCGGTATCATGTACTTTAGGCAAACTTGTGTTACATGAGCAAAAGCCTGGCTCTGAATGTAATGATAATGTTATAAACAATATAAAACAAGACATGTGTCTTCTTGCTGGCGCGGTTCGGCATGCCTAGGTAGCATTGAATGTTTATGCAGATGGTCGGCAAATGGATCAATCACAGTGGTATGCAAATGATGTGAATGCGTTCTAATTGCATGGTTGTTGTAAAAGATTAGATGACTGTCAAATATGCTCGCTTATGGGATAAGTAGAAATGTATATTGTTTACCTTTTCCAGTAATGTTGCTTTTATATCCTGAACTAATAAACCATCGCATGAAATAGTGCATCTGTGTAAATAAAAGTAGAATGCTTAGGCATGCAAGGATATATGAAAATGTAAGATTGATGGCAGGCTAGTCTTGACCGAACGGCAGGCGCGTCAGCAAGTTGGCTGGATCGTGTCGTGTCTGTAAAACAAAATCTTTTGTACTATAACACTTGTAATAAGATCTATTTTACTTTTTTATTAGTCCATTTGACAAGGATATTGGATTGGATACCTATTGGAATAATTTTATTATTATGTATGTACTTATTAGATCCGCGAATAAAAAATTTTTTAGTCGCGAATATAGACATTGGGTCGCATTTTTTTAATCCGCGAATAGTGAAAACGCGAATAAAGGAAGCGCGAATAAGGAGCTTTTACTGTACTATAATTACGTTCTTCTTAACATTTTAATATATAATTCCAACTGTCAAATTTTTTGACATGATTTTTTTGAGGGATGTCTTTATTTCTACTCAATTGTATATTTAGGGGCTTCGTACTTGACATCTATTACATCAAAATCCAACTTTATTGCATAGGCCAAGAAAGCATTTTTGCAAATTTGAGTATAAAACGGATGTAGATCCTTTTTTTTCATGGAGCATAGAAAAATTATAATGAAGGCCACTAAAGGATTCAAACATCGTATTGTTGAAAGAAAAATATGGCACTTTCGCTGATCTTCATTAGAGGCCCTATTTTTGGCCGATGAGTTTTTTTGGAGACGATTTGGTTAGAGCCATCCCATACCGTAGGATGAGAATCGTAGGAGCTTTAGACTTCACTTTTAATTTTTGTCAAATTTGTCTTGTCGAATTTGTTGCAGAAGAAATTGCGCAGGGTGCTTGAACGTGTTGTGTGGATAATCTAAGCAGTTGTTCGAAGCATCAATGTTTAGGTTGGTGTCGAAAAAGCTTTTTGATTTCTAAAAACCTTTAAAAATTTGAAAACGCAACGAAAGTATTCCGTTGGATTGGATTTCTGCAATTTAGGAATCTGTGTGAATTCTCATCAAAGCAGTGCGGGTTACCTCAAAGCTACCTCAAATTTATTCTGTGCTAGAAAAGCCTAGAGAATCTTTTACTTTGAATCGAAGCACAGCACCAATAAGGTCAAAGGCGAAGTTTCAAAATGATAGAAAGAGCATCAGAGACGTTCCACGCCTGAGGCAACTATATCCACCCTCACTGGTGAAAACTCATACAGCGTCTAAACATCATTACAACAATCATCATCAACAGCGTTGTCCGACAAGGATAAGAGAATCGTGAAAAAAGAGATTAGAGAGAAACCAGAAATATAAAAAAAACGAGGCCTCATCGTTTTTCAAAAAAGGTCTTAGGCACAAGAAAAGTCAGAAGCACGGTAGATTCTGCATATGTCAATAGCTCAACAAAAAGTAACACGTTTGGATTCGCTTGTTTGTTGTACAAATAAGGCTTGAAACTTCCTCCATTAAAGCTTTACAATTGATGAATCTTGGATATATGAATTTGAGCTCAAAAATAATATTAAAGCAACGATTGGGGCAACCTAGGTACGACGCTAAAAACCGAAAATGAAGGAAATAATCACCGTCTTCGACCAGAGTGGGGTATCTCCTTGATGTTCAAGTTGTCAAGCTGTATTCGGAAAATAGTACGCCAAAAAGTCCATAAACTGCTTTCTGCTATTGGATGCATGCCTGCTAATGGCTGTATTGATCTTCATTTTGATTTATGTGGACACACTATAGCATGGTAGACAAAATCTTGACAAAATCCCTCTGTAAATGTCGGCAGTATCCATCTGGCTAACAGTCCTGATCTAAATCGATTGAAATCTATCTTTTCGTCAACCTGAAGAAATCTTTTCAGGGTGAACAGTTGCGGAGACCAGTAGAATTTCAAAAGAAGGGATTCCACTAGTGGAAATGCTCAAAATGTACGGAGAGGGCTCCGTAGATGTAGGAAGGAGAGGCCTCTTCATTTGAAGCTTGTAATCACTAAAATCTACGTCAATGAGTAAATGTGGATCTATAAGGAACTGTTCGTTCGGCTGAAACATTCTCGTGTATAAACTTGAGTACTGGTGGAAGTTAATGTTGTTATGTATTTTCGAAAAAAATAATAAATATATAATTAATTAATAATAAAATAAATATGATAAATATAAAATAAATATGGCCCCTCTTAGGGCGCCATGTTATGTATTTAAAAAAAAATATTAAAATGATAAATCAATAATTAATAATTAATGATGAAATAATAATCGGGCAACCGATCGGTCGCACCTGCAGCGAAAGAAAGGAACAAGTTTAAAGACAGGGTTATTTGAAAATACAAAGGCCGCAGAATGGCGGCCGAAGAAAATTACTTTAAACCGACTAGCTCACCACGTGGGCGTGGGGGTTAGGACATTATTCAAGTCCTGATCCTTCCATGTTACATACACACACACGCAGAGGAAAAAGCTTACTCCTTCATATTATATTAAAATAAAAGTATCGAAAATCAAAAGATGTGAATTATGCACCTGTGAATTGTGCTTTGCTGATTCGGACTACCTGTCAATTGTGCTGCGCTGACTCTTAACACCTATGAATTGTGCTGCGCTGATTCTGACTACCTGTAAATTGTGTTGCGCTGACTCTAATCGTGCTTCCTGTAGCACGAACCTCCACTTCAGCTGGTTTCGGGACTTCACTTGTTCTGCTGCGCTACCTCTAATCGTGCTTACTGTAGCACGAATCTGCACCTTAACTGGTTTCAGGATTCACCTGTTCTGCTGCGCTTCCTCGGATCGTGCTTCCTCTAGCACGAATCTGCACCTCAGCTGGTTTCACGATTCACCGGTTCTGCTGCGCTACCTTGGATCGAGCTCTCTCTATTGATTGATAGTCCTATTGGTTTTTTCTTCAATTGGTTGATACTTTTTCATTGATTCCTCTATTGGTTGTGTGACCTCTATTGGTTGTGTATCTCGATACTTCTATTGATACTTGAATTGATTCCTCTATTGGTTGTGTGTCTCTATAGTAGTCTCTATACTTTTATTGATACTTGAATTGATTCTTCTATTGGTTGTCTCATACCTCACAATTTCTATTCTATTTATACTGATACATACACAACAACCTAGTGAATCATATCCATAGAAAAATTTATCGCAAATTACTTCCAAAAAATTTTTTTGGCTATTTTTGTTTTTTTGAGACTTGTTTTTTCTTCTGACATTTAATTTTAGTGAGATTTTTTTTTTATTAAGTTTTTTGTTTGTTATCAAAATTATTTAACTGAATACCTAAATCTAACTACAAATGTTTCTATTTTAATTTTATTCTTACTTCTATTTTATCTCGTATGATTTTCTTTTAACTTAAAAATATGAGTATATATAAAAAACTTAACCAAAACAATTAATTGTTATATTCAAAATAAATTGTTACCTTATTTATTTATTCATTTATTGAATGTAGTGTGTTTAATGTAATGTGTGTAATTTATTCATTTATTATTTGAATGTTTGTTTAATATCGTCTACAACTCGGAATACGTAACTATGTGTTTGTTACTTGTTTTAAGTATAGCTGTCGATTGATTTCCAACAGGATTATTCACTGATGTTGAAATGGTCGTCATTGAAAATCCACAGTTTAAACGAATTCTTTAATGGTTCCTAACGATTACTTCTATGGAAACGTATTGCAAGGTCTTTTTTGATACTGTAGATTTGTGCCTTCCTCTGATAGATAATATCAGTAAATTCTATGAAAGGAAATGCAATATAGAATAACTAGAAAGGATGTACTCAAATTATTGTTTGAAGTAATTCTGCGAATTATTATTTTGGAGATTGAACGTAGACTTCATCACAACTGTGTTTTTACTATAGTCCTGGTTTGGAGTAACCATGGATTGCACTCGTCCAATATTTGCCAATCTGGAGCTCAAACGCTCTATCCTTCTTGTGTCTTGTGACTGCAAAAACTCTACGTCAAACGAGCAAAATTTTTATATTGAAATTCGGAGAATTATTTGATTTTACTAAATTTTGTCAAATCAAAAAAAGGTAGGACGAGACATCTGTTACAAATTAATTGATTCATAGAATGACTGTGTTCGAGTCCTTAAAAATACATCAAATTACGTTCAAGAGAAACGCTTTACGTTTGTTTACCTACTTGCTAAACCCTTATTGCCACCATGTATACTTTGAAAGCAAATAAACATTCAATTCAACTGCCAGAGTATCAGCTTCCAGGAAGCATCATTGCTTTTGAAATTGGGGAGGCTCACTCTTTGTCTGAATGCGTATCTGAGACATAGCTACGTAATAGCCAGGGAAATTTATCCAGATAGATACACATTCATGTCGTTCTGATGAAACCAGTAAAGCATCCAAAATAGGGACATCCTTCGGCACAGATTCCAATCATCTATGAAAGTCCAGCAACCAAGCAGTATCGAAACTTCCATACAATCCCTCTGTAATACTCCCGCAGTACAGGATCCGTGTAGACAAGACTGAACTACCCTCCCTCAAATAGAATGTCTAATAAAACATTTGTCACCCATAATGGAGTTTGATGTATGCATGCAAATTTGTTTTTGTCAGTGTGTAGAATAACTTTTGATTATGGACGACATTTGATATATTTGTTTGCAATTTCATCATTCACCCACTCGCGCCTGTGCCAGCTTTACTTGCAATCTCTGATCGCATTATGACCATATCAACCCCTTAGGTGGATTCACGTACTTTGATTTTTCATTTGCTCATTCGTCGCGGAATAAATGCCACGAAAAATTAGAGGTGGCATCATGAACGCCATCATCATCACCGTCACCATTATTTCCACCCCCTCCTTCACAGATAGCTGAATTTGTGCGTTTGATTAGATGGAGGCTAGTAAACCTGACTCCGTTTGCCAATTCAGGGTGGGAACGAGGAATTCTAATGTTGCCTGTTCATTGCGCAAAATCAAATACCATAAAATTTTGTGGTGGAAAATGGGATTTCACCATCATTTACCCGTCCTTCGCTTACAGCAAGTGGGATTACAGTCAACACTCAACTAGGGGTGGACGTTTACAAATTGTATATGAGCCATCCAGAAGAAGGGTCGCATAGCAGGACGCTTTCAGAATGAAAGATAATTAAGTCTTGTTACATCAAATGGGAGTGTATGATTTGAGTTTCGTACTGGTTCAATAAAAGTAATACTAATTTCGATTTGGGTGGAGGATGTTGGATGGGCGACTACCAAGGACATTCGATTGAAGTTATAACGATAGTTGCTGAAATGTATGATACTCCGGGGAATAATACGTTCAAGGAAATGCTTGATGCGGTTTAACCGATAAAATCGGAGGTCATATTATTTATTGTGCTCTGCTGTGTCCTGTGAATTGCTGTCATTAAACAAGGATGCACTTTATCTTAGGAGAACTATCTTCTAGTTCGTAACACTGCTGTCATGGTATTCTGGGTCGTTTCAAATTCAAAGAAATGAGCTAACGTTGTTTTATTAAATAGGAAAGAATTAAGGACGAAAATAACAAGAAACTGAGATGTAGATTGGTTTGTCAGGTCGTATCTGGTTAGAGTTATCTTTCAAGTTTTGAAAACGGAGTGATGAAGGTAACTGGTATTGTGTCCCTGTAGGCAAAGCCATTCAGTTCAAAAGTTTGCACTAACACTCAATTATATCGTCCAGTACGTATTGTGCATTCTACGGATTAATGCAAAAAGCTTGGTAGATGCATTACCGCCTTTACAATCGGCAATAGTTAAGATAATATATTCTTCAGAACTCCAACCCTTAGTAACGTATCATTTATTAACGAACGCTTACCACGACTATCTCACTGTTTAGTCAATGTTATATAGTATTAACAGAAATGACTGCATAAACCAAGTTAACAGTATTTATACTTCAATATGTCATATCATTTGCGCCGCCTTGTCCCAACATAATACACTTAAATTGCAGCCAACTTTATGTCACTGCTAAATCGGCCATTTCATCTGCAGCAACGTAATATTTATACTATACACGGTTAGTGCTTGAAACTCTTATCAACTGAAGTTGCACTGCCGCAATGCATGTTACTCAGGATGGCTTCAGAGCAGGTTTGACCACCATTACTACAGCTGGGGAAGTTGCCGATGTAGTCCAGTGGGTAAAGGCCGAAAAATAATCCACCCAATGGGTCCTCCTGTTGTTGCGTCAAAAAACTTCTCAACTGTGCCTGTCGAGTGAATTGTCTAGAAAGAAAAATGTCTACGACAATTGCTCTACGCCACGATGGAAGGTTCTCAATGAACGAGAATTATAGTGAGTGTCGTTCCGGTCCTAATCCTTTCCCCAGCCATGAAGCATCTCCCACGGAAGGCTACTGAGTCTTGAGCTGCCGTAGGAATCACACTTCATCGTCCATGCGGATGATGTTTCAACATCAGTTACTGAACGTATATTCAAGCATCCTTAACATAGACTACGTATGCTCATGCGCTGATTAACAGACTGAATGACAGCTTGAGGGTCCAGTCTGGGACTTAAAAAACTGAAGTTTTCGTCCTGACAAAGAATTTGAACCCCAGTGCAAGGACTTTAGTTTCAGGAGAAATGCTAGTGCAATCGATACATGGACTTAAATACCTGGCCACATTGATAGAGTCGAAGATGATAGATTGTATAGCACGTGGAACAATACTCACTGACTGATCGCTACAATATGGTAACAAATCCTACTAGAGGTGTTTGACAAAGGAGTTTTAATAAGAACAATGCATTCTTAACTTAATTCTCACTCAGAGTTTCTTAGGCGACATACTTTGCACAGACGAGCATGCATATATGACACAGTCTCCTGGTTCGTGCTGATAGTGGTCCCGGGGATGAAAGCCATCACCTTTTTGCTTGAATGTGCGGGAATGTCTACCCGTACATCGGCGATGAGTCCCGGCGGGCAGTTGCCAGCAGAGAGCGATAAGTAATTGTCAAGAGTCATTGACAAACGAAGTAAAAGGAAGATGGGCTCCATCGCTGACTCCTGATCTAAGGCCATGACTCGATTGCAGGCATAGTTAGGCTGATATATATCTTACCCAGTTCCTATGTGGGTAGGAATTTGCTTGGTGTTACCCGCATAAAATTTTATAACTTCATTCTGCTTCCTGACCTGAAGCTTTGGCTCAATCGAGAGCAGGAAGAAACTTCTGTTGAAGCAATTTTTTGGTTTTCCTTGCACAAGATTTTTAGGCCATGGATTCCAAAGGCATTCTTCGTTCAGGATGTATGACACCTATTCATGTTATTTGTTTTCAAAATGCCGATAAGCAGCGTTGTGACTCCTTTAGCCAAATTAGACAACATTCTCCGGAAATGCTTATCGGACTGATGGTTAGAACGTGGACTATTATGCTGGGCTAGTTGTGCTAGTCAGAAGACAACATACTTATGCAGCAGTGTGTGGGGTTAGGATCGCTCACGCATTTTTTTGGGGTGGTTAAAGTGAAATTTTCAAAATTTCCTATCGCAATTTTGACTTATTTACACTTTATTAGTTTTTTATTTGAGTCCAATCATCAACAAAAATCGAAAAGTGGAAAAATCGAGATCTTTACGTTTGAAGCTGATGCAATCTATAGGCACCTGTCATACTGTAGGGTACAGGGATCTCTTTCTATTAATCTATATTTAGTTATTTCCCTAATCCTCGTTTCAAGTTTCCATCCTTTTGACCCACTAGAGGAGGGATTTCTGTAGTGTGAAAGATCTTGTAAAAGGAGGATAACCAAAAGTAAATAATCATGGGTCGAAAAACTCCAGACAAAGTTGTAAGGAGCACGGACACTGAGCGTTTTCTGGGTTGTCAAAAAATATTGTACACCTAGAAGTCTCACATTCAGAGCGTAATCAACCTTCACTTACCATCGAAAGAAAAATTAAAAGTGTTGCACTTAGCGGTGTTGGACTAGTTTGTTAAATAAAGTGAACAATTGTTGTGATGCCTAGAAAGTTTTGTCAGATCATGAACATGAAACCTAAGACATTATATGGAATGAACTTACAAGCTTAATTTCCATACCTAATGACATCCTCAAAATCTTTGATTGCTCTTTCATGTCAGCATCAGGAAACAAGACTCTTGAACAGGATTGTAACTGCGCTGCAACTACAGATTATTGGAGGTTTACACTCGTTTTAGGGTATCGTAAGCCTCATACGTTGCGTAACTTCCCACACCAGCTCGTGTCTGTGAGACGTAAACCCACGTGACTAAGGAGCGTGTTGTGCCAGGGTATGTAGTTTGCAACTGGGGCGGTTCGTCAGTCACTGTCTAGTAGACTGTTCAGGTTGTTGCAGTTTCCATAATCCATCTCCTGTCAGAAAAAAATGCCTATCAATCCGTCAAAATCTTGGTTTTTTCGAAAATATACAGTCTTTTGCTTAGCCTTATTGTCCTTTATGGGCTATTACTTAAGCCTTAAATGGACAAAGAACAGCTACTAATTGTGATTGCATTGGAACCCTTTGCCAGCTTTTGGATACAGAAATATGATAATCTTGATTATTTTTGGTTGAGTGCGGAAACTCGTCAAACATCATGTCGAAAACCAAAGTTTTTCGTGGTTTCCATCGTATGTAATCGTAGGGGATCGTCGCGTTAATACAACGATTATAATTGGAGTAATGAATGTGTGGTATGCGCTACTATTGAATCCTGATATATAAAGCCTTCCTCCTGTGATGCATCTTCAAACTTTCTCCAGTTAATTCGAATTGCAACTATAGGCCTCCAATCAAACACTTGTGATGAGCCCATACAGTCCTTATAAGTTAACTCTGGAGAGGTCTAAATTCCCATTATCATAAGAATGGTTTAGAATCTGGTTCATTATCGCGTATCGATTTACAGCAAGTTTCGCATGCAGGCTTGTACGAAGTTATTTTGAACTGACATTACTTATATAACCCGAGGTAATGTTAAAGTCAAAGATTTCGAGAAAAATTCTAGAGGAAATTCTATCAAACGGGCCATATGGCTGTTTGGAATATTTCGAAAGACAAATTTCCGCTCCTGAGCTTAACATCCCGCTAACAGTTTTTGCGAAGGCATAAAATACCGATACTCCTTTTCGGACACCAGTTCAGATATTGTCTTTATATTATAGTTGTTGTGCTTAGATATCTTGTATGGCTCATTGGTTTTTCCCAGCCATCCTCCACGACATAAACTTTGGTAGGTGATTCAGCTTGATAAACAGGACTTGCCCCCTTTTTGAAATTTACTACTAATTTCTGTTCTTGCCGTTGGCTTTTGGAGTTCTTTTAAGGATTCGTGCTTAGCTTTAAAAGGGTATCAAGGGTGCCAAAGGGTATTTACCAGGATAAATTAGATCACGATATTTAGTTGGACCAATGTATCTACTCCAATACAGGTCATAGCTTTCAGGACGCCATTTAAAGTAAGTACCCAAAGGAACTTTGCGAATTCTCCGCTAATAGTGTTGGCCTTCACTGATTGACTGTTTCATCTCCTCCTGTTGCACAATGTCTCTGATTTACGGCCTTGGTATAGGCATCATTAAAGTGTCTTTCAACGTCAAGCTGCGTTGCCAGCATAGTTCAAGGACTGATTACAACATTAAAGCTGCTAATTCCAGGTTGGGGTTTTCTCTTTGGGGTTTACTCTTGTTTCTCTAAGGACTTTGAGAAAAAATTAGACAAAAAAGACACTCCATTTTAAGACTCCCTCATTTTACTTTCAATTAACCGAAACATATTGTAATCCTTGCGTAAGCGCTCAATTATTTTGAAGAATTCGAGAGTCTACAACCCTGTTAGCTTAATTATTTGGACAGATGTGATTAGATGTTAAAATTTGAAGTGAAAATTTGGATTGAATTGGTGACACTGATATGTTGGTCACAGACTTTGTCTTTTCACCATGTTATTCCAGCGATCAGTGGTGAATTTCAGCAAGTTGGTGCAATTTATTGGGGGATAAGTAAAGAGGTATACTAAGTGCCAATTCACGTTTTTAGTTTTAGAACCAGGGGGTGGGCTCAGAGTTTTGGATACTTTACGTGTGCCCTTAAAGCCGGGACATCAAACAAAATAATGAGATAGCATTTCAATTAATAGTTTCACATTTTTTGGGTCTAGTGGAGAGTATTAAAGGATGCATTCATCATATTAGGACATCTTTTGCGCAGGTGCCTGATGATGATGATGCCTGGCAGATGCATCCTATTCTTCAAAACGTGCTTGGATTTTCCAAATAGATATTTGAATATTGGGTAGGTGGTGAGATTTCATCAATTTCATGACCTACCATCAATCGCATCACCTACCCAAAGAATGTCGTGACCTAGATGGTAAAAATAAAACAAATAAAATAAATATAAGACATATAAAATGAATAACATAAATATTAAATACTATCTACTACAGGTTTTCTTTTGATTTTTTTTTTGTTTTTATTCGTTATCACTTTTCCAGAAATCTTAATATCGTTCATATATTGAAACAATGTTCTTGGATTTATGATTATTTCCTTAAGGCCTGCAGATACTGTAGAGAAGTATACATTTACCGTAAATGAACCTACCCTGCGCTTGTCATTCAAAGCTATAATTAATGTACATCGATTGAAAGATAATGGACCCTAACAAGAACCCTGAGGAAATCCAGTAGGTAAACTGTCATGGTCTGTGTTGTGTTCTGAATTAAGACTGAGTTCGATTGATTTTTTCAGGATGATCATGTTTTTTGATGCTACTTAATTATTATACACTGTAAATTGCCATGTGTTGTTGTGACTGGTCTTGAAATTTGTTGTGCTGCTCTCTAACGAATAGTTTTCCAATGTCAAAGAAGAGGATTCTTACAAATAGTTTGCAAATGAGTGCCATGGTACAACAATTGCTCAGTTCAATGTCCATGTCCCAAGACGAATAAGAATTTGGGAGTTACCTTTCAATTTCCGTTTATCCGGTTCTCTCCCTTAGCCTGTGGAAATAAGATTCCTTTGTAATTTACTTATTACTGGCAGACGACTTAGTGGCCTATGATACTTTGTACTTTGTTTATTTTACTTTACCTTGTTGTAGGTGTAACTATTACATGCTTCAATGAAGAACGGAAGTTAGAAATATTGGGAATAGAACTGCAAATGTAAATCAGGAGAACCATTTTCTATGGTTCTCACAACTCAGTGGCTTGCAATTATTAACAATTAGCTCATACGTATATGAATCTTACGAAAAACTTTGGAAAACAGCCTTCGATTAAGGATCCCTCTTTTTTGACCTTGTCAAAAGAGCTGTCAGATTGAAAGTCCAAGAAAACTATGGGAAATTGCTGAAAGAAGTATTTGACATATTAAGTATATTTACCGCTTATGCACAAGCTTCAAGGTTAGTGAGGAAGCCTTAGGAGCTATGCAAGAAAATTCTCCTTAAAATTGGCTTCACCCACTGCCAAAAATGATGTAGTTGGAAAGGAAGTAAATACTGATAATTTTTGAAATTTAATTGGGCTCGTGCATAAACCACGCTATTTGCCTTTAAAGCACCGGATCCAGAGTTCCAGTCCCGTTGCTGATAGTGATATTGAACTTATTATATCCACTCCTAAGGCACCTAGTTGGGGAGAGTATCTTTAGCCTAGAAATTCAATCTGAAAATGCTTCTGATCATATGCTATCTCATCCTGTTCGCTCCTGATTATCTACTGAAGAAGGGTCTCTAGATCTTTACTCCCAGAGACCTTTTCTACCATTTAGGTCCGGAGACCTTTTCCACCATCTTAAAGATGGATGGTCAGGAACTAAAGATAAAAAGCAAGGAAGGAACCTAAAGATTCGAATCAGAAACTAACAAAATTAAATATTTGTTTAAAGTCTTTTGCTTTACGAGATATTTTGCAATGGATATTCAGAATTAAATTGAAATTTGCAGGAAAATCGAAGGAATTTTCTAACAGATTGTATACTTATATAACCGCCTGCTTGACTTCCTTTTTTGAAGCAGCATCCCCACGAAGGATACAGAATTTCTGACTAATTACTATTAAATCTATTCCTATGCACATACATTTCAATCTTTTCTCACTTGAATTTTATATCATATCTCCCAGGATTCACATCCGCTTCAAAACAAAGTTCTTTAAAGTGGCAAAACTTTAAAGCGCCTTATGTAGGGCACACATGTCATTAGGGAGTAGGTTTTTACTGAAACTGAAATTTAATAACGTGACATCTATTTATGGAAAAGTTTTCATTCGCAACGCATCCTTTATTGTGGTATGCTCGGTGAAAGGAGGTTTTCAAGGTTCCATGTTGATGTATGTCGAAATGAATGCGTGAATGTACATTACATCTATTCCTTCCTTCTGGTTGGTTTATTTTTTCTTCTTTTTTATATTCCGAAACAAAATAATGAAAAAAAATGCAAGAGAGCGAGCACTCATCAGATTCAGTAAAATAATGGGAACGTATGTGGTGCTCACCGTTGTTATTACATGCCCTGAATGTTGGCTCGTTCTAATTTGCCTGTATTTATCATGCATTCTGTTGAGTTGGAAGAGGATTGAAAAGGAATGATTTTATTCATTGAATGTTGAATTGATTTCATGAAACCGAGAGGATTGATAGAAAATTATTTGAGGCCAATAGAATCGTAGAAAATTATAGTAGACGATGGAGCAACATAATTGGAGGGTAGATTGTCCATTGCAAAAATAGTTAAAGGCCTTAAAGCGTGCCTTCTTATTTTGCGCAGGAACTCTGGGAATTGTCAATCGGTAGTTTGTAGACAGTGGATCAAGTTCAAGGTATGAGATAGTCCAGTAGTGTACAAAAGTCAGTCAGGTTAATTTTGTAAGACGAAGTTTTTGCGATGACCGGAGCCTCACATAAGCCTGCAGGGTCTGTTTTGAAAGAACTCAATTTAAAGCCTGCCAGCTTGCGAGCTTTGAAGGACATTGTACATCGGTCATGTCCTGATAACATTTTGAAAATCCTTCATCCCGTTGTGATATTCATACTCCTTCAATATATCGAAACGTTCCTATCAATCAATTTCATGCTTGGGGTGCCATAATCCAAAAAAGGAGGGTACAGGAATTATGATTTTCCCATCATTATATTCGATAAAATGATTATGCTCGAAATGACCATGTGCAGTGACTTCTTACATGAATTCGCAACAATTGCCCCCTCTTGTTAATGTAATTTTGGCTTGTCATTGAAGATAAGTGGATTAGCCTATTGTTAATGGGATTTTTATTGTAACATTAAAAATATATCAGACTGGAGTTGAATTGAAAAATTCTTACATTCTAAATCGATAAAGGAACTGACTGAAAAGGGGAGTTGAAAGATTTCGAACCAGACATGTTTGTCTTTGTACGAGAGAATTTCAACCAAGTATTATTTTTGAATGCTTTCCCCCAAAAATATTGTTAATACATCAGATTTAGATTAGATTGATAGCTCTTTATTCAATAGCTTTCCAGTTTTTCACCCACGCTGAAGGCTTCCACAAGGATAAAGATGTATCTGAGAGTCGAATAGCGTTCATAAAATACGTTAATAAACTGCTTCAAACTGCTGCTTGATTTCTTGTCATTTCTTGTCTTCTTATTACAAAAAACACTTATTGCGCTGAAATCTAAGATAGATTCTTTTTAATTTATATTTGATTTCATTCGATACGGTTGCAAACTTCATATCGCAAATAAAGATGTCCTGATTTTCGTTCTAATTGCAGAGAAATTTTATCCATTCCCCCTTTTTTCCCCACTAAAAAAATAATAAAACAGGATAATAGAGGGCAAAATGAGGTAACTCTTAATTTTAAATATTGGATAGTCTAAAAAGTATTGAGCCATTTTTGGCACTAGCTGGTGTTCGCTGTCATATATCGGGCAATACTAATCAGTTTAAGTCAAACTGACATGCGTTTGAAACGTGACACTCCAGTCTACAATTTTCATACGGACAATTTTTTATTTCGTCATCCTAGTCAAAAGTTGTATTCATTTAAAAATGAGTAAAGTTTCTGAAAAAATTCGTTATATTTTACAATATCACTACAATCAAGGTGAGAATACATCGCAGGCTCGTGAAAAAATTTGTGAATCTCTACGGTCAAGATATTTTATCAAAAGCCATAGCCAAGAGATGGTTTGCTCGCTTTCGTTCAGGAAATTTTAATGTCAAAGATGCACCTCGCTCAGGTCGACCAATCACTGAGAAAGTCGATGAAATCTTTCAAAAAATTGAAGAAGACCGACAAATAAGCAGTCATGACATTGCTAAGGAACTCAATATCCATTACCAAACAGTTTTGAACCATTTTCGTAAGGCTGGATACACAAAGAAGCTCAAGGTTTGGGTGCCGCATGAATTAACACAAAAAAATTTTACCGACAGGATTTCCATTTGCGAAATGCTAATAAAACGCAACGAAATCGAGCCATTCTTTAAGCAAATCATTACGGGCGATGAAAAATGAGTAAAATACGAGAATATTGTTCGAAAAAGATCATGGTCGAAAAAAGAAGAATCATCACAAACGATTTCAAAGGCAGGATTGACACAAAATAAGGTTATGCTGTGTGTGTTGTGGGATTGGAAGGGAATTGTTTATCATGAGGTGCTGGAACCTGGCCAAACACTCGATTGGACTCTATACTACCAGCAATTAACCAGAATGCAACAAACAATTCAAAAAAATCAGCCAAAATTGATCAATAAGCACGGGCGTTGTCATCATCGAGACAATGTCAGATCACACACATCCTTGATGACCCGGCAAAAATTTACAGAGCTTGGCTGAGTACGTTTGATGCATCCACCGTATAGTCCAGATATTGCACCATCAGACTTTCATTTGTTTTGGTCTCTTCACAAACTTCCTTAATGAAAAGAAATACACTTCAAAAAGAGACTGTGAAAATCACTTGCCACAGTTTTCCACCGATAAATTTCTATACAGATGGAATAATGGCTCTACCCAAAAAATGGCAAAAGGTCATAGATAATAAAGGACAATATGTACTTAAATAAAATTACCACTTTGGATAAAAGAAGTATTCAATCAAAAAATGACAAAAAAGGCTGAATAATTTTTGGACTTACCAATATTATGATATGTTGTACGGACATTTTGAAACAATGTTTTAAGCTTCCTTGATTTCACCACTCTAACTCAGTAATTTGTTCTCGTAGTGCTAACAGTTGGCAGATAAATGACTGCGACTCCTGTTGTCCGTACACTTGTTGGGAAATCGAACCTATAAACTTACTCGATATGCAACAGTCTTCGGTTTGTATCGAGCCTTTCCATTCCTTTTTGGATCCTTTTAACTAATTCAGCGCCTGATTTTGCATACCATCTGGAGATTTTTCCATAGTTTCTCTACTTTCGAATAAAAAGTATCTTTCGAATACCAAGCACTAGGTACCTTTTTGAGATGATGAAGCCTTTGAAAATACCAGGAAGGCTGCGGTGAGAAGAGTTCAGGTTAAAAACTGAGAAGAATCATTCCCTAATTTTCTGGGTTGCTCTTACCCTTACCGTGTGAGTTGTACTTCGTAATATGGAATGAAGTCCCATCAAAGCCATTCATTTCTTTGAGGCGTTGTTCATCTCTACGATGAACTTATTTGAGTTTTGTCTAGGCCTCAGAGCCTAGACAGTCAATCACATAATTTTAACCAGGTGGGAAGTTCGAAGGGACATTGTGTGATATTATGCAGGAATACTTCGAGCTCTGAATCCCTAGTGCCATTCCAATGGTTTGAACCTTATTCTCAATAAAGCCAAACTGTCGCCTTCACAGGAAGACTAAATATGTGCCGATTTCGAATCATATATCAAAATGGGATGGAGATTACGTTAAAAAATTAAAAAAGAGTCTCAGAAGCGTTAGTATTCCAATATATTGTTTTCATATTCGGACGTAACTGATTGACCGGCAGGATTACATGGAATCGCTCATTAACTTGGTTTCTGCAAGGCCTAACAAGGCTCTGATACTGTTCAGACACATGATAGGCAAGCCCTGGGGGCCAACTTTGCGAAATTCTGCGATGGATGAAAATCCATGACGCTGACCCCAATGTTTGGCAAGGCGAAGCCAATGTTCGGTCGAGTTCAAAGTTGAATATGGGTCTGTAAAACTGGAGAACTGAGGTCATGTTTCAAATTAATTCTTGAGTGTAAGTAAAATTTTAAAAATTAACTACCCACACAAACTAAGTCAGGAATCTTTCATAAAGGATGTCCTTCAAATTTGGTCCGAAATCTTTCATACAGGATGTTGTTCAAATAGGACATAACGACTAAATCAAATTAACCAGGGTGTCATCATTAGTATGCCCACCGTCGAATGGCATGACAAGGGATTCAACTTCCACAAACAATTCTGTGTTCTGCTGAGTGACAGCAGGGAATGAACCGGTGAACCTTATATATATACGGTGAATCCTGTGGTTTAAGGAGCCGGGAATTGCCCTCCTGGTGTCCGTTGGTTTCCTATAGATTTCTTATTCAAGAACTCTTCCCCGTGTTAATTTCCAAAAATGGTAATCTACCTTTTTCTACCTGATTTCGTAGGTGAAGGTGATGTCCTTATGAAGTGCAATGGGTATGACTGGAGTTCGTTCTGAATCATTGGATAAAATGGATAACGTAGCGAGAAAGGAAGCCTTGATCATGTTTGGTAAAATTACAACCAATTGCATTTATAGGGGCCTAAAAAGAAATGAAGTTAGAGAATGCAACAGACCCTAGATTGAACTTACATGATTTCAAATGACGGAAGTCTCTATTCCTATGATGAGCAGACCTCTCGAGCATATACATTAAGTAGATTGAACAAGAACAAGTCAAGAGTCCCTTCTGGGATCTTCACGTTGAAATCCACACTTGGAAGATATCGCAAGTTAATGGGTTTCAAAGCGAACGATGCCTGGGATACCAGAACATCTACTAGCTCACTGCAAAGCACTATCCCACAGGAGGAGAGGCCATCTAGGAAGCCATGTCTTGTCGACATAAAGCCTAAGTAGATCATGAACTTTCTAAGAACGGTGGATTCGCTTGTGGTGCTGTTGTGTCACCAGACAGATGGCGTATAAAACGTTAGAAGATTGACGTGGATTGCTGTCGGCATACAATCAATCAACCCTTGACCCTACTAGATCTCAAAGTTAACTTTTTATACGTGTTTCAAAGCGGGGTGCTGAGTGGACTGTTCTCATTGTTTTGTTTGAGACATTTTTTCTTCATATGGATCCCAATAGCATGCGATCCCGACTTGATTTGAGCACTTCACTCTACATATTGACACTTCGATCAACTGTCAATTCTCGTTAGAGCGAGTTACATGAAAGAGAAAGCGCTCTCAGTAAACTCGTGGGGAATTCCTAGTGGGGCTCTGGGATTAACGAATTAATAATTCCTTAAGCTAAAGAGTTTTCCTAAAGATAAAGTTAAATTCTACCTCCCTAGAAATTGATCCTTCCGCAGGACTAAACGTCTCCTGTGGAGAAAACAATTCCTTAAACGCAATAAGGTTGGATAAGGTTCAGTTTTGTATTGTGTCCTACCGTCACTTTGCGTATGACCTGATTACACAATTCTTCGTATCATAACGAAAGATCCTTGCGCTCAGCATGCATTAATTTTCTCCTGAATTGCAATTGTTCTAATGAATACCAAGCAATAAATTCAAACACCTGAAAACAAAGGCCGGATACCAACAGCCTTCATTTATCCTTTCTTTCATTTAATCGTGTCAAATTTGCACTTCAAACAACTCATCGTTGTGTTGCATTCAGTGTCGCGCCATACAATGCATTTATCTGCAGCATGCATGAGGCAGCTGGATTTACATTGTCGATTACAGAAATAAGCGAAAAAGGAAAAAAAATGCTTTCTCGCAATGCTCCAGTGACTCCGAAAAGAATCATAGGATTTCACATTTTATCCTTGAGAACGGAATTGTATTTCATCAGCCCCTATGAATCTTAACGCATGAAGATTTCAAATTTGAATTCATCAAATCCATTTTCTTCGACGTTGCCAACATAAATAGCTTCACATCTCGGGATATATCACAGGCACAGAAGTGAAAGAAACAATTTTAGCACCATGCGAACGAATGACATTCTGTTGTATGCGAAACAGGTCATGAAGGATTCAAGGGACCCCTATTTTTTCTCCTTTCAGACATCCCTTCCGTGTTCGCCTCTCCACGATTTCAATGCGGTGTGTCACACGGAGCGAATCTTTGGTCTGACAAAGTATTATGGCAACGCATGGCGTCATATCCTTGAACGGCATCCATGCGTTGCGTTCACTGTCTTAGCACAATACTTTGCAATACTTTTATGTCGTTTCCGTGGGACATGTTTCGGGTCATATCTCAAAAGGAGCGAAGTGCTGATGCGATTTTGAAATTTGCATCATAACCGATTTCCTTTAGTGGTGAAATGGGACTGTTCGCCTCTCAAGTGGTACAACCAGATTTTGACTAGACGTTTAACATTTTGTCATTGCCTTTGCACTCCGGTTGGTGGAAGAGTGAGGATCAGTGAAGGATTATAGGATATCGGTTATTAAAAGTTCTATTCATAGAATTGCAATTATAGAGCTCAAAAAAATGTACGATGTGGTTCGTTGATGATTTGTAACATTGACCTTTAAACATGAAGGAAGTGATGCTTCATGAATTGAGCTAATATTTCAAACTAAAAAGGATTCTAACCCAATTTTTCATACACTTGCAAATAATCATGCACTGCGTGAGGTCATACTGGGACATTCAATTTTACACCCCCGTCTTAGCCAGGATAATGAAAAGCATAAGTTGGTTGGATAGTGTCCTTAGCACCTCTCATCCTTTTAATCTCTTACCCTCTCAAGAATTGCCATGTCATGTCGCCTTTCAACAACGCTCAATTCCATTTTTCCCTTATCAAGTGCTATATAAAAGCGTGAATTGAACCGAGACCAACAAAATGTGCAATTTCACAGTACGAACATCGACAGCGGGCGCGGGGGTAGTCGGAGTTAACCGCGAAAAAGCGAGCCAGGGGCGGGTGTGACAACGCTGTCACAATGTGTCGCATGCAGAGCATTTCAACTGAAGGATTTTGATTTAAAGCTTTTAAGTATGTGCGTCGAGCGCACTTAAATCCCAACATCTCATCACTCACCCTTATCCTTGTCCTTCACCCGCACTTTCCGTGGTCGTCCTTGTTGGTCCTTGTCGGCGGCATCTATCCACTGTGATTTCGTCTGTTTGTCGGTTTCGATGGCGCGTTGGACCCTATTGCTAGCTCTCCCGAGGATAATAATTTATTCAGCCCTTTTGCCATTTCGGATAATGTTTTCATAATAAATTACGCGCGTTAGGTTTTTTTCTGTTTTCGCTGAGACGATTTGTAAAAGTGTCGCCTTTGCTTGTGGCTGGTCTAATTTTCGAACTGACAGACAAGTACTGCCGAAAGGAGCAAGGTAAGCTGCTCGGCTAGCAGTTACACATTTGGAAAAGTTAAATCGTTTCAAATTTATACTTAAAACGAGGAGTGTTCTTAATGTGAAGAATGCTCAAGTGATGATTGCTGGGATGCAAGGCGGAAAATAAATGTAAAACACTCAGTTGCGAAGTTATGAAAGTATGTGTGTATGTTGCTCTGTACATGAATGGCGTATCCATTACGGGGTAATCATGCATAAGGTCGGAGGAAAACTCCTCTCTGTTACGTGAACTGAAATATTTGGTATGTATGAGATGACTGCGAGACGTGATAAATGGTCCAGATGAGGCTAATTTGATTTCGTTTCACTTTAAGTTTATGCGATCCTTGGAGCAAGTAATTTCATTTGAATTTATTCTGTTGCAGATGACTCAGTGGATGTGACTTCCGAGCCGGATGATCAAGAAGTTTCAGTTGCTGCTTCACATAATCCCAATAAAGGACAACTCGAGGTTCAGCTTGGCGGGGCTGTAACGTTACAGTGTCCACAAGGTATGTTAAATTCATTTATTTCTAAAGTATATTCTCATAGGGATGAATTTATCCGGGTTCATATAAGCGGAAATGACTTTTGAATTTCCGTACTCATTCGTTCTCTGCATCCTTGCATCGAGGCGAGAAATCAAGAGTCATGTTCACGATGTTGGCATGCAGTGATAACCAAGAATAATTGAAACACGAGTTGTATCACGTTATTTCTTAATAAATTAAAAAGTTTAACTCAAAATTTATAAAATTGTATATTATCCTGATTATGTCGGTAAAATGCACCGATTTATTTGAAAGAACTAGAAAACTTCGCCGCAGGTTGATTAATGGGAACAAAATTGCTGCTGGCAAAATCTCGTTGAGGATCTAGACAGGGATCTGCGGAGCCTGGGCTATGAGCTTGTCATGCGGAAGCTCGCAGCCTCACGGAGGCCGTGTGTGCTGGAAGTGGGAAATATGGACGAGGTTTCACGAGCACTACTCCCCGCGAATCCTGTTCGTTGCAAAGCTTCATACGCTTCAATGTCCTGTTGAGAAGTTCTTAAAAACGAAAAAGGCCGCGGGAACAGATGGTTTCCCAGCGGAAGTGGCACAGTTTGCACATTCTGACATGTGGTGGAGCACATTCAACGCTTGACTGGAGTAGGACGTGATACCGAAATGCTGGAAAGAGGCATGCCCTGTGCTAATCAACAATGCGATGGAGATCTTCTCAGCAGTACGGCTTCAGAGCTGACCGAGCTACGAATAACAGAGGTGGTGAACGCGGTCCATCGGGTAGAAGCCTATAATCACCACTCGAGGCGAAATTTTATTGTCGAGAAGACTCGATGTGCCTTCAATTCTGCTAGGTGGGCAGATATTATCAGTTATTTGGAAAATTTCAAGGTGTCGAAGTATCTGACGCGCGTTTTGAAGGACTACCACAAAGACCAGGAGCCCGTCTATGAGACACTGGGAGGTCAGAAGAATAACATCAATAACCATGTCACTGAACCGTCAGCTCTGGCTATCGCGAGATTGGTCCCTTTAGTTCTACTTGCTGATGAGCGTAGGCGTGTCTACTCACGTAGGGAGGAGCCGGAGACAGAAGTAGTTAGTGTAAATTAAGGAAAAGGAACCTAGCTTTGTGGCAGCAATCATGGGTAAGCGACACGTACGGCAAGTGGACCGCACGGCACATCAGTGAATTGTGGCCCTAGTTCTGCAGAAAGCACGGTTCGGCAGATTATTACCTGTCGCAGCTGCTCAGTGGGCACGGGCATTTTAAGTCTAACCTGTATAAGATGGGAAATAGACCGTACCCTCTTTGCCTGTTTTGCCTGCGAATAACGGATGACCCTTACCGCACCTTCCTCGCATGCGGAAGATGAACCAGGCTCAGCTTGAAGCTCTTGGAGAAACGTTCTGACAGTTTTTCTTATGGAAAAAGGTACCATAGGTCACCTGGTGGCGCAGAAGGAAAGGGGATCTTTTTGACTGCAATGTTCCTCCTTCACATTAATCTGCGCTGAATGAGGGAATTCCCTTAACCTGAAGGTACCGTTAGATGACTAAAGACTATTCCGAAGTAATGCGACAAACTGTTCCAGGCAAGGTTTTCGGTATGACAGTAAAGGTGCTAAGTCAGTAGTTCCGTTACCACTGGGAAATCACCACACAGAGATAGATAGTCTGCACCTCCCAACAAAAACAATTATTCAGTAAATGTGGGTGCTCGAACAGTGCAGCAGCTGGACCGGAAAACTCATGGGGCCGTTGTTTTATAGAGACAATGATAAGGTTGATGATCACTTGACGCAACTATTCCGTGGGCACGGGTATTTTCAGTAGTACATGCATAAGAGAGAAAAATCATCGCCCCTTCATTGCTTCTTGTACTCGCTGACCATACATGACCATTCTTCGTATGCCGAAAATAGTCCTGGTTCCGTAGGCACCTCTCCTAGAGAATAAGCATACCGTCTTCAGAAAATATTACGGGAAATATGGAGACATCTCAAAACAATTGGAGCTATGTATCACATTACGTGCGGACAGTTCTTCTTATATAGAAGGGAATAATGGATCACCTGGTGGTGCGATTGGAAGGAGGATCTTTCTGACAACAATTCGTCTAGCCCAATTCATCTCTGCCGAAAGGGAGATCTCCCTAATCAGCGGTTAGGCGACCCATTAGAAGCCTAATCCATAGTCATGTGACATAAAGTGCGAGGTTCTCGGCGTGACAACACAACTACAAAAAAATTGTTCCTTCTATTGTTGTTGAGGTTCTATACATTTATCAGCATAGGCTGACATCGGTTCATAGTTCGACTCATAGGGTTGATTTTCAAAGAGAGCAATCGTATTATCTCCTTATTTCACTTCAGCCATTGCGGGCATGGGTGTTTCAGTTATAAATGCACTAGGTTGCTAAGTCACGAACCAGGTTTTTTTTAAGGAGGAAAACTTGACGCAGATGTTCCCCAGAAGAGGAATACGACGCTTACTACACATTTTTCGCATCTAAACGATGGGAGAAGTTGCGACAAGACTTTTACAAGGAAACAGATGAGCTGACCCTAATAATCTAATTGCGTTAATGCTTGAACCGGTCGAAAAAGGGAACCATGTGGGAAATTATTTTCGGGCAATCCAGAGAGATAAAGTGGGCTCAGAGTAGCCGAAGGGTGTCAGAGATGAGGCATCACTTGTCTCGCAATCCGTCTTCGTTCCTCTCCTCTCACTACAGGAGAGGTCCTCCGCTCGAAGGTGCCTGATTCCCGCAAAACAAGACTTGGCCCCAGCAATATCTCGTATGGATCCTGGCTAGGTTCTCAAGTTGACAAGGGAGGTGTTTAGTAAGTATCCCAGTCACTCGTGTGTAAACACATTCACCTCCCAACCACGAAAAAATACGAGAACAGATGTAGAGATTTGCTCGAAATATCTTCACACATATTGAGAATGTCATTTTGCGGGCTATCGCCAAAGCCTGATCTTTGGTTTTTTCTCCGTAGTGGACGAAACGGAATCTTTTGTGAATCGGGACTAAAAAACAGTGGGAAATGCTTCTCGAACCGGGAGCAGAAGTACAATCGATCAATGTTAGCGAAAATTGGTAAAGAAGACTAGAAGTAGGCGCACTGCAATTCTTAGAAATATCCTGGCCATGTGATTCCTTCGAAAGCAACTGCTTAGCGGGTAAGACTCATACCCGCTCACCTAGATAAGATTATAAAGTCTAAGTGTTGTGGGTCCTGCCATGCTTGATGATTGCAGACAATTTCAATCGCACTTTCTTCTCACGTGGAAGTTGGGTGCGACACTATTTGTCACTCTCTGCGAGAAAAGGCAAGGAAATGGGATCATTTCACAGCTTGTCCTTTTTCATCTATACTTTCCAGACGAGATCACAATTTTTATGTCAGAAAATAAGGACCCGGTTAAAAGTTGTGTGTGAAAAAGGGGGTTAAATATTAACCTTAACCTGGCTGATTAACCTGCCATTTGATCTTCGAGCTTCCTTTTATTGTTTATCTTTTACGTATAATATAAGTTTTTTAAATTAAATTCAGTTCAACTGATTAAAGTTCTTGTTGTTAATTTTTTAATGATTCAATGACATACAAATACTAGTTCAAATATGATTGCCAACAAAAATATTGCAATTGCTATAAAGTTTTATTTAACGCATCAGAAAGGATAGAAAATTGACGTTGTAAACTGTGCAAATGTCTATCGAACGAGAACGTCCTTCTCATCCTTTTGTGCATCATTAAAAGCTTGGAATAGAAACAAATGAAACAATAAACTCAGAATTATAACCACGAACAAGTGAAAGCTAATTCATTCTCTTCTTGCTCGACTATTATTTGCAGGATCTTTAGGTTGTTGGTCTCATCTTGATCCAGTGACTGCAAAGCTTCGTGGACTTGGCGTCGGTATGAATACACCCACAGGGCAATTCTCTTTGAAAGATGTTGTTTATCAAGACGGCGGGACCTATAAGTGTATCGGACAGTCGCCAACCAACAAGAAGAAACTTGAAGTCCTTCAGACTATTGGATTGTTTGTTAAGGGTGAGTATATTCTTTCGACTATTCTCTTCTTCTCCTTCTTCATTTTCATCCTCGACAACTACTGCTTTTGTCTTAATATTCTATACGCTTTTATAACACTGGTCTATTCTTGACTTAAGCAAGGAGTCAAGAAGTTCTATGGCTGGAATGTATTCTGTTATACATACATGCAAACTTGAATAAGTAGGAAAACGTCCATGCTTCGCTATGGAAGAGTTTATTATGCCATTCTCGTTTTTATATCCTTTCAAATGCTCATGGAAACTTGATGCAGTTTGTTGGGCATGGATATATGAGTGATGGTTTTAACTTATGTGATGGTGTAACGCAAGACGAGAAACGTGCTTGATGGTTTTCTTTTGTTTTTCCGAACGCAGATGTTTGTAGTCTAAATGGAAAGCAAATTTCTTCACAAATCAGTATGCGAAGTGAAAGCATAAATGGATTTAAGAGTATTTTCTAACGACTTTCAAGTCATGACTTGATTAAGATTAAAGTGTTGAATTTTTCCCACCAGGACTGAGGTTAAAAATGAACACGAACTCATATTTATGTTGCGAAATTTGTACATTAAATACTCCATGCATCACTCTTAAAGGATGCTTTTAAGGGAGCTGCTGAGACTCCTCACCAGGAAAGAAAAAAAATTTGAAAATTAAAAATAGAACTTTCGTATGAATTCTTCCTTTATCCGGGACGATCGCACTTAAACCTTCGCTCGTGAAACCCAAAGTTAATTTTAAAATCTTGCTATGGCACAAATATGCATACTCCTAATTTGAATGCCTGAGGATATTATATTTTATATCGTAATTTTTACATAGACATATCCTCGCGCTGTATTCACGTCGTAATTCTTCCTCGACTTTTCGAAGAAGCAAAACAACGCAGTAGAGATAAGTATCGATTTTTTCTTTCGCCAGCACAAGAAAACGTGTAATAAAAACGAATGTGTGTTTATCCTGTAGATAACATGTACTTTTCCCTATTCTCGTTATTTTTTTTTCCTCTATTGTTTCGATAAAGGCTTCCAAAATCTCATAATTTATTGAATATTAATGTTTTTTTTTTCTCTTTCTCTCCCTTTTTTTGCTCTGCTTCCCCGAAAACCATTTGATATGTAAAAAACATTACGAAATGTAAAAGCCTTGAGGCTGTGTATGCTATTGTTGATATCAAAATGTGTTTTTGATTATTTTTATTGCAATTGAAAATGTTTCTTTTCTTTTTATTGGTGACTGTTGAACCAGATAGTCATGCGTTTTTACAAGGCAACATATTTAAATGCATAACGTATGTATGTAACATGATTTGCCATAATTTTTTAAGGATATTTTAGGAATTCAGATATTTCTTTAAGCAAACACGCCAAATAAATAATACTGGACATAGCGACAACACGAAATCTGCGTTCAGGGAATGCAAATGTTATTTTTAACTCAATAAATACAAAGCGCATAGAATTTATGCGTGGGAAAGAAAATCCACATAAAAACTGCAATGAGGAAAACTCAAAAATTAAATTTGTTTTCAGCAAAGGATCTCAATGGAGCGTGCAGAGACAAGAGCTTAACATTATTTCCCAACTGTTAAGGAAAGAGAGGATCATAAGGCTTAGGCACACCGAAATTACAAAACAGGGAGCACAAAACCCCTGATCCACTAAGGTCCAACCTAAATTAGTAAAAAACTTTAAACTGGTATAACAATTTTCATTTTTGCGTTTCACAAGGATGAGACTCTTAAAATGCTTGAGTGAAAGCGTAATACAAACATAAATCAGGCAATACTTGACCTTTCTCTTTCTATCAGAAGCCCCCAGGTGGTTTTCTCCCTCTTTTTTTAGTCTATGACATGTATTTCTTTCTATTGTGTATGTTATCGTATATTGTATCTCTTTCTTTTTTGAGCCCTTAAGAGTGTTATTGCTTTCTGACTAGTCTCTGACTAGTCTCTAGTTTAGCTTCATGAAGAGAGAGGATTTAATGCAGATACCTGCCGTTAAGGCCTAGTTCCATGGACTCCATAAGCGGAGTTGAAATAATGCATCAACCAAGGTCGCACATCAAGATGGGGTAATAGTTCCGACTCCAGCACAGTATACTCAAGTATACCCCATTAATAGCCTCTTGCCACATTAAACCATAAACCGCTACGTTTTAGCCAGAAAAGGCTCCTGACGTTGGAAAGGGACGCCAGCAACCTGTCATGTGTTCTAACCCGTGAATAAGCTCAACCCTCAGGCTATACCCTCCTCAAATCTGAAAATTTATACCACTTTCAACCCAATATCCGAGGGTGGTGACCCCACCTTGGGTTCATGTGTGCGGCCCAATTCCGATATAATTATCTCGCCTTGAAATTTCACCAGGACTAGTTAAATGTATCTGAAACTACCCTGCAAATCGGAATAGCACCTGATTGTTGGTAGCCAAAATTAATAAGAAACATGGCGGTATATCGATGATAACAAGTGATAAATATGTGGATTTTACCTAAGAAAATTATATCCTTCAGACTTCATGCCCGGCTTCCTTGGACTCAATGCAGTCCGATACTTAATTTTGAAAAACTTTCAAACAGAACAGGGAGATTTATACACTTATATACTGCCTTACAGATAATTTATCTAATTCCAAAAAAATATTAAACAATCAGTCATAGGATTTAAATTAAGTGGATGTGATTTAATCAAAAAAGAGGAACTCTGTTAACCAAGGGAAAGGCCAAAAATGAAGTAGATAAAAGAACAAGCTTAAAGTCGTAATATGCTTTAGGAATACGAAAAATTGGTGAGTACAAGTTGGCATTAGTACGAGGAAATTGAACTACTAAAGGAGTATTTGTTCGTGTAGAGTGCAGAGATTCTGATTCCGATCTGATAGTATCAAAACATCGGTACAGAGAGCCCAGGTCTAGGAAAATTCCACGAGACTCCAAAGATGACAAATGAAAATGAGTAAGGTGGGATACATAAGGTTGATAAGGTATGTTATGCCTATATAACACAAAGCAAGTTTGACTTCGTTGAACGTATGCAATTGTATAAACTAGGTAGGAATATGAAAGGTGACACGACAACGGCATAGTAACCTAGGATAGGATGGGTCAAAGAAACACACGTACACATAGTAGTGGGGCCATTATATAACATATAAATTTGCCTTACAATGATGCCAGAAACTTCAGTTGCTAGAATAATAACATCAAAGTCATTTTTTAAGTTCAAAATTTAAGTTTTAGTCAAAATAAACTCCTGGGTCTTTTGAATAACAGAGAGACGCTATTAATACAACACGTATCTCGAGAGCATCGCTGTGATTTTTAACCAGAATGTCATTTTGTGGCACTTGGAAACACGAACACATAAAACTTTAGAAGAATACCAATTGCAGAAAAGAGACAAGTCAGCTTGAAAAAGCTGATATCTCTGACGTGAACCCTTTGACCAGTAAAAAAAATTTATCCAGTAGGCAACGAGTAGAGATCAGAGCGAGAAGGTCCTTTGCAAAATGAAAGTACAAAAGTGGTCCGAGAATGGAACCTTGAAGGACATCTGATGGACGACAAAAATGCGTCCCAGTTATGCCATAGAGACGAACACAACAAAAATGACGGACCAAGGAAAGACAATAGTAACCTCGAGATACCAAGAGCTTTTAATTTCAGACAAAGCAAATGGTGATCGACATTATCAAATGACCTGAACAAGTCCCTGAAGATTATATCGACTCTTAACTTCGATTTGAAAATGTCGAAAATGTCATTTGTGTATGCTGTCAAGTTGGCAGGGGTATAGTTAAGAGGAACGTTTCACAGAGGGGAAGTTATTTACAAAAAGGAAGTACAAAAAAGGTCCAAGAATGGAACCTTGGCGGACTATCAGATGGAGGTAAAAATGAGTCGGTTGTTATGTCGTTAAGGCTAACACAATAGGAACAATGGAACAAGGACGAGCAAATTGCAAGGCAATAATCATGCCGTGATACCAAAAGCCTCTAATTTCGGTAAAGTAGATGATGATTGACAGTATCAAATGTCTTGGACAAGTCTCTGAGAGCGACATCGACTTGGTATTGCATTTTCAACTCTTTAGCAGTGCCATTTGTGATTGGAGTCACATAAATAGTAGTTTAGGTAAGCAGAGTATATCACAGAGCAAAGGTCATTGAAATAGCAACGAAAAAAAAGTTGTCCAAGAATAGAATCTTGAAAGACACCCGATGAAACACAAAATGCTGTTGCAGTTTCGCCATAGGGAAAAACACAAAAGGAACGATGGAACAAGTGAGACTAAACCCGTGAAAATAATGATCCCGATATACCCAGAACCTCTAAATTCGGATAGAGCAGACGATGATTGACAGTATTGACTGTCTTGTGCAACTCCCACACGATCACATTGTCTTGTAACTGCCTTTGCAACGCCTTAAAAATGTCATTTGTAAATGGAATCAAATTAGTAGTATTTATAGTATCACAGAGCGACCATTAATGACTCCATGTTGCATAACTGAGCGCAATTCAACAGACAGTGGAAACAAGACTTTCAAATAATTTCGGAACGCAGGAAATTGCGAATATAGCACGACAATTGTCGCACGACAAAAACGTCACTTTTAAGACCTGTAACAACCACAGCTTACTTCCATTTAGTAGGAAATAGGAGCAGTACTTAGACTCCAATTGAAGAGAAGACACATTGGCACTAACAGAGAGTATGCAAAAGATACGAAAAACCCATTTAGAATATCATCATAACCAGGACTTTTATAAGGATCAATGGAGTTAATGATTGCTTCAACTTCATTCGGTAGACAAGAGGTAGAAACGAACAGGATTCCTGAAGGCAAAATGGCAAAGAAGGAGCAAAAGTAGACGGAAATAATGACAAAAATTTTCAAATATCTTCGGGAGTAAATCCTTCAAGATCGTCCGAGTTAACTACACCTGGAGTACCTGGAACGGACGTAAGCCCGCAAAGGTTGGTTACTCGTTAAATTTGAACGAAGCAGACTCGTTTTCCAGACGATCTAAAAAAAGGATTTCAATTAGTTGAGACAAGTTCAGTGTTCAAAGGTATCATAATTTTTCTTGGAAAATTTGGTTTGGGAGGCGGGACAAGGTGCAAGAGTTAGGTTAAGGAATAATGCCTGATGATAGGGACCAGGAGAAATAGAAGTTTGTAAGGTGGGAATTACTGGTAAGTCGGAGTATTTGAAAAACAAGATCAAATGATTGAACATGAGGAATATGAACGCTATTGAACAGTAACATCGAACCAAGAGAGAGAAAATATGAAAGAGACATAGAAATGAGGCCTGCGTAAGAAATCATTTGTTTGGATGAAATTGACCATAGGCCAAAGGGAAGATCACAATCGCCAAATACTACTATTCTTAAGTGAGGGTGATATTTGATAAAGTATGAAGACGAGTTGACTGTGTACGACAAATAATTTCACCATTTTCCAAGGATAATAATATCAATAATATGTAAAATGTGGAGAAGAAGTTCATCAAATTTGGCCCTCTTACATTTTAGTAATATATTGACACTTGGTTAGAACCACGACTATTAGAGTATATTTTTGAACTGTTTCACGCAGGTCTACGATGCTGTAATCTAAATCTGGGGAAGACTTTTTGCTGTTGGCTGAAAATTACTCCTGTTTATTGGAGTGAAAGTTTTCAGCGAAACACCAGGCGGTCAAAATTGTGGTTCGGAAACTCTGTTGCTGCCATCTCTCACAGTTATTTTGAAGGAAGTCACCACAGGTTAGGTTTTATCCAGTAAGAAGAAATGTGTTGCATTCATACTACCCAATTTCTTGTCGTCTCTTATCAAGAAACTCCCTTGCTTCTTCCACGGAAGTGGTAAAGTCTAAGTGAAACAAAAAACTTTCAGTAGAGTCTTGACAACGCGTAAATTTGTTTTTCTTTTCCTTATTTCATCAGCATTTCCCCGTTCTGTTGTCAGCACATTAGGTGAATCCTCAGTATCTGAAGGATCACCAGGCTATGAATCACAGTTTTTCGAATCAACCAAGTTCGTATCCTTCTGATTTAAGCTGCTTTAAGCGTTGAACAGTTGCAGATATGGCATAATAAGGTGAAACCTTTCGAGACATCGTTCCTCTTTTGTCATTTGCAGGATTTCTTGCTCCCTGCGACTCAACGTTAAGAGTTAAATTAAGTGACGTAGAATTTGTCAGCTGGAGACATCATAAAGGACATTTTTTGATGCTCAAGCTGACGCATAGTGTCTTTGATTATAACTTCACAGCAGTTGTCGCTTCTCTGATCGATGTTACTTCGGAACTCTGTCAAAATATAACAAAAAGCGGCAAGTATTCCTAAGGCATCTCATGGGATTTGGAATACCCTTGAGATGGCTTAGGAACACCCTTTAGGAATGGAGATAAGGATAAGCACAAAAAGGAGAAGTGAATCAATACCTTCTAATTCTTTGTTGAGAAGTCTGGTTTGACTTGTTTAGGAACCGTGTGACAGAGTAATATCCTTTTCACATGAAGATACATCGTTGACTTTAGTCAGTTTTGGAACGGAAATTCATTGAAATCATTACCATCGATGAAAATAGGAGCTTGCCGGTACATTTTCCCACTAAGCCTCGGAAAATAATTAAAGTTTTTCAGACTCCTGCAGCAACTCAATTGACTTTAATATTGACAGGTCCTTATGAAAATCGAACCAGTACTATGATAGAGTAAAACTGCAATGTAGAAAGGAGGCAAACATCAAATTTAAAGGCTATGGAGTTAGATGTGTAAAATTCAATTGCAAATAACAACTTAAATTGGCAACAGCCGCTTTCCACTGTCCACTCACCAAAAAAAAAAAAAAAAAAAAAAATATAAGAAACTAATAAACCAAACAAGAAAATACCTAAAATCAATATTTGCCAATTCGAAACAAAAAAGCCATTTACTACGCAGCAAGGTGCTATACGAAAAAGGAACACCACATTTTCACAATCGATGTTTTGATATGAAACATCATTTCGCTTATCCTGCACTAAAGCAAAAGGCTCCTCCGGCTGGCAACATGTTTGAAAATCGAAATATATCAACACATTTCTTTTCCCAGCCGAATCTCATATATCTTAAACTGCTGAACAGCATTGTTTACAGTATTTTTCGATCCCTTGTCTATTGCTACTATCGAACTTTTTTTCACTTTAACATGCTTTCACAGTTTTCCTTTCTATATTTCCTCTGTCTTATAGGTTTTTCACAAAAAAAGAAGTGAAAAAAGAAGAATAATTTTCTATGGATCAGAAGGGCGAAGACATGGAGATGGAGTATGTATCCAGCAGAGCCAAAACAAAAAAAAATATTGTAAAAGATGTTAAAGCCGAAATAAATGCCAAATGTTGCAGAAAACTATAAAATTTATAGAACATCGGTGGGCGAGAAAATAATACGAAATTTCGTTAGGCGTTCAGGACGTTTCATTGCCTTGCGATGCACGAGTATGGAAGAAACATTTAGACCCTTGTATTCGATTCGCATTTTGTCGTTTATCCTTACTTAAAAGATACGTAGCTTAACGCACATTCTGTAGGCCGATAAATTTTTATCATGGCATAAATCATAAATGGTAATCCGATCTGTTTGTATACCATTTGTTAAGGACCTATTAAGAATCCTGTATAGCTGGCTGGTTAGGAGCCTGATGGCCTACCAAATGTTTAGCGTCGCTCCTACTCCTGCTGAGTGGAAGACGCCTATTGAATTTAAGCAGGTTGCTCCGAGCTTAAACTTTGTGTTAGGGTAGAGGAATGGGTGCAGGATATTGTGATTTCTTTTTTTCCTCCAAGCCAGACCCAAGAGATACTTTCGTAAATGTTAGCACCTGTAATAGCGACGAAGATTTCGTATAGAGAACGATATTATGTAGGCGAAAAGTTTAATTTATGCAGGAACAGTTTGATTCAAAATTCAGACGAAAAGGAAAACAAATATAAATAAGCTGCTAAGCAGGATTTTTTCAGTGGAATTTATACTTTGTACGATGTCTTTAGTTTGTTGGAATTTATCTTGGAATGTTTCAATTTATTTACTTTTCTCCATCTTGATACGACAAAGTTGAGAATGTTCCAGCATGGAAGCCCCCGGAATACTCCGCGCAAAAAACTTATGCTACAAGATAAAGAATTCGACATTGTGCAGAGATGAAAAAGAACAAAATTATAAAGTATTCAACCAAGGATTCCTCATCAAACTATCACCGAAGATAATACGTTTATAAGTGAAAGATCTATAACAAAAATCACCTACTTAAATTTCTAGCCCAATACAATATCTGCTGATTCCCACCATAAAAAAACACACTTTTATTGCGAAACATCCGAAAAGGATATGAATAAAGGATACCAGCTATTCACAACCAGCTCATATTCTTCATGCGTCCCCATCTGCAGGAAGCCGTAATTTTCCGATAAATAAATTTTTGTGCAACGTCTACACTTTCTTTTCATACTTGACCGGATTTTCTTCTAGTTCATTTTCCGTCCTGCGAGACCTTATGCCTTTTCCATAATGTTAGGAAACATTGCTAATCCTAGTGCAGGTTGTTTTGATATGGAATACGGTTTGCAAATTGTGGGGGTAGTGGGAGAGTGGTATATGCTCGCGGCAATGTTATGAATATTGACCACATTTCCTTAAACGCACATGTGGGCTCGATAATGCACACGTGCTACCAATTTATGTCGCTATTGTCATCTCCGGTTGCATGTATCCTTTCATTCCATTGTTTTTCTGTATGCCGTTGTTGAGGGATGACCGACGAGGTACATACATTTGAACCGGGTGGGGGTTTTTTTATTGAAGTTGCCCTGGATATCCTTTTGAACTGCAATCGTTTTTTTCCCCGAACAGGATGAAATTGTGAACGAATAGCTGAGGTTCCAGTTTGTTGGTGAAGCAGGAATGTTTGCCATGTAGTGTTGCCGATGATCCTTGAATAATAGATTTACACGTTGAATGATCTTCATTTCAAAGACTTTTCACATATGTACATTCTGCTTTGGATCTATAGATGACGCGTCTTCCGTATGAAGAAGCGGTTTGCCGTCTCTTCAAATGGGAGACCTGATAGATAGCTTTGAGAACTAGCGAAAAGATTAGGGCCCTTCCGAAACCGATGCGTCATCAGAGATCTGCTGGAATCATTTTAGAAATATAGCCAAGACACATTACACCGTATTGACTAGTTAGAGAAACCAAAGGCAGCAGCATCTCTCGTCCAGCAGTTATGTCTCCTCCTTCCCTGCTCATTCGTGCTGTGGAAAGAAGTTTTGTAACCCGCGCCTATCCTTAAAAGTAGGCCTAGCCCGAAGTAATGTGACACACGGTTTCAGCGCAGGTTATCCTGTTAAAAATTGAGATATTTAGTGGGTAGAGAAGTTGCTTCGCGCTGGAGTTTGGTTGCCAAATCATAAGGAACTTCGTGATCAAAACGAAACCTTCCAATCACCTTTAGGCCCCAGCGTAGCAATTCACGAGCGCTTACACTTTAGATAAACTTCCAAGTCTAACCGTATTTACCTAAAATCAATGAAATATTTGGATTGGTGCATCTTATCTCATTTTGCATAATGCAAGAATACCAGTTTCGAAGCATATGCCTCATAATCTAGTAACAACATAAATCTGCGAGTGGTTATGCCTTTTCTATCTCTGTCTGAGAGATTTTTATCACCAAATTTGTTGAGACTATAGTTAAGATCATTAAATCAACCGCAGGATTATAGAATATCAAGGCTAGGATATAATTCTGGGTACAGTCACTAGCGTATAGTCCCAGATAGAATTCTGGGTGCAGTCACAATTATTTTTAACCTAATTCGAACACCGAATTGGTATCAGGTCCAAAATAATTGCAAATTATTGTAAATATTAAAATCACCAGAATAAATTATGTATCTATATCGAAAATTCGTTAAATTTCGAAAGATGATCAGATATTACACTATATCTCTTTCAGTTATAAATGAGATAATAGCTTAACTCTTAACCAGCGCTGAAAGTCTCGAGAGAAATGGCAATGAATAAGTTACGAAATTCTCGTGTAGCAAACACCGCGAGCTTTGCAAGATAGAGAGCTTGTAGATGAAGCGTAAAAGTGGGAATGGATCGCAATGGCTGTCCTTTTGAGTCCAATTGTATGTAAGAATATTATTTCTGGTGTAATACACAGCATGCGCGATTCATCGTGTATGAATACAAAATTTAGGATAATGTTCATCTGCATTTCTCTACTACGTTGTTTTCAGTTTCTATCTCATACGTCGAATTAGAGTCAAATACCGTTAGATTGGGATTTGGTTTGAAGTGTTCTTTCTTGTTAGTGGTTATGCCACAAACCAAAACAACTCCTGGATTAAGTAATGAAACTTTAATGAAAAGAATAGCTAGCTCGATCATGCTTGTTTTTGTTACACTCTTCCTGTGGGTTGCAATCGAATATAAATCGCGATTTAAATAAAATGATATTTTTGAACAACATAAAACGTCAAAGTTTCACATCATTTTTGAATGATCTTACGCAAGATTTAAGCATAATTCACCTTTGGTGTTGGGCTTCTGGATTTCGTCTATGTGGAAAATTGAGGACATACCTCTAAACAACACCTGAATGAAGTTTTCTAGGTTTCTCTGCTTCTTCACTTCTTTACTGTTCCCTACTTCAGAAAGCGAGGTTGATGGAAGTAATAAAGAAACATGGATAATAAAGAAAAGCTGGATAATTTTTTATTGAAGTTAACCCAGTTTATTTGACGTGAGCTGACTTTATACAAGTGGGTGAGGGCTGTATTGTCTCCGTCTAATAGTTGGTATCAGATGTGCCTTCTGAACTACCCAAGCAATAAAGAGAGCTAACTTCTAGATGAAAACTGATGGGCAATTGTCGTCTCTGGCTGAAAAATGCACAGTCATGTATTCACAGAGCAATTGCATCCTTATTCGCAGGCAAAGACTTAATTTTTCACCATTTGATTGTCAGCGTTTAGAATTCTGGTTTTTCGAATCGCTTCTAAGGAAAAATATGTCCTCATCCTAGTACGAACCAATCTCAATATTTTCAAGTCATTTCGGAGTCAAAATTTTCAATTTTTTTCACACAATAATTTGTACATGATTTGTCAAAAATTTTGTATCTTGTCTTGTTTTGTTTTTTTTTTTTATTAAAAGGACACGTCCTTCTTGACATCACGAGCACTCTTTTTCGCCTCTGATATTTGGAAACTAACAGAGTATGTGCAGGTCCTGCGCGGAATAAAAGTCCAAACAAACACTTGACCCCATGTTGAGTAGTGGTAACATATGGCGGTGTGAAATATATCTAGAGCATTCCGCGCCCGAGACATTATCCCTATAATTTATCCAAAGAGCAATTGCATTCTCGTTAACATAAACTTGGCAACACCAACACCGACCCATCAATGGGAAAGTGGACAAGTACAAAAGTAGAAGTTGACCGATGTCTGGCGAAATGCTTAGTCCTAGGCTCGGTGCCATTTGGTGTAAATACATGGTTTTGCGGCGACTTCATCCTTTCCACGTTTTGCATATTTGACTATCCACGATGAATGTTTCTGTATCAAAACAAATCCTTACTGTTTGTATGCGAAGCTTTGGCTCGCCATATTTAGGCTGTAGACTCGGGCAATATCTTTTTGGTCTTTTGTTTTAAAATTTATTACACCGAAAAAGACTTCATGCCTTCGAATGCTACTTTGGCACGCTATATCTACGCTTCCTATATATATATCAGCGTAATGGCTGAAGGATAAACCAGAATACGTCAGACTCGGACGATGGGCATGGATATTGTGGGCTTCGAAACAATGACGAGGATAACCACTCCTTTAATACAGCACGAACAACGAACAGATAGAAAGGAGCGCTGACGAAATTGTTTTAAGTTTATTTTTCTTGAAAAGCAAAACGTTGCAAGTGTTGTTCATGTCAGGATGTTAAATGGTCGAGGATAAATTATAATTTTTGCTCGCCTTCCATCGTGATCCGGACATAGGTTTTGAGTTGACTGTGGATAGATTATGTGCTTAATAAACTTCGCATGGAAGAGAAGCGCTTCGAAAATTCCAGCTAAATCGTAAAGGATAACGCAAAAGTGAGCGGCGAAGAGGGCGTGGAAGAAGCCTAGGTTTGAAATTTGTGTACAAGCAACATATCGCTCATGTTGAGCTCGTGTAATTAATTTTAAGGCTTTGTTTGATTTGAGGACATTATTCATAGGAGCAATGGCAGCATCTACAAGGGTTGCACATGAGTAATCATAATCCAGAAAATTAATCCACGAAGCGATGTAGGGAATTAGAATTTTGTCTTGGTAACGATGTTTAGCTTCTGATAATGATGCCGAATCGATTATAATGATTTTAGTCCCATAAATCAGTGCTCTGCGCTAAACCCTTCCATCACGGCTGCCAGTTGTAGATTCCCGTGCAAATTCTCTCGTTTTTTACTCAGAATCCTGGGGATGTGGCCCAACACATGTGGCTGTCGATTAGTTTCAACCACACCTTCTCCAATGCTTCTAACAACGCGCTAACTATCCAACAAATAGTTTTATCTGTTCATTGTACATTAAACAAAAATATAATAAAATTCAATTAGTCCTTTATCTGCAAGTGACCGAACAATTAATTCATCAGCTTTTGTGATAAATTGGTGCAATATTCGCTGAAAGGGATTTATCCATTACATGCAAAGTTTTATTTGCAGACAGTTGCAACGTTAAAAAAGCAATCGATGCAGTCAGCTTACGAAGGATTAACCACGAAATATTTGAAGCTTGCATGCGAAACCACAATCGGCCACACAAAAGGGTGATCCCAAAGTGGGAATACCTGGGAAACGATAAAAGCATTTAGTGGTCAACTCAATAAACTGTCATAGAAATAAACTCAGTATAAAGTCCATAAAACTGTCACCAACAAGGATATTGTATAATGATAGAGACGTCACTGAAAATTGTTTCGTGCTATTGTTGTTTAGATGCATGCGAATCAAAAATGCTTGCGGGTGATTCGTGAACATCGTTGCATCCACAAAGACACCAACAACGAAAACATAAAAATATCAAGAGGTTTCTATTAAAAACTCGAATCCTGCTAGGAAAGTCAGGTGAAGACAAGTTGTGCTTTTGACGGGGGACTTTATGGAATTTTGAAAATAAGTTAACATAGAAAGTAAAACTCTTCTTGATTTTGATGAAATGATTAAATTCACAAATTACACTTTGACAAAATTACCTCGCTATCCTCTTCGTGTCGCCTACATTGTATCGGGTCTCGTTTTACAACATCTTTCACAATATATTGCACTAGTACAATATAATTAAATAATGTAGAAACTCCAGAATAAGAGATCATTAACTCAATTCAAGTCCCATCATCATGAACATTGACATATTACTTTGCATAGTACAAAGGAAACTTAATGTCACTGCGTCCTTCCGTATTCCGTACCCCAAACATTTAAGGATATTTTACTCGGCTATATAATAAAACACTTAAAGCAAACAACAGTAGATAATTATGTAGGCTAGGCAGAGCCCCTTCTGCGTAAATCAACGTTCATCTATCAACTCATCCCGTTGTGTAAGGAATAAGGACTAAAGGAGGGGGAGTTTATGTATAAATATCTGTAAAAGTATTCATGTTCACTTTAAATTTTCAAGATTCTTGTCTTGACTTTGTTTTGTGCTTATCATTCGTTTGACAGCAATTTTTGACATCATCGCAATTTATTACATCTTTTGTTGAAACATGAAATGAAAATGTGGGGCAAAAGAGCTTTCACTAATCAAATTTTCTGATTGCTCGCTGTCGTAAAGTGAATGAATATAGAACTGAAAATTAGGTTATGGGAGCATTAAACGAAAAAAAACACGAAAACTCAAAGTGCTACTTATTGCTTATTTTGAGTGCCCAAAGAATTGAAATAAGATAAAAAATTTTGAAGGGAATGGATCTCGTCAAAGTTAAGTAATATCTTCTCCTTTATTTTTTGAATTTATTTACAAGGACGTGGTGAAATAACACCACGATTAGAAAATTAAAAGGAAATATTCTAAGAAGTACTAAAATTTAAAAATGTTTAATCAGACATTATTTTTAACTTCCTTCTACGCTGTCATAAAGGACCTTGGGTGTCTTAAACATTAATTGTTAATTATTTGAAGTGAACTTATGTTATCGATAAAAATAATAACTTTAGTTTGTTGAAAGCGAGATACTCCGAGTACTATCGTTCCATGATTTCAAAACAGTCAAATCAGCTTTTTTCAAAATTTTTTAATAAAACTTCGCACACCGCCAAATTTCAGATTTCAATATAAAATATAAAAAATTTTTTATTCTATTCTAAATAGCTCGCAACCTTTCCCTTCTCTTTTTGAATGTTATTGTTTTGTGACCGAAAAATTTTGCGAGCCACTGTAGTCAGCATGTGACATTTGCTTTCATATTGTTTGGTAAGAAGTCTTCAACAATGAAGTGCTCCAGCTGAAGTCCTGAATATAAGCTCTCGAACCACCTTCAACTCCTTGACTGCATGCAGCCGAAACGCGTCCTCGACAACAACAGGAAAGCAAGGTCCGGCGGACGAAATAAACTATAGAAAAATTGGCCTGCAGGAACAAAAAACGTATTCCAACTATTTCATTCTTTGAATATGAATTCTCCCTTGACTCTTATACATTTTTCATATCTACCGAATAATTTGCAAATACCGTCGAAAAAAAATTATTTGCCTTGGTTGCCAAAATAGACCGTGATAGCCAACTTGACTTCATAATCACCGCTTCCTTATTTCGCAGCTCTTAGTACATTTATGGACATAAATAAAAGTTGCTCAGGTCTACTTCTAGGAGTAAATGCCAGTATCATGGAAAAGAAGCCGTCGCAAAATGGCTTTCGTTATCGAGCAAGAGGAAGACAATTTTGCTGAAATCAACTCTTCTTTGATCCTTGAAAGGTTCTTTAAATGATGTTGCAAAGAGGCTTAGCATACTCCTTAAGCATGCTCTGAAGCTTACCTTACTCCTGCTATCGTGACACTCGTCATTATATAATAAAAGAGCAAACAAACAAAACTACCGACCAATGGTTGAGAATGTTCATTTAATTAACAAACATCCTACATGGCAAAAATTTTTTGTCCTCATTGGAAATTTGTTTAAATTTTAAATTTATTTAGTCTATTTGTTTGTATTCGATCATGGTGTGTTTTCGAGTAATTCATTAAACCTTTTAATTCAGAGACCCTATTCAGTTTTCAATTTGGAGCCAAAACCATTTTTTCAGGCTCTACTCAAAAATAATTCTGTTAAATCATCACCAGTAAGGTCATTATAGATGTATCTTTACATGTCATAAATTTCCAGGAGAATTCTGGCTGGTGAGCATGCATCACATTATTTCGGGCAAGGCCTTGTGTTCCAGAATATCTGATGCAAATAGTTCGAAATTACCTGTAGGATCGCAGCCTGATCTACAACACGGTACAAGATCTTTGGAGGATGTTAGTCACGTCAGGTCTGGCCCAAGGCTCCATCCTCAGTCCGGACTTGTGGAACGTTTCCTTCGACGGACTGCTCAGACTTGAACTACCGGAAGAGTCGCGATTGATCGGGTATGCAGATAAAGTTGCCGCACTAGTGGCAGGGCGCAAAGTCGATCAAGCGCATTCAAGGCTAAATTTACTAATTCGTCGGGTAGGGACCTGGATGAACACTTACGGGCTTAGCCTAGCGTTAGAGAAAACCGAAGTGGTCATCCTGACCAAGAAGAGGATCCCCAGAGTAAGATTCCGAGTCGGGAACACATTAGTAGAGTCGAAACTATCAGTTAAGTATCTGGGCTTGCTGATAGACTCTAAACTGAGTTTCTCGGAGCAAATCAAGGCAAAGACAAACAAAGCCACATCAGGGGTCTCGGCAATAAGTCGACTAATGGCCAATCATGGGGGACCAAGTCCAAAAATAGGTGACAGCTGATGAGTGGTGTGCAATCTACGCTTCTATATGGACCAGAGATATGGAGTGAAGCTCTCAACAAGTAACTGCACTGGAAACGGCTGGTACGGGTATAGGGATGAGGAGCACTGCGGATTGCATCAACATACCGCACAGTCTCCGAGTCAGCGGTGTTGGTAATAGCAGGGGTGATACCCATCGCTCTCTTTGCTAGAGAGCGTAAAATAATCTATCTCCGAAAGCACGGGGGTAATAAAGAAAAAGTTGCTCGCGATGAAAGACGATGCACTCTCGACGAATGGCAACAATCTTGGGCAAGTGAGATAATAGGAAGATGGACTACCCGGCTCATCAACGATTTGAGATCGTGGCTTAATCGAACGAATGGTGAGACTGATTTCTACCTGACCCAGCTACTGAGCAGACACGATTGTTTTCAGTCTTACCTGCACAAGATAGCTAAATCACGGTCTCCAGATTGCATATTCTGCATTGGTGCGAAGAGTGACGCCTGTCATACTTTCTTTTTATGCAAAAGATGGGACAAACGCGCGGTGATCTTGCCGAAAAAGTAGGAGAGCTCAATTCGGATAGCCTAATCGAAGAGATGCTGAAATCAGTTGACAAATGGAATCAAGTGACACAATACGCTCGGGAAATTTTAGCTATGCAAAAAGGCATACTTGATTGGCTGGAGGCGTCGAGGGTGGAGGGTTGTCTTTTTTAGCAATCCTCCTCCTCTTTTGCTCCCCGCTGGAGAAAGAATCCCTGTAACCCAAAGGCGCCATAAAGACGTTAAAGTTGGAGGCCTAGCCCGAATTAATGTGTCAAACGGTTCCAGTCTAGGCGATCCGGTTGACAGGAGAGGTGTTTAGTCCGTAGTCGTCCGTTTGGCCACTGGGATCCTAAAATTCAGGGTGTAAATAGCGTTCACATCCCTACCCAAAAAAGGCCTTGTGTTCCAAGATTTGCAATCGCTTTCAAATTACGATACCCTCTGTGTCTCTGAAGGCTTCCTCTAAATCGAACAACTTATAGGTCAATCAGCAGTTTTACATATTTTGAAAGGAATCAAAAAACGATTAAAATTTAAAATAGTCAAATAATTCCTGAAAAGTAGATCTTTGCAATTACCACAAGGTTTTTTGTTCCCTTCTTCTTCATTTCGAAAACTGGAGAGATCTTTTCTGATCCTACGGACAAACTTGTCTAGTTGTGACCAAAAAATCAAAGAAATCATGGTTTTTGAGATTTGGGAACTATTTTCTCTAATGCTTGCCTTGCGCACTGAATTTCATGATGATACTATCGTTTTCGACTCATTAAGTATTTTCTTTGATAAGAAAATATTTTAGACACAACTTCTATCGCCTACTTAAAAATTCCAAAGAGAGAGAGAGAAAGATACCTCATTTTCTTTTAAGCGCTGAAACATCAAACAAATGTATACATCCATGTGAACTTCCCTCAAACAAATGAATAAAAGAATTCAGCAGTAGGTTGACTCCACTCGGGATTTCTCCGGTAGGACTTGTTTGAAGAGAATTGCAAAACTAACTCTAAAAAGGCCCATTTTTGGTTTAGGCCTAAGCAATGATGCTTTGAAAACGCGTATCCATGGCTTGCTTTTATGAGACTTACTTAAGACTTAAGATAAAGGGACAAAAGTTGTTTATGCCCTGAGCCGCAGATTCTTGAATGCGGATCGCTTCTGGTATACCTACTAAAATCTCTCCTGTCAGCCTGAGGTTCTAGCCTGAAATCATTTGACTCATTGCTTCGGGCTAGACGTCACGTTTCAATGACTTCAGGTGCTTTCGGAATTCAAGACACTGAAGGCTTCTTTTGAATCGTACACAGAAGAGATGAAACAGACAGATTCAAAAATACCGGAAAACATTTAATACTCTAACGGTCAGAAAGGGAAACAAGTGATATTTGCGTATGTTCAAGGGGCTGCAATCACCACGGACTGAGATCCAACCCCTTATGAATACCACTGCAGGGTATAATAAAAAATGTTCGGAACGCGTTGCCCAAAAAAGCCACCAAACGCGTCGAGGAAGGTTGTTTATTTTTACGATAATATTCATCAAGAGGTTTTATTCAGAGCTATAACATTTTAAAACAAATTAAAATACAGATGAATGGCATTGATTGCCATGAATTCATGAAAAAATAATTCTTCACGAATTTTATTTGAATAGGATTCCGGGCATATGAGCCCCACAAATGGCGCCGAGGAAGTACCAACAATAGTTCCAACTTTCACCAAACTAATAATAAGAGCTGTATCTCGCCAATAACGCGCCGTACTATGTCTTCCAAATGGTCAAGCGTCTCAGATTTCTCGACGTAGACGAGTGATAAAACCCAGACCAAACCAAGAACAAGAAATTAACCACCAACTAGAACAAGAAAATGTCCAGCGGCAGGTCACAGATCACAAGATCTTACAGGACAGTGTACAGGTCCAGAATGAGAAATTATCCACATTATAAAAGTCGATTGGTCCACGTTGTTGTCATCCTGTTGAAACCAAACTGTTGTCTCCTGTATTACGGTCAGACAATTCTGGAACGAGAAAGTCATTGATCAGGACTGTAGTGGTCACCATTGACTATACTGTCATTGCAAGCAGAATTTTTAAAGACTTATAGATCAATAATTTCCGCGGCACATAAAACACACCAAATAGTAACTTTCTTCGGAAATAATGGCGTTTGGACAATTACCTGTGGTATTATTTCACTCGAAACAATGTAGTTTTGCTTATTGACGTAGCCAGTCACTCAGAAATGAGCCTCATCGGCCAACAAAATTTTCTTATAAAATTCGAGATTTGCAGCAATTAGACGGGCCAAGGCCTAGACGGAATCGATGCCATGCCCGGTGGTTATCGTCTTCAATTTGAACACGAGTTAAATTTTGTAAAAACGCAAATCCTAATCTTTCCGCAAAACCTTACGTATTGTAGATCAGCTCAGGTTTCATTGTAGAGGACAATGTTGACTGAACTCACTCACGTCTTCGTTGATACTGCATTCTACAATTGCTATTATTTCAATATCACGCACTTTATAACGTCTGGATTAATGTATGGGAACGATCCGATGTAATGATGGACTATAATGAATTAACGAATTCGGAATTCGACATGAGTTTCTCTATCTGAACCGTTTTTTTTTTTGAAACAACTCTGCAGAATTTGCAGAAGCTCCTCAGGGCATCAACTTATGCATAATAAAATGGAAAACTAAACAAACCATAAAACGCATGACAGCTGTCACACAAAATGTAGCATTGAAAAGTGTGGCCAAATTAAAGTCCGATCATTGAACCTTTCGAAAACCATTGAACCTTCTGGAACTGAGCTATTTTGATTAGAATCTCTTACCAAAGCTCAGACAGCTATTTCAGGCAAAGGGACAAAACCTCGAGAGGATTTTCAACAAAATTCCGTTGAACAAATTCCGTTCCCCCTCCTTCAAAGTAAGTACAAACAACACTTTGCAAATATAAATCGCGCATTGCTTATACTATCTCTTTCTGGCAGAAGTTCACTGTAAGTTGTCTTGCTGTTTGTATGCATGCTTGATCTAGGTTGCGCTTTTCTGATGCAAAGCAAATTCAAAAAGGAGTGACTTGACAGGTGTTTGATTATACAGAGATTCAGAGTAATATACAGCCACTTTCGCGACTTTGGCAAGCATGTATTGGTAAAGAGTATTGTTTGGAAGGTCTTGAACTTTGGGACAGTCCTTTTATGACTTAGTAGTCACTGAATTTGGATGTAGTATTTCATGAGTAGCTTGAAAATATTCGGAAGTCTTTTGTGCTATCACAAACCATTTTCATATAAAATTGGTACATGTAATTGATTTACACCAAGGACCCACCACATCAAGCAACAAGGACTCAAAAAACGTAATTCATGGTATAATTTTAGCGATTCCCATTACAGACGCAACGTTGGTTAGTAATGCAGATATTCTAATAAACATTTCGGACAGACATCCCAGTCGTTGCGATTTATTCAACAGCACGAACTGGCTAAGTGATGTTGACAACCTACTATGAATGTATTTCGAATATGAACATGAAATCCCTTGGTGCCCAGCCCTGGCTTTGTTCAATATACAACTATTTTACCGAAATTATATTCGTAACACATCGTTCACCCCTTTTTCCTAATTCAAGTCATTCCGTTTAACCTGATTCCTTCAAACTCCATTAAACGCTTTGCCGCATAATTGAATGTTAAAAATTCTAATCGCGTACTCGTTGGGGGGTTGATGGTCCTTCTTGCCGTCGTCGGCTAGAACATTGGCAATGCAAACAGCTTTAACCTTCTTAGTCCCTTGTCTACCGTCACAATTCCCTCAGCACTTGTTTAATGAGCAATTTCGCTGTCATGCCCGGACCAATTTCATAAATACCATGCCGGGCCATTTAATGTTTAACTTAAATTGACCTCTTCACATGGTCATGGTTTCTCCGTGAATTCATTCGCAAGCCTCCGCAAGTGCGGTCCAACAGGATTGTCGAGCTGGGCGAACAATGAACTATGGAACTTTGAATGCTGTCAAATTGCTCGACCACGTGGTGGAAGGATATCCCAAACCAATTGCATGTCTATTCGTTGAATTGCTTCAATGAACGCCAATTCAACGAACAACAAGAAGGATAATGAAGGGAGCGCTCAGCTGCCATCCAAGCTCAAATCAAATTTCCTACCGCGGTAATTACCCAACAGTCATCGAAGAACAAAACTACCCTTTGCACGGATATTATTTCGCTCGATATGGCAAAAGTTGGTAGGGATTTCGAGTGCATGAGTTCGTCATGTCAAATGGTAATGACAATAATTGCATTAGCGTTATGAAAATATTCTGAAGTTGTCATCTTCCCGAGTTGCCGTGGGCATGAAAGTTCCTTGGGAATGCAGAGGAACGAGTCCTTGATGGGGCATGTCTTGGCGCTCTGGTACTCGCAACTACGATGAGCAAAGTAATTACTTAAATAATTCTTCGTCTCTAGAAAAATATCTTAAGAATTTGGATAGATTTCTTTTTCTAACACGAGTCCTTACACTAAATAATGTCAAAAAGTTCCGCTTGGTAGCCCTCTCAATTTAGTTTTATCAGACCAATCACCCTCTTAAGCATTCATATGCTAACGCAATTGAGGTACTCCTTGAAGGAAATTGAATTTAATCATGTGAAGAAATCGAAAGCCTATTAATTTTACAGCACGATTATTTTTCAATCATGGAATTTCGAATAAGCCTTCGAATCAGCATCCGTCAAATTGCTTCGAATTCTTATTAGCTTAAGGGTATTTACGACTTACAGTATATGGAAATGAGAGAATGAATGGTGTTTGTATATTCCGTTGTGTCTTAACTTTTAATGAGACAAAATTCAGGATTGAAATCAACTTTCATTTAAGTCTTGAGCAAAAGCAAAAAAAGACACTCTGCAATATATCCTCGATCACATATTTACAGCATCCTAGGAATTAAATTCTGAATATGGTCGTAAATGAAGTGTGAATTTGAATTATTTTTGACAAAGGAAATAACGTGATGTCAAAAACCCTTTTCTGCAATATTGAGCGTGGTTTTCACATTTAATCGATAAGGACATTGTTTAGAAGTTGTTCCGAAGATCACCAAAAATACGATTTTGAATAAGTTTTGACAAAGGAAATATCGTGGTGTCAAAAACCCTTTTCTGCAATATTGAGCGGAGTTTTCACATTCAATCGATAAGGACATTGTTTAGAAGTTGTTCCGAAGATCACCAAAAATACGAATTTGAATGTTTTGACAAAGGAAATATCGTGATGTCAAAAACCTTATTCGGCAATATTGAGCGAGGTTTTTGTGTTCAATCGATAAGGACATTATTTAGAAATTGGTCCGAAGATAACCAAAAATTCAAGGTCCAAGAAATCGCAGCGAAATCGCATCTTCATTAAGTTGGTTCAGACACGGTTACCTGATTTGCGACGTGTTTTTGGACCGTGGTATTAAGTCCGTAGCAGCCGTCGTGACAAAGTTGTCAGATTGACACAATAACTTTGTTAAGACCGTAACTGATGGATACATCTACGTTGTGGAGACGAGAAGCAGTCCATTCGATTTGAAAATCATGTCAATGCCTTCCTTCTAAGCCATATCAAGGACTACAAAACCAAAAACAAGTAATAACTGAGAAACAGAAATAATTAAGACGGTATTGAGAAATGAGAGAGCGTGAGATAAAAAGAGAGAGAGAGAGAATTAAAGAAATAGATATATTTATGAAATGTCAAATCCACGTTAATACGACAAAAGCGAAGCTGCGTATAAAGAAGTCTACAATGAGGCCTATGGATGCGAAGTATGAACCCTTCGGCATACACCAAAACATGCTAAACGTCTTATGAAGAAGGGTCGCCAGTAAAAACTTCGGAGCGAAAAAAAAACATGGAGGCAAATGTCAAATAAGAGAGAACATTGCTACAGAAACTTTGAAAGACAGTATGTCGCGGATTGGTGGAGGAAACAAACTCGTAAACTGTTCAAAAGAGAAACGTCGAAAGCGAGAAGTGGCTCCTATTGACGAATATAGTGTGAACTTGTGAGGATTTTGATAATGGAGGACGTGATGAGACATAAAGAAAGTTGGTATCAACATACTTAAGGCTAGTGCCTGAGATGGTCCAAGGAGTCTTGAGATAAAAACAAAGACTGCCTTGATTTCCTCAAAAATTGATCTAAGTTTTAAAAAAATGAAAATTTGAAACAATTCACTTGAGTTTCTATAAAACTTAAGCTCTACGTATTTCAAACTTCGGAATTACATTAAAAAGTAAAATTCAATTAAGACGTTCGTTATTTACATCATTCCATTGCGGTCGTTAGTAGACAGTAGTCTCTTTTTTATATTTTTTGGTTCGGTAGATCTATTTGCATCCTTTTGATGTCCCGTTTATTTGTTTTGTGGATTGAAAGCGTCCTGTTGTTATTTTCTCATAAAAGTTGGCAGCGGAACTTGAGGCTGAAGATACCTTAAGACCGTCTCATTTCAAGAAAATGGTACACGATACGATGATCTAATCCGTACCATGCCTCATTTCCCCCTCTTGATAATTTTTATAAAGGTATGACAAAGTATGAACCTATGACAGCTTCGTGACCTGAAACTCTGGCCCCAGAAACACAAATTCAAATATCCCTGTAACTACTGGGACTCAGAGAACCCGGCCTGTGTTTTGAAGTAGGTTTAATTTTTGCTACACCGTCCTGTTTCTATTTCAGCTTATTTCAGCTTCCTCCCTATTTCAGCTTAAACGTTTTGTATCATCTTTCTTGTACTCCTTGGTTTTTGGGTCAAAACCGGTTCCGGGTATTGCCTGCCAGCTCATTGATTCAGCCGTTGAATTTCTGTATCCTGCTGTATTTGCCCTTGAGGGGTTTTAGGTAGGTGAGTTGTCAGTGTCTGTCTCATTGCTAATGACCATGTCTTCGGGATCCACTGTCAAATATATCCTGATAGAAATGAAAAAAAAAACGCCAGTTGATCTGATCGTGTTGATGACTTGTTAAGTTCAATGCTGAAATCTGCGTCAAATTTTCATATGCCTTTGATTGACGAAACCATTGTTATTTTCTCTCTGGAAATTGAATGATTTTCTAGGATTAAAAATTCTGTTAGTTTTTGAATGAAGTTTCGTTTATTGTTTTCTTTCTGGAATTCTTGCTTCCTGTATAGGCGTTGATGAATGTGTAGCTTGGTTTTTCAGACCCAGACCGTGCAGCAATGAGGATAAATTTAACTTATCTGATACACTCGGAACTGAACTTTTGCGATGAGATTCTTGGTCTGTCCTAAATTGCGTCTAAAGTGAAGTCCTGAATCGTTCATTATACTGCTCAAACTTCGTGACTGCATACCCAGTTTATAATTCAAAACGAGCTAAATCCTCTCAAAACTAAGTATCGCTGTTTTTTCTGATCGTTCTGATAACATTTTCAGCATCATTCTTGAGTTTTTTATTCGAGTTGATTGATTGATTGGGGTATCTATCTGATATTGTGTAATCCAGTATGTGTCTGGTTATTCATCACCATCTTTTTCGGAAGATATGTAGTGACAGCTTCCGGTGAATCATATAACTATAGGATCTTACCTTGTGCTGGTAGTAATAATTTGACGGGTCGGGAAGTACCCTTCTAGTGTTCCTTAGTTTTCTGTAAAATTCTAGTCAACCAAATGGCCAAGACTGGAAGTTTTGCTTCCTCTTCTGTCTCTCATGTGAAGTTGATGTCCGCATGAACTTTATTTAAGGCGTCTAGGGGCTCTGTCTACGCTTCAGTAATGCCCAGGTGATTTTGAAATTCGGGCTGATTGTTTTTGACTCCGAGTCAAAAATTGCCAAAATTTAATGGTTAAAAATTTTTACCCCTTATTTATGGTCAAATATTTAATTTTGAGCAACGGAGGTTTGACCAGAAATGCATATTATGGTTGTTTGAAGAAATCCTCAGCGAAACTGGTTCACTTCTATACAAAATTTACGAAGCTTAATATGCTTTTTAGGTTTTTCTTTTCATTTTGAATCTGTAAGTGGTTGCAGTCAAGGTTTTATAGGATGGTTGTTTTGTCCATTTAGATGCCAGGAATTATTGCATATATTGAGATTATATGACAAATATTGAGATTATGATAATTGTCTGCAAATTTTCTGATTGTTTGAAGACCCTTGGGAATTCCAAATTTTTGGCTTAATTTTTGACATACTCTATTACTGTTTTCTCGTCACTGTTTTCTTATCAGAATGCATATATTTAATTTGAATTATTTCTAAATATTTCACTAAAGGATATATTGTGAAAATTCACTAGTTTGTAGGCTTGGTGGAGAAGATCCTTAAGCCGTAAAAGTTTCGATGTTGAAATGTCTAGCATGTTGTCCCAATTGACACTATTGAACCTTTTTAGTTGTGTTATGTATCCTTTTATAAGGTGCGGCAGGGAATCTTCTTTAGATTTTAGGTAGGGATCGCCTATGATTTGAGAAATCCTTATATCTCGTTGGTAATAGGTCAGAATTTTTCGGTATGTTGCTCCGTTTGTCGGGCTTGCTTTCATTCATAGTGGGGTTTGATTTCTCTCATTCATTGTATGGTTTCATTTCATTCATTTGACATGGATCCCTTTCTTAATTTTTCTGTATAATTTTTTTGACTTTCCTTCTTATTCTAGGGTCAGTCTTTTTTATAGGGAATAATCAATGCCGTCTTTTTACTGGCTTTGATATGCAGGAACCGTCCGAGTTTCTAGTTCCTTTGTAGTTGCTTCATTTACTTTCTCTCCTGCGTTCATAGTTCTGTGGTTAGCCGAAGCTTATTTTCCCCATGTTATCTATTATAGTAACCCTGCCTTATCCTGTTAACTTCACTGTGTTGCTCTGCGACTGTGCTCAATCTTCACAAATATATAATAATAAGAAAGTTCCATAACGAATAATTGACCATAGCCTGGACATAACGAACTATTATATGAATTTCATTCCTTGTTGAATAGAGTCATTCGCGGTTCCGAAAAGTTTTGTGGTGTTTTTTTTTACATCGGCGTCGATTTTCTAGGTATTACGAGGACTTTTGCTCGTTTCTTGTCGTCAGTTTCTGAATTTCTTTGAAGATTCCAAGCTCGGGTTCACTCCGATTCCTTCAGTCATTTTTGTAGACATGGGACACATTGGTATTTTTACACTCATCAAAAATGAGTTTTGACAAAACATTCTGCAAACTTCTCCGGTTGTTAATTTTTGACCATAAGGATCATTAGGCTATGAGTTTTAAAGTCCCTTTTATACAGATTTTGTCATGTTAAAGCAATTGGCATCCTTATGCTCATGCAATGCCGTCTTTGTGTGCTGCGATGATTTGTGACTGTTAATAAAGGTCTTTCTAAATAAAAGGACTACTTTTCGACTTTTAGATAATAGGGCTACCTTTTCTCAATGCTTGATATTTCTTTGGTTCTGGCGTGGGCTTGGTTGTCATCTTTAATCCAGATACGTTTGAAACAACTTTTCAGTGGAATGGTTTTAATCGATCAAACAGTTAACAACCTGGTAATTGTTGATCAGGGGTATGTGGGGATGGTCATAATGCGCCTCACTGGCTAAAGTTACTACAGATGAACGAGTAAGTAGAAGAAAATCAACTTAGTTTTAACGAGATGTCCTTTCCGTTGCAAAGAATGTTGAAAAAATTGATTATTCTCGGTCGCCAAAGCAACCAACTGAGGACTTTAATAGGATCAAACAAGAACGCAATTGAAGAAATGGCTATGTCTAGAGTATATAAAATCTCTTTTTTCATCGGGCAAACTAGGAAATAGGAGTGTGGTAACAAACCTTCAAGAGCTTTTCAGGTACAAAGAACTTATATAATGAAAAAAACACAAAAAACTGAGAATAATAGTAAATAATGATGAGATGAGATCATAATCATCATCAGTAATAATAGGGCATAAAAAGGACCCCAAACCAGCATTAAAAGACTCCTACCTGCTTATGTGAAAGACCCACCTATTAATAAGGGTCTTACTACCGTCAAATTCGGAAACAATCCAGACACAGCAGTTGGCACACTGCCAAAATACGTATGTGAATGATACAAGGAAGCAGTCAGGATACGATAGAATTTCGTTCGGAGAACGAAAGAAGAGAACATTGCGGTCCCTGACAGACAAAACATGAAGTCAAGTGAGAAAAGGGTTCCTTCAATAATCATCTATTATACATGTGAAGACTAAACATAGCTAAATGTAATGAGATTTGCAAATCATAGCAGGCTCATTTGTTGTTAATGAACGAGGCAATACCCTTCTCTGACCATGTTAAGCGTATAGCGTTTGGATGAAAAACGGATTGCCAAAAAGGTATTCGTTGAGGGAACTGAAGGGTGGAGACCAGTGGAAAAACCAAGAGAACGCTGGTCTGCATCTGTTACCGAGGATAGTTCATCGCAGCTCGGATATCGGTATTGGAGGACGCGGCCAAGGGATTGAGACAGTTGGATACCATTGCTGCAGAAAGCCAAAGTCCAAGAGGGCCTGTGGTGCTACGAAGGCGAAGACGAAGAATATTCCTTGTTTTAATCATGAGCAAATATACTGTAGTGATTGAAGGACATTTTTCCAGCAGTGAAGACATCAATTTTTCTGAAAAAAGACATTAGTTTCGAGAAATTCATCGGCTGATATGGATAAGTGTACCTTTCTAAATATCAAAGCTTGGTTCGGGAAACGGCACATCGGTCAAAGAGTATAAAAAGGATACGAATACGATACGAAATTTAAAACTTGAAAAAATTGCAGAATCAAATAGACATAAATATTTTTCATTATATATTACACAGTAAAATATGAAGTATTAATAAAAGGAGGGCGAACAAAACGGAATGCCACCATTTCTTTAATAAAGTCAAAGCATTCTTTCATAAGTTCCTCAACTTGATTCCTTCTTCTTCGACTGACTTGCAATTCAAGTTTGGACGCAATAATTCTTTTAAATGAATGCTCGATAGCGCAAAGGATATTCATGATATCTCATAATTTCGCCCAATTCCCTTCGTGTTTAGTACCAATGAATAGATAAGATAGCGTTGGTAGATTTCAAGCAAATCATTCATACAATCCCAAATTTACTACATCCTCATCGCTTCTGCCTATTGTGAAAACTCCTTAAATATTCCAAATCTCAGTCTCTCTATCATTTTTATCAAAACTTACACTTAGGCACTTGCAAACTTGACTGTAAATTAGCCCCAGCGCGAAGAAGGAAGTGACTTAGTATCCGTGGCTGTATCTACCATCCGTTTTCATTTCTAGTACCACCGACTTAATGCTTCTGACCCAACCACTCATCGTCCCTTCTTATAAATGAGCTACTTACAGCGAACAGCACATTTTTCACGGAGAATTACTTATCTCTTCGTCATATGAAAAATTCTCCTTTCCTGGCGTCATCCTAAGACACCATTATCGGATACGAAATGTTACTTTTTCAACCGGAGGTTATCTAGGAAGCCCTAAATAAATGTAAAATTATCTTTTATGCTCTTAAAACATTTGAGAAACGGCTCAGCGTGTTGTTGGAGGACAAAACTCCAAGAAGGAGCAACGATGAAGCAAGCGGTGCATGAATTGTATGGCGAATTCCCTTCATCAAATAGCAAAGCGCAAGCTAAGAGAGCCGGAGTGTGTGCCAGGACGAAGCATAGTATGAAAACGGATAAGAATTCAGCATGTAACATAAACATATCTGTCTCATGGTATACCTTACATCCTAATTCTAAAATATTTCCTATCATCGCAGCGGTGGGGCCCGGGTGCAGTCCATAAGCTGCCAAAGTAATAGGAACAAGGTGGCTAAGAAGCCGAAAAATGTTGAGCAGAAATGGGGCCAGACATGATTCTTCGGTTCGATGATGAAAAGTAAGACATTCCCAACGGGATATGGTTCTTTCTTCGGAACGGGAATGAAGCGGAGTTTCCAAGACGGCGGATGTTGTAATGATGTAACAACACAGAATGTACAGAGCATTCACTCAGGCGAAATTTCATTTAAAATGCATGAAGACATCTTAGTCAATTTACTTGAATGAAAATTTAAGGGCGAATTGTTTAGGTGTCCTCGCTTTACATTACGTCGACGTTGCTCATGTTTTCCGTTGCTGTAATATATGCTGATTTACATTGTGTGTTTATGCCGTTTGTACATATGTGAACAGCATTCGCATAGGTGATTGCAGGAGGTAAATTGTATGTTTCATTGAAAATTTTCGAATAATGCAACCTCAATGCGATTTTTTGCGCGAGCGGAGCTTTCTTTGCCGAATAAAATTATATTAAATTTTATTTCATTTGCATCCTATTTTCTCAAATATTTACAAAAAGGGCATTCACTACCGTAGTTTGGGTGCATATGGAAACTGTCTTGTTGCAACCATGTTTCATAAATTGTTTCAACTATTTTAAATTGGTATGCTTTCAAATTTATTTCAATTTAATTCGTCTTAAACTGAATAAAACATCTTTAAACTAGACGAATTCCTCTCATGCTATTCGAAATGAATTTTGATTCCCTGTTTTTTCGTTGTATGAAAATTTAAACTTCTATTTCCGTTTGAGATCTTGAGTTCGAAGAACGAATTTTTTGGTAATGCTTTTCCTGCCAATATTTGAGTATAATTTATTTTTTTAAACCTTCTCTGTTAAATTGAAGTGGATTGGCAATTTCGGATTCAGGTTTTCACAAAGGATGTTTTTTTCGTTGCACTCGCATTGAATGTGGTCCCACAAAAATTGGAAAACAAAATATAACTTCTCTCTAGCCCAATGTGCAGAGTAAGCAATTTCGAAAGTTAGAGCGACTAAATTTATCTCCATTTTTATTTTGAAAAACAAAATCGAAAATAAAAGTTTGTTGTCAATGGTGTTAGTGCCTTTTGATTTGCTGTAACGCCGAATATTTTGATCCTTTTACTCGTTGAGTCGTAGAATTGGAACGCGACGTATGATTATGGCTTGGCCGATATATGGTTATATGTGTAGGTTTCTTACACTTTCAGTTGCTGATTTGATAAATTGAGAACCAGGAACGAATATCAAAATGTTTTGCGAAAGTTGGTATGGCCAAAAGTGTGGGGGGGTGGTTATGAAATCGAGAGCTAGATAATTATATCAAAAGAACAGTCAAGAATGTACAATCTATGAATGTAATCTATGTTTATTTCCATTTAAAAATTGCTAACAAATTAAAATACAGAGTATTTGCAAATTTTCGTGTCTTTAACAAGGCTCTACCACACACTTTGGCTCTTGGCCTGCAGGATATCATGTTCCGAACTTTCTTTTCTTCCATGCAACATTTCTGGGATCTGAGAAGTTTTGTGTCATCTGCATTGCTGGAATCTGTCCTTTGAAATAATGACCGCAAAAAACCTTTAATTTAAGCTAAAGAGTTTCGTCAATACAAAGCTATTGGCCGGCTCATTGCAGTTTGGCAGTTCAATAATAATTAAACTCCTGTGTAAAATTTCAATAAAAATATGGGGTGGTTGCATTGAAATTGTCAGTTTTGGACATAGTAAAATATGTAATTTTTTTGAATAAAAGGTAATATATTTAATCTTGAAAATAATTACCATTGGCATCTATGACTCGTTGCCAACGTGATGGTAAACAATATATTCCTGTTTGATAAAAGTCACTGTCTCGCCGATCCAAGAAATTCCGTAATGCTATTTCGACGTCCTCCCAGTTAGTGAATTGTCGTCCTCGCATGAAGATATCCATCGCCCGGAAAAGGTGAAAATTTGATGGCAAAATGTCGGAGAATATAGGGGATGTGATAAAGTTTCCCATCAAATTTCCTTTGTGTGCCTGGTGAATGCCGCTGTATGTGGTCGTGCGTTATCCTGGAGTAACGAGACACCCCTACTATTTTCTCCTATTCACGAGCGCTGCATGCGTACGTCGCTATTCCTGATGAACATTTCTTAATTGCTGACTGTATACTTCAGCTGTAATGCTGTGGCCAGGTTCCAACAGTTGATACCACACGATGCCTGTGTGATGCCACCATACACAAAACAAGGTCTTCCGCTGATGAAGGCTTGGCCTTGATAAAGTTCCAGGAGGGTCGTCTGGCGATAACCATTGATACGTGCGTCGGCTTTTGTCATGCATAATCCATTTTTCATCGAACGTAATCACTCAATTCAAAAAGTCCTCCCGTTCGTTGCGCAACAACAGCAAAGTACAGATCCCTATACGCTGCTTTTTGTTGTTCCTAGTAAAATGATGAGGAACTGAAGAACACTGATCAAGCCGTCGTTTCTCTCCCAGACGTCGAAGATGGCGACTAAGGGTGCTTTTGTCAACGTCAAACCTTACGCTTAATTTGTGCAAAGTTTGGGGGAGGGGGGATTATCCTCTTTGTCGGCAAGAAGCTACGTGTCATTTATCCGAAACATAGCTCCAGGATAATCGTCGTCTTCAAGAATGTCATCCCCGGTTCGGAATAGGACAAACCATCTTTGAGCTGTACGTTCTGACACAATATCATCTCTAAATGCGTCACATATCCTGCGGGCAGCCGTTGCTGCATTTGTCCGTAATTTGAACTCGTAGTAGAGAGCACACCTTACTTTTACAGTTTAACTGACCATCTTTACACTTCAATATTTTCCAAAAGACTTACTACATTTGAATCACACTCGACCTTTTATAATGACCACCGACATCCCTTTTCGGGTCAGTATATGGATTCCGTCAAAATTACCTGACGTTCTGGAATAAAGAGGTACAAAGATGAGTCATCCCTAAACCGAAACTTTCAATGCAACCACCCATTAATAATTAAACTTCTTGTTCGTCGAATACTTTGTTAAACTTTTGCATCCAATCTACTATTGGTCTTTATTTACCTCGATGATTTTTCCATGTGTCAAAAATCAAACAAAAAATTCAATCCAAAAAACAATTTTCGTTTGATTTAAGCCAAATACTGATTCAAAATATGTGGTAATGGAATATGGAATACCTACATGAAAGACCGACATTGCTCTTTCAATTGAGTCATGTCTAACCTAACCCAACATAGAATAAATGCACTACTCTCAACACCAAAGCAAGTGGAAGCAGTTTCTACTTGACAAAGGAAGAAAGAAACCTAATCTATCCCATTAAGTACTGTTTAGATCCGCCATCCAAGTGCTTTTTAGATTTTTCATCCGCTGTTTTGATTTTCCGCCTGATCCACGGTTGGAGAATCATAATAGGTGTAGCCATTAATTGACCGGAACGAACTAGTTAAGGTTAAGGTTCAGCATGAAATGAATGTTAACGATGGTATTTGTCTCCTCGACAGAATTCTTTAAGCTGACACATTCTTGCATTTCTTTCAATTCTGACACACTTGCTTGCACACAGGTGCTTCTACGCTTCGCTTACTGAACCAAGTACCGCGCCCTTAGAGGAAAAGGAGGTTTTAAGCTACCCCCAGTATTCCAAGCCATTGCATGCATGCCTGCTTTCTTGGCACTTCGTGTGGATTCCTCATACAAATAGAGTTCGACAGAGCTGTACGTTTTCAACTGGACAGTTGCCGCTGGATTACTCAAAGAGCGCTCACTTTCACCCACTTAGCCTACTCATTGTCATTGGACCAGTGAACATCTTCCCTTTTGGGTTGAAGTCGAGTAGCCTCCTGGTGCTTGGATTACCTCTTTCGGAACGTTAACATCGGTTTCCTCTCAACCACGAAGAAAAATAACACAACACCTAGTCCTAAATCCACGAAGAAAATTGGCACTTCTTCTCTGAAAAACCTCACTTCTCTGAAAATAATGTTAGCATTTCCTCTTGTAACGACTCATTTCCTCATGTTTTTAGGTATTACCAGTTTTTCGCTTCCAATCGATAAACTACAGCCGGTGAATAAGCTCAGGAAAAGCTGTGCGGTTTTTGCGGCCAGTTGTTTCAAACGAAACGATTGATCCTTAGAACTTTGGAAAAAACAGCTACATAGGGTATTAGATTCAGAGAACACCACCTATCTGTTTTTCATTAACTTGGTAATTGACAAATACGACAAATTTGAATTATTTTCCCCAATTTTTCGAAACATTTACCGGTTGCCAATCTAGTACATAAACTCAGTAAATCCTGCTTATTCACCTTTTTCCACACTGTAAAGACCACAATCCAACGTCTGTGCCTCAAAAAATATTACCTAACCAGACGTAGCCGTGCCATAAATAGGATTGTCAAAGTAATTGTCAGACTAAAAAGGGTTAGATTGAATTCGTGGATACAGCGCTTGCTTCTGAACTTGGCAAGCGACATTTTGATTAGGCATACTAATTCACCTAGTGATCGCTTTCATGACAGCTCGTGAACTCAGCGGTACACTGGTTAAATCTGCATGGTTATTCTGATAAAACAAGAATTCCTAAAGTAAAGACGGTTGGAGAGTCAAAACTACCGGATAAGAAATAGAGATTCATCTGATAAGTGAGGGAGCCTGTATAGGCTTTTCATTGTCAAAAAGGGCACTGACATACATCGCGAGCTATTGGGTTAAAATATACGTCAATACTCTTAGCAAAGGACTAAACAGAAAAGGAGTATTGCTGATGCAGAGGCAAGGAATGCTGAGAATAGAATTCGTTTGTCTAACATTGCCCATTTCAGCAATGTTAGTTCTTGGGGAAGTGGCATCCAGCTCGATCTCTTTGACCTGGAAACTTCACTTGCGAAGAAGTGAAAGGTAACACTGAGACTTCTTCTTGTTAGCCAACACATCCCACACTCATGGATAGCAGAAACTTAGGTAAATATAAAGTTTGCTGAATAAAAAGTTATTTCTGGCAAATAAGATAAAAAAATTATTTAAGCCAACAAGGTAAAATGTAAGGAGAAAGATGTCCTATAATAGTTAAACATATTGACACAAATTCTTTATGGATTATTTTTTCGAAACTGTAGTAACAAACCAATTGTGTTTCAGTGTTCGTCTTTTTGAAACCTTACACTGGTCACTTTTTAACTTTGACATTTTTTACCAATATTTTGACGTTTCGTTTGAGCCACAATGACAAAAATCACATGGGCTCAGCAGTAGCAGCTTAGGGAGGCATAAAGTTGGCGATGAAATAGTTTTTGATAACAGCTAGTGGTCTCATGACCCTAAACTTCATCGACGAATCGGTCGGGAACAATATTTTTTAATTAATTTTCAAGCTTAATTATTTTTATTATTATTTCATTTTATGAAAAAATGGCTAATTTTTTCCTAGCTCAGGCTCTATTGTGTCCACGTGATCGCAGTATTCTTATAAGCGAATGTTGACCAAAGCAAAGGATTGAGGCATTTTACCTCAATCTATCCAATAAACGATGTCAGACGTTCTTACTTTGATTAGGAGTTTTTATCTGGTTTCGAATCCGCAGACTTTGTTCAACAAAAATGTAAAAGGTATGCCAATCAGGAAAGGGTTTCCTGTCCCATGTGGTTTTGACGTTTATCGTTGAGGTATACTTCTTGCCGTTCGTATGTTGTTGGTATAATGTATAATGTTCGTATAATGTTGGTCGATTCAGAGGATTGACGTTTTTTGGGTTCACCTATAGAGCGGGGTTTGCTTCCAAAATCTTTTTGAAACACGACTCAGTCAGAGTACTTAGAGAATTTTTCTGGATGCTGCGTCTTTAACATGCCATAGTCTTGTGTTGACATGAGGTCTGCAAGAATACTTCCTCATAGATCTGGAAAGATATCCCGGAGGGATGACGGTCTTAAATTTTTCTGCCCGAAACGTATTGCCCCATCTGGCTGTAACCATTATCGGACAACACAAAGCGATAATGTTGCAGTCTGAAACAATTTGTCAGGTAGCCGATTCGAGGTTCCTATCTAACAAACTCAAATTTTCGGCTCCACTCATTGCGCGTGGTTTCTCCGAAATTCCCAGGCTTAGAGAAGACTCTAAGTCGGCTTTGATTTGCATGACTTATTTGAAACCATCAATTATTGATTTGTATGTTGTGGGTTCCAATTAGTAATATCTATACGAAGAATTTATAAAGACATATACAAAGGATATCATGATAGCCAAATGTGTTTCACGTGCTGCAGAAGTAATGACGTGTTCCTCTAAAAGTGAAAATCACAAGCTCACTACTACAAGCTCCCATATTGCAGGAGCTTGTAATATTGAGGTGAGGGCTGGTCCTTCTTATTTTTTGTGCTCTCAGAACTTGCATTAATTTGTCACACCTGACGGCCACCATTTTTCGGCATACATCTGAAAACAATTGGATTACATATTTGCAAATCATCAGTGTGAGAGTTGAGATGAGGACTGGGCCAGGATCATTTAGGACTTGTCTGAATTTCAGCAGTTTAGGTGGTTGCAGGATGGGAATCAGATTTTAATTTTTGTTGCCTTTTGTATCATTCTCAAATGTACTTAAATGTTCTTCAAATATATTTGATTTATAAGTCCCCCTCCTCCCCTTCCCCTTCTCTCCTCCTTCCCCTCCTCTCCTCCTTACCCCTCCCCCCTCTTTCCCTCCTCCCCTCTTCTATGATGAAAACTTAAAGTAATATGCGCTCTTTTTGATTGTTTAGGTTGTTGTGTACATACTTTTCGATATTCAACTGAAAAGGAGAAGTTTTGCAGGATACATTTGTGAGTTATTTTCGCAGTCAGGATAATTGAAGCCTTAGTATTCAGAATAATCAACAGGTCTTTCCAGATGACGTCTTTGACTTGTAGAACAAGTTGCTTTTCCGTTATCCTTCTTCTTGTAGATGATATTTTTTTTTTTTTGTGCCTGATTTTTACGACGAATTTTTCTACTAAATTTGTTTTTAGTAGGGAGGTGAAAGTTCTTAGCGTCGTGCTTGGAGGACTTCATTGAGAGGAATGTATTTGGAATAACTGAGAAACCTTGCCTGGGACTATTTGGTACATGTGGCCAGGTTAGTTCTCGATTTTTTAAGAAGTCAGTTTACAGGACAGGTATCTCTAGTAAAACCCTGAAGTTTTTTTCTCATTTGACCGTTTATACGGTCAGAAATTTGTATTGAAAATGAATTTAAAAAATGGCTAGGATGCTTGCATTAAACATGCATCGTTTTTCTACATGCGATAATAACTGAACCACATGCATATATTCCATCAAATCAACCAAAAAGTGCATGAGGAACTTCAATGAGTGTGATGACTATGGTAAGGGCAAAGTCAAAACAAATGAAACAAGACACAATAAAATCGATTAAACAATTTTCTTAGTCAAACATTGTGTAAATTATTCATATTGAGCCTTGAAGGCTCCAACCAAAAAGCCTTTGATCTTACTTTGTAATCAAACAATCCCTGGCCCAAAGAGTTGGGTGAAGTATTCATTGTTGAAGGAGTCTTCAAACGGGGAATCCATTCCCTAAATAATTGCATTTTCGCAAATAAGGATTATAGTTTGTAGGGTTCAAAAACCGCAATATCTACGAAAAAGAAACATCATGCTGTTCTTTGTCAGAGACATACTTCCTTTGGCATCTGACATTAAGCGCACACACACACACTCACACACACACATACATCTATCGAAATCAACGACAAATTGTGGAGTTATTCGAAAAATTCCATTGAAACATTCGAATTGGAATCTTAAGATGTGTAGTTTGCCTTTTAGTCGCTCTGTCTGTCTGTTTCTATGCCGATCCATCTGTCTATGCGAAAGTTTCCACATAAAAAAGAAACAGCGAAATTTCAATTTATATGTACATATATTGGTTGGCTGCCATTCGAATCGTCTTCTTTGATATACGTTTCTCTTTGGGAAAGTTTCCTCTAATAGATTCTTTCTGTTCTCGTTCGCCATGGTTTTTATGTTTTTTTGCCAATTTCCGTAAGTAGCAAGTGAGTGAAGTTTGCCCGACAGGGTGAGAGAGTTTAACCCGGAATGCATGAGTGGTTTGAGACAATGCAAAATGCGGAAGAATCCTTTATGCAAAACGAGGGAATTATTTTGGAAAATTGCTTTGTTAGGAAGATTATATAGTCTTTGATGGTTGGAAATGGAGGGTGAGAAAGTAGCTTGTTAACAAATTTTCCCAGTGTATTAAAAATTCATCTACAAGCAATTTAATATGAACAATCAGTCTTCAAGAAGGTTCCGCATACCCTTTAAGAGTTTCTCGGCGGAATTATTCCTTATTTATTTTAACAGCTTTTAGCTGATTCCTAGCAATGCCTCTCATGGCTTCTTGACTTTTGTCTCAACGAGAAATCAGTCATGATATCCTGGTCCTTAAACTCGAAAGGCGTTGATGATGAACTAGCAGAAAAAAGTTTGATATCAATTTCTAGCGTAGATTAACCATAAAAAGAATTTCCAAGTAACTTTGTCAGTAGTCTATCATCCTATCGTCGATTTCCATAGTTTTGAATTCTTTTCAGCTATCCTTCGTCTCATCCTTTAATTCACTGGAAAAAAGAATGCACCTGAAAACTTTATAGTACCCACACGCCATTTATTCTTAGTGCAATCGGGGTGGTTGCTGGTGCAGCGACTATCGTCCTGCATTCTCGAGCAAACTTTCAAAGGCTTTAAAAATGCTCAGTACGAACGACTAGAGGATACCTTTTAGTTCCACCTGATTTATTTTTGGTGATGTCGTTTTCAATTCACCGCATGACTTGTCAATACTTTGCACTTCATTTAATTTCATTCTTCTAGAACGGATGATCCGGTGGCTGCTTGCTACGGATATCTATCAAGAATTGCAAATATGGGTTACACCAAACCCATCTCTAACTATATTTTGATGGAAGCAACTTGTCTGATGAATGGTGGCTGCTAGTAAAATGATAGCATGCTTCATAGCTTGTGCAATACAAAATGGCTGTTGATATTTCATCTTATTTATCACCTCTTTTCATTCTATGAGTTTTGGAGGCTAAAGTAAGGGGTGATTGCGTTAGTTCAGTTTCTTTTGTTGTTTGATGTCATGATAAAAAGCATCAGCACGAAAGCGTTGCGGCCAAAAAAGAGACCTTTTAAGGTATGACACTGAATTGTCAGTGTTGTCCTTTTTTCAGTTTTCTGCAACATGTCAGGTGCGCAAATAATGTTTCGCTATTTCTTTTTTTCCTTAATGAAAATGCAACTATGTTCCAAAAAAAGGTTACAAACGAATGATTCAAAGGGGTATCCATCCCTTGCCTCACGATTTTCCTATCCTTCTGGCTGAACTCCAATTCCAGTTTGGTATACGCGTTTGTCTTTTAAGGCATTCCCAATCAACCACAAACACAGTAACACAAACAAGAGTCAAACCATATTCTGAAAACAGAAATAATCGAAGAATAAAATCTCCGGGGAATATAGCAGGTGAGACAGGACAGGACAGGACTCCCTATTTGGGAGCTTAAGGCAGATTTGATCGGGTTTGAAAACGTAAGGCTTAGCGCTGTCATTAAATTTTTTCGTGTCTTCACTTATATCGTACATATTTTCAAGCAGTATTCGGGCCATTCACTCCAACTTATTCGGGGCTGTTTCCCTGTGCTGGTTTCCAACACCCCAAATGGTAACGTTTCCAGCATCTTGCAGCAAATAAAACCAAGCGGTCTCCACAATTTTCACGGGGTGAATATTCAGGCGAGCCCAAGACGAAGTAACATGAACGGACTACCCCGATGACTTTGTATGAGCCCATTTCCCTCACCCGTTCCTTTCATAAAAACCCATCCTCCGCGTCGCTGCAACATGACTGGAGGTTTTTCATAGTTTCCTCTTTGAAAGGTTTTTAAAGTCCCTCGTAATCGAATATAAGGAACCAAAGTTTCTTGGTATTGATCCGAGTCGAGCCAGTGACGAAGTAGCATGAGCAGTAGACCCCATAACTTTCTTGTTTTTTGGGTTGCTTTAATGACACCTTTCCAATGACCGATTTTTTCGATGCGCTGAAGGAATCCCCGTCTTTCTGTCGCTGGAACAAATGCTCACTGGCGGAATTTCAGCACTCAATTCCCTTGTCTTCAAATATATGGAACCATTATTTCTTGCTTTCAGACAATGCCTTATGCAAATGCAACTGCATGAAAATGGCTTGATCATTCTAGCTCTCTCAATTATATTGCCGAAATAAGCTTTTTTCGATTTGACAAGGTTAGACTCTTCTGCGAGCAAAGCCTGCAATTCAACGTTTTCAATATTTATAACCTTCTACACGCGGACGTTAACATCGAATTCACCATCATTGAAGTGACAGAATCAATCACAGCATTTTGTTTCAATTAGAGCACGATATCCGTGAACTTTTTGAAACCATCCATGCACTTCAACAATCTTTTTCTCGAATGCTTGAGGAAAAACAAAATGTCCCACAAACAGTGATTATTTGAAAGCCAATACAAAGTCACGAAAGTGTCAAAATTTACTACATGTCTACGCTTAGTTCGGGACGTTTAAGATACGTCAAAATTGACCAGAATTGACTGCTGGGACTATTTATTGAGAAACAGAGGAAACTGTTTCCTTATTCAACTAATAATCAAAACGTTTCCCCCTTTTTCACCACGTTGTCTGATGCTGAGATAAACAGAACCGTTCGTGTAGACCCATTTAATGTGTTTCAAATACTATCCAAAGTTTTTCAAAAGTCCTTGCTTTTGAAACTAGAAGAGATTTCCAAAACCAATAAATAATTTGTCAAAAGTTTTAGAAAACTTTACTTGTACTTGTAAAATCTACAACAAACTTTTGGTTTTATGATTCGCATATCTATAGAGCGTTCCAGAGTTTTCGCAGGAGTCAAATTTTTTGGCATATACACATGAAAGTCAAGGGCAAAGAACGGACGTCATGACAGCTGACAATTTAAGGTTCATAAAATTGAAGAACTTTCATAAAAGAGCAATGAGATTCCGATTGCGAATAGAGTATTTCCGATAAAACCTCTGACAAAAGCGCTATGGCAAAACTGTCATTTGGAAAACTTTCATTGACTGCTTTATTTTAACGTCATTCGGAATTTTCAAAAACACGTTATGTATTCCAACCAAATTACAAATGCCGCATCTCATTGTACCCTGATAGTAATTCGGCACATTGATGAAAATGGTATGACGAGATGCAAATAAGTACTGCGCGTATGTCATCTAGCCTTAAACTCGCGCTTTTTCGTCATAGTATCAGCTGTAAGTTTGCCTGAGGTACTTCAGTCAGTTTTGACTGATCCAGGTGATTGGAAAAATAAGTATGAACAGCATTCTGAGTTTACTCTAGTCACAACATTCTGTCCTGCACCATAAAAACCATCAGTACGGTTTTTTGCCTAAGCATGTTTAATAGTGGTTTTGTTTTATGCATTAAATACTAAAGGACTTGTCAATGTCCGAATCTGGAGACGCGGGGCTCGCTCTTTGACAACTTTAGGATGAGTCATATAAAATGCATCTACCATTCACTTTTTCAATCCTTGGTCCCTTGCGTTATGTCAAAAGTCAACGTTTGTTTCTATATACATCACTGCTTTGAATTGAAGATGTGTGATATTGGAGACCTGAAAGGAGTTCGGAGACGCTAAGGACTATAATCCAAAACTTCTCGTTTTTTGAACAATCAAATTCCTAAAACTGAAGTGTTGATTGTTTACGAGTTCACGCTAGATATTCATTGCATATATCAATTATATTTGCCTTACATAATATGTCGATAATTTGAAAAATACGGGGGCGGCCCCATAAGTTCTTAGCCTAAAATTTAGGAAAACTGACGATTTCTTTATCAAAAGACTCCTGTTAGCTTAATACACTTGATCCAGTGAAGCTTTATTTTCTTTAATCTGTCTGAAAAATAAGTTTTCTCGAGGCTTTCAAAGTAGACCGCCATGGTAGTGATGACCTCCGCATTTGACTCAAATTTCAAGCCGGCCACTTGACTTTTTCAATTTTATAAGCAAGAAAACGTCGTACGGCGTCAAATCTGGTGAAAAGCGTTAATATGATAGTAGTTCGCAGCCCAATTTGATCAACTCGGCCTTGGAGTACGAATCATGTCGTCATGGCCGATAAGTACTTCTTTCCGCCGAATGTGGTCTTTTTCCTGTCCATCTAGAGTTGAATCGGCACAGTAAAGCCCTATGCACGTTTTACCCTTTTCCAGGTAGGCAATGCAAATCACGCCTCCTGAATCCCTGAAAACCGTGGCCTTCATCTTAGGACAATCTTCGCTTTCTTTGGAGTACGTTTGCCGGGTAAAGTCCGCTGTTTCAACTGCTCCTAAGTCTAAGGTTTATACTAGTGGATCCATGTTTTGGTGACGGCCATGAAAGAACGCAGAAATTCCTTATGATTGCGCTTAACAACATAAAAAACTGCTCTGAAGTGGTCACACGGTTGCGCTTGTTGCCTAGAGTGAGCAAACGCGGCACCTATAGTTCTGACAGCTTTTGCATGTGGGATATTTCTTGAGGGATTTGACACAAATGGATTTTGGAGATACCAATTGTCTCAACTTTTTCGCGCATCATCAATTGGCTGATTACCAATACGGGATCGTGGATTTTTCTCGCATTATCCCCCTTGACAACCATTTGCGCGGCATCTCAGCAGGGTTCATCGAAAATTGATGTTCGACCAAGTTGAAACTCTTCAAAAGAACTTTGTAGCTCGCCATCGCCAGTTCAGTTCAGAGTTTCTGTACACAGTTTCCAAGGGCTCTTTGATTTCGCTGGACGATTTCTCTTCCAAACACAAAAATTTAATCATAATCTGATAGTGGTCCTTCTGCATTTTTCTAAATTCTGTGGATACGCTGGTATCTACACGTGGTCAGAACAACACCACACAACCAATGATGCTGACGGTTTGACAGTAGCTATTTGCAGGAATATGACATGGCAAGAATGTGACATACCTAGAATTTCTAATCCGATAGTGGCACTATGGGACGGTGAAAGTTAGTGCTTATCGGACCGCCCTCGTATTTATAGACTAACGATGTCTGATTCAACTCTGAAGAGCTAAATTTTTATTAATTCAAAGAAAAACTTGATTTTAATTTTTTGCATGGAATAAGAAATTTGATATTTGTCCGGATTAAAATTTGAAATTGGAATTTGAGTTGGAAGTTTTATCGACACACAGAATTTTTCAGAGCCCCGAAACTTACCTCATACGTCCCCCTATCATATGACACCCAATTGCTAAAATCTCTATAATTGGCCTTTAAAATATCAAATCATATCGGTCTAAATTTTCAAATTTGGTTTTATTTCCATTGTAAAACCTTTTTGCAAGTCATGGAAAATCAGCTTATATGGGTGGATCTTTAACAACCATTGACTCTGTAAAGCATCTGCATTCATCCGTCCAATACCGTGATACTCCCCGCACAACCGGACGGAACAGAATAAGTAGCTGAACCAGCCAAAGGAACGGGCTGATCAGCTACCCTCAGCACCCAAATACATTTCCGTAGCACCCTCCAGGGTTGTAGTGCGCAGAATAAGTAGAAAAGAATGCTCCAGACTGTAATATCTACCGAGTTTGGCAATTATGTATCGGATAGAAATCATCATCACATTCAAATCGAGGACTATTGCTAATCGTCTAAGCATCACTGGAGCGCTTATTCACGTAGGTTTTTTTTGTTTTTTAGAGGTAAAGACTCTTTACGCCCTGAGTGTCAAAATATCGAAAAGGCACCTCCCCATTCAAATTGAGAAACTTGAATTGTTTGTCACAAAAAATGAATTGTTTTTTTTTTGGGTTCTGCTTTTTGGTCCTGCGACGCCTTCAGGTTACCCTTTGAATATAGACGTGGAGTCTAAGAGGCTCCGCAGGGTTCTCAAGTTCTTCGTTTTACTTGAAAACAAGTATTTGTACTTCTTTTTTCTTATTAAAGACCTATATTTAGATAAAAGTAGGGTTTTGCGCGGTTCGGAACCAATTTCTAGGGAAAAAAATATATGTGTATATTGTAGCCTAAGAGACTTCACTTCTGCGCTAGAGTTTAAAATGTTTGAGGGTTAAAAATATTTGGGGTCTACATTTAAAGGTTAGGGAAGTCCCTCTTTTAGCAGGAACTAATTCATGTCAAAGAAACTCCCATCCCTCTGCACCACCAGGCGATCTAGGATGACCTTCTTTCAATATTTCCCGTAATGTTTTCTGGAAAGAGCACGTCCTCATCCCTCTTCTCGGATAGATGCAAACGGAGCCTGGTCCGTCTTTCGCATGCGAAGAAGATTTGGCAGGCATCATCTGTCATCCTCGCGCGGAACAAGCAAACAACGCATGGAGAGTTTATGTAGGGATAACTAGAATCGGAAGTTTAACCAAGCATTGGAAAAAAGCTACTTTCAAACCGATTTTCAAAATTTCTTTCAAATCTTCTGCGAGCTGACGGACAATAAACTAGAAGTTGTAGATAAGACTGCGGCTGGTACCAACAAAGCCCGAATTTTATTGAGGTATCTGTTCTGTTAGTTCAACTACTTTCTCTATCTCTATTTCAACTACTTCTTCTTTCTATCTTTCCTGCGGTGCACCTCAAACTCGAATAATGCGACGCTCTCTCTAGCACGCTCAATCCAGGAAACCCTGGAAACTGTATCAGTGATCGCTATAGAAGTGCTATTTCAGAAATGATATTCCTGATCTCCTAGGATTAATCAGAGTATCACCAAAGACAAACTTTCACAGAAACTCACAGACGTCTGAAATGAGTTCAGGTTAAAATTATGTAAAAGAAATAAGAAAAACTTCCTAGAACCCAGGATGTCAGTAATAAGAAAAAGTCGTTTTGGATTTCATGCTGGATTTATAAATTCAAGAGCGATGTTAGGGTTTCTGGTGTGGTTTTTGCAATGGATCTAGTTAGCTGTGGTGTCTTCCTAAGGAAACTCGCGCATCACTAATCCCAACTGGATGCAATCTTTGAGTACGAGCAGAAAGATGCTTATACCAGCAGGATGTTACAATGGGCTCTGCAAAATAAATATTTATGTGAATGGTACTTCCTTTTCTGTGACAATATACTTAAGAACTCATCACGAAACACTCGCTTATCCGTAAAGAAGTTCAATTTAGAACGGAGCCCGTGTAAAAAAAAAATCGTTAAAGTCAAATTTTATTGTTTCATAACAAGTGTTCGTTTTTCTACCCTTCATTGTGCCGTTTGCCGTTTCCATTTTGCTCCTTATTCACCCTTGGAATCCAAACAATTTCCATTGAATGATTCGTTGATTGAAAACGTGTGCTTGAAAATACAAACACGCACAAACAACAAAAGCACAAGCCCCGGACACTTTGCATTTCGATTCACAACCCTGCAATATATTTCCTTCGAACTTTATTCTGTTGGTTGAGGGTGGTGTAGCTGTTTCGTAGTACAACAAACTTCATATATCGTTGCTTGCCGTCGAGCAAACGGAGTCAGAAGAATGTTGACTTAGGAAAATGAAGTTGGAAAATTGTCGTTTCCCAAAAAAAAAAAAAATGTAGTTCACCCAAAAGATCTCATCATCACTCTCCGATTCATTATTATTTTCTCGGTTTTTTTTCCCCCGATAAACATCAATTTATATTTCTAAAGGAAACCCATGACCACAGAAACTTTCCTATTTAGGAACGTGTTCAACGAATGCAGCTCATGTAGGTAATGTAAAGTGAAAAATGGAAAAATGAGTTATAAATTGGAATGAGCTTTCTCCATTATTGAGGCCATAGAATTTATCTTCCCATTTGGTTTACACTATTTGGATGGATGGCGGAAAAATAGCAATTTACAGTCGAAGTCGTTCGAACTCAAATTAACTCTTATCGAGATGGAAAGTGAGGTTTCTCCCCTGTTAAATTGTGTTAAATGAATGGGAAGCCAAAAGTCAGTTCTGCATAAAATAAATAACAATTCAACTTGTGGAAAATAAAGGTAAAGTATTTGCCTTATCTATGAAATACATTCAATAGGAGTTCCATAATTATCATGCCATAATGTCCATTCTTACAAAGTTATAAACGTCTATTTTAAAACGATCATAAATTTTATCCTTCCTGATATAATTCGCTGCCATTAAAATCCTCAGTGTAAAACTAGACACCCCTTGCTATCCGACACAAATCGTCCTGCAAATGAAATAAAGTAACGTTTTAACGTTTTTCAGTTAAGCAAGAATTTGATTAATAAAGAAAGTTCCCTTCCCTTGCTGAGGATTCTTTTCATTTAGCTTTAGCCGAATAAAAAACGCTTGCAGCCAATCTGCAACGGTTTGTTATTGGCAAAGTCAAAAGAAATGTTGAAATGAAGACGAAGAAAACCACTCCAATTAGGATTTCGCCAGATTAAAATAGCACCTAGAATTTTTGCTAAGCTCTTGATGGTGTTGGTTTCTGCTAATGCTATCCTGCCGACTTGTATGTTCTACCCCTTGTAGCAAACGAACGAGCTCGCAGCAAGGACGATAGTTATGTCTGGCCACAGTCAAGCCAAAAAACCTTCCGTTTGCTGCAGCCACAAGAAGATAAAACTGCACTGAAAAACAGATATAATTGGCCTTCATTAATGGTTGGACTAAACGCAATGTTAAGTAGATATTCAAAAGCTGTCTATGTTTCCGCTGGTTGCGCTGATGTTACCATTAACATTACCAAGATTCCTAGAGAGTGAAGAAGAAACTTATACAAAAAGGGATGAAGATTTCTATCTAATTACCGTCTAATTTCTGGCACCTTTTTAGTTCTTCCCGTGCGAGTGATGGTCGCTAGTCGAATTTGTTTTTGTGAAGGCGTAGGGGATGGGTATGAAATTCAAATTGAAATCATTTATTATTTAAAAAAAAAACGAGACCGTAGAGGATTCAAGGATGTAATATCGTGAAAATTAGCATTAAATCAAAGTATCTTTGGGTGATTTGCCTGGCCAAAAAGAATCATTTGGCATTAATTTATCCCGAAATCCTAACAATCTCAGCCTTGATTTCTAGCCACTTCAATATTTGGTATGACGAAAATGTTATTCGCTTTAAGGATCATTAAATTTTTATAAAAGCTTACTGTCACAGTGGCTATGGCAGAAGTCATTCCAACTTTGAACGTAACAACGCAAAAAAAAAAAATTCATTTGAAATCTTAGCTTATTCGACCATAAGCCATGATCAGATACCTGGCTTGCATAAAGGATTATCAGTTGGCATAGCGATCCTTTGAACTTCATTTCCATATCTGCGTCGCACCACCGATTTATTCTAATCGCAACATAAATTTGTTCCTGAATGGGCACGCTTAAACAAAGAGATACCAGCAAAACTTCCTTTTTTATTGAAGATCACTGAAGATCATGAATGGAAAAGGATCACAACATTTTCAGGTGGATTTCCCTTTTTTAGGAGTATTCTCATTTCCATATTTCTCCGATTCCCGCCAGATGGGATCATTGAAAGTGAAAGCTAATAGCACAAGTACGATCAAAAAATTTAATCTTGAAATTTAACTTAATGTAAAAATAAAAACGAGAATATTCTTTCTTTCAGTTAATAACGTGATTATTAACAAATCAAACTCATTTCGAAACTGAGCAAAATAATTCATAGAAATAATATAAGAACTGAGAAATGATACCAACTTCGAAAATGTGTTGTACTCGTAAATAGCACTATAAAATATTTCCTGAATTTAACTTAAAATTCGTCAGAATATCAACAAAAAATGTTTACTTATATGTTTACCCTTCTTAGTATTTAGTACTGTGGCCAGAATCTACGCCCCATAGTCTGGACAAGCTTCTGACATTGATCCTATGGGAAAGAATACCACAGCATCCTTCACAACATTCCAGGGTTCATATATTCGTTCCATATATTTTCAATTGGATTAAGGTCAGGACTTTAAAAACCAATCTTTTATGATGCGAGCTAAAAGTTTATGATCATTATCATTCATACATTTCCACTTTACTGGCATGAAGTCAAACGCATATGATTTCATCATATTTGTTAGAATATCCCGATACTGAAATTTATCCAAGTTTCCGTTTTTTTTGACAAGAGGTCATCACATCAATGTGATGATGTTTATTCATTTATTGATTCATTTATTTCTCGCATAATCTGCGTTGATGACTTGAAAGAATCTTTTATGCACTTTCTCACTATGACTGTATCTATAGAATCTGTAGTTTTCCATGTTTCTGGCTCTCGTTATAATTATATAAATAAATACAATAAATAAATGCTCTCGTTATATAAATAAATACAATTTATCTTTGCTAAACGAATCGCATTGTAGACCATTTTCTTGGAAAATTTCATTATTTCACCTATCTCTGCAGGCTTTTTACCACTATTGTTTATTTCCTACATTATTTTTCTTTTTTCCACTGTGCAATGCATTCCTCTACCCATCTTGACACTGAACTAAACTATCTTAAAAAAAAAAACACAATAATAGAACACACCAGTTGCAATCCTTAACTAATTCGCGAAGAAATGTACCGTCTACTGCAATTTGTGCTATTTCGATGTCCACGCAACATACTCTCGCAACTTACTAAAAGTAACACGTATAAAAACTTCTGAATAATAACGGTAAAAAATTTTCTGAGAACTTTGCTGCATGCTCGTGGTAAACAGTAGCGTTCATAAAAGTTGGAATAATTGTCATTATTTATTTTTTGAAAATTCTATATTTAGTATTCTTACGAATTCATTCTATTTATATGTCCATGGCTGTATACTATATTAGTACCTACCCTTAGTTGCTATGGGGATTAAGTTGCCTTGATCATAAATAAGTGTTGTTGCCTGATTTCTGTTTGTTAGTGAGGAAAAGCCTGTGTTCATTTTCTTTAGTCAGTTTCCGTTTGCCCAAGAGCAAAGACTAGGCGGTAGTTGATCAGAAGGTGCATAGATAAGAAGGCATCAAAAGGAGTGGGAAGTTATTCATTTGGAACGGATAAGAAGTCCTTGGCAAATATTCGTGATACGAGCGCTATGCTTCCTATGCTTGTAGTCTGTGAACTACCATCTATAATTTTTCATTTGAATATTTTAATTTATTTTTTATATGCATATTTTAATTTATAATATAGTGTTCAAAAAATTTATATGTATAGGTAGCTTTTTGACTTGAACACAATTCCCTCTTCCAAAATGAAAGACTGTCAAAACTCGCTCTTAAGGAGAAAAAATAGAAAAGGGAGCGACATGAAATTGTTTCAATGTCAAACAAATAGAGTTTCAATCCTTGGATGATATAACTCTATATATTGCGAATTATTATTGAAATAAACTCTATAAAATAATGAAAAGGATACACCTGAATTTCTTTGACGTTCGCGGTTGAAAATTCGTAGCTCTTCTTAGAAATTTAGTTGGGACAGAAATGCTTGTACTCCATGCAGATCTACTAAGATTTGATTGATCCCCCTGATAATACATTTAGATTTTCCTAAATTAAGACTCCTTTTAGGCTAATCTGTTTAACCCACTTCCGATGGAATTTCACATCAGTTCAACACTGATAGAACAAGCGGATGTCAGACAGTCTCAATAATCCAATTGAAATATGTAGGTATTCAAGTTTAGTTTCTGGTATTAGGAAGCTCCTTTTTAGAGGTTTCCTAGAAAAAATTTCCAAGCTGTTTAGCACAAAAGTCGATGGTTAACTTTCAAAACTTTAACTCCGTTCCTCGGATTCTTCCTAAGACACAGCACAGTTTTTGTTTGCCGTGTTTTCCTGCATGTCATTTTTCCTGAATTTTTATTTTGCCAAGAATTTCACGGTCTCTGTGACTTTTTGACCGTCTTGTCCTCTGAAATTTCGTTTTAACTTTGAAGGATTTTTGGGATGCAAGCGATGCGTCATATGGATGTTGTTTCAAGTACAATCTTTAATTTCATTGGGCCTTTTTTGTTACTTTCATTGGGCTTATAGAGAAGCCATAGTGCTCCTTCAAAGACTTTTAAAAAAAATTCACAAAGTTTCTAGACTAAAAAAAGATTTTTTGACATTATACCAATTAAAAAGGTTTTAGCTTCCGAAATATCCAATGTCAACAACCAATCAAATTGACCCTAAAATATAATTTTCAATGTCATCATTTTCGTACTGAAAAGCCCATCGCTCTAAACAACGAGCAAAATATTAAGCCATAATTTCAGTTAATGTACAAAAAAAAAATCAGCTTTCCTGGGACCTTCAGTCCATTAAGGGAAACAACTAAAAAAATTCAAAGCGTTAGAAGGGTGTCGATTATGCTAACGCCGCTACAGGAGCAACACCCGGTACAGTGTTCAGTGTGCAAGCATTTACAGTGCAAGCGTTTTTGGACCCCTGTTATGACGACTAGGATGGACTTTTGAATTACATCTTTACTGGAGACGAAACCTAACATCATCATGATAACCCAAATTCCGTTAAAGGACTTTGCAGTGCCAGAAAAAGAGTACAATCACCACCCAACAAGTTTAAGGTGTCAAAGTCAGTTGGTAAAATTTTGTTCAGTCTTTTGGGACTCAAAAGGGGCTCTGTTGACAGATTACAAAAAAAAAGGCATTTACTTAATCGGCGAATACTTTGCTTCTACCATAGAGTGTTTGGAAGCACGCATCAAAGAAAAAAGAAGGGTAAAAGTGACTAAAGATGCCAAGGTGCCCTGTTGCGTTGGCTGTCCTGCAAAAAGTGGGCTTCGATATTGTGCACTACTCACCTTCCAATCCCGTGCTAGCTCTCAGTGATAATTATCTGTTCCCAAACTTGAAAAGAACTTCTTGGGAAGAAGTTCTCAAGCAATGAAGGAATGAAGGACGCAGTTTAAGCTTGTTTTTCTCTATTTGAGTTTCAGGTACTGGATTTCCCATATTTCATTTGAGCTGGCGCGTTTATACGTTTATATTTAATTGTCCTGAAGTCGTGATTGTTTTTAAATTCCTTTCCAAACACTGGATTGATTTGACGTTTAGTCCCGATCCGATTCCCTTTTTCCCTTTTTTCTCGTTCCCGTGCGAAGAGTTGACCGTGCTAGCTTACGTAATGGGCGTGAAAAATAGGCGCTCAGAGGCATGGTTTGGTATATTTACAAATTTTTGAGGTTTTCCCTTCCTTGTCTGATGCAACTTCGGGTTGGTGTTTAAGATCGGATTTATCTCATTACGATACTTTGACCAATGATATACGTCCCTGCCCTGCCCAATGATAAAGACCTGAACACACAATTGCACTGTGCTGCACGAAAAAATCCTTCATATCTTTTCACATGTCCTTCGGAAAGCTATTTTTCCGATTAGCTTATTTTTTATTTGAATTTTATTGTCCTACCTTACATTGATCATCATTTAGCGTCTGCTTATTGCTGGAAAATGGAAATCTCTAACAGAGGAAGGGAATAGGGATCTCCATTAAGAATAGGATAATACAATTTGCCTTATGGGAGAAAGCATTGCATCACTTTGTTCAGATATGGACCAAAAATTCTACCGGCTGAGTATCCTTCCGATTCAGAGGCTTAAGGGTCTTTATGCTTGAATGATGGGTCAATATTGTTCCAGGGTCTGTAATTTGATCGATTACCATGCCCAGCAAAATGAAAATGATTTCCATAGGAAAACTAGATTTTATTGAAATTCGGATGTATTTTCAGTAGTTCTCCAGCAAACTATAACCTATGAAATTATGGTCACCAGACTTCCATGGTTGTGAATTCAAATGTAAGGGTCTGCTAACCATTTCTTGAGTTGAATGCGACTTACACATATCTTCAAAGCATTTAAAACATTAAATCTGTAACAATTTGACAGTCCAGATCGTTCACAAACAGACCCTATTTTACGGCATATGTTCTCCCGACCTCTCAAAGAACTGGGTCACATTTAATGCCAAGTGTTGTATTGAGTACCTATTTATTGTCTAGTATAAATGTTAGAGAGGTTATTCTTCGCGAATTCAAGATGGATGTTTTGCTCCTGTGAACGATAAAATGATTCCAAATTCCTAGTTGGTGCACAATATCTCGATATTTCCGCGTAAGTGGAAGCAATGGTCCTTTAAAAGAGGAAACCAATGTGGTCTAGGAGGCAAATTATGTTGGTCTCTTTGTGTAGGAACTGAATTGGAGTGCTTCCACTTAACCTCGTTACTCTCAACCTTAAATCGTATCCCTTCAACAATTGAATTTATATACTCATAGTGAGGGTTATCTTACCATTCATTTTGACTTACACGTTCTTCTGTGCCCTTAAATTTCATGCCCTATGTATTTCAGGAAAACGAGCAGCTTTTTTGATCCTTGTTAATTGAGTATCCTTGAATGTGACAAAAAAATGTTTCGGACATTTTCCTCGACTTTTACTTTTAAGTTATATTAAGTCGGCATTAATTTGAGGGCACAGTTGCCTTTTCAATGTAACCACATCCTTTGGGAAAATTATATATAACTTTCTTGGCGTTTCACTAAATTGTTGTGGAACTTCTTTGGTAAGACCAAGCTCGTCCGATCTGAATGACATTGACATCGAAAACTCTTCAAGTTTGAAAACAATGAAAGCATTTGACGCTAATCCAGCAAAGGGACCGGGCAATTCTACTAGAGTTGTCCTCTAGAGTTAATCAAATATAAATAAGCCACCTTGAAGTCTACGCATATAATATTAATGATCACTATTCTCTTTAGCTGTTGACGAAATCCTGTTTCCTATTAATGGGAAACTAAAGCAGTAGAACTCAACTAAATAGAATGAACGAGATCCTGCAAAGAACATGGTCTTAATAAGGAAATAGGCCCAATTGTGGGCAATATGGCGAAGGAAAAGAACTCGTTTTTAACGTTGAAATAGGACCTAGCATTTTTTGTCGTAAAATCGGTGAAAAATAGAATTGAGTCAGCCGAAAAAGGAAACAGCTGCCGAAAAAAGCGTTCTTCTCATTTCTGCCAATCCAAAAGGCGTTTCGTACACCGACAAATTGTTTTCCAAATCAACAAAGTCGGGGTTGCTGGGTCGGGGAAATGGGACCTGAAGAGCTTTGAAGGTTCAAAACATTCCTATCACGAAATTGTACGCAAAGTAAAACTCAGACGTGTGCGTACGTTTTAAGGATCCAGCCGCCACCAATATTGGAAAACAGCAGAAGCTGCAGCGGGTTAGCCATGTGCAAAGGTTCATCGAGGAGCTAAAGATGACCAGGATGAGGATTTGAGACTTGTACGCCTGAGGTGAACTTGGGGGGTCGACGATTGGTTTTCGAATTGAAGGATGCGATTGATGAATTGAGACTGTTGGAGGTGCTACAGAGGTGACGCTAAGTCTTGTAAAGCGTCTGAATACCACGATGAGTAAAGAGAATCACGATAAAGTGAAACAGTGTCAAAGCTTTGGAGTTGTTAAGTAGGGTAAACATACCTAGAATCTCAAATTATTTAGGTTTTATCCGAAATCCTTTATCTGTCTACGACAGTAGTTTGTAGTTTGATAATCAGCACTATTATCGCGCGCTCATTGTTTTTGTAATAGAGAGCGGATTCAGGTCGAAGCATATGAGTGGTACGTCTGTTCCTTTTTTTTTATTTATTTTATTTCATTTTTCATTTTTATTAAAGGATATTCTAAACAAGAGATAAGCATGGCTGAGCAACTTGTAATATTAAACAAGTTCATACTTCAGATGCTTCTCATAGTTTTATGCCTTGTCTCTAGCTAGGCTTCTAGGCTAAGCATCCTAGGTTTCTGAAGGAATTTATTTGATCTCTTGCTTTTTCTTTTTGCTCCTGACTTTGAAGTGCTTTATGGGAAGACTGTTTTTGTTTTGTGCTTGCGCCAATGTCTGAGTTAAAGAATGACAGAGAAAGGTGTGAAGGTCCAAGATATCTCTCTTTGATCTCGTCGGTCTCCTTTTCTTCTCGATTTCCTTCCTCATCTGGCGATAAGGATGGACAGGGATCATCATAACCAAACTGTTTACTGATTTAATCAGATCGCCTTAACATTTCCTGTTTACATATTCGAAGAGTAGCGAAGAAAGGATGTTCCACCCTATACAAGTGCAATGACAAGAAATTCGTTGAGTTTGGTAGTTTTTACGTTCTTCAGCTCCTTTTATTTCCGCATATCAAATTTGGCATTTGTAACAAAATCACATCCCCAGGACTTAATATTTCATTTTCATTTTCTATTCTAATTTTCATTTTCCTTTAATTTTTTCATCTGGAATCGTTAAGTTTCGCATTTCCCTTGGAATTCAGCTCAAATCTTAACTTGAATCGATTTACGAAATACGATTTCTCCATGAATTTCTATAAAATGAATATAAATGTTACACGCACACGTTGTTGAACTAACTCCAGTTAAATATCCTATACGAGGTAATCATCATTCCAACACTTATTCCTACATCTCCCAAGTTGCACCGTTCGTGTAAAAGCAGTTCAAACGGATACAACTTTCGGGCTTGAGCTACATATCTTTTCCTCAAGGAAGTGAGGAACGTACATCAGGATGTACGTATTTTCGTATATGCGAGTCTACATGACATAGAATGCTCGAAACTACATTCAGCTCCTGTGAATTTAAATCCAAAATTTATGGTAGGAAAGGGATTTTCTTTTTCGCCACAGACATTTGGCTCATCTGTCGTCTACAAGAACAAAACAAGGATAACATTCGTGCCTGGAAACGTACACTATCTACAAGAGCCTTTGAGACTGGGTGACGAAGACACATGGAAGAACAAGAAAACGCCTTAGAGAACATGTGCAAAGTCAGCTGGTATGAGAGAAGATCCTTTTTGCAGATAATTATTTCTTAGTTATCTATGTGATTATTATCAAAATTTACATAGCCAAACCATTCTATTGTTTGTCAGTGGAGCGCTTCTTGGTTATGGTCCTTCAGTTGATTTCATCCTTGGGACTTGGATGTGTTCAATTCACGTTACTTCCGTCGACCGACTGCGTCTCATTCTATTAGATTCTTTGATTGTGGTTTTTCAATGTCGTAATACCGATTTCGAACAGTTGTCTGTATTCTGGCTGGTGTCTTGTTTTAAATGAAAGAACAGGAAAAGACCCAACGCCAGGAAAAGTGTAAGATGTAGAACACACAATTCCTGAAATGAAGTGTTGAAATTTCGAAATTGCCAGTCAAGAGTTTGCTGTGTGGAAAACTCAATGTCTTCTTCGGAGAATTTGCATAACGAGATGGAGGGATTGGAAGTTTCGAGAGTCCCATACAAGATAAATACGGTTAAAGAGGATTTATGAATATGCTGTACCATAGGTTTGGCTGAAAACAAGTCGCCACTAAAGGAACTACTACCACGCAGCGTTGGGCGCTTTGGATTGGCAGCAACGAGCTGATTCCTTTCGTTACGAAATCATTTAATGAAGTGATTCTGAAAAAGTGACAGAGCAACTCCCATGTGAGCGAAATTCGCAAGGATCGATGCATTACCTAATTATGAAATTCGAGTTGCGCACTTTCGTGCAGCAACTCAGGAAAAAAGTACAAAAACAATGCAGTGTTGAGGAACTTTTCCGTTTGGAACAACCAAATTTAAAGGCTTTCATACCGAAAAATCTCCACCAACTCATACCGAAAGAACATCAAGTTTCACATGATGACTGCTTTGCATAATTCCTTCTTCTACTTATTCTACTTGAGATCTTCTCAGATGCTTTCCCATTTTCCACTCACTGTTGAAGGGGTGAAGAAGAGCAAGAGGTGGCTGGAAGAAATAACAGAAACTGAACAAATCCTTTTAGTTTTCACCATTGAATGATACGATTTCATGATGTGTCATCCACTGCCATCACCGCGATTGAATTCAAAAGGGAAATGCCTACTTGCTGCCTCCCACTTACGTTTGTCGCTAGCATTCGCCGTGGGATATCGAAGAGATTACACTTTGGCTTGAAGTAACCCGAATCTTGTCTCCCGTGGGAAGTTAATGCCCTTGACTATGTAAAAGTTCTGACACAGCGCACCTTTCAACCTATTCATTATTCACATGAACTAAGTACTTGTTGTCAGGTATGCAGTCTTTCTTCGGCTCTAAGATGAGGGAAGCGAATATGTTTTGCCAACGCGTGTTTAATTACGAAAATGTTGGAATTTTTGCTGCTCTTGTCATTCACTATCGCAACGCCTTTGCTACAAACACTTTTTAATGTTGACTTTAGAGAGTTGTTTGCGTCTATTCTGTTGCATTCATTGCATATAAAAGGTACACAAGATCTTATAACAAAACGATAAAAGTGCTTCCTATTTAACGTTTTCTTTGAGGATTTAAATTTTTTGAAATGCGAACGAATCAAATAAGGATTCACGAGGTTACGCAGTGGAACCTCATCTTCCGGAAATTTAGATACATCAAAAACCGGTCATAGCGTCAGTACATACCAAGATTAACACCTGGAAAGTCCTATCCAAAGAAATCGACCGATAGATAAATAGATAGGCAACTCTATAGAAATAGATCGCTAGCGCTACAAAAACTATTTAAAAATAAGACATTCAGCAAAAAGTGTGGGAAGAGATGGGCAATACAATTTTCCGGAAACTTGTATCCATTAGCAACGACTCATATATAGAATGATATCGGAAAATGTATCTTCGAAGTACATTTTAGTTTTAAAACGCAGCTGTTGTGATGTCCTACATAACTGATCTAATTTTTATTCTCTGTATCTTATATAAGTTGAAATTTTTTGCTACGTCCTACATTCATTTTTCTTTTTTCATGATGTCCTGAAAACTGTTAGCCCTCTCTTGTGATTACCCTATGATGACGGTAAGCATTAATAGTCAACTTGAATAGTTCAAAAAGTGAATAATCACGCCCCTCTTCAAACTAAAAATACAGAGCTCGAAAGACATCATAAGAGAAATTTGACTCGCTCAACTGGAAGAGAAGAGTTTGCGATAATCCTTAGCGTAGTAAAATAGTAAATACTGCCGGGAGAACCAGATTCATCAACGGTATCGACAGCTAAATGAAAGGTCGGCAGCAGAAGGTTTAATCAGAAGAGCATAAGTTGCTATGAGTTCCTTAAGGGGTTACATGGGTTTACTCGGGCGAAGATAGGTCTATTTTCAACATTTTTTTTTATACATAATAAATAAAATATGTTGTTCAAACTTTTTACTGTCTTAAAGATATACACTTGAAGAATAATTTTCTGTAATTTTCAAAGAAAAATATTTAGAACTCCGCCATTGTGACGTCATTTCCGATGAAGCCTCGGGAAAAAGGTCCGACCGCGTTGTCAGCAGAACTCTTGACAGGATCATCTAAAGTGAAAAAAATTCGTGTTTTAGTTAAGAGCATAAACTAAAACTTGGACGAAGGAAAAAAAGGATTGAAAATTGCATTTTTGGCAGACATTTTTACAAAAAAAATGCAAATTTTGGTCAAATTTTCTGCCGTTTTTCGTTTTTTAAATAGTTTTAATTGAAAAAAAAGAATCCTTCCTTCAAGTTCTTGAGAATTGTTTTTCAAAGACCTGTGTAAAATTTCATCAAGATCGGTTGAGTAGTTTTCGAGAACTTTTGACAACCGATTTTGAGGACACAGTTTCGAGAAAAACCTGTTTACAGTTTTGAGTAACAATAAAACTGGGGAAAAAAAATTTGTTTTAGCCTAGATTAAATTATCGATTCCTGGGCCATAAATTAAACAACCTGCAGCAGCTGCAATGTCCAGGGCATCCTTGTGCTCCTGTATATGACGAGTCCTGGCTTCGCGAGTCTCGCTTGCAGATTTTTTTTCGGTTGCGCACACACGGTTTTCATGAGCATTTCGGGCATATTCGTAGGATTTTGTTTCCAAGTTTCAAATCCATACCGTGCATAAATAATAATAAAGCTGATGTTCCTTCATTAAAAGTGCAAGCAGCGACTAATGCAGCAATATTAACGAATTTTGAACCAGCTGGAAGTATTATTGGAGTAATCTTCCAGGTGTGAAACCACCAACATACCGCGCCAGAAGCTCATCCTTACTGAGATCTTCATAGATAGGTTTCATTGCAGTCAAAGCATCATCTGCGAATGGAGTATAATCATGTTTGAATGATGAAAGAGTATTTGCTCTTTCATCATTCACTCCGATGCTCGCTGCCAGGCGCACCAGGAGTCTGGACCTTTTGGGCAATTTCCGTGCTGATGATTTTTGTCCGTAGAGCTATAGTGGTAATAAGTAGACCATCTTCAGTCAGTAGCATCTTTCATTTTTCCAACGGACTAACAATATTTTCTTATATTATTAATTTACCAGTCAGTTTTAGAAAGATTTTTTTTAGTTTTTTTACCATTGACTAGTTTTTCCTCAACTGTTTTGTTAACTAAATCACGTAAACGGGTACCCATGCTCTTCTGTACATGTCCAACGCATTCTTTTTTATTGATAACAAAATCTTCACCATAAGGTTCGGCTTTGAGAATACCAGAGTATGTTTTGTTTTGAATCCCCATCTCCTTTATAGTTCACGTACCTCAGACCATAATAAACAATAGAGCGTTTAAACATTTCAACAATCGAAGATACTTCCATGTTCCCAGACGCTCCAGTGTAATTGGCGCTGCATTGATTTGTTGTGATATGTTCTTCCTTCTACTCTTCATACTCTGCCGTGTTCAATTTGTTTTTCCAAGACTCACATAGTTTACAGTAAGAGCATTTTACAAGCACATCTAACACTTTTCCCGGATAATATCCGACTAGTAAACTCACACCATATAGTGATGCGAAACCACGCTTCTTCCACGTACCGTCACCGGAACCACTCACATCTGTCGTAGCTTCAACGTCATTTTCGAGGCTCGTTAATTGCTTTTCTTTCACTCTTCACTCATTTTCACTCATCTATTTTATGAATATAAAATTGTATGTTGATTAACTTAAAAATGAACTGCTGAGATCCTTTAAACCGCACAATTTCTTGCGTCCGGCAAGCCCCAAGCCCAATATTCGCATAACAAAAATGACCCAGTGATTTATCTCATACATTTTTCCAATTTGTCACATCGTTCACATGTTAACACAATTTTGAATCTCAGACCGGATTTCCAGATTTCCGGATTACAGTAATCATCATCAATTTTTGGATTTTTAGGATTGAATGACTGTCTCCTTTTCCTTGGTCTATCTTTTCTACGAGCTCCGTCTGTTAACTGAGTTCTCGAAAGTTTAGGCATTTTTAAATAAATTTAACAACAGACACTTTGGATAACGTCAAATGAACCTCGTGATTCAAGAAGTAATCACCGACTGACGGTTTTCAAACTAGTTGCCCTTAGAAAATACAAACAATGGACAATAAGAACAGACAAACAATAGACGAGCAGCTACGGCGCTCGAAGCCTAACTGTCATCGAGCATTAACACATCGAACTCCGAAAGTAAAACAGTCGAGGTAGATAGATCAAGACGACAACCTCAACCTGTCACAAGATAATATTCGACCCCGTGTTTCGACAACAGTCCAAAATTATTTGCAGAGCGTGCCATGGGCAATTTTGCCGTATCTACCAGACATTGTTTCTTCTGATTCTACATTGTTTCGGTCCATGACATCATCCTTGTCTGACCAGCGATTCCCTTGCCAGACTTTGCATGAAGGCATTTAATAACGAATCAAACAAGCTCGACTTTTTTGTCAAGATTATTCTATATTACCCAAAATATGTAAGGAAGTTGCCAAAATATGTAAGATAAGAAAAAAGAAAATAATATGTATTGCCATTTTCATGATAATAATCAAAATGCCTTGGATATGAAGCTTTCGGTTTTTTTTTTGTTAAGTCAAAATGGGGATGCATGGCTAATTACTCAAAGAAATTAGACAATTGCATTTTTAATGCCTTAATCTGGTCCGATTCAACTTAAATCCAATACTGCTTTCTTTCTTTTCCAACGAGAAGTCATTCTTTTTCAAATAATTCAACGGACAGAACCACATGTCCTGGCCCAAAATATTTTACATGCAATTTGTCCAAATTCACACTTTTGAAAGTGACAACATAGATAAAGAGGCAAAAGAGCATCCAGCTTTTATTTTCAGATGTAGTTATCAAACCAAACAGTTCTTTTTTGGTTACTTTTCCTAACCAGACCTCCCAAATTTCAGCTTCCTTGCCAGGAAGTCATATCTCAATGAGTAAATGCAAAACCCTACCTTAGCAAATACTCTAATTTGCAGTTACTGGTAGGAGATTTTCGTTATAAGTTATGACTATCTGAGTGAGTAATACTTAGTTCGGTTTGTTCGTTGCCGAAATCCGAAATTGATGAATTTTCGCTAATGTCTATTGGTCCTTTTTTCGAGGATGAGTGCATACAGGTCAAGAACTAACTGAAGATAGCTGCACACAGCGTAAAGTATCTTCAAAAAGCAAAGTCCGGCATATCCAAGCTTCCTCAAACTTTGTCATCTCGACAGGATGTTGACTCATAAAAAGATTTTTAAGGAGTTAAAAAAACTTGAAGAAATTCAATTTATTGTAAGGCTGCTGGAGAATATGAAAATGTTGTTAAGTCAATTTTCGAAAATCGTGTAGCATATGAACATCTCCCCAAATGGAAAAACATAAAATTTGTGTTTGTAACTCCAAAATCGTGTTCAAACTTAAGGTCATTTGATCGATGAAGGAAGTTGTGTGACAGATCCTTCACAATATTGAACGGTATAGCCCGTCCAACTTCGTTGCTTCAGATACCATGTAGATGGCTTCAAAATATTTGACGAAAAATACAGCAGAACGAAATGCGTATGGTTTCTTAAAAGCGCCAAAAAGCAGCTTCGTGGAAAGGACAAAGATCGTTTTGAAAATAATTATATCGTTGCTGAAACATACCTCAATAAAAAGTTTCAGTCAAATGAAGATGTTAGCTGCCAACTGAATGTTTATGTCCTTCCATTTGAAGAGTTTATTTATTTTGATATGAATTTGGCTATCGACGGTAAATTTAGTAACACAGACATTGTTGCATACGTTCTTCAAGTCTCCGAAGATCTTGAGGATCTCAGAGGATCTTGACAACAATGACGTTGAAGCAAAGATCGAGACTTATGAGTCACAGATTGAAGCTAGTGCCATGACTAAATTTTAAAAAAAATTTTCAAACAAAACCAACTATGCCATCAAATAATCTGGTACATTGTTGCTGTTGAATGATACGATTGAAAACGATATTTTCGGATGCTGAACGTACTGTAGTTTGAGGTTTTGACAAGCTTTTCAAACTCATTAAAAATTTGCTTTAATAATTTTTGAAGAATTTTTCCGAAAAATATGGAAAAATACCTCAATTAGACTGACAATTTTGCATTAAATCGTTCTAACTGGTTTCGCTTAAGTGCAGATTCGTTACATCGAGGTTACATTGTGCTCTGTTTGAGTTGAACTTACCGCTCTTCTGCGATTGATCCATTCAGAGTAATTGTATTGAGAATTCTGTCAGATGTGATTGACAAGTGTTTTTCGTGCAAGTTAATTAGTGTCGTTGTTCAACACGCTCATTTTATACTGTAAATAATAAGGATTTTCTTTAGTACCACTCTTTTATTTAACTTTTTTTAGTTAAATATTTTATTAGAACTACTACGGCTACCACAGCCAATACCCCTACCACTACTGCTGCTACTATAACTACGTTTACGAATACCACTACTACCACTGCTACTCCCATTACTGGGGGTACTACTTCTGTTACTGTTCCTACTTTTGCAACAATAACAAAACACCCATTACTGTTACTACTACTACTACTACCACTACTACTGCTACTACAACTAATACGTAGTATTAGTACTATTACTATATTAATACTAATCTAATATCGTTATTATTAGAAGCAGTACAACTAGCACTAATAGTACTACTATTATTACTATTACTATTACTACTACTACTACTACTACTACTACCACTATTTTTATGGTAAGGAAGTAAAAATATATATTGCACTTCCGACAGTCGCCACATTTCTGAAAATGAAATACTCGCACTTGCTTAACTATCCCCCAAAGCTACTGTTGTAGTTAAAATCTACCCTTGGACCATTCGCACACTGGTTCAGGGTGGAGAGTCATAAGGAAACCATAAATAGCCTTCGTCCAGGCACCGCTTTCCATGTTATGAGTTAGTCCGAAGAGATATGAGGCTTTTCGTTTTAAAATCAGACTACAATTACTTCTACTACTACCACACTACCACTGCGCTGCTACTTCTACTATTACTACTACTACCACTACTACTACTACTACTACTACTTCTACTACTACTACTACTATTACTACTACTAGTTGCCAGCATCCTGCCAGTACCAGATTTTACTGCACCTCATTGGAGGAAGTGTTTTGAGTGTAAATCAAATAAAAACCGTCTTGATCGCAAAAATTTGATTAAAATATGCAGACAGCCATGATCCTTAGCGATCCTGTTTTATTTCTCAAATTCTAATTTATTGTTTGTGTGCGGCAAAAGCTGCTGAGTTCTGTTTGAGGACTCGATAGAATTATATTGAATAATACATGCAGCGAAAAGAAAACTAATCAAAAGGATGATTGCCTCCAAATTTGCTTCTGAAACTAGATAAGCTTGCACATCTGCGGTATACCTGAGTGTGACTGTTAAAAGTGGTTAAATTGATGTTTAAGTCAGTCATCTCAGAAATGTTCCATGCAACATCAATGGTAAAATAATAAAAATGAGGCCATGAAAAATGGGACTGAAGGTTTAAAAAAAAGCCTTAGGAAAACAGTAGCATGTGAAATATTTTTCTCGGATCTTCTTTCTCCTCGATCCCTGGCGATCCTTGCTAAATAGTCTACGTATATCCTTAGAGTATGAAAACAGAGCAACAATGAGACCTGGACTCAATTAATCTGTGAATCTGTGTTCCAGGTTAGGGGCTCAAGATACGCAGAGAAGTATTCGTTTGGAGGTTCAGTAGTCTTGTATCTGGCGGGTTCCCAAAGCACTGAAGGAAAAGAACTTGCACCTCCTAGATACAAAGCACGGTCGTAGGGGACGCCCTCCTAGTCGGAAACTTCAAGATGTTGCTTCAAATTGATTTTAAAGAGAATTTAACATATTCACACAATCAAAATAACAAAGATACTGTAACGTTCCAATCAGCTTCGAATAAATAATTGTCTTTTTAATCCATATTGATTTATAATTAGAATGAAAATCTCAAAAATGATAATTTTCAGATGAAATTCAATCATTCAAGCCATTCCAAACAACAATTAACTCTTTCAAACATTTTCCTTTGCCACCTCGAACGACAAAATTCCAAAATGGCTGATTTAATCCCTCGTGGATTGTTGGCATTCACCATGGTCAGAAAACAATTTTTCAAAGTGTTAAGCCTCCATCGTAGGTACATAGGGAGGCAGGTGTAATAATTCCTAAGGGAAATAAGGGAACGTTTCTGATTTGATGAAATGAATAATTAGATTTTCAGCAATTATGCCTCCTTCACAAAAATTGCTCAACTTGACGATGGACGACAGTTGGCCTGCGTCTGAAGGATTCATCCCTTGGATAACCAACCTTTTGATGAGATAATTTGTTGCCACCTCTTTGCACGTTTTCTATGGAATTTTACCTTGTTATCCAACAACTTCGAAGCGATTGGGTTGAATTCTTCAAAAGACGAAGCACAATACAGCCCAGAGCCGAGTTCATATGATTTTGCTTTGCTGAGTGCATTTGATTTCCTAAGAAATTAATTGGAATTGATATGTGAGAAAGATGTATATAGAACAATTTGCAGGCAACGTAATATTTTCTTAAACGTTTGCCCTGGCTTAGCAACCGTTTCGTCTTCTCTGCATCGACTTTCCCTTTGAAATCACGAAAATTTAGTAAGGATACAATAAAAAAAGCTTGTGCACTAATATACAAACAGTATCGTATATTGAGAGCCACTTGACCAAAATTCTATTCCATTCCATTTACTTCTTCATCTTCCTTTCCTCGACCAGTCAGCATAAAATCAAGCTTCCTGCAGAATGTTGGGAAATGAAAGCATTTAATGTGGAGCAATTTCCACTTTTCTGTGAAACACATCTCTCTGGCTTTCCGGAACAAGCGAGCCCCATGGGACCGACTACCTAAAGAGGGTTTCTACTTCCGAGAAGGAGATGGCTTAATAACGACTGGTGAAAATGCATTGCACACTGATAAAATTTAAGGGAAAACTTTAGTTGAAAAATAACTAGAAAAAATCGTACAGGAAGAAGATTGGGGTTACAAAAGCTAGAAGTTGAAACTGTTGACGGTTTCTGAAGATTTTCTGACAGTAACAGAATGTGCAAAGTATCTCCTGGGACATTTAAATTTGATGTTTTTGATTTTATTTTGAAGGTGCTACAGTCTAAAATGAACCAATGGCAAATTTGATTTAATTCTATTTGAATGAGTGGAATAAATTTGGTTTGGTCGTAGAAAATTTCAAGTTCAATTGAATAATGCGGGAAGAGTCCTAAGGTCCTTTCGTGCAATGTTTTCGAAACGATGCTCTACCTTTCTCATAACGTGGAATAGAAAACGCATTGAATAATGGAAACGGTCGTATTTACCTCATATTTTCGTTAATCAGTACAAGTCGACAGGCTTGTGGCGCGCAAAATTGCGCGCATGAAATTCTACGAAATTCTTCATAGATCTAAACTTAACTTTGATTTTCAAATAAATTACCCGAACAAGAAAACTCATTTTTTCAGCTTTTCATTTAATTATTTCTAAATATAGTCTCCTATTGCCTTGACTGGAATTCATTCAAGCGATCCAAAAATATATATATAAAGTATCTCCCCGAAATAGGTTTCCTCTGCGGCAATAAATTCCTTCTTTCATGTGAATCAAACTTTGTCCCAAACAATTTTCAAAATTAGAGGCAAGAAAATTGCAGAGCACGTAATAATAGAGCAGACAATAATAGACCAGACGAGAAAAAAGTTCGAAGGTTACCTCTTAAGAGCAAAGAGGAAAACTGTTAAGAGGAAAATCTTGCATTGTTTTGTTGAAGGAGCAACAAGCATTGCACAATAAGCCGTTTTTTCACTAACTCAGCTTGAAATCTTTTCAGTAAATTAACTTTAAAATTTCCTTTTTAAAATAACTGGTGAGGATAATGCGTTGCGAAACTTAGATCATGGTGGCCGTAACTTTGTTACGATGAAGAACTTTGAGCGTCCAGACCATGTTTGCTAAGCGGAATTGACGGTTTTAACCATTCTTTCAAGGTTTCATAATAAAGCGAATCATAAAACAGCTCCAATGCAAGGTTTCCTCAAGGTTTATGATATTTTCGAAAAAATAAATTCAAATTTATTTGTTGTTCTTCTGTCCTTCTTCGTCCTCCTGCTAGGGAGCCAAGCTCATTAATTTAAAAAATTCCAAGTCATTCATGCAGCTATCACATTTTTAAGGGGATTTCCTATTGCATGACAAATACCAGTTTTCCTTGTGGCATCTGCTGCAGAGAATTACTATAGCCTAACCACATCGTAAGTTATCGCCAGTGTAAATGCTAACAAAAAATTCCCAATATCACAAGCCTCAACTCGGATTTTTTTGGATTGATTGATAGTTGATGGAGAAATTGTTTGAAGATGGAAGATAAAAGCGAAGATGCAGTGAGATGGGTGCTAATAGCTGCCAAACACATTCTCCCTAATGAGTAATTCAGGTTTAAAAGAGAATACTCAACTGAACTCCAACTTGTAAGGACGATCCAATACATCCGACACAGGAATTCAACAGGTTTACAGGTTTGACATAGCCAAAGCCTTTGATAACGTCTGGCATGCAGGATTTATCCCCGAAATATATGAACTCTCGATACCATTACAATATCTGGAACAAATTCACACCATTCTGAAAATCAAATCTTTTAATGTCAAGATAGATGATCATCTTTCATACCTGCGAATCATTAAAACAGGAGTTTCATAGGGGTCCTTAATTTCACCTGTATTATTCAATCTGTGCACCTCAGATTTGCCTTTTGTCCTAAACAACGTTGAAGTATATCTCACCTACCTACCGGTGATTCCTGCATACTTCATTATACTTCAAGACAAGCAAAAATCATCGCTGCGAAATTGGAAAAATATCTCAAAAAAATCCTTGAACACTTCTGAAAATGGATAGACAATGACCGACACTACAACACAATGACTCAACAATTATACAACGGAAGATAAAAGTCAAATATCTCGGACTCACAATTGACTATAGACTTATTTGACAGGCATCCATTCAACAAAAAATGTTCATTGCATAGACATCTTATCCTTTCTGCAAAAACAATATCCTGGTTAGAACCCATCTAACAAAAATGAGCCCACTGGATATGATACTCTGGATCTTATCCTCTCTAAATCTCCTTCTTAAACTCGGCCATCTTAATAACAAAAACAAGCTGTTATTGTATAAACAAATGATTAGGATTTTTAGAATGCCATGTGCACCGGGAACAACCTCCAGAACAAGAACATACACAAGGACCTTCAACTAGAAACAGTAAAAAAATACATACTTGACAAAGCACTCAAACTATCTGACAAAAGAGAAAAACAGACTGGACTGCGAAACCACAGTAGTTGTCCAGTCGGCCATTAACTACCGACTCGACAAGCAAAGTTCTTTCTGAACTTACGGTTGGTTTCACATTCACAGAATGAAATGGAGCAAGAGTACTTAATCACACTAGCTCCGAGCAAATTGCACTCACAGGATATGCGTGCTAACGTTCTCTTAAATTTATATGCATTCACAATGCCAATATAAACCATTACACTGAAAAATGATTTGTCTCCTACATATAACCTCAGAGAGTTGCCCAGCATGATATTCTTGCATTTACTTTAAAAGCTCTCTATCTTGCAAAGCTCGTTTTAATTGCTTCACGGGCACTCGTTTTATCTTTTTCGTTATGGCCTTCTAGGGTGTGAGCGTTTTTAAGTGGTCTCACAGTGCCCCGAATTAACTGTTGATCAATGAAGCTGGCGCGGTTCGCCCAAAATTAGTAGAATATTAGAAGATATGTTCGTATTATATTCTCATAATTTCGTTTACCGAAAATAACATTCAAAACACGCTTGGATTGAAGCGCAATACAACTGTGAATCTACTCTTGCTTACTCTTTCTACTTGAATCTACCTTAGAGTGTTCTTGCTATTGTGTGCTAACGCTTGTGGTAAATTGTTTGCTATTGTATGGTTAAACTGTGTAAATTTAGACTATGTAAATTTAGAAATAAAATTATTTGTCTGTAATTGGGTCTGATTCATCATTAGCAGTTCGTACAGTAATATTGGGACCATATATCGACCATATATTAATTACAACAAGTAAATATCTAATTATGCATCACATTACCCAAGTTGGGAAGGCACCTAATACGATCGTTGGAAGAAGACTTTTGCTTCATTAAAGATAGTGAAGCTTTTACTTTTAGGATAACATAGTGACCAGTGTTATAAGCATTTGAAAATCAGAAAGAATAACATAAGGAATACGAAAGGGCCAGTTAGCTCAAAGAATAATGAGTAAAACGTACCAGAACATAGATAATTTTTAAGCAGATAATTGGCTTTTCCGGTCGTCCTTGTAACTTACTTTTATTTATATTCAACCCTCAGTTATTTCAGTGCTATTTTTGAATATAAATGTGGAAGATGGTTTCGATAACTTAAAGGAGGTAAGTTTAGTTTTGAAGACGTCAATCCTGAGGAGGGCATTGCAAACCAATTTTACAAGTTCCCTTTGAATGGAGGCGCAAACCACACACAAATTAACTTAACAACAACCTCAGATACGATCATGGGTTATTCGCTCGATTCGTATTAGATAAGCCAACAAAAACCTAAGCCTAGTAGCATTGAATAGTTGCTGATAGACAAACCAAGGTGAACATTTTACGATCCTTTTTTCTCCCTGCTGAAATTGTCCCTGAAGGGCCGTCTGCCCCAAATTATAGTTATATAGTAATTATAGTTAAATAAAAAATATGTCATTCTGGCCTTTGTATGTATTTTTATTATGTATCCTTTAAACAAATATCTTGCACTCAGATGCAGTCTAGCCTATCAGCTTCCTATTATATGATTAAGGTTTTTGATTCAGTGTAATATTGGTTTCCCATGGCTACAAATTTTAATAGTAGTCGCCATTTCTATGATAATGGCTTCCTAAGGTGATGGTTACAAACGTTTTGAATAAAGGACTACAAGCAGCACTTAGTTTGTTTGTCAGTGCTATGTTGAAGCTTCCTTCTGCCGATAAGATTGCGAGCTGTCAGAGTAATGTGTTGACGTTCAAGCTTCGTTTTTTAATCTGCCAGCTTGGTAAATGCCACTCTGGGATCTTTCTCTAGTTTTTATGATCACTTTGGGGGAAATTGATATTCGATCGCTCTTCCCCTTTCCTTGCGCTTTGATCGTCTACGTAATTTTGTCATAATCTGAAAATAAGGAAGATTCCTTTGAATGCTGATATCCTTCTCGGTGAAAATGAGCAAGATTCCTTTGACTATTACCTCATTCTCGATGAGTTGATAACCTTCTTCTTGACACATTCATTTCTCATTTTTACTGCCCCGGCCTTTGCAGCCTTAATTGTTTGAAAGCTTCTTTCCTTTTTCATTCTTTAGTGGGTATGAATACCTAGGTGACACAAAGTCCCTGGATCTCACACATAAACACGACTCACAATTCCTAAAAGCTTCTCTTTTGGGATAACCTACAGTTTGTTTGTCATTACTTCTGAAACATCCTAGTTTTGCGGTCGAAGTCTGCCAATGGTGTTGTAATTTTACTTGTCAGATAGGCCCAAATTGACTTTTAAAAAAAAACAGAACTGCCAATGCCACACTCAAGCAGACTTAGTAGTATCATTGTCAAAAAACCATGTTTTTGGCTACTAAATCGGCACAATGAGAAGCAGATACAAAATTGGGGATTTTGTTAAAAAGCAAGAAAGTGGTTCCCACATTACTTAAGCCAATGTGAACAAAATAAACGATTGGTCGTTTATGAAACGCTGCTGGAAAGACAACAGAAGATCGGTTTTGTCAACAAAGAATTGAAAGTAAGACGTGGACCTTCTATGGAAACTCTACATCTAAATAGCTCAGCGTCTCGCTTGACTTAAGCCTGGAAAAACTTGCAGATCGTTGCCAACATGGAAAGTGAGACAGAATGAGAGTGTTGTAACATGGTACATGAGATAAGGTGACCTCTTGCACAAGAGAAACTACAACAAGGATCTACTTTGTATCTGGAGTGATGTGATAGTCGATGTATGTCATAAGATATGGAATTCATTTTAAACCCTCATAGGAGAACAATTCGAAAAAGCAACCTGAATCAAAAAACCGACCAGGTTGTACTGCAATATTAAAATTTTATCCTCAATTTTCATGAATTTGCCAGAATCGATAAAGAAAAGCAAACCCTAGGCACGTCTATAACACTGACTTCATCAGGCACTGTCCTTGAGATTAATGATCGCAAACGATGCGGCCATCATATTTTCCAGCAATATTAGATTCTTTTGAACCTGTTCGAAACCGGTATGATAATAGAAACATCATTAAGGACGAACACTTCTCCAATAAAGTGACCCGAAGCTTATCTGGAAAATACACTGAAATCAAAGCTTTAATTTACTTTAAGATATTTAACCAATTATTGTGTAGTCACCTATTGTTGTTAGTAAGGGTATATGGGTAGGATGGAGCCAAGAAGTTTCAAATCCAGAAAAATTCGAAAAGCAATTTCAGATATCCCTGAAATGATAATGGGGGGTGCCTTAAAAACTCCTAAGATTAAGTTGATTGTCCCCATGAAAACTAAATATTCGAAAAAGTATCTTTCAAAATTGTGGATTGAATAATTTAGTAATTGGAGTATCTGCCTTTTAAGGGGGTGGGGGTGGAGAGGAGGGTTGTTCCAGTTTTGCATTGAAAGCCTTACTTCTCAAGTATGATGTTCTGGTTAGGGCAAATTGGTTACAGTATTATAATCATATTCTAGCTCTACTATGATTATGACGCGTTATTCAGAGCCAATGAATTTATAAGTTTATTACAATGAGATGAATCTCATCTCTGCAGATGCCAGCTACCCCTCCATGTAACTTGAAGATGTCGAAGTTCGTGTAATTGGACGAACCATAAAATTGACGTTCACAGTTTGGTCAGCCAAAGCCTCTTGCAATTGTGGCTTATTTCAGACTAATTCTGCTCTCGCATGATGTCAAATTTGACTTAGTTCATCTGAAGTAGATAAGCAACAGTCCGAAAGAGCAAGCTATCTGGATGCCAAATTTGGGTTGGATTTATTACAGAAACTAGTCACCAAATATGACCGATCAATATGTATACCCACCAGCACGTTATCACTCACAAATAATGGAGTTTGTTACTTTAACATAAGCTTGTTTGTGTGAAGCACTAAAATTGAGAACCGTCTTGATCCATCTAAATACTGCTTAAATAAAAACTATAGGGTAAGCTGAAACCTATATCCGACAATGATAGTCCTTACGAGAGTTCCCAGACACGGTAGTGTCCGAGATATTCTACTTCGACTAAACTTCCAGTTTAGGCGAAATATGCCTCATATACTCACATTACTTACTCAGTTTAACTCACATTCTGCGTTCAGTAACTAGACATTAAGGATCTCACGAAGAAAAGGAATTGAAGACCCAAACAATGAAGTCCGATGCCCAGGATTCAACTGACAAACGCGTTTAAAAAGGGTTGGTTCGATTATTTCTTCTTTGCGGGAAGGTGTGTTGCAAGAATGAATTTGCAAAAGTTCTAACGCGCATTGTTATCCGGTCCTAGATGTTGTGATTTGCTAGGAGCCAGGAGCCAGGACCAGGACTATGGAATAAATCAGGGCTGCCTTCAAAGTCCCCATTATATTGTTTCGAATACCAAACTGCTTCGGGTTGAACTTAATCATAAGTATCCCCTTTTTGATTTCATAAAAAGTCCTTAATTTTTTTTTCGTTTCTGGGTTCTTTTTGATTTATTATTTAGGGCTGAAAATATGGCTGTTGCTACACATAGCTTTGAATGTTACTTTGGTCCTATAAATGACAATGAAACCATTGAGAAGACTCTTCTAGTGTAACAAAGTATTCGTTTAACTATTTTCAGCTGCATTGAATTTTAATTCTTGAGAAATAAAATTCCTCAAAACTTTTAATCCTAACAACTTGGTCGTGATTCACATGAAATTACACATCCACTGAAACTTTTGCCATATAACATATTTTCGGATACATTTTAATGAAACAGATGTTACGAGGTTTGGCCAATTTTTTGAAAATATTTCATGCATAAAAAACTTTTCGTACCACATTTCTCTGCTACGAAAAATTCTATAAACTACTTCAGAACAATCTGATACTAAAATCGTAATTTTTTATAACTCATTCCTTTCCCACCATTTCTTTTTTATTTCAGGCGCACCAACTGCAGTAGCGCGAAATGCTACACCTGTGGCTTATCCCGGATCACCGTTGCATTTGTCGGTTGAGTTTTGTGCTAATCCACCCGCATACGCAGCTCGGTGGCTCCACGGGGATCGAGTCTACACACCCGGAAACCAATACGGGAGCACAGTACTAGCATATGCCGTCACGGTAAGACTAACTTGATATTCGAATTCGTAACGTTTTTTCTCCATCCTCCCAATGGCGTCTTCCAAAAAAAGGAAGAAAAAGAAAAAACAGCGAGAAGATAAAAATTTTTACGATTTATTCCCTTTATCCAACTGATATACTGGGAAAAAAAAACAAGCAGACTAAATGTAGCCGAAAAAAAGAACGAAAGAATAAAACTAAACTTCATCCTTTATCTCTTGTTCTCTTCTCGTCTTTTTTGCAGGATCTGCCGACACCATTCTGCAAGGAAGCTCGTCTAACATACGTTAGCATGCATGAACGAGTACCGCGTACATTCTACTTTATCGTTTCGTCGCCAGGTGGCGTTGCAGAAGCAGTGTTCAAAGTGAATTTCACACTACGCTACAAGACCATGTCCAATTCGGTGGACGAGGAGGAGGAGGAATTGAGTGAACCCGAAGAAATTCACTTTCCCGTATTCGGTTCAGCAGCGAATCCAGCTTGGCGAATCACTCTAGTATCCTTCCATGTAAATCTACTGCTGATAACCTTCTTCGGTATCATGTTCGCCTCCTGGAATGTACTCCTGTAGCCAAAGATATTATTAGTTGGAAATGTGTTGAGGTAGGAAGATATGTGTAATTTTTTTTTTTGTTACTTTCCATCCTCTTGTATTGTGGCTGGCTGGTAGCCTGTTTTTTTCGTTCTCCCATACTAACACCTCCAATGCCACCCTATCAACATCATTTTATACTCATATTGTAAAATGCTCACTTATGATGTAAATGTATCTACATATTGTGTAAGAGGAAATTTGGGTGTAAGAGGGTGCAGATTGAAGTGAAAGTAGGGAAGGTATTGCAAGACGTTATGTAAACATTGAATCTGGGTCGGGTTGATATGGGCCAGAAAAGGTTTCATTATTTGATAAAGGAACAACTCAAAAAGAGCATACCTAATCAGTGGTTACAACATAAATTTGTGTATGTCACTCGGGAAAGAATTGATATCCTTAATGGGTCAAGGTGTATTTAAAGGCAATTATGTTGAACTACGTTATTTTTCAGGATAATAGAGAAGTTACTGCAGAATGTTGCAGCCTTAATGATTTTCACTTCTTCGTTAATCTCTTTACATGTCATGTTTTGTTAGCCTTTTCTGTATTCCTTATAGTTCCTTAAAGAAATCCAGAAAACTCAAAAGTTTTCACATCCACAGAAGAGGCTGCAGTGATTGAATATCTAATTAATTACACAAAAAAACGCCAATTTAGCTAGTGCTAAAGCTATTGGATTGGATCGTCCTTACTCTCTACTTTGTGAGAGTGGACTGAAACTTTTGGGAGCCTTTCATCGTGTTCTCAGATTATGCTCAGGACTCTTTTCTTGTTCTTTGGATTTGAGGATTTACTTGCACAGCTCTTTATCTTTTATTGCCTTAACATGATCCGTTCATTACATTTTGCCCAATCTTAAACATTGCGACACAGAAACAATCATTATAATATTCATCATTATCACATCTATGTTGTAGCGAAGCCTCCTCTCTGCTCGGGCCTATACTGAATCATTACATGTCCTGCCGATAGGTCCTACACAAAAATCATACGTTCATAAAGTGCTTATATAAGTCAGATCCTCGGTATCTTTGTTTCTAGTGTGGTTGGTTAAGCCTTACAGCATGCTCCTAGAATCAGGTATATCTCTGGCTGTCTCCGGCGACATGTCTTATGTTTTCAGGATCGTGGTCAGCATACGAGATGATTCTAAACATAATACCAGTGAGCTCATAATATTTTTTGTTTCTCACATCAATATTGTAACTACTAAACAATGATCGCATTTCAAAAAAACAAATCCCTATATCGAGAGTACAAGGATTATATTTGTTTTAGTGAATATTTTCTGAATCCATTCTATTTTGTCTTCATTTTATCAAAAAAGAAATCGACACTACCATAAGTGAGTTGAGTTAAGCTTGAGTTAAATTGCAATGATTTTTTAACAAAACTATAAATCTCAAATGGGTCGCTCTATCTCTTTCTTCGAGGTCGCGGCAAGAGTGTTAATGCTTTATGATGATTTTTAAAAAAACCCTTTCATAGACTCGAGAGTTTCGACGAAATTATCGAATATCAGACATCGTTGAAGCACTGTTGCAGTATATTTAGCTGGAGTCTTTTTTCGCATTGTAATTTTTCTTAATTTTCTGTCAAAACCGGGGCTTATTAGCTTATCCAGCAAATAGCAATGCAAAGTAAAGTAATAGCTCCCATCCTAGCGTCTTCTGAATTCCTTACTCAAATCTTTGTATGTATTAGGAAACTATTATATTAAATAATCAAAAATTAATTACTAGTAACTTCCTCACTAAACAGACGTGAAACTTTGTTATTCCATCATCTAATCAACTTTCCTAATAGTAAGCGCGAATGAGATATATTTCTAATTAATCCTGCGGTTCAGGATTCTGCAAACATAAGATATCAACATTTAATTTTTTTAAATGTGCGTTGAGTCAAATTCGACGAAATCTAAGGACTTCCATACAATTGTTGTGTTGGTTTTGGCGAACATGATTCATTTTGCCATCATCAAATCGTTTTGGACGGACTTCTATGTTAAAACGTTTGAATAAAATCAGGCAAAGTCCAAACTATTCCTTGACCATATGGCTCTTTTGAAACCATATTTGTAGGCATGATACTTGCCGAAGAGCAATGATACTGAATATTTGTCGCCATTTGCATATTGTTTAATAACTTTCAGGAGGAATTTTTCCAACACAAGAAACAACAACTCGATCTAGATATTTAATTATTCAAAAGTACCCGAATACAAAAGTAATACAAAAGTACCCGAGCTACTTCCTCAACTGAAAGGATGGTCGAAGTTTAAATGAAAACAAATATTTAAATGATGGTCTATGCAAAAAAGACCCTCAAACTTTTTGAAAAAAGAACTCGACACTTGCATTTTTATCATTATCTATGTCAGCTTTTTGATAAATGCAACCTACAGTTTAGGCATAATTTTGTTTTAATGAGTAGTGGCTATCGACCCTTAGAGTATAGGCACCTCTGTCAATCCTCTAAACTCGACGCATAGTTTGGAATATTTTGACAATTGACTTGAAACATGGCCTCATTTTTTTAATATCCTGCCTTGCCATCAAGCTAGAGGGCCCACTCTTCTTTTCAATTTACGAAACTGTCCGAAAGTGAAGCTCCACAAGGGTCTAGTTGTGGGCATCTATGTTGTCATACTGTCCAAATAGACCTTTCCTTTCACGATAAGAAGGGCACCACGTTGCATATACGTATTCTGCAAGGGAGTTCTGTATAACAGGCATCAAATTAGGGAGAGAGCTGCATAAAGCATTCATGCAGCCTGGGAGACCATTTAGCGTATATCGCATGATCATCGTTCAGCAACATTTCCTAAGCATATTCAGTAGAAATCGTCCATTTCTACCTCTAATTAAGTCGACCCATAGTAACTTTGAACCTCAAAAGGATTGAAGTTAGCTGACTAATGAATTGATGGTAACTTTTTACAATATTTTTCAGTAGATGTCCTTTACATAGTCTTCACAACGATACGAATCTTTATAATCCTTTCTTCAGCTGAACTGCATGTTTCCGCAGGCTTAATTTCATTGAACGGGAAACATCACATTTAGCTTTATTGCTCCACTATTCCTTTTCATAATGAGTTTTTTTTTAGGTTTCCAGGTCCTATGTAGTCACTTAACCACACAATACAGTCATAATCTAGTCGACCGTAGACACATTGATTAGAAGTTTGACTCTTGATGCATAACTCCTGGTGTCAGGTGGATTTGTGATATAATTCCTGATGCAATTATGATATTTGTTAACTTTCCCTTGGCCGAGGATGAAGTAATTTTTTCATTAGCTTCGACACTCCAACCCAAAGCTTAGAGACGTAAGTAAGGGACAATGTAGGAATCTATCATTGGAGTGGTATGGAAGGTTAAAAGAATTCCGGGACGCATCACCTTCGGTAAAACCTCTGGCCAAGGTGACACAGGACTCACGTTTAGTTAGTTTACAGGATCCAATAAGAGATGAAGAAGAATGTAAATGGTAGTCACTTTTCCTAGTTTACCTGAAAAATATCGGAAGTCACTACTTCTTGGTTCTTCGTTCAACCGAATATGCATCCTTGATAGATTCAATGTGATCAACTCAACCTATTCGTAATGTGTCCCACTCTACTGTATCAGGAATGTCAGCAACGAAGCTTTGGCACTTTCACTTTGTGCTCCGGTTACTGATTTTGTATTGAGTTTTGAATTGAACAGATCGGACTAGAAAGAACATCCTTTGTGTCCAGCTAGTTAACTAAATCTTCGCGTCCTCATACTCGCTTTTCCTTCTTCCTTTTCAATAATTCAAATCACAATTTCTGCGTTTTGCAACGGTAGGATATTTGCCTTTAAATTATTAAATTGCCTTCTAATACCTAACCATTTTGCCTACAAACTAAGATTTAGTGAATTGCTATGGGTTTCTATACCCATCTAGGCTTCAAACAGACTGATTCTTGCGGTTTTTTCAAATGAATTGGAGGACAAATTATTGGAGCATCAATCATGTTTTGTTATTGACTGCCTTTTTTCATGTCTAGTCCACTATAGACTACAAGGCAAAACTTACCACCCTGCAGATTGTCTAATTCCCCCAAATAATACATTAAGTTGTTCTACAAAACCTCGGTGAACGTCTTGTTCCATGGTCATCAGGTATTTCACTACCTGTGTGATGATGTGTGGTTCCATTCTAACGATTTGTGAAGCTTGTCAATCAGGCGCAAAGGTACCGGAGGAAAATTTGTAGCCCGAAGCAATAGTTTTCGTCCTTGTCGCAAAATTTCATGCGCTCTATAGCTCTCAGGTTATATCCTAAGAGCGATATTAATTGTATGCGTATGCTATTCCAGCTTTTATCAAGCTGATTGTAGCTCGGGTGAGATCAAGGATCTCCGCTTTGGTCATTCCTGTCATCCTAGAGTATTCCTTCTGATGTACGCTTGAATTCTTAAGCACAGTTTACGAATGGCATTTTGATTGTATCCTTCTAATTGCATTCTAATAGACTTGTTCAACTAAGCCATTCGTGATTTTCTTCCCAACTACAGGAGTGTGTTTAGGTGGTTTTGTTAACGTAAGCTGATATTTCAATGCCTGCTTACAGACCCGCACTGCCTGTAAAAGTATCGGTACTTCTAGAACTCTAGATGGTTTGGTCCTTGATTCAGCCACAGCATTGGTCCATTGGTCCATTGGTCCTAACATGTCAAATAAGAAAAAAAAAGACTTTTGGTCTAACGTTGCAAACCAATCTATAAATAAGTGGAATTAAATGTGGATTGGTAAATTTCGTCCCTTTTTTGTGCTTTTGTGTTTGCTTAAAAACTGAAAACTATCACTGGCTGAGAGGCAATTGATTGGCACAGGGTAGCTACATACAACACTCTCCGGCAACTTCTCTGAGTTGTAGAAAGTGGCTAGAGTGAAAGTTTTGCTTCGGGCTTCTCATCCCAATTAAAAAGGGTAGTGATTGTTCTCTCCTCTGAAGTTGTAACCAGCTATCCACCAGTTCTCACTCTGGTTTAAATAGTAGACAGGAAAAGTTGACGAAGGGTCGAGAGTGGGCTCCTAGACTTTCAATATTCATCAGCCAGGGGGTCTTAGTAGCTCAGAGCCAGGGTCTTACAATCTAAGAGCCAGAATCTTAGTATCTAAGAGCATAGCTTGTTAGTATCAGCTAGGTACATACTATCAAGTTGTTCTACAAAACCTCGGATCAAGTTGCCATCTGTATTACGCAGCAATTCCTTTCATGGATTGGAGAGTTTAATGGGGACTCGCATGAGGTTCACTGTTCGTAGTCATCATAAAACATAATTCTTTATGCCCTTGTTATTTGGATCTTGGACTATGGATAAAGAATGGATGTAGCTCCAGGACTATGGTCACTCATTACACTCATTCGAACCAGATTTTTGTAGGCAATCCTGCGGATTCAGCGTAATTGCAAAAATTGTCCACAATATGCTTTATTTTTTAGGAGTGGTAGTTACCGTTCGGTGAAGATATGTGTCATACGGTTCCAGATTAGGTTATAAGGATGACAGAGGAGGAGGTATTTATTGGGTAGTCCAGAAGTATTTCGTGTCTGTGTGTCTCACACTCTGGACGTAAATAGCTTTCACCTTCCTACCATAAAAAAGCAGTGATATATTTGCGAAGGATATTTAAAATCGCAAAAGAGATTAGTCTTAAAAATTTGCAAATTTTTCTACCAACATTAGATATTTTAAATGAACAGAACAGTGATCATATAGAAACAGTAGTCTTGGAGAAAATAGTAGTAAACAGGACATTTTTTCACTCTTTGAAGCTCTTCAGATTTACTTGCAGCTGTATTCTCAGTTGCTGAAATCGTCCTCAAAAATCAGTTTTTTTAAATTTAACTTCTTTAATTCGATATGGCCACAATGTATTATTTATTTTGCTTGTTTTGTTGTCCGTGGTTTCAACATGCCACTTGAGGTTCGATAAAGAATCATTGATAAGTCCTATCTTTGGCTTATAGCTGCCAAATCTTTTTTAACGTGAAACTTATGTTTTAGAAGTGGTTGTTAATTTATGATTTTGAAATTTCAAGGCTGTAAAACTTGCAGCTAATATGTGCTAATATGTTATATGTCACGTTGTGGCGGTTTTTTTTTACCCCGCCCGACCCAGCTTTTCGTAGCAAGGACATATTTTACCTGCTTGTAGCTACCATCCGTTCATTCTGCTGATAAGAGGACGCGTTTTGGCTAGTGGTAGCATCAGCTTATCTTGCTGCTGTGAGGACGCGTTTCGGTTACTCGTAGTTATCATCAGCTCGTTGAAGGGTTATGAGGACGAGTTTCAGCTATTATGCAGCCATCACCTCGTTCGACTGGAATGAGGACGCGTTTCTCCTACTTTCATCAATTCTCAACACATTCTGCCGATGCACGAACACGTTGCGGCCACTTGTAGTGATAATATGCTCACCCTAACGCAGCAGAAACGCATTTTCGCTACTTATCGCTATCATTAAATCATTCTGCTGATGTGAGGACGGGTTATGGCCACTGGTAGCTCAGTCTGCTGGTGCATTAAGTAATTTCGCTACTTGTATCAACCATTAGCTTGTCCTTCTGATGGGAGGACGCGTTTCGGCTACTGGGCGCGATCATCAGCTCAATTTGTCGATAATGGGACGCATTTTGGCTACTTGTAGCTGCTCCCTGCAGGTTCTGCTGAAAGTAAAACATGTCCTTGCGTGAAATACACTATAGCCTGGCAAACCTAAAGAACAATCCAGAATTCTAACAATCCATCAAGTTCTGGCACCCTACAGCAAAATCTAGACACGTCGCAAGGTCAAAAGGTCCTTAAACTTTCAAGTTCAAGTCTTGTTTTATTAATAGGTGTATAAATATGAAATGCGGATTTCTCCTGCTTGAAATATGCATTTATTTGAATAACAGAACATATGAATTCAATAATCAAAGTATTGGCCGTCGTTAGCCACGACTTTTTCCCGTCTTTCTGTCAATTGATAGATCCCGTCCCAGTACCACTTCTCATTTTTTGAGGCTAACCACTCATCAAGCCAATTTTTGACTTCTTCGTAAGAATGGAGGTGCTGTTACGAAAGTTTATGCTGCATCGATCGAAACAAGTAGTTGTCAGAAGGAGCCAAGTCTGGTGAATACGGCGGGTGGGGCAGAACTTCCCAATCAATGATTCCCAAGTATTTCTGGACAGGTATTGCAACATGCGGCCGAACGTTGTTATATTGAAAAATGACTTTATCATATTTTTTGGTGAAATTCTGGTCGTTTTTCCTTAAGTCCGCGGTGCAATTTGATCAGTTGTTGTCGGTATCTTTCGCCAGTAATAGTCCCACCAGGATTCAGCAGTTCGTAATACAAAGGTCCCTTACTATTCCACCAAATAAACAGCAAAGTCTTCTTTCCATGAATATTTCGGACTGGTTGTGATGTTGATGGCTGGCCTGGATCTACCCATGATTTTTTCCGCTTGGGATTGTCGAAATAAATCCACTTTCCATCGCCAGTAACTACCCGATGCCAAAAACTTTTTCTTTTCTGTCTGGAAAGCAAAATTTCACAAATGGTTTTTCGCCTTTCGATGTCTCTTTCTTTCAATTTATACGGCACCCATTTTCCAGCTTTTTGGATCTTTCCCATGGCTTTTAAACGTTGTGAAATGGCTGCCTGAATAACTTCCAACGCTTCTACCGTGTCTCAGTTTCTGTATTGTCTTCATCTAATAATGCTTGCATATCTGTATCTACGAATTTTTTTGGTGGTTTTCCACGGTCTTTGTTGCTGACATCGAAATCGCCACTTTTAAATCTTTTAAACCATCGTTCACAAGTGTCTTGGCTTGGGGCATGTTCACCATATGCTTCCACTAACAATCGATAAGTTTCTGTTGCCGTTTTCTTCAAATGAAAGAAGGTTATTAGACTTATTAGAAATCTCTTTTTCTGGCACGAAATTCGACATTTTTGAAGCGAAAAAAACTATGTTGTTTGTACAATCAAAACCTATGACATACTGGAATTTGTTGACAGATGCTTAGCCTCCAAAATTCCATATTAGTTATCTCCGACACAAACCTTATGTAATGGTTATGCCATCTGTTAGTGAAATCCGCATTTCATATTTACACACCTAATAAATTTAGATAAAAAAGAGTCTTCCGATAACCAGTGGGACTCTTATTTTTCTTTTGATGTTATCGTTATAAGCGTGCTTCTGACTATGAGTCAGGACTATTAGTCCTTGCTTAAGATCAAATTGCCTCCTCTTACAAGATTAATTCAATAAGTTCGTACAATTATCCTGTCCAATGTTCCTAGAATATCCAGTACAAAGAAAATGAGTATGAAGAGAGACAAAAAACAGTCAAAAAGGCAAGAAAATCAAAATACATCATCATATTCAAAGGCTAAAAAATTGTTATCTTTTGTGTTGCTGTTTTACTGACTGCTCTTGATTTATGTGAGTAAGACGATCTGAAAAAATGGGACATTTAAGGAAAGGTGTATCATTTTTTTTTTTGTATTCTTCCAAACATTCACTTCAAAGTCGGCAAAACCTCTATCACGCATATCCTTAACACTCTCATTACATTGTATAGAACAATATAAATTTTTTTGTTATTCTGAATACGGTCGAACGAATGAGAATTTTCAAAAATGATTGCAATTTCCCAAAAAGAAATGAAAAGTGTTAACCCAAAGGGATAATAATTTTTTATATGAATTTATACGTATACATATTAGGCTAATAATTGAAAATATTTAAGGTTAAACACAAAATTATATAAGATAAAAAATATATTTGAAAACTTAAAAGCGACAAAAAGAAAATCAGCATTGTAACCTTAATATTAACTTTAGATGGCAAACGGTAGGAATGATTAGTTACTAAAAAAATTGTATAGACGAAACAAACAAATAAATAAAAATATAATAAATTGACTAAATAAATAAATGGTTACAATTAGTACGTCAGTAAAGTATAATCTGTAAGATGACGATACTATGCCAACGTCGTGGTCCCCTTTATCGCTTTTGTAGACTTAATCCCACCAAAAATAAATGTTATTGTATTGTATTTTGAAAATTTTATATCCCTATTGATTTTTAATCCTTTGTTAACCGTTTCTTATTTGTTTTTCCAACGGTATACACCATTGAAAAAAGAGGAAAATAAATAGGATGCGTGTCAGCTGTATTTTTGTGTATCTAAAATAGTTTTAGTGCAGACTCTATTCGATGCGATTGTAACGATTTTTTCCTGATACGCGTCCTATTTACGTTCCGCAAGGCAATTTTGACTATTTATCTTCCTTTCAAGTATCGCTAGAAGGCTTAGTAGAGAATCTGTCGATTCGCGACTTGTACATAAATTTTTTAAGGCAATGTATCCGCGTTCCGAGCTAAAATCCTTCGTAAGCCAAGGCGAGATGTTTCCCACCATTTCATTTGAACATGCTGTCCTGACCGTTTTATATATAAGCGACAGTTTTCATCCTCTAAAAATTATTTATGGCCTTACAGCTCAGGAGCAATCGGTGACATATCCAAATTTTCCCATGAAAGCTTTGTCTAGGAAAACAAGTAAATTAGTTTTTGTACACTGCCATTCTCGAGGACTATATTTACGTCTTCGGATCTATTCGATCCTATTCCATTCCCATACCCTGCGATTAGTATTCCGGTGATGATATAAGAAAGCCTGTCGCTTAAAGGGAAAACGTTCAAAAGATGCTTATCATATCGGATTAGTTCAAGATGAAAAATTCAAATTTCAAATGCCTTCTTCTCGGGAAAAAAAAAGATGCTAAGGACTGTTCTCCGGCACGACAGCGACGAGGGCAAATCGGCTTGGCGAGAACCCATTTTTCAGGGAGGGCTACGAATACATTATGTTATTTTGGCCAGATATAACGCAACGTGATTTGAATGCTTTACTATGCAGTGTGACAAAAAGGATCGAGTCTATATGTTACGAAGGAGCACAAATGTAATATAAAATAGATTTGCTGCCCTCACACTCCATCAACGAATGACGCGAAGTCTTGACTCAAGGGGCAATAGTTTGCGTTCTTGTCAATTTTCTTCCTTTTTTTCCTCCCCATACGGAATTCAAAGAATATTACGACTGACTCGTTAATAATTGAAAGTGTCACTAAGCCTCGGAGCATAAGTTAACGTGTTTTTCGTTTTCTTCTCCTTCTTCTACGTTTTTCTCTCGAGCACAAGTCCTCCATGCCATCAGCATCTCATAAATCTCTAAAAGGTCCTTCGCTCTGCTAAGCCTTTCTCATGTAAATAATTTCTGCGAATCATCTTCAATCTCACAAACTCAAATGGAGAGAGGCCGAAACAAAGTTTCATTTCTTCACTTAACATTTAAATAGATAAAACGTTATTAAATTGAAATTTAAATGACTGATTTAAGGATACAAAACATTTGATATGTTGTAAAATGATGCCAAAAGAACGTGAAAATTATACAAAAACCAAAAATATTTGAGTAACGTATGAAGTAGCGAAAAAATATTATTTTTGTTTGTTTTTTTTTTCTAATTCATATTGTAATGTTTGTAGAATACAAACTGTATGTGTGTAAATTAAAGTTAAAATAAACGTAAACTTAAGGATTAATTAAGATATCGCCTGACCTCCAGTGAGAAGGTAAATATTATGTAAACTGAATCACACAAAAAAAGGAGTATGATACCTAAGTTGGAGGTGCTCTTATGATAGAGTCTTGTTTTTAATTGATTGGAAGTAACAATTTGATGCACAAACAAAATCGTTACATCCTAGAAAAATGAGACAAACATTGCCAATTAACTAAATAAAATTTATTTAATAATATTTATATATATATATATATAAATACAAATAAATGCAAAGACGATAATTTTTCGTAATTAAATAAATAAATAAATAAAAAAAAATTCATAAAACATACTCTGACGATTTATTCGAAAAAGAAAAGAATAAAGGACATACAAACACCAACTAACAACTACTTGTTATATCGAATACGAAACTGAGAGTATTGAAATATGTAAGAAAAACCAAAACAACAAATAAAAAACCAAACAACTGAATGCTAAAACTCTAGAAATTAATGTAAAATTCCATTGAAAATGCTGTAAAATAAAATGCATAAGAAGTTTCTTAATTAAATATAAATGTTAAATTACAAAAAAAGAAAAAAATTAAAACGTTTCCAATGTGAAACATTTGTTTAATTTTTCAAAAAAAATGCTTTCAGTTTAAAGTTAACAAAATTGTAATAAACTGTAGTAATGAAATGAATGTGGCCGAAATGCTCAACTAATTTCTGTAAATTAATTAATGTTGTAGAAAACCAAAATTGTGCGATAAACAAAACAAAATGTGAATTAATTTCAGTATTGTTTAGGAATCCATATTGTATAAAATGAAATGAAAAACAAAGAAGAATACTTAACGCCAAAATAATTATTAGGGATTACATTGCGTAGGTAATCCGTATTATGTTGATAAAGTGCGTTTGGGAAAAGCTGGCAAATGTGGCAAGTTTTGACTGTATAAACTAATATTTAATGATAATTTCTGCAACTTATTATTACTACTAATGATTTTATCTTGTTTTTGATTTGATGCCAAATAGTTTATCAAATAAGTCAGTTTTGTATTTTGCAGACGTCCTTTATTTCACAGTTTTGGATAATCAAAAGCGAATAGCCTGTTCTCGACAATTCGGGAACGGCGTAACATTTCTTGCAGTTACAATATCTTTTTTGATTTTGGCGGACACACTGATTTGGCGGATTTTCACAGACACTTTCTTTTACAATTTGACCGCCAATTTCTGCCTTTCTACAATACAATTGCATTCTTTCTCTTTTACCCTTTCACTCTTTCAAGTTTCTCCTCATTACTAAGTTTCTCTTCAAGTTTTGACAGTTCTAAAATTTGAGCTTGATGGATGGAAAATAATTAATCACAACACTCCTCCTTAATTATTTGACAACGCTGACTTTCAAACAGTTTTCTTGGCAATGGTTTTGTGCATTCTCATCTTCCTGTCTTCGTGTTCCTTCATCTTCGTCTACAGTTATCTCAACCTCGAAGTTCGTTTCGGCCGGTTCTTGTGTCGTTCCAGTTTCATCCGTCTCTTCATTCACTTCTTCATTCACTTGTCCACTGTTTTGATCTGTCTCTGACGATTGGGTGTTTGCTGACTTCACTGGCTTTCCTCCTGACTGATACCCCCTTCGCTGAAGGTGACATTGTCCGAACAGATGACTTCTCTTTCTCCAGGTATGTAGACTCGGATAACTAGAGGATTGTAGATCATATCCAACGAAGATTCCTTTTCTTGGGTTCCTGTCCAAATTCTTTCTAGTCTGGCTCGTGTTCAGGACCCAACAGTCGCATCCGAAGATTCGCATTTTGTTGATGTCAATGCGACGAACGTACCACAGATCAGCTGGGCTTTTCCCGACGACTGTACTTGTCCCTGTTTGGTTGATTGTAAACACTGCATAGTTTACAGCTTTTGCCCATAAGATGCTTTTCAAGTTCCTCGCATGCATAGCTGACCTTGCAGATTCCACAATTGTTCTCATCTCCCTTTCGATTCTGCCATTTTGTTCTGGAGTGTGAACATTCGAGAATGTGTGCCTGACTCCCAGCTCCTCCAGAATTTTGCAAGTGGTGGAATTGTCAATTTCTTTGCCATTATCAGATCTCAAAACCTTCACATTTCTGCCAAACTGGGTCTCAACTTCCTTAAAATATATCCTCAATTTGTCTGCTGCTTGATTCTTGGACTTCAGATAGTAGACGGTTCGAAAGTGCGAGTAGTCATCCTTGAACATCAGAAAGTACTTCACCCCTCCAATCGACCTTTCGTTCATTTCTCCAAGATCTACATGAACAAACCACCTTTTGTGCGAAGTCATATGTTGTGTGGCTCCATTGTGCTGGTACCAGTTTTCATTTGCTCCTCGTTTTTGGTTTTTCACCTCGGCACTTGACAATCGAATGGCGACATAAAGTTTTCCTGACCGACCTCCGTATCTTCTATCAGACAAAGGTCTGATCTTTCGTTATTTGATATGTCATCATTTCTCTTCAGACAATCTCTGGCAAAGTGTCCTTTTTGACCGCAAACATGACAAGGATAGTTTTCTTTTTTTACGTGGGCTGCTCACTGCGACTTGACAATGAATATTTTCCAGACTGACTTGACTTTTATTTTGGTAATTTGGCGTGTCTGACTTTTGGGCATGAACTGGGCCCATAACCTGTTTTTGCTTTGATGCCAAATAGTTTATCAAATAAGTCAGTTTTGTATTTTGCAGACGTCCTTTATTTCACAATTTTGGATAATCAAAAGCGAATAGCCTGTTCTCGACAATTCGGGAACGGCGTAACCTTTCTTGCAGTTACAATATCTTTTTTGATTTTGGCGGATTTTCACAGACACTTTCTTTTACTTTTTCTATTCGAACGCCAATTTCTACCTTTCTACAATACAATTGCATTCTTTCTCTTTTACTCTTTCACTCTTTCAAGTTTCTCCTCATTACTAAGTTTTGACAGTTCTAAAATTTGAGGTTGATGGATGGAAAATAATTAATCACAACATATCTATATGTCAGAAATTCGTTCAAAAATTTTTTGTTAAATTTTCACTATCATTTTAGGGCAAGCGGGTTATAAGAAAGGACTTTGATCCACTTTTAGAATTTGATTTGTGAGCTCAGAGAGATATATGAGCCATTGGCCAAAGCTGAGACGAAATATTGGATCCAATTATTATCAATGATATCATTCTTCGGTAGAAAAAGAACGAAGATTACACCACCCATTGGTCAAGCAAAATCTTCAGCCAGGATCCTAAAAAGTGTAGCAAGGAAAAATTCTTGCACGACAAGAAGCTTCTACCGTAACCTTATAACCTATAACCCTTCAAACATAATCTATAGAAAAAGTTACAACCGACCGCAAAGAACTAGAGAAAGTTGATTTTTGTGCTAAAAACTCAGCCCTAGCAGCCATTGAACCGAATGAGTTCTAATGCGAATTGGGTTATAACCAAGTTGGGAATGGGAACAAGACGACAGAGGGTCATTTTCAAAATTTCAACATTTCAAAAATTAAACTTCAACAACGAGCAGTTCTTGTACAATACACAAAAAAGGGTAACATACCTGAACAACTTCTGATTGTTTCCTAAACTATGCGATCTCAAAAATTCTCTACAAGTTTTCGGTTTTTAATTGGGTTCGACAAATCAGGCACGACGCCCTGATTTGTCTTTCCGGTATTTGTTGTTCAAACAGCTGTTTAGCAACGTTCATTTTGCCGCAAATCAGTAATAATTCCAATCGACATATATCAGTACAGATTTGACTCAAAAGCTGCCACTTCCATGAAGCTACTCCCTCCTAAGATATCTAAATTAAAGTTGTTTTTTTTTCAACGGAAAATTTTACTCGCCAACACTTTTTTCGACTGGATACATCGCATATTAAATGCAAACTTAATGGTAGTTCCGCTTTGACCTCCGATTTTTACATTCCGTATGTCACGAGCCGCCATTTCAACCATCACGTAACCGCCAAAAAGCCCTTTTAGTCCGTAGTGGAATCATAACAAACAAAAAGATGCGAATACCCCATGTAGCCAATAACGCAAGCTTTGCAAGATAGAGAGCTTTGAAATTAAACGATGTAGGTGAGGATTGTGATAGAAAGCTTTCTTAGCTCAAATGAATGTGAGAAATTTTTCCAGAATATTAAAGCCTTTTTTTGACATAAATAACTTACATAGCATAGAAGTAAAACTAACCTTTTTGGAGGTGCAAATGAAAAAGGAAAGAAAGAAAGAGGTGGACTCGTAACTACGGATGCATAGGTAATTTTCTGCCATTTTGATTTTAATATAATTTCGAGCACGTGAGTGCTCTGACTGGCGCGGTCAAGAAATCCAAGCAAGTCCTCATCTTTTGAGCGGATCAAAGAACCAAACCCTCATCCAGCTAATGATCCGTTGACCGGAACAACCGGTAGCCCGTACGAACGATATCTGGCAAATACAGCGGGTGAGCTAGGACATCCCAGTTCAGTGTCCCCAAAGTTTACTTGGCAACTTGGCAACACGTGGTCGGGCGTTGTCGTGTCGAAATATCATTTTGTCATGTCTTTAGTATATTGGGGGTGTGTCAGCTTTTATGTTCGACTCAATTGCATCCAATGTTGTTGATGACGTTCTGCAGTGATAGATTTGTTAGCCTAGACGTAGCCTAATAGGGTAACTCATAAGAAATTACTACGAGTTTTTGACTGTTGAAACTCAGTTTTGCTATTGAAATTGATGCATGACCGAGCTTACCCCACGTTTCTCTGCACTTTGGATTGTCGTAGTTGATCCACTTTTCGTCTCCCGTCACTATTCGATACTAAAATTTCTTCCAATTTGGCCTTTGCAGCTATTGTTCGCGCGGAAAGAACGGCCCACCACGCCTCTTGGCTCTTGGCTGGAGTTTATCCCGAACTGTGTATGCTTTTCTTCACCATACCCATGGCCTTGAAATGGCTTGGAAGCGCTTGTTTAGTCACTTTCAAGGTTTCAACAACCTGCTTTTGAGTTTGGCATGAGTCTTGGTCTAGTAATACTTCCAACTCAGCGTCTTCAAACTTTACCGACCTGTCTTCACGTTCTTTGTCACTGATGTCAAAGTCGTAACTTTGAAAACGCCAAAACCAATACACACCTATTTTTATCGATAGAGTATGCTCTCCGTATGCTTCTCATAACAGTGGATGTCCTTCAACTGCAGTTTTCTTCAAGTTAAAGCAAAAAAGTAACGCTGCCCGGAAATGATACTTCGTTGGCACTAAAGTTGACATAGATGGACCAGAAAAAATGCGTGTGGTTATGATCTCAACGAAATTGATAGTCCGATTCTATCTAGTTAGAATATTTTTTAACTTCCTCAAAACTTTCTTGTACACCTAACATATTAAACAGTTCGTAAATTGGTCTGCTCACCAGCCTGTGCGCTGATTTTCCGTACCTTTGTCATTAAATTTGAAGAAACACTGCAATATAGCCCGCTTTTTCCCTACGGTAACGGCTGGCGGTCAGCCTCCAACGTACTTCATAACAATATATTTTATATATTATACCTATCCTTTGAATAATTTCAGATCACAAGTCTACTCGTCTTCAGTATCCATACAGTTTCCAGAATGACATTTCCATCCTTTCGTATCTGCATCACTAGCTTTGATTCAGTTTCATGTAATTTCTTTCCGCGTGGCATATTTGATCATTTTCTGCTTTAAAAGTCAAAAAAATAAAACTTCAGATCGTTGTAAGATTGCCTTTCAAAGACCTTATTGCAAAAAAAAAAGTGAACTAACAACTCTTTAAAAAGTTAATCTCTTATACCAAGCGTGGTAAAAGACACGTAATTTATAGGGAAATTTTTTTGTCATATTCAAAATACTGGCAATCGGTTTGTACACATTTCTCCCATCTTTCGTGTAATTTATGAATACCATTCCAGAAAACTGCTTGTCTTTCGCGGCAAACCATAGGTCAACAACTTCCTCAAAATCGCTGAAGTGCTGCTCTGCGTTCGCATGATCCCGAAGAGCTGATTGCCAGATAGAGCCAAGTCTTGGGAGGACGGTGGGTGCAGAAGGAAGTCCTATCCAAGCGATTTCATTGTATCTTTCACTGGTTTTCCTGTGTGGACGGCGCGTTCCCTTTTTTTTCGCTTTGAGTTATCAAAATAAATCTATTTTTCGTCACCCGTTACGATTCGATGCAAAAACGATGTCTTTTCGTGGCGCCGAAGTAGTATTTCACAAGTTACTTGGCGATTTTCCATTTGACGTTCATTCAAATCACGTGGGACTTATTTACCGAGTTTATCGATCTTACTCATTGCTCGTAAACGTATACTGATCGTTTTCTGTGACACATTTATTGCTTTGTTCTGCTCTGTTAATTGCAGTTGAGTTTGGGCACCGTTCAATAACTCCTGCAATTCCTCCTCTCCACATTTTTATGGTCTACCAGAGCGGTCACAGTGTTTGACGTTGAAATAACCACTTTTGAATTGTCGAAACCAGCAAAAGATGACTTCCAACAGCCTTTTTCTTTTTTGTTTAGCGAAAAAAGTAATTCATAATGCAAGTAAAAGCATTTGGAGCACATGCTTTTTTTCCAGGCACACAATTCGACATGATTGATCAATATGAAAAAGTTAGTTTTAGCGCACTCAACTTATGTATGTTTGTGGCTAAATGTCAGGCGATCGAAATGGCGTTTGTGTCAAATTAATATGCTGTGTACTTTCCGCTGGCGCCATCTCTTAGTAAAACCGAAAAATCTTATGCATACACCTGGTAGTTTTGATGCAACTTTGTGACGTCCCATCAATAAAGAGTCCCGGAGAATTAAAAAGAATTATCGGATGTCAATCATACCTAATGGAGAGCTCACTCCTTAGGTCTATTGACGCCGTGTACTTAGTTTATCCGTATTACTTGATTTCCCTTCAAATCATTAAAAAATCATTAAAACGTAAACTCTATCCAATAGTATTGTTGCGTCTTATCTTGATGATTTTATTGTCAAGGCTCTCAAAACCAATAAAATACGTCTTAAGTAAAAATGTTGCCACTGGACTAAAGAAACAATGAAGCTTGATGTTGGTTCTAAGAAGGCTCTCCCAATTTTATTTTTGGGTTGGGGGCCCACTAAACACCCCCCCCCCCCCCCTGTCAAGACACCCTAGCCTGGAACCGCTTGACACGTTACTTCAAGGCTCTCCCAATAAAAAAAGAGGTGAAGGATGATTGAATTTAACGCAAACGAATGGTAAAACACCAGATTCTTGGCTTGGAGGATTGCATGTCCTTTGTGTTTTCATACTACTTATGAAGTTTCGCTCTGCTTCTTTTTTTGTCCGACAGCGGTGGGAATGTTTTTATTTGTTGTTTTTCGAACAAAATTCCTTCGTTCCTTGTTTGTTTCCTTATATCACACACATAGGTGTGAGAAGACCAAAAAAAAACTACTAAGAGGAAAAAAAAATTATTTATAAGCCTTTTTCGATTTTTTTGTCGTCACCAAGTCTGCCTATACTTCGTGTTAAGCATGTGTTCATTTGAGTCCTGGAAAGACTTGGCCGTGCTTATTTTGGGTTAAGCTAGTGTTCGTCAGGGTCCTGCAAAGATTTTGTCACTTTTATTATCTCATTCAATTTTTCAGTCTCATCCTTAAAACCTCATCTTTCCTTAGACTGATTTATGTGAAAGTCAGTAGAATATCGGGAAAATTCGCATCCGGATCATCGAGGACTGTCTGTCTCCCGTACACACCTCATACCTGTGCAATAACGAACGGTCAACCAAACATCCTTTCGATGAATTTCAACAATGTCAGCATTTATCGCTCGTATCTCACGTCTAAACGATTGTTGTGTAATTGAAAAAAATAATTTAGCAGCCAATTAAATAGCAAATATATTCAATGAATCAAACTCGCTAATGAAATTAAAAATAATTATTTTGTGCCTGGTCAACTTTAATCATGGTTTGCTGCATTCATATTTGCATGAATGACACCGACGTCGATTCCGGCAATCGTCGGCGAATAAATGATGCGTAAGGACATAATGAGATATGTTTTAAACCTGAAATTAAAATAAGGACACGACCGCATGCGAATTGAGGCGATGAGGGCGGGTTGGCTACAACGGTTGGGCTAGTCCTATACAAATTTAAATTGGCGCATAAAATAAATTTAATGAAATCAGACTCGGTAATTTAAAATAAAAGTCCATCAAAGAACACTGCGCCTCATCCTTTTTGGGGGTGGTAGCCGAAGGTCCCGGCATCTACCTGGGATTGTTTTCACTGCATGTGGAATTTGTTGACTACACGATTGTGGACAATGTTCCCTTGCTTATCGAGCCAATAAATTTGTTGAACTAGCTCGCCTAAAATTCTGCTGCGAATCCCATTTTCGTCCTGTCCTTGTGTGGTTTTCATTGCGTATCCGACGGATGGGACGCTTTATTTTTGTTCTACTTTGAACGATTGATTTGTATCGGCGAATGCAATTCAGAGCGGATTTTTTTTCCACAATTGTTCAAGGTTTTATTTTGCATTTTGTTCATTTAATTGGATCAATGGAATGCAGTGTGTGTACATTTCCATATTAATTAGTTTGCTCGATTACACTTAGTTGTGCAACAAAACGTAATTTTTTCGACGAAAAATTCATTTCGTCCTGATATCTACGAAAGTCCCACCAATCGTATTAAATTTTTTATTTAACTCTATTGCGATATTTATTTAAAATGAATTCAATTCAGCCGCAAATTCAAAACTTTTTTTTTAAGTTCATTTTCAAATGTTTGCTAGCTTATTCCTTGAGTAACGAACGCTAAATGAAATTTAAAATAAACATTTTGTGTAAGAGTTTTTTGTAAAATTGGATAAACGTTAACGTAGTATACTACAGACCCTTATAAGCCCTCCAAATTATGAAACCAAGAATGAAATGAATAAACAAAAACCAAAAAACTATGTAAAATTAAATTTAAATAAAACATATTTTTAATATTCGACGATAATGTCATACTCTTAATAACACCATATTTCGAAATTCAAGGTGAACGTCAAATAGACAACAATGTCCGACAAATTGAGACCCAACTTAAACGAAACTTTTTGAACTAAACCAACGCTCTTCGATAGACCAAACGAATAAATTCAAATAAAAATATTAAGCACCCAAGATATTGCAAAAATGATTCTTTATTACAAGGAGTATCGGCTGACACAGCAATTCAATATGAATATGGCGAATGAAAAATAAATATATAAAAAGGAGCACACAAATTTTAGTAACTAAATCAAAATAATGTAATAAATGATTGAAATAAAACAACGCAGGAAAAACTACCAAATAAACACAAATATGAAATTATGTAAAACGTTGTCTCATGTTGTATTAGTTTGTTTTTAACTGTAAAGGATAATATCGAGCAACAGAGAATTTTAAAGTTCGGCTTGATTTGAATATTTACAAATTTTATAGTCCTAGTATACAAACGGAACCAGCTAGGACTATGTTTTCGACCGCAAGGCAGCACTATCGGAATAAACTTTAGAAGGACTTATGGAGTCATAAAATTAGATTTCAGCATATGATTGAGTGAGTTTCACATACAGTTTAGAACCTTCAGGTACCATACCCTTTTTTGTGACTAGACAGTAGACAACGTTTACTGAATCTATGAATACGATAGCACCCAGTGCGTAGATGGAAGCATATGTTGGAACTTTACAAATGAAGCAATGACGGCAACTCTAGCCCCTTAAGAAAATCTTGGAGAAAGGGCTTACACGCAAATCCTGATCCTGTAAAAGAACGACCAACAGCCTGAAAACCAAAATGGATAATTTATGTTGCTGCTGATAAAGCTGCCTCATTAAAAACGATTGATAATGATGATTTAATAATCCATCTCTATGGCTGTATGCCATAGCCACAGGATCAAAAATACACCAAGGAAGACAAGAGAGCGAAAGGACGGTTAGATTGGATCTCATTAAAACGCTGATGATAGATAAGGTTATGTCACCCAAACGCCAATTTAGGTCTTTAAGATTTGGACTTTGAATCAGTTATAAAAACTAATAAAAGAAAAACTGGTGAATATTTTTCCGAAGTTAGTTGTTTATTTGAAAGGCTGAACTTTTCCATTAAAGAATGGGTGACAGCATTACTCAAATAACTGACGGCTAGGCCTAGAAATTTTATTAAGACTCCGTTCGTTCCGGCCAAATTTTCAGCGCATTTTTGGTTTTTTGGACCTCTATCTTGTCAATGGCAACTCAACTTCGACTTCATGTTTCAAGCCGTCAATATTTTCTAGATGGCTAGTGTAACACTCGTCCTTAACAACGGGCTAGCCCAATTGACATCATCATTTTGGCTGATTCTGCGATTTTCGAAAACAGTGCGCAAAAGATCGGTTGTTACAATGGCTGTGTTGGGACCAAATGTCATTTATGTCATCCTCTTTAATTTTTGACAACCAAAATTCACTAAGCATTGCGTGACAGCGACATCGTCATTCACCGTAAGGGCGGTTCCTCGCTCATTTTCGAATCAAAATGGCGCTGACCAAAACGCTGCCAAACCCTACCAGCCAGTCACACCTTGCGGCGGAATTTCTTTCTGCACGATGACTTCTGGGTTTTTTGAGCCCCAAAAATGCCTGTATTGCTTATTGACGTGTCCTCCGAAGCGGAAATGAGTTCCATCTCAAAGATGAATTTTCGGTAAAGATGATCATGTTTGATCAAGCAATCTTCGATCAATCGAACAAACCGAAAACACATCGGATGCTGATGCTGCGACAGCTTTTGCAATAATTGAACTTTGAATGCATTCATATCGAAATCTTTACGCAAAATTGATTTCAAAAAAGTGCGTGAAATTGTCAATTCTTGAGAACAATTACGAATTGATATTGATCGTTGTTCACACACATTCTGAACAACAGCAACGATTTGTTGAGCGCATTGTACGAGTTCGTACACGGAATTGTTTTATCCAAGAAGTATCCAGCTTCAGGAACTCGCATCGTAAATTGATCCATAAACTGCGTTGATGCCACATTCTTTTTGTCAAATTTTTTTTGACTCTTGACTCTTTTTTGACTCTTTTTTTGACTTTTTGAAGACTCATTACTTTGGAAAAAGGTTTTTGACAGTTACCAACATTTTTCACGCCAAATACGACCCTTTTCATAAATGTCAAATACAAAACTAACTGCTGGCTTATTAAAAATGTGTCAGAACCTCAAAGTTCAAGCCTCAAAGTAACCGTTAGTATCAGTGTCAAACGTTAGATGGCCCGCTTGTCATTAGAGCCGGAGAAATATATTTAATCAGTCGACTGAATTAGGCCTCGTGACGCAGTCGAGAAAAAATACCTCAAATACCCAAAATATCATAGTTAGAGACAACAATATTGAAAATGTGGCAAGGGTGAAAATTGTTTGTGTATCTAGGCGTCAAATTAAGGCGAAAATGGCTAAAGAAAGAGTCGTGTATTTCGAATTTTTGGAGTAGAGTATTTATTGCAAATAAAACGTTTTATTCAATTCTGAAGCATTCGGAGATCAGCTACATAGCCAGGAAGACAAAGCTGCAAGCATACAAATCTGTGATAAGACATGTGCTATGGTATGGGTGTGAAATATTGACCCTAGCGCAAGCATCCGCAAATATATTGAACGCCTTTAAGGGACGAATTCTGAGGCAGAAACGGGGACGGGGACCAATGGGGGAATCGGAATTTTTGACGAACCGGAAGTCTCAACGATTTTAAGACTGCGGAAGCCGCAATTGGCTGGCCATATGAATCATTTGAACGAACAACGGATATCCAAAAAGACATTCGTTGGGAGAACTGAAGAACGGAGACCAAAGACCATCGGACTTTGTTGATGAAGCCAATTCATCTCTGCTCGGGTTTCTAATTCAGAGGACGCGTTCAATTGAGTACGACAGTTGGACGCGCTTGTTGCAGCAGGCGAAAGCCCGAGAGGGGCTTTATTGCAATGAAGTGTGGGATCAGTCTATTAATTCTTGCTAAGCTGGCAATAGCTGATAAAACTTTAAATTCCCATTCGTAAGAAGTAACAGATTAGCAGGCAAACTCCGTCCTCCGCTTTTAGATATGGTCGATCAAAAACAGAATGCAACATTCCTGCTTGTAATAATAACGACTAACAAGTGGGGAATAGTCCTCGAGATCAGTGGTCAGTCGAAATGTAAGTACGCAGAAATCCTGAGCGAATAGTAACAGTTTTCCAGAGCTCTAGTGGACTGTATTGCTGCTGAAACAAAATTAAATCCTAGCTACTGTACAGCCATTACAGAACGGAGTGTTACACTGATTGTGTGCTACAGGATTAGACTTAAACCTTTCAGGGAAATAAAACAAAGAGTATGTGAAAGAAATTAACACAATTGACCAATATTCGATGTAACGGTAAACAGTTCTACATAAAGTTCCTGATGTCCATAAACTATTGAAAAAGGTAAAAGCGTTTCTGAGTTTTTCAAATGGAACAAAGTGTTATGCCACATATGATAATGGCGTGGTTAAACCTCCAATAAAAACAATATTGTCAACAAACAAGTCCAGGCCAATCTTTATAATGAAGTTTCAGGGGCTGAATTGTTCTCAGCGTTGCAATTCAGGGCGTAATGAAATACCCTTTCCCCTATTCCTATTCGATTAAAGACTGCTGTTGATGTCAAAAAAGTGTAAGAAGGTTGAAACGCCCTGACACCAAAACTTACAAAAACAGTGTTTGATTGAATAGAATCATTCGCAACATTTTGGCTGAATACACGCTGTGTTAAGTAAGATAAAAACGTAACGAGGGAAGGATAGCTTCAGTACAAAGGAAGAGGGGCAAGCGACAGCTTTTTGCGTCAGTTAAGTTAGAGGCCACACTGCAAGTTCCTGGAGCCAAGGTAGAGCCAAACAGGCTGCAAGTTCCTGGGGCTGACCTAGCAACCAGCAGGCTGAGCAAAGTTAGTGGAACATACGAAAGAAAGAAGTAGAAAAGAAGGGCTTCGATACCACTTCTTTCCAATTCGCTATTCAAAATTGGGCCATCATCTGCCGATGCAGCAAGGAGTACAGCCAAACTAATCTATTTTCCTTACACCCAAGCCAAACAGGTTGGTTAGGCTTACAATACATGTTGGTAAGTGGCTATTAGCAAAGCAGGTAACAGTAGCAGTAAAAATAGTAGCAAAAAGACAGAAGATTGGTCATATTCAACGACATCTATCACTTCCTCGAGGGTGACTTGTTAACTCTCATCCGCAAAGGCGGCTCCTTGATTACAAAATGAATGAAAGTCACTTATCTGAGTGAAATACAACCGGGATTTCTTAGATTAACGTTTTGAATTCTGTCATAGCAATGAGCTCCATTAAGCACTCCATTGTCAATCTTTGTTCACTACCTTCACGTTATAAAGGAACTCTGTCAAAGACTCTGTGTCTGTTCTTTTAGAATGATTGAATAGAGTTCGAAACAACGGAAACAAAGAAAGAAGGAGAACCTTTTTTCCAAGGTTTCTTGTTCGTTTTTTTATTAATACGCTTGTGTCCAAAAAACCTTTCTTGTTTCCTTTCCTTTCTGAAGGATAGAAAGAAACCTTTCAGTTTCTTATTCACCTTCGAAGGAGGGCTAATGAATAAACAAGTAATTCATATAGAGAAGCACAAAGAAATAAGGGACGACGATAAAGATGGATTCCTTTAAATATCTTTTGTTTTTCACCGAAAATTTGGAAATTCAAAGAACTTGTTTCCCAAGTCTATAGGTTGCGGACGTCATTATATAGGACTCAGTTTTGGGAGGACGATTCTTTGGATACATTAAACATGGGAGTTTTTTGGGTTGAGAGGGGAGTGCATTTATGCACGGAGTGTGGGGCTCCCATAGTCACAAGTGACTGGACTAGGCACTAAACATCTCCTCTGTCAACCTGAACCTCTCTACCTGGCTGAACGTGGCCTGGAACAGTTTGACACACTATTTCGGTCTAAGTTTTGCCTAACCACGCCATCTGGCACCTCTAAGCAGTAGGATCACTCTTCCAGCAGGAAGAGAGGGAAGAAGAGGGATTACGAGAGAAGTCATTCACCTACCCCAATGCTTTCGGCTGCTGTGAGTTGACTTTGTTTTCCAGGACCACCCGAATATAATGTGCCACATGGTCAATTTGTCAATCAATCCAAGCATCCAAGTGATATTATAATGCTCTCCTGTTTCCCTATATAGGTCCTGCCGCAGCTTGTCCCATATTTTGCATACAAAAAATGTCTGGCAAATGTCATCTTCCTCTTCAGGGCAAAACTAAAGTCGAGGGTTGGTGATTGACAGATCTTGTGCAAGTAAGACTCAAAACACGCTCAATATGCCCGCTCAATAGCTTGGTCAGGTATAAGTCAATCTCACCTTGCCTTAAATTTAGCCATGGCCTCAGATACGGACTGAACAGTGCAGTCCACGATTCCTTCGTGCAATTCATGCAAGACTGCTATCAATAGATGAGTGATCATTGTCCTCTTCTCGGGCAATTGTCTCCTTCGAATTTTCGCTCCTTCAGAGGTAAACACAGATGTTTTGGAAAGCTCTCATAGAAGGCTTGAAAACTATCCTTTCTTGTTGTGATAAGTTTGTTTTCCTTTCAAAAAGGAATGACTTCAATGGAAGATATCCGTTTTTGTATAAATTGCGGATCCAATGGATATGTTTCAGTTGTCGTTCAGCTTCGTTCAAATAAAGCACATCCTTTCCATAATGACGCAGTTGGAAAGCACTTTTGCAAAATTAATACTCCTATCGCAATGAAACCAAAAGTATCCACCATGTTAATTAAACCGCTAAATTTAAAAATAAAAATGTCGGACATTAGCTATATTATTATTCTAAACAAAGCATAGGAAGCACTCCTAGAATGCGCTGATAGGTGAATCTGTTTACTGGAGCGAGTAACTAATAAAAGTTATGAGCATTAGATAATCGACATTCACAGCTGAATTGGAAAACCGCATCTAGAGCGCACGGTTGTGCTTTCACTTTACTGATTGAGTACGTCCTGTGGTTTATTGATTCCCCATTCACCCTATTGGTATGGTCTTTAACAAGAGCCAACCCAAATACCATTTCTATCGCTGTCCATTGCCATTGCTTCTCGCAAGATACAAGGACACAGATAATGGAGTTTAATGTCGGCCAAAGGGCTCGTCTATTAATGGAAGACACTCGAGGAGAGGAATGAGATTGGGTCCAGTCGAGCGATTTAATGGTCCTTATGGTTTCCATGAAATTATGGCCAATAATAAAATTTTGCATAAATCAACAAGCAAAGCAAATTAGTTGTGCTTTTAAGATAGGATGCTTCAAGTTAATTTGATAATGCATGTTTTATGGCAGTAAAACTTACTATGCCCGGATTGGATGGCTTTTTAATTACTTTATTAAAATTCGAATACGACGCTGGTTGCAGAAATTCAAAAATGATACGACTCCCGTCTTGGTGAGGCACAGGATTGGATTTTTTAGATTTAAGGGTTGTTTTTTCGCAACCAGCAACAATTATTTGCAACTGGAAGGATACAATCAAGTGGCTACCTTGCAGATCCGCATTAGCGGTGCTTGGCTATGTATGTTAATAAGCTACTGGAACAATCCACGTTTCGAAGGTCCTTCAAGCGAACAAGAACCGTCCCAATCCAAAAACAGTTTCATCCGTATCACCATCTCTAAACGCTATTTAGGATCCACTCAGCCCTCAATGAGAAACTTCATGTGAAACAACACCAACTTTAAATAATATTAATTTTGGCTCACCAGATTAGTACGGAGACTTCAGAATAACATTCTTCACATTGCACACCGTGAGTGGTTTGCTCCGTAGTATGTGCATCCACGCTATACGCAATTATATGTGAACATTCACAATGTGCAGAAGTTTACGCTATACGGAAAATTAATATCCTCGAACAGCTTGTTTGTGCTTCCATTTGATAATTTGTGAATTTGCATTTAATTTCTAGTCTTTAACTTTCGACAAGCTTAGCAGCAAGTTCGGTGCAAAATATAATTGCAACATATAAATAACTCTTTGCCATGTTTGCAATCTTTCCTCTCCAGGAATTTTAATTAATTAGTTTAGAATCATGAAAATTCAATGTAATTAAAGTTAGAAATGGAACAGACTTGACCTGGCAACCGGTAGAACTTCGGTTGATATTTGATTTCTTCGAGTGGTAAATTGGAAACTTTCCGAGAAGTTACAATTCTGTGTTAAGTGTGGACGAAGGTAACCAGTCGGTTGTGGCAACTCACTCGTTTCCATGATAGTACAATTCAGATGGAGGACGAATAACAAAGGTCAAAAACGTTCCTTGCAATCTCACATGTATGTATTTCACTTTTCATCCGCTCACTTTGTTATTGATTTGAATTTATTTCAGAGGAGACCATCGGCAAAGCCTACAAGATTCAATTGCACTTCTAGGATTGAAAGAGCATTTAACGTACAGGATTTGTACTCCTGACGAACAAGATACCATGCATCCATTTCAAATATGCCTTTGAAATGATTTATTCTGAAAATCTTCTCCCAGGAGCTTTGATATTAAGCACCGAAATCGAAGTAGAGTAAGGAACGTGCTACGATCCTGGCAAACCTGCATTTTGTAGGTCATCAAATAATGCCCCAGTTATGCCAATCGGAGATGGGCCCGGGATGGATACATTCATAATAAAATCTTCGATCCAGATGGGTCAGGCAGAAGCCTATAATGTGTTTCGAGTAGTTGCAATGGCAATATGTGTTTGCAGTTATAGGTTGAACGAGCATATAAGCTACTACCAATTCATTCTTATGAAATTGGACATTTCTTTGCATATTTAATGGGAGAAGATTCTGTTTTTTAGTTCAATAGCAAGAAGTTCAGCCTATTTCTCTAAGCTATGAAGCTTTGTACGCCAGCAAAAATAATGAATCTCCTAATCTCAGTCCTTTTGGTTTGACTAGTCAGCCCGAATGAACTACTCTTTCCGCATAACTATCAGCTAACACATTTTGCGATAAGCTTATGACCCAAAATTGCGTCCTTGACGTGTTTGTAGTTTTCCAAACATGCGAAATATATTGATGCTATGCTACTGACACCATGCTACTGACAATATGCATTATGCGTTCACCTGGCTCCTGCAAAATCTTCTGCAGTTGTCATGAGCCACGGACGAGGCTTATCGACTTTCACATGCCTCAGGATTGGCTTTCCTTACCATTGGTCTCCCGTCATTGCAGGATTGCATCTAATCTATCATTTTTCGTTTTGCATTTTTGACAGAAATACATTTATTCAATATACAAATCAAGTCCGCGGACGTCTTCTCAATTATACATCCAAGAAAATCGTTCTTGTACTTGTACTAAGATACTTTTTCATACTCAGATGACGTCGTGATGTTCATTCCTGCATTTTATTCACTACATCACTAATCTTATTCTTCACAAATCGTAGTAGTAGAATAGCAAAGTCAATGCTATCAGTAGCAGTGAAAGAAGAACTAGACAAATCCATCTAGAAAAAGAAAGATACAGCTTGGAACTATGGAACTATGGGAATGAGTGCAAGATAAACCAAAGACAAAACAACTGCTGACGAGAATATAATTGAATATTTTTTTAACACTAAAAACAGAGGACAGTGAATTTCCTGTCTTATACAGGTAATGCTGAAAATACCAGTGTCCACTGAGCAGTTGAGCAGGGTAATAATCAGTCTGACCATGCGTTTAGCAGAACGACGGCCCTAAGTCACTGATATGCCATGTGGTCCACCTGCGTTGCTCATCCTTTAACCATGTTTCATGTCAAAAAACCAGGTTCCCTCTTATTTTCTCTTGGCTAACAACTTCTCTCGCTGACTCCCCTCTTCGTAAGTAGACTCGTCTCAGCTCTTCAGCAAGTAGCACCAGGCGGACCACTTTCACAATTACCAACAACACGTCTGAGCTGGTGTGTTATATCAGCTCCTCTCCCTAAAGCTCCTTGCCTCTGTACCTGTGAGAGACGCCCTTGGTACAATTCCTTACTAAGGACGTCAGCACAGACTTGGAAGCCGTACAACAGCACTACATTGAGTAGACGTCTTTTGCGCGAGATTTGACTCGCGACGAGGAAAACGACTTGAGGATGGTGACTAGGTGCCGACGCAAGATCCACTTCTTGATTTGTATAAGGACCTTGGTTTTCTCCAGCAGAAGTTTGAAATCAAGGTCAATGGTAAGGCAACGCACAATACTCGAGTGGCAACAGTCCTGGTAAGGCGACTCTAATGGCCACTGGACTGCCCGTCATATAGGGGACGTGGGATCATGGCTAAATCGAAGGCACGGTGAGACTGATTATTACCTTACCCAGCTTCTTAGCGGGCATGGGTATTTTCAGTCTTACCTGCACAAGATTGGTAAATCACGGTCCGCAGACTGCATTTTCTGCCCAGGGGAAAGAGACGACGCATGTCACACCTTCTTAATCTCTAGAAGGTGGAACAGGATGCGGCAGGACTTGTGTGAGGAAATGGGAGAGCTTTCTACAGACAATCCAGTCGAAGAAATGCTGAAAACGTTCGACAAATTGACCTGTGTGGCACATTACTCTCGGGCAATACTTACAGCAAAAAAAGTGACCATGGATAACCTTGGGTGCGGGGATTAGGGGGGTCTCCTTTCCAGCAGTCCTTCTCCATCCTGCCCCCGCTAGAGGGAGATTTCTCTACATTGACGGCGCCCTAGGGCGAAGTAAAAAGAGGCCTAGCCCGAAGTAATGTGTGAAACAGTTCTAGGCTAGGGTATCTTGACAGGGAGGGGGGTGTTTAGTGGATAGTCTGGTAGCATGCGCTCCTAGAAGTCCCACACTCCGAGCGTAAATTGCCTTTACCCCCAACCTAAAAAAAAAATAATAACAATCCAACTCTTGGATAGAACAAATTGCAGCTAAAATGATGTCCCGCATCTCCTTTTTCCGTTTCTGCTTGAACTTCATGTCTTCTGCCTGCAGACATATTCATGGTGTCTTGAATCTACTGAGCAACATTTCCTTAAGGATTCGAATGGAGTATTGATCTTCGTAGAGCCCAATCTGGCCTAATGCTAATTGAACCCCTTCGTTAGTTCAATAAAAGCTTAAAATTATGTCAAGACTAGACAAAGTATGGCTCGAAAAATAACAAGATAATCTTTCGCTACATCATCAATTAGCCGGAACAAAATGGTTTCCATTCCCCCGTTGGTGAGAGGCGGGATGGGAACCATTTTGTTCTAGCGTTCCAAGTTGTTCCAGGCTGATATCGGTACCAACTACAAATATTTTTAACAAAATAAGGGGTGCTAACACAGGTGATTCACAGACTTTCTATTTCAACAAGTGATTGATGTCTGACACTGATCCTTCCTAATTAAAAAATACTAATTTTCAGTGAATCGATTAAGGTATTTCACATTTTTATCGATATCTTCAACATGGGTCGGGTCATCATCGGTTCAAAGTTACAAGTTAATTGCAATTGCTAGCCAAAATTTTCATTAATACTTTTTACGCGGAAACCTATTGGAATCGATTAAGAAAATAACAAGCGATTCTGTAGGCAGAGTTATCTAGTTTGCTTGAGAATATCTCCTTCAAATTCTGCACATTTTTGAAAGTTTTCTTGATAACGACAAACAGATCAGGTTATCTAGATATACCAGAAACGTCCTACAGCTAAGTCTGCGCACCCACTCAATCAGGACTTCAAGAAAGTTGTTGAAACGATACAAACCTCAAATGACATTTCCACGAATTGCCAGTTTGCATCTAATCAAAAAGTGGTCTTATAAAGGTCTATTTTGTTTATTTCTTCTTGCTCGCACCCGCTCTGTAGATTGAATGTAGAGAGCAACTGTACACCTATCCACGAGTCCATAATGGTAACGATGATTGGAAACTGGTAGCAGTCTTTTGAGACCACTTTTTGGAGGGCTATGCAATTATTCCTTGTTTTTTCACATCAGAGATAATCGGGTAGATCTCTCCTTGTTAGGCTAAAAAGAGTCCTGGGTTTGAATTCGATTGGCTTGACCCCCTGTATGTGTCAACATACTTGTCAGGGTTGACTTATTTTGACCTGTCATTCTATGATCGAATTTCGACTCTTCAGGATCTCCCATCAAATAATTTTCGAACTGTACTGTCGGAAGATTTTTGTACACCAGTTATTACCAAATTCAATTTTGAGCTTTGTTCGTTGAGATTTTCTTTCAATTCAATATTCCGCCATTCCACGACTCTCCTGTGTTAGGGGTTAATTTGATTTCACCACCTCCCGAGACTTCCGCGGCACCATCACCACACTAAACGGACGAGTCGGGTACCCCGAAGTTGGGGAAAGATAAGGAACGCCAC